>CM061550.1:166090625-167521875 GCA_030864225.1 Capsicum baccatum var. pendulum
ACTTAGACCCAAAAAAGAATGGAGGATTCATCCAGGTAAAGTCCTGAATCCTGGATACAGCTGAATTGGATGTTGGGTTAGACATAATGACAACTGGTCATTCATTTTGAGCAACAACTAACTGAGTAAGAGTAGTGAATGCAGCTTTAAACTCTGTATAAAAAACATGTTTGCTCAAAGGATCTTTGGGACGAGGGGCTGACTGATTCCCGTTTCTTCTTTTGGGAGGCATATTTTATAGAAAAAAGGGAGAAATTGATCAGACTAAGAGATTAACTTGAGATTATGCTCACTAGCATGACATGAATACTGAAAGAAGGGAACTATTCCTAAAATATTTTATACCCTTCTGTACATAAATATGGAGTGCAACACAACCATGTATAAGACTCTACTAGATGCAACTTTCAGACTTACTAGGACTCTATTGAACCTTAGGCTCTGATATCAAGTTTGTAACGCCCCGAATCTAGTACCCGAAATGCTACACGATGCTCATGACCCAGAAGGACCACAAGCTAACCTATGACTGATATCTATACCTGAACACTTCAAAATATACTGTATAATGCAGAAGTAAAGGTTGTAAGTCCGTAAGGTTCAAAACTATAACATAACTGATAAACATAACATCAGGATGGGGTATAAAATACCCAAAAATACATGAAATAGACTGTCTGAAATGATAGTCTGAAAAGCCTCTAACTGTCTGAATAAGGAGTTAATGAGACATGTTACAAACTAACTCCCTCAACTGAAAGTTAAACTAAGTACTAAAATAATAAAATAATGATTATTTTCTCAAAGGATGAGGACTCACTATTGACTCTAATTACTGAGTACTAGAATGCTACTAATGCTCTGGAGCTCATGCTTCTAAACCTATGGTATAAAACACCATAGCGTAAATGCGCTAGTACAATTAAATGTACTGGTATGCATGTGAGGTTGGCTAAATGCAAAGGGTACATATGCATGAATTGATCTAACTAATTGTATAACATGAATGTGAGAATGCATGTATGAATACATAATAATAGTAATTGAGTTCGTGACAACATTATTATTGAGCCTTAGTACTGATAACATGAGATATTGATAATTGTATAACTAAAATAACTGATACTGAGCGACTATATCTAATAGTCTAGGTTCTGGTGGAATTAGCTGAGTTCTGTACTATTATGAGTTGACTGTGTCTGCAGTCCTGAATTTTGTAGAGCTATCTGAGTTCTATTACTGAGATTAAATGATTGTATCTGATAGTCCTGATAATGCATTATAGCTAGGTTGGACTTCAATCTATAACCCTAATTTGAAGGGTATCAATACTGTACCATTGGTAAAGACAAGTTGTGAGTGACCCTAACCTAACAGTGTCTCCAAAAAGAGAATGGTGGACCCATTATCTAGCAGTGTTAATCCACCTCATCAACCCTCAACTGTCAGTGTTGATATCTCAACCTATGCTGGGTACATAGTTTTAGAATGCAAGAATTGCTTCTAAAGATCACACCCTCATCTGACAGTATGTGTTCCCATCCTTGGGTACACTCGATGCTAATTCCTACTCCCATATGAATAGGCACTAAACATAATTAAATGAACTAGACTAAACTAAATTCATGGAGTTCCATTAACAGATGGAATACTATTAAGGTTACAAAATCACTGATCTTTCCTGAGTCACATGACTGACTGAGTTCTATGGATCATGGCTTGACTGAGGATATTGTAAAATCATGTCACTGTCTTCAGGTACACAGCTATATTTTTGGGGTACAAGTAACCCTAGGACTTGATAGAAGGAAATTGAACAACCATGACTTTCTTGAATACAGGACCAACATCAATAATATATAATCCATTCGCTAAGATACTTCATCAAACACATGACATACATAACTCTTAAATGAATGGAGATTTCATATTATCATACTAGTATGGCACATTTTCTTCACATAGGCATTTAATCAAACACATGGGGGGTTATGTTTTGGTTATTCAGTCATCAACACATCTAATAATTAAGGATACATAAATCAACTTATAAATTGAAGGGTTTATCATGAATATAGCGTAAATAATCACATATTAGAATCAACTCTTATAATTAATAGTATATAACATGGAATGAAACCCAAAAACAACATGAACATCAATTTTCAATTCAATCAAATCATGAACATTCATAAATATACAAATCTTGGATTTTGAATAAAAATTCTTGAGCTTCATGAGTGAAAGAGACCCATCAATCAACACATGACATACCTTAGAATGTAATTCTATAAATATCCTTGGAGAGATTCTTGATCCTTGCCCTTGAATTTTTAAGATTAGGGTTTCTTGGCTTTGAGAGAGTATGAAGAAATTGGGGAAAATAGAATGAATAATGATGTCCTTAGGTCATGTAGGGTTAAATTTCATGTTTAAGGATGAACTAAAATCATGGGAAAAGACCCATATAACCCTGGTCATGTCCTTTAAATTTTGTGAAAAATTTCCCGATCTAGACTCTTGGCGCATCGCTGTGCTATCGTGTCATATCACTGGAATTTGACAACTAGGAAATTAGACGACGGTGCAACGCGGGGCCATAGCAGAGCTTCACTGGAATTTTACAATTGGGATTTGAGAGCCCTCTATGTCCTGGTGTAATCGTGGAGTCCTTCTGGAAATTGACAAATGTCATTTTGGCTTACGGCACGATGCACCACTGACTGAGATGATGCTGTTTTACAATTGAAACTTTAAATCACCATATCTTCTTACCCAGTTGTCGGATTTAGGTAAATTTGGTATTTATGAAAAGCTTATTGAATTTCCCATTGAATAAATATCATTCAATTTAGAAGCTAATATTTGACATTCTTGGGATAAAATTAGTTGAGAAACTTTAGGGTATTACAAAATCTCTCTTGATTTGCTAAAATGATAAGTAGAAAGGAGTCAAGCAAAATGAAAAAGAGAGATAAAAGGATATTCTCTCAATTCCTCTTTACTTGTTTCTTTGACTTGACAAATATCTTAAGAATCAAATATATTGAGAGTAAAACATTCAAAATTATCTTTATTATTTTTGTTTTAAAAATTAAATTTGGATTTTAATACTTTTTGTAATTACTTAATAAAATAATAATAATAATAATAATTATAATAATATAGAAAAAATTTATAAATCTTTTGTGATCTACCAAAATAAATTAGTAAGAAAATAATTAATTTTTAATATAATATGTAAGAAAAAAACAAGTAATTAATAAGGAACAAGAAGAGAGTTATTAAAAATTACTACTGTAATTCAATTATATATATATATATAGGGTCGTGTCCATTTCGACAAATCAATTTGGATTTATGCCTGGTCGCTCGATGATAGAGGCAATCCACTTGGTGAGGAGATTGGCGGAGTAGTACAGAGAAAATAATAGAGACTTACACTTGGTGTTCATCGACCTGGAAAAGATGTATAATAAAGTATCAAGGGAGATTCTTTGGAGATTCTTGAAGGTAAGAGGGGTCCCGATGGCATACATTAGAGCTATTAAGGATATATAAGATGGATGGAAGACCAGGGTGAGGATGGAGGGAGGAGACTCAGAGCATTTTTCGGTCGAGATAGGGTTACAACATGGATCGACTCTTAGTTCATTCCTATTTGCGTTTGTGATGAACGTGTTCATGCAGAGTATTCAAGGCAAGGTGCCTTGGTGTATGTTATTTCTTGGTAATGTAGTGCTGATTAATGATGGTAGAGGGAGGTGAATGGACAAATTGGAGGTTTGGAGGCAAACCCTTGAGTCTAAGGGGTTCAGGGTGAGTAGGTCCAAGATAAGGTGATTGAAATGCAAGTTTAGTGACTTGAGAAAGGAGGACAAAGTGGTGGTTAGGTTGGACACCCAAGATGTTTGTAAGAGGGATAGTTTCAAGTATCTTGGGTCTATGATTAAGGAGAATGGTGAGATTGATAAGGATGTCACTAAACATATTAGAGCAGGTTGGATGAAATAAAGGCTTTCCTTGGGGGTGTTGTATGATAAAAAGGTGCCCCTTAAGCTTAAAGGAAAATTCTATAGAGTGGCAGTCTATCCGGCCATATTGTATGGAGTAGAGTGTTGGCCATTCAAGCACTCCCACATCTAAAAATTAAAGGTGGTGAAAATGAGGATGTTGCATTAGATGTGTGGGCTTACCAGATGGAATAGAGTTAGGAATAAGATTATCTAGGAAAAGGTGGAAGCGGCTTCGATGGAGAACAAGATGAGGAAAGAAAGGATGAGATGGTTTAGGTATGTGATGAGGAGGGGTGCAGATGCCCCAGTTCGTAGGTTTAAGAGGCTACCAATGGATGGCTTTAGGATAAGTAGAGGTAGGCCGAAGAAATACTGGAGGGAGATGATTAGACATGACATAGAGCAGCTGTATCTTACTGAGGACATGACCCTAAATATAATGGTGTGGAGGTCGCAAATAAGAAAGGCTAGTGTGAGTGTGTGGGTTGTAGCTAGCAGTCAGGAGAGACCTGGAGGTCGCGAATAAGGGTAGAAGACTAGTGGGTTGTAGCTAGCAGTTAGGACTGTGTACATAGGTTTCTTTGGTTTGTGAGTGTATGTTACTACTAGGTGGGTGTCCTATTCCTTATTTCTTAGTTCCTATTTTCTTATTTCGTGTTGCCCTTATTTCTCGTATTTTGTATTTATTTGATTTCTATATTATCATTTCTTACTCCTTATTTATGTTATGTCATCCATTCAATTATTTTGTATTCCTCATCTTGAGCTAGAGATCTATCAAAAAGAGCCTCTATACTTTTTCGGAGGTAGCGGTATGGACTGCGTACATCTTACCCTCCCCAGATATCACTTTGTGGGAATACACTGGGTTTGATGTTGTTGTTGCATCATGAAATGATAAATGAGGTCAAATGTAACAATATGTATGAAACAATAATAAATATGTGTTACTATCTAATTGTTCTAAAAACTTTGTGAGGACTGCCAAAATATGTTATTCTCCCTTATATATAAGTATAATATATACACACACACATATATGGGCTAGACTATCCTCCTTTATTATATATATAGATATGAAAAAAGTATAAAAATAAATTAAATAATCCACAAATTGATTTTTCTTGTAAAATACCAAGTGGCTAGTTCTGAAGATGTCACTTGGCTTAATTTTAAACTAAATTATCCTCCTTTATATATATATATACACACACATACAAAATGTGAAATAAATACGAAATAAATATGAAAATATTAAATAATATACAAATTAATTTTTTCCATAAAATATCAGATGGCTAGTTTTGAAGATGTCACTTGGCTTAATTTTAGGCTACTATCCTCCTTTATTATATATATAATTATATGGATAGATAGATAGATTAATGATTAAATGTAGGAATGATTCTGATCAACTGCAATTTGAAGTAATTTCCTACGACATATTAATCCCTCCATTTATATAATAAACTAGTATATGTCATCAAAAATACAAGTTTATATAAAAGAAATAGTAAATAATTAGTCAACCCCACATTCTCGTTAATCGATCAATACATTTATACACCCATTTATTATATATTGTATTTTAAAAGAGAGTGAAAAAAGTAAATAACTTAAAAGTTCGTTAGTATGAGACTTAAAAAATACTAAAAGAAAAAGAATAACTACGAAGAAGAAAGTACACTCAGTACCTTCCTGATAGCAGCATCGTTAACACCCACTGAAAAATACATTGGAAATTATGACTTTTAAAAAAAATTACTTTTAATTTAAGTATGTAAGTATTTACTAATCATCTATTTTAGTATTAAGTATAAATTAGAGATTCAATAGGAAAAATTATTTTATTTTGTAAACTTTCTAGGCTTGCGCCTAATTGACGTCTCACACTCAGGAAAACATTCCAATGCTTAGGTAAATGCCTCAAATTTCAAAATGTTCACCTTTTAATAGTTTCGCTTCCCTAAAATGCCTCGCCTTGGGATGAGCCACAAGGAAAGCCCTATAACTATCTTTTAAAACACTGATGACTAATAAGCATTGGTCAATCAATAGACACATGATCAGATAAAGTTGGAAGCCAAGATCCAACACCATTTTAACTATTAGATAGTCACCTCTCAATACTCCCACTTTATAATTAACTATGATATAGTAATTTGTTCGAAGAGTGATGTAGTAAAATTATCATTCTATTTATAAAAAAGAGTTTAAAAATATATTCTATTAGTAGTGTGATCTAAAATGCCCTTGCTGATAATACTTCAGAATAAAAATACCTTTATTGTTTCTTTTGAGTCAAAAATATCATTTTTCTGATAAAATTATTTTTCTTTAAACACAGTACTTTCCCAATAAATAGAATTTTTAACAAATTCTTTCTTTTGAAATTCCTATAACTACCAAAAAAGTGGGAAGTGGTAACGCCCCAGCTACACCTTCAATCTGGAGATTATGCGGTCGTTGTCAAATATAGTAATCCAACAAAGGTTGGGGTGGAATCCCAAGGGAATACGTAGAATTGTGGATCTTTACTATTGTAATCAATGGGAAAAACTAAAAAAATAAATGGGGGATGGGGTATTTAAGTAGCAATATCGAACAAGTAGATAATATCAACTTCGGTTATAATAAGTCGAAGGTAAACACTAGGATTGTGTTCCCCTTGGCTTCTCAACTTCGTAGGCTTATCGTTCTTTGTTGAACCAAACTAACACCATGCATGCAGAATCTGATAAGTTATGTACAATTAACTGTCTTTTGGACTAGCTAAAAAATTTCACCCTTTACCTTTTGAGTCTCAGGATGTCGCATAACTAGCCCTAATCCTAGATACCATTTAATTATTAACTTTTGAGTCTCTAGTTATTAGATGACAGCTAACCATCTTACTTAGATAATACTTAGTAACATGTATCGATAGTTAAACTTTAAATGACTATTGTAGTCCTTTTTTTCAAGTCACTACTCTTTTTGAGTAAGTAGCAATAATCTAGGCGGTTAAGATACCTAATCAAGTGACGTTAATATAATGCATGCATGGGTATCAGTTGAGAATCAACAATAACACTTCCCCTACTTTGTCAATCCACCAGGGTTTCCAAAACCCTAGCTAAGGGCTTTTAGCCGCTCATACTTGTAAAAGAATTAACAACATTCATGATTGAAAGAATAAGATGACTATAATAATCACAACTATAAAATTCAAAACTTTAACTGAATCAATCAACCGAAATTAATACAATAGAATTCCAAGACTAAAATTAAATCTTGGAATCAAAATGTTTGTAAGTGTTAAGAGTGCGTAACTTCTACTAAAAACACATAAGGGATATTTATTTGAATCACCCTGAGTTTTGACCACCAGAAAATTTCTTGAGTTGAGCATTATGATCATCATATGACTCATGCTTACTTGTTGTATGATGTGGGTACAGTTTAAGGGTCTTAGTCTTATGTTACTCAGTGTGGTTTTGGTTACTTTTTGTCCAAGGTACGAATGGACATATTACGGGGTCATATGTTGATGGTACGAGATAACAGATCCACCCATATGCTTCTTAGTGTGTCAAGACCATGGTAGTTTACCTAGTGTATGAGTTAAAAGTACCAGTCGTACGTAGTGTGTATGAGTTAGGGGGCCAAGTCGTACCCTTCTATGCACATTTTACAACTTTTAAGATGAGGGTATTTTGGATATTTCCCACCCCAAAACCCTTAAGACCATGTATCTTAAAAACACATTGTGGCCTCTCATAACACACTTGGAAAGATCAAAACACTCCAAAAACTTTTTCTAAACTCTCTCAAGAAGATTGGGCTAGGGTTTTCTTCAAGTGTTCAACTAGAGTCTTAAAGACCAAATTCTTTCCGTGAATCTTCATGAATAAGATACGTGACTCTTCCCTCATTGTTAGTTCATCAAAATCATGTTTTTTAAAGTTTGTTATGATTCATTGATAGTGGTTTTGAAAACCAATGTTGAGGGTTTTGTTGCATATGATTGAGTATTGTTTACTCTTGGTTTAAATTGTGTTTGTACATGTTTTTTATGATGGTTTTCATTTGTGGGTGCTTGGTAATTGTGGTTTAACAAATGGGTCATGGGTAACCCTAAATTTGATGGTATCTACCTTGGTTTTAGACTTGATGACTTTATGCCCATAACATGTTTATGACAATGTCTAAGAGAATAAAGTAGTCATATGTTAAAATGGTGTTTTTGAACTAAGGCATTCGACTAATGAATATGAATCATTGGTAAATGGTTTTGTGAAGGACATGTTGGCCATGTATTGATCTAAATGGTAACCTTAGTGGTTAATTGTCTAAGTGGATTGGAGTCCCTAAACATTGAATTGGAATATTGTCTTTGTTAGACAATGGGTTAGAGTCCCAAAGTCAAATAAATGATTGATTGATAATGGTAATGGTATGTGGTATACTTGCAAGTGGGGTTGGAATGACGATATCAATAGGATGTCTTTGGTAAGTAATTGGATTAATGATTGTGTGCATATGAAAAAAATATTTTAATTAGGCTTTAAAGAGGATTGTGTAGTCAATTTAAGAAGGTGGAGTCCCAAGTGGGATCAGCAATGAAGTCTATATTTGCCAGTACGGGGTCGTCAAAATGGCCTGAGGTTCGAGTCATCTTACTAAATAGGACTGTGAGGTTCGAATGGTCAAATAACCTGAGGTTAGAGTTCTCTTGCTTACTATGACCGAGAAGTTTGAATCCCCTATATTATATGATGTGGATGGTTTGAGTCCTCTATATCATACTGCATAATCGAGTGCTTAAGTCATCTTAGTTTATGAGTAGGAGGGTCAAGTCTCCCAAGCGCATATGTAAGATTATTCTCCAGTTCGTGAGGCTACACGAACTGAGGCCCGACAAGGGGGTGAGAGATAAATCCCATATAGCCCGTGGGTGTTATTAATATTACATCTAAGCAATACAACCCAGGCTAGATTTCAATGTTCATCCTAAGACTTGTCCCTATCTCGGCAGGATATATATATGTATGTATTCAGGTGATTACATATGATGATTTAACTTGGATTTGAATGATGGCATTATTTTATTCCTCTATCTCTAAGTTACATGCTAGTGTTCCAACCAATAACCATCTCTGGATGCTGTATCCCAACACGATACAGGGATTAGAGCTTTTTCTTCTCTTCCTACATAGTGATTCGGTGTTCGAGTGGATGGTGTGTTGACATTGAACTAGTGAGCTTCCATACTTTGGAAATCTTTATTTCATGGTCTTGTTATCATTTGTCTTAAACTTTGTATAGATATTGTTTTTTGCTATCGTTGGGGGCATGTCCTGATATATTATTAACTTTAGATTATAGAGGCTTTATGGATTACTCTAGACTTGGGTGTGTTTTGTTGGTGGATTGGATTAGACATTTTATGAGACATTATTTGTCTTGCTTCCTCTATCTTGTTATATGTTCAGAATTCATTAACACTATGGTTAATATGGCAACTAGGTTAGGTGAAAGGGTGATGTTCGGACCACGTGGGAATTGAGATTTCCGTCATGGTCAGGCCTTATTTTGGGTCATGACACTATAGTACATGAGGAAACCCTAAAATTATAGCCCGACTAAAAAAGGATAAAAAAAGGTCGGTGGCCACTTATCTGTATCCACATGCCGCCTAGCTTTGGGCGCATGTGCCACATGCTGCTTGAGGCTAGGCTTATATGTACACTTACAAATGCTAGAAAAAATTCCTACATCTGCTGCTCTTGGGAGTTTGGACTCTTGGCACTTACCTTACCCACATGCAGTCCACATGTACTATATGCAGTCCATAAGGTGACATAGTTAAGTGTCGAAAGTTCTTTTTATGCTCTTTTTACTCTCTAAATCTCCAATTCTGATACATACCTTAGTCTCATACACACCACATGTTCAAGTAACCAAACTTCAAATCTTCAACTTTCATACATGGCTTGGTCACATACATCCAAAAAGATCATGAATACCCAAAACAGTTCAAGTAAGTAGCCAAAAACTCCATTTTCATCCTTTTCACGATTTAGTATCCAAAACCTAGTTTCCTACGAAACATACCCAAAACACATCATCTCTAACAAAAAACCTAAGAAACTTGAAGATTTTCATCGTTTTAAGCGTCGAAAGTGATATATTTCTTTAGCATATCAACACCCTTAACTTAGAATGTTTGCATGTCTTCAAGAAATGCAACACAATAAAATAAAACAGGATGCTTAACTAGGAAAATCTAAGCTATCCAAGGCAGTCAATTAGCACCTTCAGTTCAAATCACAATACCCTCTCCTATCTTAGCTCTTTCAAAACCAACTATTATAAACATGAAGCACAACAATGTGACACAATGGGATCAAATGATGAAATTACATGAGTAATAGATAACCATGCATATATGGACAAGTTACACTATCCAAAATAAGTAAGTAGCTTGCAATATGACCCATGTACCATTAGAACAAAGAAGCCCCACTCACTCATATGAAATAATGCATGTTGATGAGTGGTGAATTTACCACATATTTATGTCCTATATATGTGCACTCTACTATAATTTGAAGGTATAAATAAGATAACTTTGCTAGTTGAATGTACTAATTTCCACATTTTGAAGGCATACAGGTGATGAGGTAGAAAAATGTGGATTTGAGATGAAAAAGGAATTAAAAGAAAGAGAAAAGTATACAGCTGAAGACCCTGCACAAAAATCAAGCTCAGTTACCATAATAGCAATCTGAGGGTCGCGATCACGACCAATTAAGATATGTCAGCAACCGTGATAGCGTTGACCTAACCGCGATTGCAGTAGCCATAATCGAGGCAAAGATGGTACAATCACAGCAATGCAGGAATATGCCCAAGGGTAATTTTATAATTTTTTTAAGCCAACCCTAAAGCCCTGAAAGGGCTAAAACCCTTTTCTATTTTGTTAGTCTAGATTTGAGAGAATATTTGAATTTGAAGTTAGAAACCCTAATTTAGGTAATAATTGTATTAGAAATTCTTTGCTCTGAATTTGGTGAAATCGATGGATGTATATTTTAAATGAAGCCTATGTTGTATTTCTTTCTTTTTTATGCATGAGTATCTAAATTTCTCTGTCTTGGTATTACGTTGAACTAAGGTGTAGTTGTATGTGGAATGTGATGTATTTGTGTAGATTCTAGTTTTTTTATGATGAGTTTCAGTATTGCTTGGTTTAGTTAGTTGGGATTTGTGGGTGAAAACCCCAAATGCCCAAAATGGGTTGTTGTTGAAAACCTCAAGCTCTTGAAATCTCACATCACCCTTGAAATAAGGAGTGAGTGAACTCTTAGAACTGATGGAATCCTTGAAAGAGGGCTATGAGGGACAATGCAATAGTTTACAATAATGGATGTAGTTTGCTATATTTTTGCCTTCTTTGAAATAAAAGTAAATATAGGGTAGATATGTTTTGCACATCTTCCTAGAAATAGGGATGCCTAATTGAGGTATTAGGTGGTTTTAATTAATACACTCGTTAGGTACTCAAAGGGATAAATGAGTGATATCCCTGGAGATTAGTTGACAAACTAGTCTCAAGGACCTTCAACCTAGCCTACCACATCATTAATAACTAGAATTTACACTAAAACATCATGTTCCCATGAAAAACTTACCCTTAGATACACATAATCCCAAGATCCCTTTAATATTAAATTTTCAAATTACTAGTGTTGTCTTAGTGTCTTGTCTTGAGTGGATATTGATCAAACCTTGTTACAAATCAAACCCTCTAAATTTAAATCATGCTTTTTTACTTCTTTTACACTTCGGGTATCTTTTTAGTAATTGTTAACACCTATAGGACTAGAAAACTAATTTCCCCCTCATGGATTCGACCTCAACAAAATTTGAATTATTGAAAATGACCTCTGCCAATTTAAAAGATATAGGTGAGCGTTATCAAAATAGTGTAATTGCCGAAGAGTGAAATTTAGTTTTCACTTGGGCAGTATTGAATCTTACTTAAGGTATATCCGTAGTGGTGTGTATTCATTTTGGGTATTGTTTTTGTTTCCTTTTTAGACGATCTCCATAGCATACATAGAATCATGAGTGACAATGCTAGTCAAACTGGATATTTTGACGGTCATCTTAAGGATAAGGAGAAACTCAATAACGTTGGGCAAACTAGAGCCAACTGTATCTCACCTACTCATGGGAATGGTATTTTTCATGAGCGTCATGCTGCACATTCTCTAAATAAAGGGACTTTCTAGGGGGAAAGCTTATGAGGAACCCAACTCACATTTGAAAAACTTCATAAAAGTGTCTGCACCCTTTGATATTGTACACATAACCCAAGAGTCCATCTGACTTTATCTCTTCCTATTATCTCTTATGGGCGAGGCTGTAGTATGGCTTTACTCGCTTCCAGCCAGATCAATTTCTTCATGGGATGAATTCACCGTGGTCTTCCTTGACTGGTATTTCCCACCATCTAAAATCTTTAATTGTGTGATTAAATCATGAACTTTAGGCAATTTTATAGAGAACGCTTGTACAAGGTGTGGGAAAGACTCAATGAAAAACTCATGCAATTTCCCAATCACGTGGTCCCAGAGAATATGCTTCTCCAAATCTTCTATTAGGCTCTTAATCCACTCAAAACAATTATGGTACACAATGTGGCGGGAGGATCTCTTATGAAATTGAATTATCAAGTGGCAATAAATTTTCTTGAGGATGTTATCAAGAAAAACTAGGGGTGGCACACTCGTGATGCCGGGGTACCAAAATGATCTCTTACAAATTTCTTTATTAGCATAGAACAAAGAAAGAGAGATAAAGAGAGAGAGGAGAATAGGGAAAAATGATGAATCAATTGGAGCTTTTGATGAAACATATGATGGGTGCACCCACAAAAGTAGTGCATGTTGTGGCATCCAAGTCCTATGATGATAAAGAGTCCAAGAAACTTGATGAGGATATTTGGCATTTATCTAATTATTTGGGGGGGGGGGAGGTGTTCCCTCCTCGCCTATCAAAGACAAGGTGGGAATCAAGATTGAACGGATCATCATCGTGATCGTGATCGTCATTGGAGGGATAGCAATTGGGACTATGATCATTATGTGCCGCCTCATGACAAAGTCAAAAGTAGGTAGGCTCGTTGACCCCGACAAATACAAAACTGAAGTTGTCTTGGCAAGAATTTTGATGAAAGTGGAGGGAACGAATAAAATGGTCCATGAATAGAAATGATATTTTTCAGAACTCAACCAAATTGTTGTGTCTCACTCTATTCTATAAAATAATTGGAAACACAAATCGATAAAACCTCCACTCAATTGAATGCCAGACCAAAGGGGATCTTCTTTGTGACACTATTGTGAACCCGAAAAATAATGCTCAAGTGTTGGCAATAGTTACTAGGAGTGGTAAGACTTGGTGATCATTTGAAGGAAGTTAAGGGACAAAATATGGGTGAAAAAGAGCCCAAGGTTGATCCATTGAATGTGAAGACAAAGGTTATGGTTGAGTCAAAAGAAGATCCTCCAAAATCTCAAAGTGGAGGAGTTGAAAAAGAATCGGTAGAAATGGATAAAGGGGTGGTTGAGAATGATAATACATAAGGTAATGTTTTTCCTTCCATTCAAATACCTCCTCCATTTCTCTAAAGGCTTAAAAGAAAAGAAAAGAATAGGAAGCTCAAGAAATTCATGACTAAGCTTAATAACCTCTCTATTAATATCCCATTACCTATCCGATCCGGGGTATACTAAGCTTATGAAGAAATTGATGTCGAAAAAATCTTGTTGAATATGTCACCATTGATGTTACCCATGGTTGTAAAACTATCATGAGTAGTGCAATATTGGAAAATAAGGAAGACCTCAAGGCCTTTACTATTCAATGCAGAATCGGGACACATAAGTTTGATAAAGCCCTTTGTTACCTCAGTACAAGTATAAACATCATGTCATTTGCAATATATAGTAGAATTCAATTGAGTACCCCTATACCAACATCGATGAGTCTTTTGATGGCGGACTAGACTATAAAGAAATTAATTGTTTTTTTGTTCGACGTGTTGGTGAAAGTGGATAAATTCATACTTCCAAAGGATTTTATTGTGCTAGATTATGATATGACCAAGAAGTGCCTACTATCCTTGGTCGACCCTTCCTTTCCACCAAAAGAGCCATTGTCAATTTGGAGCTTGGGGAAATGAGATTTGGACTGCATGATGTGAAGTATCATTTCGTGTATGCAACATAAAGAAACAACCGATAGAGCTTCAAGTAGTATCAGTTATAGATGTTGAATATGAGGAAGTAAGTAAGGAGTCCCTTGAGGATCCAACTTAAAAAAGGATTGAATACATCATGCCACTATGATAACTAAGGATCCATGTGGGAGGCAACCCATAAATTCCACAAAAGTGGCTCATATTCTTTGTTTTTAATTTAGCAGAGTAGATTTTAAATTTTTATCATTGATTAATCCATGTATCGGTGACACAATAAAGTGATTTGAATGAACTTGAGAAAGGGAAAGTGTGAAAATCTTGTATGATGAACTGAACAGGGGAAAATGTGTTAAATTGAGCAATAAGCTGAATAGGGGAAAACAAAGGAGAAAACACTCTCTATTACTGCGATTGCGGACCTTGGAGTGCAATTGTGGTCACCCGTGTCACTGCAATTATGGACCTTGGACTGCGATCGTGATCAGACCAGTTTTAAAAGACCATCAGACTCTTATTTACCCCAGACTCCTTTCTCAATTTTTCTCTATAATTTGACCTACTCTTAGGTATATTTTAGGCATCCAAAAAACATCCGAGCATTCCTCTTGCATTATTTCCTCCGGTAAGTGTCTTGAATTCATTCTTAAATTATTGAAAATAGGCCATAGATTAATGACTAAAAGACTGTACTTAGGCAGAAGTTGCTTTAATAAAGAAAGAGAAAAATAAGTTAAAGGTTAATAAGTGAGACTCTAAAAGTTAGTGTAGTGCCAACGAGGCCTAGTCACTTTAAATGTCTTTACGTATCATACTAGCCCCAAGCCTGAGTTACAAGCTGAAGAAAAGTCCTATAGTGATCCTAACTTTACTGTCTGAAAGCTTAGGTAATGAAAATAAGGGCAAGCTTATGGTATTTGACATACATTGATTGGAACATCTTTCTAAGACAGTATTGACATACTTGGTTTCATATATAAGTGAGGAGGGACTTCTTCGTTGTAAGGGCACATGGGTTGTATTGCTGGATTTTTACTTGCTTAAGTAGTGTAACTTGTACATATGTGTGGTTGTTTGTTTATAATGCGATTCCATAGCTTGATATCTTTGTGTCACATTGTTGACTTTCATTAATATACATTGTTGGGTTTAAAGTGATTGAACTTAGAGAGGGTAATATGTTTTGAACTAAAATTAATAATTGAATGACATAGAAATCTTTTGTTTCTCTTGGTTAATCATCATAGTATGGAATTATGTAGTTTCTTAAGGACAATCAATTGATTTAAGTTGAGGATGTTGATGTTCTGGCTTTTGACAGAACATTGTGCCTTTTTTCTTGTGAAAATTGCATGTTTTTAAGAAACCAAGTTTGCATTTAATGTTGGATTTTAGTGTTTTAGGGTAAGGATCTAGATGAAGGAGAAGAGTCAAGAGATTAGCAGAAAAACACCACTGGTGGTCAAAATGGTGGACCATCAGTTTTGTGGTGGACCACCAAACTGACTACCAGACCTAAAACAAAATTCAAGATTTCAGAAGACTCAGTGACGGTCAAAATGGTGGACCACCAACCTGACCACCAGATTTAGGATTTCAAAAGACCCACTGGTGGTCAAAATGGTGGACCACTAGTTTTACGGTGGACCACCAACCTGACCACCAAATTTAAGCAGAATTCAGGATTTCAGAACACTCAGCGACGGTGAAAATATTGGACCACTAGTTTTTTGGTGGACCACCAACCTGACCACCAACTTTAGGATCTTATAAGACCCGCTGGTGGTCAAAATAGTGGACCACTAACCTTACCACCAGAATCAAGCAGAATTCAGGATTTTAGAACACTCAGCGATAGTCAAAATGGTGGACCATCAGTTTTGCGATAGACCACCAATTTGGCCACCAATTTAGACGCATTTTTTTTCTAAATTTGAATTTTAAATCTTTTTTACATGGAAATATATAAATACGCAGTGTTAGGTTTTATTGAAGAGATATTTTTATCTTTTATCTATTATGAGAGTTTTCCATACTTGAAACATATTGCATGTAGTTTTTCTCTAAGATTCATTCTAAAATTGCGGATCTAGATTCCATTATCATTTTCTCCATTGAAGATTGAAGAACAATAATTGTGACTTTTGTAAGTAAATTTTGAATTAATTTATGAATAACACAATGACTTCTTCTCTTTCTATGATGGAGGTGTGTGGATAAGCAGCCATAACTAGGGTTATGGGAGCCTTGATATGAATAGCTGATTGAGGGTTGTGAATCTAGTAGATTCTCATGATTAATTGATTTTGCGTAAACCCTTCTTCACTTTAATGACTTTTCTTGGTTGCAAACTTAAAAAATGAGCCCAAGAACATCACTTGTTCAAACAAAAAAGTGTTTGTTAGGAAAAGAAAGAGTTTACATAAATCTAAAGGCTTTAACCTTTGGATAGAGGGTAGATGCCTTAACCAGATCAACCCATGTGAGAATATAGTTGAATAAGTAATACGTTCCTTAAGTTTGAAAGAATTACGGGATAAGTTACTCATTTAGGTTGAAAAACTAATAGGTAAACCATAAAATTCAATTACTCTTGTAATTAGAATTGTTCATTGGGAATCCAAAATAGTTCACAACCCTAGATGCTTAAGCATCTTGGTAACCATCACTGAATTAATATTTGTAATACAATCGACATTTAGATTACTTTTTGTGACAAACATTTGAATACAATTGATAAATCAAAACCCCCACTTTATTTTGGAACCCTTGATCAACAGTCTAACAACAACCATAATACTTAGTTAGCATACTATTCCCTGTAGGATTCGACACCCAACCTAGTTGGATTCTATATTTGACAGTGACCGCTTACACTTTCTAACGAGAGTTATAATTGGGTGTATCAGTTGCCCAAGATTTTTATTTTGAGTATGATTAAACTTAATGGGTCATCAAGAATCTATATAATTCATAGGGTCACCAGTGAGAGGGGTTCTTGAGTCACTATCTAGACTACAATTTGATCTAATGAGTTGTAAGGTCTGAATATGATTCATAGGGTATGACTCATAGTCAGACCAGTATGGGTTCCCTGAGATTCTAGTTATACCACGTATCATGGTGATGACTCATAAGGAATAATCATGAGCTGTAAGGTGACCCATGATGACCAGAGACACTTTTTACCTTTTATTTAAAGGTCAGTTTGGATATTTCCCTCTTTCCATAATAGGGACCCACAACCTAAAATACCCTAAGGGGTCCTATAAATTCTCATTACTTTAAAAATTGCTCTTTTCTCTTATCTTAAATTCCACATTCAAAGACAAAGCTAGGATTTCAAGAGTTTGGTCTTTAAAGGGTAAAGGATGGTTGCTTTTCCAACTTTTTTAGTGATTAAGGCATGGATCTCTCTTTTCAAACTTGTGTTTTAAATTATAGCATAAATTGATTTGGTGTTCACATAATTTATATGTAGGTTTTGAATAATGGGTTGAGTGTTTTTTACTATGATTGTTTAAATATTTTCCCATTGTTTTTATGGATTAATTACGCTTTAAATTATTGGGTTGAAAACCCATTGGGGTGCATGGGCATGGTGATGGAATAGGGATTTTTAATACCCAAAATAATTAGATTTTGGTATTAAAATTGATGAGAACCTCAACCCACTTGCATGATTAGGTTTGGAATGTGAATTATCATTAGGCTTTGCCTAATATTTTTAACTATTGCCTTAATTAAATAGATAAATTGGATTTTAAAATGTCTTGGTGACCATTATAAGTTTTTAAATTGAAACATTAGAGTCCTGTTGGCCAATGGGTTAGAGTCCCACATAGCTAAATAATTTGTCTCCTACTTGGGACTTTGGGTTCCTATTAGCTAAGGAGGGTTATAGTCCTACTTGGATAAAGGGTTTGGTTCCTGCATAGAACTTTGGAGTCCTTTAAGTTAATAGGATTGATTACTATTAGAAAATGTTTTGATTTGGTAAATTGACATTGGCTTGCACGCTATAGTCGATGGGACGATATCACTTGATAATGCCATAATGAAAGACTCCTTAATTAAATGATTGTGTTTTGTACTAAATGTTTTAAAATTTATCTTAAAGAGGGTTGTGTAATTTTCTATAAAAGTGGACGTGCTGAGAGGACTAATACCCAAACCCACATATGCTAGCATGGTTGTCTAAATGGCAAGGTGTTTGAGTCACCCTTGCTTTTGATCGGGTGTTCATGTCACCCTTAATGTATGACTGGGAGGTTTTAGTCCTCTATACATATATGTTATGGTTATTCTCTATTTGATGTGGCTATATGCACTGGGTCCTGATCAGGGGCAAAGGATGAGGCCCATATAGCTCATGCGTACTATTATGATAATTACGCTACACAACCCAAGATAATGTTTTAAAGTTCATGGTAAGCCTTGTTCCCTATCCCGACATGTTATATATATATACATATACATATATACACCTATATTCATATGACTATGTGCATTGGTATATAAAGATTTTGAACTGTCGATCATGTCACTACTTTATCCCCTTGTCCTTGAGTTACATACTCATGCTCAACCCACTAATCATCTTTGGACACTATATCCCCACTCAATGTAGTATTGGAGATACTTTTTTTCTACACAATGATAGGTGGTTCTTAGATTACTCATGAGTCATCTTGAAGTGGTGATCCTCCTTTCGAATGGCCTGTTACTTCATGGTCTAGTTTTTCTCATAGATTATTATTTTTGTTATTATTGGGGGCATGTCCCAACTTAGGTTAGTTTTGGTTGGTTTAGAGGTTTATGGATTACTGTGGTTTGGGAGTTGGTGTTATGAATTTTTAGAAAATTCTTATTTTTATTTATTATATATTGTTATATGTTTGTAATTTATCCACTTCTAGTTTTATAATGTATTTTTTGACTAGGAAAAAGGGGTGGATTTGGATCAACGATTGCACTTGAGATACCTGTCACATCCAGGCCTTAATTTGGGTCAAGAAAAATTGGTATCAGAGCCTAGGTTTATGGTTAATTGGTGTCCACAAATTCATGTCAAGTACAACCTCTTTTATGGGTGTGTAGCACACCACACTTATAAAGGAGGGGCTACGATGCATTTAGGAATGCTTCCCTTTCTTGTGATCTATATTTAGTCTATAGTGTCTAAGGTCGAAAAGTCCTCTTATTTATTTGTTCGCATTTCATATTATTTCTTCTCAAACATTTGATGCTCATGGAACCTCTTTTGTCCTTCCTGAATATAATATAGATGGAACTTTTCCTGCTTATAAGGTACAAACCCAATCTTGTATCCCATATCCTAATTATACTATTCTTCTTGGAATTCTACCTTTCCCTACCAGTCCCACTTCCCCAAGAAGATATCTCCAATGCCGAGTTCCATCAGTCTGTTCATCTGCTAATTTGTATGGTGACTTCTCAGTTTTTTCATCTTGATCATGTTGGTTTTGTTGCTCCAAATTCTAAGGTCACTAGGGTTGACCAGTTCATAAGGATGAATCCCCTGACCTTTACTAGCTCTAAGGTTGAGAAGGATCCTCAAAGGTTCATCGGTGAGATAGAGAAAATATTCAGAGTGATGCATGCTTCAAACTCTAAGGGTGTAGAGTTTGCTACATATCATTTGAAAGATATGGCATATCAGCAGCATGAGGAGTAGGAATAGCTGAAAGTAGGTAATGTTGTACCAGCTTCGTGGGATGACTTTTTGAGTGTCTTTCTCTATTCATTCTTTCCTCAGGAGTTGAGAAAGGCAAAACGTAAGGAGTTTATGAATCTGATATAGGGAAAGATGAATGTAAATATTCCTTGAAATTTCATTAGTTGTCTCACTATTCTCCTAAGATGGTGTCTAGCATGAGGGCTAGGATGAATAAGCTTGCTTTGATCTTATCTTGGGTATTGGTGTTGGAGTGCATGGATCCAATATTGAATAATAATATGGATATATCTAGGATGGTGGTACACATACAATAAGTGGAGGATGGGAAAAAAAAGCAAGTTAAGAGAGAGAGAGAGGCAAAGTGAGAAATTAAGGTATTCTAAGTAGGGTGGGGGCAAACATAATAGTGGTAGAGATGGCAGATAGTGGTGTAAGAAGAAGTAAGGAAGTTTTGGTTCTTATTCTATGGCTAGTGCTCCATATCAAAATTTTTCTAGTGGCCGTCCCTTTCAGACTAACAATTAGTTCAAGGCACAAGGTTCCCAATCTTAGGGTAGTGGAGCTTAGTCCACTCCATTATATCCTTCTTGAAGGTTTACTTCTGGAGATTATAAGGTTTTTATTGCTACTTCTATATATCCTGTGCCAAAGGATGCCACTTCTTGTGTCGGCACTGGATGAAATTATCTATATGCTCTTGTTTCCTAATAAGAATATGAGGCTTCTCCTATGTGATCATTGGTATTTTATAAATTTTCCCTCATGATGTGTATTGTCTGCTTGATTTATGGTCTATTCTTTCTTATATAACTCCTTTTGTGGATATTCATTTTAATTTTAATCATGAGTATATTTCTTACTCCTTTTTTATGTCTACCTCGGTGGGTGACTTTGTTATAGTTAGAAACATCTATAGTAGGTTTGTGGTATCCATCTGTGGTAGCAAGATATTGGTGGATTTGATAGAGCTAGATATGTTGAATTTTGAAGTTAATTTTGAGATAGATTGGCTCCACTCATGCTATGCATCTCTTGATTGTAGGACCTAAAGGGTCAGTTTCAATTCCTAAATGAACCAGTGATTGTGTGGAAAGAAAGTTCCCTAGAACCTAATAAAAGTTTTATTTGGTATCTTAAATCCTAAAAATTGACTTTCCAGGGGTGTCAATATCATCTAATTTGTGTTAAGGATACAAATTCTAAGGGACCTTCTTTGCAATCTATCCCTGTACTCAATGAGTTTCCTAAAGTGTTTCCTAATGAACTTCTTAGTATCCTCCCGATAGGGAAATAGACTTTAGGATTGACCTTCTCTCGGATACCCATCCTATCTCTATCCTTCCTTACAAAATGGCTTTGGCTGAGTTGAAAAAAATTAAGTAGTTAAAATATCTTCTTGATAAGGGATTTATTCATCCTAGTATCTCTCTGTGGGGTGTTGCAGATTTATTCATGCATAAATAGACTATCGACAGTTGAATAAGATGACGGTGAAGAATAAGTATCCTCTTTCTAGGGTTTATGGCCTGTTTAACCAGCTTTAAAGGGCTAAGTACTTTTATAAGATTGATCTTTGATCGGGGTAACATAAGTTGAAGAATAGCGTAGTAGATATCCCTAAGACTAATTTCGGTATCCAGTAGGGACACTATGAATTCTTGGTCATGTATTTTTTATTTTCTAATACCCCGCAACATTTATGGATCTTATGAATTGGTTATTTTGTTAGGTTCTATACTTATTCCTCATTGTATTTATTGATGACATTTTGGTATACTCAAAGAGTGAGAAGGATCATTCAAATCACCATTGTATAGTATTGTAGACTCTAAAGGGTCAACATTTGTATGCTAAGTTCTCAAAGTGTAAGTTCTAGTTGAATGTTGATACTTTTATGGTTCATTTTATTTTTAGTGAGGGGATCATGGTGGATCCAAAACAAGTTGAGGCGATATAAAAGTGGCCTAGACCTATGAATCCAACCAATAATTAGAGCTTCTTGGGTTTAGTCAGGTATTATAGGAGGTTTGTAAAAAGTTTATCTTTGATTGCTTCCCCATAGACTAAGTTGACATAGAAGAAGGTGAAGTTCCTATGGTCCAATACTTATGATAGTAACTTTGAGAAGTTGAAGAATAAGTTGACTTCAACTCCAGTTTAAACCCTACCCGAGGGTACTGATGCAGCAAGCAGGATGGTGGTGTATGCTTCTAGACAACTTAAGGTGCATGAGAAGAACTACCTGAGTCATGATTTGGAATTACTTGTTATGGTATTTGCTTTGAATATTTGGCGTATTACTTTTATAGAGTTCATCTAGACATATATTTAAACCATAAGAGCTTGCAGTACATTTTCACCTAGAAGGAGTTAAATCTCAGGTAAAGAAGACGGCTTGAGTTACTCAAGTATTATGATATGAGCCTTTATTATCACCTAGGTAAAGCTAACGTGGTTGTTGATCCTCTTATCAGGTTTTCTATAGAAGGCTTATCTTATGTTGATGAGGAGAAATGACGTTTGATAAAGAATATTCATCATTTGGCTAATCTTAGATTCATCTTTTAGACTCTAAGGATAGAGGTGTGATTATACAAGAGGTTGTAAAGTTATCTTTTGGTACTAAGGTAAAGGAGAAACAAGTGTTAGACCCTATGTTGATGCATATTAAGGATAATACGGGTCAATAGAGGGTTATAGAATTTAAGATTTGTGTTGATGGTATCTTAAGGTACCAAGGTAGATTGTGTATTCCCGATGTTGATGGGCTATGAGAAAGAATCTTGGTTGATGCTCATGAGTCGAGGTACACAGTTCGTCCTTGTTCGATGAAGATGTACAATGCTTAGAAAGAGATCTATCGGTGAAATAACATGAAGATGGATGTGGCTAATTTTGTGGCCAAGTGTATGGTTTACCAGCAAATGAAGGTGGAGAACTTCAGGCATGGTGGGTTGTCTTAAGAGATTTAGTTGACCGCGTAGAAGTGGGAAGTCATTAATTTAGATTTTATTATTGGTCTTCTACAGTCTCGTAGTGAGTTAGATTTGATTTGGGTCATCATTGATAGGATGACTAAGTCCGTTCACTTCTTGCAAGTAAGGACTAATTATCCTGCGGATGATTATGCTAATGTTTTTATTCAAAAGATTGTCAAGTTGTATGGTGCACTTGCGTCTATTATATCTAATTGAGGTACGAAATTCTCATCACACATTTGGTATTATTTTTAAAGAGGGTTGGGGACTAAGGTGAACATTAGCATCACTTTTCACCCTCAGACGGAGGGACAATCGGAGAGGGCTATTCATACTATAGAAGATATGATAAGGGCATATGTGGTTGATTTTGGAGGTAGTTCGGTTGATCAATTGACTTACATAGAGTTTGCATATAATAACAAAGTTTGTCGCATCTCTCTTCATGCCACTCCACCAATAATGGTACCTCAAATATCTATACACCTTGGATGTACCATGGTGAATAGAATTTATGGAGTTATGAGCATCATGCAAAATCAACCAAACCCTTGGAACACAAATGCAGCCATAAAATCTTAGAACACCCTCACAATCTATGATAGCCCTCTTAGACTCACCACTTAACACCTGATCATGGATGATGCAAAGTCTCATATCCTCAAATGAACGACTCTAAATCTGCGCAAATAGGGTAGAACTTTCCTCAGTACTAGTAAGAATTCTTTTAGGGTCTGAAATATCAAGTCGCACCATCATGTTGACAAAGGACTGGATGTCCCACATCAATGGCCACTGAGAAATTGAGATAGAATCTAAGCTACCCATATTCATCGCCTTCCGACTCAAGGCATCCTCTACCACATTCGCCTTTCCTGGATGATATAAAATAGAGATGTCATAATCCATAAGAAACATCATCCATCTGCGCTGTCAAGAATTAAGCTCACTCTAGGTTATAAGATGTTGAAGACTATGATCATTAGTGTATATCTTACAATGCACACAATAAATATAATTCCTCCAAATCTTATGTGTGAAAACTATCATCGCCAACTCTAAATCATGAGTGGGGTAGTTGCACTCATGCACATTCAACTGCCTGGACACATAAGAAATAACTCGGGCCTGTTGTATTAAAACATAACCCAAACCAATACTGGAAGCATCACAATATATGGCTAATCCCTCACCCTCAATAGGAAAATCCAATAGAGAAGCTTAAATAAGAAATCCCTTCATCTTCTAAAAGATGGACTCACACACCTAGGACCACTAGAAAGGAATCTCCTTTCGGTCCAATCTAGTAATTGGTGCTATAATAGTAGCAAAACCCTCAATGAACCATCTATAGTAATCGTCTAAACAAATGAAGCTACGAACCTCAGATGGAGATGTAGGCCTAGCCTAATTATGAATAGCCTCAATCTTCACTGGGTCCAGCATAATCCCATGTTTAGACACCACATGCATTAGAATGTCGCCAACTCGGGGCAAAATTCATACTTTGAAAATTTGGCAAAAATCCTATGATCTCTCAAAGTTTGAAGCACAATCCTCAAATGATGCATATACTCCTCACTACTCCTCGAATACAGAAGGATATCATCGAGGAACACAATCATGAAAGAATTCAAATAAGGCCTAAACCATGTTTCATCAAGTCCATAAATGGGGCTAGGGCATTACTCAACCCAAAAGTTATCACTAGGAACTCATAATGTCCGTAACGAGTCCTAAATGTTGTATTTGGGATATCCTCAACCCAAATCTCAACTGATGGTAACCAACTCATGTCAATTTTAGAGAACATCGCTGCTCCTTAAAGCTGGTCAAATAAATCATCAATATAAGGCATAGGATACCGGTTCATCACCGTTACCATATTAAGTTGCCAATAATTGATATACATACGCAACGAGCCATCCTTTTCTTTATAAACAATATGGGAGAACCCCTAGGAGACATCTCGATCTAATAAAACCCCTACCCTGAAGATCCTAAAGCTGAGAATTTAGCTCTTTAAGCTCTGCGAGATCCATACAATAAGGTGCCATAGAAATAGGTCTGGTACCCTGCTCAAGATCAATAACAAACTCAATATGGCGCTCAGGAGAAATATCGGGTAATCGATAGGAAAAACATCAAGAAACTCATGAACTAATGAAACAGATTTAAGCAATAACTCTTCACATTAACATTATGAATATAAGTGAGATAAGACTCGCAAACCCACAAAATAAGTCTTATAGCCGAAACAAAAGAAATAATTCCCGAGGTCCCATGGCTATTTGAGCCCTGCCAAACCACTGGGGGTATATTGAGCATGGCTAAGGTAATGGTCTCAGAAAGGTAATCCAAGACCAGAAGATGGGAGGATAACCAGTCCATGCCCAGAATTATATAAAAATCCACCATATATAATACAATAAGGTCAGCCTGAGTATCAAACTCTCAAACTATCACAACACATGATCTATAAACTGGATACACTACTAAAGAATCACCAACAGGAGTAGATACACATAATGAAACAGATAAAAAATCCTAATATCACTCTAACTATGGGTTATAATAAGAAGATACACAAGAATAAGTGAATCCCAGATCAAATAAAGCAAAATCTGACTGATGACACACTGAAATGTACCTTTAATAATAGCATCTGAAGACTCTGCCTCGATCCTAGTAGGTATAACATAAAACTAACCACGCCTGCCACCTGGCTAGGCTCCTGATCGACCTACTATCCTAACTATCTATGAATCTCTATGAGTACCTTGGGAACCACCTTGATGACCATGCATACCACCTCTACCTAAGGAGGTACAACCTTAATCAGCAAAATACTCTGAGTTGAAGAAACCATCACTCCATAATTGTGGAACTCTCTCAAGAAATGGAAAAAGGCCCCACAACTATAACACATCCCTGGCATTATACTGAAATCAGAAGATCCAACTGGCCCAAAATAACCAGCATATCTAGAATAACCATAACATGAACCCCTTCAAAGCTAACCACTACTCTGGCTAAGATTATCATTGTAACTAGACTAGCCTCTATCAGTAATCTAAAGTAAGATACAAATAGGCCTACTAGATTAAACCTGATGCTAAGAAGGCTAACACGAAGTTTACCTACCCTGGGAACAACTATCTCTGAATCTTAAGCCATAATGACTCCCACTGAAACTACCATGATATTAAAATTTGTTATTGCTGCCCCCTTTGGCCTCTCGATGCATCTCCTCCATAACTTGTTCATGATCAGAAACCTTAAGAAAAGATTTAACAACAATAACCAAACTCTGTGTAGCCATGCAGAGAGAAAGTCTCATCCATAATACACCAAACCTTCTCATATTCAATTGGCAAAATAGATGTAGTATGCCTAGCCAACTCGTGAAATCAAGCATCATACTCTACAACTATTATAGAACCCTACTCCAATCTCAAGAATTGAATCCTCAAATAATCTCTAAATCTATGATTCATATACTTCTCTAAGAAAAACTTAGAGAACTGAGTCCATATCAAAGAAATAGATCCAATTGGCTTGGAATCAAGATGACCTCTCTACCAGTGTTAACCTGCCAAATCCAACTTAAAAGTAGTGTAATCCACACCACGAGTATCAACTAGACCTAAATTATGGAGCCTATCCTTACAAAAAGTCAAGAACTCATAAGCGTCCTTGGCAGGTGTACTAGAAAACCTAGGCAGAGTCAATATCAAAAATTTACCCAGTATCTTCTATTCGTTAAAATATATAGTATGATGGGAAACCATGGGTTACGTAACTATTTGTTGAGCAACCACCAGTATAGGAGGGACCTTAACTCTAGGAGCCATAGCTACAGGTTGTGGCTCTGCCTCAGTACTAATTTAATCTACAGACAGTGCACCATCAAATGGTGCTACACCAACTAATCCCGAGAGTTGAACCAATGTATCCATAAAAAATGAAAAAAATAAACCCAGGTGGGGCATGGATTGGTCTTTGTCCTACCTATGGTTAGGATGAAAGAATCTCCAACTTAGGAGCAGGAATAGGGTCATGTGAAGGCCCCCAATCCTTGTCCTTAGCTGGGGATGCATATCTGGGTTGTCCTAAAGCCCTAGGTTGTCCATGAACTGCGACTCTCTCATCATAGACTTAGGGTTCTTATCTCATGTAGCAGTAGCACGTATCTTATCTACGAAAGAGTAAAACCAAAGGAATCTTTAGAAACTATCTCAGACTCATAGCACAAAATGAGTGAAAAAAATGAGATCTCCTAAGAATGTCCCATAGTCTTCCATAGATAAGAAACGAGCATCATCATTTTGATCTGTGGGACTCTACTAGACACTTACTCTTGTACCAATAGTACTGGTAAACCAAGAGCTCTTATAAAAAAATTTCACAACCTATCTTATGAGTCCTGATGGCACCTACTTTATCCCATCAATAGGTAAACTAAACAATTTCCTAGAGCTAGAAACAATGGGCTAATTTGATGAAAAATGGCAGAAATACTAAAAATATATTAGTAAAGCTTACAAATGATTAAATAGGGAATAAGAACAATAATAATACAAAAGATAAATAAGATAAAGATAACATCTCACGACCTAGTAGTGTCAGTACAAGAGCCACTAGCAAGAGAATATGACTACTATAATGGAAAGACTAAGCAAAAGTATAAGAAGTAGAAAATGTCAACTCCATCTTTGAGAGCTCACCCTATCTTTGAACTTTAGTCAGTATAATAGCGACGGCAGTGGTGGCAACTAGTGCTTTGATCTACACCAAAAAGGCACATAAGTGTAGTATGAGTACCAAAAGCCATTGGTACTCAGTATCCATCATCGACCGACTTAGCTAAATCATAATATAAGAATAATAATGATGCAAGACAAGTAAGCTAATTCAAGTAAAAGGACAAACCTGGAATGATACTACGAATACTCTGGTAAGCAAATAAATAATCTAAAATGATAATAACATAAAAGAACACATAAGTATCACTACAAAACTGGCGTCTCATAATCTAGTAAGTGAGAAAAGGTAAATAACCAACGTAGGCCCTCATAAGCCAAGAGGATGTAATCAAGAGAAGTAATCAAAATTTACTAAATAACCACCTTTCGCAGCCATAACCGTGAATCATTCCATAACATAAACATATCATGAATAATATCTTAATGCCAAACTTGAAATGGAGCTCATATCATCATCACGTTTTGTACTTAAAATCAAAACTCTTATAATTAATTGCTGGAATTGAATCGAAACTCAAAATCATAAATCGTCAAACTTGAATCAAAATTAACATCAACTCAGAAGTACCAATCTAGCATAAATATCATGTATATAGCCTCTTCAAAATCTAAAATATGCATTTAAAAGATATAACAAGCCTAATAAGTCTATAAAGAGCTAATGATAATCTTGGCCTAAGGTAGACCGAAGGCCCCACTCCAAATCTCCCAAATCCATTATAAGGAAATTTTTACCCAACTAGGATAAGGTATCTAATTTCACTATTGGATATTAACTAAGCCATATTTTAGTCCTAAGATAATTATTCTACCCTAAGAATTAGTAAATAAGTCAACTATGCCTAATTTACAAGTTCTAACTTGACTAAGAGATCCAAATTATACTGGATACACTTCCAAGACCTAATTTCTAACCCATATCTAGTATCTGAACATAAATATACTACAAATTATCCTAATCTATGAGAAAGGTAAACCTAGTCTACCTAAATGCCAAAGAAATCATGGTAAAATCCTCTAAAACGATGAATTTCCCATCCAAAGAACCTTGGCAAGATGCCACAATAACAAAATAATAATCCACTTATCAATATGAGAATAACATTACCTATAGTGAATTTTTGTTCTTCGTATTTAAAATTACATAAAAGTCTCATGTGGGCCAACTTGGGAAATCGCACTTTCAAAATAGACAATACGTTTTGCTATGCTCAAGGAACATTAACCCTCAAAATTGGGTAAATTTTGATCTCCTTGATATTATATGGTTTCATAGCACTTTCAATTCTAAAAATGATGAAAATATGCAGTTACTTAGGTCTTTTTGTTAGAGATGATGTGTTTTATGTTATATTTTGCATGAAAACAGGTTTTGAAGATGAACAGGAAAAAGAAGTGAAAATTGACCACTTATGATGTCACCTAATTGGATTAGGTTCCACTTACTTGGAGTAAGTGAGATACCATAAGTGTTAGAAGGATGAAGTTTCAATAATCAAAAGCTGAAATTTTGGACATTCTACCTACGGCCTTGCACCTACTAGGCATAGGTGCCACCTAATAGGCATGGGTGGTAGACCGTAGGTGTCAGAAGAAAATTTTTAGAATAAGATTTTTGACCTTCTACCTACATTCCCCCACTTAAGGGTCGAAGGTGCGACCTACAGCCCATAGGTAGCCGCCGACTCAACTTTCCCGGATCATTTTGGATTGAATTTCTAGGATTTCCATGTAATATATAAATACCTTTTTGACATTTTATAGTTATTTTATGCTATTTTACACCCTTTGGGGATAGCATTATTCACTCTTACCATTCACAAACATATATTTTGATTTTGACATTTGATTTTGATCTTGGGATTTTAGTTTTGTTATTCAATTTGAGACTACGGGTTTCCATCATAAATTATTGTGAGGCTTATTTAAAGCTTTGAATTATGAACTCCATTGATTGTTTCAAAATTATGAGTGGCTAAATCCCTTAGCTATGGTTGTGGAAACCCTAGCAAAATAACAAGGTGAGGGAAGTGCAACGTTGTTCCCAACCAATATTCTTGCATGTATTGTGATCATCTTTGGTTTAATGGATCTCTTTATGGTTGCATGCATTAAGAACCAACCAATATTCACTACTTACTTCAAAAATAAGATAGAGAGTAGGAAAAAAGATC
Source organism: Capsicum baccatum var. pendulum (assembly GCA_030864225.1). Lineage (NCBI taxonomy): Eukaryota > Viridiplantae > Streptophyta > Magnoliopsida > Solanales > Solanaceae > Capsicum > Capsicum baccatum. The sequence goes on from CM061550.1 coordinate 166,120,510, forward strand.
ACAATAGTAATTTGGAATTAATTATCGATATAAGCTAATCATCCTCATCTACTTAAGCTAATTATGTTCATCTAATTAAATAGATACTCAAAAGGTAATAGTTAATCTGGTACCTAGGATAAAAGTTACTAAGGCGACACTCAGAGACTCAAAATGTAAGGAGTGAAATTCACTTATGCATTCACAAGATAGTTAGTAATACATAACTTGTAAAATTCTGCATGTGAGATATTAGGATAGTTCAACGAAGCATGATAAACCCACTGAGTTAGAAAGAGAGGGGAACACAATCCTAGTTTTTGTTTTAAATTATTTACAACCAAAAGCATTCGAGTTTTGTTATGTCTTATTATTCAAAGAAAAATCTGCCTACATTTACTTTCAGCACTGGTCAGGGTTTTAGCAAGTTTGATAGATAATTCCATGTATTTCCTATGGTTTCGACCCCAACCTAGTTGGGTTACTATATTTAAATAGTGGTAACATTATCCTCGTCAGGTGATGTTGATTTGACAATTAATAATGAATTTTAAATCATGAATTTAATGAAAAATTTCCAAGAATCGAGAGAAGAAATGAGTAATTCAATGTCACAAACACCCCAAAATCACCTATTGATGTTTCTCCTGAGTTTTCACAGATTTTGGGGTTTTTTCCTCTTAAACTAGTGTGAAAAATAAGAGAAAATTGAGAAAATTAGGGCATTTAATGTCTCTCAGGTACCGCTAAAGTAGGCACTGGATTGTTTTAGCGGTCAACTCTAAAGCACCCAGGTGTCGCTAAATTGATACCTTCCTATGCAAACTATACTGCTAAAGAGGACAAGCTGACAGTAAAGCAGCATGTGCTTTAGTAGTTAGCTTGCCGCTAAAGTAGCTCACTAGGGCTGGCCAGGCCACTAAAGTTCCTAAAGGGCCACTTTAGCGGATGCACCAGTTGAGGACTTGGAATTTTTCCAAGTCTCCATCAACCCCTTGAGATTCGCTCGAAATTCTATATACATAAACAAACTATGCTACATATCAAATTAGATATTTCGAACTAAATGGCGTAGTCAAAATTTCAACTCGAGGTTGTTTCTATTAAAAGTGGGACCCACACCTATGGACCATTTTCATTTCATTTCAATGAATAGCTTGAAATGAGTCCAGGAGCCTTAGGATCCAAACCAAAGGTTCACCTATCCTAAATTTGATGTTTCAAAGCTATTGTAACTATCAAAATTAGCATATGGGGTCATTTCACTAAATTTTTGGATAGCGAATCCTAACCAGTGAAGACTCCAATAGAGAATTGGCTCTAAGAAATCAAATGAAATATCTGGTAACCGAATTATCAGCTCCAGCAACTTGTATATGACATAGAAAAAGCTATAAGAAAGCTCTAAATGGAAAAATACATGGAAATGCATAAAATGACCTGGTGCATCATCAAAAGGTAAGTTATCTATTGAAATAGATAAGTCATTTGTTACAACAAATGAATTGCCTATTAGATTAAGCTTCTGGTTTTGAATCAATTTTGTCGGCTGAAGTGAGATAAATCCAACAGATAGGTTATTTGTTGCAACAAAAGCCATATGTTGTCATAGATGTTACCTGTTGGATTCAGGTTCAGAATCAGTAGCTTTATCCAATAAGTGGGTCATTTGCTGCAACAAATAACCCATCTATTGAAACAGATGACTTAGTTATTGGATATAGTTGTTGGAATCCAATTGGTAGGTCATCTTCAACAATACAAGATTTACCCATTGGAACTACTTTAACAGTAGTGAAAATTATCCAAAGGCTATTTTAAATGAATATAACATTTATGGATATGCTACTAAAAATTGTTAAAAAAATAGGAGATATACTTAGATGAGAAATTCAACTAATAATCCTTATTTTACTTACCAAAATCCCCTATAAAGTAATGTCTAGTGATATATGACTAAAGTTTGGTTCAAAAATTTGGATCAGTAGTAGCAATAATGACAGCAACAACAAAAAAAATGTCACAGCAATAGAAGAATAAGATAATGATGAAGATGATGATATAGATGAATAAGAAGAAAAAGAAGAAGAAGAAGAATAAGAAGAAGAAGAAGAAGAAGAAGAAGAAGTATCCGATAAGCAAGAAAAATGAACAACAAGGAAGAAAAGTAATAAGGGAGAGAAAAGAGCTTAGCTTAGCCATTTTTGCTTTTCCCTCTTTATTTAGTTTAGGGTTTTATATAGATGGGCCAAAGTGTAGGTCCCACAATCAAGGGATATGAAATTCATTCCCTTAATCCTTAACCTAAAATTAGTAGTCCATGCTCAATGATTAAGACGAGTCACCTTTACTCAACTTTGAAACTTTTTTAGCACCCATAATTCACTATTTTATGATGGTTTTATGGTATTCTAGATGTTTGGTTGATTGAACTAAAATAAAATATACAAGTATAATATAGAGTATGTATTTATAGTAAAAATATTTATTTCCAATTATAACCGGCAGTTAACGACTTTGGAAGAATATTTTCGGGAATCTCGAGAGTAGTTAAGGTGCGCACAAACTGCTTCAATCATGGTTATCAATAGAATACAATAACATACCTAATGTAGGATATATAATAGATACAGTATACAGACCTAACCTCTACCTAGGAGGTAGACATTTTTTCAATAGACCCTCACTCAAGAAAAAAAACATTCCAAAGTAGTATGAATTACAAGAAATAACAAACAACAACAAAATAGGAAATAATAAAAGAATAAAAACTACAAAAAAATAATATAATAATCAAGATATAAGAAACAACAAAAAATAATAGAATTCTATCTTTTGGGACTGGAGAAAGCATCTTTGTCATTTTGATATACAATTTCATGATTATAATGCATAATTGTTATCCACCATTTAGAAATACAAAAATAATATCACGATGCTTGTATAAGTAATCTAGGGAAGCTAATCTTGGAATCAAAAGTTAAACCTCAAAATAGGATAATTTGAATTTTATCCCAAAATCATTCTCTCTTATTTCACAAACTAACAAACAACCCCTTATTTTTAAGATGGTTAGTGATACACAACTTATCAAGTTCTGTATGTAAGATATTAGAATGGTTCAACGAAGAACGATAAACCTGCTGAGTTAGAAAGCCAGGGGAACACAATCCTAGAGTTTATTTTAGATTGTTTACATCCCAAAGCATTCAACTTTTGTTACGTCTTGTTGTTCAAAGCATAATCCCCCCCAAACAATTTACTTCTGCATTGCCTGATAATTTCAGCAAGTTTGAGAGATAGTTCCACATATTCCCTGTGAGTTTGGGTTACTATATTTTGACAATGCCCTTTTTTATTCTCATAAGGAGGTGTAGTTTGGGTATTCATCAAAATTTTTTGGTGCAATTATCACGGAATACAGTGTGATTATTGATTTAAGTTGTTGAAGTTTGTGGATTTTATTTTTTTATTCTTCTTAGGGCATATGCCAGTGTATGTCTAGAACCAAGATTCAAGGCAATACATTACTCCCACTTGATCATGAGCTAGAGAGAATCGTACAGCCAAATCATAGGATGGCAGAACACGTCCGGGAAGGTCAGCTTGAATGTATTTGGCAGAACCCTAATTATTTGCCTCTCCATCTACCTGCTGGAGTTTAGGACATTTTTTATCAAACCACTGAGCAGTTATTAGCAGTAGCAGCAACCAACCATAAGAGGGAATCAGATCCCCAATGTGTAGCTAAAGAGGCAAATCTAGTAAGGAAAAGACAAGAAGCAAATTTTTTAGCAACACTCGATAGGGATCAAGATAGCGGTAGAAGGGGTACAGCTCAAGTACTCCCAGCGTATTTATATTTTCCACCATATGATGATCCAAAAGAGGACTTAGGGCATGTTCAGCCTATTGAGATAGGAGATATCATTCCTTATGCAATTCCACCAAATGTGAAGTTTGATGTCACCAGTGTTATGATCCAACTTTTAAACCTAAAGGATGTATTTGTATCCTTTCCCACTGATGATGCAAACATGAACCTAATTAATTTTATTGGGATTTGATAATCATACACTATATCGAGGGTTGATCAAGAAGCTTTCATACTTAGATTATTCCTTTTATCTCTTACCTATATAGCTACATTATAGTTAGGGGAACTTTCTCAAGGATCAATCACTACATGGAATGAATTGTGGAGGTAGTTTTCAGATCATTTCTTGCCACCATCCAGAATGCTTAAGTTGAAGGACAAGATATATAATTTTAGGTAGTTACACTTTGAGTCAGTGTATGAGGCATGATTTTGATTCAAAAAGAACTTGATAAGAGTGCCTAACCAACGAATTTTGGGGCAGAGCTTGCTTGAGATCTTCTATTAAGCCCTTAACACTAGCTCAAGATCTATGATAGAAACTATCACTGATGGAGCATTCATGTATCTGCATTAGGAGGTAGCATCAGAGATATTAGATCAGATCTCTCTCACTAACTAAGGATGGCATGGTTTGGAGGTAGAGAGAGACGCAGGCATATATGCCATTGGTGCTTCCAGCAAGCATAGAGTTATTAATAACACAGTGGTATAATAAGTTACTGAGCTAAGGACTGAGGTTATCTTATTGACCAAGAAGTTTACGACGATGAATTCTGAGAAAGTGAATGTAGTGGGCTTATAAGGTAAGTCCTCTAGATCATATGATTTTTATTTAAAAAGGAGGTAAAATACCTAGATAGAGAGTTGGCAAGTTTCCCAGCAAAAGATCAAGGAATCCAAGGTCGAAACTACTTATGGGAATAGGTACAAAGATAAGAAAAATGAGTTGGATAGTGACTAAAGATGCAAAGATGATTATAAGAAGAAGACCGGTGTATATGTTGCACCAGATAGTTATGAAATCGATTCAATTATGGAGGTTATATTATTCAAGCTAGTAAGGGGCCAGGAAAATTTCCTTAAGGAGATCAAGGTAGATAATTTAGGGTTGGCCCAGAAGGTAGAGTCGCATGCTACTGTGATAAAGCAATTGGAGAAGCTGTTTTGAAAAATATTTACAACTTTGAATCAGAGGTAGTTAGTAACCCTTCCGAGCAATACAGTTCAGAATCCTAAAAATGACGATCATTTTTTAGCCATCACCACTCAGAGTGGTAAACAATTATATCCCTCTATGCCTACTATTGATTAGACTAAGAATGATAGTGTTGAGGTTGTTGATAAACCTGAAGTAGAGTCAAAAAAGGCTACAGATGTGTTTATTATGGTGCTGTAAATGGACAAAGGAAAGGGAAATGTTAATAATCCAGTAAAGAAGACAATACCATAATCTCTTCCATATTTTCCTCAAACGTTGAAACAATATAAAGAAGAAGGAAATTCAAGAAGTTTATTTCTATACATAAATAATTGATCTTGAATATCCCTATTCTCGAGGATCTTGAGAAAATTCTTAGGGATGCCAAATTTATGAAGGAGTTGGTAATGAAGAATAGAGTGGTTGGTTTAAGGATGTTTTTGGGTTGAACCATTATAGTGCGATAACTTCTTGATCTCTGTCATAAAATAAGGGTGAACCCAAAGTGTTCACAGTCCCATGCACCATTGGGACATCTAAGTTTGCAAGAGCATTATGTAAATTGGGGGACAATATTAATTTGATGTTGTTGGTTGTGTTCAAATAGTTGGGCTTGAGCCCTACGGAACCAACAACTATGTGGTTGTTGATGGCAGACTGTATAGTGAAGAATCCCATGGGCATATCATTTGATGTTTTAGTGCAAGTTGAAAACTTTATTTTTTTAACTGACTTTGTTATCTTGGATTGTAAAGTTGACGTTGAGATGCCCATAATCTTCATAGAGCATTGGTAGATATAAAGAAAGGAGAGATCAAGTTCAAATTGAATAATGAGGAGGTCATATTCAACATTCACAGAATAATAAAGAAACCAATTGACATAAGGATGGTATTAGTAATATATTGTATTGATGACCCAGGAAGCCAATCCTTTGATTGCCTTGATGAATTTTGAGTAATCAAGGTTTCACCATCATGACGCGATGTTAAATTAAGCACTGCATGAGAGGCAACCCTTGGTTTTACTGGTAAAGTCTAAGTAACCAACATAGCTACATCATGCCACGATGTTAAATCAAGTGTTGGGTGGGAGGCAACCCGCTATTTTAGTGTTCACATTATTTTTTTATGTAGGTTTGTATCTTAAGGAACTACCTGTAACATGGTAGAACATTGCTAAATCAAGAAAATTCCAATTAAATAAACTTATTAACCCACCCACGGTGATCATAAGCCACACTCGGTCCAGTTAAGTTGTGCAATTAAAGTTAGAAGGAAATTTGGAAGATTTTTTGGAATTTTTGAACCTTTACCTATGAACCTACTTATGATGTCGTAAGTACCACTTACAACCTCATAGGTAGTGAAATAAGTGTCAGAACAAAAGGTTCAGAGAATAGGGAAAGTATGAAAAAAATTGGTATGGTAGGGCACCTACGAGTCGTAGGTGCCACCTATGCCCCGTGGTGGTGTCGTAAGTGACCTAAATTTTTGGGCATAGTTTTTTCTAAAATTGGACCTTCCCTAACCCTACCCATACGAAAATCAGCCTACCATTAGTTTTTAAAGCTTCTAACCAATTTGTAAAATACATAATCCTTAAATTTCCAACTCTCTCTAAAATTTAAACTCTCCAACTCCTTCTCAAATACTATAAAAATCAAGACCCATCCCTCAGTTCATCACATGCGCATATATTCACTCACTAATTCTAGAGTTTCTACACTTATAAAGTTTATGTTCTATCTTTCAAAATTGAGGTAAACTTCTTAGCTCGTATAAGTACTAGAATGGAATGTTAGTGAAGAAACATGAGTTAATTCTTGAATATGCTTGACAATTATGTAAAACTCAAAAAAATTGTTTGTATGAGCCTAAAAGAATTGGAGAAATGAAATTGGTTCATTGCTCTTTAACTAAAACTCTAAGATCATGCCCTAAATGGAAGTATAAGTTGAACAGGTTGTGGAAACCCAAAAGAGTTTCTAACATATATGTGACTTTAATTTTATTTGCAAAAAATTTTACTGGAATGGGCGGAAATCATTGTATATAGATGTGAAAATTAGGGGAAAATCTGAATTTTGATAAATTTGATTTTTCTTTGAACTTTTGTATTCTTTTTTTATCCTTCAGATGCTAACACTGCTTTTTCGGGTACTATGGCACTAAAGAATGAAGGACCATTAAGGAGAAGGGATAAATCCACCAAGAATAGTGACTCGATGGAAGAGTACCCTATTTCCCCGACCAGATAAGTGGGCCTATAAATTAGGGCCTACAGATAAGCTATGGCTAAGCATATTGGTAGAGCCACCTTGGTCATCCAGTTCCAGCATAGACACAGTGGGATGATGGCCCATATCTTCTCAGGTTATGGCCTAGTCAAAGGCTAGTCGACCAGTTTCTAGGCTGAGAATAAAGTCGTTTGGGATGTCACCACCATACTCTCCCCAATCTAGGAAGGGAGAAAAGGTGGAGTTTGAGTTACTAAAGAAGTATCTAGGAAGGACCCCTAATTTAAGAAGGGACCACAAGATGAGACTATAGCAGCAATTTCTAAGTCATTATCTATGGTATCCCAATATAAGAAGGGTACAACCAAGATATCCCATTAGGTGCATGCATCAGACACAGAGCCACCAACCCATAATGACTCAATTTCCAACCTTACTCTCATCTTGGTTGATTCTATTATTGGGGTAAACCCTATGTGGTGTATAGATGGGCTACGAATGATTTATGTGTGGTACAGCTATGTAACTAGTACAGGCTGGACTAAGAGGACTATTTGGGAAGAGAGATAGATTGAGTTATTTGGGTTAGTAGGAGCACCACACTTGCAGACTGTGTTTGATCATTATCATCTAGGTTAGGTGACAAAACTATAGGGTTCATATATCCAGGAATTACTGTGAGAGTTCTATACTTCCTACGGTGCTACAGTATATTTGACCACACCCAAAGGTGAGAAGCAGGTAGAGGTGCCCCAGTTAGAGCAGATGTTGGTGAGAGGAGTTTAGGTTGATATTTTAGTGGCATCTATCCATAGATTTCTCTTTGGACCTGACTATATAGCTATTTTATTAACTATAGAGTGTGACATCAAGTTGAGATTTGCACGAGATAGACACGCTATATGAGATGCTAAGCATAGTAAACAAAGGGTAGATTTTGTAGATAGATATCCAATCATATTATATCTTGATGATGCTTCTTGTATTGAGGGAAAGGGTGAAATTAAAAAGGCAGCATTGAATTTTTTCATATAGTTTTGGTGGACGACAGTTCATTATCAATTATGTTCAACTATTAAGGATAAGTTGCTGACCTGGGATAGTTTTGTATTGATTATGATTAGAGTTTACTATTGAGTTACATGCCCATATAGATTCTTTTGAGAGATGGGTGTCGGCTCGATTCAGAGACATAGAGGCTCATGACTTAGGTGAGATTTAGAAAGAGGTGACTACATTAAGATCAGAGGTATGATCTCTTACTGAGAGACGAATTCTAGTCATCCCTCTTGTTATCCCCTCATTTTATCAATCAGCTGCTCCACATAGCCCAAGATATTTTGATTTATTTGCAAAGGATTAGGATGTGATCCCATATATTGGGAATAAGAGATCTCAAATGTCTATAGGACCCCTATATTCTATTTGCCCAGGCCATGAGATGGACCACCCATTATTCTAGGGCTTCTAGAGTAGTTGATGAGGTGCTCTAATCTAAAATTTTTTCAAGTGCATCTTCTAGTCAAGACCCGCCACCACCATTACCTTAACCAATTAACATACACTCAAAGGAGGACGCGCATGACATGGGAACCTAGTGCATCCCAAGTATGTCCTCATTCTCTTGCTTTATATTTTTAATGCACTAAGGATAGTGAGTAGTCTTTTAGTTAAGGGTGGCGTATACCACAGCCACTATGGGTTATTATTATCGCTCTTCTTTTTCTATAGATTATGGTATGATTGTAGAATCAGCATGTCTAGGAAAATATAGTGTTGTATTGTATTTTGTTTCAAATTATGTTGTGTTTTTGGTTAAGTAGGAGAAAAAAAGTATCTAAGGCAGTTGATGTGTTTTTTTTTATTTTTGAGAAAAATGACACCTCTCTAAAAAAATTATTTTTGAACTATGTGTTGTGTATATATGTGTGACCATTATGAATCTCGTCATGGAATTATATTTACGGACATGATAATAATAGCTAATAATTACATGAACCAGATAGATAGCAGCATGTGATGCAACCCTGTGCTATGTGTGTGAGATGTTTACTTTGTTCCCTTTGTGTGTTGAATTTAGAACTTACCTAATTAGTCCTACCTAGGTTATATGATAGTTTATTAGGAAAGGATCAAAGGTCATTCTTGATATTAGTCCACTTTTAGCCTAAATGACCTTCCAAATGTGAATAAGTATCCCTTGATCCCTATTTTGAGCCTGTATAGACTATTTTTTCTTGTTTCACCTTTCACTTTCCCATTTGTGTTACAATAAACTTGTTTTGGCTCTGGTTCTCCTTGGACATTGTGCACCTCAACTCAATAAAATCACTAAGTTGAGGATGGATATCATAGGGGTGCGTAATGTGAAGTGGTTGTGAAGAAGGGTAAATAAAAGAAAAAATAAAGTAGGGCTGGGTGTGGTAGAAAAAAGAAAAGAAAAAAGAAAAGAAAAATTGAAAAACGGAAAGAAAGAATAAAAGAAACCACACACAAACTTGATGTGAAATAAAAGAATACAAAGGGAGAAATAAGGGTGGAATAAAAGGAAATTGGTTAATAAGTGGACCCCAAAAGTAAGTGTAGTGACAAGAAGGCTTAGTCACTAAATTTCCATATGTACCATATCAGCCCCTAAGCCTACATTACAATCTAAATAAAGTACTATAATGATCATAACCTGACTATCTAAAAGCTAAGGTAAAGAAAATAAGAGCAAGCCTATGGAATTCAAACCCAACATGGAATTCACAAAAATCCATACACTTGAACTTTGAAAAGAGATTCTTGGGCTTCATGAATGAAAAGAGTCCATGAATGAATACTATGCATACCTGGCACTGAGTTTCTTGAAGTTCCTGAAATTAAAGAATTTGAATCTCTTAGTTCTTGAGAAGGATTTGGATTTTATTGCTTAAGGATTGCTCTGAGGGAGAAAACCCTAGTTTTATTGTTGTAGAAGAATAATGAATTTTGGAGCCTTGATCGGATATTACTAGGTATATAAACAGGTGGTAAAAGGATAAAAAAGCCCCTATAAAAATGAATTAAAAATAACTAAATGGGATGTGCAACGGTGGGTGTGATGGCCCATCACTGGGTCGACCGTCGCACCTGAGCAGAATGAAGGCTCATTGTCTCCCTTGCGATGGCTTGAGCAATAGTCCGTTGCCAGTCCGACGGCCTTTTGGCCTGGTCAGTCGCTCCTAGGAATAAGGTAGTCATACTTCCTCACTGCGACGGCATGGGCGACGGTCATCACTAGTTCGACAGTCCGTCGGCCTCCACTATCGCACCTAGGCGATTTTACTACCTTCTATATTTTGGCCATAACTTTCTCTTCCGATGTCGGATTTTGATAAAATTTGTATCTTTGGAAAGATAATTCAATTTCCTACATGAAAAAAAAAATCTTAAAAATTCCACGTATATAAAAGTGGATTCATCTTTGAAAGAACGCTTCTAACATTCTTGGAATGATTTAAATCTAGGAAAAAGTACAGGGTATTACAATATCTCCCCCTTGAGAAAATTCATCTTCGAATAAAAATAAGTGAGAGGGAAGAAAGATAAACTAATGTACATACTAGATATAAGCAACTAAAATATAACTGATAGCTGAATATATCATATTGAGCATGCATATCTGATGCATCTGTAACTAATTTACAAATGCATGACTGACTGTTCTGATGAACTAAGTTTTTCACAATGAGATTGCATGTCTAATGCATAATTATATAACTAAACTGATACATGAATGCATGACTGTATATGCAATGGTATTAAATACCAAGTCTATAATGGAATTCTAAACATGAAATGGATACCAAGCTTACAACTGAAGTCTGCACATGAAATTGAATGTGCTTAAGGAAGACTGTTACCTTGAGCAGGTTCTGAGTTAGCGGAGAAGAGGTGAGGATATTTGGTATGCATGTCTGCTTTTGCCTCCTAAGTAGCTTCCTCAGCGGACTGAATCTACCAAAGAACTTTGACTAGAGGGACCTCTTTGTTCCTCAATCTACGAGTCTGATAGTCTAAGATTTCAACTAGAATCTCTTCATAAGAGAGGTTTTTCTGAACATCAACGCTCTGAATAGGGTCTATGACTGATGGTTTATGATGTGTGATCAAAGCTAACACATTTAATGCTTTTTAGCTAAAAATAATTGTGAATTCTGAAGCAACTCTTATTGTTTTGATGTGTTTTCTCATGATATTGCAGAAAAAGGATGAAGAAATGAGAATAAACAATAATGGAGCAAAAGAGTTAAAAATCTGAGCAAAATAGAAGAAAACATGGCTGACGACCTCCATGATAAGTCATCATCCTCATGAGAGACTACCAATATTGGTGCCAGCCTTAACCAGGGAGTTGCAGTTTGTGGAACCGTTCTGACGACACCGGTGATGTGGTGTCAAAGTCGTGATAGAGGCATCAAGAATGGCGTCAGCCTTAAGAAGAAAGTTAGCATAGGAAGAAGATATCTGACGATGTTGGTGATATGCCGTTAGATCCCTGATGCAATGTCAGCCACATCGTCAGCCTAAGAAATGACCTGAAGGCAACAGAAGCCTTTCTAATGCTATCCGTGATGGGCGTCAACTTCTTGATGCGGTGTCAGCCATAGCGTCACCTATTCCGAACAATTTTATTAATATTGTTATTTTATTTCCTTAATTAGTATTTAGTATAAATAGCATCTTTTAGGGTTTTTGATAAAATACAATTCATCTATCAGACATCAACTCTAAGAAGAGAGATACGTACTTTTGCTCTCTTTCATAAAATATTCTTGTGTTTTTGTATCAACTATTTTTGGGGTTTCTACCTTGTGATTAAATCAGAGGAACTACTTATTGTTTTTGATACATTCGTAAGTTTATCATTATAATCATGAATTCAACTTGTTATTTTGTTAATCAAATCATGAGCGGCTAATTTCATTAGCCTGAGTTATGGAATCCATAGATTAGGGTTTGATATGATACTAGGTGTTTAACGGACTCAAAGAGTAGTAAAACATCTTGAAATTCTATTATTTTAACTAAAATCTAGTGGTTGCAACATTAGGTCATGCCTTAGGTTTTATTTGCTTCTAACGGAGAAATAGACTAGAGGACATGAATTATCAACAGGGACTAGAAAGCTACCGACCTTTTGTTTAATGATTAATGTCGTAACTAGATTAATCTACCTGAGATAACATCGTATTGGAAATAGATAAGTTATCTAAGTTTGAGAGAATTAGATAATAAATTGTCTGGTGAGGTCGAGAGATAAGTCAAATAGTATAATCTTCAGGGAGATTCTGATGTTCTACTCATTTCAAAAATCTTTAGCATTACCTAGTATTGAAACCTAGTAATCACCGTGAACTTAAACCTCTATCTGTCGGAAGTAGTAAACTACCAGTAAAATCTTTCGTAAACAAATCAAAGTTCACACCCTATTCCCTGTGGGATTCGAACCCAACCTAGTTAGGTTTTATATTGAAAATGATCACTTACACCCATTCAAGACTGTAATTTGAGCGTTATCAAAAATGTTGCCGTTGCCGGGGAATACGGTTGTAGACTAAAAATTTTATGTGCAAAAATTTGCTGATAGTTAAGTTTTTGTGACTTATGTTTATTGGTTGTTTTTGTTTATTGTAGGTACTGTTTTGTTTATGCCAAGCACGAGAAGTTCTAGAGAACCTCTATTACTAATCAATCCAGAACCTCAACTAATTGGGAAAATGGTTGAACAACAGGAAGCAGAAAGACTAGCAGCTTTAGCCAAGGCTCAAGTGTGTGCAAAATTTGGGTCAACAAGCACGTCACCAAAACCCTGATGATGAAGACTTGGGTTATGAGGAATTACTGAATCCTCAAAACCCAAGGAGAGTTGAGCAAGTTGCTGCACCAGTGCAGCAAAACGTCAACAGAAATCCTCCAGTCCGAGGAAGGTATAGTCAACAGCCTATGCAATATGAGGCTGATGAAGATGATGAAGGAATGGATGGAGTTGATGCAATGGGTGCTATCATTCCGGCACTGTTGGCACCAGGTGCAAATTTCATCATAACAAGAACCATTATCCAACTCCTAAATCTGAAAGGGTTATTTGGAGGCTTGCTTGGTGATGATCTGAACATGAATTTGGTGAACTTCATCACCATCTACAAATCCTTTGACAATTTGGGAGTGAGCTAGAATGCAATTAGATTGAGGTAATTTCCATTGTCTCTGTATGGGGAGGCAACAATGTGGTTGAATGAGTTAGAGTCCGACTCTATAACTAACTGGAGACAGTTAAAAGATGCATTCTTAGAATGGTACTTTCCACCATCCAGAATGGTACAGTTGAGAGACGAAATTAGTAACTTCAGAAAACTTTTGACTGAAGCACTGCATGAGACTTGGGAAAGGTTTAAGAAGAAACTTACACAGTGTCCGAAACACAATATGATAGATTTACACTTGATGGAGACTTTTTATAGAGCTTTTAACTCTGTGACAAAGCCAATTATCGCCAACGCTGCAGGTGGTTCGTTCATTGACCTCTCTTTTCTGGATGCTTCTGATATGATAAATAGAATGACCAAGCAGAGTCAGGCTTGGCACACTAGGGATTCTATAGTGTCTAGCCCTACTGTTGCTAGTGGTATTACTGTAGAGCAGCATAGAAAGGATGAAGAGCGAGATCAGGACATGGCCCATTTGAAGACACGGATGGACTTGCTGGCTAAGCACTTGCTATCCGACAAGACTAAAATGATCAAGGTTGTGGACTCTCAAGGTATTGTATCTACAGGTGTTGATGCTAAGGCAAACTATATGAGTAATTAGAAGGGTTTCTGAGGCAATAGCCAAGGGAACCAAGGTCGTACTTTCTATGACTAGCCTGATTATAAAAATAGGGAGCAGGGACATTGGAGAAACAATAATGACAAGACTGGTTTGTATATTCTTCATGAAAGTCGGGATGTTGCAAAAACTAGTCCTAGAAAAATGTCCATGGAGGACATGATGAAAAAGTTGTTGAAGGGAGTGGAGTCAACCAACTCGAGGGTAACTAATATGAAAAGTGAGTTTTCTACCCTTAGTCAGTTGGTTAGCTCACACTCAGCTTCTATTAAGCAATTGGAGCAGCAGATGAGCAAACTTTTGGCTAATCTGAATCATAGAAAAGCTGTCACTTTACCTAGTGATATGGTTCAAAACCCGTGGACTGATGGCTCTTGTATGGCGATTATCACTCGTAGTGGTAAAATGTTATCTGGCCCTTATATGGGCAAAGCTGTGGATAAGGACGTAAGTATTGATAAATTAGACTGAGAAACTGGATGGCTTTGGTAATATGTCAGAGAAAGAAGATGACAAGAAAGAGGAAGTGATATTGAAATAAATGCCAAGACCACCACCTCTATTTCCTCAGAGTTTGAAAAAAAAAAGATAACGAGAAATTTAGCAAGTTCATGGCAATAATGAAACAACTGACTGTGAATTTCCATTGATGGAGGCACTTAAGCAAATGTTGAACTATGCTAAATTTATAAAGGAATTACTAACAAAGAAGCAAAAGGTAAGTTGTGAGCCGGTGGACAACATCCATCACTATGGTTCTTTTCTTCATAATCCTTCATGCAGAAAAAGCCTGATCCTAGAGCATTTACCATACCGTGCATAGTTGGGTCCATAAATTTTACCAAAGCTTTATGTAACTTAGGATAAAGTATAAATATAATACCGCTTGATATCTACAAGAAGCTTGGATTGGGGGAGCCTACCCCCACAACGATGCGTCTTGTTATGGCAGATAGATCAGTTAAGCGACCGGTTGGTATATTGCAGGATATGCCGGTAAAGGTGGATGATTTTATTCTGCTTTTAGACTTTGTGATAATAGATTGTGATATTGATTTTGAGGTACCCATCATCTTGGCTAGACCATTATTAGCCACGGGGAGATTATTGGTAGATATGGAGCTCAATGAGCTCAAGTTCAGATATGGGAAAAAGGAGGCCAGATTTAAAATGCAACCTTCTATGAAGTAGTTAGAGGAGATAAACATCTTCTCAGTTGTAGATGTATTCCAGGAATGTGGTAATGAGATAGTGATACGGAATCTTGACGAAGTCTGAGTAGTCGAGATAACCAAGTCGTTCTGCGATACTAATTCAGGCACTATTGGGAGGCAACCCAAAATTTTATTTTCATGTATTTTGTTTTTATTCAATTAGGTAGTAATAGGAAGAAACTGAAGGGGTACAAAAAGGTCAAGGTAAAAAAATTGATGAATGCAAGTCAAGTAGTCTTGACGACATTCGTGTAGGCTATCACAATTGTGATGGCTTATCACCAACATCGTTAGAAAGATAAGAGGGTGAGACCTTCTCTGTTAAGGCTGACGACCTCTGTTATAAGCTATCATATTTTTGATGGCTTACGATGAGTTGGCGCAGCCATTGTGTTATTTTGAAAAATCCAGGCCTAATTCGATCGAAATTTGACCCGGCCCAGGTGTAAAACCCTTCAGGTTCCCACTTTATTTTATTACCTTCTTTAAGTATTATTTTATTTACTTAGTAGGACATTTACTTTTTTTCAAAACACTCCTAAGTATACAAGGAAACCTCCTTCCTGATAGTTGTGGGATTGTAAGGAAAATCAGAGTCTATCTCTCATCTTTTCTTCTCTCTTGCGTAATCAAGTGGAGTCAACTCATCGGGTATGCTGATAACTTTGTTCTCCTATCATGAAGTGGTTAAGTTGTTGAAAACATGATGCTCTAAAGGAAAAAATTGAGTTCAAGTTGTAATAGCATGGAAATTGGAAATTAGGGTTAAGTGGTGCCTAAATTGCAAAAATTTGAAAACCCTAAGTACAAAAATAAAAATACCATGTGATTATACGAAGAATTTGATCCCAAAATTATGAATGCAAACTGAGTGGGGGAAGAATTCTGAGCTAACAACATTGATGATAGGATATCACAAGCGTGACGCCTTATCATCTACATCACCAGCAACTTTGAAAAAGGGAGCATTCGCTATTTAAAGCTGACAACCTACCTTATAGGCTATCACAACTGTGACGCCTTATCAGAAATGTTGTCAGAAGTTTGAAAAGAAAGTATGCCAGTTCTGTTTAAGGCTGACGACATAGCTGATAGATTATCACAAATATGATGCCTTATCAGCCACATCGTCATAAGTTAGATGATAATGCTAAGTAAACTTGAATAGCGTGTTTTGATTATTATACCTTGATCATTAACTTGTGTTTGTATTATGGTCCAGGAACATTCTAATGGCACCTAAAAGAAAGAATCCTAACACTCCAAAGAAAGCTGCCAAGCTTAAAGTGGTTCAAAAGCTTATTGATAAAGACTCTAATTACGAAGATGAAGAACCACTGCTCAGGTGGAGAAGAAAGAAACCCAGTGCAAAGGCACCTTCTCCACCTAAACCCATTACGGTGGAGGATAGTGATGATACTAAGACTACCACCCCCGCTGAGAGTGAATCTTCTGAGCAAGAAGGTTTTAAGTAAACTGAGTCTGAACAGCCTGATTCTTAGAAGGCTAATTCTGAGGAAAAATCCTCTGAAACTCTCGTGACTAAGATTCAAGCTGAAGAGGAACCCCTAGTTCGGGGAACTTTTATAAAATGCAAGAATCTGGAGAGAATGCTAGATAAAAAATCCCCAAAGCAGAGGACATTTTTTTCAAAGGGTTGATTAGAATAAAAAGAGGATCTACCAGATGGTCGGTGTTTTCAGAGAGGAGAGTCATCATCACAGCATTGCCTGGGTATCCTGTAGTTGAGAAGAAATTCAAATATTATGGGTTGGGATGGACTGCTATGGGAGGTAAATTGTTTTTCCCTATAGTATTTCGGGAGTTTTATGCAAACTACCAGGCTAGATTAGAGAGCATGTGCAAGAGTGGAGAGACCACAGCAGACCAGTCTTTGCTGACCAGAGTTTCAGTTTGTGGGGTAAATGTAGATATTTCCGATACGACTATCAACAGGTTTCTACATGGACCCAACTTCACTCCTTGGGTCACAAATCATGTATTCTACAATTGTCTAAAGAGTAAGGAGGACCAGCATCCTTAGTTAGCTATACTTATAGCTGAGGGAGATCATTTATGGCTGAACCAACCCAATGAGCATATTTACAAGGCTTCTTTGACTCAAGAGGCTAAATTTTGGTGGGGTGTTATGTGCACCCATTTTATGCCAACCGACGGAGATAATATTCTAGGTGATGATCAAGCAATATTGGTTACATGTCTTGTGGTCAACCTTAAGCTTAATTTTGGGGAGATTATTGCTGAAAAGATCAAGATTCGGGTAACGAGGTCTGACATAGCTTTTCTATTCCCTTATCTAATTACCAAGCTATACACAGAGGCAGGGGTACCATATATTGCTGGGATTAATGAGACTTTGTATGCCACTAAGACCCACAACCCGATTCTCTATGAGAAAAATTAGCCAAGGCTGACACTTGATAGAGGGGTGAGGGGTGAGGTGAACCCATCAGTTGCAGGCCCTAGTTCAGTACCTAAAGTTGAGGTGTAAGCTTCTGAGGCTACTCAGGTAGGCTCAGTTCCTGATGATGAGCCAGGTCCATCAGTTCCTACAGCACTAGCGAAAGTTGCATCGCAGCCTATTGATATCAGAAAAGTGTCCAAACAGGCCAGATAGTGTGAGACGTAGCTACGTGCCTTTGCTGAGCAATTTTCTGCTACTATAGATAAAAGAATCAGGTCTTTTCTAGAGCCCTTTGCTACTTTTCCTACACGAGTTACAGATATGGAGAATCATTTTGATGCAAGGGCACAGAAACTGACTGGAGCAAAGCTTGCTGAATTCAGAGTGGCCCTAGAAAAGGTAAAATTTGAGATGGTGGTAGTATAACAACACCAGTTTATGATGCCTGCAGGGTAGACAGTTGAGGAATCTGAGGATGAACCTTCAATCCTTGATCTCACAGCAGAGCCAGTGAAAAAGAAAAAGAAGAAAGACAAAGAAGCTGAAAAAGGTAAGAGAAAGAGATAAGAAGGTGATGAGAATGAGAGAAAGGCTGAGAAAAAGGTAAAAAAAAAAGAAAAGGGTAGAGAAGAAACTACAGGTCGATGATGAGTTGACAGAACAAGAGAAAGCGTATCTGAAAAAGGCAACACAAGCATCTCAAGAGAACAACTGTAAATGGGAACAAGCGCTATGAGTGAGAGCTATAAGAGCCTCATCTAGTAGAACAGTTGAACTGGATTAAAGATAAGCTTCTGATGAGGATAACACTGCTGCAGGGTTGAGGACCCATGATTTGAGACTTGATTGACTCCAGGTATTCCCTAACCCTTAGTTTTAATTTGCTTTGATTTTAAGTTGAGGGTGTAGGGTAGCATGTTGTTGTAGCATATTCTATAAATAACTAGGAGTAGTGCAAGTTCTGTAGGTAGTTAACTAATTTGGTGATTTTGAACACCTCTCCGAAGGTTTGTTTTGTATGACTACATGAATTGCACGTTAGTGTGACCACTGTGCATCTTATCATGGAATTAGTTTAGTTACCTAATCATCACTGCTGAACAATAGTATGAACCAGATAGGTTGTAGCCAGTGATATTGCTTGTGTGCCATGTGTGTATGAGACTATACCGAGTTCTCTTTGTAGTGTCAAATCTAGAACTTTCCCAATTTGTCTTACCAAGTTAAAAGATAGGGGTTAGGAAAAAATCATAGGCCGTTTTTGAATTTAAGTCACTATTAGACTAAATGACCTTCCTCTAATGCATGATATCCCTTGATCCCATTTTAAGCCTTAATTGACCATTTTTCTTCCTATGATACCTATCACCCTCCTTTTTAAAATCATAATGAACCTATTTTGTCCCTAGTCCTCTTTGGACACTGTGCACCTTAACGTAGAAAAATAGCCTAAGTTGAGGGTGCCCATCATAGAGGTGCTTAATATAAGTTGGGTATGAAGAAGGGTAGAGTACAAGAGAAAGAATCAAAGAAAAAGAATAAAAGGTTGGGTGTTGGTGAAAAAGTGCAAGAAAAGAAACTCTGCTTGAATAAAAAGATGTGCACCCATCCTGAAAGTGTGATCAAGAAAATAGAAAAAGTGAAAAAAAGAGAAAAAGAGAAAAATAAAAGAAAAGAAAAAGAGGTTAATAAGTGGACCCCACAAGTTAAGGTAGTTCCAAGGAGGTTAGTCACTCTAAATGTCATTTAATATCATACCAGCCCTAACCTACGTTACAAGCAGAAGAAAAACCTCTAGTGATCGTAGCGTACCTATCTAGAAACATTGGTAATGATGATAAGGTCAAGCATAAGGTATTTGGCATACACTGGTTTGAACTTCATTTTGAGAGTGAGTGTTTTTGTGATGATCCCCGTGTTTATATTTTTGATGTCTGACTTGAGAAAAAGAGGGGAATTTCATTGTTGTGAGGGCATACTAATATTTTGCTAAGTTACTTGTTTTGGTAGTGTACATTGATACATGCATGATTGTCGGTACTTATTTAATGCCATGGGTAGAAGTCTTTGTGTTACATTGTTGCTTTTTAATAAATTGCACAGTAATTTTGAGTTGGTTGACCTTGGAGATGGTAAACTGAGTTTTGAGCTAAATTGGTTGTTGACTGCTGAATGTTTGTTGTATTCTCTTAGTTGTTGCTTGAGGACAAACAATTATTTTAAGTTGAGGGTGTTGATGTGTGAGCAAAAGCCAAAACATTTAATACTTTTTAGTTCAAAATAATTGTGAATTCTGAAGTAAATCTTGTTGTTTTGATGTGTTTGCTCATGATATTGCAGAAAAAGGCTGAAGAAATGAGAATAAATAATAATGAAGCAAAAGAGTTGAAAGTCTTAGAAAAATAGAAGAAAACATGGCTAAACACCTCCATGATTAGTCGTCAACCTCCTGATAGTCAATCATCATTGGCGTCAGCCTTAACCAGGGAGTTTAGCTTGAGGATCCATTCTGACGACGCTGGTGATGTGGCGTAAATGTTGTGATAAGGCGTCAAGAATGGTGTCAG
Source organism: Capsicum baccatum var. pendulum (assembly GCA_030864225.1). Lineage (NCBI taxonomy): Eukaryota > Viridiplantae > Streptophyta > Magnoliopsida > Solanales > Solanaceae > Capsicum > Capsicum baccatum. The sequence goes on from CM061550.1 coordinate 166,140,867, forward strand.
CCTTAAGCAAAAAGTTAGTATGGGAAGAAGATATTTGATGACGTTGGTGATACGCCGTTAGATCCCTGATGTGGCGTCAACCATACCGTCAGCCTAAGACAGAACCTGAAGGCAACAGAAGCCTCTCTGACGCCATCCGTGATAGGGCATAAACTTCTTGACGCGGAGTCAGCCTGGGCATCACCTATTCCAGACAATTTTATTAATTTTGTTATTTTATTTCCTTAAATAGGCTTTAGTATAAATAGAATCTTTTAGGGTTTTTGAGAAAATATAATTCATCTATCAGACATCAACTCTAAGAAGAGAGACACGTATTTTTTCTCTCTTTCATAAAATATTCTTGTGTTTTCGTATCAACTATTTTGGGGGTTTCTACTTTGTGGTTAAATTAGAGGAACTACTTTTTGTTTTTGATCCATTCGTAAGTTTATCATTATAATCATGAATTAGACTTGTTATTTCGTTAATCAAAGCATGAATGGCTAATTTCATTTTCCGAAGTTATGGGATCCATGGATTAGGGTTTGATATGATACTAGGTGTTTAATGGATTCACAGAGTAGTAAAACATCTTGAAATTCTTTTGTTTTAACTAAAATCTAGTGCTTGGAAACATTAGGTCATGCCTTAGGTTTTATTTTCTTCTAACGGAGAAATAGACTAGAGGACGTGAATTATCAACAGGGACTCGAAAGCTACAAACCTTCTATTTAATGATTAATGTCGTAACTGTATTAATCTACCTGAGATAACATCCTATTAGAAATAGATAAGTTATCTAAGTTTGAGAGAATTAGATAATAAATTGTCTGGTGAGGTCGAGAGATAAGTCAAATAGTATAATCTTCAGGGATAATTTGTTGTTCTACTCATTTCGAGAATCTTTAGCATTACCTAGTATCTGTCAATTCCCGAAACCCTTGGTGAACATAGCTCTGGTTTTCCATTTATCTTGATTACAAACACTGAAGTATTGAAGGTGATATTTAACACACTGTGAACTTACACCTCCATCTTTTGGAAGCAGTAAACTACCAGTAAAATCAATCATAAACAAATCAAAGTTCACACCATATTCCATGTGGGATTCGACCCCAACCTAGTTGGATTTTATATTGGCAACGATCAATTACATCCATTTAACAGTGTAATTTAAGTGTTATCAGGTCACCTATGCACTTCTTGAGAAGAGAAACATGGAAGATTAGATGGAGTAAAGCTAAGTCTGAAGGCAATTCGAGCTTATAAGCTACCTTGACGAATCAACTGAGAATCTTGAAGGGATTGACATATCAGGGACTGAACTTTCCCTTCTTTCCAAACTCTTCACTCCCTTTATGGGATAGATCTTTAGATAGACATGGTAACCAATCTTAAACTTGAGATCGTTTCTACAAATATTTACATAAGACTTCTGTCGGCTCTAAGCAGTCCGGAGTCTTTCTCTGATCAACTGTACTTTCTCTAAGGTATCAAATACTAAGTCAAGCCCTATGACTGAAGCCTCACTAACTTCGAACCAACCGACTGGAGATCTACATCTCCTACCATAGAGAGCTTCGAATGGAGTCATCTGAAGACTGGAATGATAGATATTGTTGTATGCATACTCAATCAAAGGCAAGTGGTCATCCCAACTTCCTTTGAAATAAATTTCCCATGCCCTAGCATATCTTCTAGAGTCTGAATGATCCTTTTTTCTTGACCATCTATCTGAGGGTGAAAGGCTTAATTGAGATGGACTTAGGTACCAAGACCATTTTGAAATGCTTTCCAAAAATGAAAGGTAAACTGGGTACCTCTATCTAAGATAATAGATAATGGAGTTCCGTACAATCTGGCAATCTCTTTGATGTAGAGTTTTGCATAATCCTCGATTGAATAAGAGGTATGAACCAAAAGAAAATGAGCTTATTTAATCATTCTGTCTATAATTACCCAAAATGAATCGTGATGATGATAGTTCAAGGCAAACCCGTCACAAAGTCCATGTTCACTGCTCCCCATTTCCAAGTAGGAATACTAAACTCCTACATGGAACCACTAGGCTTCTGATGTTTTATCTTAACTTGCAGACATGTAGAACACTTATCCACAAACTATGAAATATCTCTCTTTATCCCACTCCACCAGAAGATCTCTTGTAATTCAAGCTACATCATTGTGTCCCCTAGATGAATAGAGTAGCACGCACCATGCGCTTCTGCAAGAATTTGCTGCCTTAAGTCATCTACACCTGGAACACAAAGATGAACCTAACAATGCAGAACACTATCTTCCCTTTAGGAGAAAACCTCAACTTCTTTATCATTGACTGACTCTTTTAACTTGACTAGATTGGGGTCTCTATCTTGCTTTTCTTTCATCTTGGAAACTAGAGATGATTCTGAACTACTCTAAACCTGTATGTCACCCTCCTCTGTATCGACTAAGCAAATGCCTAGTCTGGCAAGCTGAAGGACTTCTAACTTCTTCTTACTGTCCTCAACATGAGAAACACTACCCATAGACAGTTAACTGAGAGGGTCAGTCACTACATTGGCCTTGCTCAGATGATAAAGGACACTCATGTCATAATCTTTCAACAGCTCTAACCACCTTCTCTGAGGAAGATTGAGATCTTTCTGAGAAAAGACATACTGAAGGATCTTATAATCTATGAACACATCAACATGAACACCATATAAATAATGCCTCCAAATCTTCAGGGCAAATACTACGGCTGCTAACTCAAGATCATGAGTTGGATAATTCTTCTCATGGGGTGATACGAGTCAAATGGCCACCTTAGCTTTCGATGACATCATTCAAAGTCTGTACGTGGGGCATTAAGCTTTGGTCGCATTGAGGACACGGGATCCTACATGGAGGGTCCGATTTGAGTACACCAAAGAGCAATCCCACGTGTGGAAGATTTCTTGGAGCATTAAAAATTGAGGACTCACGGTTTTGGGCCTTCATTAAGGGCATTTTGTTCACTTAGCCTTGTCCAAGTAACACTTCATGACCACCCCTTTTCATTAAGGGTATTATGGTCATTTTGTTATGTAATAAGTTAGACTATAAATAGGTTCTATTAGTTTATTTGCTAATTATATGAAAGATGAAAAATTGAAATACTTGAAATCCTCTCTCTTGTTAGTATACCACCTTAATATAGTCTTAGTTAGGACTTGGAAAATTCATCCTTAGTACAGGGCTTGGAAAAGCCAATATTGTTCTTTGCTTGGAAACGGTGGATCTTGAGGTGAATCGATTATCTTGGCGATCATCATAAGAGTGTGGTTTTGATTATTACATTCAACAGGTGTTAATGTTTAAATATAACTGTTTTTTAACCTTGCAATAATCTTGGTCTCACTATCTATCCTTTCATTATTTTGCAAATCCGTGTGTTTTTGTGTTTGTCATCTTGTATTCCTTTGTGTTGCTTGTTCTTCTTACATTTTGTGGAATTTTTTGGCATATTGGTGAACTTATTTGTATCATTTGGTATCATATCCATCATTGATTTCGTTCCCACGAGGTCAATCTTGGGTTTGTTCACTCAAAACAATTGTTAAAAAGCTGAAAAACTCAAAAATAATAATCTGTCCACATTTTTGTGTTTAGGCTGAAATTTGAAGCCTAGTTTTCTTGTGAATTTTGTGTGTTTTGTTTGTTCTAGTGTTATATCTTTGTTTCCTAACATTAGAAGAGGTGTCCAAGGTCAAAAATCTCATAAAAAAAGTTATTCTACGGGTTTGGTGTCTTGGCCGAAGTATTGCTGTTATTTGGCCGAATTTGTGTCTAGATTTAGGTGTTTTTTTGATCTTCTTTGTTGTTTCTTGTGTTTGTTTTATTTATCTCTAACACTACTTGAGTATAACCCAACTTCTTGAGAAAAAAAAATTACAAGTTGTTGTGGGAAGAGTGGACGGTATTGTTGTTGTTGTTGTTGAATTCTTATGTTATGTTGAAGAAGTCTTGTAAAAGGTTGTTGTTTGATCCAAATTCAAAGGGAAGAGAGTGTGGGATCTTGTTAGTCTTGAAACAACTTTCAAGACATTACCTAATAAGAAAAAGAACAAAAGACCTCCTAAAAATCTTCATACAAAAAGGGAGTAAGTTCATTTTTCTAGACAAGCCAAAAGAGGAAAGCGGGACAAGACCTCTAAAAGGTTGTCTTGCAAAAAAGGTGAAAGCTGGTCAAGGTTTGAATTTTGAAAAAAAAGGACTTAAAGTCTTGTTTGTTAACCTACCAAAATCGAAATTCCCCCCATATCTGTGAAATTTGAACAACCAAAATTGTGGAACAAAATTTTTCAACTTCAACAATATTTTTTTTGTCCATCGACCAATAGTCGAGTGACACATCATCAATAGCTCAAGAATGTTGGAATTCTTAGTTTCACTTTTTTGATTCTATTGGTTCCATTTTGTTAGTTCTCATACTAATTAGCAAACTAGTAGATACCTACTAGGTTGTAGATTAGTTTTTGAGTATGTTTTCTTTCGTGTTAAGTGTTGTATTTTGTGCTTTTCTCATTTATAAGTCGTAGTATTTTCTTTGTTTCAAGTTCATAAGTATATTTTATTTTTGTGTCTTTAGTCGATCAAATAAGAATTCATTCCGTCCGCCAAGTAGAATTGATATCCTATTGACTACCGAAGTATAAGGAACTTTCAATATTCGCCGCTCCAATTGTGAAAAATCACAAAGGTGGGTGTATACGAGTTTTGGTGAGGATATTTTACTACTAATCTTGTTTGTTCATTGTGTAGGTACAAGTTGATATAAGGGGAACATGTCTTCGATAGCTGGGGATTATTGTGACTACAACATGGGAAACTATGATTATAGTGAGGTTTTATGGCTACAAAGTTGAGGGAGATTACGAAGGCTATGAAAATAGCCATGATCAAAACTTGGGAATATTTGAGATTTACGGTTTTGAGGAATAAAATGTGGTGAATAAAGTGCCTAGTACTTATGGGTAACTTGGATATGATGTAGGACCACATGATGGTTCTCACAATGACGTTGGGGCATGTGAGGATTCTTACAATTCTCACACCAAACAAAGATTTGGTGTTAGGTATAACCCTTTCATTCGGAAAGCTTATGAGAGCTATGATGAGAGTACACATGAGAAGTGTGAAGCTTCATATTCTCCACCTTGTAGTACTTCTTATCAAGATTGATATAGTGTGAATGGTTATACTAGCTCTAGTGGAGGTTGTCCAACGAGAAGTAGAGGGTATGCATCTCCAAAACTGAGTGGTACTCATGTGCTTTATAATGTTGATCTGAGAAGGAGTGTACACTCCGGAAAGGTGACCATTGGTGGGATACCGGGCTGCCTCATTGTATTAAATGATAGGTACTATAGTAACTACATCATTTCATCCATGGTTGACTACTTTGGGTTTTTTGGTGAACCTTTACTTGTTCCATACTTCTTGGATGGGTATAGGGTTACCGAGAGGGTCAAGGTTGCCTTCTCCCAATTTGAATACCATGAAGAGGAGTGGTGCAATATTTTTCCATTGACATACGGTCATGTATGCTGAGGTGCCAATTAGTTTTCACAACATAAAGTTCTAAACGTACAAAATTGGCCAAATGTTATAAGAGACCAATGGGGGAATTATCTCATGAATTACTTGCTACCCAAGCCACAAAGAAAAATGCCTTCCTACTCCAATCTGAATTATTATGAGAGAAGTAAGGGAATGCAAGGTGGTAATCTGAGAGTGGAAAAAAGAGAGGTTGTATGGAACAAAGTGAGGAGATTACCCCCAAACCATACTAACATTGGTTGTCCTTCTATTTCTAAGAACATTTGTGTAGGTAGCAACATGACAAGCGAAGGTGGACAATGTCGAAAGGTAGTTGCTGCCCAAACTTGTGGAGACCTTCACACTATGACAAAGAAGAATCTACTCAAGGACTTCAAGGTAAAATAGCTAACTCTTACACTTTCGTGCATGTGAATGATAATTGTGTGGCTAGTAGCCCATTGAGTGTGAGTTGTATCTTGTCGATATATGATTCTATTGTTTCTTTCCCACTTGATGATGATGTACGTGTTGTGAGTGTAGATACACTAGTTGATCCTATTGATGACCGAATCGACTCTTCTTGTAAGATCAATTTATGTCCACCTAGTGTTGAAACCATGGTGTTGAATAAAAGTTACATTATCTTCTAAAATTAGTGTTGATCAACTTATGTGTGAAAATTACCCACCACTTGAGTATGTGTATGATGTAATTTATGAACCTCAAGTATGTGATGATGTTGAAAATGTTGATCAAAGGAATAAAAGTGAACCCGAGAGCTATTCTTGGGATAATCTTGCACTTGAAATCTCTTTGAAACTTGATATTGATCTTTTAGAGAGTGATGAATGTGTTTTTTCCGAATTTGTCCATGAAATAGATCATGCTCTCTTCAGGTATAATGTCTTGTTTGAAGATGATATAACCACTCCTAATGAACCTAGTACTAAAAATGATGGTATAGTTTGCCTTAGAAGATACAGCCAATATGCTAACCCACTATGGTGTGACAATATTCCTCCTAAAGATGGAAATCTCTTCTTGTAAGATAAGAGTACTCTTAAGGGTAAGGGATGTGTGGTCTTGGAAACTAATTCTCCTTCTACTTTGTGTGACTTTATTGTTGAGAGTACTCACGGTGATGATTGTGAAACTAGTAGTGAGTACACACATAAGGTCACCTTAGTAAAAGTCGACTTGAGTGATACATTTCTCTACTCTCTACTTGCTTTGGATAATATGTATGCTATTGTAGAGAGTATGCCGTTTCCATGGGAAAAGGGAGTATTGTCTAGACCCGTGTCTATGGCAACTCTTCCTATTTGACCCCGGTGCCAAATATAGATTTGATTATGATGGTGCACCCAACTTTTTGCTTGGTTTACATTACAAGCAAAGTATCACTTTTGGTGAATTCCATAGCCAAACCCTTTGCACATTTTTCATGAATTATTTAATATTTAGTTCAAATAATCCTTGGTTATATTCTAAATATGTGCAACCTTGACATGTTAAGGTGATTTATCGTGCTAACCCTAACCCTCATGCTATGAGGAGCTTGTATTTGTGAGTCCTTTCTTTAGTTTTTCAAGGTTTGGATTCGAGGTCGAATCCTTTTCAAGAAGGGGGAGATGATACGAGTCAAATGGCCACCTTAGCTTTCGATGATACTATTCGAAGTCAGTACGTGGGACATCAAGCTTTGGTCGCATTGAGGACACCAGCTCCTACATAGAGGGGCTTATTTGAGTACACCAAAGAGCGATCCCACATGTGGAAGATTGCTTGGAGCATTGAAAATTAAGGACTCATGGTTTTCGGCCTTCATTAAGGGCATTTTGTTCACTTAGCCTTGTCCAAGTAACACTTTATGACCACCCCTTTTCATTAAGGGTATTATGGTCATTTTTATTATGTAATAAGTTAGACTATAAATAGGTTCTATTAGTTCATTTGCTAGTTAGTTTATGAAAGATGAAAAATTGAAACACTTGAAATCCTCTCTCTTGAGAGTAGACCACCTTAGTATAGTCTTAGTTAGGACTTGGAAAAGTCATCCTTAGTATAGGGCTTGGAAAAGCCAATATTGTTCTTTGCTTAGAAACGGTGGATCTTGAGGTAAATCAATTACCTTGGCGGTCACCGTAAATGTATGGTTTTGATTATTACATTCATTAGGGGTTAATGTTGAAATATAATTGGTTCTTAATCTTGTAATAATCTTGGTCTCACTATCTATCCTTTCATTATTTTGCAAATCCGTGTGTTTTTGTATTTGTCATCTTGTATTCCTTTGTGTTGCTTGTTCTTCTCACAGTTTTGTAGACTGTTTTGGCATCTTGGTGGACTAATTTGTATCACAGGGCTTAAGATGTATAGATGTGTAGGCTATGACCTTAACATACTACATGAGGACATAACCCAAACCCACTCTGGATGTATCACAATACACTATGAATCCATCTGAACCATCTGGAAGATCTAAGACTAGACTGAAGTAAGTCAAGTCTTCAACTCCTAAAAACTCTTCTCGCAAGGATTTGACCACTGAAACTTGACTTTCTTATGAGTCAATCTAGACATAGGGGACGCAATAGATGAAAATCCTTCAACAAACCATATGTAATAGCCAGCCAAACCTAAGAAACTCCTGATATCTGATGAAGAGACAGGGCAAGGCCAGTTTCTTACTGCTTCGGTCTTTTGAGGATCTACTCTAACGCCATCAACGGAAATGATATGACCAAGGAATGCTACTGACCATAGCCAAAATACATACTTAGTAAATTTGGAGAATAGCTGATGATCTCTGAGAGTCTGAAGTACGATTCTGAGATGGTCTGCACGATCATGCTCACTGCGAGAATAGACTAGAGTATCATCTATAAAGACTATAATGAATATGTCCGAGTACTACTTGAACACATGGTTCATCAAGTCCATGAAAGTTGTTGGGGAATTAGTAAGACCAAAGGACATGACTAGGAACTCAAAATGACCATACTGAGTATGAAAAGCTATTTTTGGAATATCACATTCTCTAACTCTGAGCTATCATCATCTCAGAGTTAGAGAAATAGCTGGCACCCTAAAGTTGGTCAAACAAGTCATTGATCCTAGGGAGAGGATACTTGTTCTTGACCATGACTTTATTGAGATGACGATAATCAATACACATTCTAAGAGAATAAGACTATTACACCCCACAGGGAAACACTGGGTCTGATGAATCCCTTATCTAAAAGATCCTTCAACTGCTCTTTCAATTCTTTGAGTTTTGCTAGTGTCATTCTGTATGGTGGAATAGATATAGGTTGTGTATCTGTAAGATGATCAATGTCGAAGTCTATTTCCCTTTTGGGAGGAATTCCTAGAAGATCTTCGAGAAAGATATCTAAATATTCATTCATAATTGGGACTGATTCAAGACCGGGAGTCTTAGAACTAGAGTCCTTAATACAAACAAAATGATAGACACATCCCTTAGATATCATTTTTCATGCCCGAAGGTAGGAAATAAGCTGACCTCTGAAAATGGATACACTACCCTTCCACTTTAGGATGGGTTCATTCAGAAACTAAAATTGGACTATTTTGTTTCTGTAGTCGACTGTGGCATAGCAGGAATAAAGACAATCTATGCCGAGAATGATATCAAAATCAGTCATCTCTAATTTGACTAAGTATTCTAAAGTGACTTTCTGAAATAACATAATTGGGCAGTTCCTATACACTCGCCAGGCTATGATGGTTTTACCCACTACGGTAGAGACCGAAAAGGGCTTTACTAGAATTTCAGGACTGATTCCAAAATCGCCTGCTATATAGGGAGTGACAAAAGATAGGGAAGCACCCGGATCTAGCAAAGCATAAACATACATTTGAAAGATCTATAATGTACCAGTAACCAGCTCATGAGAATTTTCTTGATCTTATCGGTACTGGAGAGCATAGAGTCTATTATGGCGTTGCCCACTAGTAGCACTAGAAGTGGCACCCTACTGATTTGGGAGATCGAACTGAGTTGAGGAACAGTTCTATTGACCCTGATAACCTGACTAGGGACAATCTCTAACTCTGTGTCCTAGCTTGCCACATCCAAAACTAATACCACTGCCAACTTTACAAATACTCTGATGGAGTTTGCCACAAGTCTGACAAAGGGATTCATTTGGGCATTGCTGAAACTGCCTTGAGACTTAGAGCCTGGAGATCTATCTCTGCTATCATCCCTGAACTTCAAAGCTTGAGCACTAGATAAAAAAGGATTTGGAACTGATGACTTAGGATAAAACTCAGAACGATTTCCTCCTTCTGATTTGGGTTGAACAAAGTTGAAACCACCTATCTTTGCTCTCTTATTCTGTTGTACCCTCATTTTAATCTCTTTCTCCTCTATCTGGTGAGCATGAGTCTTGATCCTGGCTAAATTCATGTCACTATTCAACATTGCAAACCTACACTTGTTGACCATACTGTCATTCACCCCAAAAACAAACTTACTCATCTTGGCCCTACTATCTGCAACTACATGAGGGGCATATCTAGCTTATTGAGTAAACTTAAGAGAATACTCTTTCACTATCATGTTTCCCTGCCTGGGGTTGATGAATTCTAATACCTTATCTTCTCTCAGCTCTGGGGGAAAGAACCTCTCTAAGAATGCAGTGACAAACTCCCCCCACTCTATAGGCCCTGTATTATCTGATCTTTCTAACTTTGACTGTTTGTACAAGTATGAGCAACGTCCTATAATTGATATGCAGCTAGCTCAACACTCTTAAAATCTGATAGCCCCATAATGTTAGTAACCTTTTGAACCTAATCGATAAATTCTTGAGAGTTCTCATCTGACTTAGATCCGAGAAAGAATGGAGGATTCAATTGGGTTAAGTCTCAAATCCTGGCTGCAGCTGAATTAGCCACTTGGTTGGCCGGAATGATAGATGTTCATTCATTCTGAGCAGTAACTGACTGAGCAAGGGTAGTGAATGCAGCTCTGAACTCTTCATAAGAAACATGTTCACCCAAAGGTTCTTTGGGCTGAGGGGCTGACTGATTCCTATTTTTTTTAGAAGGCATGTTCTGTAGAAGAAAGGGAGAAATGGATTAGACTTAGATATTGACTTGAGATTATGCTCACTGGCATGACATGAATACTGAAAGAAGGGAAACTATTCCAAAAACATCTTATAGCCTCCTACACATAAATATGGTGTACAACACACCCATGTAAAAGACTCTACTAGATGCAGCTTTCAAACTTGCTAAGACTCTATTGAACCTTAGGCTTTGATTCCAAGTTTGTAATGCCCCAAATCTGGTACCCGAAATACTACACGGTGCTCATGACTCTGAAAGACTACAAGCTAACCCATGACTGATATCTGTACCTGAACACTGCATAATACAATGTATAAATGCTTCACATAAATTGAAAGGACATAAGGTTCAAAACTGAGACATAATATTTGATAAAATATAACATCTGGGTAGGGTATAAAAACCCAAAACAAAACTATCTAAACATACTGTAGTTTGAAAAGCCTCTAAAATATGACTGTCTAAATAAGGAGTTAATGAAACATGTCCCCAACTAAATCCAACTAATAAATTAATTAATGATAGAATAAATTAATGGTTACGTCCTCAAAGGATGAGAACTCACTGCTAACTCTGACTGCTGAGACTGGAATGCTACTGATGCTATGGAGCTTGTGCTTCTGAACCTATGGCATAAAATACCATAGCACAAATGCGTCAGTACTTTGAATATACGGGTATGCATGTAAGGTAGGCTGAATATATGGGGTTTATATTCATGAACAATACTGGCTAACTGACTAATATGAATGTGAGAATACATGCATGAATACATAGTGACAATAACTGGGTTCGTGATAATATGATTAATGAGTCTGGGTACTTATAGCACGATATATTGATAACTGAAATAACTGATAACGTGAGTAACTATATTTGACAATCCTGAATCTAATGGAACTAGTTGAGATCCATACCATATCTGAGTTGACTGTATCTGACAGTCCTGAATTCTATCGAACTATCTGAGTTCTATTACTGAGACAGAATGAATGTATCTGAAAGTCCTGATTCTGTAACATGAAACTATGGGAAGTAGTCATCTAACTGATATACCCCAAATAAAGAAAAATAGCTGAGTTGGAGTTCAATCTGTAACCCCAATTATAAGGGTGTCAATACCGCAAACTGTTAAGGACAAGCTGTGAGTGACCCTAATCTGACAGTGTCCTCTAAAAAGAATGGTGGGGCCCTAATTTGAAAGTGCTTATCCACCTTATCAACCCTCATATGATAGTATTGATGTCTTAACCTATGTTGGCTACATAGTTCTGGAATGTAAGGTTGACTTTTAAGAATCACACCCTCATCTGACAGTGTGTGTTCCCATCCTTGGGTTCACTCGGTGCTAATTCCTACTTCCATCTGAATAGACACTAAATATGGATTACTGAACTGAACTGGACTGAATTAACTAATTTTCATTAACTGACAAAATAATACTGAGATTTATGTATTACTGAGCTTTTCGAGATTATTGGGATTTCTAAGTTTTACTGAGTTTTTCTGAGTCACATGACTAACTGATTTCCACTGAACATGGCTTGATTGAGGATATCATGAAAACATGACACTGGCTCTAGGCATACAGTTAAATTGTTGGGTACAAGTACCCCCAGGACTTTATGAAAAGATATTGACAAAGTATGACTTTCTTGAATACATGATCAACATCACAATCCATAATTCATTTATTGAGGCATTTCATCAAACATGTGATATGCATAAACTTGTACATAAATGGGGATTTCATAATATCATACTAGTTGGGCACTTTTCCTTCACATAGACATTTAATCAAACACATGGTGAGCATCACATATGTAGATAACATTACACAACAAGTTAACATCATGATTCAACTCTAATCTCACCATTCAAGGGTTTAATCATGGATTCACATGAAGCTACACATATAATAATAAATTCCCTATAAGATTTATCACTAAAACATGGATTAGATTTCAATTTTTCATTATCAACATAAAAAAAATAAACCCAACATGAAATTCACAAAAATCCATACACTTGAACTTTAAAAAGAGATTCTTGGGCTTCATGGACGAAAGGAGTCCATGAATGAACACTATGCATACATGGTAGTGATTTTCTTGAAGTTCTTGAACTTGGAGAATTTGAATCTCTTAGTTCTTGAAGAGGATTTGGATTTGTTGCTTAAGGATTGCTCTAAGGGAGAAAACCCTAGTTTTAATATTGTAGAAGAATAATGAATTTTAGAGGCTTGGTCGGATATTAATAGGTATATAAATAGGTGGTAAAAGAACAAAAAAGCCCCTACAAAAATTACTTAAAAATAACTGAATGGGATGTGCAACGGTGGGTGCGATGGTACATCGCTAGATCGATTGTCCGTCGGTCCTGAGCAGAATAGAGGCTCAATGTCTGCCTTGCGACGTCCTGAGCGATGGTCCATCACTAGTATGATGGTCTATCATCCTGGACCGTCACTCCTAGGTATAAAGTAGTCACACTACCACACTATAACAGTGTGGGTAACGGTCCGTCGCTAGTTCGATGGTCCATCGGCCTCCACCGTCGCACTTGGGCGGTTTTACTGCCTTCTGTATTCGGACATAACTTTCTCTTTTGATGTTGGATTTTGATAAAATTTTTGTTGTTGGAAATTTAATTCAATTTCCCACATGAAAAAAGGTGAGAATCTTAAAAATTCTGCGTATATAAAAGTGGATTCATCTTTCAAAGAAATCTTCTAACATTCTTAGGATGATTTCAAGCTAGAAAAAGTATGGGGTATTACAGCATCGTTGTGTTGTTTTGTTATATAGTGTTGCCTAAGGACATGTAAACAATCTAAGTTAAGGCATTGATGTTCTATGGTTTCATAGCACTTTCGACACTTAAAAATGACAAAAATAAGTAGTAACTTAGCTCTTTTTTTATATATGATATGTTTTATGTTGTATTATGTAGGAAACTAGGTTTTGGAGCTAAACAGGAGAAAAAATGTTAAAATTGACCACTTATGATGGCACCTACTTTCCACCTACCTCGATTAAGTGACATACTATATGTTTTAGAAGGTTGAAGTTCAGAGAATCAGAAGCTGAAATTTTGGACCTTCTACCTGTGTCCTGGCATTTACTGGGCGTAAGTGCCACCTGCTGGGCATAGGTGGCATATCATAGGTGTCAGAATAAAATTCATAGATCAATATTTTTGGAATGTTACCTACAGCCCCCATGTAATACCTTATATTTCTCAAGCTTAACTTAACTCTTAGTTCATGAGTTATCTGATATAAAATTTTTGAAATACCAGTATTTTTTAGTTTAGAGACTTCCATTATGTAGGAAATTGAATTAGCTTTCCAATAATATAAAATTTTCCTAAATTTGAAAATCGGGTAAGAAGTTATGGTTATTTTAAGTTTTAGTCATTAAACACCATCATTTAGGCCAGTAGCGCATTGCAGAGTATGTAAATATGGTAACTATCAGTTTCCAGTGAGGTACCATGATATTAGGGCATCGCACCAAAAACCCTATCCACAATTGTTAATTTCCAGTAAAACAACGTGATTCTACCGCATCGCGCCAAGCTTCAAGGTCCCATCCAGTATTGCAACACGATTCCACTGCATCGCGCCATCAACTACATTCTCAATTGTTATTTTCTAGTGTCTTGGAGCGATATGGCACATCGGGCCAGGTGCCCAAATTGGGGAATTTTTTAGTAATGATTTTAAATCATTACCAGGAGTAATTGAATATTTTTCCAAGACCCAAGTCATCCTTTAACACGTAAATTACCCCAAATTAACTTAGTTACATCATTATTATTCAGTTTTCCCCAAATCAAAGGCATTCTCTTTCAAGAAAACAAACCCTAACTTCAAGAATCAAGATCAAAACTCAAGAATTTCTTCAAGCACCTTCAAGAATTAACTTTTCAAGGTACGTTAGGTGTTCATCTATGGGTCCTTTCACCTATAGAGTCCAAGAATTCATCTTTTAAAACTTCAAGAGCTATGATTTATGATTTCCATTCTTGGAATTGAATGTATTCGTGATTATGATAGTACTTGGGATCTAATGCATGTTGAATTATAAGTTTCCATGAAACTAAGATAGTTGTGTGGTAATTATATGAATTGCATGCTTAACCCTTGAATTTGAAATTGAATTTTGTAATCATGATTACATGTGTTGACCATCATCATGTGAAATACTCCATGCTCACCAAGTATTTCCTAAAATGCCTATGTGAAGTAGATAGTGGAATCTTGACATGTCATTATATGATCCCAATCATGTACAAGCTTATGCCTTACAAGTGCTTGATGAAATGCCTTTATGAATAAATTATGGACAAGTATACATTGTTGTATTTCTCAAGATCATGCTATGTTTTATTTTTTATGCTATCGAGTCCTGGGGTATTTAATACCCAACAATTTAGCTGTTTACCTAGAGCCAGTGTCAGTTACAGAATAGTCTCAGTCTTATCACGATCAGTAGTACTCTCAATAAATTATAGAACTTAGTCAGTTACAGAACTCAGAAAAATTTAGCAAAATCAGTATCAGTTCAGTCTAGTTTAGTATACTCAGTTCAGTTTCTTTCAGTTGGGAGTAGAATTCAACACCGAGTATGGGGGCTCACCTTCCAGAAGAGGGTGTGATCCTTATAAGCAATCCTTGCATTCCAGAACTATGTAGCCAGTGTAGGTTCAGCCATCAAACCTTCCAGTTGAGGGTTGATGAGATGTTTTAACTTATCAGGTGAGAATTCCACCGCTCTTATTAAAGTACCTTCCAGATGAGGGTAACTTTTTAGTGTCTTTACCCATGGCATGGTACTGACACCCTTCCAACTGGGTTCACAGGTTGGAACTCAACTCAGTTATCTTATTTGGTCCATGTCGGTTAGATAATTACCTCCCACGATTTCAGTTTCAGTCTTCAGAATAGAACTGAGTTTAGTTCTATAGAATTCAGACTGTCAGATACAGTCAACCAGTATCAGTAACTTCAGATATCAGTTACTGAGTATTAGAACTCAGGACTTAGCTTCATATAATCTTAGTCACAGTAATTATTTATATGTATAGTAGTGCATACTCAATATTTATAGTAGTATCAATTATCCATGTACTCTCATGTTCAGTTACTCTATATCATGTAATCAGTTATTGATCATGCATATGAACCCTTGAATTCATCCTTACTCCATCTAGCATACCAATACATTTAATGTACTAACGCATACTCTTTCTTTTTGCTATGATGTGTTATATCATAGGTTTGGACACTCAGGTTCCTGACCGCGCATAGATGGATTCATAGTCAGTCAGTAGTATATTTAGCAATGAGTCCTCATCATTCAAGGATATTCTTTCATTTTATTATTATAGTAGATTCAACATTTCAGTAGATGGAGTTAGTTGGGGGATTTTCGTATCAACTCCACTTTCAGACAATTTCAGATTAGAGGCTTTTTAGACTAGTTTTCAGACAAGGTTTTATTTTATAGATTGTTATTTCAGTTGATACACCTTATCTGTATTTACATATTTTTAAACTTATGGTATTTTATCCTATTTTTCCACATTTATTATAGTATCATGTTTCAATGCTCACAGCAAATATCAGTCATGGGTTAGCTTATGGTCCTTTGGGGTCGTAAGCACCATGTAGAGTCTAGGGTACAGACTCAAGGAATTACAAACTTGTTATCAGAGCTTTAGATTCAACAGATCCTAGAAAGTCTAAAAGTTGAATCTAGTAGAGTCTTTTACATGGGTGTGTAGCGCACCACACTTATGGACAGGAGGCTATGAGATATTTTAGGAAAAGTTTTCCTTCTTTCAATATTCATGTCATGTGAGTTAGCATGAGCTCAAGTTAAACTCTTAGTCTAATCTATTTCTTCCTTTTATTTACTGAACATGCCTCCCAAAAAGAATAAGAAAAGAGAACCAAAAATTAGTTAGTACCTCAACCCGTTCTGGCAGATCCCCTGGACGAGCATGTCTCCCATGTAGAATTCCGAGCTGGCAGTGATTTTGGTTTTGGGTGTGGCAAGCCTAGCCACAAAGTCAGAGATTGTCCTCAGTCAGGTTCTAAGGGTCAGTATAACCATCCCCCAGCTCAGTCTGGTCGGCCAAATCAGCAGGGTGCCACTTCTAGTACCACCAGTAGGCAACACCCAAATAGGCTTTATGCACTTCAGTCTAGACAAGATCAAGAAAATGCTCCTGATGTGTTCTCTAGTATGTTGTAGATCTTCCATTTACATATTTATGTCTTGTTAGATCCGGGGGCTTCTTTATCTTTCATAAGTCCTTATATAGCCATTAACTTCGGAGTCAGTCCAGAAGTTCTAGTAAAGCCTTTCTCAGTTTCTACCCCAGTGGGTAAATCTATCGTAGCCCAGTGGGTATATAGGAACTATTCAGTTATGATATATTAGAAAGTTACTTCAACAGACCTTGCAGGGCTAGAGATGGCAGATTTTGATGTCATTCTCGGCAGAGATTGGCTCTACTCATGTTATGCCTCAGTAATTATAGAAATAGAATAGTTCATATTCAATTTCCAAATGAACCAGTCCTTGAATAGAGGGATAGTACCACAGTGCTTAAGGGTCTATTAATTTCATACCTTAGATAGAGAAGAATGATATCTAAGGGATGTATCTACCATCTTGTGCTAGTCAATGACTATAACTAAGAAACTCCAACTCTTGAGTTAGTTCCATTAGTAAATGAATTCTCAGATGTGTTTCTTGAAGATCTTCCTAAAGTTTCTCTCGTTAGTAAAATAGACTTCGGAATAGACCTTCTTCTAGATACTCAGCCTATATTTATTTTTCCATATAAAATGGCACCAGCAGAACTTATAGAGTTAAAAGAACAGTTAAAGGATCTCCTAGATAAGGGATTTATCAGACCCAATATTTTCCCGTAAAGCATACTAGTCTTATTCATGCGTAAGAAAGATAATTCTCTTAGAATATGTATAGACTACCATCAGTTGAACAAAGTCACAGTCATGAATAAGTACCCACTTCCCAGAATTGATGACTTGTTCAACCAACTTCAGGGTGCTAGTTACTTTTCTAAGATAGACCTCAGATCAAGCTATCATCAGCTCAGAGTCAAAGAATGTGACATTCTAAAAACATCTTTCAAAACTCGGTATGGTCACTTCGAGTTTCTAGTCGTGTCCTTTGGTATTACTAATGCCCCAGCAGCTTTTATGGACTTAATAAATCACGTGTTTAAGCAGTACTTGGGAATGTTTGTTATAGCCTTCATCAATGACATTTTTTTCTATTCTCGTAGCGAGAATGATCATTAAGATCACCTCAGAATCATACTTCAGACTCTTAGAACTTATCAGTTGTTAGCCAAATTTAGTAAGTGTAAATTTTGGCTATGGTCAGTAGCGTTCCTTGGTCATATTATTTTCGGTGATAGCATTAAATTTGATCCTCAAAAGACCAAATGGTGAGAAGCTGGCCTAGACCTATCTCTCCATAGCATATCAGGAGTTTCCTGGGTTTAGTTGGCTATTATCATTGATTTATTGAAGGATTTTTATCTATTGCATCCCCTATGTCTTAACTCAGAAAAAATTCCAATTTCAGTGGTCAAATTCCTACAAGAAGAGTTTTTAAGAGCTGAAGACTCTACACATTGTAGCCCCAGTTTTGACTCTACTAGATGGTTTAGATGGTTTTATTATGTACTGTGATATATCCATAGTAGGTTTGAGTTGTCTCCTCATGCAGAGTTGTATGGGGTGTATATAGATGTATTCACAGATTACAAGAGCTTGTAGTATGTCTTCTCTCAGAAAGATTTAAATTTCTATCAGAGAAGGTGGTTAGAGTTATTGAAAGATTATGATATAAGTATTCTTTATCATCTAAGCAAAGCCAATGTAGTGGTTGATGCTCTCAGTAAACTATTTATGGGTAGTGTTGCTTATGTTGAGAACAATAAGAAGAAGTTAGCTCAGGAAATTCATCAGCTTTCCGAACTAAGTGTCCGCTTAGTCAATTCAGTAGAAGGTAGTGTACGGGTGTAGAACAGTTCTGAATCCTTTGTAGTTTCTGAGTGAAGTTAAAATAGGATAGAGATCCCAGTCTTGTTAAGCTGAAAGAGTCAGTTAGAGATCATAAAGTAGAGGTTTTTTCCCAAGTGGGAGATGGTGTTTTGCATTGCCAAGGTCATCTATGTGTGGCAGGTGCAGACGACTTAAGGCAATAAATTCTTATAGAAGTGCATAGTGAACATTACTCTATTCATCTAGGGGCCACTAAGATATACCATGATTTGCGGGAGATCTATTGGTGAAGTGGGATAAAGAGAGATAATGAAGAGTTTGTAGCTAAGTGCTCCACATGTCAGTAGGTTAAGATTGAGCACCAGAAGCCTAGTGCGTCTATGTAAGAGTTCAGTATTCCCACATGGAAATGGGAAGAAGTGAACATGGACGTTGTGATGGTTTTGCCTCATACTCGTCATCAGCATGATTCCATTTAGGTTATCATAGATAGGATGACCAAATTAGCTCATTTCTTGCCAGTTATACCTTTTATTAGCCGAAGACTATGCCAAACTCTATATTAGAGAGTTGTTTAAGTTACATGGAGTCCCAGTATCCATCATCTCAGATAGAGTTACCCAGTTCAACTGTCATTTCTGGAAAGCTTTTCAAAAGAGTATTGGTACCCGAGTTCACCTCAGTACACTCAAATAGATGGCCAAGAATAAAGGATCATTCAAACTCTAGAAGATATACTAAGAGCATGCATTGTCGATTTTAAGGGTAGTTGGGATGACCACCTGCCTTTGATCGAGTTCGCATACAATAATAGCTATCATTCCAGTATTCATATGGCTTCATTTGAGGCTCTCTATGGTATGATATGTAGATCTCCAATTAGTTGGTTCAAGGTAGGTAAGGCTGCAGTAGTAGGGCTTGACCTAGTATTCAATGCCTTAGATAAGGTTCCGTTAATCAGAGAAAGACTTAGGGCTGCCCAGAGCAAACAGAAATCATATGCAGATGTGTGGAGAAAGGATCTCGAATTTGAGATTAGTGATTTTATGTTCTTGAAAATCTCTCCCATGAAAGGGGTAAAGAGGTTCGGCTAGAAGGGAAAGGTTAGTCCCCAATATGTCGGCCCTTATAGAATTCTCAGTCATTTCGGAAAGGTGGATTATGAGCTTGAGTTGCCTTTAGAACTAGCTTCAGTGCACCCGGTATTCCACGTCACATTGCTAAAGAAATGCATTGGTGATCCAGAATCCACAATTCCTTTAGAGGATGTAAATATTCATAATGATCCTTCTTTTGAAGAGGTTCTAGTCTAGATCCTCGATCATCAGATTCTCTGACTAGGGAACAAAGAAGTTCCCTTAGTCAAAGTTCTTTGGAGGAATCAGTCCGTAGAGGGAGCTACTTGGAAAGCAGAGCAGATATGCAACTATGTATCCTCAACTCTTCTCTGAAACCTCAGATCCAGCTTAAGGTAACAGTCTTCCTTAGCTTTACTCAGTTCTATGTTCAGCTATAATTATAACTTGGTATCCATTACTATTGTATATTCAGTCATGCATTCATGAATCAGTTCAGTCATATACTCATGCATCAGATATGAATGTTCAGTACGAAAACCCAGCTTATCAGTAACCTCATTCATGTATTTCATGAATCAGATAAGCAGGTTCAATGTAAAACCTTAGATTGTCAGTAGTTCAGTGATGTATTCTTACATCAGATATGCATGCTTAGTATGTAAACTCAGTCTAACAATGTCTCATCTTATTTTGTCTCAATCGAGGACGAATGTTTCCAAGGGGGAGATATTGTAATACCCCGTATTTATCAAGCTTAACTTGACTCTCAGTTCATGACTTATCCAGTATAAAATTTTTAAAATACTCAGTATTTTTCAGTTTAGAGTCTGCCATTATGTAGGAAATTGAATTAGCTTTCAAATAATAAAATTCGCCTATATCCAATAATCGGGTAAGAAGTCATGGCTATTTTAAGTTTCAGTCATTAAACACCATCATTCAGGCCAGTAGCGCATCGTGGAGTATGTCAAAATGGCAATTGTTAGTTTTCAGTGAGGTACCGCGATATTGGAACGTCACGCCAAGGACCCAATTCACAATTGTCAATTTCCAGTAAAGCAATGCAATTGTACCGCGTCTCACCAAACTTTCAGATCCCATCTAGTATTGCAACATCATTCCACCGCATCACACCACCAGCCATATTCCCGGTTGTCATTTTCCAGTGGCTTGGTGCGATAGTGGCGCATCACACCAGGTGCCCAAATCAAGGAATTTTTCAGTAATGATTTTAAATTATTCCCAAGGGTAATTGAGTATTTTTCCATGACCCAAGTCATCCTTTAATATGTAAATTACACCAAATTAACCTAGTTACATCATTATTATTCAATTTTTCAAAAACTAAAGGCATTCTCTCTCAAGAAAATAAACCCTAACTTCAAGAATCAAAATTAAAACTCAAGAATGTCTTCAAGAACCTTCAAGAATTAACTTTCCAAGGTATGTTAGGTGTTCATCGATGGGTCCCTTTCACCCATAGAGTCCAAGAATTCATTTTTTAAAACTTCAAGAGTTATGATTTATGATTTCCATGATTGGAATTAAATGTATTCGTGATTATGATAGTAATCAGGATCCAATGCATGTTTAATTATAAGTTTCCATGAAATTAAGATAGTTATGTAGTGAATTATATGAATTGCATGCTTAAACCTTGAATTTGAAATTGAATGTTGTATTCAGGATTACATGTGTTGACCATCATCATGTGAAATACTCCACTCCCCAAGTGTTTGCTAAAATGCTTATGTGAAGTAGATAGTGGAATTTTGACATGTTATTATATGGTCCCAATCATGTACAAGCTTATGCTTACAAGTGCTTGATGAAATGCCTTTATCAATGAATTATGGACAAGTGTACATTGTTGTGCATCTCAAGATCATGCTATGCTTTATTTTTTATGCTATCGGGTCCTGGGGGTATTCAATACCCAACAATTTAGTTGTTTACCTAGAGCCAATGTCAGTTACAGAATAATCTCAGTTCGGTCACGATCAGTTATACTCTTAGTCAGATATAGAACTCAGTAGAACTCAGTAAGTTACAAAACTAAGGAAAATTTAGTAAACTCAGCATCAGTTCAGTCCAGTTCAGCATATTCAGTTTAGCTTATTTCAGTTGAGAGTAGGATTCATCACCGAGTGAAAGGATGGGGGCTCACCATCCAAAAGAGGGTGTAATCCTTAGAAACAATACTTGCATTCTAGAACTACGTAGCCAGCATAGGTTGATACATCAAACCTGCCAGTTGAGGGTTAATGAGGTATTTTTACCTATCAGATAAGGGTTCTACCATTCTCATTAGAGTACCTACCAGATAAGGGTAACTCTTCAATGTCTTTACCCATGGCACAGTACTGACACCCTTCCAACTAGGGTCATAGTTTGGACCCCAACTCAGTCATCTTATTTGGTGCATATTGGTTAGATGATTACCTCCCACAGTTTCAGTTTTAGTGTTCTAAATAGAACTCAGTTCTGTTCTACAGAATTATGACTATCAGATATAGTCAACCAGTATCAGTAACTTCAAATATCAATTACTCAGTATCAGAATTTAGGACTTAGCTTCAGATAAGCTTAGTCATAGTATTTATTTATATGCATAGTAGTGCATACTCAGTATTTATAGTAGTATCAATTATCCATGTACTCTCATGTTCAGTTACTCTATATCATGCAGTCAGTTATTGTTCACGCATATGAACCCTTGCATTCAGCCTTACCCCATATAGAATATCAGTACATCCAATGTACTAACGCATACTCTTTATTTGTGCTATGATGTCTTATATCATAGGTTCAGACACTCAGATGATTGGCCGCACATAGATAGATCCATATTCAGCCAGCATTAGATTTAGCAATGAGTCATCATCATTCAAGGATATTCTTTAATTTCATTATTACAGTAGACTCAGTATTTTAGTAGATGGAGTTAGTTGGAAGATTGTCCCATCAACTTCACTTTTAGACAGTTTAAAATTAGAGGCTTTTCAGACTAGTATTCAGTTAGTGTTTAGTTTTATAGATTGTTATTTTAGTTGATACACTTTATCAGTATTTATAGATTTTGAACCTTATGGTATTTCAGCCTATTTTTCCGTATTTATTACAGTATCATATTCAATGCTCACAACAGATATCAGTCATGGGTTAGCTTGTGGTCCTTTGGGGTCGTAAGAACCTTGTAGCATTTGGGGTATAGACTCAGGGTGTTACACCCCACCTAAGGGTTGTAGGTCCAACAGATGGGTCTGTAGGAGGCCGCCGACATTACTTTCTCAGATTATTTTGAATTGACTATCTAGGGCTTCCATGTAATCTATAAATACCCCTTTGAAATTTTTTAGTTATGTTTATTCTAGTTTACGCTCCTTGGGGACTAGTTTTATCCACTCTTATCATTCATAGACATATATTTTGATTCCAAGATTCAATTTTGAACTTAGGATTATGTTCTTGGATTTTGGTTTTGTTATTTAATTTAAGACTTTGAATTTTCATCATATATTATTGTTAAATTGATTTAATTCTTTGAATCATGAATTCCATGGATAGTTTCACAATGATGAGTACCTGCATCCCTTAGCTAGGGTTATGGGAACCCTGGTTTAATGATAAGGTAGGGGAAGGGCAATGCTATTCCCAACTAATATTCTTGCATGTATTGTTATCATTTTATGTTTAATAGATTTCTTAATGGTTTCAAACATTAATAACCCACCTATATTCAATTCTTACTTCCAAAAAGAGGTAGAGAGTAGGAAAAGAAGATCATAACAGTAATTTAGATTCAATTATCGATATAAACTAATCATCCTTATTTACTTAAGCTAATTATCTTCATCTAATTAACTAAAGACTTAAAAGATAATATTTAATCTAGGATCTAGAATAAGGGTTAGTAAGGAGACACTTTGAGGCTCAGAAGGTAAAAAGTGAAATTCACTAAAGCATTCAAAAGATGGCTAGCGATGTATAATATATTAGATTTTGCATGCAAGATATTGGGATGGTTTAATGAAGCATGATTGTCATAGACCGATCTAGGGCATAGTCATGATGGATATCTCAAGACCATCGTGGGCCAGAGACCAGCCCCATAGCCTAACCTCCAAAGTACAAAAAATGAACATAGTATAATCCAACCAAAATAGTAATAAGAAGTATAGATAAGCCAAATGAAATCTAAGAGTCTAAATAGAACAACCCATTATCCCAATATTTTACACAAAAGCCTCTGAACCTGAAATACCAAACTAAGTCGAGACATGCCCCCGACTATGACAAATAGGATACAAAAGTGCTAAAATAATTTTAAAAATAGTGAAATGATAGGGTCTTCCGAAAGATGAAGGTTCACCACTTTGTAACAGATCCTTGGGAATACCGAATCACCTAATGTTACATAGGAGCAATAGAAAACCCTTTGAACCATACATCATTAAATAATATAGAATCCAAGGATGGTTAGTAGGGAGATCATTGGTATGTAACTCAAGAAAATGGGATAAAATAATGTCATTGCCAAAAAACAGTCAATCCACATGCACAATATTTATATATATACATATATGGAATGTCAGGATAGGGACAAGGGTCATGAACATGACAGTTTAAACCATTAGCTTGAACTATGTTGTTCTTTTTATCCTAAAGGCACCCATGGGCTATATAGGTCAAGCTCTCCTGTTTGAAGGGCCTAGTGCGTGTCAACTATACGAACTGAAGAAAGGCTAAAGACACCAAGGAGATAGCCATCCAAAATATAGTGTGTATCTATACATATGTCATATATTCCCCCACACTGGTATGCTCCCCCTGAGACTATATCTTCATGGTGAGCTACATAATCTCTTTTAAACCCAAATTAAAATAATTTGCACATAAACCCAACCGTTAACTAAGGAGTCTGTATTAAGGCATTTTCAAACATTGTATCATCATACCAATATGCTTGCAAGATAACTCATTTATGCCAAACCAATCCCTATAATCATTTGACTCTCAAGTTCCACTTAACATCCAAACCATCACCACCAAGGGCATTCCAAAACTATTTTTATTATCTATTTATCCTTTAAGGAAATGTAATGTTTCAAAGTTAAGTTAAAATATGTGAATATTCATATTTAAAACCAAGTTTATAAAGTGGGTTAAGGTTAATGCCATTACCAAGCCAAAAATTCATCAATTTGGAAAATCCCATGTCCCTCATTCCAAACATTATCATAATGCACCAATTCAACCCCAAAACCATCAATTAAAGCATGATTAATCAATTTAAAGTATTAGGAAAGCAATTCAAGTGATAACTATCAAAATATAAGGACCCTTAAAACTTCTATCATTTTATTTTTTACCCTCCCATATGCAAAATGATAATTTTTTACTTGAATTATGTTTAGGAATGTTAAAAGGGTATCTTAGGAAATTTTGAATTTTTTGAAAATGGTTTGGGGTTATTTTTAGTAACCCTATGTAGTGAGGGTCCATGATAAGAATATGTCAAGGAAGTTAACCCTGTGATATTAGCGTGGTACGGAGGCTAACCTCTGTCATATTAGTATATCGTGATGATATTTTGATTTTATCCAATTATTGTTTTATCACTTGGGGTGAGTGTTTTTGGTCTTTTTACCCCTTGTAAAACCTTATAATATCTAATAACCCCATTCCTTTTAGTTTTAAAGATCAAATCACTTTTTTCTCTCTTAAACTCGAAACCCAAGAACATTCAAGGGTTTTATAGAGAATTCAGCATCTAGGCTCCAAACTTTGAATGAACTTCAATTCCTTGTGTATTTCAAGCATGTTTATCTTCCCTAATTTTGAATTTTACATTATCTCATTAATTGAATGTATTTTTATGTAATCTAATTATGGGTTTTGAAATTGGGTTGAGAGGTTTTCATTGTTACTGATTGAATTACTTGTACCATGTTTCAAATTAATTATTCATGCTTTAAATTAATGATTTTTAGGACTGAATTTGTGATACAGGAAAAAGAAGGGAACACAAAACAAACACCAAATCAGTCCACTAATCTTAAGGATTCGAGGACCAAGATGGAGACCACACTCGGATTCGCTACTAACAACAAGAATACAAGATACAAGAGTGTATATTAACACCAAAACAGCTATGAAACGTGATGAACAAGATGAACAGTAATAATACAAGTTTTGGATTCAACGAAGACCCCAAAACAGTCCACTACACAACACATACACGATTTGCAAGAAAATAAAGATAGATAGTGAGACCAAGATTATTACAAGATTAAGAACCAAGTGTATTTCAACACTAACCCCTAATGAATGTAACAATCAAAACCACACTCTTACGGTGACCACCAAGGGAATGAACTAACCTTAAGATCTACCGTTTCCAAGCAAAGATCAATATTGGCTTTTCCAAGCCCTATGCTAAGGATGGCTTTTCCAAGCCCTACAACTAAGGGTGTTACACTCTCAAAAGAGAGAAAATATGTCTTTCAATTCTTCATCCTTCAAAATCTGTCAAGAAATGAGCTAAAATGACCTATTTATAGTGTAATACAAAAGAATACAAAAAGACCACTTTGCCCTTAATGATAGGTGCGGCCATGGTGTGTAAATACACCATGTGTAATGTCCAAAATGCCCTTAATTAAGGTCCAAAACCGTGAGTCTTCACTCTTAAATGCTCCAAGCAATCTTCCATAGCGAGATTGCTTTAAGTTACGCTCAAAACGGGTCCTCCATGCATGTTCTTGTATTCTCGAGGTGACCAAGTCTTGAGCCTCTATGTGTTGGCCTCCAAAGATGTCATCGAAAGATAAGATGGCCATTTGTCCCGTATCATCTGATACCAAATGATACGGGAAAAAGAAGGGAACACAAAACAAACACCAAATCAGTCTACTAATCTTAAGGATTCGAGGACCAAGATGGAGACCACACTCGGATTCGCTACTAACAACAAGAATACAAGATACAAGAGTGTATATTAACACCAAAACAGCTATGAAACGTGATGAACAAGATGAACAGCAATAATACAAGTTTTGGATTCAACGAAGACCCCAAAACAGTCCACTACACAACACATACACGATTTGCAAGAAAATAAAGATAGATAGTGAGACCAAGATTATTACAAGATTAAGAACCAAGTGTATTTCAACACTAACCCCTAATGAATGTAACAATCAAAACCACACTCTTACGGTGACCACCAAGGGAATGAACTAACCTTAAGATCTACCGTTTCCAAGCAAAGATCAATATTGGCTTTTCCAAGCCCTATGCTAAGGATGGCTTTTCCAAGCCCTACAACTAAGGGTGTTACACTCTCAAAAGAGAGAAAATATGTCTTTCAATTCTTCATCCTTCAAAATCTGTCAAGAAATGAGCTAAAATGACCTATTTATAGTGTAATACAAAAGAATACAAAAAGACCACTTTGCCCTTAATGATAGGTGCGGCCATGGTGTGTAAATACACCATGTGTAATGTCCAAAATGCCCTTAATTAAGGTCCAAAACCGTGAGTCTTCACTCTTAAATGCTCCAAGCAATCTTCCATAGCGAGATTGCTTTAAGTTACGCTCAAAACGGGTCCTCCATGCATGTTCTTGTATTCTCGAGGTGACCAAGTCTTGAGCCTCTATGTGTTGGCCTCCAAAGATGTCATCGAAAGATAAGATGGCCATTTGTCCCGTATCATCTGATACCAAATGATACGGGAAAAAGAAGGGAACACAAAACAAACACCAAATCAGTCTACTAATCTTAAGGATTCGAGGACCAAGATGGAGACCACACTCGGATTCGCTACTAACAACAAGAATACAAGATACAAGAGTGTATATTAACACCAAAACAGCTATGAAACGTGATGAACAAGATGAACAGCAATAATACAAGTTTTGGATTCAACGAAGACCCCAAAACAGTCCACTACACAACACATACACGATTTGCAAGAAAATAAAGATAGATAGTGAGACCAAGATTATTACAAGATTAAGAACCAAGTGTATTTCAACACTAACCCCTAATGAATGTAACAATCAAAACCACACTCTTACGGTGACCACCAAGGGAATGAACTAACCTTAAGATCTACCGTTTCCAAGCAAAGATCAATATTGGCTTTTCCAAGCCCTATGCTAAGGATGGCTTTTCCAAGCCCTACAACTAAGGGTGTTACACTCTCAAAAGAGAGAAAATATGTCTTTCAATTCTTCATCCTTCAAAATCTGTCAAGAAATGAGCTAAAATGACCTATTTATAGTGTAATACAAAAGAATACAAAAAGACCACTTTGCCCTTAATGATAGGTGCGGCCATGGTGTGTAAATACACCATGTGTAATGTCCAAAATGCCCTTAATTAAGGTCCAAAACCGTGAGTCTTCACTCTTAAATGCTCCAAGCAATCTTCCATAGCGAGATTGCTTTAAGTTACGCTCAAAACGGGTCCTCCATGCATGTTCTTGTATTCTCGAGGTGACCAAGTCTTGAGCCTCTATGTGTTGGCCTCCAAAGATGTCATCGAAAGATAAGATGGCCATTTGTCCCGTATCATCTGATACCAAATGATACGGGAAAAAGAAGGGAACACAAAACAAACACCAAATCAGTCTACTAATCTTAAGGATTCGAGGACCAAGATGGAGACCACACTCGGATTCGCTACTAACAACAAGAATACAAGATACAAGAGTGTATATTAACACCAAAACAGCTATGAAACGTGATGAACAAGATGAACAGCAATAATACAAGTTTTGGATTCAACGAAGACCCCAAAACAGTCCACTACACAACACATACACGATTTGCAAGAAAATAAAGATAGATAGTGAGACCAAGATTATTACAAGATTAAGAACCAAGTGTATTTCAACACTAACCCCTAATGAATGTAACAATCAAAACCACACTCTTACGGTGACCACCAAGGGAATGAACTAACCTTAAGATCTACCGTTTCCAAGCAAAGATCAATATTGGCTTTTCCAAGCCCTATGCTAAGGATGGCTTTTCCAAGCCCTACAACTAAGGGTGTTACACTCTCAAAAGAGAGAAAATATGTCTTTCAATTCTTCATCCTTCAAAATCTGTCAAGAAATGAGCTAAAATGACCTATTTATAGTGTAATACAAAAGAATACAAAAAGACCACTTTGCCCTTAATGATAGGTGCGGCCATGGTGTGTAAATACACCATGTGTAATGTCCAAAATGCCCTTAATTAAGGTCCAAAACCGTGAGTCTTCACTCTTAAATGCTCCAAGCAATCTTCCATAGCGAGATTGCTTTAAGTTACGCTCAAAACGGGTCCTCCATGCATGTTCTTGTATTCTCGAGGTGACCAAGTCTTGAGCCTCTATGTGTTGGCCTCCAAAGATGTCATCAAAAGATAAGATGGCCATTTGTCCCGTATCAATTTGTGAATTATTTAAATAATGGGATATGAGTTTGTCCAAATTGGATGAATTTTGTCTTAGAATTGGCATTAACCTTGACCCACTTTGTGAACTTGATTTTAAATGTGGATAATTGCATGGTTTAACTTGTTTTGAACCCATTGCATTAAAGGATAAATGGATATGAATATGGTTTTAGATATTAATGGAACTTGGGAGTCCAATTTGGTTGTGTGAATTGGTTTGGCATAATTAATTTAGCTTGCAAGTATTTTCATATGATGATACCATGTGGTAAAGTCCGTAATGAATGACTCTTGGGTTAATCGATAGGTTTATATGTAAAGTTGTGTTGACAAAGTTGTGTCGAGTATAGTCCCTTTTATGGGTGTGTAGTGCACTACACTTATAAGGGGTATGCTACAAGGCATTTAGGAATGTTTTTCTTCTTGTGTGCTATTTCAGGTTATAGAGTCCAGTGTTATGTAACTTCTCTAACTCTTGGCTGCCTCAAATTTTAGATCACGCCTACTTGAAGATCTGATGTTCGTAGAAACTCTGCTGGAAACTTTCTTCCACCAATGGAGAATGTGGAGGGGACTCACCCTATTTATAGAGTGCAGACCTAGTATAGGGTCCCTTCTCCTGATTATGCCACCCCATATAGAGTTCCACCAATCCCTACTAGTCCTCCTCGAGATTCCCAGGTTGGTTAGACTTATGCCCAACCACCTCAGGGAGATACCTGTAATTTGGAGTTCCATTAGTCTATTAATGTGCTCATTCAATTTGTGACATCACAGTCTTATCAGTCTAAATATGTTGATGCTATTGCCCATTCATCTAAGTTCACATGGGTTGGCTAGTTTATGAGGTTTAATTCCCCAACCTTTACCTGCTCTAAGGTTGAAGAGGATCCTTAAGGGTTCATTAATGAGACGGAGAAGATTTTTAGGGTGACCCTTAGAGCTAGAATCTTTAACCCGAACTAAATGGTATAGACACCCTTTAGAAATCAACTTCTGATCTCCAAGATAAGAAATAAGCTTCTCTTTAGGTACTCAAGAACTCCCCTCCCATTTAAGTACTAGTTCATTAGGGAAATGGAAACTGACCCTTTGGGTCCTACAATCTAGAGAAGCATAGCACGAATGAAGCCAATCCATCCTTAATATTTCATCAAAATTTACCATATCAAGTTCTATCAAATCCACCAATGTCTCCCTATGAAAAATGGACACCATACAACCCTTATAGATTTTTATAGCAATAAAGGAATCACCCATTAGAGTAGAAACAAAAAAGGGGTTGAAAATATCTTCACTACCAAAACTAAAGTGTGAAACTACATAAGGGGTCACATAGGATAGGGTAGAACCCTAATAAAGCAAATAACAAAAATCATGAGAAGAGAGTTGCAACATACCAGTAATAACATCTAGGGATGACTCAAATATATGGTAAATAGCAAGTTCATAGAGATGATTCCATCCATTGCCAGTACCCGAAGTGGCACCCTTAGGTGTAGGAGTCAAAGATGTGGAGACTGGAACCTTATTAGCTCCAGTGGAAACTTTAGCTATAGGAAAATTTCAATGAAGATGACCAAGCTAACCACAATTAAAACACAAATTCCTCCCTTCTTTACAATACCCACGATAGATCTATCCATAAAACTGACAAAGAGGATAGTGTGAGGTCGACTAATCTCCATTAACCTGGGACTGGGAACCTTATGTTCTATGGAAACATGGAAAATTCGATGCTTAAAATAGTTAAATTATGCATTAATTTAGGTAATGTTATTGGATATGATGTGTGTTTTATGTGTTTGAAAGATAAACTAGGTCAGAAGTGGTGTTGAACTAAAATGGGAATAGAAAGTTCTAAAAAGGTAAAGTACTAGTCAAGCAACGAGTCATTAAGTCACCCTACAACTCGTAGCCAGACTTTTGAGGATACTTATAGCAAAGGCTGAAATGAAGGATCTAAGTAAAGACTGACCACAACTAGTAAAGAGTGACTACGTGTTGTGGTGTGAAACTATAATATGACCAAAGGACAAAGCAGAGTGAAAGAGCTAAGTAATAGAAGACTATGAGTTGTAAGGTCAGACTACGACTAGTAGTGTGAATCTGTACAAAGAACATTATATAAATATTTGAAGGTTGACACTCCAGGAGTGACGAGTGAAGGCCAGGAGTCGTAAGGACTGACTAAAATGCGAGGTAAGGAATCATAATGATAACAGACTCAAGAGCCTTGAAGATGAAAAACTACTGAAATAAGTACGACTAGCAGCATATGACTCATACGATGGCACTATGAGTCATAACAACTAAAGCCTAAAGAGAGAGATTTATAATAAGACCTAATCACTCATTTCCAGAGGCGTAACCACTATCGATAAAGTTTTTCTATTATGTATTAATTAGGTTTCATTTGTTATTTTGAGATACTATAAATACCGTTGGGTTATGCTTTTATTATGTTACATAATTTTGATATTTTTTCTCATATATTGACTTTGTGATACTCAATATTTTTTTCTTGGTTTTTTATTTCGTATTCAGTTGGACATTTTGGTTTTTTTATTTCATCTTTGTGTAATTAATTACTTCTTAATTGATTTCCATGGATTTATTAATAAGCATGAGCGACTAATTTTCTTGACTAGGGTTCTGGGAACCCCGGTAGATTAATAATGTAAGGGAAGTAGGAGACTCATCTATTTTGTTATGGTTATGGGTATTGTGATCTCCTACATATTAATAGTATCCCAAGCTATTGCAGAAGATTGGGAATTTATTTTATTCAAGATCATTCTCGTCATGAAGTTTAAGATTAGGAAAGAGAGGTTACGACAGTGATTCAAGGTTATCAACCCTCATCTAATAAACTTGAGACCCAAAAGGTGATAGTTGTGTTAAGGTCACGGTCAAGGGATAGTAAGCCGATACCCTGAGACACAAAAGATGAAGGGTGAGATTTATTAATATGTTGACAAGAAGGTTGATAATACATAACTTGTCATACTTTGCATGCAAAGTAGTGGGATAGGTGAGTTGAACAGAAAAATCTTATAGAGTTAGAAGCCGGGGGGAACACAGTCCTAGTGTTCATCTTCTATTATTTACAATCTCAAGTACTCAAGTTTAGTTACGTGTTACTATGACTTCCAAACCCCCTCATTTAATTTTTCCCACTACCTATAATTTTATCAAGTTTGACATAAAATTCTATGCATTCTCTATGGGTTCAAACTGAACCTGGTTTGGTTTACTATATTTGACATCGATTGTGCATACTTCTTTGGAGGTTAGTTTTGGGAAACACCAAATTTTTTCACCATTTTTAGGTAATACGTGTTGATTTGTTACTTGGATTTGTTGAAGTTTTGGGTCTTTTATTTTTTATTCTTAGTTAGGTATACACCGGTGTATGCCTAACACAACGATTTGAGGTAATTTCTTGCTCCCATTAAATCCTGAACCAGAAAGACTACTATAGCCCAATCATATGATGAGTGAGCAAGTATGGGTATGTGATTTAGAAGGGGATGGGGATGACCCTCTAGTTGTTACTCCTCTACTCTAAGATATCCATAAAATATTACTAATAAATAAACAGAGTTTATGTTAGCATAAGAAGCTGAACAACATAGAAGAGGGACTGAGAATGCTTGGTTAGCTCAGCAGGCAGAGCTAGCCAGGGTAAGATAAATAGCTAATCATCGAGTAGTATTTGATGGTGATTAAGATAAAGTGTGTGGTAGCAGAGCTCGAGTGATCCCAGTTTATCAGTATCTATTGCCATATGATAAGGATGAGGACATAGGATATGTTGATCCTAGTAAGATAGAATCCATTATTCCTCTTGCTTTACTCCCAAACGTTATGTTCGATGATACCAGAATAATAATCCAGTTGTTGAATCTAAAAAGTATGTTTTTTATGTTGTCGACAGATGATGCAAACATGCATCTTGCTAGTTTTATTGGGATATGCACTTCATATACTATCCTAGGGTAGATTAAGAAGCATTGAGATTGAGGTTGTTCCCATTTTCGTTTAAAGAAGAAGCATCATTATAGTTGGTGGATTTCCTAGAGGCTCAATCGCGAATTGGAATGAGTTGCGTAGACAGTTTTTTAATTGGTTCTTTCCTTCTAATAGGATTCTATAACTAAAAGATAAGATTTATAATTTTTGATAGTTTCCTATAGAGTCCAGGTATGAAGTATGGTTTTGGTTCAAAAAGAAGTTAAGCATGGTACCTAATCACCAGACTCCTGGGTATAATTTGCTGGAAATATTCTATAGATCCCTAAATATAAGTTCTAGGGTGATGGATGACATAATATATGGGGGTTCACTTATGCTTCTTCATTGGGATATGGATCAGGAAATGTTAGATGAGATCTTTGTCTCTAACTGAGAATGGCATACTTGAAAAGCTGATAGAGGTATTGGTACATATGCTATTGGGGATTTTAGTGACTATAGAGTTGGAGAAGATTCATTAGCACAAGAATTTGAATATCTCAAAATGGATATTGGGTTGCCTATAAAGCAATTTGCTGCGATGAACTACAAAAAAGTGAATGCAGTAGGGGTATAAGGGTCAGCTTAAACGGCTTATGAGTCTAATACGAATGAGGAAGTAAAGTACCTGGATCAAGAAGTGGTGGGTTTCTAAGCCAAAGGGTAAGGAAATCAAGGTTTGAACTATTATAGGGACAAGTATCGAGGCAGGAGTAGCTATCAAGATAGTGATTAGAGGCGTAAACATGACTATAAAGAGAAGGGTGATAGATATGTTCCACTGAGCAGCTGAGATATCGAGTTGAGAATGGAAGAAATGTTATCAAAGCTCGTGAAGGGCCAAAAAAGTCAGGAAAGTTGTCTTAAGGAGATTAAGGCAGACATATCTGGGTTGAATCAAAAAGTTGAGTCATATGCCACCGTAATAAAAAAATTGGAGCAGCAATTTGGCCAAATGTCTGCCATACTAAATCAGAGGTATCCTGGCACTCTTCCTAGTAATATAGAGTAAAATCTAAAAAATAATAGTCATTGTTATGCCATTACCACTCAAAGTGGTAAAACTACCATAAATCCCCTTATGTCTGTTGTGAAAGAGCTAATGAATAATAGAGATATGCTTAATATTGATGAGACACCTGTAGCAGGATTTATAAAATTGATAGGTATTAAGAATAGTAGTGATAAGAATAAAAAGAAGGGGAAAGTTGATGTACTTGAGTTAGAAAGGCATAAATCTAGGCAAGGGAAAGAGCAGTGCGCCTAGTGCAAATGGATTTTTTCATGATATACCAATCAAAATGGAGGTCCGATGTTGAAGACTCTTCTAAGACATCTCCCACCGTTTCCTCAGAGACTGAAAAAAGCAGGAAAAAGATAAATATTAGAAGTTCCTATCAAAGTTGAAGGAGTTTTCTACCAATATTCCACTTATGGAGGCATTGGAGCAGATGCCTGGTTATGCAAAATTCAAGAAAGATTTGGTCACTAGGAAGTAGACGTTGGGATATGAGCCTGCTAATAATATGCATCATTGTAGTTTTGTTGCTTCTGGATTGTTGGTAAAGAAGAAAGGAGGATTGACAAGGATTATATCTAATCTTTTAAAAATACAATCAGTATCTATTCTGCCATTCCACCAAGTGAATTTCCTACGCTTGAACCTTGTTTTCTCTAAATTTCAAATGCTTATACACTGATTGAAATCTTTTGTTTCCCCAAAAGTGACTGGTAGACCTCATGGTTTCTCCTTATCTCTTCTTATGATATTAAAGTCACCTCCCACCATCCAAGGATCCTGCATAGTATCTGTTATTTCTTCCAAAGCTTTACACAATCTTAACCTATCAGTTTGATTACACTTAGCATACACTAAAGTAACCATCACGGTTACTGCAGCTTGCTTATTCTCCACCTTAATAGTAATTTGCTTCTCTTCATCAGAAACTACACTATAGGTCAAATTTGAGTCCATGACTGCCTAAATTTTTCCTGAAGTATTTGCTATTGCATGCTACATCCCAAGTCTCCTTTTATAATCTTCTATATTATGACTCTCCTAAAATGGTTCCATGAGATCAATGAAACCAAAATGATATCTCTTATGCATAGTTATTAGTCTTGTAAATATTTTCTGTGTGTTCATGGATATAATGTTCCAGATTAATGCATTCATTTGGACACAGATTTAGAAATGTTGCTTCTTGTCCTTATTGAATTTACCACTACTATTGTATTTATGCTCCTTCCTTTATTCTTAGTTCTTCTTTTTAAGCTTTAATAGAATCCACCTGCTTTGGTGATAAATCTCCACCAATTGTTGTATTTTCAATACTATCCCCTAAGTCTTCATCATCCATATCTTCCTTCCTTTTATTCACATTCTTCATCATGTTTCCTTCTTCAATTTCCAAATACATGATGTCCTCAAATATTGTTTGTTGTTCCCCTCTTCTTAGTCTGGTCCTTCTCTTGTTCTTTGTTGTGATCATCTTTTTCTTGTACTTGCTATTTCTTCTCTTTCTTCTTCTATCTATTCTTTGGTACTACAATCCTTCTAGTTTTGATTAGTGGTATCTTCTCCATTTGGAACGTATTCTACTACTGACTTCTTTGTATTTTTTACAAAATTCCTACTAACCCAGTTCTTTGTACTTTTTTGTAATGGTGTTTTACTAATTATTTGTTGCCCTTCTACTTCTCCATGTTCTAAGGTATCAAATGCATTTGAAGTCTAGATTGCAGTCTCTTTTGAATCTCTACTATAATGTGCCTAAATTTATCTTTCCTATATTTATTCTTTCTCATTTTCCACAGATGACTATTATCCTCTACTATGTCTGTTTCTTCTTTCTTTCCCCTATATTGACATATTTCTCCTCAGAAGCTTTTTCTACCCTTTGTTTTTGTTCCTGTTCAAACAACTCTAGATGTATATTCCAACATGAATCCTCATCATGTCCCTATATAAAACATTCCTAAAATATTTTGGCTAGTGATCACACTGAATACATATCCATTTTGATTTTACTTCCCCTGTGACATCATTTTCCTCATTAATCTTCCCCCTATGGGGTAATTTAGCTACAAAGTCCACCTCAATCTTTGCTCGTGCCCAACTCGGTCTTGTATGATTTTTAGTAGCCATATCAAGTGATAAAGGTTTACCTACTGCTAAAGCTATTGAAAAACTAGCCTCCTCAGCAAAGAAATTCAGAGAAAAATCAGGTAAAGTGATCCAGGCAACACCAATCGTAGTTTCAATATCAGGCTAAAATGATGGATCCCATTTAAGTGTTCTCATCTACCATAATCTGCCACTAGCCTTGATATAGTATGCAATGGTTGATAACAACTTATCGTAATCTTTCAATTGATTCAATCTTATCAATATGTGTGTCTCATCTAGTACACTAATCATGAAATCTCCCTTGATCCCACACTGATTTGGAATCATCTTTCTCAATTCATTAACAATTGGTTTACCATATGAGAATTTACCTGCAATTGTAAATTGTAAATTCTCTTAAATTATTATACTTTGCACTTTTGAAGCCTTCCATGTTATGCCTAGTTCCCCATGCATCATTACCACTGGCTTAGGAGTAATCCTAACATTCCCATGCACGTGGACTTTAGGTTTTAATAGATCATCACATTTAGGAGCATTTTCTTTGTGATTAATTTCACCTTTGATAATCTGTGTCATAGATCCCTCCGATGGGTTTCTCCCATCGGAAGTAGTAGCCATACCGATCGAAAAATACTCAAGATTTAGTGCAGTTGCATGAGCCGCTACCTTTAGGGTTTTTATCACCGTCAGCTCCCCTATAAGCATTGGTTACAAGTCATAAATAGACTCATAACAAGGCCAAACACAGCAGGCCTAAAGGGTCCACCCATTCCAATTCATATTGTTTAATTAAAAAAAAGGACCAAATGATTGGTATTCCAACCGTTCAAAAATTGTGACTCCTCTATTCCTTTCATCAATTAACCTAGCACAACAATACTCAAAACTCATCCCCTACATTAAAAGTTTGCTAAATACAAGCTCCCAAGGTCGAAAATCTTAAGAATTAAGGCACGAAATAAAAAAGTTGAGCATTCAACGAATCCAAATCAAGCAATCACGTATGTATTTTGTGTTTAAATTCCTAGATGCTAATTTGATGCCTCCATGTGTGAATTGCTTGGGTTTCTTGAGTGAAATATATGTCCCTAAAAAGACTTAAGCCCTATTCTTGAGAATTTTGCAATGTAACGATAATGGGAGTAATGATGGGCTTTGTGCTAAAAATTGTTGATTAGGGATAAAATCGGAGATGTTGATAATTTTTCTAATGCGTAGTGTTGTGATGAAAAGATGTATTGGGAACCAACTCTACTAAACAAGAATGTTGCAGTGTCTATGGGACTCTTTACGACTCATAGGGTCACCTAATGATTTGCTATGTGACTCATAACCACTGAAAATATTGTTGAATAGAAGAGTGCGGGTTTTGTTAACATTACGACTCATCTCAACAAGTCGTAGTCAGTCTATACGACTCGTAGTCAAGAGTTGTAATGACTTGAAAGGGTATTACATCAAAAAAGTATTTATAGTCAAATAATGAGTGTTGGTAATGAGTCGTAGTCTAACATTACCACTCACTAGAAGGACTCATTTCCTAACCAGTGAATACTGATTAGGATCTTTCCACTTTATGAGTATCACTATGACTCGTAACTAGAGGCAACAACTCGTACCTTGAGTTGTAGTGTGACCAGATCCTACAACACTAAAACTAAATTTTCTTATTTTTATTTCCTATTCTTAGGATTAACTAATGGGTATTGATTCAACTGGTAATATGGCTCCAAAAACTAATTCCGCAAAGAAGTTGGCCCCAAAGAAGAAAACCCAAAAGAAACCTACCCCACAAACCACTCTTCTTCTCAGAAATGAGGAGCCGGTGAGTCAAATAGTGATTTAGAGAAATATCCAATAGTGAGGCAGGTAGCACCAAGACAGAAGCGACCTTAGGGGTAAAAGCAACTGTGAAGACCCCATAGGCCTACACCAAGAATGAAAAACCCTATCACATCAACACCCCATTATCCATCCTCATCCGAGGAGGATAGTGATAATGATGATAATGATGAAGAAGAGGATGGTGAGGATGGGAGTGAAGTTGTATCCGACTTTGAGGAAGAAAATAATGAGAAAGGGGATTATGATGAAGATGGGACTGAATCTGGAGATGGGAGTGGAAGTGAGGAGAGTGATACACCAGTTAACATTTTACCACCATGAGTACCTCCCACCCCACTTTCCATTGAAGTTGCTTCGATTCCCATCATTTAACAGTGGGGGTACCCAAAAACACAGGCCCTATTTGACAAAGATATCACTATAAACCTTACTAATAGAAAACCACATAGGGGCATTTATTTGGAGAGGTGACTAACTACCACTGGCCAGTTTGGGATGCCTACATTTGATGCCCGAGTCAAATAATACACCTTTGGATGGATGACTACATTATATCAATAAAACAATAAGATAACACAAGACAGCCAACAACACAACAATATCTAGAAGAACTAAAATCGAACACAAGAAGCTAAGAATAACAACAACAATTTGCAATAAAAATAAAAGGGATAGATAGTTTGACAAAGGCTTATATAAATGCTAGAAACCCTAGAATGTATAAAATTCAAGGACCCCTAATGCTTACACAAACAATCACCAAACTCTTACAAAGATACAAAAGGGATGTTAACCTCCTCAACCAACAACATTTCAAGACAAATTTGCAATAATAGTGAATCCACACTAATGCTACCCTAGTTATGGTTTGGACTACTCTCACAAGAGAGGAATTAGTCTACTCTCACAAGAGAGGAAATATCTTTCAATATTTCATATCAATCAAAAACTGATGAACTAAACCCTAAAATGATCTAATTATAGTCTATTACAAGAAAAGAAAAAATAACCAAGTTACCCTTAATGAATGGGGCTCCTATGAAGTGTAAAGAAATGACACAAAATAACTAAAAACACCCTTAAAGAAAAGGTAGCCATAGAGTGTTTTAAAACTCCTCTTCACACTTCAACTTATGCAATCCCTTATGTCATTTTGTCCTTCACAATTATTCTTCAACACTTGGGTCTCTCGGATGCCTCATCAAGACAAGCTCCCAAGAAACCTTCCGCATAAAGCTTTACCTTATGGAATGCCCAAAATGGTCTATCCATCCTTATTTTCTACCCCTCAATGTGATCTCCATCAAATTCTTTGCATGTTGGCCTCGAATCATGTCTCCAAAATCTAGGATGTCCATTTGGCTCGTATCATCCTCCTCTGCTTGAAAAGGATTTGACCTTAAATCTACACCTTGCAAGATCAAAAGAAAGGACAAACAAGCACAAAATCCTCATAGCATAAGGGTTAGGGTAAGGACAAAAAATAACATCATCATGCCAAGGTGGAACACACTTGAAGTATAACCAAGGATCCTTCATGTTAAGCATTAGAAATCTATGGAAAAGGGAACAAAGGAGTCGATTATTGAAATCATCATCTCTACATACATATAGAAAAAGGGTATCACATAAATAGAGTTTATCCAAAGTAGTTTTAAGAGAAGATTATCTTCTTTACCTATAAGTGATAAAACCTTAGTCAAGAATGGAAGCACACAATGGTGAACTCTCTTGGAGCCTTTCATGGCTCCCCTTCTTTAAAGACCCTTCATCTTGGTTGGAGTTCTTTCCCTTGAACAATCTTGATCCCTCAAGTGGATTGTGAATTCCTAAGAAAGACCTTGCATTATAGAGAAGGATACCAACATACTTATTCAAACCTTTTTTGTCATGTATAGCCAGCAACAAGTTGGGTGTATAACAATCTCTGCATCCCAAGAGGTTATCGGGGTCAAATAGGTGATGTAGCCAAGGACTTAGGTTTTGGCTATTCCCATTTTCCCTATGGTTCCATCCCCAAAACTAGGCATACCCTTTTTATCACCATTGGAAACATCATGAGGAAAAAAAAGGGTTGAGAAAGGTGTTCCACAAGTCATCTTCAAATAAAGGATTCTCATGCATGCACTTACTACTAGTTTCGAGATCTCCACTAGGAGTATGCCCAACATAAGAAACACATAGATAAGAACCACCTTCTATTTCACAAGATTAATCCTCACATATATACAAACCACCAAGGGAAGTAAAGGGACCACAATCAAAACCATCTTCATAAGAACAATCATAACTCGGTTTTTCTAAACATTCAAGCAAATCAAGGTCATCTTCACTCGATTGGTCATTTTGCACACCCTTACTAGATGTTGGCAACACACATACCAATGTAGACTCACCTTGGTTTTCACAAGGGTCAAATAGTATGTGAATACTCTCATTACTCAGAAATGGAACCTCATTCATGTTACAAGTGCTAGCACTAGGTGGACACAAATCTTTCTTACAAGAAGAATCAATTTTTCCATCTTATGGATCAACTAGTGCTTGCGTACTTACAACAAGAGTTTGGTTTTCATGCAATAACAACATCAAAAGTATAACAAAATAAAGACTCATGAACTTCTACTTTATAAAAACCTGCAACTACATCCATTTGGCTACTACTAGCCACATCACAACATTTTAAATTCTAGGGATACCTTTTAGATCACATAGGGTACGGCCTTCACCTTGGTGTGTGTCGTTGTAGCTCACTTGATCCTTTGGATGGCTCTTATCACAAGAGAGTTTGTCAAGTATTCTCCCTTGTTTCACCTTTTCATCTCTTTTCCCAAAATTGGGATTTGGTGCACTAAGCATTTGGCGCATCTTTTCAAGGTTTTGTTTGATATCTTCAAAATTGACAAATGCGGCATTGAAAGTATTATTGTCCATGGTACCTAAGAAAAGGCAAAAACAAATATAAAAATAAACTAGTTAGCTCTAAAATATCCTTACCATACTCTCACATTTTTTATCACCTCACACTTGGCCTCACAAGTGTAGCAAGTCGTCTTATAGTTCGTAAGGAGTTGAGGGGTGAGTCTACTATTGCCCGAAATAGATTTTGGGTTTGAAACTCAAAAAATTCTTATTGGACTTGAGCCAAGAACTAATAGTGATTCAAAAAAGACAAAAGCACACAACAAATGCAAACACGAATAGCGGACTCAAAAAACTAACTTACAATCTAGTAGATGATACAAGCTTGTCAATTAGTATTAGAATCAATAAATAAAACTAAGGAACAATAATTAAGAAACTAAGAATCCAAGATTTTTTAGCCTAAAAATTGGTATTGTATGGAAATTAAGAGATGGGGCAGCCTTGTATTGGTCAGGGTTGTTGAAAAGTTCTTATTTTTTCAACTTTGAATTTTGTTCAAATTTTCAATTCTTGAAGAAGTGTGCCTTGGGGAAGAAAACAACAAGATTGGAGACCTTTTTCAATTTAAATAAGTTTTGACTTGTCTTACACCTTTTGGGCAAGACACCTTTTTGAAGGGTTGGTGGCCCTTTCCTCTTTTGTACACCTAGACAAGTAATCTTTCTCTCTTTTGGCATTAAGATTTTTGGTAGATATTTTTATCCCCTTACTATTTTGGTAGGTATTTGGGACTTGTTGCAAGACAAACAAAAGGCTTCACTTCTCTCCACTTAGTCTTAGGATCAAAACACCACTATTGAAAGTTCTTCGTGCAACAAGACATGAAGATTGGTCAAGAACACCAAGAACTTTTAATAGACTTTGAAGACTAAGGTTCACCTTGGACCTCCCAAACAACAAAAACACTTTTTCAAGCTTAAAACCGCAACACAATATCAATAATGCAAGTTCAAACCTTGAACTAAAAATACATCAAATATGCAAGTTATAATCACCAACAACAATACCAACAACAATCGTGCAGACTTAATGGTGTTAGTGAAGAAGAAAACTAACACTAGAAAAGTAAAAGACTCCTAGATCTAGCTTTTTAAAGTCTTGGCCAGGATGCAAATAAGACCACTAACTCTCGGCCAAGGAACAACACAAGAACAACTACTCCTTTTTTTGTAAGATTTTTTATTTTGGACACCTCTTCTAGTGTTAGGAAACAAAGTTCTAACACTAGAAAAAACAAAACACACAAAATTCAAGATCAAAATTTTGGCCAAGAGCTAAAAAAGGGACAAATTGCTATTTTTTTACATTTTTAGTTTACAACACTTTTTTTTTATTTTCAAGTTTACAAGCCTAAGATTGATTTTGTTGGAAGAAAATCAATATTTTCTTTGATACCAAATGATACCAATCAACCAACAAGATGCCATAAAACAGCCAACAACACAATAATAACTAGAAGAACTCAAACTGAACACAAGAAGCTAAGAACAATAACAATGATTTACAATAAAAATAAAAGGGATAGATAGTTTGATAAAGGCTTATATAAACACTAGACTCCCAAGAATGTATGAAATTCAAGAACCCCTAACACTTATGCAAACAATCACCAAACTCTTACAGAGACACAAGAGGGACGTTAACCTCCTCAAGCACCAACGTCTCAAGCTAAAGGTACAACAATAGTGAATCCACACTAATGCTACCCTACTTATAATTTGGTCTACTCTCATAAAAGAGAAATTAGTCAACTCTCACAAGAGAAAAAGGTCTACTCTCACAAGAGAAAAAATATCTTTTAATATTTTATATCCATCAAAAACTAATGAATTAAACCCTAAAATGATCTACTTATAGTCTATTACAAATGAAGATAAAATAACCAAGTTACCCTTAATGAATGGGGCTCCTATAGAGTGTAAATAAATGACATAAAATGACCAAAAACACCCTTAAAGAAGGTTGCGGTCATGAATTGTTTTAAAACTCCTCTTCACACTTCAACTTATGCAATCCCTTGTGTCATTTTGTACTTCGCAATTATTCTTCAACACTTAGGTCTCTCGAATGCCTTATCAAAATGGTCTATCCATGCATATTCTCTTCCCCTCAATGTGACCATAACCGGATTCATCATGTGTTGGCCTCAAATAGTGTCTCCAAAATCTAGGATGTCCATTTAGCTCCTATCACTAAAGCTTTGGATAATACAGTACAACCTTGGTTCATAAGTTTTACGTTGCATATCAAGTGGATCTGAAAAGGATAAACCCTAAAGGGCAGCTATGGAAGGGTGCAGACCCATTTCCAAACTTTATAATTCAAGGTGTTTGGGTGAATGTCTCAGCACAGATAATTTGTAAATTTTGAATAGGCTAGAGATCTACCTCTAGCCAATACTACTGAGTTTGACTGTATGGTGGAAAAAATATGTAAGGTGAAGGTGAAACAAATTAGATTAGAAGATAAGCTATGTCAGTGCTAGTGGATGGCTGAGATCATTGCTACGGAGCAGGAGAAAGCTCTGTGGGTTATTGGTGGTTTTGGAGATTCGTATTCAATAAAGAAAGGTAGCCTAAACTTTTAGGCCAAGGCATGGTAGACCTTGATATAACACAGAATGAGTCCCACCTTGGGGGTAAATATTGTGGTTTTGGATTAAGTGGTCATAATATCAAGTATCATGGCAGGCTACGATATATATGTAGCTAAATGGATTATGAGAGAGATCAGAGATTTGGCGATGAGCACTAATATGGTTATGGATTTCCTCTACATATTGACACAAATTTGTTTGGATGTGGGAGTACCAGAGCTCTTAGGTATTAATCAGTTTTTTAGGCCAAATACTATAACAAATTTGAGAATAATTTGAGATCTTGTTAACCCAATCTCCAAGGTGGCTAAATTAGGGGTTGTTATAATCCAAGGGGCTTTTAAGTCCTGTGGTCATGGAGATGACATCGGAAGGTTTAGTGATATGGGTGACACCCCTACTGAGACCAGCCATACTAAACCTCAAACCTCTGATGCAATAGGTAATTCACAAACTCATACCCACTACCTACTGTGGCACCACAAATATCCATATCTAGGTTAGTTCCAGTTGGCTATGTATTAGTGAAATAGTCTTTCCTATCTAAAGTAATAAAGAGGTTGAGAATAGCTGAGATAAAGGTGTGATTTATAAAGAAAGGAGTAAAACCATGGGTAGATAGAAGAATTAGAGAAAAGATGAGAGCAATGTAAGTAAGGCTTGATGGTTTTGAGTAGTGTATTATCTGGCAGATTGAGGTTATTTAGTCCCCAAACTT
This sequence comes from Capsicum baccatum var. pendulum, assembly GCA_030864225.1. Classification (NCBI taxonomy): domain Eukaryota; kingdom Viridiplantae; phylum Streptophyta; class Magnoliopsida; order Solanales; family Solanaceae; genus Capsicum; species Capsicum baccatum. The sequence goes on from CM061550.1 coordinate 166,185,334, forward strand.
AGCAGGTGTACAAGTCAAGTTGTTCACACTGTGGAAATTAGTGAAAGAATCACATGATAGTTGATCCTCTCGCTGCCCATTATTGAAAATACCCATGAAAAAAAAGAAGGTTGAGAATATTTATTGGAGATTCGACCCCCACAACTTGTAAGAAAGGGAGAAAGAAAAGTAAGAAATATAACAGAAAAAGAACAAAGAAAGGCGACATTGAGGCTACAAAAGCAGTGAGTATATAGAGTAAGCAGGACTATTAGATAAGGGTCCAAGAGATAGAAATAGGGGTTGGTAGTTCTCGACCTACTAATTCTAATAATCTGATCAATAGTATAGCTCATATACAAGAGCCACCATTGAGCGCACCGACAACAACCGGTGGCACTATTGATTTGAGCACCCTGGTCATAATTGGGGCCGCTGAGGAAGAGAGTGGGACCCATATTGAGGCCCCACATACTGATATTATTTGATCTGATACCTATTTATTCCTTTCACCTTTTGTTTTAGGTTTTTAAATGCATCGGGATAGTGCATAGGTGTTTTACTGAGGGTGAGGGTGTACAGTAGAGCCGCCATAGGTTGTTGTTGTCATATTTTGTCTCCCATTGTATGTGGTTTGAATATGGAACTAATATGTTTTGTTATTTTTTCATGTGTTCTATGATATTTACTTGGGAAAAAACTTTGTATCTAAGGCAGTTGACATTTTTGATATGATTATGCTAAATTTGAAAAGGTCAGAAAATGGTACCCCTCCTAAAATTTTTATAACTGTGTGACTATTATGAATCTAGTATTGGCATTACAGTAAAGGGTGTAATAACTATGGAGAAAAGAACTGCATGAACTGGATAGGCAGTAGCTAGCAAGGTTTCTGTTGGCTCTTCTTCTACTTCAGGTACCAGCACTGGCTAGAATCAGTTATATACTCTTGTGTCTATTTAGAATTTTTACGTATACCACAAAGTCTTTACTAGTATGTTAAAACTATTCTCCCGTGATGTGCATTGTTTACTTGATCTAGGGTCCACTTTTTCTTATATCAACCTATTTGTGGCTGTATATTTTTATTTTGGGACTGAGTTTATTTCTGATCCTTTTTCAATATCTACCTCGATTGGAGAATCCATCATTCCTAAAAGATTTTATAGGGAGTGTGGTATTAGTAAGTTGTAGACAAACTCTTGTGGATTTGATAGAGTTGGATATGGTTGACTTTGATGTCATATTGGTATGGATTGGTTGCACTTGTGCTATGCTTTCTTAGATTATCAGACCCATAAAGTCATATTTAAATTCTCTAATGATCCTATCATTATATAGGAAGGGGGTTCTTTAGTTTCTAAGGGAAGGTTTATCTCATATCTTAGATCCTAAAAGCTAATTTCCAAAGGTGCTTGTACATTTGGTCTGGGTTAAAGATTTTAACTCAGAAAGTCCTCCTCAAAAATTCAGTCATATGTTTAATAAGTTTCATGGGTGTTCCCTGATGATCTATCTGGTATTCCTCCCGATAGGAAAATTAATTTTAGGATTGATCTTGTTCCGGACATTCGTCCTATATTTATCCCTTCTTATAAAATAGCTTTGGAAGAGTTAAAGAAGCTTAAGGAGCCATTAAAGGATCTTTCAAATAAAGCTTGTATCTATCCCAGTGTGTCTCCTTAGGGTTCTCGTGTGTTGTTCGTGTATAAGAAGGATGGTTCCCTTTTGATGTGTATTAATTATCATCAGCTGAATATGGTGACAACGAAGAATAAGTATCCTCTTCCAAGGGTCAACAATTTGTTTTATTATCTTCAAGGTGCAAAGTGTTTCTCTAATATTGATCTTAGGTCAGTTTATCATCAGCTTAAGATTAGGAAATTGGATATCCTAATACTGTCTTTAGGACCTGATATGGTCGCTATGAGTTCCTAGTTATGTCTTTTGAGTTGACTAATGCTTTGGCAACCTTTATGGATTTGATAAATAGGGTCTTCCGTCAGTTTTTGGATTTGTTTATTGTTGTCTTTATTGATAACATCTTGGTCTACTCTAAGAGTGAGGTGGATCATTATGATCACCTCTATGCTGTGTTGCAAACCTTGAAGGATAAGATTTTGCATGCCAAGTTCTCAAAGTGTGAGTTTAGGGTAAAGGTTGTTACTTTTCTTAGTTATTTTATCTTTAGTAAAGGGATCATGATAGATCCACAAAAGGTTATAGTTGTTAAAAAGCAGCCTATACCCGCAACTCCAATCGATATTCAGAGTTTTTTTAGTTTAGCCGATTACTATAGGAGATTTATGGAATGTTTTTTTACTATAGCTACCCCATTGACTAAGTTGACCTAGAAAAAGGTCAAGTTCTTATGGTCAGATATGTGTGAAGGTAGTTTTGAAAAGTTGAAGAATAAGTTGACTTCAACTCTAGTTTGACCTTGCCCTGGGGTAATGATGGCTTCATAGCATATTTTGATGCTTCTCATGTTGGGCTTGGTTGTGTATTGATACAACATGATAGAGTGGTTGCTTATGCTTCTAGGCAGTTGAAAGTTCATAAAAAGAACTACCCTACTCATGATTTGGAGTTGTTGGTTATGGTATTTATGTTGAAAATTTAACGTCACTACCTCTATGGGTTTCACGTTGACATCTTTTCAGACTATAAGAGCCTATAGTATGTGTTCACTCAGAAAGAGTTAAATCTCAAACAAAGGAGATAGCTTAAGTTGTTAAACCTTATGATATGGGTCTCCATTAACATCCAGGTAAATTTAATGTAGTTAATGATGCTCAAATAGGCGATCCCTAAAGAGTCTAGCTCATATGGATGAGGTTAAGCAGGAATTGGTAAAGGACATTCACCATTTGCCTAGTCTTGGAATTCATCTCACAAACTCTGAGAATGGTGGTGTGTTCGTGTATCAGACATCACAGTCGTCTCTTATTGTTGAGATAAAGGAAAAGAAAATGTTGGATTCTGAGTTGATGAAGATAAAGGGGAATGTGGGTTGGCAAAAGTTTTTTGACTTTGCAATTGGTGGTGACGGTATCTTGAGGTACCAAGGTAGGTTATGTGTTCCCAACATCGATGAATTGAGGGAAAAGATTTTTGTTGAAGCTCATGGATTTCGTTATGTTATTCATCCTGGTTCTACAAAGATGTATCATGATCTTAAAGAGTTTTATTGGTAGAATAATATGAAGAAAGATGTGGCTAACTATGTGAATAAATGTATGTGTGTCAACAAGTAAAAGTTAAGCACACAATACCTAGAGGTTTGTACCAAGAGATTGAGTTTTTTGAATGGAAGTAGGAGGTAATTAATATGGATTTCATTACCGGCCTTCCTCGGTCTCAATCCTTCCTCGGTCTCAGAACCAGTGTGTTTTGATTTGGGCCATTGTGGATAGGATGACCAAGTCTGCTCATTTTTTGTCGATAAGGACTAGTTATCCAACTGAGGATTATGCTAAGTTGTATCTTATGGAGATTGGAAAGTTCCATAGTGCTCCTGTTTCTATCATCTTAGATCATGGTACTCCATTTTCATATTATTTTTGACGATAATTACATAAAGGTTTGGGGTTTAAGGTGAGCCTTAGTACTATTTTCCACCTACTGTTGGATGGACAAGCGGAGGGGACCATCCAGATATTGAAAAATATGTTTTGTGCTTGTGTGATTGACTATGATGATAGATGGGTTGACCATTTGCCTCTTATAGAGTTTTTTAATAATAATAGTTATCACTCTAGCATTGGTATGGCTCTTTTTTGAGGCATTGTATAGTAGGAGGATTCGTTCTCCTATTGGGTGGTATAAAGTTGGTAAGGGTAAGTTATTTGTCCCTGATTTGGTTCACCAAGCCTTAGAAAAGGTGAAGATAATTCATGATAGATTGAAAGCCTCTCAAAGTCGCCAAAAGTCCTATGCAGATATAAGGTGTAAGGAGTTGGAGTTCAAGGTTGGTTATTGGTTGTTCCTAAATGTGTCTCCCTGAAGGAAGTAATGCGGTTTGGTAAGAAATGGAAGCTCAGTTGCTGTTATGTTGGTCCGTATTTGGTCTTGAAGAGGGTTGGAAATGTTTCCTACGAGTTGGAGTTGCCTTCTAGTTTGAATTCCATTCATCCAATTTTCCATATCTCTATGTTGAGAAAGTGTGTGGGTGATCCTTCATCGGTTGCTCCTTTGGAAGGATTAGGTATCTCATATTCCTCATCTTATAAGGTAGTCCCGGTTGAGATCTTGGATCATCAAGTCTGTTGATTGCGGATGAAGGATATGGCATCAGTAAAGGTTCTTTGGAGGAACCATAACGTCAAAGAAGATACTTGGGAGACGAAAGAGGACATGAAGTCTAAGTATCCGCAATTGTTCTTCACTCCAGAGATTCGTGCTTGAGGTATGTGTTGATCTTCTCACATTTTTTATGTCTTTGATTTCTAAATTTGTTAGGGGGAAGTTTGATGGGTAATATTATCTTAAATCTTGTTTGTTCTTTTCCTTACCCATCATTCGAGGATGAATGATCTAATTAGGGGAGAACTTAAACACCCTAGTTTTGACCCTTAGAAAATTCTTGATTTTAAGCTCACTGGACATCATACAACTTATGTGTACTAGTCGTATGATGTGAGCATGGTTTAGGGTCCTCAACTCGTATAATGATCAGTGTTCTTTGGGTTGCATTTTGTCCAAGGTACGAGTGGACATCTTACAAGTCATAATCTAGGGTACGAGGGGTATAGTACTAAATCATATGATGTCCTATGTCTGGCCTAGACTATTCTGCCTAGGGTATGGTTTAGAAGGATACCAATCGTATGATTGGATATGATTTTTTCTAGGAATTCCTATATAGGATAGTATTGGAGTCTAAGTTGATGCCTAGGTACGTGTGGTGGGTATCACTCGTATGTTGGGGTACAACTTGGGTGGTGTGGTCATCCCTCCTACGATTATGTTTTTAGCTTTTAAGCTGATGGTATTTTGGATATTTCCCACCCCAAAACCCTTAAGTCCCCCTATCTTAAAACACGTGGTGGCCTCTCATAACATACTTTGAAAGATCACATTACTCCAAAAACTCTCTCTAAACACTCCATTGAGGATTGGGCTAGGGTTTTTACAAGGTGTTCATCTAGAGGCACAAGAGTCAAATTTCTTCCTTGAATCTTCATGAATAAGGCATATGACTCTTCCCTCATTATTATTTCTCAAATATCATATGTTTTAAACATTGATTATGATTCTTTAATGGTGATTTTGAAAACCAATATTGAGGGTTTTGATGTATATTATGAGTATTGTTTACTCTTGGATTAAATTGTGTTTATACACGGTTTTGATGATGGTTTGCACATTTGGGTGCTTGGTAATTTTGGTTTGACAAATGGGTCATGAGTAACCCTAAACTTGATGATTTTTACTTTGGCTTTGGTCTTGGTAATGGTATGCCCTCAAAGTGGTTGTGGAAATGCCTAAGAGAATAAAAGAGTCACATGTTAAAAGGTGTTTTGAACTCTGTTTTGAACTAAGGCATTGGCCTATTGAATATAAATATTTGGTAAGTGGTTTTGTGGAGGCATTATTGGCCATGTAATGATATAAATGGTGACCTTGATGGTTCAACTGTCTAACAAGGTTTGAGTCCCTAAACATTAAATGGTTTATGTCTTTACTAGCTAATGGGTTTGAGTCCCTAAATGTTGAATTGAATTGATGGATTTGTATAGACAATGGGTTCAAGTCCCAAACTCAAATAATAATGGTTATGGCATATTGTTCGCTTGAAAGTGGTGTTGGTGTGACGATACCAACGAAGTGCCCATGGTAAGTAATTGGCTTAATGGTTGTGTATGTGAAATGATGGTTTTAAATTGGTCTTTAAAGCGAGATATGTAGCAGGGCCGTGAAAGTGGAGTCTAAAGGACTAACATTGGAAATCGGGCTAGTCGGTGTGGATGTTATGACCAGGTGGTTCAAGCCCCCCAAATAAATATATGAATGGAAAGTTTGAGTCACCCATAATACAAGTGTTGGTTCTTAAGTCACCTTGACTATGTTGCGAGGTTCGAGTAACCCATATAGTTATATACGGGTATGGATATTCTCTCATTCATGCGGCTACATGCACTGGACCCTTCCAGCTAGGGGAGAACTAGGACCATATAGCCCGTAGGTGCCTTTTTATATGATGGTTATTCTACACAGCGTTGGTTAGTAATTTCAAAGCTCATGCTAATCTTGTTCCCTATTCCGGCATAGAATATAAGTATATATATGTATTGCATTGGTTATGTGCATTGGATTTGGATGATTGGTTTTGAACTGCTGGCATTATTTTATCCTTATCCTTGAGTTACATGTTAGTGCTCTAACTGCTAACCATCTCCAATGATATATCCCATGCAATGTAGGTACCGGTTATACTATAACCCGTCCTACTCAGTGACTTAGATTCGGGGACAACTTGTGTTGACTTGAAGTGGTGAGCTTCCATAATCCGAAAAGATTTATTTCTTGCTCTGATTTTTCTTATGCCTTTATTGGTTTAGACTTGGATATTGGTTTTTAGCTATGGTCGGGGGCATGTCCCAATCGGATATTCTTGTTTCATTTAGAGGTTTTGTATGGATAAACAGTGGATTTGGGTACGTTATGGAATGGATATGGATTTTGTTGTGTTATGGTTATTAATTTGGCAGTGGATGGTTTGACTTGTTTGTGTTGGATTGGTCATGTTCATGGATTTATCCCAAAGTATACTCTTTCATCATTATAAGTCGAAATTTATCCGACTCGGGATATATGTTGGTTGGTTGGATTGGGTATCGGGGTGTTCCCCTTTTCTTGTTGGACTTAGCATGCCTATTACGACAAGGCTCGGGTTCGGGTTGTGTCAAACAGTAGCAAAGGCTGAACTAAAGGAGCTAATTAAAGACTGACCACAACTCATAAAGAGTAACTACAAGTCGCAGTGTGCAACTGTAATACGACCAGAGGCCAAAGCTGAGTGAGGGATCTAAGTAATTAAAGACTATGAGTAGTAAGATCAGACTACGACTCGTAGTATGAAACCGTATTGAGAATAGTGTGTAAAGTCTTAAAGGATAACACTCTAGGGCTAACGAGTGATTACCACGAGTCATAAGGACTGACTACGAATCATGTTAAGGAGTCATAATGATAATAGACTAAAGAGCCTTGAAGATGAAAAGCTACTGGAATGGATACATTAGCATTATATGACTCATAGGGTGACACTATGAGTCGTAATCACTAAAGCCTAAAAGGAGCTACAACAGCAGGTAACAAGTCGTAATCAGACCTAATGACTCATTGCCAGAGGCGTAACCACTGCCGACAAAGCTTTCCTATTTTATTTTAATTAGGTTTCCTTTGTTATTTTGAGATACTATAAATACCCTTGGGTTATGCTTTTATTATTTATGTGTTTTTGATATTTTTCCTCATACATTGACTTCATGATACTCGATATTTTTTTTTTGGGGTTTTGATTTCATATTTAATTGGTGATTTTGGATTTTATTCTTTCATCTTTGTGCAATTAATTACATGTATTCTTCATTGATTTTCATGGATTGTTGCATAAACGTGAGCGGCTAATTCCTTGACTGAGGTTGTGGGAACCCTGGCAGATTACAACGTAAGGGAAGTGGGAGACTCATCTATTTTTTTGTGGTTGTGGGTATTGTCATATCCTTCATATTAATTGTATCCCAAGTTACTGCAGAAGCTTGGGAATTGCATGTATTCGAGATCATCCTAACAAGGGAGTTCAAGATTAGGAAAGGAAGGTTACAATAGTGATTCAAGGCTATCAACCCTTGTCTAATCAACTTGAGACCCAAAAGGTAATAGTTGTGTTGGGGTCACAGACAAGGGATAGTAAGGCGACTCCCTGAGACTCAAAAGGTAAAGGGTGAGATTTATCAACATGTTTACAAGACGGTTCATAATACATAACTTGTCAGACTTTGCATGCAGAGTAGTAGGATATGTGAGCTGAACACGAGAATATTAAGAAGTTAGAATCTAGGGGGAACACTGTCCTAGTGTTCATCTTTTCTTATTTACAATATCAAGCACTCAAGTTCAGTTACGTATTATTGTGACTTCCAAATTCCCCCATTCACTTTTAAGCACTACCTGTAATTTCATCAAGTTTGAGATATAATTCCACATATCCCCTATGGGTTCGACCCCAACCTGGTTTAAGTTACTATATTTGACATTGACCGCAGCATACTTCTTTGGTGGTTAGTTTTGGGTGACATCAACATTCTGTGCCTTAGGACAACTGCTAGCAATCAGATATGAATTTCCCCAATTCTTCTTCTTGGTTCACTGTCTACTATCTCTTCTACTATTCTGTGGACTTGCATTTTGTTCTGAATATCTAATCTTCTTGCTCTTCCTGCCTCCCATCTCTACCTGCTTTTTTTTCTCATCCTCCTCCTGCTACATGTACCACCAACCTAGATATGTCCATAACATTATTCAACATAGTAGTCTTACACCTCCACACCAAATTTTGGGACAAACCAGAAGCAAACTTCCTCATTCTAGACCTCATATTAGACACCAGCACTAGAGCATAACGAGATAACTGCTAAAACATCAGAGAATGCTCTTTAACACTCATCTCAAGTTGCTTCATGGTCACAAACTCTTCGCCCTTAGGCTCCCTCAACTCCTAAAGAAAGAAGTGATCAAAAAAGTCACCTGAAAACTTATCCCACACCACCGTCTTAGTATCATCACTCCTCAATGCTTCCTACTCCTAATACCACTGGTAAGCCACATCCTTCAACTACTAAGAAACAAACTCCCCACCCTCCTAATTAGTAGAATGCATAACCCTGAAAATATTATCTATTTCATTAATAATCCCCTGAGGATCCTCCTCAACATAAAAGCCTGTAAAGGTTGGGGATTTAACCTTAAAAATTGGCTAACTCGAGTGACCTCATATAAATTAGCAAGAAAACCAACATGATCATGTCGACGGGACTGAGATGCTACAAATTAACCAAGTATGTGAATAAACTAATGAACTATGGATTAGATATATCTCCATAAGGCGACTGGCATAAGTATCATCAGCTCCAGGAGGACTAGTAGGGACAGGTGAAACCCCACATAGAGTGGTACAGTCAAGAGCAGGGACCCTAGACTAGGTCTGCACTCTATAAATAGAGCAAGTTCCCTTAATATCTTCCCTGGGTGGGATAGAGGTTCCAGCAGAGTTTCAACAATCATCAGATCTTCAGGGAGGCATGATCTGAAATGCGAGTAAGCCAAAAGTTAGATAAATTTCAGGATAACTAGACTACATAACGCAAAATAGAACACAATAAAGGGAAACATTCCTAAATGGATCATAGCCTCCCCCTTATAGGTGTGGTGCTCTATATACCCATAAAAGGGACTCTACTCGACATGGCTTTGTGGGCACCCAGCGACCTTAAATTATGCTCTGATACCAAGAATGTCACAACCCAAACAAGGGCCTAATCTTGACGGGTATCTTAAGCACACGGTGGGCCAGAGACTGCCCCCTTAGCCTAACCTCTAGAGAATAATAAAAAAATATAGTGAAAGCCAACCAAAATAGTAATAAGAAGGATACATAAGACAAATGATATCTAAGAGTCTAAATAGAACAAATCATCATCCTAATACTGTCCACAAAAGTCTCTAACTCATAAATACCAAACCAAGTCGGGACATGCCCCTAACTATGATAAATAAGATCCAAAAGTGCTAAAATAATAAAGAAACTAGCAAAATGACAGGGTCATCCAAAAAATGGAGATTCACCATTTCACAGAAGATCTACAGTAATACCAAATCAGCTAACGCTACATAGGAGAAATAAAAAATCCTTTAAACCCTATATCTTGAAATGATGTAGCGTCAAGGGATGGTCAGTGAGGCGAGCACTGGCATGTAACTCAGGAAAATGGATAAAATAATGTCATTGCCAAAAACTAATCAAGCCAAATTCACAACATGTATATATATATATATATATATATATATATATATACATATATAGGATGTAGGGATAGGTACAAAGGTCATGAACATGACAGTTTAAACCATTAGCTTGAACTATATAGCTCTGTCCATCCTAAAGGCACCCACGGGCTATATGGGTCAAGCTCCTCCTACTAGAAGGACCCAATACGTGTTATCCCCATGAACCGAGGAAAGGCTAAAGACACCAAGGCAATAGCCATCCAAAATATAGTGTATTTTCAAACATGCGGTTATATAGACCTCTATTCCGGAAAACATGATTTCCAGTGTTGGTGGGACTATAGCTTCACATTGAGCTACATTATCCCCTTTAAGCCAAAATTAAAATAATTTGCACATAAAACCAATCATTAACCAAGGAGCCTTTACTAAGGCATTTTCCAACATGGTGTTATGCCAAACCAATCCCTATAACCATTTGACTCCCAAGTTCTATTTAAAATCCAAACCATTGTCACCAAGGGCATTCCAAAACCATTTCATTATCCATTTATCTTTTAATCAATGCAATGTTTCAAAGTTAAGTTAAACTATGTGAATATTCATATTTGAAATCAAGTTTATAAAGTAGGTTGAGGTTAATGCCATTACCAAGCCAAATTTGGGAAAATCCATGTCCCCCATTCCAAACATTATCATAATGCACCAATTTATCCCCAAAACCCATCAATTAAAGCATGAGTAATCCATTTAAAGCATAAGGAAAGAAATTCAAGTGATAATAATAAAAATTCGATCACACTATTTTATTCGATTACACTTGGTATGTTAAAGTCGGAACATGGCTGTAAAATTATTGGACCTTTTGTATTTGGTAATCATTAAAGCAGGCCTTAAAGATTTGGGAAAGTGTTAGTACAAATCAACTTTGAAAGACCAAAATAAATTTAAGAATTTGAAGTGAATAATGTTAGCCATGTTAATAGCTACTGGAGCAAAGATACTAATTTCTCTCTTCTTATTTTCATTTGAATGAAATAATTCTGTGTTACTTGATTATTGGAAAAATATAACAAGGCTTTTCAAATGAAAAACATGATAATGATGGCCGAAAACATGTTACAGCTACCTATTCTTGAGCTCCTATTTTAATTTTTTGATAGTGCCTTGTGAGAAATTTCCATCGGGGAACCTAATGTGCCATTGTAAACATTTTCTGTACATATATTGTTGCCACTATTGTTAAGTCTAAAGATGGTAACATCACAAATTGCTTAAATACTAATCTTATAAAATGTTGTCATAGAAATAGTCAAGTTTATTAAACAAAATTGGACATAGGTTTCTCTATGATCTTTATCCTTGAGAACAGTTCACTGTGCCCCATATTTTATACATTGTTTTTTTCTATTTCAGCTTGGCAGAAATGGTGTCACATCTATTCCATGCTCTTTTCTTGATCTAGATGCTTTATTGAACCAGTGCAAATGATAAAACCTTCCATCAATTGAAATTTTGCTCTAAAATTTGCCATGAGATATTAGTATTGGTATTAGTTCATCTGAAATTAATCTTCCTTTCACTATTTCTTCCTCGTCATTCGTCTAATAGTTATTGTGTTTGGTTTTTCCTTTTTGTTGTTTGAACAGTGATACTCATGTTTATCGTGAACAATTGAAAGAGCATTCAGAGTGTTGCGCCTTGTGAAATCATTTCTCTCATTCCTACAAAAGTCCATACTGTTGATAAGAAGATTCAATTTGAAGTACGACAACCCATCAACTAAATATCCACTTCATCGTCTGATTTCTGCCATCAATATTTGTATCTTAACATACTTCATATTTAATGAAATCCACCTATACATAACATTTTCCAGCTCTCTTTATTGTAGTTGTAAAAGAAGTTTTTTCTAGTTATTCAATCACCTTCAAATTGAACTAAAAATTAGTAATAGAACTACCCATTAAAATTTATTTGAATCTACAACACAAAACATTTGCCCGTGATTGCACGGGCTCTCGTGTCTAGTATATATATATATATCAGCTCAAGACACGTTTTATCATCTCCCATCAAGCACGGGCTCTCGTGTCTATATATATATATATATATATATATATATCAGTTGAGCACGCTTTATCATCTCCCATCAACAGCTATCAGTTTTCTGAAAAAAGAAAAAAAAATAGTACCCCTGCTCTGTTCTTTCCCCTTCTTCCTCCTCTCTCCCATAACTCTCCTACCCCACCCTCAAACCTAAACCCTGGCAGACAAAATTCAACCACTCCTGTGCAACCCATCTCCCCACCTTGAAAATCCACCAAATCCACTGTAACTTCAGAAATAGGCACTATTTTAGGCGCAAAAAATTCAAAATCTCCATTAATGGCCTGGAAAATCAATGATATATTCAGAGTTCTTGTCAAATTTGAAATCATCTTTTTCTCATGTTTTGTTTAATTCGAGTTTCGAATCCAGACTTTCGAGTTTATAAATAGGAGTCGTCCATTTCATTGAGGGACAGGTTTTAGAAAGGTTTGACTTGGAGAGAAAATTAAAAGGAGAAAATTGAGTCAAAACAAAAGCAAAAAATAAAAAAAAAAAAAAGGGGAAAACGAGTTGAAGGAGTCAAAAAAAAATCAGGTAAAACAATTTGGATTCCTGAGTACGTCCCCAGAAATTCTAGGACGCTGAAGCTCCAGTTTGCTGCACCAACAGAGGTGCGAATTTTGGGACATGTTGTTCTCTGTATTTAAGGCTTGTTGTTGTTTCTTTCATTGATTCGAAATTACATATGCGTACATATAAGTCTATGGGTGGAAACTATGAGATGGGACTTGGTTTAAATTTTTTTAAAGAATGTGGTATTGTTGTGCGGTTTTCATAAAATCTGTCCTTTTTGTCTCATTTTAGCTCCATCTTTCGTGATTTTTGAGTTCATATGGTTGCTATAATTTTCGACCCTACAGGCTAACAAAATTTCTGATTATAAAACGGTTTGTCTGTATGGTGCGTTTTGATTTCAAGTTCCGTTGTGAAATTGTCGTGAGCTTTCCACATATCAAATCTGAATTTTGTTTTCTCCTAAAGTGGATTTGAAACTGTTCGAAGCGAAAACTGTGTAAAATCTGCTATATTTACTCAATTTCCCTGTTGAGGTTGAGTATATATGAATGTGTTTTGTTTATTCCCTTTTGTTATTATTTGTTATCTTCAAATGTTTAAGGTGTGTATTGAGTATATAAGAGTGACGTCCATCTACTCTTGACTATGTTACTCCCTTTTGCGAATAGTTAGCCCTTTTTTCATTCGTATCCCTCTTTCATTCATTTCAATTTTTTGAATATTAGATTAGCTTGGGTTTCAAGTTCAAATTGATGATTATCGTTCATTCAATAATATGGTTTCGTTGTACTTTCAGATAATCCATGTATGGCCCCAAATGCTACTGGCGAACATCATTTTTAAGATTAATATGTCAAGTTAGTCTCAAATATTGGAATGGCAATGGGGCAGGGCGGTGTGGGTGCAGTGCAGGTATTTTCATAACCCGCAAATCTGATAACCGCACCACACCACATGTCTTTTAAACCCACACCGCATAATACTTATGCAAACCCGCACCGCACCACTGTATATTTTTTAAAAAAGATTATGACAGACGGAATACGTATTAACGAAGGTCAATACTACTTCTAAGAGTTCTATTTCATTTTTAATAAACTCATCAGCTAAATTAGGTGTATGTTGCTATCTGTAGCTACATTAGACATATCTATCTAATTTATGAATTAAATTGACATTTGACAGTATGTGACAATACTAAAAACTAGAAAGAGCACACTAGTTGAGTGTTGACAGTATAAAACTAAAATGCACACCAAATTGTTAACAGCTTCAATTGCCTCCACATCGACGGAGCAGTATGCAATGCCAAACATGGATAGTACCACAACTACAAGCATGTTTCATCAACACCTTCTTCAGGAGAAGTTCTTCCACAAAGCAATAATACGCAAAAGACAAGACATAAAAGTACTTATAATCGAACTAATAATATCTTTAACACAGTCAAGTTTGTGAACCTAAAACAAAAAACGGTAGAGCAACTCTAATCCAATTGAAGCTTATAGATCACAGCAAACTCTTAGTTCAATCTCTGGACAGCTTTCTTGGCAAGAACTTTTTGTTTGGCCTTATTTTTAACCCCAAATGTTGCCCGGTTGCTGGAAAATGATATTTGATAGCTCCAAAAGAGCATCACTATCCACTGATGCTGCATCAGCTAACAACAGTAAGCATCGACCTATCACATTTTTAATAAAGACTCACTATAAGAATTAACATCAGAGTTGTACTAGCATATAAAATAAAGTTATCTAGAAATAGCAGATGGTTTTGATAGAGATTTGTTCCATTAATGATAATGTTACATCCACTCAACTTCTACTCAAAAGAACACCTAAGGCAAAACCATTCCCTCACAGAGATGGAATCACAGCCAATATTGTGTATGTAAAACATAAGTTTCAGTTATGCCAAAACATGACAACTTTGGTCACAGATTTTAGGATATCAAGATTAGTAAAAGTTGTTGAGGAGAATACTAATCTTGTCGACGAATTGGTTACTTAAAACTCCACAGATGGGTTACTTTGTGGATAAATTGATTACATTGTTCCTGGTTAGTCATTATTGTAGCTAACAGTATTTCATATCCATCGATCATGACTAAACTTTCTATTTTCTATTTTGGTTCATTGTAGAATACGGGATGGGAAGGAGGGCATCAACAAAAGGCGATGTCTATAACTATGGAGTCTTGTTACTCAAGATTGTAGCTATCATGTTTCAATCAAGGACCTAACATGAGTTTCAGTTAACTGATGGTGAGTAACTTACCATAAGTTCACTGAAATCTGGCTAATCGGCACTGGGCAATGGCTACAACCCTGTCAGCCCAGTAAGTCCACCGGCTCTTCCTCTTCGTCAAGTAATGTTGGACATGAGACTTGATCGATCGTTGAAGTTGAACCTGAAAAGAAATTATATCAAAAATTAAAAAATATCATTTATTAACATAAGAAGTTATTAATAGAATCACTTACTATTTATTTCATTCCATAACCAAGTGCGAGCACAGATTAAAGCCTCCAAAGTAGTTGGGTGAAATCTACTACGATGCGGACTAATCAACCTCCCACTAGTTGTAAATAATGATTCTAAAGAATAGTGGAGACAGGAATGGCTAAAATATCACAAGCTATCTTCTACAAATTAGGAAATTTTAATCCATTTGTCTTCCACCAACTTAAATTATCAAACGATGGAGTTCGTGGTAACACATTTTCGTCTAGGAACAAATCCAACTCAGATCTTGTGTCTACATTATCCCTACTAGAAGTGACAAACCTATCAAAGATAGACAGTCAATTTCCCTCAACAACACAAGAAACTTCATTAGAACTAGATGCATCATGTGAAGCAGGTACTCTACTTTTATATTCTTGAAAAAGATTGAAACATTATATTCTAACTTCTTGAATCTTACTTGCAACAACTATTTCTTCATAAATTTGGGAAAGATAGAACTCCACCAACTTTATCTTGTACCTTGGATCAAAGATAGCAGCCACACCCATCAAAATCTGCTTCTTATTCCAATATTTCTAAAATTTCAACAACATTGCCAATGCCATGGACTTAATCAAAGAATCAAGACTCTTAGCCCAATCTTCCAATTCTATCTTAATTTCACATACTTTTGAAAAGTACTGACTTGAAGTTGGATATAGACTTTCGGAGAATTGTTCAGTGATAGGATAAAATAGTTTCAACTTAGCACAAACTTGTATTGTTGCACTCCATTACTCTTCAGTGGGAAAACAATGATAATTGGTGTCAGTTAGACTCAAATTCATAAACACATATTTATAGTGTAGCGCTACTTGCAACATTAAATATGTTGAGTTCCAACGCGTGGGACAATCATACACCAACTTTTTGCTATAGGAAATATGTAGCAACCGTACAGCTTCTTCAAACCTTTCAATTCTACTTGGTGACCCTATCCAATATAAGACACTATCACGCACATTACTAATACTATCACCTATCACCTTTAATCCTTCTTGTACAATCAAATTCAAGATGTGTGCGACACAACGCACATAAAACACTCTACCCATCAACAATAAATCCCCTTTATAAAGTTTTTCATTCAATAGGACCTTCATCCTAGCATTGTTTGTGCTACAATTATCAACTGTAATTGTTGATATTCTTCTTTTAAGATTCCATTCTAACAAATAATTAAGCAATACACCACACAAGGTATCTTTATCATATGGGGCAGGAACATAAACAAATCTCAATATATGGCTTTGAAGCTTCTACGAATCATCAATAAAATGTTCTGTAATAGCCATGAATCCTTTTTTATTATTGTCAGAAGTCCACATATCGGTGGTTATTGCAATTCTACATATAAGTTTTTCCAATAAAGCAGAAGTTTTTGATTTCAAATTATCAAAAATCTTTAAGATGTCATTCTTAATTGTGTTCCTGGACACCATTTTGAACAATGGTTGAAGACTTGCAACGAACTTGCTAAATCCTATATGATCAACAATAGACAAAGGATACTCATATAAAATAATGGTGTGAGCAAGTTCTCAACATGACACATCTTGATCGAAATAATGATGTTGGCTAGTTTCATCACCCCTTGAACCACTCTTATTTTCTAAATTACTTGGGTTATTAGGAAATCTACGAGTATGTTCTCTCATAGCCGATGTACCATAAGTTCTACTTGATTTGATACGAGTATTGCACTACCTACAAATACCATAATGAAAACCATTGAACATTATCAGTTTGAAATGATTCCATGGTTTAGACTCCAATTTTCTTTTTCCAGATTCAGAAATTTCATTCATTTGAGAAGACCTTTGGATCTTCCTCGGTTGGTTGGGTTGGTTGAGGGAGAGAACTTGAAGATGAATCAATTGCATTTTCTTCAACATGAGATTCCATACTTATCTATAAACACACAAAATAAGCAAATAGGTCAACATAAATTTACTCAAGAAAGAAATAAATCTTGAATTTTGCAGCAGATAACAGAAAATCAGTATAAGGGTCTTTACAAATCTCCTCAATAATGAAAAAATCTTAAATCTTTTAAAGCAAAATCAGTGCAAATTCACTCAAAATGGTAAAATACTCTTGATTTTTATAGCAAATAAGAGAAAATAAGCAAAAGGGTCAACACAAATCTCCTCAAAAAACAATACAGTGAGAGTGAGAGCTTATCGAACAGTAACCCATTGTATCATGAAAACAAGAAGAAAAGAAGAAAAAGTAGCAGGAAAAAAACTGAACTGAGAAAGGAAGAAGAAATCACCGTTCGTATAATGATTAATGTGTTGAATTTTGTCTTTGAAATTGAGAGTGAAAGTGACTGTGAGAACTGAGAGTGTCTATGAAATTGACGAGTGACGCCAGTGTGTTGTGTGCCCTAATTCCTAATAGTAATTTGTAAGAGGAAAGAGTCGGACGTTTTTTATTTTTAATACCCTAACCCGACCCAACCCGCACCGCACCGCAAATTTTTAATTTTTTAAGTTTGACCCGTACCACACCGCAAACACGTTTATCACAAGTCGCCCCACCCCATACACACTTAAACCCGCACTGCACCCACACTGCACCGCTCTATTGCCATTCCTACTCAAATATTCATAATTTTATATTAAAAATGACTAGACTTTCATAAAATATTCGTAGTAGCTTCTTAAGATAACTTCCATTTCTTCTTGTTCGCTATCCATGTATATGTTATTTTGATCTTGAAAATCGCCCTTTCTGTGAATCCTTTGGTTGAAGCCTCATTTGGTATGATTCAAGTTGTGGATATGTTTAGAGATTCCAGTTGAAGTTTCAAATTCCAACTAGCACTAGTAAACTTGTTGAATAGCTTCCCTTATAAAAACAATTATTTTCTACATGTATGGAAATCACTATTAGACTAGCAGATATATTTAGATGCCTCAAAAAGGTGCAAACTTGTTTTTTTCAGCTCACTTGCACTTTTTGTTTCCCATCTTGTTTTGGTTTCGTCAGTACGCCATTGTGATTTAAATTTTGATCAAGGCCCCCAGTTGTGGTGTTGCTTGAATTCTATCAATGGGTATAAATTTTGATTTTGAAAATTTTTCTCGTTTATGAAGGTCTGTTAGTGAATGTGTATTATTGGCATATTTATCTTGCTTTAAACAGATGGAATTAATTACTATATGACTACCCTGTCAACTTTAGCTAGTCCAATCTATGTCAAATAATATTCATTGTCTGTAGCAACTTCTCTCATTACTCGAAGATCAGTTCTTCTGTTGATAAAGGTGTGATTGTTAGTGTTAGGCTGAAATGAATTGGATGATTATTGAGAAAACAACACAAATTCAGATCTGTGGTATGTTTTTATAAAGAAAGAAAAAAAAACATTCAGACCTTTTTAAAGTTCTCAACATTGTATATTCTCCATTTCTTCTCTATCATACTTTCATGTTTTTTTTTTCCTTTCTTTCATGTAGAATTTAATTTTAAACACAAATTTACTCTCGACCAGTGGTATTTTGCACCTACCTCCTATTACTGATAATCTCATATGGATCACTTGTGCATATTTCTTGCATAATTGCAATCATACTTTTCACGTGCGTACTCTTGAAACGATGACTTTCGTTAATGTTAGCTTCATTTGTTAATATTTTTTTTAATTTATTTATTTTTTGTTCATGTTGAGTTTGAGATTTGAAAATAAGTATTGTCCCTCTGTCATTATGGGTCATTTCCGATTTTGTACTTATATATATTCATACTTGTTCTTTGAATGAACCCAGTCCCATTTGGTACTCTCTTTATTCCTTTTAATTGTCATAGTTTTATCATAAAACTACTCAAATTTAACGCTCGAAAAGCACATGAAAACTTAAAAGATGGAGGGAATATTAGTTTATCTAACCTTTTAATGTTACTCTACATTTTTCAAACTTTAATCCACATTGATCTTTCATCTAAGGGTACGACCATTGTGGTGATGCATGGATTTAGTTATGAAACACATTGAATGAAAATAAAATATATTGAATGGGGTTGCTTTCAATATAGTAGTGAAAACTATCCAACGATTATTTTAAATGAACACAACAGAACCATTGCTTTCAATGATGAACTACTTTAATAGTCATTATTGAAAGCAATGGTTTCATTCAAATTTGACGACGACTATTGCAAGCAAAGTAGTTCATAATGATGATGATGATAATGATGATGATGATTATGATGATGATGAACTAGAATGGGAGATATGATTATACCACAAGATATCGGTACACAGCCAGAGATACCCAGAATCGAGATACCAAAATTTTATGCGAATAAAAGAGTTATCGGACTATCTACGATTTTACAAGAACTAGCAAATACATATTGTAATCAAAATCCTATATGGAGTTATTATTCAAGAAACCATGTATTGATATATTCAAATTCAAAAGAGCTACGGGAAACAGATATGGAAACTATTAGGCAATGGATTATGACGCATATTACAAAAATAAATTTAAAAGATATAATGAATATGACAAATGTGGATATGTTATTAAAAATTATTGAAAAAATAGTAGACATACTTAAATGGGAAGGAGGAGGAGGAGCAACAAAAATGTACAAGAATGAAGAAAAGTGCGAAGAGAGAGAGTACAAGAATGAAGAAAGTGCGGAGAGAGAGAAAAGAACTTAGCTATCCATTTTTTTCTTTTCCCTTCTTATTTAGTTTTAGGGTTTTATATAGATTGGCCACACTGTAAGTCCAATGACCTGGGGATATGAAATTAATTCCCTTAATCCTTAACCAAAATTAGTAATTCATACTTAATAATTAAGACTTGAGTCATCTACACTCAATTTTGAAACATTTTTACCACCTTTAATTCATTCTATAATGCAAATCGAGATAGCAAGATTGATAGAAAATATGAAGATTTGAACTATCTTGAATACGGAAGCATTTAATCGCCCACAAAGAATTTAAAGTGTCTTGAAAAATCATCAAAAGAACATTTAAAGTTCATAACATACTTAAATGGATCTATGAGAAAAGTAATGACAATCAAGAAGATCATTAAGGGCACAAGTGGCTATCATTTTATAATTTGATCATATTTGTAATTTGAATATTTTTGCAAGACTATTATAAATAGTCTTAAGTCTTTCATATTAGGGTTAGATAGTTTTTGAATATTGTGTGCCTCTTTTGTGAGATTAAGGTTGAAGCCTCTTTATCTCTTCATTGACTTGATTACTGAGTAAGTAATCTTTTGTATGTGTTCAATTTCTCTTCTCTCTTGGATTGAATCGAATAATCAATGTATTTAATTATTAGATTTTTCCTTCTTTTCTTCTAAATTTCTTCATCCGTTCTTTCTAGATCTTAATTATATCCTTGTATCTTAACTTATTATCTTGTTTTAATTTTATTGCATCCTGTTTTACATCAATTGTTATCAAAGCAATGCTAAAAAATTATTTCTACAATTCTTAGTCCTTGACTTTCATTTTTCTTGAAAATCCAAATAGAAAAGAAAATTAAAAAATTTAAAAAAAATGGATTTGAAGGTGGTTGATATTGTTACTTGAACTACATATTATTGTTTCATAGTTGAAGATCAAAGAGCAGATGATTTAAAAAACAAAAAAATTAAAAGACGTTGAGATTTGAAGCTTTAAAGAAGCTTGAAAATGAGTTTTGTTGATTTAGTGTTTGTTTGAAGAACTTATTGGCGGAAGGTTATTGATAGAGTTGTGGAGAGGTTGTATCTCAAATTTGAGCTTATTTGATTGAGTATTGAGGGAGATTAGTTACAAAAAATTGAGTTTCTTGGAGAAGAAGATGAATTTAAAATTTTCAAAAATGGTCAAATTTTTTCCTATTTAATATATTGTCTTCCAATTTTTTTCCTCTTCTTTTCATGTTAATTCTAGCTAGTTTACTTTGAGTATTATTTATACTTAATGTTAAATCAGTTTTTGTCCATTTATTTTGTTCGTGTAAATTTATTTTGTGTCTTTTTTATTTTATTGTATATTTATTTATTTCGTGTCCTTTAATTTTTATCATCCTTTCTTGATATGCATAAACTTCACTCTGAATCGATACTTTGATTCATACTTTGAGCTGATTGAGTTGTTGGTTCTTGAAGAGATTTGAGAAAAAAAATTGAGAGGAAAAAGGCATGAGTTGGTCAGATTAATTGAGTGAGGTCTAAAAGTATTGACCTTGAGTGTATACACGAGTGTTGAGTGATACATGCGAGGGAGAGAATACGTGAGGTACTTTGACTTTGTTACTATCTTTTTTTATTGCAAACATGTCTTCCATAGCTTCGGGTGATTCTTGTGGTGATGATTGTGAAGACTATGATTGTGAGGATGACGAAAATTATTATGATGAAGATTGTAGAGAAAATAAAAATTATGAAAAAATTATGGATCTTATGGTGAAGAATGTGAGTATGGTGATTCTTATGCTTTCAATAATAACTTTGAAAATATGATGATACTTCAAGGTATGAATCTTTCACATATTCTTCTTTTGATGCATCAAATAGTGAAGAAAGTGACTATAGATTTGATGATGATAATAAGAAAATTCTTGATGAATATTCTTGTTCATCTTCTTACTATGATTCTAATTCTAAACATTAGAATGATAGTGGATCTTATGCTTGTTTTGTTGGAAAAGGATGTGGTAGATCCATCACAAAAAAATTAAGGCAAAATGTGAATTGATGTGCTACTTATGGTAGAAATATTTGCAGATGCATAATAATGATATAAATGCTTTGATAAATGGAGATCATTTGGCCTAATCCATACGCAGCCTCCTTAAGTATGCATGATTTTTCAGTTAGACACCTCAAGTGGACATTGTTCCATTTTGACACCTCAAGTGGCCTTCAAGTGTGCCACTTTGGCACCTTTTGCCTTGTTGGCAAAACGCGCGCGGAACACTCCGCAAAGGCACGTGGAAGCCTGTTGTTTTGCTGATATGGCATATAATTGACACCCCCAACGATAATATACCCATATTTCATCTTCTTCTTCATTCCCAAATCAAATTTTAACCCTAATTTGTGACTCTTCTTAGAATTCTTTTTATGAAAAACTTCTCTCTTCTTCTTCATCTTCTTGTGTAATTTTTCAAAAGTTTGAACTTTTTCTTATTTTATTCGAATTGAATTAGATAATGTCGAGCTCGTCGTCTATGGATTTTTGCGAAAAATATTATCGCTATTGTAAATGTGGTAATAAAGCATTACTAAAGACTTTTTGGACTCACCAAAATCTTGGTCGTAGATTTTTTACGTGTAAAAATTTGAAGGTAATGTTTTTTACTTCTTAACTTAATAAGTCGACTAATTATTGATTTTGTAATTATTTTTGTTATTAATTTTGTAGAAACGGAATGGGTGTGATTACTTTGATTGGTATGAAGAACAACACTCTTCACAAGCAAACAGGGTGATTTGGGGTTTGTTGAAGAAAGTTAAGTCCTTTAAAGATAAAGAAAATCGAGCTAAAAGATATAATAGTATTGGTATCGTTGCTACTTGTTTGTTGTTGTGGGGAATATGGACATTAAAGTCAAATAGTTGAAGTTTGGCATTGAAGTTTTGATGGCCTTGAAGTTATGATTGTCTTTCTAGTGTTGAAGTTGCAAAATGACTTAAATTTCTTCTTGTTAGGTTTCGTTTGTTGATGTAATGTTGGTCTTGTAAGAATGTTACATTTTGATGAAATGAAATGTTTTATATCTACTTTTAGATTTTGTTATCTATTGCGATTCTTTGTATGTTTTAAAGTTGCTTGGAATTATTCATTCCCATTCTTCAAGAGTTAGTGTGTATTGAATGTTGGGAAAATTTGGAGCACCTACTGAGATGGTTGTTGATCCAACAACTAGAGAAAGAGCAAGAGAAGTTGCAGCATTAGTTCTGAACAACATCAGTTAGTCCTGAACAGATTCAGCATTCATCCTGAACAGCTGCAATGTTAAAGCCTTCACAGAGACACTCAGCATCAGTTTTCAACACCCTTTTAAGTCTTGAACAGCAAGTACCTTATGGTTTCTTCTCAGTACTTCCATTAGTATCCAAGTTAATCATATCCACAGTTTTACTCATGATTTTTCTCCTAATTTCCTCCAACATGGTAATGATAGATTTATATCTAGGGACTACAATCCATGAATTAAAGGTCTCACACATGTTATTCTCAACAGCATCTCACTTACAATGCTCTTTAAAGAATGCCCTAACTCATGACTCCCTAGGATAATGCAATAAATCACCAATGATATCATTACCTTTCGTACCAAGTTGTTTATGTAATCAAGTTCTTCTTTGAATTTTACTTCAAAACATGCCTTTGAGCATTTCCAAAACTGTTTTTTTCTCTCTTCTTCCTTCCACTCTTGACTCTAGTTAGCCCAGATGTGCTTTCCAATTTCAGCATTTGGTAACAATTCAAGAACAGAAGCATGAAAACCCTATATACAAAAAAATAGTTAAGGTACTTGACAAAGAAATTTTATTTTATAATTAATTGATAGTTAAAAAATTATCAAATATTGTCTTTTGCATATCAGTCATCACAGTAAGACCTGCTCCAGTATCCAACTGCAGATCCTCTTTCAAGTAGTTGACAAAAAAACTCCAACTATGTTTGGTTTCCTTGTCCACAACAGCCCAGGCTATAGGAAATATCTGATTGTTTCCATTCTTCCCAACTGCAACTAGAAGTTCACCCTTACAAGCACCCTTTAAGAAATACCCATCAAACCCTATAATTCTTCTATATCCTTTCATCCACCATTTTTTCAATGCATCAAGACACACATAGAAATAAACAAATATATTTTTACCTGGGACAGTTTCACTGTCCATTCTCAGCACAAAACTGCCAGGATTGGTTTGTTTGATCATCTCACTATAATTACATAATCTTGCAAATTCCAAGTTCCAGTCCCCCGTGGTCTCTCTTAGGACCTGTAACTTTGCCTTGTAACAGATTGTTCTACCCATATATAATTCCTATTTTTCTCTGCACAATTCCTGTATTTTTTTAAATTTTCAAAGATGGTTGTTTACTTATTTCATCCCTGAATCTATCAACAACAAAATTACTTGTACACATCTTATTCTTGTTTGATGTTGTACACTTATGCACTGGATTATAATTCTTAATCAAAAAATTATGAGAGTTTCTGTCAAGTGCACCATAACACAACCAGTTGCATTTTGTCTTGAATTTGTACTTAGCCCTCACTCTATGAGCTTCATTAGGTCTTAAGACAATCTGAACCCTATTTTTCACTGCATACCTCCCCAAAGCTTTTCTAAATTCCTTAGGACCATTAAAAATCATACAAAGTTCAAAAACAACAACAACACAATCATCATCAAATCTGACTTTATTACTTCTTCTACTTCTTCTTCTTGGAAAATCAACACCAACAGCAGCATCCTCATCTAATAAATCAGTGCTATCAACACTATCACAGTCTGAACTATCAATTTACTCTTCATTACCTCCTAATCTACCCACATATTTATCTTTCTTATTCCTGCCAATGTCTTGAAAATCTTTATCAATACCAGCTTCACCTACTGTTATTTCTTCTCTTGCTTTGGATTTTTTTCTTTGAATTTTTTTGCTTCTACTTTCAGCCTTAAAGGCTCTCAACTCTTCATCAATGTTTGAATCATCCTCATCAAGTATATCATCACCATTCAAATATGATTCACTACTGGAAAGATTTGTTTCATCACTATTCAGATCTTCATTAAGACTTCTATTTTCATTCTCATCACTGCCTATATCAACTTCATCATTAGACTATGGCCCTACTAAAAGAGGCAAAACATTTTTCATAATATTGATAACGCTCAAACTACAGCTCTCGTAAAAGTGTAAGCGGTCGCTGTGAAATATAGAACCCAACTGGGTTGGGTGTCGAATCCCACAGGGAATAGCTGGTCACTAAGTAAGCAAAGATTAGTAGACTTTTGGTGAAAGTCTCGTAAAAGGGGGGATTTTGTAACGTGCAATAGTGTAATAAAATAACAAAGTAAAAACGGAGAATAGCAAAGTAAAAAGGAAGAATGTTTAGTAAGATGTTAATCAATGAGAATTGAGAGTTGGGGTTATGTCCACCTTATGAGTTATACGTCTCTATTGGCTATGAGTTATGCGGAATTCAGACATGCATGTTCTTATAGAGAATTGTATTCTATGGTAAATCCAAGCGTCTTTTGACCTAACAAGGACTATTTCGCTTTAACTCTTTCGAGCTTAAAGTGTATCTAATGGTACAAATTCTCCAAGAGGCTAATCTAGTTACGGCAGTAACTTTTTAACAGGGGTTGGTGCCCTATTACCTTGACATTATCTCTTTTCCAGACATATAACTTTTCTTTCAAACAAGTTAATGCTATACTGGCGTACCCTATGTGTTTACAACCACAAGAAATTAAATTAAGATGAAGAGAATAATGATATAAGCAGCATACGTGTCAAGAATTGACAAACTCATAGCAATAGATAGTATCTCAGTAGGCTTCCATAACCCCAACAGAGAAGTTTAGCTACTCATGAGTGCAATGGAAATCACAATAGACTTTATCATTATACCAAAATAAAGATCTCACGTGTAGTAGGGTTTGGTATGGCTTGTGGAGTGAATTCCCTTTTAGAATAGCGTTTCTCTTATCGTGAAAATTAAAAATAGAATAGATTAAGAGAATTATTTTGAAAGTAATTGATGGAAGAAGTATAAAGATGAATGAGAATTGGAATGTGTATTATGAATGAGTTGATTATTAAAAAGCAGCAGAAAAATAGGGTATTTATAATACCCATATCCTATTCCTACTAGGCTATTGCGTACTTATCCTAATCCTAACAAATTACTGCATCATTATCCTAATCCTAGTAGGTTACTGCTGATCCCCAAAGTCTTAAGAAATGCTGTTTTTGCCCGGGACAGGTTTTCCATGCGTCACTTTTAGTCCTTATGCGTCCAAGTTTTGCTTTCCTCCTTTCGTGAAGCTTCATTTGGCATCAAGTTATCCATAAAATGCTGAAATCTTCATCATTTATACCTGAAAACTTGCTAATCATGTTTGTTAGCTCGCTTACAGGAAAAAGGACTAAAAGTGCATGAATTATATATTTTGTCCTCAAAACTTAGCTAAAATATGGGTAAATTATAGCACTTTAGGCGTGTAAATACGCCTATCATCAAAACCCCACACTTAAAGCTTTGTTCGTCCTCGAACAAAATATCATGTCCTTCTAAGCATCTACTTAGTGTTTCATAGTAACAACACAAACTATTCATCAAGACAGGCACGACAATCATTAACAAAGAGTAGTTTTCTGATCACTACTAGAAACAATTTCAACCTCTAATATAGACTCATGATGATGGTTAATTCGTATTCAAAATTTAAGGCACAAAGAATCATACAATACCACCCAAAACTCATCAACCATGTGTGTCTCACATAAGATATTACCCATAATCACTCACAAGTTTTGTATTTTTCGAAACATGGGTACAAGATTTTCCTTGCTCTCACTCTCACAAAGAATTCATATGTTGAAACTGATGACCATAGGCTTGCCCTTAGTGTAATGCTCCACTAAATATCAAAATGCTAAGCTTAGGATCAAATAGGTCTTTTACAGGTTATAATGTAGGCTAAGGGACGGGTAGGACTATTTTGGCCAGAAATAGTGACTATGTTCCTAAGCGCTTTGATACATCACATTATGCTATTAACACTCTCTTTAAAACAACCTTTCTACCTTTCTTTCATTTACCACCCCTTTTCACCTATTTTGTTATTCAATTTTGAACAGAATTAACTTTTTATTTTTTTTTTTCATTTTTCTCTCTCTTTTTTTTTTATAACACACCTCTATGATAGCCACTCTTTTTCATAACAAATTCAAGCACCAATACATTCTAAGGCACTATTCTCACCCAATTTCCTCTTATTTTATCAACTTACTTTACAATTTAAAGCACTTAGGACTTTAGATCAAATTATGATCTTGAAAAAAATGGATTGGGCCTACATATGAGGCTATCAAAAAAAATAGGCCAAAGGCTCAAAGGAGGTTATCTAGGATAATGTCCATGGGTAGGTAAAACGAAGGTAAACAATCATAGGTTGCCAAAGAAATGCCTGAATCATCTCCTAAACTCACACTCTTTATTTCGCTTTACATACATACCAGGCAAGTTCTAGCATCAGCCACAAACATAGAATATACTATCATCTCACACACACAAGGCACATGGTCGACTTTATTGGAAGCAATATAGACTCTTGACCCACAGATGAAGGAATTGAATCACACAATTATCACATAATGAGTCACTATTAGAGCCTAAACGTCTTAATAGTAATGATTTTATCCCAGACTCTTATCGTAATACCATGCTGCCTATCAGAATAATTTCATGCAAAGTTAAAAAAAAATTTAACTAATAGAAAAAACAAAACAAACAAACATAAATGAATGCAAATGCAGATAAAGAAGTATAGCACGCAAATACCAGCACCCCACACTTAGACGGGACATACTGCCCTCAGTGGAAAATAAATAAGAAGAACCTGGATTAGGCGAACTCCTCCTCTATGTCTGGGGTCATACCCCCTTCATCGAAATCATCATAGGAGTCATCGTCATCCGAATTCTCCTCCACATCAGATTTTGGCATTTGGCGATCATCATCAATTGGTACATCGTCATCGAGAGGTTCCTCAAAAAATACACCTACTCCACACATCGCCCTTGCATGCTCATTTATTGGGTAGTCATAATCCAACTGTTGGAGCTCTGTAGCAGTTGGAACACGACCTCCGCTCATCATGGTAAACTGAGTCATGCCATAAAGATGGCAAAAGAAACTCTCATCCCGAGCATGACGTTCTGCAGTGCTAAGGTTGACGCCATGTGTGGATTCAGCATCTTTAACCTTTGTGAGGTCAACCTTCTTCGGGTTGTGTAGGAGCTTATGACCAGCCGGTTCCTCTTTGATGTCTTCCTTCCTCAATATTGCAGTCAACAGATTGCCAAAGCTGAAGTGGGACCTCTTGTGCAGCCTAGCCTTACGCATTGTAGATCGAATAATTGCCCCAATGTTGATAGGGATATTCGTCATCAATGCGTACACCAAGCACACTCTATCTCATGTTAACTTTATGTACTGTGTCCCTGGAATCAGGCAAGAGTTGACTATTCGCATCCATATCCTAGCTTCCCTATTTAAGAAAGCATATGGGAAGGTGTTGTGCCGACCGGTGTCCTTGTGTCTGCTCCATCGTGCCATAGATCTTATTCTGCACAATGTATGTCTAATGGCCCTGTACGGTGGTCTGTTATGCAGCTCCTTGAGTGGTGATGGATCAACAGATGGCAAGCCTAAAAAGAAGTTGAAGAACTCCGCATTTAGTTGCAGAACTTGTCCCCGAATCTTTACTTCACTCCCTGTAGTTTCCGGTGACCAGTTGGCATAGAATTCACGTGTTAAATCAAGATTGCACTCTCCCATATCTCGGAAGATGAAATCCAGATGTAACTCTATTATCTTAGCCAACATACGGGGTTCTTTCTTTGCTAGGCTTTCCTTGTGTATCAACTCCACATGAACATATTTTTTCTCTTTATTGTTCCTATACCACTCCTTTCCTTCCTCCTCGAGGACCCATTTAATTCTAAACATGCGACGAGGTATTGCAGCGAGGAGGATTCTCCTTGCTCTTTTCGTCCCTTTTTTTGTCCTTTTTGTGAAGTGGTTGCTTTTTCTTTCCCTTGTCTTGCTTTTGGTGCCATTGTACCTGAGATTAAAATGATAGTCATGTTAGCTTCATCTTGGTGGATACAATTAATAAACAAGCAGTAGTGGCACCACCCCACACTTAGTTTGTTTGTACGAACTAGTGAAGTGAACGATGTCGATTATTCAGATTTCATTGATACACGTTTAGGTGTTATGTTCAAACAATATAATCAGTGCAGTCATACTTTGCGTATCATCTTAACTATCCTTTCTCAATTCTAGATCATGTAATCTTGGTAATGCTTTCATGTTTTGGGCTAATGCATCACTTTGAATAAAACTACTACATAGATATTGTATCAATTTATGGCTTGGAATAATCACAACATCTTCTGTTTGTAGTTAACCATGATTTTCATCGCAATAAACAAGTCATTCAAGTAAGCTTTCAAGTTACAAGGTTATGCAATGTTCTAGACTATGTCAATTCCGCAAAAGTATGACAGTGTATCAAAATCAAATAAAAGTTGGAAACAAGTCAAGAGCATCCTTACGTATTCTTTCACTCACTTAGTTTCACCACAACAAATCAACCATATTCAAATCATCAATACTACTTCAAGATTAAACAATTCATTATAGACGTAGTAGTGTAGTACTTACGGAACATAAAAGAAGAACAAAGAAGTACTTATGGTTGATGGCCTAGGAAGATGTTCTTGCAAAGTAAAAGAGCAAAAGGAAAATTTTTGGGAGAATTTGGAGAGGTAGGCGGCGCTTTAGGGTGAATTGCAATGTGTTTTTGATTTAAGACTAAGGTTCTATTTATAGGATAATCTTGGGTTGGGTTTTGACCCATTTGGAATCGGATTTGGAGACTAAAAGTGACCATAGGCGGCGCCTAATGCTTCGCCTATGCTTGGCATAGGCGGCGCCTTTTGCAAAGCATTGTTGAGAATAGGCGGCGCCAATGCTATGGCATTGTTAGGCATAGGCGGCGCCTATGCCATGGCATATGAGATTCAGAGACAAAAGGCTTTTGCATAGGCGGCGCCTATGCTATGGCATTGTTGAGCATAGGCGGCGCCTATTCTATGGCACTCTAGAATCCGAGAGCTTAGGCCATAGCATAGGCCTTGCCTTGTTCGTGGCCTAGATTTACATAAGCAATGCCTAACCCATAGCCTTTTGCTTCTTCATTCCTAACTTACCACCTTCAACATGCAATACTTCCAAATCAAAATTTGAAACCAATCTCCTTCTTTACACCTCTTGCACCTACATTTACTCAAAAATAACAAAAACGATTAGAACGATGGGTTGCCTCCCATCAAGCGCCTTAGTTTTGGTCATGGCTCAACAAAATCCTAGGAAAACAAAAACAACAAAAACAATTAAAAATGATGGGTTGCCTGCCATCAAGCGCTTGATTTATTGTCGCGGTACGACATAGCTATCTCGATTACTTAGACTTCATCGAGATAGATCGTGGATCATTTTCTGAATGGATTCAGACGACAATGAGGCTTACTTGTAGGCATGCAATCTTCTTTGAGATGACCCTTGTGCATACATATCCTAGGTGGGATACCAATTATATCATGAATAGTCCAACCCATAGCTCTCTTGTATCTCTTCAGAGCAGAGATGAGATCTTCTACGTGCTGTTCACTTAAATCATCCGCCACACTCACAGAAAATATATCTCCACTTCCCAAAAACGCATACCTTAGATAATTGGGGAGCTCTTTCGATTCTAGCACTGGGGCTCTTCAATGGAAGTCTTTGCTATTGGTGACGATTGATTCTTAAGATCAAGGTCCGGCTGCTTAGGAGTATGAGAATAGGACCCTATTTTTGTTAGAGCACACATAGTTTCTTCATGTTTTTGAGCCTCCTCACACTCAAAATTCAGCAGCTCATCAGATAGTGACTCATCAGTAAGCTGTTTTTCTATAGATAATTCTTTGTCATCCTTATAATTAACTTCAGCTACAGAGAACACATCTATATCTTCGGGCTGCTTCATTGCTTTGCATACATCAAAATGGACCACTTCGTCATTCAACCGAAATAAATGCTCATTAGCTCTCATGTCAATAAGCACACTTTCAGTTGCGAGAAAAGGGCATCCCAAGATTATGGGAACTTCAGAATCCACCTCAAAATCCAAAATAACAAAGTCTGCAGGAAAGATGAAGGTGGAAACCTTCACCAACACATCATTTAAGATACCAACAGGTCGTTTTACCGACCTATCTGCCATCACGAGACACATATTGGTTGGTATAGGGTCGCCCAACCCCAGCTTTCTGTAGATGGATAGTGGCAATAAATTGATACTTGCTCCCAAATCGCACAATGCCTTAGCAAAATTCATAGATCCAACCGTGCAAGGAATAGTGAAAGCACCAGGGTCTGCTTTTTTCTGTACTAAGGACCTTGTGGCAATTGCGTTGCAATGATGAATATTATCTGCCAGCTCATAGCTTACTGCCCGCTTCTTTGTTAAAAGTTCCTTCATGAATTTAGCATACCCAGGCATCTGTTTCAGCGTCTCCACCAAAGGAACATTAATAGTCAGCTGCTTCAATATAGTCATAAACTTATTGAACCTGGTATCGTCAGCTCTCTTCTTTAGTCTTTGCAGAAAAGGTGGTGGTGGAAGAGGAATAGTTTTATCCACCACTTCCTTTTTATCTTGCTTCCGATTATCACTCCTTTCAGGCTGCAGACGTGTAGGTGTAATGTCATGACCACTCTTGCCATCTTCTACGGCATCTTCACCATCAGCATGAATATCGTTGTCCGCTATATTATCAACTGCTTGTTTGCCTTTGGGTAGATTTTCCAACACCTTACCGCTCCTGGTAGTAATAGCCATACATGACCCATCGCTCCTTGGATTTTACACTGTGTTGCTAGGTAGGGTGCCAGATTTTCTTTGATTAAGTGCCGCTAAAAGTTGACCCAATTGCTGCTCTAGCTGTTTTATTGCAGTGGAATGCGAGTCAACCAATTGCTTCATTGAGGACAAATCATTTATTACCTCAGTTACTCCCGTGCTGGTTGCTTCTACTCCTTTCAACAGCTTAGCCATCATATCTTCCATTGACATATTTCCCGAACTATATGCAGTAGCCTCTCGTCGTCTAGGAGGAATATACACGCCACTCCTGTCAGTCTTGTTCTTCCAACTACCTTGATCCCGGTCCTTGTTTCCAAAATTATCATAATAGTTCTGACCTTGGTTTCCTTGGGCATTGCCTCGGAAACCCCCCTGATTATTCACGTAGTTGGCTTCTTCCTCAGAATTGGATTTCTCTCTTCTTTTTGATGCAACTGCTTTGACTTTTTCGGTCTTCCCTGATAATAGATGCTTTGTAAGAAGATCCATCTGTGTTTTCATGTGCGCCATATCTTGATCTTGTTCTTCTTCTCTTCTCCTTTGTTCTGCAGTCATGCCAATAGACAAAGTGGGGCTTGCTACCTCAGAATCCCTGGTATGCTAAGCTCTACTTTGCTTTGTCATGCATTTCAGCATATCACTCGCCTGAACAAAGGTAAGGTCCATAAACAATCCTCTAGCCGCATTATCCACCACTGGTTTAGTTACTGAATTCAAGGATCTGTATAGTATCTCCATCAAGTGGACATTGGTCATGTGATGCTTTGGGCACCTCATAAGCTTCTTCTTGAATCTCTCCCATGTTTCGTGGAGGGCTTCAGTTGGAAGCTGATGAAAATTGCTGATTTTATCTCTCAGTTGTGCTCTTTTGGATGGCGGAAAGAATTTTTCTAGGAAAGCGTCTTTCAATTGCCTCCAATTAGTGATAGAATCAGGAGGCAGCCCGTTCAACCATAGAGTTGCCTCTCCAGATAGAGACAATAGAAATAAGCGCAACCGAATTGCATTCTGTCCAACGCCAGGATTGTCGAATGACTTGCACAGAAATAAAGTTGATCAGATGCATATTTGGATCATCGCCTGCTAGTCTACCGAATAATCCCTTGAGTTGCAATAACTGAATCATGGTGCTCGTGATGTTGAACTTGGCTCTGGGTGTCAATGGTGGAGGAATAATGGCTCCTGTGGCACCAGCTCCATCCAAATCATCATCATCATCATCAAACTGAAACTGCACAGCTCGGCATTCAGGCCTCAATCTCGCTTGACGATCTCTCCTCTGCATGGGTGCCGCCACATCAGCAGCATGCTGTGGGTTTAGTAACTCATTATCTCCTAGGTCCTCTTCGTCAAGATTTGTTGCTCGCCCAGGGTTATCAATATTCTATTGATGCACTTGGGCAGCGGCCAAAGCAGCTAGTCTAGCCTGCTCCTATTGCACAGCCCTTCTTTCGATGTCACGTTGTGCATCCATTCTGTCAACAGAACCTGAATAAAACAAAAACAAAAACTAAAAGTAAAGTACAAGAATCTTTGACCAAAGGGTCTAGTAACTATCACAAACTTAGTTGACAACCATATTCCCCGGCAACGGCGCCAAAATTTGATAAAGCTCAAACTATAGCTCTAGTAAGAGTGTAAGCGGTCGCTGTCAAATATAGAACCCAACTGGGTTGGGTGTCGAATCCCACAGGGAATAGCTGGTCACTAAGTAAGCAAATATTAGTAGACTTTTGGTGAAAGTCTCGTAAAAGGGGGGATTTTGTAGCGTGCAATAGTGTAATAAAATAACAAAGTAAAAACGGAGAATAGCAAAGTAAAAAGGAAGAATGTTTAGTAAGATGTTAATCAATGAGAATTGAGAGTTGGGGTTATGTCCACCTTATGAGTTAAACGTCTCTATTGGCTATGAGTTATGCGGAATTCAGACATGCATGTGCTTATAGAGAATTGTATTCTATGGTAAATCCAAGCGTCTTTTGACCTAACAAGGACTATTTCGCTTTAACTCTTTCGATCTTAAAGCGTATCTAATGGTACAAATTCTCCAAGAGGTTAATCCAGTTACGGCACTAACTTTTTAACAGGGGTTGGTGCCCAATTACCTTGACATTATCTCTTTTCCAGACATATAACTTTTCTTTCGAACAAGTTAATGCTATACTGGCGTACCCTATGTGTTTGCAACCACAAGAATTTAAATTAAGATGAAGAGAATAATGATATAAGCAGTATACGTGTCAAGAATTCACAAACTCATAGCAATAGATAGTATCTCACAAGGCAGAAGTTTAGCTACTCATGAGTGTAATGGAAATCACAATAGACTTTATCATTATACAAAAATAAAGATCTCACGTGTAGTAGGTTTGGTATGGCTTGTGGCATGAATTCCCTTTTAGAATAGCGTTTCTCTTGTCGTGAAAATTAAAAATAGAATAGATGAAGAGAATTGTTTTGAAAGTAATTGATGGAAGAAGTATAAAGATGAATGAGAATTCGAATGTGTATTATGAATGAGTTGATTATTAAAAAGCTGTAGAAAATAGGGTATTTATAATACCCATATCCTATTCCTACTAGGCTATTGCGTACTTATCCTAATCCTAACAAATTACTGCATCATTATCCTAATCCGAGTAGGTTACTGCTGATCTCCAAAGTCTTGAGAAATGCTGTTTTTGCCCGGGACAGGTTTTCCATGCGTCACTTTTAGTCCTTAGGCATCCAAGCTTTGCTTTCCTCCTTTCGTGAAGCTTCCTTTGGCGTCAAGTTATCCATAAAATGCTGAAATCTTCATCATTTATACCTGAAAACTTGCTAATCATGTTTGTTAGCTCGCTTACAGGAAAAAGGACTAAAAGTACATGAGTTATATATTTTGTCCTCAAAACTTAGCTAAAATATGGGTAAATTATAGAACTTTAGGCGTGTAAATACGAATATCATCAAACATCAACATCTTCATCAATGTCATGAAAAATATACACATCAAGCTCACCACCCATGTTTTAACTCCTTTACAAACTTTAGTAATTGACCATCAAAAGTGATTTGAACTAAACCACCACCATCTATATGTTGACAATAGAACCCTTTAACTTTTGAGTACCCAAGATCTTTGGTGTAGGAAAGAAATTCAACAAGACTGGAATGGTCTTTATCAATGGAAACAACAAAGATATCTACCTCACCTTTATAACTAAGATTAGGGTTGGATACAATTGTTCCCCCGCGATAAAAACAGGTCAAAATATAGCTATCCATTTTTATAACAAATCCCCAAATACCCTTAAATTAAAAATTACCAAAATAACCCTATATTATCACTGAAATCTCCAACATAAACCCTATATCAGTGAAATCCCCAAAAAGGCAACAAAAAAACCCATAACTTATAACTGAAATCACAAAAATCATAAAAAAAATCTAAAACGATAAATTCAACCCAGCACTATAATTTCAAGCAGGAAACGGTTCAAATAGCCAGGAAATTTAATATGAACTTAAAGAAAAAGTTTAGTTTGACCTTCAATTTCTTCAAGTAAACTAGATTTCTTCAAACTCGTCACTGAAAATGAATCAGCGCTTTTATACAAGCATTGTACCTGCAAAATACACCGTAAATAGTTACAAATCACTAACATTAAAAGATGAATCAAAGAAAAACTAAAAAAATGACAAAACGTACAAAGGGAAAAGTTTATGGTTTCAATCGAATTTTGGAAACTGATTTGGTATTTCCTTTGTTTTTCCCCTTTTAGTAGATTAGGATGACATGGAAAGCTACTGCTAAGTGGCACATTTTAATTGGCGTGCAAAATTCATGTGTATGGATTGAAATACACGCGCCCAAGTTTTCTTTTAATTATGATAAAAGGTGTCAAAGTGGCACACTTGAAGGCCATTTGAGGTGTCAAAATGGAATAATGTCCACTTGAGGTGTCTAACTGAAAAATCGTGTGTACTTAAGGGGACTGCGTATGGGTTTGGCCGAGATCATTTTGTTGCACAACATGAGTGTGATGAAGCATGCATTGATCAATTTGTGGAAGAAAGAAAGAACATATTTCATACTTACGATAAAATCAAAGGACTTTGTTGTGCAATGATTATATAACACGGATTTCATAAATATTACAAGTTCAAGCATGGTTGAGCACTTAAAGTTGAAGACTAGAAAACATCCTCAACCATATGAATTGCTATGGACAAATGAGAAAGGAACTTTTGAGATCACAAAATAAGTTTTAGTGAAGTTTCAGCTCGACAAGTTTCACGATGAAGTACTATGTGATGTTATTCCAATGAAAGCTTGTCATTTGTTACTTGGAAGGTCTTGAATAATTGAAAAAGAAGCTATTTTTGATAAAAAGACTAACAAGTGTTTTGTCAACCTAAGAGGTATATCTTTGTGTCATCTACACTTTTGAAGGTAAAGAAAGATACTCGGGTGCTACGATTGACAAGAAAAAAGGCAAAGTTTGAGCAATAAAATGTCATTGCTAAAGAGAACTTCTTGAAGAGGAAACTTGATTGATTTTCAAAATGTAAAGTTCAAAGTTGAAGTGAAGAGTCAACCTAATCCTTCAAAAGAAATTCTTGGGCCTTATCAAATGTTAAATAATCTTGAGAGAAAAAAGATTGAGAGGAGTAAGGGAGTGATAAATGGCAATTCAAGAGTGGAAAAGAGAGAGTTTGAGTTAAGGATAATGAGCGAGTTGCCACCAAAAAAAAGAAATATTTTAAAATAAAAAGAATGAAAAGAAAATTGAGAAGAGTGAAGAAAGAGAGTTTGAGAGAGACCACTTCTTGTTTTAACTTTAATATTAATTCTTCTTTTCCTAATTGTAATATCTTTTTTGTAAATATGTTTGAAAATAAAGCTATGAAGAAAACAATAATGAAGAGCCTTACACCATTGAAGATTCAAGAGTTGGTGGAGACACCCACTACTTCTACTAGTATTCAAGTGAGCTTGAATGATAAAGATAAAGGTAAAGAAGGAAGTGTATGAGCATTTCAAGGTAAAATGGCCAACTCTAATGTTATTTTTTTAAGTGATCTTAAAAGAAATTTTGACTTAAATGAAATTCATTCTTATTTTGAGCAAAATGAATCCTTTCTTTGTGATGAAATTCATGTTGGTGGTGGTGGTGTTTGTCTTGTTGAAGGTAGTGATTATTTATTGCATTTTGACTTTAGTCCACTAGTTGAGTTAAAGTGTGAGACCAAATTTATTGATTCTTGTTAGCTTAAATTGTTGTCAAATAATGATTTGCGAATTATTGAGTTTGAGGGTCAAATAAGTGATTCTTAGAGTGTGCATAATATTGTTGATCCTATCTCTTATTTCACCCCTAGAGATCGTATCACGGATAATTTTGTGAAAGATGACATTTATCATTTTGAGAGTGAATTTAGATGCTTTAACTTTTCATTGTACATTAGTTTCTCTCAAGGATAATATTTTGTTTGAAGATAACATGACGAATTTCAATGATGAACATACAGATATTTGTGGTGAAGTTGATGAAGTAACAATTTTTAAAGGCTATAAGGTATATTATAATCCACTATGGATGCAATGTGGAAAAAAATGATGAACTCATACATGAAAGTGAATTGATTGATGCTAGTCTTCGTATTAATTTATTTACTTATTCTACTCATCTTTTTGAATATCTGTTCTTATTGGATTATATCAATATTTTGTTCCTAAATGTGATAGCAAGTCATTTAAATATAGGTGTGGTCTAGTAAAAGAGCTTAATTTGACTTCATTTTGGGGTAATAATTTCTTATTGATGTTTTAGAGATACTTATAATGATTCTTGATGTTTTTAGGGGATTAAATTAAAGTCAGTTTTCGATCCCGAAGATGTTTTTTGCAGAATTAACAATGCTTTGAAAGATTATGATAATTTTTGTCAAGTTGTTATTGTCTCCTTTATTTTACAAGGCTTGAATTCGAGGATAACTTCTTTTCAAAAAGGGGAGAATGATACAAATCGAGATAGCAAAATTGATAGAAAATATGATGATGTGAACTATCTTGAATACAGAAGCATTCAATCACCCACAAAGAATTTAAAGTGTCTTCGAAGAATCATCAAAAAAACTTGTAAAGTTCATAACATGTTCAAATGGATCTATGAAAAAAGTGGTGACAACCAAGAAGATCATTAAGGGCTTAAGTGGCTATCATTTTATAATTTGGTCATATTTGTAATTTGACTATTTTTGCAAGACTAGTATAAATAGTCTTAAGTCTTTCATATTAGTGTTAGATAGTTTTTTAATATTGTATGTCTCCTTTGTGAGCTTAGGGTTGAACCCTCTTATCTCTTCATTGAACCCCTTGATTATTTAATTAAGTAATTTTTTGTTTGTGTTAATATTTTGTATGTGTTTAATTTTGCTTCTCCCCTTGAATTGAATCTAATAATTAATGTATTTTAATTATTAAATTTTCTATTCTTTTCTTCTAAATCTCTTCTCCCTTTCTTCCTAGATCTTAATTATAACCTTGTATCTTTTCTTATCATCTTGTCATTGTCCTATGATGATTTTGTGATATTGTAGATGTTCGGTTCATTGAACTAAAATAAAATACACAAGTATAATATAGAGTATGTATTTATAGGGAAAATGTTTATTTCCAACTATAATCGATATTTAACGACTTTGAAAGAACATTTTGGAGAATCTCCGAGAATAGTTGAGGTGTGCACAAACTGACTTCAATCACTGTTATCAAAAAAATACAAGAACGTACCTGATGTAGAATCTATAATGGATAGAGTGTACATAAATCTTACCTCTATTTTAGAGGTAGACATGTTATTTTCAATAGATCCTCACTTAAGAAAAAAACAGTCCAAAACAGTATGAATTACAAGAAACAAAAAAAAAAAATAGCAGATAATAAAAGAATAAAAACAACAATAAAATAATATAATAATCAAAATACAAGAAACAACAGGTAATAATAGAATTCTATCTTTGAGTTTTGGAGTAGGGGTGTGCAAAAATCGAACCGACCAATAAACCGAACTGATAAAAATGTTATTGGTTTGTTGTTATTAGGTTATTGGGTTAACGATTTTTTAATGGTTTTATAAAAAAAAAATTATTGGGTTATTCATTCGGTTCGATTTTTTCTTAGTGGGTTATTGGGTAAACCGATAACCCAATAAGAATATATATATATATATATATGACTTATTATATATTTCTCTTTAATTTCTACAAATTAACAAACCTATTATCTTAATTTCTCCTAACAACGTTTAGTTCAAATTTGAAGATTCTTGTAAATTAAAACACAACATATAGGATTTCTGGTTGCAACTAAGATTCCTTTTTTTTTTCATGTTAGTAACTATTATTTCTATTTTATGAGTATTTTCTTATCGGTTAAATCGAAAATCGAAGCGTTAAGGACTAAAAATCGATAAACCAAAAACCGATTTAAAAAATATCTTATTGGTTTGGCTATTGGTTTAACATATTTAAAAATTAAAAATCGATAAACCGAACCGACCGATGCACACCCCTATTTTGAAGAAAGCGTCTTTGTCATTTTGGTATACATTTTCAGGATTATAATGTATAATTGTTATCCACCATTAAGTAATACGAAAATAATATCACGATGGTAGTATAAATACAGGAAATTACATGTCATAGACTCAAATATGGGTGACTTTAGATATTTGACCCCAATAAGAAATGTCTTTAAAGAATAATCTTCCTTACTTTTTAAGTATAGTACAAGTACCATTTTACCCCTCTACACCTCAAATATATTTTTAAACTTTCCATACTCATTTGTCTCTCAATTTTATTTTTTATTATTTTTACTTTTTATTTTTTCCTTTAATTTTATTTTCATGTTTTAATTCATTTGTCTCAACCTTTATTTTTTTTCTCTTTTCTCAAGCATTATCTATTTCTTTTTTTCTTTTTGTTTAATTCATTTGTCTTTAACCTTTATTTTTTTTTATTTTTTATTTTTATCAGTTCTCTTTTTTACCCCTCATTTTTCTCAATTTTTATTTTTATTTTTTCCTCTCATTTTTTATTTTCTCAATTTTTTTAATTCTTCGCTTTTTTCTTAATCTTTATTTTTTCTTGCCTTTTTTGTCTCAATCTTTTTTTTTATTTTTCTATTTTGTTTGATCGCTTTTCTCTTTTCAGTTCTCTTTTTTCCCCTCATTTTTCTCAAACTTTATTTTTATTTTTCCTCTCATTTTTATTTTTCTCAATTTTTTAAATTCTTAGTTTTTTTTCTTGATCTTTATTTTTTTTCTTACCTTTTTTTTCTCAATCTTTTTTTTTTTATTTCTCTATTTTGTTTGATCACTTTTTTCTTTTTTCTCAACTTCTATTATATTTTGCTAATAAATAAAAAATTAGATAATCCGCAAAGAAATCTTTTTTTTACATCAAAACAAAATTAAGGCATGAATTGTTATTACAAAATTCTTTGAAATTTTTTTAGATAAGTTGTGTCTCTAAGGCGAGAGTTGTAGAACATCCCATAAATGAAAACATAACGTGTTAGTGTCAACTCTTACCCGTGGGGCATAATTTGTAGTTTGAAAGTCTTTGAGTTAAGTCTTGCCTCTAAAGCAAGAGTTGTAGAACATCTCATAAATGAAGACATAACGTGGTAACGTCAACTCTTGGCCGTGAGGCATAATTTGTAGTTTGAAAGTCTTTGAGCGCAAGAGATGTAGAACATCCCATAAATGAATACATAACGTGGTAGTGTCAACTCTTGCCCGTGGGGCATAATTTGTAGTTTGAAAGTCTTTGAGTTAAGTCTTGCCTCTAAGACAAGAGTTGTAGAACATCTCATAAATAAAGACATAACGTGGTAACGTCAACTCTTGTCCATAAGGCATAATTTGTAATTTGAAAGTCTTTGAGCGCAAGAATTGTAGAACATCTCATAAATGAATACATAAGTGGTAGTGTCAACTCTTGCCCGTGGAACATAATTTGTTGTTTGAAAGTCTTTGAGCTAAGTTTGCCTCTAAGGCAAGAGTTGTTGAACATCTCATAAATGAAAACATAACGTAGTATGTCAACTCTTGCCCATGGGGTATAATTTGTAGTTTGAAAGTCCTTGAGCTAATTAAGTTTTGCCTCTAAGGCAATAGTTGTAGAACATCTCATAAATAAAAATATAACGAGGTAAAGTTAACTCTTGCCCGTGGGACATAATTTGTTGTTTGAAGGTCCTTGAGCTAAGCCTTGCATCTAAGGCAAGAGTTGTAGAACATCTCATAAATAAAAACATAACGTGGTAGAGTTAACTCTTGTTCGTGGGGCATAATTTGTAGTTTGAAAGTCCTTGAGTTAATTAAGTTTTGCCTCTAAGGCAATAGTTGTAGAACATCTCATAAATGAAAATATAACGTTGTAAAGTTAACTCTTGCCCGTGGGGTATAATTTGTAGTTTGCAAGTCCTTGAGTTAAGTCTTGCCTCTAAGGCAATAGTTGTAGAACATCTTATAAATGAAAATATAATATAGTAGTATCAACTCTTGCCCATGAAACGTAGC
Organism: Capsicum baccatum var. pendulum; assembly: GCA_030864225.1. Taxonomy (NCBI): domain Eukaryota; kingdom Viridiplantae; phylum Streptophyta; class Magnoliopsida; order Solanales; family Solanaceae; genus Capsicum; species Capsicum baccatum. The sequence goes on from CM061550.1 coordinate 166,226,735, forward strand.
TTGTTGTACGAAGTCATAAGTCTTGCCTTTATAATGTGATAGTGTCAACTCTTGCTCCTGAGATGTACTTGAATGGAAGAAATCAAAGAAAAGAACAAAAATTAAAAAAATTGCGAAAAAAGAAGAAAATGAAGAAAAATATTTAAAAAAAATAAAAATCAAAGAAAATTTAGAAGTTGAGAGAGAATAGGAAAAAAATAAAGGTTGATAAAAAAAAGATTAAATAAAAATAAAGGTCGAAAAAATTTTAAAAGAAAAAAAGGAAAAATAAAAATAAAAATAAATTTAAATTTAAAAAAAAAAGTCTTTTTTTATTAAAAGTAAATGTTGAGAGGTGTAAAGAAAAAAATAAGGGTTGAAAACAGCTAAAAAGAACAAAAAAAAAAAAAAAATTAAATAATATAAAATAAAAAAGAAGTTGAGAGGAAAAAAGAAAAAAAAGTAAGGTTTGAGAAAATTTAAAATAAAAAAAGAGAAAAGAAAAAATAAAAATCAAAGTAAAATAAAAAAGAGAAAAAAATAAAAATTGAAAGATATAAATATGAAATTGTTATCCATTACGAGAATCATTTATATAATTTTCTCCATTGATCAGGGATAATTTCATCCAAAAAAAATATTAGTTAATAGATAAAGGCTATTTTAAAGAAACTTTTTTATTTAGGGCTAAAATTTAAAAATCTCCTCAATTTGGGTCTATTTTTTAGATTCCACCGTATAAATAATCTTGGGAGGCTAATCTTGGAATCAAAAGTTGAACCACGAAATAGAATAATCTGAATTTTATCCCAAAATCGTTCTCTCTAATTTCATAAACTAACAAACAACCCCTCATTGTTAAGAGGAGTTTTCAGATGTTCTTCAGCGAAAAGACCCCTTTAGTTTCAACTGCAAACGCCGAACATGGAATGACAATAAGTTGTAAATACGATTCCAATCAGCTATAAATATGATTTAACACACATTGGCAAAAAGTCTTGCTCAAATTTCATCTTACCATTTCCTTCAAAATTTATGTGAACACACACAATAGAGATTCTTCCTGAAATTAACGTACAGGAGATGAAAAGAAAATTACAACAAAATACACGAAAAATCCGGCTACAAGAATACCAGCATAAACTAAATTCTGAGAAGACTGCACAGGAAGCTTGTATTCGATACTGCAGCATTTCATTTTCTCTCTCTCAGAAGCCAAAATATGTTCCACATACCTGAAAATTAGAAAATTGAACAATCCACAGCATAAGATACTAAGAGGAAATTCCCAACCTAAAAGGGATAAAAGTTATATATGTAACTTACTGCTGAGTGAAAATGGAACTTTGCAAGATATCCGAACTATTTGAGTGTGCTTCTTGCAAACGATGATCATATAGTAGGGAAGACAATTCTACGAGTTGTTCCTCAAGGCTCTGTTATTTGATGACGTCACAATAAACCCTTTACAAAGTGCTAGAACTAGATTTACAAAGTACAGGAAAAATAATCACTTACATCCAAGTATTTTTCTAGACGATCAACTAAATCATGGGGAAATGGTTCAGGCAAGTTCGTAGTCTTTTTATAGAACTTTTCCAGCCATAATTCAGTGCTTGTTTTGTTCTTTTTACCCTTCACTGGCTCACCCAGAGGAGTTTTCAGATGTTCTGCGGCAAAAGCTTGGACAGCCTGGGAAAAAAGATGGACAGATAAATACAGGTTAGAACAAAAGAGATGGTGAATAACAACTAGAAGTACCTCTGATGTCTCCCTGATCCGGTGAAGGGCTGAATCAACGCGTGCATATATTGTGTTCCTCTACAGGTAATGTAAATAATGAGAGTTTAGTTCATACGAGTTGCAATCAAATCTACATCATGTAGAAATAGTAAATCAGGTAGTGAAGAGCATAACATACCAGGGCAACATCCTTGAGCAATTGACTGACTTGTGAAGTGTTAGAGAATGGTCCAAATGGGTGGCAACCTGTCGCCCAGAGCCAATTTACAACAGGCCTTTCATGCACATGAGAAGCCTTTTCATATGGAGCACTCAACCCACCCACAACAGAAGCCAGCCCTGCCAATATATGTTGTTGGGCTAGCATTGGAATAGCATGCCTTCTCTCTATTTCTGAAACATAGCTGTCAAACACCAACAGGAAGCAAGTAAAGATCCCCGAGCCAGAAGCATACAAGGAGAATAAACGTCAGAAAACATTTAATGGAAGGTTTGTAGGTTCACTTATTGAAATAATTTGAGGTTTTCTTTTACCACTTTTTGTGTTTCTCATAAATGTATTAGACTATCATAGAAAATCTAGAGAAATAGCCTAGAGAAATTGCATGCAAAATCTTACAGGCGGAATACTGGAGAGTACGAGGGAGGCGAGGGAAATAAAATATTGCAATCTACCTGGAGTATTATTCTCAATGAAATTTCCTCTATACTCACTTTCTGTAGTCAGTCCAACTGGCAGAAATCTAAGGCTGATTGGAGATCAGAAGTCATCGATCTCACGTTAAATAGTATACGGTAGAGGAAATTTGCTATCAGAGTCTTTCAGCTTTCTATTGACGTACTAAGATACGAAAGGTCGCAATGTCAATTCTAAATTCTAATTGAAATCTAAACATAGTTTACTAGATTCATAATTTATTTGAGGCCAAGAAAGACAGAACCAAGGAACTACTGCTACTTCAATAGGAAGAGGTTGCAGCGAGTGGCGGAGCTACCCTTGCTCCCCTTCGCTGGAAAATTACATTGTACATGTAAGTCAAATTTTGATTTTTTATACATATACATATAGTTGATACTCCTTGTCACAAGCTGAAGGTTTAGTGCAGTGGTTAAGGGGATGCAATAATCGCTGAATAGGGTGTTTGGATGAGCTTTTAAACAGTAGCTTATAAGTTAAAAGTTAAAAGCCACAAGTAGGGTTGACCCTACTTTTGGCTTTTTGCTTACTTTTGTACTTTTTTGGCCTAAAAGTGAGTGCTTAAAAGCACTTTTTAGTTTAGCCAAACACTACTACAACTAAAAAAATGCTTAAAAGCCAAAAGCACTTAAAAATAAGTCAATCCAAACACCCCCAAAGTCATGTGTTCCAGTCCTGTGAGCAACATAAAAGTACTTTTTGACTGCAGTCAATTTTTTTTTCATTTTTAAACAACTAAAATGACACACACTACTTATTTTTACATATCTCATCAAGTTATAATGTTAACTATGTTTTGCTTTCATTAGTAAAATTTATTTTGTAGATTTTCTCGTTTGTTTCTTCTTTATAGTTTGACGCCCCTTGATTAAAATTCTAGCTCTGCCATTGGTTGCTGCAGCTAAATATTGCCAACAAAGGGAACTGAAAACAATCTGCTTCCCCGACAGAATAAAAGTCCCATGATTGTAGTATACCATTGAAAGTCATACTGAGACACGAAAACAAACAAGATAAATAAGGCAATTAAAACTGAGTAAAAACTTCACTTACCTCAAAGGTATCTTATCATTCTGATGTTGGAGTACAATAACTACATCTTTACTTGTCCAAACGAGACTTTCATCTTCCATCATAAGATGTTCATCCACATCAGCTAAAGATAGAACAAACCTGTAAAACAAGGAGGAGATAGTTAGAGCATGGTACTCTTGTTCAAAATGGCAGTAATGGGAGAAAAAATCTGCTTGAATTTAGGCTTGGATCTTTTTGAGATTTATTAATTCATTCCAATACTTGGAGTCCTTTTAAATCTTGTTGGCCATTATATGCCAGTGTAAAATGTAGACACTACTGGGGCAGAGAACCTGATTTATTGAATATTGAACGAAGATAAGTCCAGATGGAGTGGAAGGGGTAGCCAGGATTTATATAACTGACCCCAACTAGGTTGGGATTAAGGCTTAGTTATTTTTGTATCCATTAGTTGTCAAAACAAACAGAAGAAAACAAATCAAACTTCAACAGATATAATCAGAACACCCAAATAGAAGAGACAGATGTATCAAAGATGATACTTTTTTTTTTTAAGTATATCGAAGACGATGCTTTTATTGGAATTTCTGATATATATCATCCAATAATTCAGCAATCAAATTGTTGTAGGTCAGGTCAACAATGCAAGAATGTAACAGAATGCAGTACAAGTTTGTTTTCATTCATCAAGCTTAATCATGACCTAAATAAAAGACGACTACAGGCATAGTGTAATATGCTATTATTGTTATCCATGAAGTCCAATATCAAAGACCAATTCAATGATTAATGCAGAAGCATTTGATGAGCATATTTAACCATTGAGTGCAATAGATAAAAAGGTTCATTACATAAAATACACACAAGCTCCTGAAGATCAAAGACAAGTGTATAAAATACACACAAGCTCCTGAAGATCAAAGACAAGCGTTTTAGCAGAACTAGTAATTGTTCACCGAGCAAAGAAGAAAGTTGCTAATTAGCACTAATTTAGCTCCCAAGGCTATAATCTAATGGCAAAAGCGCAGTGATAAAAAAAGATAAAAACTTGGTATTTAAATGGAGAAGGGTAGAGGGGTGGGCCCATTATCCACCGAGTATTGAGCCTTGCACCACTAGTCTTTGGCGATTTCTCAGTTATAAGAAAAAAACACTATTGATTTGTATACGATATTTCTGATGTGTTTATTCAGTATCAGAAGGCGATGTCAAACATCAGAGAGAGAAAGAAGGGGCATCAATATAGCAGTTTTAAGCAATCCACAAAAGGCATGAAATAAAAGGTTGTTGCGCTCACACTGGAATGACTCTGGTACCATATGTGCGGTGCAGATCACCTTGTTTTTTCTTTTCTACTGTTCTTTTCTTCTCCTTCTTTCGATTCTGGTTATAAGTAGCCCAGAGAGGTTTATGCTTTAGTATGGAATCACTTGTACCATCACTCTCATCCATCCAGTGCTGGAAAAAAGCGAACACATTTGGAACAATCAGGCATGGGGTTTGATACCAAACACACTAGGAAGGCACCAAAAACAGCGAACCAACAAACTAACAAGCAGATTGCACAAAGAACACAAGCTCACGGTTTGAAGACCAAAGCCGAGAGCGAAGATGCAACAACAATAATATGAAAAGAAAGATAACTTGACATACAAATGCATAAACATTATGAACCGAAATGTGTATCAAACATTAAGACCCAAAGTTTTTATAAAAAAATAACACCAAGTTCTTACGGGACCTCAAGGGAACCGGAATCCCCAAGCAACCACCGTTTCTAAGCTAGTTACCAACACAAGTGATGTCCATACTTGTCACAAGTGAAATCCACACTTGCAAGACTCTCTCAAGAGTACTCAAAATATTCATCAAAGTCGTGGACAAATGACCTAAAAGGTTCTACTTATAGTCTAGGTTAAACTTATTACACAAAATGACCAAAAGACCCTTAATGAACCCATCACATGGGGCGGCCAAGTAGTGTGCCATTGGGACGGCTTTGGAGTGTTAGAAGGCCTCCTTCACGCTTCAAAGCTTGTTCTCTTGGTTGGGCAACCCCCCAAGCTCGAGTCTTTACGTATTGACTTCCAATCATGTCCTCGAAAGCTAAGGTGCCTCTTTGACCCGTATCATCCTCCCCTTCTTGAAAAGGATTCGACCTCGAATCCGAACCTTGCAAATCAATAGGGGACACAAGAAAACACACATTGAGGGTTAATGTTAGTACAATCAACCATAGCATCAAACCAAGGTTGCACACACATCACATGGCGAGGGGTCTTAGGGAGTAGGATACCCTTCTAATCACAAAAACTCGAACACAATGTTGGAGAAACAATTTGTCTATCCACAAAAGTCGGACAAGAAACAAAAGGGGTAGGAACATACCTTTGGAGCAAGGACTTGAGCTTGCTCTAGGCTTGGAACTTGGCACAATGCTAGTGCCGAAAGTGGTGAATAACAAGTGCTTGGTTTTGACACCAAGTTCTTCCTCTTGAACCCGAGATGCCTCACCTTCACCATTCGGGACCTCCGCATCATAAGGTTAAAGTTCAAGACCTCTCCTTCTTCGGGCCAAACATCTTCATAAGGAGCTTTCATCATCAACCCACAACGCACACTAATATCCCCTTCTTCTACCACCAATTCGGTTTCACCATCATGGTCATCATACTCTTGAGAGATTTCCTCACTATCATCATTTAGGGTCACTTTACCCCCAACACACCCTCCACCAACACAATGTTCCTTCAGTTGGGGCATTCACTAGCCTTGTGACCCCAACCTTGACATTTAAAACAAACAATACCCTTAGGATTAGGAGAAGAAGATGTATTACCTTTAACCCGTGGTGGATACCTTTGGATGGCCCTATCAACGGGTTTCTTCTCAAAGAGTTTGTAGGCATCCTTGTTCTTGTTCCATCCGAAGGTCTTCTTGGCATCATTGTTCCTTTCAACCTCAATGGCCGCTTCAACAAGATCCTCAATTCTGTCAAACTTGTGGACAACTAGTTGTGAAACAATCTCATAGCACAAGCCACCTTTGAACCAAGCTATGCAATGATTTGGAGGTTCAACAATATCAAGACGAAGAATCAAGTTTCGAAACTCCTCATGATACTCCTCCACACTCCTATCACCTTGCCGCAAGTTGTAGAGCCTTGTTAATTGCTCTTTTGCTTGAACCTTTCCATGACATATCTCTCTCTCATAAGTGCTTTCAATTCATCCCAATCCGGAAGGTCAAGATTGTCATTTCTTGCTCTTTGCAACCGTTTGGTCTCCCACCAAGTAGACGCATACCCTTCAAGTTGAGCAATGGCATGTGCGGCCTTCTTGTAAGGAGTTAACTCATTGAGTTGGAAGATCCGATTGCATTGTAACTCCCAATCAAGATAGATAGACGGATCACTAGTTCCTTTGAAGGTAGGAGGAGTGATCTTGATGGAGTTAAGACCCATGTCTCTACCCACATTTCCTCCTTAATCCCCTAAACCTTCTTGAACATGAGAACGGTGTCCCAAATTGCCTTTACGATAAGGAGCCAGTCCAAACCTTTCCCCGCGGCCCCTATGCCCTCCGCCATGAGCTCCTCTTCTATTTCTCACGAACTTAGCAAAAAGAGTCACTTTATCTAACTCCTCACCTTCCACATCATCAATTTGGATTGGTTGGTTTCGGTTTAGTAGTGTTCTCGGCATTTCAAGGGGGTCTCGATTTTGGGGAGCTTCTTGGTGGACTTGGTTTTGGTTTTTCGGGTCAAATTCCAATAGTATTTCTTTTTCATGATTAAATCTGAATCTAAATGAGGAGATCAGAAACTCAGATGTCAGAGTTTATGAAGAATCAACGAAGGGAAGGTCGATTTGGAAGATCTCGACCTAGGTGTAGTTATTGTAAAAGGTTTGGACATACTCGTGGAATATGTTATTCTTTGCATGGTTGCTCATTGCTCAGTCTAACACCACAGATGATCAACGGGTATATTTATCTGACAAGGAATATAATGCGTATCTTCAGTATCAAGCAAGCATATATTTCTACCAATAGCCTCAACTGCAAAATCTCCTACCTTTGGATCATGAATTGTGGACCCAGGTGCTTCTGACCATATTTCTGGTGACAAATCACTTCTATCCGATATTGTTTATTCACAATCTCTTTTTGCTATTACTTTAGCCAATGGAATTCGAACAGAGCCAAAAGGAGTCAGACAAGCCAAACCCCCATCTTCTGTCACTCTAGACTCTGTTATTTATGTCCTTAGTTATCCTTTTAACCTGGCATCTGTTAGTCGCTTGACACGTGCCCTTGATTGTAGTATAACTTTTTTTTATGATTTTTTTCTAATGTAGGACCACAAAACGGGACAGACAATTCGCATAGGACATGAAACACAAGGCCTTTACCATCTTACCTCTTCAAATTCCTTCACAGCATGCTCTGCCATAGATCCTCCCGACCTTATTCACAAACGTTTGGGACATCCGAGTCTATCCAAGCTACAAAAGATGGTGCCTAGTTTGTCAAGTCTATCCACATTAGATTGTGAGTCGTGTCCACTTGAGAAACACACCCGTGCTACATTTTAACGTTGTATTGAGAGTCACTCAGAGTATATTTTCTCATTAGTTCATTTTGATATTTGGGGTCCTAGTAGAGTCAGTTCACCCTTAGGATTTCATTACTGTTACTTTCATCGATGATTTTTCAAGATGTACTTGAATTTACTTTATGAAAAATCTTCTAAGTTATTTTCTATATTCAAAGGTTTTTGTGCTGAAATACAAAATCAATTTGGTGTATCTATTCGTGCTTTTCGTAATGATAATGCCTTAGAATACTTATCCTCTCAGTTTCAGGAGTTTATGACTCATCAAGGAATCATTCACCAGACATCATGTCCATACACCCCCTCAGCAGAACAGTATAGCAGAAAGGAAAAATAGGTATCTCATCGAGACTGCCCGCACTCTTCTCATTGAATCCCATGTTCCGCTACATTTTTGGGGCGATACAGTCCTCGCATCTTGCTATCTCATTAATAGAATGTCATCATCTTCCATCCAGAATCATGTTCCCCATTCCATACGATTTCCTCAGTCACATCTCTACTCTATCCCCCCTCGTGTTTTTTGGAGCACATGTTTTGTTCATAACTTAGCCCCAGGAAAAGATAAATTATCCCCCCGTGCTCCCAAATGTGTCTTCCTTGGTTACTTTTGAGTTCAAAAAAGGTATTCAGATCGCCAGAACCTAAACTCTGGCGACTTTTCCAACAGTTTTTTCTTTTTAGTAGTCTCGCTTATTCATTCCAAGGCTGCTCATATGATTATTTTCTGATTCCGAGTAACTTCCAGACATCAGATCTTATATCTGGCGACTTTCCTTTTTTTTGGGTCAAATTCCGATAGTATTTCTTTTTCATGGTTAAATCTGAATCTAAATGAGGAGATCAGAAACTCAGATGTCAAAAGTTTATGAAGAATCAACGAAGGGAAGGTCGATTTGGAAGATCTCGACCTAGGTGTAGTTATTGTAAAAGGTTTGGACATACTCGTGGAATATGCTATTATTTGCATGGTCGACCACATAAAAATGCTCATATTGCTCAGTCTAACACCACAGGTGGTTAACGGGTATATTTATCTGACAAGGAATATAATGAGTATCTTCAGTATCAAGCAAGCATATATTTCTACCAATAGCCACAACTGCAAAATCTCCTACCTTTGGATCATGGATTGTGGACTCGGGTGCTTCTGACCATATTTCTGGTGACAAATCACTTCTATCTGATATTGTTTATTCACAATCTTTTTCTGCTATTACTTTAGCTAATGGAATTCGAACAGAGCCAAAAAGAGTCGGACAAGCCAAACCCCCATCTTCTGTCACTGTAGACTCTGTTCTTTGTGTCGTTGGTTGTCCTTTTAATCTGGCATCTGTTAGTTGCTTGACACATGCCCTTGATTGTAGTATAACTTTTTTTATGATTATTTTCTAATGCAGGACCACAAAATGGGACAGACAATTGGCATAGGACATGAATCACAAAGCCTTTACCATCTTACCTCTTCAAATTCCTTCACAGCATGCTCTGCCATAGATCCTCCCGACCTTATTCACAAACGTTTAGGACATCCGAGTCTATCCAAGCTACAAAAGATGGTGCCTAGTTTGTCTAGTCTATCCACATTAGATTGTGAGTCGTGTCAACTTGAGAAACACACTCGTGCTACATTTTCACGTAGTATTGAGAGTCACTCAGAGTATATTTTCTCATTAGTTCATTCTCATATTTGGGGGTCCTAGTAGAGTTAGTTCACCCTTAGGATTTCATTACTTTGTTATTTTCATCGATGATTTTTCAAGATGTACTTGGATTTACTTGATGAAAGATCTTCTGAGTTATTTTCTATATTCAAAGGTTTTTGTGCTGAAATATAAAATCAATTTGGTGTATCTATTCGTGCTTTTCGTAATGATAATGCCTTGGAATACTTATACTCTCAGTTTCAGGAGTTTATGACTCATCAAGGAATCATTCACCAGACATCATGTCCATACACCCCTCAGCAGAACGGTATAGTAGAAAGGAAAAATAAGTATCTCATCGAGACTGCCCACACTTTCTCATTGAATCCTAAGTTCCGCTACGTTTTTGGGGCGATCCAGTCCTCACATCTTGCTATCTCATTAATAGAATGTCATCATCTTCGATCCAGAATCATATTCCTCATTCCATACTATTTCCTCAGTCACATCTCTACTCTATCCCCCCTCGTGTTTTTGGGAGCACATGTTTTGTTCATAACTTGGCCCCAGGAAAAGATAAATACCCCCCCCCCCCGTGCTCTCAAATGTGTCTTCTTTGGTTCCTTTTGAGTTCAAAAAAGGTATCGATGTTATTCACCTGATCTAGGTCGCTACCTTATGTCTGTTGATGTCACATTCTTTGAATCTCAACCTTACTATACATCTTCTGATCATCTTAATATCTCTGAGGTTTTACCCATACCTCCAGTTTTACCCACACCAATCTTTGAGGAATCTACAGTTACTTCTCCATCTCCAACTACAGTGCCACCACTTTTATCACCGCCGCCCACATCCAGCATTAGTCTCAGATGATTCATGTCATGCGCCTGATGCTTCCCCTACTGCGGACCTGCCTCCTTCTAGCCAATCAGTTGCACTTTAAAAAAGTATAAGATCCACTCATAATGTTAACCCATATTATACTTTCTTGAGTTATCATTGTTTGTCATCACCCCATTATGTTTTTGTATCATCTTTATCTTCTATTTCCATCCCTAATACTACATGTGAAGCACTTTCCCATTCAGGATGGAAACGGGCTATGATTGATAAGATGCCTGCTTTACATAATAGTGGTACTTGGGAGCTTGTTTCCCTTTCCATAGGTAAATCTACTGTTGGTTGCCGTTGGAATTATACAGTCAAAGTTGGTCCAGTTGGTCAGGTTGATCGGCTGAAGGCTCGCCTTGTTGCCAAAGAATATACACAGATATTTGGGCTTGATTATAGTGACATTTTCTCTTCCATGGCTAAAATAGCATCAGTCCATTTTTTTTCTCTCTATAGTTATCGCTCGTCAATGGCCTCTTTATCAGTTGGACGTTAAGAATGTTTTTCTGCATGGTGATCTTGAGGAAGAAGTCTATATGGAGCAACCACCTGGTTTTGTTGCTCAGGGGGTAGTCTAGTAACCTTGTATGTCGATTGCGCAAGTCACTCTATGCTTTGAAACAATCCCCTCGAGCCTGGTTCGAAAAGTTTAGCATAGTGATTCAGGAGTTTGACATGATTCGTAGCCTGTATGTCAATTGCGCAAGTCAATCTATGGTTTAAAACAATCCCCTCGAGCCTGGTTCGAAAAGTTTAGCACAGTGATTCAGGAGTTTGGCATGATTCGTAGTGGAGCTGATCATTTAGTGTTTTATCGCCATTCTGAACCAAATCTGTATATTTATTTGGTGGTTTATGTTGACGATATTGTTATCACCGGCAATTATCAAGATGGTATCACTAACTTGAAGCAACATCTCTTTCAGCATTTCCAGACTAAAGACCTTGGCAAACTGAAATACTTTCTAGGTATTGAGGTTACTCAGTCCAGATCAGGTATTGTTATTTCTCAACGCAAGTATGCTTTAGACATTCTTGAGGAGACAGGAATGATGGGATGTCGATCAATTGACACTCCTATGGATCCAAATGCTAAACTTTTGTCAGGACAAAGGGAGCCACTCAATGATCCTGGAAGGTATCGGCGGTTGGTTGGAAAGTTGAATTATCTCACAGTGAATAGACCTGACATCTCTTTTCCGGTGAGTGTTGTAAGTCAGTTTATGACTTTCCCCTGTGATAGTCATTGGAATGCAGTTGTTCGTATTTTGAGATATATAAAGTCATCTTCAGGTAAAGGACTACTCTTCAAGGATCGAGGCCATGAGCATATCGTTGGATATACAGATGCTGATTGTGCAGGATCACCATCCAATAGACGTTCTACATCTGGATATTGTGTTTTAGTAGGAGGTAATTTGGTGTCCTATAAGAGTAAGAAATAGAGTGTGGTTGCTCGATCTAGTGCCGAAGCAAAATATCGAGCAATGGCTGCAGCAACTTGCAAGCAGGTTTGGATCAAACAATTGCTGAGAGAACTAAAATTTGGAGAAACTGGTAAGATGGAACTTGTATGTGATAATCAAGCAGACCTTCATATTGCATCTAATCCAGTATTCCATGAGAGAACCAAGCACATAGAGATTGATTGTCACTTTGTCAGCTCGGGAGATATTGTTACAAAATTTGTAAAGTCAAGTGATCAACTTGCAGATATCTTCACCAAGTCTCTCACCAGTCCTCGTATTAATCATATTTGTAACAAGCTAGGTACATATGACTTGTATGCACCAGCTTGAGGAGGAGTGTTAGAATAGGAATAGGAATAGGAATAGTATAAAAAATCCTACTTAGAAAAGAATTGTAATGTAGTGTCTATAAATAAGGGTAAAGGGACGACCCGGTTCATACCTACTCCGTAGGTGTCGGGGAGGGGGGACCACCTGGCCTCACCTACGCGTCCTCACCCCAGCTTTGCTGGAGGGACGTTTCGAACCCCCGACCCTGGCACACCACGGTAAGCAAGCTTACCGCTGAGCCAGAGCCATCCCTCTGTCTAAAAATAAGGGTGTCAATGTAATTATGTAGACACACAATTCAATAATATTTTCTCTCATATTTTTCACAGGCAAGACAACCTTTTTGTAAGTCTTGTTTCCTTTCCTCTTTTAGCCAACCTAGAAAAGTGCTCTTACTCCTTTTTGGTAATAAGACCTTTTGGGAGCCTTTTGTTCTTTTACCACTTTGGTGATGTCTTGGAAGTATTTCCAAGACAAACAAGGAGTCCCACTCTTCTTCCTCCTTTTCAAGATCAAACAATTTCTTTTGAAAATACTTCTTCAACACAACATGAAGAAGAATAAGAACAACAACAACACTAGCCGTCCACAACCTTCAACAACAACTTGTAAAATAGCTCAATACTTGGATTTAGACCCTAAGAGTGTTGGTGACCAACACTGGAAACAACCTAGACAAACAAAAGACGCCTAGATCTACACCCAAACTTTCGTCCAAGAAAACAACAACAAGAACACACTTCTCAGCCAAGAACACCAACACATAGAACACCCTTTTTTTTTCCCGAATAACCAAGCCCAAGATTAATCGTGTGGGAACAAAATCAGTCTTAGCTCTGATACCAAATGATACCAAACACACTAGGAAAGCACCAAAAACAGCGAACCAACAAACTAACAAGCAGATTACACGAAGAACACAAGCTCACGGTTTGAACACCAAAGCCGAGAGTGAAGATGCAACAACAATAATATGAAAAGAAAGATAGATAACTTGACATACAAATGCATAAACACTATGAACCGAAATGTGTATCAAACATTAAGACCCAAAGTTTTCATACAAAATAACACCAAGTTCTTACGGGACCTCAAGGAAACCGGAATCCCCAAGCAACCACCGTTTCTAAGCTAGTTACCAACACAAGTGATGTTCACACTTGTCACAAGTGAAATCCACACTTGCAAGACTCTCTCAAGAGCACTCAAAATATTCATCAAAGTTGTGGAAAAATGACCTAAAGGGTTCTACTTATATAGTCTAGGTTAAACTTATTACACAAAATGACCAAAGGCCCTTAATGAGCCCATCACATGGGGTGGCCTTGTAGTGTGCCATTGGGACGGCTTTGGAGTGTTAGAAGGCCTCCTTCACACTTCAAAGCTTGTTCTCTTGGTTGGGCAGCCCCCCAAGCTCGATTCTTTACGTATTGACTTCCAATCATGTCCTCGAAAGCTAAGGTGCCTCTTTGACCTGTATCAGGGATAAAAGGTATATGCATGTGCAACAGAAAAATATTGATACTAGCCACATAGGTGTGCTTTGCAGAATATTTGTGAGGCTAGGAAATGAGACACCAACCTGGCGGAGAAAAAATTTACTTGAGAGTGATGGATCAGAAGCCTCAAGTATACCAGCAGCAAGCACATCTGCGGATCGTTCCATCTCCTGCATTTGTCAATTATATAGAAAATTATGTTGTAAGAAACTCCTAATAACCATTCTGACAGAAACACAAGAAGACCAAAACAAACGACTGAATGAACAAAAGATTAATAGAGACAACAGATAACAAATACAAACTGACAGCCCATGGAGATGAGGAAAAGGAAAAAGAAATGTCAGTAACAGATACACAACAGATTGATTAAGAAAAAAAAAAGAGATGCCAGTAACAGATACTCCATTTGCCTCTAAAACTAATTGAAGACCCGTTCTCACATATACTCCTAAACCATTTCACATCCAACCGCATTTATTATCTCAAATTTCCGTAATATAGAAAAGAGAAACGGAAAATCAGGAACTACCTCTCTAAGAATCGCACCATCAAGATACGTCTTTGTATGTACATGGAAACGTCCATCCTTCTTTGTTTCTTGAAGGGAATGACCACGCATAGCTTTTGAAACAGCTATAGCCAATTTCTCATGGCGATGCAAAGCATGTGATCCTCCAATCATCACTACTTCCTGTCCTTTGTGAAGCATTTTCTTCACCTGACGGTCAAAAACTGAAAGTTCATAATTCATATATAGCCCTGGTTCCATCAAAACTTTAAGATTTTATTCTGTTGGGTGCCAACATTGTTATACTCAGTAAAAGATAAGCAAAATAATCTCAACAATTAAAGAACAATTCTCAGAAACCTTTTATACTTCTTGTCACAAAAACAAAATTGCTTAGTTTAATCAGTAAGAATAGGATAAAAAACCCAACAATAGAGAAGCACCTCCCCTTGATAAGTAACCAAGTAGGAGTCTTTAAATGACAGTCTCTACCAGTAAAGATTGATGCCAAGTATATTAAGAAGGTATCTGTATCGTCAACATTTGAAAGCTTTACAAGAAGTTTATGAAAGAAACAAAATTTGAATACAAGTAGTTTACAAGTCTCCTCAACATTGTTTAATGCATAAGCAACAACATTTTCAATTCAGTAACAAAATGAAAGATATATCAACCATCCATGTCACTGGATATAAGAAACATCATAAGAGACCAGGAAAATGTGGTAAAGAGTTTTACCTCCACTTCTATTGCTCCAACATCAAGACTATAATTATAGCCCCTTGTCATAATATTGAAGCGATTATGATTTTGAAGGACAATGATAGGGATAAGCAACCTTGTTGTCATATCAACAGTTTCAAACCTAATGAATACATGATTAAAAAAACAATAAGATTGTATTCAATGAAAGAACAAAGCTTATCTATAACTGCTACAAATACAAGCACAGACGAAGAAGAGGACAGGGACATTATCTGTAATTATCCTATATTAATATGACAAAAATAAACAGATCTAATCCTCACGATGGTATCCTCATAAGTATGCAAAGAAACAGATAGATCTGCAACTAACAATGCCTTTTAGGTTTCTTCCTCTTAAACGCAACACAACTTATCAAGTGCCTTCAAAACCATCATCAAAAGTAACCAGTCTTACTTTGTGTGAGAAAATAATAGACTTTACCTAACATCCGGAGCTATGATGTGTTCAATGGTGGTTGCAACTAGAGAGGCAAGCTGACCAACAAAAATATCATGAGCAGCATGCTCAGTTACTACACCTGACCCTCTGTGAAGCACAACATTCCGCAAACGAGGCAATGATCTGGAACTAATGCTTCCTTCTTCAGTTTCGATCTTTCCATAAGTGCAAGGACCTGCTGAGAGGTCAACCACAACAAACCTGAAAAAACAATGCCAGGAAACTCAAACTTCTGTACAACATGTTAAAGCCAGTTGAGCTTTCAATTGATATAACACAGTGATGATCAAAAATGTGATTCAACCGCATAAACTATATGGAATTTTAACAAAATATGATATCTAAACACAAATTAAGGAAAACAAAAAAGGAAGCAGAATTTGCGAGACCACTAGACAGTCAAACGAAGAAAGTGAGATTGCTGCAACTTTTCTCAGAGCCATTTTTAATGAAACTCTGAGTTACAGGAAACCCATCATCATTTACCTCCACTACTTGTCTCTGGCCCAAACAGAACATCCATATGTAAATTAATACAAAGGCTTAAACCTTCTGAGAATAGACAAGGAAGCTAAAAATCCTGTAGGACCGAAGGTACAGAGGTACATCCAGACAAAGAAAGAAATTAATCATCAGCTTTTTATGCCACATAATCATAAGATCTGTAGCTTTAACCTGCAGAAGAGGTATTAAAATTTAAAACTGCAGAAGTCTATGCAATTCTCAAATAACCTGTACAAGAAAATAGGATGCTGTGGTAAAAGGTAAACATTTGATTCACCATAGGGTAAATCGTGAGCCAGAAACTAATTAGCATATGAAGGCAGACCAAAGGTGCTATATTATTATCCAACTAGAGGATGCTCAGTAATTATGATGTCTAAAGGGCACATTTTTTATCCCTTATCAACTCTCCGTACAAACCAAAATAACTACTTCTACACCAAGTGTAACACACAAGGAAACCCAACAATACCTGCCAGAGCCAAGCCAGACTTGAGAAGCACCCCCTCCATTATAACGATAGCGATATATGTAATCTCCTTCTTGTTTTTTCATCTCTTCTTCATTAAGTTGTGTAATTCTGCCATACATTAAACTGTCCAGGTCAATGTCCTTGTTCCTTGGATCCAATCTCACCTGCAGTGAAGTTTCCATGGTAACAACAGTCAGTTAATCAATGTCCCTATCCAACACTCAGAAAAAGAAAACTTAGTGAATAAGGTATGTAGCGAGTTAGTGTGCAACGACTGACTTCTCGATAAGGAAGAACAGCAATCAAAGTTAATGAGATATAAAAAGTTGAAATTTTTTTAACAAATATTATGAAAAAAAAAAAAAAAAGAGTCAACCCGTACACTTAGTATCCTTCAACAAAATAAAACAGTTCAGAGCAATCAAGAATTTGATGGTCAAGTTTGCTACACAGACCTTATCAAAGTTAACAATAAAGATTACAGTAGGCCAAGGTCTATCCATCTCTTCAGCAGACTGTACCCAACTCTCAAGATCAAATAGGTAAGAGGACAGCTTCTGAAATTCTGGTTCCACGGCAGTTGCCTCAACTTCAAAAAGAGGAACTTCCCTTCCAAAATCAGTCTACAAATCACAAAACAGGGTTGACATTTGATTTTGATTTCAAGAAATAGAAACCTAAAATAGGAGAATCTGAGAAAAATTCAGAGTTAAGATTATCTGGTCTCACCTCTCTTGCATTTCCAGCAGGCACCATTGCTGCCTTAAGTGCTTTCTCCAAGGCTATTAGTTCTGGCTGCCCAGCCTGCAATTAACAGGTGATACAAGAATCACAACAGTAACCTTAAACTATTAGCACAACCATTCCATTTTCATCTTCTTAACATCCTTCAGAGTACTCAAAAACATTACTTTTTTTTCTCAATACGTACTTCAAACACCTAATTTTTTATTCATCATACTTTCTAGGTAAGGGCTACACTAAACATATAATTAATCGTAAGGACTACATCCATTTCCACTTGAGGATTCCTTCTCCATATGTCTGACGAAGGACAACTTTTCTCTCATCGGAATCCCCACCCAGTGAATGTTTAAGTCCGATTAAATTAATAATCTCCTGCCTCATATCCAGACTACAACAACAACAACTACTTCAACTACTAATATGCTGCAATACCCAAATTACTACAAATAAACATTGGGATATGAAAAAAACATTAAAGTCATTTTGTTTCGTTTACTATTGAAAATGAAATTAAAGATTTCATCTTATTGCTAGGAGTAAGTCATTATCCCAGTTCTAAAACCTCATTAAATTAGGTCATCTGACTTCTATTTGGTGGTGGATTTTCAAATTTATATTTCACACAAGAAATCCTCAATATCCTTAGCATTAGAATCTTGTTTGCTCAGGACAAAGGAATCCAAGCCGATATTGCCTAATTAAACATTTTAAGGCATATTTGTGAATGAATAACAGAAACAGATTCATAGGAATTGTTACCATTTCTTCAAGAAAACATCATAGGAAAGCAACCAGCAGTGAAAAGCAGTAATCATAACTGTCGTGTAGCTATATGTAAAATTAGAAGAGATCTCCAAGAATAGCAAAAAAACAACCACAAATCTAAAAACACCACGGCAAAATAGTACAAGTATATATCATAGAAGGGAGGAAGCTCACTGGAAATGTATTATATACTATGTGATGCTCAATATCAAGTGGTTGGCCCGTCTCCAAACATGAGGGCCTATGAGACGGGAAACTGACTTTCAGAAACTCCTCCAACTTTTGAGAATCTAATGCATACCTATAGCCCCCATCGCCACTAAAACCAACAAGAACTATGTTGACTTCCAGAGGGACTTGAAATGGAACCTGTACAATACTAACACGATTAGGCATCTTAACAGAGTTTTTATACAAAGAGAATTTGGAAAAAGTAAATAGCCTGCATTATAACCTGAAGTCATCAATTTTCTGGCCCCAAGGTTCGCTCATAGACTATTATCTATATTACTCCTCAATGAACATATAGATCAATTTCGGGCCAAGCACAGTGCTAGTAGCTAAATTACATTTGTAAAAATTTAAAGTTTCAATGCATTGGACTTTTGAGTTGACTGGTTAACCAAAACAACAACAACATACCCAGTGTAATCCCACAAGTGGACTTAAAAGATTCAATATACACAGATAAAAATTGGGAGGCTTTGAGTCGAATTTAATACGAACTTGGAACTTATTTGACTAAATTCCGACTCTAATTTTAATCAGCGAGCTAATAAAAATCATAAATTTTTTCATGAATTTTGCAATAAAGTCGTAACTAAATAGGTAATCTTAATTGAATTTATGAATGTTAAATGTACCTCGGCACGAGAATGAAGCATTTGACGAACTTCGGATCGGATGTTGTCTTTAACGTCTTGAAAAGCTCCATGGTGCCACTGTTGGTGACCAGGATCTCTACGATAGGCTTGAGCTGCTGATTCCGACCGAGTCACCAACAGACACAGTACAACAATTGCTATGCACAAACAGCTTCTTATTCTAACCATCTCTACTTACTATTTCTCTTTTCCTTCTCTCAAAGATGTAGCATTTGAATCGATAGGACAGAATTCAGTTCTCCGGTGGCTGGAAATGTTCCACAAGTGTCCCTGTTACGTCGTCTATTTTACATTTTCTATGATGTTGTGTAAATAAAATTGCAGTGAGTCAAATATTTGATCCAATAAGAAAATATCTTTTAAGTATAATATAAGTATCATTTTATATTTTATATCTCAAATATATTTTTAAAATTTTTTATGATTATTTGTCAATCAAATTTTTTATTTTATTATTTTTTTATTTTTACTTTTTTAGTTTTTTCTTTAATTTTATTATCTATTTTTTATTATTTTCACTTTTTTCTCTTTAATTTAATTTTCAAGTTTTAATTTATTTGACTTTAACTTTTATTTTTCTTTTCTTTTTAGTTTTTATTAGTTCTCTTTTTTTTTTTTTCTCAAACTTTATTTTTATTTTTTCTCTCATTTTTTATTTTCTCAATTTTTTAATTCTTCATTTTTTTCTTAATATTTATTTTTTTCTTGCCTTTTTTTTCTCACTCTTTTTTTTCTCTATTTTGTTTGGTCCTTTTTTTTTCTTTTTTCAGTTCTACTTTTTTCCTTTATTTTTTTCAAACTTTATTTTATTTTTCCTCTAATTTTTATTTTTCTTAATTTTTTTAATTCTTCACTTTTTTCTTGATCTTTATTTTTTTTATTTTCTTTTCTTTTCTCAGTCTTTTTTTTATTTCTCCATTTTGCTTGATTATTTTTTTTCTCAACTTCTATTATATTTTACTAATAAATAAAAAAATTGGATAATCCACAAAGAGATCTTCTTTTTTTGACATCAAAGCAAATTTAAGGGCATGAATTGTTGTTATGAAATTCTTTGAAAATTCTTGAGATAAGCCGTGTCTCTAAGGGGAGAGTTGCAGAATATCTCGTAAATAAAGACATAATGTGGTAGTGTCAACTCTTACCCGTGGGACAAAATTTATTATTTGAAAGTCCTTGCGCAAAGTCTTGCTTCTAAGGCAAGAGTTGTAGAACATCCCATAAATGAAGACACAATGTAGTAGTGTCAACTCTTGCCCGTGGAGCATAATTTATTATTTGAAAGTCCTTGAGCCAAGTCTTGCCTCTAAGGCAAAAGTTGTAGAACATCTCCTAAATGAAGACATAACGTGATAGTGTCAATTCTTACCCACGGGGCATAATTTATAGTTTGAAAGTCTTTGAGCTAAGTCTTACCTCTAAGGCAAGAGTTGTAGAACATCTTATAAATGAATACATAACTTGGTAGAGTCAACTCTTTCCCGTGGAGCATTATTTATAGTTTGAAAGTTTTTGAGCTAAGTCTTGCCTCTAAGGCAATAGTTGTAGAACATCTCATAAATGAAAACATAACGTGGTAGAGTCAACTCTTGCCCGTGGGCATAATTTGTAGTTTGAAAGTCCTTGAGCTAATTAAATCTTGCTTATAAGACAATAGTTGTAGAACATCTCATAAATGAAAACATAACGTAGTAAAGTCAACTCTTCCCGTGGGGCATAATTTGTAGTTTGAAAGTCCTTGAGCCTAGTCTTACCTTCAAGGCAATAGTTGTAAAGCATCTCATAAATGAAAATATAACGCGGTAGAGTTAACTCTTGCCCGTGGGGCATAATTTGTAATTTGAAAGTTCTTGAGTCAAGTCTTACCTCTAAGGAAATAATTGTAGAACATCTCATAAATGAAAACATAATGTGGTAGAGTCAAATTTTACCCGTGGGGCATAATTTGTTGTTTGAATGTCTTTGAGTTAAGTTTTGTCTCTAAGACAATAGTTGTAGAACATCTCATAAATGAAAATATAACGTGGTAGAGTCAACTCTTGTCCATGGGGCATAAATTTATTGTTTGAAAGCCCTTGAGCTAAGTCTTGCCTCTAAGGCAATGTTGTAGAACATCTCATAAATGAAAACATAACGTGATAGAGTCAACTCTTGCCCTTGACCTAAGTCTTGAGCATAAATAACGTGGGGCATAATTTATTGTTTGAAAATCCTTGAGCTAAGTCTTGCCTTTATGACAATAGTTATAGAACATCTCATAAATGAAACATAACATAGTAGAGTCAACTCTTGCCCGTGAGGCATAATTTAAAGTTTAAAATTCCTTGAGCTAAGTCTTGCCTCTAAGGCAATAGTTGTAGAATATCTCATAAATGAAAACATAGTGTGGTAGAGTCAACTCTTGCCTGTGGGGTATAATTTATTTTTTGAAAGTCCTTGAGCTACGTCTTGCCTCTAAGGTAAGAGTTATAAAATATCTCATAAATCAAAATACAGTGTGGTAGTGTCAACTTTTACCCATAAAACATAACTTGTTGTTTGAAAGTCATAAGTCTTGCCTCTACACTGTAGTAGTGTCAACTCTTGCCCATGAAACGTAGTTTATTGTTCAAAAGTCGTAAGTCTTGCCTTTATAATGCGATAGTGTCAACTTTTGCTCAAGTGATGTAACTTGAATGAAAGAAATCGAAGAAAGGAACAAAAATAATAAAAATTGCAGAAAAAGAAGAAAATGAAGAAAAATATTAAAAAATAAAAATCAAAGAAAACTTAGAAGTTGAGAGAGAATAGGAAAATAAAAGGTTGATAAAAAAAGAAAGATTAAATAAAAATAAAGGTTGAGAAAAATTTGAATAGAAAAAAAAGAAAAAGAAAAATAAAAAAAAGTTTTTTTTTATAAAAGTAGGTGTTGAAAGGTGTAAAGAAAAAAGTAAGGGTTGAGAAAAACTAAAAAGAACAATAAAAAATGAGGAAAGAAAAAATAAAAATAATATAAAAGAAAAAAGAAAAAAAGAAGTTCAGAGGAAAAAAGTAAGGGTTGAGAAAATTAAAAATAAAATGAGAAAAGAAAAAATAAAAAATAAAAAGAGAAGTAAAATTAAAAAGAGAAAAACATAAAAGTTGAAAGATACAAATATAGAGTTGTTAACCATTATGAGGATCACTTATGTAATTTACTCTATTGATCAGGAGTAATTTTGTCCAAAAAACTATTAGTTAATAGGTAAAGACTATTTTAAGAATTTTTTTTTATTTGGGGCTAAAATTTAAAAGTCATCCTAATTTGTGTCTATTTTTTAGATTCATCCGAGTAAATCCATTCTAATACGAGTCACACGGGTCTCATCAAGCCTGTCTAATAGGCCCGGCAAAATTTGGGTGTAAGAATAGATGCAAATAAGAGTGACTTTCAAATTTTAGTCTCAAATAAAAAAGCTTTCATAAAATAACTTTTACCTATTAATTAATATCTTTTTGATGAAATTAATCTTGTTCAATGGAGTAAATTATATATATGATCCTCATAATAGAAAACAACTTTATATTTATGGGGAATCTTAGTAGCTTAGTTGGTTAGTTACCTGAACTTTCACCTTTTTGGTGAAGATTTGATTCCCCACATTGTAATCCCCTTCCCCTATCCCCCACGCCAAAAAAAAAAAAAACTCCAGATTTATATTTTTTAACTTTTATTTTTTTCTCTTTTTAATTTTATTTTTATTTATATTTTTTTATTTTATAAATTTTGATTTTTTTTAGCCCTTACTTTTTTCCTTTTTTTCCTCTCAACTTCTTATTTTTTATTTTTTATTCTACTTTAATTTTTTATTTTTTCTTTCCTTTTTTATTGTTCTTTTAAGTTTTTCTCAACCCTTACTTTTTTTCTTTACACATCTCAAGGTCTACTTTTATTAAAAAAAAAAATATTTTTATTTTTACTTTTCTTTTTCTTTTTAAAACTTTCTCAACCTTTATTTTTTTCATTTTCTCTTAACTTCTGCATTTTCTTTAATTTTTATTTTTTAATTTTTTTTCTTCTTTTTCTGCAATTTTTATTTTTCTTGTTCTTTTCTTCGATTTCTTTCGTTCAAATTACATTTCATGAGCAAGAGTTGACACTATCACATTATAAAGGCAAGACTTATGACTTTCAAACAACATGCTACATTTCATGAACAAAAGTTGACACTACTATATTGTAGAGGCAAGATTTATTACTTTCAAACAACAAGTTATGTTTTATAGGCAAGAGTTGTCACTATCATATTATATTTTGATTTATGAGATGTTTTATAACTTTTACCTTAGAGGCAAGACTTAGTTCAAGGACTTTCAAACAATAAATTATGCCCCACAGGCAAGAGTTGACTTTACCACATATGTTTTCATTTATGAGATGTTCTACAATTATTGTCTTAGAGGCAAGACTTAGCTCGGGGACTTTCAAATAAAAAATAATGCCCCGCGGGCAAGAGTTGACTCTACCACGTTATGTTTTCATTTATGAGATGTTCTACAGCTATTGCCTTAGAGGCAAGACTTAGCTCAAGGACTTTCAAACAACAAATTATGCCCCGCGAGCAAAAGTTGACTCTACCACGTTATATTTTCATTTATAAGATGTTCTATAATTATTGTCTTAGAGGCAAGACTTAGCTTAAGGACTTTCAAACAATAAATTATGCCCCACAGGCAAGAATTGATCCTACCACGTTATGTTTTTATTTATGAGATGTTCTACAACTATTGCCTTAGAGGTAAGACTTAGCTCAAAGTCTTTCAAGCAATAAATTATACCCCATATTATGCCCCACGAGAAAGAGTTGACTCTACCACGTTATATTTTTATTTATGAGATGTTTTACAACTATTACCTTAAAGGCAAGACTTAACTCAAGGACTTTCAAACAACAAATTATGCCCCACAGGCAAGAGTTGATTCTACCACGTTATGTTTTCATTTATGAGATGTTCTACAACTATTGTCTTAGAGGCAAGACTTAAGCTTAAGGACCTTCAAACAATAAATTATGCCCCACAGACAAAAGTTGACTCTACCACGTTATGTTTTCATTTATTAGATGTTCTACAACTATTGCCTTAGAGGCAAGACTTAGCTGAAGGAATTTCAAACTATAAATTATTTCTCACGAGCAAGAGCTGACTCTACCATGTTATGTTTTCATTTATGAGATGTTCTACAACTATTGCTTAGAGGCAAGACTTAGCTCAAGGACTTTCAAACTACAAATTATACCCCACAGGCAAGAGTTGACTCTACCACGTTATGTTTTTATTTATGAGATGTTCTAGAACTATTGCCTTGGAGGCAAGACTTAGCTCACGAACTTTCAAGCTAAAAATTATGCCCCAAGGATAAGAGTTCACTCTGCCATGTTATGTTTTCATTTATGAGATGTTCTACAACTATTGTCTTACAGGCAAGATTTAATTAGCTCAAGGACTTTCAAAATATAAATTATGCCCCACGGGCAAGAGTTGACTCTATCACATTATGTTTTTATTTATGAGATATTCTACAACTATTGCCTTAGAGGAAAGACTTATCTCAATGATTTTTAAAAAATAAATTAGACCCCACGGGTAAGAGTTGGCACTACCACGTCATGTCTTCATTTATGAGATGTTCTACAACTCTCACCTTAAAGGCATGGCTTATCCCAAGATTTTTCAAACAAGTTACGTATATTGGGCAAGATTCAACACTAACACATTGTGTTTTTAACTTATGATATGCTCTATAACTCTTGTCTTACAGGTAAGACTCAGACTAAGGACCATCAAACAATACGTTATGCCCCACGGGCAAGAGTTGACACCACCACATTGTATATTGATTTATGAGATGTTTTATAACTCTTTCCTTAGAGGCAAGACTTAGACCAAAGACTTTCAAGTAACAAGTTGTGCCTCATGGGCAAGAGTTGACATTACCACATTGTGTTTTGATTTATGAGATATTCTATAACTCTTGCCTTAGAGGCAAGACTTAACCCAAGAACGTTCAAATAACAAGTTATGTCCCAAGGGTAAGAGTTAACACTATCACATTGTGTTTTGAGTTTTGAGATGTTCTATAATTCATGCTTTAGAGACAAGACTTAGCCAAAGGACTTTTAAACAATAAGTTATGCTCCATGGATAAGATTTGACACTACTAGATTGTGTCTTGATTTATGAGATATTTTATAAATCAAGGACTTTTAAACAAGAAGTTATGCCCCATAGGTAAGAGTTGACACTACCACATTATGTCTTGATTTGTAAGATGCTATATAACTATTGTATTAGAGGCTCGAATTAGTCCAAGGACTTTCAAATAACAAGTTACGCCCCATTGGATAATGTTGATACTATCACATCGTGTCTTGATTTATGAGATATTCTATAACTCTTGCCTTAGAGGCAAGACTTAGCCGACAAGTTACGCCCCATGGACAAGAGTTGACACTATAATATTGTGTCTTGATTTCTATGATACTCTATTAGTCTTGCCTTTAAGACAAAATGTAGCACAAGAACCTCCCAAAAGAACAAGTTACGCCCAATGAACAAGTGTTGACACTAACACAATATTTTTTGATTTATGAGATGTTCTATAACTCTTGTCTTAGAAGCAAAACCTAACTCTAGGATTTTCAAACTACAAGTTATGCTCCACAAGCAAGACTTGACACTACCACACTGTGCCTTGATTTATGAGTTGTTCTATAATTTTTGTCTTAGAGGCAAAACTTATCCTAAAGAACTTCCTAACAACAATTCATGTCCTTAAATTTATTTTGATGTCAAATAAAGGAGATCTTTTTGCGGATTATCCAATTTTTTTTATTAACAAAATATAATAGAAGTTGAGAAAAAGGGAAAAAATGATCAAATAAAATAGATAAATAAAAAAAGTGATTGACATAAAAAGGCAGGAAAAAAATAAAGATTAAGAAAAAAGCAAAGAATTAAAAAAAATTGAGAAAAGTAAAAATAAGAGGAATTTTTTTTTTTTGAGAAAAATGAGGAAAAAAAGAGAAATGATAAAAATCAAAAATAAAAGTTGAGACAAATGAATTAAAAAAAAAAGAAAAAAATAAAGAAATATATAATGTTTGAGAAAAAGAGAAAAAAAAATAAAGGTTGAGATAAATGAATTAAAACATGAAAATGAAATTAAAGGAATAATAAAAATAAAAATAGAATTTGAGAGACAAATGAGTATGAAAAGTTTAAAAATATTTGAGGTGTAGAGGGTAAAATTGTACTTGTACTACACTAAAAAGGAAGGAAGGCAGTGTTTAAATTTTTTTCTTATTGGAGTCAAAAATTCAAAGTCATCCACTATTGGGGCTATAACATGTAATTTCCTGACAAAATTTAACCAAAAGCATTACTCCTTGAGTTTGAAATTAAAGAGTGGTGACTCTTTGGCCATAGCCGATCAATAAGCCAACTTAAATGAAAAATTAGCTGTGATATTTAAAAATATTAAACTTTTATCAAATATATAAATATCCACCTTTTAACTCTAAGATCTTTAATTCTTTATTTCAAAATTTAAATGCGAAATAATTTGAGAGATTCTTATACTTATTTATTTTGTCATTTCGATCTCTATGCTCAACAAAATTTTATCTAGACATTTTTACTTGATCAAACTTATACTTTAAATATCTTGGACCGTTGAAAAAGCATATGCGATAACTTAAGGACCAAGTTGGACAAAATTCGTGTAATACAAGTGAATTAATAGACTAAGCAAAATATTTTAATTTTAAAAATAAAAAAAACATATTTAAAATTAAAGAAAGAGGCCGAAAAGAAAATCAAAAATAGAAGAAAAAACTAAGTAAACAAAAGGCTAAAAAGCCTTCTTCCTCCATTCATATCCGCATTTCTCTACTTCTTTTCCTCCATTCTGTAATGGCCAACTCAAATAAGTAAAAGAGAAATTTTGAGATAATTATATAAACTAGTTCTTGACAGCGTGCATTACACGTAATCTCATGTGAAATAATGCAAACTTTGTTTCAAATTAGAGAAAAATAAACACAACACATACTCAAAATATAATATGCAAATTAACATATGAAGATTAAGCATACAAAACCTTGTCTCGATTCATTCTCAAAAACATTAATATTTAATTGAATTCTCAAATTCAAAATAGTTACATATCTCTGAACTTAGCAGAATAATAAATTAAGGTAGCCAAATATTGCTTTTAATTTTAACTATATCGTTTTATTATGAGGTATAGTTGTACAAAATCATATAGTAACTAGAAACTTATGTAACAGAAAATTCAACCATCTACACATGTATTTAACAAAAACCAACAAGTAGAGAGGTTAGATTTAAAAAAAAAAGAAAAAAAGGACGACCAAATAGAGATCATGGCTAGAAAATTTCTGCGTCGATTATGCTAGCGATTATTCTGTAGGTAGTTTTATGCAACTTTCGTCTATGTTGCATTCGATCCTTGTTCTTCATGTTCTTAAAACAATCACCAACTCTACCTATTTTCATTGTTGTTACATCCAACATCTTCATCATTACATCATTATTTGCTAATGCTTTATTTTTCATTACTATCTCTTTACTGATTTCTTTTCTATTTATCAATATGCTTTTATACATGTAGCATGTTGCCTTATTTGCTTGAACTTACAAATCTGTATATATATAAAGCAGTTTAGAATGATTTTTCAGAAGTATACTTGATAACTATTAAGATGAATTGGGTATTACGCAGTTCTTAAATGCAACTTTTCATATTCTCCATCTTATTAAAATTAATTTGGTCTTTTATGTATCAAACCATCAAATGTTATTAACTTCTCTTTTTCACAGTTTCAGGTAATGAAGAGATAAATTAATAATTAATTAACTATATTAGTTAATATAGTATAATATGATATGGTTATTATTTAATATTTAATTAATTAAATATCTTATAATATTTTGATATAGTGTCAAAGTAAAATGATGGTTCAATTTTAACTAAAGGATTTCCCTATTATAGAATAAATATGATTAAAGAATTGTGATTACACTTCAAAAATTATAGAATGAAAAGAAAATCATATAATTGATCCCAGAAGTTCTATTATTGTCTTATACTTGTGGGGAAGAAGATAAGAGGATTGAGAGAAAGAAAAAGGGAGAATAACAAAAAGAGGAGAGGAGAAAAGAAGTTGGGGAAGAAATGTGAAACACCCTGGTTTCTAAACCTTAGCAAATTTCCTTGATTTCTGGTTTCTGGGCAAGATACGACTTAGGGGAAAAAGTCGTACACTTGGGTATGGGTGGTATGATCTAGTCATATGCTGATCGGTGTTGGCTGGTAAGATGGATGTAGTTACAGAAATGGATACGATTTGGGTGGTACAAGTCATGTCGGTGTATAAAGGTTGTTTGGTTACTCCACTTAACATTAGACTTAGTGAATTAGGATGGATCTGAGTACGAGTTGCTCATCATGAGCCGTAAGCCAGGGTACGAGTCCTACCATGAACTTGTATAGTGGTTAATGTTCAACCTTTTGAAATTCTATTCTGGTAGGGGTACGATTTATAAATACTAGTCATATACTTGGATACGACTTGAGTTTGGGTGTGTCGTACCTTGGACAAGGTTGGGTCTAAGGAGCGAGCCTAGGGTATGAAAGGTAGGTACCACTTGTACAGGATGGGTATGACTCGTAAGGGTCAGTTGTACCTTATGACGAACATTAAGTACAATTTAAGTAAGGGCAATTTAGATATTTCCCCACTTATCCTAATGAGGTTCCACGAATTATATTGCACTTGCGAGGTTATTTACCCTACTATTCTATTCTTAAGCACTTAGAAAACACTCTTAAATCCTCTCTAGAGTTCCTGGGCAAAGAAAACTAGGATTTCATTTTAAGGAGAAAATTAGGGCTTGTCTTGGTGATCTGTTTCCATCATCATCTTGGTATAAGGTATATTCTCTCTACTCCTTTTTAGTTCCAACTAAAGGCGTAGATTTTATACAATGTTTCCATGATTTAAATATTTTATGATTTTGCATTTTTAAATATGATTTGGGGGTTTTGGTTATAAATTCTTGGTTATAGTTTTCCCATATTTTAATTATGCTTTTATACGCATTTATGGTAGTTTTGGATAATTAGTTGCATGGGAATGATTGTTTAATAATTGACTTTGATTTTGGAAATACCATGCCCCTAATGCGTTTGATAAAATGGCTATAACAATGTTTTCACCATAATATTGGGTTTTGAATGGAACTTATGCATGTTTTAAACTTGGTAATAGAACTCTAAATAATATGAATGGTTTAAATGGTTTTGGAATGACTTGTCTTAATAAACATATTTGTAGGGTACAAGGGAATCCCCCAAGCTAACATGGTAATGGATACTTGATACGGGCACGATCACATATATGGACTTATGAGAGTATGTGTTGGACCCGAGACTCGGTGTGTGTAATTGAAGTGCAAAAGAGGACCTAAATACACACCAAAATAGTCCACTACATACACTAGAGGAGGGCTTCTTCACTAAGGGGACTTTTGGTCATTTTAACTTCTATTTTGTAATACACTATATAAGGAACATTATAGGTTTCTTTTATTAGTTTTTGGATATTGAATCTTGTAAAAACATAGTAGAAAGACAAGTTTTCTCTCTCTTTAGAGGCTTGGCCGAAACAAGGTGAACAACAAGTATAGATTTCCTTGTATTGTTCTCTTGCTTGGAACGTTGGGTGCTTGAAGGATTGAGGTCCCTCTTATGTCCACCGAAGAGTGTAGGTGTTCTTATTATCATAGTATTAAGGGTCTTTATGTTTGAAATACACTTAGGTTCTTAGTTCATGTAATAGTATATGTCACACTACCTATCTTTCCATTTCTTACATTCTTGTGTAGTGTTTGTGTTTTGTAACCTTGTAATCCATGGTTTGTATTATCATATTCATGTTGTTCATCATCTTGTTGTTGTTAACTTCGTTTGTGGTGGTTGATTTGGTATTAAACACACCCTTATATCTTGTATTCTTGTTGTTGTTTGTTGAATCCGAGAGTGGTGTCTATTTGGTCCTCGGATCCTTATGATTTGTGAACTATTTTAGAGTGTATCATATCATTTGGTATCAAATCAATCTTTGATTTTGTTCTAACAAGATCAATATTGGGCTTGAGAGTTGAAAAATTAAAAAAAAAAGAAGTGTTTTTGTGTTTGGTGTTCTTGGCCGAGAACTAGAGTTCTACTTGTTGTTGTCTAGGCCAAGAGTTTGGGCCTATGTTTAGGAGTCTTTTATTTGTTTTGAATATTTCAAGTATTAGTCTTCTTCATCACTAACACTAAAGGTGTTTAGATCTAAGTTGAGCTCAAACTTGTTGAAGTTGTTGTGTGGGCCGTGTGTCTTGGGCTTGAGAGTTGAAAAATTCAAAAAAGAAGAAGAAAGAAGTATTTTTGTGTTTGGTGTTCTTGGCTGAGAACTAGAGTTCTACTTGTTGTTGTCTTGGCCGAGAGTTTAGGCCTACGTTTAGGAGTCTTTTATTTGTTTTGAATATTTCAAGTGTAAGTCTTCTTCATCACTAACACTAAAGGTGTTTAGATCTAAGTTTAGCTCAAACTTGTTGAAGTTGTTGATGTGAACAAGGTGTGGGCCGTGTGTTGATGTTGTTGTTCTTGGCTGTGTGGTAATTTTGTTGTGGATTTGGTTGGACGTTGGTCGATATTGTTGTTGTTCTTGAAAGGTGGTTGTTGTGTTCTTGTTATTCTTCACCCCTTTCATCTCTTGTTAAAATAAAAAGTGAACGTTAGATCTACAAAAGGTAAAAGACTAAGTTGTAATACTTATTGGTGAAAGAACTTGATCACATCACTCAAAAGACTTGACAACCACTTTTCACCTACTTTCTATGATTTAAGGACCTTGTTTCAAGGAGAAAGTACAAAGAAGGTGAAGTCTTTCTTTTGAATTTGGAAAAGAAACTCCAAGACCATATTTTCTTCCATTAATCAAATCCATGAATTCCAAATTGTAAACTTGGTCAAGACTTGAAATTGAAAGGTAAAATTTGACAAAATCGTGGCCAATAGTGGGACTGTTACATCACTAATTTACTGTTCACGTAATATTTTTAAGCTCAATTTTTTAGATTCTTAGTTTCATTTTATTGTTCCTTAGTTGTGTTTGTTCGTTCGAAAACTAATTGAAGCTAGTAAACTCCTACTAGATTGTGAGTTAGTTTTGTGTCCATTCGTGTTAAGCCTTATTTCTGTGCTTTTTTCATTTTTAAATTATTGATTAGTTCTTGACTCATGTCATACAAGACTTGTTTGAGTTTCAAAACAAAATTCTAATCCGGACAAGAGTAGACTCAATCCTCAACTCCTCATGGATTCCTTATCCGGTTTACAACACTTGTGAAGCTACAAGTGAGGTAATCAAGTGTGAGAGTGTGGCGAGGTTATTTTTTAACTAACTTATTATTATTTTATAGGTGTTTTCTTAGGTATATTTAAATGGAGGGAACGACCTCCCAAACCGTAGGAAACAATGATACCAATATCCTCATGGCTTCTATTGAGGGCCTTAACCAAACTTTGGAAAGAATGCAAGTGAGTCTTGGGAAGTTAGAAACGGATGTGTCTTCAGTGAAAGAGGAAGTCGCATCATTGAAAGAGGATGTATCTACTATGAGTGAGAGGTTGGAATAAGTGGAAATCCAAATAAGCCTTATCTCTACTCCTCAACACTATCATGTGTCCTCGAGTGAACAAGATCAAAACACTTCCCCTACTATCTCCCCCAAAATGTTACACCAAATGATCAATCCACCGAGATAACCACCAAATTCTCACCAAAGCCGAGAGTTTGATATACCAACCCACCTCCTACTTCCCCAAGTCCAAAAAAAAGGATTTGGACCCAAATACCAACACCAAATGCGAGCCCTCTACTTAACCAAAGGCATCACATTCCAATCCAAACTCCACTAAACCAAAGGCCTTACTTTCCATCAAATCAAAATCCACTTAATCTAAATCAACCCAACTGTGTAGAAGGATATGGTAGAGAGGAACAATATGGGGGTTATGGAGCTTATGGTGATGTTTACTTAAGGGAAGAAGACGCGAGGGGTAGGCATGGAGATTTAGGCCAAGAGGTAAAGGGTGTCCACCAAACCCGAGAACTAGGCATCAATACCATCAAGGTTAGTATTCCGATCTTCAAGGGTGAGAGTGATACCAAGACGTATCTTGCTTGGGAGTCATCTTGTGAGAAGATATTCCAAGTAAATAATCTAACCAAAGAAAATAAGAGTTGTTATGCTATCGCTCACTTTTAGGGGTATGCAAACACTTGGTGGGAGTATGTGAAGAGGTTTGGTGATGAGTTGATTGCCGGGAAACAACCTCCATGGTTTAGATTGAGGTACCTTTGCGGAAAAGGTACTTACCCGAGGGCTACAAACATGAGCTTCTTGATAAGTTGTACAACTTAAGGTAAGGAGACAAAAGTGTCAGGAATACTATGATGCGTTTTAACAATTGATGTTAAAGTTTGATCATCGAGGAGAATAATTGAGCCATGACATTATATGATTTAAGGTCGGGTTGAATAGAGACATATCTTCTCGGTTGATCCTCCACAAGTTTGATACTATCGATGGCATCTTCTAAGCGACCTTGGAAGTTAAAAGAGAGCTCTCAGTTTCCAAGTCCAAGAGATACCAACAACCTTCCTCAAATTGGTACCAACACAAAGAGCACTCATTCAATGCTAACCAAATCGAGAACAAGGTTGTCCAAATTGAAACCAAGGTTGCCCAAAGGTATCCTCCAAGAAATAAAGGTAAGCCAAATCCTACTTCTCGTCCTAAGGGATTTCAGTGTTTCAAATGTCAAGGGTAGGGGCACAAGTCTAGTGAATGCCCAAACTAGATTAATGTAATCCTTAGGGAGGGAAAATTATATTACCTTAGTGAGGAGGTAGGACTTGAATCAGATGAGGGTGATGAAAAATCTCAAGATGGAGAGCAATAAGTCAAGGTAGAAATTGATGAAGGCGGGGAAGATGTGTGGCCGTGTGATGATGAGGTTGGAGTGCCTATATACATGGCAAGGAGAATCATAATTAGTGAGGGTTTGGAATAAGAAGATGAGAGTGAGGAGGGTGAAGAAGAGGAAAAGAAGTCGAGAGTCATGGTTGTGGGATTTGCCAGGAAAGGCCCTTTGTTGCTTACTAACCAAGATACTAGCACTTTGCCTAACATCAAATCTTCTTATATACTGGTTGTGGAACATGTAGGTCCAAGGAATATACTTGATGATCTCATAGAACCCTTGGTTGAACATCCTAACCTTAGGAGGATCAATGAAGAGATGATTCAAAGAGGAGAGCATGCGGGTGATGATGCCTTAAATTTATGGATAGATTCCTTTCAAGATGGAGAGGATGATATGGGCACGATAAAAAAGATGGAATTATGAGAGTGTATGTTGGACCCAATACTTAGTGTGTGCAATTTAAGTACAAAAGAGGACCTATATGTACACCAAAATAGTCCACTACATACACTAGAGGGGTGCCTCTTTACTAAGGGGCCTTTTGGGTCATTTTAACTTTAATTTTGTAATACACTATATAAGGAACATTATAGGGTTTATTTCATTAGTTTTTTGATATTGAATTTTGTAAAAACATAATAGAAAGATAAGTTTTCTCTGCCTTTGGAGGCTTGGCCAAAACAAGGTGAACAACAAGTATGGATTCACCTGTGTTGTTCTCTTTCTTGGAATGTTGGGTGCTTATTGAGGTCCCTCTTGTGTCCACTGAAGAGTGTAGGAGTTTATATTATCATAATATTAATGGTCTTTATGTTTGAAACATACTTAGGTTCTTAGTTCATGTAATAGTGTATGTCACACTACCTATATTTCCATTTCTTACATTCTTATGTAGTGTTTGTGTCTTGTAACCTTGTAATCCGTGGGTTGTGTTATCATATTGATGTTGTTCATCGTTTCGCTGTTGTTAACTTAGTTTGTGGTGATTGATTTGGTGTGAAACACACCCATATATCTTGTATTCTTGTTGTTATTTCTTGAATCTGAGAGTGGTTTCCATTTGTTCCTCGGATCCTTATGATTTGTGGACTATTTTGGAGTGTGTTTTGGCACTTTCCTAATTTGTATCGTATCAATACTTATTGGGTACATAGGAATCCCCTAAGTTATTTAGATAATAGGGTCTATGGGTAAATGGGAATCCCTTGACCACTTAAAGGTTTGGTTTAGGACAGTACTTACAAGTTATAGTCAATATGACGATACCACTACTAATAGCCTTGGTTAATAATAATGGAATAATGGTTTGGTTGGAAAATAGTTTTAATTAGACAATAATGGTAGTGATACAAGATCAAACCACAACACCAAGAGTTTCGGATTTCAGTCCAACAACACAAGAACAACAAGTTTTAGTTTTCGGTTTTTCAGCTTACAACAAGAACTAGTTTCGGTTTTCAATCCACAATCCGAGAACAACAAGATAGAAAACAAATGCTAGTGAATCGAAAGAGCCCCACACGGCTTCACTAGACTTCAAGATAACAAATCAACAACAACACAAGATAAAGAAAGATAGATAACTTGACATATAACATTCAAGAAACTAAGAACCCTAACATCAAGAGAGGACCCTAAGTCTAATGAATATAAACACCAAGTTCTTACGAGGACCAAGAGGCACTCAACGACCTCAAAACCTTTGTTTCTAGCCAAAGAGACAACACAAGTATCCCTCTACTTGTGAGATCTAGGGGCGGCTTCTTGGAGAAGAAGAGAGAGGAAAATGTTTGTGTTTCTAGGTTACAAATTTCAGATTTCAAAAACTAAGTCTAGCTCACTATGATGTTCTATTTATACTACAACAAAAAAAGGAGTAAAAGACCCATCCGCCCTTGCTTTCTTGTGGCACCCTTGGGGATTAGTTTATTACACTTTAGGACCCCTCTTCACACATAAGAACGTTTAGGTCCTTGGTTGGTTCGATCAACAAATCACACACGGCCAATTGCATGAACAAAGCTTGGAGTGTTTGTAATTCCCGAGCTTGGCTTCGTGTGAAAGGCCGTGTACCTGTGGAGGCTGCCTTAACCGTATCATCCTCTCCATCTTGAGAGGAATTTGACCTCAAATTCGGCATTTGGTCATCTTCAACCGCATCCACGAGGGAGAGATCTCCAACGTTGAAGGTGTTGTGCACTTGATATTCCGGTGGCAGGTCAATCTTGTAGGCGTTGTCATTGATTCTCTCAAGTACTTGGAAATGACCATCACCCCTCGGCAGCAATTTGGACTTCCTTTGAGCTGGAAACCGATCCTTGCGAAGATGCACCCACACCCAATCCCCGGGTTCAAGCACAAGCTTCCTTCTCCCTTTGTTTGCCCTTTTTGCAATCTCTTGATTCTT
This sequence comes from Capsicum baccatum var. pendulum, assembly GCA_030864225.1. NCBI lineage: Eukaryota > Viridiplantae > Streptophyta > Magnoliopsida > Solanales > Solanaceae > Capsicum > Capsicum baccatum. The sequence continues at coordinate 166,262,220 of CM061550.1, forward strand.
CTTTTCAAGCTTGATCCGCACCGTCTCATGCATTTTCTTCATGGCCTCGGCTCTTTTATTTCCATCTAAGATAGTCATGAGATCACTAGACAAAGGAGTGAGATCTAAAGGGGTAAGGGGGTTTAGGCCGTAAACACATTCAAAGGGAGTCATTCCCGTGCTCGAATGTATTACCCGGTTGTATGCAAATTCCACCAAGGGTAGGTGTTCTTCCCATGAAGTCAGTTTACCTTTAACCATAGAACGTAGCATAGACCCTAAGGTTCTATTTACTACCTCCGTTTGGCCGTCGGTTTGTGGGTGGCAAGACGTGGAGAAAAGTAACTTCGTCCCAAGCCTACCCCACATGGACTTCCAAAAGAGACTTAGGAACTTGGAGTCCCTATCACTCACAATGGTCCTTGGTACCCCGTGAAGCTTTACAACATGTTCAACAAATAATGAAGCCACACTAGGAGCGTCCTCGGTTTTAGCACATGGAATAAAGTGAGCCATTTTAGAGAATCTATCAACAACCACAAAAATGCTATCTCAGCCCTTTCTAGTCCTTGGCAGCCCCAAAACGAAATCCATCGAGATGTCCAACCAAGGTCTAAGGGGAGTAGGGAGTGGGGTGTATAATCCTTGAGGTTGGAGGTGAGATTTAGCACTCCGGCAGGCCGCACATTGATTACAAATTTTTGTGACATCTTTGCGCATTTTGGGCCAATAGAAGTTCTCCTCTAGGATTCCGAGGGTCTTGTCTACCCCAAAGTGACCCATGAGGCCTCCGTCATGGGCCTCCCACAAGTAATTCCCTCCAAGAACTAGAAGGAACACACAACCTCCTCCCTTTGAACAAATATCCCTCGAACCGAGAGTAGGAGGAATGGTTATTTTTCTTAAGCCAACGGTCCCTTCCCCACTCTTCGCATTCCCTAAAAATAGGAGCAAAGGTAGGATCCTCGGGATACAACATCCGCAAGCTCTCAAAACCCATTAACTTCGAAGACAAGGTAGCAACAAGCACATGCTTCCGAGACAAGGCATCGGCAACAACATTTTCCTTTCCCCTTTTGTAATGAATTACATAAGGGAAAGTCTCTATGAACTCAATCCACTTAGCATGACGCCTATTCAGCTTGTCTTGGCTCTTAAGGTGTTTCAACGACTCATGTTCCATTCGTATCACAAACTCCTTAGGCCACAAATAGTGTTGCCAATTTCCCAAGGCTCTAACAAGGGCGTACAACTCCAAATCATAAGTCGAGTAATTAAGAGTTGCCCCTTTGAGCTTTTCACTGAAATAGGCAACGGGCTTACCTTCTTGCATCAAAACAGCCCCGATGCCAACCTTACTAGCATCACACTCTACTTCAAACATCTTATCAAAATCGGGCAATTGCAATAAAGGCGCCGAGATGAGCGTATCTTTCAAGGCCTCAAAAGCCCTAGCTTGCTCTTCACCCCATTTAAAGGGTCCGTCCTTTCTAATTACCTCGGTCAAGGGGGCTGCTATGGAGCTAAATCCTTTGACAAACCTCCTATAAAAGCTTGCCAACCCGTGGAAACTTCGGATTTCTCCAATAGTTTTAGGGGTCGGCCAACTTCGTATAGAGTCTATCTTGGAGTCGTCCACTTCCACACCCTTTGAGCTCACAACAAAACCCAAGAATACAACTTTATCAACACCAAAAGAACACTTCTCCATGTTGGCATACAACTTCTCCTTTCGGAGTACATCAAACACACATCTCAAATGCATTACATGATCATCAATAGACTTACTATACACCAACACATCATCAAAGTAAACCACCACAAACTTCCCAATATAAGGCTTCATTACATGATTCATTAGCCTCATAAATGTGCTAGGAGCATTGGTAAGGCCGAAGGGCATGACCAGCCACTCATATAGACCAAATTTGGTCTTGAATGCGGTCTTCCATTCATCACCGGGTTGCATGCGAATTTGGTGATAGCCGCTCCTAAGGTCCACTTTAGAAAACACACAAGATCCGTGGAGTTCGTCTAACATATCATCTAGTCTAGGGATCGGATGACGATACCTTATAGTGATTTTGTTGATGGCTCGGCAATCGACGCACATGCGCTAAGTTCCGTCCTTCTTTGGTACCAAAAGTACCGGAACAGCACACGGACTCATGCTTTCCTTAATGTACCCCTTGTTGAGCAGCTCCTCAACTTGTCTTTCAAGCTCCTTAGTGTCCATAGGATTGATCCTATAGGCCGGTTTGTTTGGAAGTTGTGATCCCGGCATCAAATCAATTTGGTGCTCAATTTCCCGAAGTGGGGGCAGTCCTTGCGGAAGCTCTTGAGGGAATACATCGTCAATAGTTTCGAATCGATGAAGGGTCAAGTGAGTGGAAATCTCTTTGTTCAACCCACACTTGAACCGGATGATGTCGTGGCTGATTTGCTCCCCACGGTGATCAAGTTTCAACATGAGTTGTTGGAACTTGTCAAAATAGGCCATCACACTCTTGCCTCCTTGCCGCAAGCCATATAATCTAGCAAGCAATTCATGTCGGTATCTCTCGGGAAGGTATCGTTGTCTCATCAAATACCTCAACCGATACCAAGGTGGTGGCTGCCCGTCAACCAATTCATTACCAAATCGTTTAACATACTCCCACCAAGTGTTAGCATAGCCCTCGAGGTGAGCTATAGCATAGCAACTCTTCTTTTCTTCTGAGATGTCATTAACTTGGAAAACTTTGTCACAAGCCGATTCCCAAGTTAAGTAGGCCTCGGGGTCACTTTCACCCTTAAAGATAGGTAGACTCAACTTGATGGTGTTGATGCCTACGTCTCTCTCTTGGTGTCGGTTTCCCCTATCTCCGTACCCCCGGTATCTCCTAGGTTCTCCCCGGCCCTCTCTTAACTCCTCCTCCCTCATATAAGCATCATCAAAGGCTCCCTCTCCATCATACTCCTCTCTACCGTACCCTTCAAAGTGGGCTGGTCGGCCTTGGCCATTTTGATTCGGAGGATTTGGAATTTGCGGTCTTTGGTTTAATGGAGATTGGAATGGAGGGTTCGGATTTAGTGGAGGTACTTGGCGCCCAAATCCCTCTTGTGGAATGGGAGGAGCTTGGAAATGTAGTGGTCTAGTGGAGTCTCGGTTTGGAGGAAAATTGGTAGATTGGTTTGCGGTATTTGGTGGAGCTTGGGGTGCATTTAGCATTTGGTGGATCATTTCGGGGGTGATGGTTGCGGAGGAGGTCCTATCATGACCATTGGTAGATATGTGTAGAGGAGTAGATGGGCGAGAGTTCCTTTGACTCTCCACTTGATCTAATCTCCCGCTAATAGTCAATACTTCCCCCCTTATTGCTGCCAAGTCCCCTCTCACGGCCCCAAATTCCGAATTCATCCTTTCAAGTGTCCGAGTAACGGCCTCAAGAGTGGCCCTCATTGAGTCAAGGGCATTAGTATCCGCATTATGAGATGTTGTTCCTTCCATCGTCAAGGTATTAGCCGCTTTAATCACCACAAGTTCGTGTTCCACAAGTGTTGTATAATTGGCTAGTAACCGTGAGATTTACAAGGTTTGAGTAAGCTCTTATCCAGAATGGATTCTTGTTTGAAGACTCAAAGAATTCTTGCCGGACTAGAATCAAAATCAGCAACTCATTCAAACGAATAAAAGCACACAAACAACCGTTGACACGAACAAACGGCTCAAGGAACTAGTTAACAACCTAGTGGGAAAATACTAGTTTGTTAATTAGTTCTAAGACCAAGTAAAGGGAAACCAAGAATCAACAATTAGCAACCAAAGAATATCCTAAGTTGAGCTTATAGTGACATGGTAGCATGCATTGGCCCCACACGTTCTTTTTCTCATCGGATTTATATATATATATTTTTTTTTTGCCTTGATTTAATATTCACACAACTTGTGCTAATTTGAAAAGTGTTTTGGTGGGAAAAAAACTAAAATTTGAAGTCTTAACTCTTTTTCAAATTCAAGACAAGTGGGTTTGGTTGACAAATTCCACAAAACAAGGCTCCTTGATTTAGGGGAATTGATTGACAAGATTACAAAGTGATGGGTGCAAGTCTTTCACAACAACTTTATAATTTTCCCACTTGAGTACACAACAAGATGAACACTTCAACAAGATGAACAAGATGACAAGTTCAAAAGATGAACACTTCAACAAACTTCAACAACTTCTTTAGCACATAAACACACAACCACCGATTTGCTTTTGGTTATCAACACATACAACTTTCGGCCACTTCAAGTCACTACGCAATCTTCAATTTTTTTCAAGCTCAACTTTCGGATCTAGACACCTTAGTGTTGGTGAGAAAGAAACCAACACTAGAAACTCACTAAACAAGCAAAATAACACCTAGATCTAAGCATACAACATCATTCTCGGTTTTTAACTTTTAGTGGACAGATTTCAGAATTTTTTTTTTTTGTAGTTTGTTTAGTCCGTGAACTAGCCCAAGATGGGTTGTGTTGGAACACAACCGGTCTTGCTTTGATACCAAATGATACAAGATCAAACCACAACACCAAGAGTTTCGGATTTCAGTCCAACAACACAAGAACAACAAGTTTTAGTTTTTGGTTTTTCAGCTTACAACAAGAACTAGTTTCGGTTTTCAATCCACAATCCGAGAACAACAAGATAGAAAACAAATGCTAGTGAATCGAAAGAGCCCCACACGGCTTCACTAGACTTCAAGATAACAAATCAACAACAACACAAGATAAAGAAAGATAGATAACTTGACATATAACATTCAAGAAACTAAGAACCCTAACATCAAGAGAGGACCCTAAGTCTAATGAATATAAACACCAAGTTCTTACGAGGACCAAGAGGCACTCAACGACCTCAAAACCCTTGTTTCTAGCCAAAGAGACAACACAAGTATCCCTCTACTTGTGAGATCTAGGGGCGACTTCTTGGAGAAGAAGAGAGAGGAAAATGTTTGTGTTTCTAGGTTACAAATTTCAGATTTCAAAAACTAAGTCTAGCTCACTATGATGTTCTATTTATACTACAACAAAAAAAGGAGTAAAAGACCCATCCGCCCTTGCTTTCTTATGGCACCCTTGGGGATTAGTTTATTACACTTTAGGACCCCTCTTCACACATAAGAACGTTTAGGTCCTTGGTTGGTTCGATCAACAAATCACACACGGCCAATTGCATGAACAAAGCTTGGAGTGTTTGTAATTCCTGAGCTTGGCTTCGTGTGAAAGGCCGTGTACTTGTGGAGGCTGCCTTAACCGTATCAGGTAGGGTATGAAAGTTAACTGTGAAGGTGGGAGTTTAATGAATGAACATGGGAAACTCATGTTTGTCGACTGGGGGGTAGGGTATGACGGCCCTTTTATGATACTATGAGGAACACGAGAATCTTCTAAGTACACTATATATATGTATCATAGAAAATGAAGGGTACATGGGAATCCTTGACTCTTATGGTGTTTTCGGTTCGTGCGGATACACACATAGGGGACCGTTCAGGGGGATACACTTGACCCATATAGCCCATAGATGATTTTAGGATGGTTAAGTTTCGCATTTCCATATTAAAGGTTTTGAATGCATGCTAAAGCCGGTTTTCTTTCCTGCCATGGTTATATATATATGGGTTGCGTTCATATGGATGATTTTACTTGGTTTTCTTAAATATCATTATTTTATCCTTATTATGAGTTCATACTAGCGTTCACCCGCTAACCCATCATCAGGCAGCTGTATCCCCATGCGATACAGGAATCAATCGTTCTATTCCTTTTGCTTAATATTCAAGCATTCGGGGGTTAGTTTTGGATTGAAGTGGTGAGCTTTCATTTTTTAAGAAGGCTCCATTTTATGGATGTTATTACATGCTTTGGATTAATTATGGATATTGGTTTTGGCAATGGTTGGGGGCATGTCCTAACCAAATATTTGTATTTTTTGGTTAGAGGCTTTTGTGGAACTACTATGGGTTGGAATGGGTGGGATCAATATTTTTGTCAGCCTTAGCATTAGTATTAGAATTGGTATTGGGGCTGATATCAGTTGATAATATTAATGGTTGTTCTATCGTATTTTATTTTAGGATTATATATTTAATTATTAATTAAACTAATTTTGTTATGGTCGAATTTATTGTTTTGGTTTGGCTTAGTATGGTTGGACAATTGGTACAGGACAGTTGGACTAAGTTGGGTCAATCACGGTTGTGATCCTAACCCAAAGTCTTTATGTGAGCTATTATGCTATCTTGTTATATACTCGAAATTCATCCAACTTAGGGCAAGTGGCTAGAGGTTGGGTTGGGTAGTGGGGGTGGTCTTCAGTCTCGGTTGGACTTGGGATGCCCATTATGACAAGGCTCCTAATCGGGTTGGGTCAAGTTGGTATCAGAGCTTTAGGTTCATGATCAATTGGGAGTCCACAAAGTCGTGTCTGGTAGAGTCTCTTTTAGGGGTGTGTAATGTACCACACTCACAAGAGAGAGGCTACAAGGCATTTAGGAATATTTTACTTTCTTGGTATTCTATTTTCAACCTTGGAGTCTGAGTCCTAGAATTCATCTCTAATTCTTGGTTATTCGCTTTACAGATCATGTCTCGATGGTCTGGAATACAAGGAAATTCTTCTATCCCATCTGGGGATGATGTTGATGGGATACGTCCTACACCTGGAGTTCGCACTCATTATCGAGGTCTTATCCCTGATTGTTCTGGAGTTCCCCGATTGCTTCTAGTCCTCCTCTGTGTGAGGTGACTAATGTAGAATTTTGCCAGTCTATTTACACTCTTGCTCAGTTGGTTGCTGCTCAGGCTGGGCGGGATGCGTCTAGTCGGCTATCTTTTGTGGACACAAGGGTTGGCCAGTTTATGAAGCTGAATCTTTCTACTTTTACTGGTTTAAACGTGAAGGAGGATCCTCAGGCTTTCTTGGATGAAATAGAGAAGATATTCAGGGTGATGTATGCCACAAATATAGAAGGTGTGAATTTTGCAGCTTATCAGCTTAAGAATGCTGCGTACCAATGGTACGAAGAGTAGAATAGAGATAAAGATGATGTGGAGGAGTTGTCTTTATGGGATGCTTTTTCTAATGCTTATTTAGATTATTTCTTTCCACATGCACTGAGAAAAGCAAAGATGAAGGAGTTTGTGAATCTCAAGCAAGGTAAAATGTCTATCAAGGAATATGCCTTAAAGTTTCATCAGCTATCAAGGTATGCTCCTGATTTAGTGGCTGACATAAGGGTGAGAATGATAAAGTTCACTGATGAACTATCTTGGGATCTAATCTGTGAAAGAAAAACTGCATTGCTAGTCAAGGATATAGATATTTCAAAGTTAGTTATTCATATGCAGTGGGTTGAGGATGAAAAGAGAAAAAAGACAGAGTTTGGGGAAAGACAGGGTAAGAGAAGTAGGTTCTCTGACTAGAGTAGTGCTCAACAATAGGGAGGTCGGAATGGAGGTAAATGACAGTAAAAGAAGTGGGGGAGTTCTGGTTCCTTCTCTACTGTTAGTGATCTTTACTCGAGGCAGTCGGGTGATAAGCATCAGCTAGGTGGTGATAATTTTAGGGCACAAGGTGCCTAATCTCAGACGAATGAGGGTCAGTCAGCTTCTTCATGCCCTCCTTGTCGGTTCTGTGGTCGTCTTCATCAGGGTTATTTTGATGAAGACAGAGACAAGTATTTTAAATGTGGCTAGCCAGGCCATATGCTTAGAAATTATTTGGTCGGAAAGGGTGTATCGAGAGTGATCAAAGCTTCAGTTGCTTCATTTTCTACTTCTATTTTTGGTACCGACACAGTCTAGAATAGGTTGTATGCTCTTGCATCTCGGTAGGAATTTGGGGCATCACCTGATGTCGTTACTAGTACGTTACAACTCTTTTCTTATGACGTGTATTATCTTCTTGACCTGAGGTCCACTCTTTCTTATGTGACCCTATTCATGGATGTATGTATTGGTTTTAGTCCTAAGATTATTTTGGATTCTTTTTCTGTTTCTACCTCAGTAGGTGACTCGATTATTGCTAAAAGAGTCTATAGGGGGTGTAGTATCTGTTGGTAGCAAGCAAACCTTAGTAGATCTGTTTGATCTAGATATGGTGGATTTTGACATTATTCTAGGGATGGATTGGTTACACTCTTGCTATGCGTCCTTAGATTGTCGGACCCATAAGATTGTCTTTAGGTTCCCTAGTTGAAACACTTTGTTTTTTGTATCTTAGAGAATTTCCTAGAATTCTGGTCTTTGGACCCAATACGACTCATGGGTATGAGACGTATGTTAGGGTACAAATGGCATGGTTCAACCGTATGCTGACCAGTGTTGGTTGGTGGGATGGATTTTGGTCATTGGAATGGGTACGACTTGGTGGTAGGAGTCATATGGTTGGATATGAATTGTTTAGGGGTGTGTATTAGTCGGTTTGGTTTGGTTTTATATATTATCGGTTCGGTTTATCAATTTTTGGTTTTTAAATATGCTAAACCAATAACCAAACCAAAAGATAATTTTTATCGATTTTTGATTCATCGATTTTAAGTCCTTAACGATTCGATTTTCGATTTAACCGATAAGAAACTAGTCATAAAATAGAAATAGTAGTAACTAATATGGAAAAAAATCGAATCTTAGTTGAAACCAAAAATCCTACATAATGTGTTTTACTTTATTAGAATCTTCAAGTTTGGACTAAATGTTGTTAGGAGAAATTAAAAGTTCGTATAATTGAAATAATAGGTTTGTTAATTTTTAAAAATTAAAGTGAAATTAAGAGAAATATAAAATAAGTCATATATATATATATATATATATATATATATTCTTATTGGGTTATCGTTTACCCAATAACCCAATTAGAAAAAATCAAACCGAACCAATAACTCAATAAATTTTTCTTATAAAACCATTAAAAATGATTAACCCAATAACCCAACAACAATAAACTAATAACCTTTTTATCAGTTTGATTTATTGATCGGTTCAATTGTGCACACCCTTAGTATCGTTTGGTTCTTTCACTTAACCTTAGACTTGGTAACTTAAGTTGGATCTAAGTACGAGTGGCTCACCAGGATCCGTAAGCCAGGATACGAGTCGTACCAGGGACTTGTATAGTGGACAGTGTTCAAACCTTTCGTGATTCTATCTTGCGAGGGATACGGGTGAAGGGTACGGATCATATGTTGTCGGTACAACTTGGATAGGATAAGTCGTACACTGGACAGTGTTGGGTCCAAGGGTTGAGACTTAGGATACGAGTGGTGGGTACCACTAGTATCGACGGGTACGACTCGTGAGGATCAGTCGTACCCCTGTGATAGGATTTTCTGCAACTTAAGTGGCGCTAATCTGGACATTTCCCCACTTACCCTAATAAGGTCCCATGACTTCTAACTCACTTGAGAGATTATTTACCCTATTATTCTATTGATTAACACTTAGAAACTCTCCTTAAACACTCTAATTCACTCAAAAACTTCTAGGAAAGAAAGCTAGGGTTTCAACTAGAGGTCTAATTTTGGGGATCTTGGGTTGTTTCTCTTCGCCTACATTATCAATTAAGGCATGTTCTCTTCTCTCATTATTAATTCCAATCAAACGCATGATTTTATACAATGTTTTTATGATTTGAATATGGTATAATTTTAGGTTCTTAAATTATATTTGAGGGGTATTAGTTATAAATGCTTGTTTATGGTTTTCCCATGTTTTAATTATGCTTTTGTATACATTAATGGTGGTTTTAGATAATTGGTTGTATAGGAATGGTTCTTTGGTAATGGATTTTGGTTTTGGAAATACCATGCCCCCAAATGTCTTTGATAAAATGCCTTTATCAATGTTTGCCCTATAATATTGGTTTTTCAATGGAACTTATGCATGGTTTGAACTTGGTAATGGAACCCTAATTGATATAAATAGTTTAAATGATTTTAAATGGATTGAAAAGGCCTTAGTGGCCATGGTTTTGGTTAACTGGAAATCATGAAAGGTACATGGAATTCCTTAAACCTATATATGGTTGGCTATGGACTAAAGTTACAAGTATAGTCAGTATGATGATACCACTACTACTGGCCTTGGTTAATAAATGGTTAATGGATTTGTTGGTTTCTTGGTAATTATTTTAATTGGGCAATAATGGTAGGGTATGTAGCGAAGCCATGGAAGGTAGAGGTCCGGAGGGGACTAAAACTCGAAACTAATATTTGACGATGTGAGGTATGGTCTAAGTGATCGTATGCATGATGTCACACTTTATATTTGGGGGATGTACTTGTCATCCCAGGTTTTCTTCTTTGGTCGTGTGGCTTCACGCACTGGGGCCCTTTCAGCAAGGGTAGCTGAACCCATATGGCCTGTAGGTGGTTTAGGATGGGAAAGATACATAGCCCAGGTAAAGGTTTTAATGGCTTGCTAAACTCGGTTCCCTTTCCCGGCATGTATAAATATATATGTATGGTTTGTGTGCATATGGATGGTTTTACTTGGTTTTATAAATGGCAATTTTTATCCTTATCCTGAGTTTATGCTAGCACTCACTCACTAACCCATCTTCGGGTGGCTGTATATCTACGCTATGCAGGAACCGACCGTTCTACTCCTCCTACATACTGATTGACTCGGGGACAATAGTTGGATTAAAGTGGTGAGCTTTCATCTTTCTGGAAGGCTCTATTTTATATTATAGATATTTTTAGACATTTGATTTACTTATGGATGTTGGTTTTGGCTATGGTTGGGGAAATATCCCCACCAGACATTCTTACTCTTTTGGTTAGAGGCTTTGTGGTACTGCTATGGGTTGGAATGGGTGGGATCGGTATTGGTGTTGGCCTTAATATTGACATTGGTATTAAGGCTAATGACATTAGACATAATTTCTCACTATTCCATTGTATTTCATTTTGGGATTAATCATATTATGTTTTGGAACTTAGTTAGTTATGGCTTGGTTTATGGCCCTTGTTTTGGTATTGGTTTTGTTTGGTATAGTTGGACGATTGGTATGGGATAGTTGGACTCCGTTTAGTCGGTCACGGTTATGAAGCTATCCTAGAGTCTTCATGTAAGCTGTTACACTATCTTGTTATATGCTCAAAATTCAGCCAACTCAAAGCAGGTATCTGGAGGTTGGGTTAGGTAATGGGAGCGGTCTCTGGTCCTGCTCAAACTTGGGACACCCATTACAACAAGGCCATCGGTCGGGTCATGTCAAGTTGGTATTAAAGCTTTAGGTTCATGGTCAATTGGGAGTCCACAAAGCTATGTTGAGTAAAGTCTCTTTTAAGGGTGTGTAGCACGCCACATTCATAAGAGAGAGGCTACAAAGAATTTAGGAATATTTTACTTTCTTGGTATTCTATTTTCAAGCTTGGAGTCTAAGTCCTATAATTTTTCTCTAATCCTTAGTTGTTCACATTTCAGATCATGCCTCGACGATTTAGAACATAAGAAAACTCTTCAGTCCTATCTGGGGATAATATGATGGAGTACGTCCTACATCTGGAGTTCATCTTTGATCTCAGGGTCCTATCCTTGATAGTTCTAGAGTTTCTCTGGTTGCTACTAGTCTTTCTAAGGTGACGTGACCAATAGAGTTCTAGAGTTCCTCTGGTTGCTACTGGTGTTCCTCCGGATAGGGAAATAGAGTTTGGTATTGATTTTTTTCTGGATACTCATCCAATATCTATTTCTCCTTATAGAATGGCTCTGGCTGATTTGAGGAAACTCAAGGAGCAACTTAAGGATCTTTTAGATAAAGGGTTTATTCGTCCTAGTTTATCCCCGTAGGGTGCACCGGTGTTGTTCGCATGAAAGAAGGATGGTTCCCTTCTGATATGCATTGACTATCGACAATTGTTTAAGGTGACGGTCAATAACAAGTATCTTCTCCCAAGGATAGATGACTTGTTTGACCAATTGCAAGTTGAAGGGGCTTGAGAGGATTTATCCTACTCATGATTGGAGCTGTTGGCAGTGGTTTTTGCTTTGAAAATTTGGCAGCATTATCTTTATAGAGTGCATGTAGATATCTTTTTAAATCATAAGATTTTACAGTATGTGTTCACTCAGAAGTAGAATCTCAGGCAGAAGATATTGTTGGAGCTTCTTAAAGACTATGATATGACTTTTCACTAACACTCAGGTAAAACTAACGTGGCTACTGATTCTCTTAGCAAGTTGTCCATGGAGAGTTTGGCTCATATGGAGAAAGGAAAGAGAGAATTGGTGAAAGATATTCACCACTTGGATAATCTTGGAGTTTATCTATTGGACTCTGGATAGTGGGGGTAATGGTACAATAAATGGTTCGGTCGTATCTTGGTGCAAAGATTAAGCAAAGACAAGTTCTAGATCCTCTCTTGATGAAAATCAAGAGTAATGTAGGTATGCTAAAGGTAATGGTGTTTGAGATCTGTGGTGATGGGTACTTTAAGGTACCAAGAGAGTTTGTAAGTTTCTGATGTTGGCGGTTTGATACAAAAGATCCTTGCTGAGGTCCATGAATCACACTACATTGTATATTATGGATCAACGAAGATGTATCATGATCGCAAGGAGATATATTGGTGGAGTGGTATAAAAAGGGATGTGGCTAATTTTGTAGCCAAATGCATGGTGTGTCAACAAGTTAAAGTCAAGCACATGAGACCTGGCGGGTTGTATCAAGAAATTGATTTTCCTGTATGTAAATGGTAGGTAATAAATATGGATTTTGTTATCGGTCTTCCTCGATCTCGGAACCAATTTGATTTGGTTTGGGTCATTGTGGATAGGATAATAAAGTCTGCTCACTTCTTGCCGGTGCGGTCTAACTTTCTAGTCGAGGACTATGCACACTTGTATCTTCAGGTGATTGTGAAACTGCATGGGGTATTTATTTCGATTATTTATGATTGTGGTACACAATTTTTATCTCATTTCTGGTGATCTTTTTAGAAGATATTAGGTACTAAGGTGAGTTTGAGTATTTCTTTTCATCCTCAGATGGATAGGCAAGCGAAAAGAACTTTTCTGACATTAGAAGATATGCTTCGGGCATGTGTGATTGATTACGGTGGCAGTTGGGTTGAGTATCTACCATTGGTAGAGTTTGCTTACAATAATAGAAATCATTCTAGTATTGGTATGGCCCCTTTTGAGGTATTGTATGGTAGGAGGTGTAGATTTCCTATTGGTTGGTTTGATCTTGGTGAGGCTGATATGTTTGGTCCGAATATGATCTATAAGGCTATGGAAAAGGTGAAGGTGATTTGGGATAGTCTTAAGACTGCCTTAAGTCGCCAAACATGCTATATGGATGTAAGGCGTAGAGACTTGGAGTTTGAGGTTGGGGATAGGGTGTTCCTAAGGGTATCTCCCATGAAGGGAGTAATGCAGATTGGTAAAATAGGGAAGCTTAATCTAAGGGTGTCAAACGGGCCGGTTAAAACCGGCCCGAACCGGCCCATATAATTAAACCGGCCGGGTTAGACCTGGCCAGGTAAGACCAAGGGCTTTAGGGGTCTGGGTCCCGGTCCGTTTGGGTTTTTGATCTGGGCCCAGTTAACTCGGCCCGAAACCAACCCGGTTTGGGCCCGCCGATTAATCGGCCCGGCCCAATTAAGGTTTTTTTTTTTTTTTTTTGGAAATTCAGAATTTCATAAACTTGAATTAAAATCTTAGTTTTAATACATTATTAATTTACTATCAAGTATTATTAATTTATTATATTAAGTAGCATATATTTTATACTTTTATTTAAAGTAGTGTATATATTGAATGGTGTATATATATGTGTGTGCATATATCTTCTAAATCTAAAGTAGTATATATTTAACGTATACATGTTTATATATTTTATAAATTAGTATATAACTATATATATATGTATTGTGGTGTGTATATATTGAATGATATATATATATGTGTGTGTGTGTGTGTGCATATATCTACTAAAGTAGTGTATATTCAACGTTTAGATGCGTATATATTTTATAAATTAGTATATAACTATATAACTATATATATATATATATTGTAGTGTATTTTTTATTTAAAGTAGTGAATATATTGAATGGTATATATATGTGTGTGTATATATCTTCTGTAGATGAGTATATTTAATGTATACGTTATGTATATGGTTTATAAATTATTATATAACTATATATATATATATATAAATATTGTAGTATATCCATATATATATATATATATATATATATGTATTGTAGTATATATTTTATTTAAAGTAGTACATATATATTGAATGGTGTGTATATATGTGTATATATCTTCTATAGATGTATATATTTAATGTATCCAAGTGTATATGATTTACAAATTAGTATATAACTATATATATATATGCATATTGTAGTATATATGTATGTACATTGTAGTATATATTTTATTTAACGTATGACATATATATTGAATGGTGCGTATATATGTGTATATATCTTATATAGATGTATATATTTAACGTATATAAGTGTATACGTTTTATAAATTAGTATAATATAACTATCTATATATTGTAATACATGTATATTGTAGTATATATTTTATTTTAAGTTGTACATATACATTGATTGGTGCGTATATATGTGTATATATCTTATATATATATATATATATATATATTTAACGTATACTAGTGTATATGTTTTATAAATCAGTATAATATAACCATCTATACATTGTAATAGATATATATGTAAATTGTAGAATATATTTTATTTAAAGTAGTACATATATATTGAATGGTGCATATATATGTGTATATATCTTCTATAGACGTATATATTTAACGTATACAATTGTATATGTTTTATAAATTAGTATATAACTATATATATATATATATATATATATATATAGTATGTACTTATATATTGTAGTATATATTTTATTTAAAGTAGTACCTATATATTGATTTAAAATGATTTAAAATGAATTTCTAGTTTAAATTAAAAACTTACTTTTAATAGATTATTAATTAACTATCATATATATATATATATATATATATATATATATATATTGTAGTATATACTTTATTTAAAACAGTACATATATATTGAATGGTGAGTGTATATGTGTTTATATCTTCTATAGACTTATATCTTTAACAAATACAAGTGTATATGTTTTATAAATTAGTATATAAGTATATATATATTGTAGTATATACTTTATTTAAAGTAGTACATATATATTGAATAGTGCGTATATATGTGTATATATCTTCTATAGACGTATGTCTTTAACGTATACAAGTGTATATGTGCGATAAATTAGTATGTAACTATATATATATATATATATATTTTTTTTTTTTGTATATATATATATATATGTATGTATATTGTAGTATATATTTTATTTAAAGCAGTACATATATATTGAATGGTGCGTATATATGTGTATATATCTTCTAAAGTAGTATATATTTAACGTATACAAGTGTATATGTTTTATAAATTAGTATGTAAGTATATATATTGTAGTATATACTTTAGTTAAAGTAGTACATATATATTGAATGGTGCATATATGTGTATATATCTTCTACAGACGTATATCTTTAACGTATACAAGTGTATATGTTTTATAAATTAGTATGTAACTATACATATATATATACATATTGTTGTATATATATATGTATATTGTAGTATATATTTTATTTAAAGTAGTACATATATATTGAATGGTGCATATATATGTGTATGTACCTTCTAAAGTAGTATATATTTAACGTATACATGTGTATATGTTTTATAAATTAGTATATAACTATATATATATATATATATATTGTAGTATATGTTTTATTTAATGTAGACAAGTAGTACATAATTATTGAATGGTGCGTATATATGTGTATATATCTTCTATAAGCGTATATATTTAACGTATAAATGTGTACATATTTTATAAATTAGTATATAAATATATATATATATATATATATATATTGTAGTGTATATATATATATATATATTGTACTATTGTAGTATATGTTTCATTTAAAGTAGTATGTATAGTCATATATAATTATATATTGAATGGTACGTATATATGTGTAATTGTTTATATATTTTTAAAAATATATATATTGTATATTGGAGTGTATATTATTGTAGTGTATATAGTGTATATTGGATTTTTTTTAAATGGGTTTGACAGGTTTTTAATCGGGTTTGACTGGGTTTAGGTGGGTTTAATCGGGTTGGTTTAAGTGGGCCGGTTCAGGGTTGTTTTCAACATTTTTAATGTTAAATCCGAAATCGCCCTGGCCCACTTAACTCCAACCCGGTCCGAAACCGGTCCACACTTCGGTTAAACTAAACGGGCTGGTTTTGGGTTGGCCTGGCCCAGCCCACTTGACACTCATAGCTCAATCCCTGGTATCTTGGTTCTTATATGGTTCTGCGAAGGGTTGGTAATGTGGATTATGAATTGGAGTTGCCTTCTAGTTTGAGCTCCGTTCATCCAGTATTTCATGTTTCCATATTGAGAAAGTGTATTGGTGATCCTTCTTCGATTGTTCCCTTGGAGGGGTTGGGTATCTTAGACTCTCTGTTTTATGAAGAGGTATCGATTGAGATCTAGGATAGTCACGTTCGTCGATTGTGGACCAAGGATGTAGCTTCGGTTAAGGTTCTTTGGCGGAACTATAAGGTGAAAGAAGCTACATGGAAAGCGGAGAAGGACATGATGTTCAAGTATCCGAATCTATTTTTTGCTCTTGAGATTTATGAGGAAGGTATGTGTTCTTCAACACATCTTTATTTTCTGAGTTTGTTAAAGGAAAGATTAATAACTTTGCATTTTTGTTTTACAACTTTATTAACGATTGGGAATATATCTGATAATGCAAATGACACGTGGGAGTGGTTACCCCTACCTTGTCCGTTATTCAGGGATGAATGTTCCTACCGGGGAGACTGAAACACCCTGGTTTCCAGACCATAGAAAATTTCCTTGATTTTTGGTTTTTGGCCAAGATACGACTTAGGTGAACGAGTCATACACTTGGGTATAGGTGATATGGTCTAGTTGTATGCTAATCAGTATTGGTTGGTGGTATGGATATAGTTACTGGAATGGGTATGATTTGGGTGGTACTAGTCGTATCGGTGTATATGGCTTGTTTAGTTACTTCACTGAACCTTAGACTTAGTGACATAGGTTGTATCTGAGTACGAGTAGCTCACCATAAGCCGTAAGCTAGGGTATGAGTTGTACCATGGACTCGTATGGTGGTTAATGTTCAAACCTCTTGAAATTATATTCTGTCTGGAGTACAGTTTATGGGTACTAGTCGTATACTTGGATGTGACTTGGGTTTGGGTGTGTAGTACCTTGGATAATGTTGGGTCCAAGGGGGGAGCCTAGGGTACGAGATGCGGGTAGCACTCATACAGGATGGGTACGACTCATAAGGGTCAGTCATACCTTATGACAGGAATAAAGTATTGTTTAAGTGAGGGCAATCTAGATATTTTCCCACTTATCCTAATGAGGTCCCATGACTTATATTTCACTTGGGTGGTTATTTGCCCTACTATTCTATTCTTAAACACTTAGAAAACACTCTTAAATCCTCTCTAGAGTTCTTGGGCAAAGGAAGCTAGGGTTTCATCTTAAGGAGTAAATTGGGGATTGTCATGGTAATTTCTCTCCATCATTATCTTGGTATAAGGCATGTTCTCTTCCCTCATTGGTAGTTCCAACTAAAGGCATGAATTTTATACAATGTTTTCATGATTTAAATGTTGTATGATTTTGGAGTTTCAAATATGATTTGGGACTTTTGGTTATAAATGCTTGGTTATGGTTTTCCCGTATTTTAATTATGGTTTTATATGCATTAATGGTGGTTTTGGATAATTGCTAGCATGGGAATGATTATTTGGTAATTGGATTTGGTGCCCCCAATGTGTTTGATAAAATGCTTATAACAATGTTTTCACCATAATATTGGATTTTCAATGGAATTTATACATAATTTATACTTGGTAATGGAACCCTAAATAATATGAATGATTTAATTGATTTTGAAATGATTTGTCTTAATAAACATACTTCTGGGGTACAAGGGAATCCCCCAAGCTAATATGATAATAGACATATCGATTGATGATATTGTTGGCTGTTCCATCATATTTTATTTGGGATTATATATTTAATTATTAATGGAACTTATTTGGTTATGGTCGTATTTATGGTTTTGGTTTGTCTTGGTATGGTTGGATGGTCGGTACGAGATCGTTGGACTTGCTTAAGTCAATCATGGTTGTGATCTTACCAGAGTCTTCATGTGATTTGTTACGCTATCTTGTTATATTCTCAAAATTAATCCAACTTAGGACCGGCGGCTGGAGGTTGGGTTGGGTAGTGGGAGTGGTCTTCGGTCAGACTTGGGACTCCCATTACGACAAAGTCCAAGGTCGAGTCATGTCAAAATGATATAGGAGAGGAAAATAACAACTAATTTGCTAATCCCTTTCATAATAGTTCATTGTTTTTACATTGAACTCAACCCACACATGTCTTTCATGTGATCCTAACACATGCCTCTCATGTGATCACGAACTAAGTTCATGACAATCCTTCCCATTGAAGATCGATATTCTCCTCAAGGTCACTGACTCACTAGTGATACATTCAATTTGATCAGTTGAATTTTTTTTTGAATGACAAGTTGTATGGAATATCCCATTTTCGTATTCTCTCTTCTCATGTGATTCCCCAACCTCAACCTTTGACTGACATAACCTTCATCCACCATCGTCCCGATAGAGCTCCAGTATCCCTTCTTCATTATTGTTGTTCTTCAACTGTTTCAACAATTGCAAAGACTATGGTTTAAGAAAGTTTCAGTTACATTGTTATTGTAAGAGTTTAAGTTAAACTTTAGAATATTAGTTAATTTAGATTAGTTTCTTATCAATTAATTTAGTGCTTTACATATTACTGATGTGACTGGACTTGAATTTTTGATGATTTTGAGGTAAATTTGTGATTAAGTTAATTTAAATTTTTGATTATTTTAGATTATTTGTGATGATTATAGAAGGTGTATGAAGTTGATGATTTAAGGTTGAATCCATTATTAGCCAACAAATGTATACTAATGTCTCTTTTATTTATTGAAATAATTATACATATTTGATGTTTATTGTCAATACAATGTGTTAGTTAATTTTTAAATTTGTAAATTTAGTTTAAATTAGGTTTTAAATATTGTTAAGTTGTTAATTTTTTTTTTCATATTGTAACGATGCCGATATTGACACGGACACCTAATTAATGTAATTGTTTAATATGAGCAATGTTATTGCATGAAACTTTTTAAATTGGAAATAATTAAGATTTATATCCATCATAATTAGTTGAAGCCTAGATAGTTTATGTAAATTGATTATGGAGAGACCAATGAGGTGTGTGGTATATTCTATAATTTGGCGATACGTAAAAGTAATAGGTCTTCACAAGAAAATAGTATTCAACATGATAGGGTGCATGAAATGATCAATAATGCTTTTATGATACACTACGGGATGAAATTCGAATAATATTTTGAGAAAACTCTTGATAAAATGCAATACACTTCTATTAACAATTAGAAGAGACTAGTCATCCACTATGTATAGGGAGTCAACATTTTGTGTTGTCTGTTATAGTTATACTAAATAATATTGGATCAGATTTGGGTGTTCCTCAAGCTGTTATGGACTCTACCATTGATCTTTTAGAGAAACGAGTAAACTCAAAGTTCATTATTGTGAAAATGATTGCAAGTTGTTCTATTAAAATGATGACCATCTAAAAAATTATACATTTTGTTGACATGCTTATTTTAAGAGGACTCCCGGTGGGAATATGGTTCCAGTTAAAGTGATGTATTATTTACCTCTTATAGAGGTTGTATATGTCGATGAGCTCTGCTCATCACATGACATGGCATCGTAAAAATGAAAGGACACATAGTGTTATGTCTTATCCATCGAATGGAGAAACTTGAAAGCATTTCGATAAAACTTATCCTAACACTACTAGTGAATGGGTAAATGTTTGATTAGGCTTGTGTGCAAATGATTTATATCATTCTTTATTTCTGCTATGCCTTATTCTTGCTAGTCTATATTCCTTACTCCAAATAATCTTTACCTCAAAATATGTATGATAAGTTCCTACATATTTCTAAGTTGTAATGTCTCGAATCCCATAATCTATAAGCTTAGTTGATGTTTATCTGCGACCTTTGATAGATGAGTAGCATATGACTCCATTAAGCATAATTTCATTTTGTGTACTTCTCTGATATAGATTATTAATAATTTTTTTTGTGTATGAATGTTGTCTAGTTGGATGATGGTGTGAAGTTAGCTTGCTATATTGCACAAAACATAGCAACACATTCACTTTAAATCTGATTGTAAGAATTCATGATTTGATTGTTACCATATATTATTGAAAATGGGTTATGAGTTTAGAAAAATAAAACATATATTCAAAAAGAATAAGATTGAAAAATAATTTTCCACTTTCATTATTGTTGAAAGATAAAATTTTGGAGAGTTTTTTAGTTATCTAAGATTATAGTAGCTACACCTTCTAGGCTCCATGAATATGGTCGTGGATATAATTAGACTAAACAAAATATAATTCGGAAGTCACCATGAATCTTTACAAACTCTAAAGCATCCTAAATCTGGTCAAACAAGTTATTAAAATGCATAATCGGGTACTTATTCTTGATAGTCACCTTATTCAACCGTGTATAAATAATATACATCCGTATAGACCTATCCTTCTTTTTCACAATTAATATCGGATTTCTTCAAGGAAAAATACTAGGTCTAATAAATTATTTACTCAACAAATCTTGTAACAGATACTTCAATTCATTTAACCATATTGGTGCCATCCTATAAGACGAGATAAATATGGGTTTCCTAAATACCAAAATTAATGTCCCGCCTAGATGGAACACCGTGAAGAATTATCAGTAACACATCTTGAAACTCTCTAACTACTGATACTGACTCCAAAGAAGGCATGTCAACACTATTATCATAAATAGAAGACAAATATGAGAGACAACGCTTCTCAACTATCGAATGAGCCTTAAAAAATCACCTTTCTCAGATACGAGCCTTGGGTACCCCTACACTCCAAACTTGAGACACCTGAAATGGCTAAGGTAAATTTCTTGGCATTGCAATCAAGAATCACATGACATAGATAAAGTCAATTCGGGTACAAAATGACATCGCGGTCCATCTTGTCAGTAATAATCAAATCCATCAATATGTCATAATCTAAAAAGGTCACAAAACATAATTGGTACACTAGATCCACCTTTAAGAAATCACCCACTGGGGTTTAAATTCTTATAGTTATAAATAAATAATAACACATGATATCAAGAACTAATAAGAATACGCAAACACGTAAGAGAATGTAATGGTAAAATAAGATTGTAGTAGGTCGATGACATATTAGGACAATACCTATGATAACTGCATCAGGGGTCCGTGTATCTAGTATACTAGGAAAACTATAATTATAAGAATGATCATCTTTTGCTAGGTAACTCCTCTATGACTACCTTGAATAGTTTGTGGCGCAATCCTACCTATTTGAGAACCACCATGACCCCTAACTATTGATATTGATGCGCTAGTGGAAGCATGAGAACTTTGGTTTTAACCTCCCACTATGAATCTGGGCATCCCTAATGACATGTCCTGACTCACCACACTTAGAACAAAATCTAAGAACTACTATCTGCTGTCAAGGATCCAAATAATCTAAATAGCCACCATGCCTGAAAACCTCTAAATGTGACCCTAGAAACCTTGACCCAAACTACAAGAGACTCATATGGAATAACCTCTCTCAAATGCCTAAATGGAAACATTAATTGGCCTACAAAAATAATGATGAAATCTTCTCCAAAAAATATACTACCACTATATGAGGTACCACTATAAGAGCCAAATATATGTGACTTCTTATCTCTAAGATACAAAACTTCTCACGTTATATAAGCTCAACTTCCTTGGTCAAATCAACCATCCCCTAAAAAATATTTCAAAATATTGCCATATGTTTTCACATGAATAAGATAGATCAACTCCTTCACAAACTAGTGAATCCTCTCAAACTTATCGAGCAAGATCCTAACATAATAATAAGATAAGACATAAAATTTAGTCTCGTAATTGGTCACTAAGATAACACCCTAGGTCAAGTGCTAAAACTGATTCCTTATTTTTTCCTATAAGCTACAAGGATGAAGCTGTAGATGAAAACATGAGTAAACTACTCCCAAGTCAAAGAAGAAGACCCTAATAGTCTAGTATCAACACAGATTAGGAGTATGTACCCCCATTCTAGTCTAAGAATCATCTAGAGTATCAAAAAAGGTATTAAACTAAGTAATATCCTTTAAAATCAAGTACATAAATATGGGTGTCCAGAATACTAAAATAGCCACAAATTTGGGTGGTGCCTAAGATGGGACCTTTTTCTCTCCCAAAACTTGCTCACCTTTTAAATCATACTCAATTTCAATAAACTCTAATCTTGTTGGGGCTTGAGTAACTACTTAATATCATTCTTGTAATGAACCCTTTTGTCATTACTATAATATCCACATCCCGAAGGGCATGAAGTATGGAAATCCTTTACAAAATCTTTAATAGGTTTATTAAATAATTTTGTTAGATGAATTCCGAGTAGAAAAATTTTAAGGAGTGGCTAACATTACCCCACTATAGTGGCATGCTGACCGATATAGCAGGGTCTACAACAGAACTTCAAATTATTTAAAACCCGTTTTTTCCAGTTTTAAACCAAAATATTGCATCTTTCTTAAACTTTCTTTGGGTTGCCTTAAAGACCATATATTAAAGTGAATGAAGAAGTACACTTAGAAAAGGCATATCTCAAAGGTTTTTCCTAGTTTTTGGACAAAATTGCTAGAACGAGTCAAGGAATGAAAGTTTATGCCTCCGTAATAGATGCTTGACACCAATGTAAGCTAGGTTGAATTTAAATAGTAGAAATAAGTTAGAAAACATGTTCATAATATTGATTGGTTAGAGATATCATGCTTGAGCCTTCAAGAAAGGTAATTGGATGAATAAAACAAGGAAATTAGGGAAACACAGATGAAGTTAGTATTGATTGCGAGGTAGGCTATTACTATGCGTATATGCCAATTGAGTAGTAAGTGGAAATGAACTAGTCGTATTAAAGGATCATAAATAAATGGAATGAGTTAGTAGCAAAAGTGGTGTAAATGCATTAAAACTCTATAGTTAGTGATAATTGATTTGTTTGATAAAGTTAGATGTGGATATTGCAAAATATGGTGTGTCAATACACTTGTAATGCTCTGTTCCATCGTTACTAAAAATATCCACAGTAAAGACATAAAAACCTTATTATCATAGATTATAGGATCAATCTTTTAGTATGGGAGTGCATTAAATATGAGCTTAGGTCATACAATACCTCTAGCATAAAGTTAAGTTGGAAGTGTTCTTACCAATTGAGTTTTGAGCTATGTTAAAACTAGGTTCAACTTTAAAAGAGCACTACTCCTAGAATATAAAGTATTTTGGGGCCCAATACCCACCAAATGAAAGATCTTTGAGTCATCTTTCAACATCTCCAACAATTTGCTAATCTACATCCAAAGTAAAAAGTTATGATTGTTTTATTGAAGACTATCCAAACTAAAAAGTTGGTCATTGTAGCAACATCACTGCAATGAAAATCGGGTCGCTGCAGCGACAACTGGAAGAACTTAAGCATATTTTTGAATTTTTGGGGGGTTTTAACTCAAAAAATTTGTTTCAAAGTCCTAAGATGGCGATTTTCCAAGTTTTAAGATGTAAATGTTTCATTGAGGTAAGTTCTTCCATCATGTTCTTCATCTTTGAATCCAATAACATCTTAAAATAAAAAAGGTATGTTAAGGTTATCCATTCTTCTCCGCATGTTTCCTTAGATCCTAAGTACGATAGTACTAGTATATTATTATTGAGCTACTCATAGCCATAGTTTTTGAATTGGCTACTTGATTAGGTATATTTATCCCTTGTCAAGACTTATTCTATATATAATGACCTCATGTTAGCTCTGGCTTAGAATTACTTGATTAGGCCACTTACAACTTGCCCACTAACTTTAGCTCATTTGCTTGTTTGTTTTATTCAATTATTATGGTTGCTTCAGATACAAATACATAAGCCTTGTATGCTAGGATATATACACATTGAGTCTAGCTTGTATGTTGAAGATATTATGAGCCTTCAAGCTAATCAGTTAGTTAGAGCATCGGGACAAGCCAATTATTTAGAACTTAGGAACAATTGATTACTAAGAGCCTTTGGGCTAAGATGTCAATCAAAGCCAATGGGATTGACAAATATAAAAAGCTTAAAGGCTAGAAAAATATACAAAACCTACAGGCTAGACAGATTCACATAGCCTATATGTCATGACACGAACTAGGGCCTACCCATTATGGGTATCCCAAGTCCACAAAGGGATGAAGACCACCCCTTCTGCCTAGACAATACAGAGCATAACACCTAGTAGAGGCTGAATTCCAAACATATAACAAAATAGAAAAGTAATAAACTCAAAGATATCTAAGAATGTCAACATCAATACCCAACCACAGTAATATCCAAAAATCCTCTACTAATTTGAAAACAATCTAAGTCGGGACATGCCTCTGACCCTGAGAATGACAATGTAACCTCTCTAGTTCTGATTTATGAAAGAAAACCAATGGAATGATCAAGTCTTTTAGAGAATGAAAGATCACCACTTCACCACAATCGACTGATAAACCGTGCTGATCCACCTAACACTATGTAGAAAAAGTAGACTTACCTTCAGACCCTGTATCGTATGGGGATACACCGTTTGAAGATGGTTAGTGGGTTGAGAAATAGCACGTAACTCATGGATAATAATATGGTAATAAAAATTCAAAATCCAGTTCCACTCAATGTACATGTTCACATATATATATGCATATAAATATACTTATATAAAATGCTGGGATTGGGAACAAGGCTTAGCATGCTTTTTAAAATCTTAATCTAGGCGTGTAGCATAACCGTCACAATAAGGCACCCATGGACTATATGGGTCTAGCTCTCCCCTAGCTAAAAGGGCCTTAGTGCATGAAGCCGCACAAACCATAGGATAATCATAT
This sequence comes from Capsicum baccatum var. pendulum, assembly GCA_030864225.1. Lineage (NCBI taxonomy): Eukaryota > Viridiplantae > Streptophyta > Magnoliopsida > Solanales > Solanaceae > Capsicum > Capsicum baccatum. The sequence continues at coordinate 166,287,476 of CM061550.1, forward strand.
GTAAATATGCACCATGGGGGACTCAAACCTCCCAGAATATACTAAAGGTGACTTAAACACCTAGTTATTTAACATGGGAGACTCGAACTACCCAATCATATAATAAGGGGGACTTGAACCACTCGGTCATTTAGACCACTGCGTCGGCAATAACAATTTACAGTATTGGTTCCTTAGGATATCTACTTTCACGGCCCGACTAGACATCCCTCTTTTAAGCCCAATTAAACCACTTTCAACATATTCCTATTCATTAAACCATTATGCTCTTTAAGGCATACACAGTTGGTATCATCATACTAACTACATTTGCAAGGTAATAATATCATGCCATTTTAATTCCATTAAATTGGGGAAAAAGACTCCCTGGGTTTATTAATATAAGGTGGGGAGCACCAAATTCCTTTGTTCATTAAATCAAACCATCTTATTTCAATAACCTCTTTACATTAGGCAATTATTTTAAAAGTAGTTCATTGTAACTATACCCATACTCAGAACCCTTTACATAAAATTGTGTTGGGGATATTACTAATTTAATTGTCAATATTCACAAAATTTGGGGAAACCATAATCCCCTAGTCTAATCACTATGCCCAAGCACCCTACAAGTTTAAAACCATATATAAAGCATGAAAAATGCATAATAAATCATGGTAAAACAATTTAAGAAATATTCATCCCAAAACCCTCAACCCATATCAAAACCCATGTTCAAATCCATATAAACAATCATATGACCTTATGCTTTAAGTAAAAATATTTTAAGGGTAGAGTCACATGCCTTAAATATCAAGAATTATGGAGAGAATTTGCCCTTGGAAGCTCTAATTGATCAACTTCTTGGAAACCCTAAGTATCTTGACATTGGAGAATTTAGAGAGTTTGAGAGAATGTGTTTTTATTTGCTAAGGGATGAGAATAAAGCCCTAAAAGTGTTTTATAGACAGGGATTTTAATTGGGATGTAAGGTAAATGACCAAAGTGCCCCTTTTTAAATAAAGCTGAAAATCATTGCTAGTCATTACGGGTGATCTTACAGCTCGCATCGTCACCCCATGACTCGTGAACCTCAGTTGTAGTCTGGACAGTGTCCATAAGTATTCACACTGGTTTAGTTACAAGTCGTACCATATGACTTGTACCCATACATTACGACTAGTATGCTCCTTTCGCTCTCAGGATAATATTATTTGGGCATCACACTGGACACACTATGATTTGCCTCCTTATGACTCATATAGAGCCATTACAACTTGTAAGCTATAATTCATAGTCAGAATAGAACACTCAGTAACCACAGTGGACTCCCTACAGTTGGGGTCCTATGACCCGTACAGAGAAACTAAGACTCGTAATGAGAGTCGTAGTCAGGGCAGTGAGTGCAAAAACTCAAAAATTTTCTAGGCCTAAAATCCAGGGTGTTTCAACCCTTTATTATCATTCATCCTCGAAGGATGGGTCAAGGCATCTTTTGGTATGATTTAACATAGAAATACCCCCTCTCACTTACCTTTACCAAAGGCAGAAAACAAAGATATTAAGGAAATTATAATTTTCTTTAACAAAGTCAGAAAATAAAGATGTTAAGGAATACACATACCTCAAGCATGATTATCCAAAATGGAGAATAAGAATGGAAATTCGGACTTTATGTCATCTTCAGCTTCCCATGTAGCTTCTTCACACTTTTGGTTCATCGATAGAACCTTTACCAAAGCCACATCTTTCATTTGTAACTGGTGGACTTGCCGATCCAAAATCTCAATCCGGACCTCCTTGTAGGACAAGGTATCTGAGGCACCAACACTCTTAAAAGAAAAAATCAAGTAAGGATTACCTACGAACATTTTCATTATTGAAATGTGGAGGATCGAATAGATAGAACCCGAACTTTTTTGCCTGAGATTTAACTCCTTCTGAGTAAACACATACTGCAAACTCTTATGATTGGAATAGATGTCAACATGAACCCCCATACAAATAGTGATGCCAAATCTTTAAAGCAAAGACAACATCCAACAATTCCAACGTGCATTGAGTAATTCTTCTCATGCACCTTTAACTACCTAAAAGAATATGCAACCACCTTGCTAGGCTTCATCCAAACACAACCCAGTCTCACACTGGATATATCACAATAAACAAAAAAGCCATCAATACCTTCGGGTAGAGTCAAAACTGAAGCCGAAGTCAACTTATCTGTCAGCTTCTTGAAACTACCCTCACAAGTATCAGACCATAGGAAATTCACCATTTTTTGAGTCAACTTAGTTAGTGGGGCTACAATAGAAGAGAAACTTTTTACAAACCTCCTATAATATTTGCTAAATCTAAGAAGCTTTGAATATCGGTTGGAGTCATGGTTCTAGGCCACTTCTTAACCGTCTCAACTTTTTGTGGATCCACCATGATCCTCTCACTAGAAACATGACCCAGATAGGTCACAATATTTAATAAGAACTCACACTTAGAGAATTTACCATACAACTATTGATATTTAAGGTTCTATAATACTATGTGAAGGTGATCAGCATGATCCACCTTACTCTTAAAATACACTAAAATATCATCAATAAATACAATTATGTGCAAATACAAAAATAATGAAATACTTAATTCATAAGATCCATGAATGCCACAGAGGCATTAGTCAAATCAACAGACATGATCATGAACTCAAAATGGCCATATCGAGTATAAAAAACAGTCTTAGGGACATCCACCTTCCTAATCTTTAGCTGATTATAACCTGACTAAAGATCAATCTTAGTAAAATACTTAACTATAATGACCCTATAAGTAATTTTTCATATTTATACTTATATTTACCGTTTGATCTTCTCCATTGCTTCCCCATGTCATTTGTGATTTGCTGGAACTAACGTTCTATTACCGGGCAATTCATTTATTCTTTAGAGCCAATTCCTTATTTTGAGGTCTTTGATGGTTTCAAATGGCCATCAGGCAAAAAATTTAGTCTTGGTAGACCTTTGGTTCAGGTCCCAATGTACCCAAGCTCATTTTGACTTATTAGTTGAAAAGTTAAAAATTAAAAAGAATAGGTGTGGGACCTATATTTGGTCAAAACAACCTCAGATTGAAAATATCACTATGCCATCGTATCCAGAACATCAATTTTAGGTTAGGGAGACCCTTAGTTTAGGTCCTAAGTCTCCCAGACTTATTTTGAGCTATTAAACAGATATTTATAAAAAGTGATAAAACTATAGGTGTGGGCCATACTTTTTTCCTAAATGATATTTGATAAATGTTTGGATAATTCAATGGATTTGAAATGTGGTTTACACTTAAAATTTACTAGCGGATCATTGTTTTGGATTTCGAATGAGTTTTGAGGGTCAAAAACTTATTTTTTAGTTCACTGTCATCTAATGCAACCACGATCGCGGACAAGTGTGTGTGACTGTGAATAGAGCGATCAAGGCCCATAGGACCATGATTGTGATATTTGAATACCTGTAGGGGCTATATAAAGGCCCTAAGACGCATTTGGGGCATTTCTGCTTTACCATTTAGACCTAGATACCACAAAATGAGTGTAATAACTCAAAATTGGTCATGGGAGATGACTTGGGAGCTTAATTATCATTTTGTATAGCGATTATCTTCAAGATTAAGGTACGAATTTCTTGAATTTATGCTTGAATTCCTTAGTTTGGGCCTAAAACTCCAATTTAGCTTAGGGCTTGATTTTAGCCCAAAGTATGCTTAGTTTTTAGCCATTCTTTGAGGGTTATGATTCCTTATTCATGTGTGAACATTGGGTTGGTCTCAAAAACTCATTTTCCGTATGTGAGACCCACTTAGGGTTTTGGTTTCAATTTTGGACCTGAAGTATAATAGTGCAATATGGGTATCATTAGACTCGTGATATGTAGACAATGGTTTTGATAGTATGATGTCATTTTGAGTATTGTAAAGTGAAGATGAGAATGAGGTGTATAAAGTTAGGTTTTGCAGTTTTGCCTTGAGGTAGGCTTCTATCTACTTGTCTTCATAGATGATGTGTGATATATGTTGCGTGTGAATATAGATGTTAGGCTTGATTATAAGTAGGATAAACTGGCCTTGATTATTGATTTTTGGGGAATAGATGAGGGTTTTAGACCCATAAGATGACATATTTATAACCCTTTTATATCATATTGCCTTCCTTCTTTAGTTTATATTAGTTATTTCATGGATATGATATAATGTTATGTTTGGAATATATTTTTAGTATTTGAAGCATGACTTGTATATTTAGCCTTATTGGGCTAGTGTGGTAGTCTTGAAATTGTAAGTTGGGTAGAGTTGACTTGAATACCCTTATTTATAGTCGAAGTTGCTATCCTAGGCTTGAATATGCCTTACTTGACATCTAGAAGATAAACTAGTTACCGTAGCCTAGTTTGGGGCATAGTATGCCTAATTATGGAAATTGTGGGTTAGAAGTGGGTTCGTTCGACCCACTTAGGCCCAAGCTCATGGGCTTAATGCGGATGTTAGACATAGATAAGGCTAGAAATCTTAGAATAAGGTTACTTCATAACTTGGTAACTTGTATTGATGTTCCTAGATTGTGGCTTTTGAGTTATAGTTATGATACTCTATGTGGAAGTAATATTGGGTATTTAGAGATGATATTCCTCCTAGATACGTTATGTGGCCTATACAGATGCTATTTTCAATTACACTTAATGATTGGCCTATAGAGATGCTATTTTCTCTTAGACTTGATGATTGACCTATAGACTCGTTATTTCATTTAATCATAATTATTGGACTTATAGAGATGATGCTCTTCTTGGATATGTAAATCAACCTAGAGAAGTGAAATTCCTTATAGTCATGATGTATGACCTATTGATATATGATATCCTATAGATGATTATATGTCTCTCTCTCTATATATTATGCCACCTAGATGTGAGATACCTCTTATGTGAGAGATGATTATATGCCTCTTGATATTATGCCTCTTGTATATGAAATGCCTCTTATATGTGAGATGATCACAGGTATCCTACGACATAAAACTATAATTATTGATATGTACCCCAGATATGTGTATGGGCCTAAGGCCGTAATTATAATGTTGTGATTATTCTAGAAAAATTAGTGGGCCAAAAGCCAGGTTATGATATTGATTTAATATTCGAGAAGTGTTTATCATTATAAATAATGTGATTATAGTTTATGAATATAAATATGTATATATTTGTATACACATCTCTTCGGTATGGGATGAAGAAAGATGCGGTATGATGCTTACTATTCCACTGATTAAATACTGGTGATGGTATGCATAGATTTGGTACATTTAAGATTATTATATTAGTAATTGATGTGATTCTAATTGAAATACGATCTTATAACTGTTTGTTCTTATCAAGGGTTAAGCTTGGTGGTAGCTAGATGTCTTTTAGGTGGCTATAGTACTTGATGGCTATAAATCTAATGTACTGGTTAATGAACCTTGCTTATTTGAGATATGGTAACTAGCGATAATTGATACGTGGCTAATAATGATGTTGATTAGTTGGTAAACAATGGTTAGTTAATGAAGGATGTTAGTTAATAATGAATGGTTAGATGATAAATGGTAATTTTTTTACTATTAATGATTAACAGATATAGTATGATTAGTTGATAATAATAAATGGTAGATAAATGGCGGGTTTAGTCTAGTGATGAACCTTTGACTAGATGTTAGATGTTGTCTATTTAACAAACAGTGGTTAGTTGCTATCTCATAAGTAAGGATAGTTTTTAGGCTAATCACTAGATATTATGTGATGACTAGTAAACTAATGATTCTATTATAATAAGCATTGGTTAACTAATAATGAGTAGTGGGGAAGTATTGACTAGGTAGATATTCTATTGTGATATGTCTTTGTGTATGAGTATTTTATAATTATTTTAGTATATCTTATTTAATTATGGTAATTGTGATGATATTAATACTTGGCAAGGCCGGAGGATACTATTGTGATGCTATTAATACCCGACAAGGTCGGAGTATACTATTATGATGCTATTGATACCTGATAAGGCCGGAGAATACAATTGTGATGATGTTGATACCCGACAAGGCCAGAGGATATATTGATGATATGTTGAGATCCAGCAAGGATGGAGGTTGATTACTATAATGATGGTCCTGATGAGGACAGTCATAATGATTTGTGACATTGATTCTATAGTTTGCATTCTTTCCTATACGCGCCTTTCTTATCACCAGTATGCACCTATGGCTATCAGTCGGTATAGAATGGTTTCATAGATATGGTTGAAGAATATGCCTTGTGTTTTGTATATTGATTAACCTTTCTGAGCCTGGGGTGGTGGGGTACACATAGGATCGTCTAGGTATTTGGTTGTCCGGAGTAGCTGGTTATTCACGCTGTTATTGATATAATTATTATCATTGTTATGATAATTATTATGGCTAGCTCATGACAGATTGTTTTTTGATCTGGTATAGGTATTTGAGGTATGTCTTCGGACTCTCCTATCTTATGATTGCATTATTATGCACAATTATTTCATGTCTAGCCATGTGGATTAGAACCACTAGTATGATAGTATTTAAATCCTATTCTATTAGAATAAGCTCTCAAAATGTGAATATAATGATATAGGTTATGCTTTGAGATGACCTCGTCTTTATATGTATATATATACCTATATATATCTAGCCATATGAAGCTATAATAATACCGTATATCCCTTTCTTTATTGTTCATGTTGTATAGTCATTTCTTTGCCTTGTATATTACTATATATATTTTTTTCACTCTTTATTCATTTATTGGCCTAGGATATATTTTATATTAGTGACGTATATTAAATATAGCTTGAATAGGATAGTTCACCTTGATACTTCCTTAGTTTTATTATGTTAGACTCTTGGACATGAACAGGATAGTTGATCCTTATTATCTCATTTACTTGCCATATGAGTTTTGGACTCTTGGGTGGTTTTCTTTCTATTTGTATGATGTATATATCTGCTTTATCTTTGGAGCTCTGTTTGAAGTAGCCTACTGAGTACCATTCATTTGGTACTCATACTACACTCCTGCATCCTGTAGGTCATAGTACGGGTTATCATCGTTGATGTGTGTGTCGTGCAGAGAAGCTCTGGTTTAGAGACTTAGAGTGAGATCCTGACGTTCGGAGCACTACTTATCTTTCTCTTATGTATTAGACTAGTCTCTAAGTTGTATTTGGATATAAGTTGTATTATTGTATTTTTATTAATATTTCACTTTTGTACTCTTTTTATATTAAAAGCTCTTGTACTGATACCACCAGGTTTTGGGATCCTTCTATGTATTGATTTTTATTTCATATATTCCATATTCTTTTCCTTATATTATTGAGTGGTCCATTACTAGTCGTTCCAGACTATGGGTTGGCTTGCCTACTGGTGGGTTATGGTAGGAGCCATCATAACTTGAGAAAATTAGGCCGTGACAAATTGGTATCAGAGCTTAGGTTTCATCAGTGTATTAGTACATAAGATAAGTATTAGTAGAGTCCTGCGGATTGGTGCAGAGACGTCCATAAACTATCTGTAGGAGGCTACAGTGACATTTTAGAAAATTCACTTCATGACTCCTTATCGTGTGTCCGCATTCCTATAAACCTCAAACAAATTCTTTGACTCTATTCTATCCTCAAAGGATGATGCAACATTGTTGATAAATGTGAACGAGACTCCAACATGCATTTCTAGAATATTAGTGCAACATAGAACTAGAGAGTCAGAGATAGGTATAGAAAATCCTTAGTGGCAACCAAAAAGGATTTATAATAAGTCCCCATTAGACTTGCGGAGTGTGTTATGGTTCTTCAAGCTATGGAGACTATTCTAGAATATGAGAGGTAGTATCTCAACGTATTCTAGGATCTTTGTTTGGTTGTGTTATGATCAGATACTCTTTCAGAGAATGCCCTTGGTATGAGATAGGTGATCATCTAGAGTTAGCCTATATTCCTCGCCATCCTAGAGTTCCTAAGATAGGCTGTGATTTCAAAAGTTTGGACATAATTTTGTGAATTTCTCTCAGCATCAGTTGGCTAGCTATTTGGGCTCAGTTTGTGTTCTCTCTATATTGATGCTTCAGGAATTGCTATGGCTATAGAGAAACAGACAACTAGTCTAGGGTGTGTCCTTGACATGAGATTCTAGTTATTTAGCTAAGCTAGATTAGCTTGTGATGTTGTGATATCTTCAGTTAGAGATGGTACGCTTGGAGCCTCAGTTGATGATTCAGCCGATCAAACTGATTTAGACCCATTCAGATTTATTTTCCCTATGCTAGTCAGGCATGTGATTGTGAATGTTACCATAATTGGTGTGATTTTATTTCTCATATTTATCTCTTATTATATGTATTGAGGTTTTCATACCCATTATTGTTTGTATGCCTTGATAAATTTATATCGGTCATTATGTTCCTTATTGTTGAATTCATGATTATGTTACTACTCTATGGTTTGTTTCTTTAGTAGTGGATAGAGTAGATATATAATGATGTTTTCCTCCTTGGGAGTGGTTTTAGGTTTTAGTCCCATTTATCTTAGCATACTAGCCCTGTTGTGTCCCTTGAGTGGTACATGATATTGATATTTATTTGGGTACCACATGTTTAGTATGTTGATAGTGATATTGTTGTTGCTATTGCTACCCCTATGTGGGGTTATTGATATTACTTGATATTATTACTTGATGTTGTTATAAGATGAATTTGATTCTCGCTGGGTAGCTGTATAGACTAGTGTTATCTAGTTATACTTTTATTTTCATGTGATATTATTTGGTGGCTTGAGTAGATATAGGCCGATTTGATGATTTCTTTCCCCGAGTATGGCAAGGTTGACTATTTTCCCTCATGGTTAGCTGTATTAGATTAATTTCGGGGATGTATTATGGTATCAAAGGTAAGTTGACCTTCCATGGTTCTTTGTGTTTTTGAGTCGGCAATTTAGTTATGTTGCCCATTTTTGAGTTTGTGATTCTTAGACTTGCCTTCTGGGTGTGAAGAACTTTTTTTTGGTTATCCCTTCTTATTAACTTGTTTGATAAATAGATCAGTTTGAGGTCCGTTCTTTGTTTGTGGTTGTTTCTTCGTCCGATAGCGATTTTGATGTTGATGTAGAGATATCATGGATTCATCTCATAGGTATGTTGGGTTAGTTCCCTTGGGATTGTTTGCTCTGTTGTTAGTGTGGTAATTGGATACTCCTTTATCATTGTGATATAGTTTTTCCTAGTAGAGTTGGAAAGTTAGAGGCAAGTGGCCTTTCCTGTGATCGCTTCTTAAGTTGGAAAATTAGAAACTCTTTAGCTTGAGTTGTTGGTTCTCTAGTGGTGGTCACGACTTTGACCTTGGTTTTGAGATTGGTATTTCTTCTTCGATGATGTTATTTTTGGGTGGATTTCGAAAATCCCCATTTTAGCATTTGTTTAAACTAGTGAGGCTTGGTGGAGTGATTTTCCTCAATGATATAAGCCTGTGGCTATTTCTTTGTATAGACGGATTATTGCATTGGTTTGTTCCTAACTTAAGTTGCATTTCTCTGAGTTGCTAAAGTTTTTACCTTCACTGGTGTGGTTTTCATCCTTGAGAAGTTTTGAGTATGTTTGGATAGTTCATGCCCTCCAGCGAATATGGAGTGGGTTATACGCATTTCCAGCCAGTGATTTTTCCTTTGGCATGACTCCTATTTTACGACTATGTTTTGTTCCCTCCAGCTGATATAGTTGCTTATGTTATCAGTCAGTGGTTATCCCTATGGTGATTTTCCTCTCTAGATATGTCTCGACTGTGGCTTGGTATAATTTATTTTGGATATGTCAAATCTTGATACTAGAGTCAAATTGAGATAGTTGACATTAAAATAGCATTATTGGCCCAGTTTTGGATTTTGACTTCTTGGAATAGCAATTTGGAAGTATGATAGATTTGGAGCATCAATGGTTACCCTTTTTAGTTTAGATTTAGATATTTGAGATTGAGCGATTCAGCCTTGGTATTGAGATTTCAGCTTGGTGTTGTAGAGCTATCGTGCAGCCTTTATTTTGGACTTGTTTTAGTTTGGATTTCATTTATAGGCTGGTTGAGCCTACTTCATGGTTTCCTATTCGGTCTTCTAGACTTCAGTTGGATTATAGTTGATAAGTGTTCAGATGATAGCTCATGGACCTCATATTGGTTATTTCAGTTTTGACCTCGAGTTTTAGTTTTCTTTGGGAATTTTAGATGATTTACTCAGTGGGAGTAATATTCTCAAGTTGGATTCAATATGTTTTCATTCTCGGTGGATGAGACATCCTGGAGTGCAATATTTAGTGATAAGTAATTATACCTTGGATTTTGAGATTTCAGTTTGTTTTCATTTTGATTGGGTACATCATCGACATAGATTGTATTCCGTGATTATCTCTATATGTATGCCCAGATAATGCCTTATGAGCATATTCTCATATTTGCCTTATGGACTTTTAGCAGATCTGCTTCAGTTCTTTGAGTTCTCTATGATGAGTCTGTGTGGATAAGACTCAAGTGATTTTCCTCCTGGCTTAGAGCAGATAACAGGTGCAAAAAGGTAAAGGAAGGTTATTTTTGGATTTAGAGTTTGTTTTATGAGTAGATTTGGAGTCGGTTTTATGACTCAGGTCTTGGTTTGATTTTGACGTGGATGAGCCTTTGTTGATTTATGTGGATATAGAGGTGGTATTAGTGTGATGTGATTCAGATATGCATGCATCGGACTTTTCAGTTAAGTTGGAGGCCAGTTAGCGGTTAAGTTAAGTTGGCTATTTTGGAAGTAGAATAAGAGTGCTGGTTAAAAAAAGGATACCTGTGGCAAAATACCTTGCAAGTGTTTTCTCTTCACTGAGGTTATCTGGGAAGTCATGCTTGGAGCATACAGGCCCAGTACCTCATCCTTTTGAGCTTTTGAGATTCTTTCTGTCCGTTGACTTTTCGAAATGAAAGTCTTTTTAGTAGTGGATATTGTAATGACCCTTCAGGTTATTTTCCATATTTATGTTTATCTTCACCGTTTAAGATTCTCTATAGATGCCCCAAGTCATTTATGACTATTTGGGACCGATGGTTTGGTTACTGGGCAGTTCATTTGTTTTTTAGAGCTAATCCCAATTTTGAAGTCTTTGCCGATTCCAAATAGCCAGCAGGCAAAAACTTTAGTGAAACGATCTCGGATGCAAATTCTAGCTGTGCCAACGAATTTGTAATATCAATTTTAATCTTGGTTGAACTTTGGTTTGGGACCTAATGCACCCGAGCTCATTACAACCTATTGGTCGAAAAGTTAAAAATTGGAAAGAATGGGTGTGGATCCACATTTACTCAAAACGACCTTGAATTGAAAATTCAACTTTGCCATCACGTCCTGAACATCGATTTTAGGCTAGTGGGACCCTTGGTTCAAGTCCCAAGGCTTCCGAACTTATTTTGGGCTATTAAGCGGATTTTTATGAAAAATGATAAAACTATGGGTGTAGGGCCAACTCTTTACCTAAACGATCTCTGATGAAAGTTTTTATGATTCTAATAAATTTGAAATGTAGTTTACACTCAAAATTCACTACTGGATCATGTTCTTTGGATTTTGGATGAGTTCCGAGGGTCAAAAACTTATTTTTGAGTTTGTTGTCATCTGGGGCAACCACGATCGCGGTCAATAGTGTGTGATCGTGAGTAGCGCAATCGCGGCCTATAGGACCATGATTGCGACATCAGAGTACCTGTAGGGGCTATTTAAAGGCCCCAAGATGTATTTGGGGCATTTCCCTCCACCATTTAGACCTAGAAACCATAAAATGAGTGTAATAACTCAAAATTGGTCATGGGAGGTGACTTGGGAGCTTAATTATCATCTTGTATTGCGATTATCTGCAAGATTAAGGTAAGAATTTCTTGAATTCATGCTTGAATTTCTTAGTTTGGACCCAAAATCCTAATTTAGCTTAGGGCTTGATTTTACCCCAAAGTATGCTTAGCTTTCACCTATTCTTTGAAGGTTGTGATTCTTTTTTCATGTGTGAACATTGAGTTGATCTCGAAAACTTGTTTTTCGTATGTGGGACCTACTTATGGTTTTGGTGTTATTTTTGGAATCGAAGCACAATAGTGGAATATGGGTATCATTAGACTGGTATTGATGAGTAGATAATGGTTTTGATAGTATGATGACATTTTGAGGATTGTAAAGTGAAGACGAGCATATGGTTCATGAAGTGAGGTTTTGCAGTTTTGCCTTGAGGTAGGCTTCTGTCTACTTTTTTCTTAGATGATGTGTGATATATGTTGCGTGTGAATATGGATGTTAGTCTTGATTATGAGTATGATAACTTGGAATTGATTGTTAATGTTTAGGGATTAGATGAGGGGTGTGGACCGTAAGATGGCATATTTATAACCCTTTTGTATCCTATTTCCTTTCGTCTTTAGTTTAGATTAGTTATAGAATGCATATGTTATAATGTTATGTTTGGAATATGGTTTTAGCATTTGAAGCATGATTTATATAAGCCTTATTGGGCTAGTGTGGTAGTTTTGATATCGTAAGTTGGGTAGAGTTGACTTGAGTACCCTTATTTCTAGTCGAAGTTGCTATCTTAAGCTTGAATATGGCTTAGTTGACATCTAGAAAATAAACTAGATACCTTAGCCTAGTTTGAGGCATAGTATGCCTAATTATTGAAATTATCGATTAGAAGTGGGATCGTTCAGCCTACTTAGGCCTAAGCTTGTGTTAAGTCTTGTGGACTTAGTGCGGATGTTAGACATAGATGAGGCTAGTAAACCTTAGAATAAGGTTACTTCATAACTTGTTAACTTGTATTAATATTCCTGAATTATGGCTTTTGAGTTATGGTTATGATACTCCTTGTGGAAGTAATATTAGGCATTTAGAGATGATATTCCTCCTAGATACGTTATGTGGCCTATAGAGATGCTATTTTCCCTTAGACTTGATGATTGGCCTATAGAGATGCTATTTCCTCTTAGACATGATAATTGGCCTATAGAACTGTTATTTTCTTTATCACGATGGTTTGACTTATTGAGACGATGTTCATCTTGGATATCTAAATTGGCCTAGAGAAGTGATATTCCTCGTAGTCATGATATATGACCTATTGATATATGATATCCTATAGATGATTATATGTCTCTCTCTCTCTCTATATATATATATTATGCCTACTAGATGCGAGATGCCTCTTGTGTGAGAGATAATTACATGTCTATCTATATTATGCCTCCTAGATGTGAGATGCCTGTTGTGTGTGAGATGATTACATGTTTATTGATATTATGCCTCCTATATGTGAGATGTCTCCTATATGTTAGATGATTATTGGAATGTTACAGCTTATAAATATGATTATTGTTATGAGTCCCAGATCTGTGTATGGGCTGTGATTATGATATTGTGATTATTTAGGATAAATTAATGGACTGAGAGCAGTGTTATGATATTGATTCAATATCCTAAAAGTGTTTATCATTATAAATAATGTGATTACAGTTTATGAATATGAATATGTATATGTTTGTATACACCTCTCTCTGATATGGGATGGAGAAAGATGCGATATGATTATTACTATTCCACTTATTGAATACTGGTGATGGAATGCACAGATTTAGTGCATTCATGATTATTATATCGGTAATTGATGTGATTCTACTTGAAATACAATCTTATGACTGTTCTTCCCAATTAAGGTTAAGCTAAGTGGTAGTTAGATGTCTTTTAGGTGGCTATAGTACTTGATGTCTAAAAATCTAATGTACTAGTTAATGAACCTTGCTTAGTTGAGATATGGTAACTAGCGATGATTGATATGTGGCTAATAATGATGTTGATTAGTTGGTAATGATGGTTAGTTAACGAAGGATGTTAGTTAATAAAGCATGGTTAGATGATAAATGGTAAATTGTTGACTATTAATGATTAACAGAGTTAGTATGATTAGTTGATAATAATGAATGGTGGATAAATTAAGGTTTTGGACTAGCGATGAACCTTGACTTGATGTTAGATGTTGGCTATTTAATAAATAGAGGTTAGTTGCTATCCTGTGAGTAAGGATAGTGTTTAGGCTAATAACTAGAGGTTATGTGATGACTAGTGAACTAGTGATTCTATTATAATAAGTGTTGGTTAACTAATAACGAGTAGTTGGGAATATTGACTAGATAGATATTCTATGGTGATATGTCTATGTGTATTAGTATTTTAGTGTATCTTATTCGATTATCATAAATGTGATGATATTGATACCCAACAAAGACAGAGGATACTATTATTATGCGATTGATACTTGGCAAGGCCGGAGGATACTATTGTGATGATATTGATACCCGACAAGGTTGAAGGATACTGTTATGATGATGTTGACACTCGACTAGGCCGGAGGTTGATTACGATAATGATGGTCCTAATGAGGTTAGTCATCATGATCTGTGACATTGATTGTGTACTTTGCATTCATTCCTGCATGTGCATTTCCTTTCACCAGTATGCACCAATGTCTATCAGCCGATATGGGACGGTTGTACAGATATGTATGAATAATATGCCTTGTGTTGTTATATGTTGATTGAACCTTCTGAGCCTGGGGAGGTAGGGGTACGCATAGGCTCGGCTAGGTACCGGAGTAGCCGATTATTCAAGTTGTTATTGATATTGATGTGATCATTGTTATGATATTATTATGGCTAACTCATGACAGATTGGTATTTGATCCGGTATCAAGATTTGAGGTATGTCTTCGACCTCTCCTATCTTATGATTGCATTATTATGCATAATTATTTCATATCTAGCCATGTGGATTAGAAACCCCTAGTATGATAGTATTTAAATCCCGATTCTATTATAATGAGGTCTCAAATTAAGAATAAGATGATATAGGTTATGCTTTGAGATGACCTTGTGTTTATATATATATAAATACCTATATATATATATATATCTAGCTGTATGAAGAAATGTTACTATCGTATATCCTTTCCTTCGTTGTTCATGTTGTATAGTCATTTTTGCCTTGTATATTACTATATATATTTTTATTTCGCTCTTTATTCGTATATTGACCTGGGATATATGGTATAGCATTGACATATATTGAATGTAGCTTGAATATGATAGTTCTCCCTGATGCTTTCTCATTTTTATTATGTTAGACGCTTGGACATAAACAGGATAGTTGTTCCTTATTATCTCATTGACTTGTCATACGATTTTTGAACTCTTAGGTGTAGTTTCCTTTCTATTTATATGTTGTATATATCTTCTTTATCTTTGGAGCTCAATTGGCATTAGCCTACTGAGTACCATTCGTTTGGTACTCATACTACACTTCTGCAGCCTGCAGATCATAGTATGGGTTATCGTCATTCATGTGTGCATCGTGCGGAGCAGCCCTGGTTTAAAGACTTAGAGTAAGCTCCTGACGTTAAGAGTATTACTTATCTCTCTCTTATGTATTAGACTAGTTTCTAAGTTGTATTTAGAGATATGTTGTATTATTGTATTTCTCTTGATATTTCACTTTTGTACTCTTTTTTATATTAAAAGCTCTTGTTCTGATACCACCAGTTTTTGGGATTCTTCTATGTATTGATCTTTATTTCATATATTCCGCATTCTTTTCCTTATATTGTTGAGTTATTCGTTACTAGCCATTCCATACTATGGGTTAGCTTGCCTACTGGTGGGTTATGGTTGGCGCCATCATGACCTGAGGAAATTGGGTCGTGAAATTAATACCATGTAGCTGGTCAAAGAGATCATCAATCCTAGTAAGCAAATACTTATTCTTCACCACTACCCTATTCAGTTTACGGTAATCTATTGATCTGAGATGGATTTATGCGCCTTAGTATTGTTATCCTAGATTTTTTATCCCTTTTTTGGGGACTTCTTTTGTGCTCAATGAGTGAATGATGATTTAGTTGAGAATCTAAGTGTCTAATATTTGATTACAATGTTCATGGTTTCTTTCAAACAAGTTTGTACTTAAATTGGTCACTTAGAGTTCAGATGTGAAAACTAGTGTTACTAGCTTGAGCCGGGTGTTTATCTAGTTGATCTCGATGGATTATATTGTCTTTAATGAGTTCCTATAGTATTATTGTTTAATTATTTGTGGAAAAACTTGTATATAATGTTCAAGGGTCAATGGAATCAAGCCAATAGTAAAAACAATAAGTTAAAGATCAACGTGGGCAAGCCTAGTCTTAGCTCAAGTTTCTATTTCACCGTTCTTGATATTGTGTTATTTGAGCTCTAATACGTGGTGATTTATGATATAGTATTCTTGGTGAGTTGATTATAATGATATATGAATGATACAAAAGTTGTAAATCAAGTGTAAAAAGCACCACAAGGCTGGGAATGGATCACGGAAGCACAGGACACAACTTGATGTAAAATGGACACTTTGGATGTCACCAACGCATGTAGGATCTTACCAAGGGATATAGGGTACCTTCTATGCATAGGAATCTTCTTAAGGGACCCAAAACAGTATGACCTCATGACGCGACCCCCATCCTGGCGGAATTACCCCTGCGACATACCCTTTGTTCCACCGACGACAAAAGCCTAGTCTTATAAATAGGACACTTCAACTTGTTGTTATTCACCTTGGACGTATTGGAGATTTGGAGAGAGCATGATAAACACTTATTTTATTTTTTATACCTCTTTACTTTAGCTTTTTAATGGATTATATCATGTATTCAAGAATCTTGATTGCGGTTTTGTCTATTAGTGGCTAAACGCCCCCTTTCTGTGGTTAAGGCCAAGAACATGTTTAGTTTCACTTTGAATTGAGTTTATTTGTATTTCTTATCATATTTGATTATTTTTTAATACTTATTTTAACTATTTTAAGGAGTATCTAACCTTAGAATACATATATTGTCGACTTTGTGATCACGGGAGGGGAAATAGGAAGATAGAACGTAAGGATAAATAGAGTAAGGTTCTTATTCTTTTATAAAATAAGGAATTTGAATTAGAATCTAGGATAGGGATATACCTAGAAGCCTTTATTAGTTCACATGTAGGATGATAGCTTTATGCATCTAATTAGATTATTACATCCCCGCTCAATGATGTAGTTGTAATGTTCAAGTTAGGTAGACGATTAGAGGTCAGGAGACCACGATCATGCGATAAACCCTAGGAATCAACAACCAAGATAAGTAATCTAACGAATGAAGTTCAATAACGTAGTATGATTGTTCGTAGTGCTTTAACCCCGGGTTTCATCCATTGATTGTCCAAAGTCTTTACTTTTCCGCATTACTTTAGTTTACTTTTAATTATAACTTCTAAAGCTCTTTTGGTTACTATTGCACTAGTTGATACTTGTCCACGTACACTTGCGTGTGTGCTTGGGCGCAATAAGTTTTTGGCGCCGTTCCTGGGGACTTATAAATATGCAACTGTCTTGTTTTTTGTTTAGCTATATTGAGTTATACATAGTTCAGCAAATTTTATTTTTAGTTTTTTTTTAACTTTTTTCTCACACTTCTTGATATGTCAACCTGGTATAGATAATTTTCAAGTGATGACAATTCTTGTTTTTTTGTGGGGGACCCTTTCGAGGGACTTTTTGTCCAGATTTTGATGGAAATGCGTGGACGAGACCTTCACAATATGAGGTGGATATTATTCTGTCTATGGAGCAGACTACAAATTGGTGTATGGTTTGTGGTAACAGTGGTCATTCTGCAGCTATGTATGCTTTCAATCACGATTCAAAAATATTTGTGGGCTATTCTCAAAGGCCATATTATGTGAACACCTACAATCAAACGTGGCAGATTCACCCACCAATTCAATTATGGAACAAGCGACAACAACAATTTCAGCACCAGTAGGTTCAAGGAAATCAGGCCACAACTCAAACTAAAGATACGGAAGAGATGCTGAAATAAATTTTAGCGACTTACGCATAGTTCGTAGCAGACATGACAAACCAGCCGTTGGAGAATCAGCTGGGACAGATGCAGCGGCAGAAAATACCAGGACTCAAGGTGGTTTGCCCAGTAACACTGAACCTTCTAATCAAGCAGTCACAATCACTTTAAGGAATGATAAAGAGCTGAATGAAGAACCTCCAAAGACAACTAAGGAGGTTGATACAGATTTGACTCTCCAACTAGATGCAGACAAATCTATTGATAATTCGAGGAAGTTTGAGCACTCGAAAACTAAAATTACTAAATAGGTTAAGAATATACCACCACTACCATCTCCACAGAGGCTGAGTAAAGCAAAAGAGGATAATAGCCAATGTGTTGAACAGACACAAGAATCGCAGCCACTTAGTTGTTATCTTTCTCTTGAGACTAAAAATGAGAAGGTGAATAAGAGTAAAGGTGGTATGGATTGTGTAAATTTTAAAGTAGGATTGGTTAAGCCTTATTCAAATCACTTTTCTACATTATGTTTAGATATGTCTTATCTGTGGAATCAGCTAAAATAGTGGAAGAGTGTGAAAACGAGGAATAGGAATCCTATATTCTTGATTTTTCACCAGATAAGCAACATGATAACACACATCACTTTAAGTTTGAGTGGTTTACCATGCACCATCCGTTACTCGGTTTCTTAATATTTATACCACCACCCTATGAGTGAAGCAAAAATATGGATGTGAGGTTAGGGGTGAAATTCATATCCTCAAGGTGGAGGAAAAAGTTGATTTGGTTATGCCGCGACACTAACTCAGGCGCTTCTTGGGAGGCAACCCAAGTTAAGGTATGTTTTATTTTTAGTATTTTAGTTTTTACTTCACTAGTTTTTGTTTTTGTTAAGTCACAGGTTGATGGGAAGTCCGAGTACCAGAAAACCTAAGCTAAGGAGCATGGCGAAGACTAAGTGTGGGGTCCTTGGACCCTCTTGATAGATAGAAATGCTACTAGCTAGGCCTAGAGGCCTCTGGAAGTATTTCTATCTCTACCTTTTAAAGTATACTTTGGGAACAAAGTAGATTTTTAAGTGTGGGGTTGGAAATTCTCACTTTTAAGGAAAATTTAAAATTTGTATGTTAGGAATAAGGGAGATATTCTTATTGGTGCTATATTTGATTGCATGATGAAATTGGTTTGATGGTAAAAAGCATGTTAATTTTGTGAATTATTACTGCTGAAACTCCAAGGCTCATGTTTATGACTCTTGTACTTGTTGGCTTAATTAGAATTCATGCTATTGTTTGGTTGAGAGTCTATGATGATCCTACTTGAGTTGAGCATGTGCTATGTGTAATGTGAGGTTGTAGTATATTCCTTGTTGTAGGTGATGTTTAAAACTTACGTGGTGTGTGTGCAAAGTGAAATAAAGAGTGTGGGTTTAGGAGATAATATAGGCATTTCTTTTATAATCAAGTTTATTCCTTCTTTTTAGCTATCCTTGTGCATTATCCTAGTTAACCCCATTGATCCTTTAACTTATTCTTTGGCAGCCTTATATGTAGCCTAATCCACTTCTTTAATTTGATCCAAAAGCTCCTAAGCACTTTAGGGTAAAATTAATTGAGTGAGGAGTTGGAAATTTAAGAAGGAGAAAGGTGAAATTGAAGCCCCGAAGTGATAGTTATTGGTGTGTAAAAATGTTATATGTTGTTGTTGGGAGTTGAGAAATGTAGATAAAATAAATTTGTTCCAATTGAATAAATTTTGAATAAACAATACTCCCACCATATTATATGTCAATGAGCTTAATGAGATGGGGTAAAACAAAAGATGTGTGATAATAGTAGAGGTGAAAGTTGGTTGTTGGAGATTAGTTTTAATTGTATATGGTGATGTATTAAAGCACTTAAGGAAGATAGTCACTAGTACTGGCCAGAATAGTTCTTACCCGTCCCTTAGCTTACATTACAATTATTAAAGACCTAATTGATCCTAATATTAACATTTTGATATTAGTTAAGTACTACACTAAGGGAAAGCCTATGGTTCATCATTTGTAACTTGTGAATTCTTTGTGAGAGTGAGCGCAATTTGATTCTTGTACCCATTCTGTTATGGATTGCATGATTGTAAGTAATTATGGGTAAATCTCTTATTTTGAGGGTACATGGTTGATGAATGTTGGGTGAATTATATGACGTCTTTGATTGAACAATGTGCATGAGTTTTCTAACTAGGAGAGTCAATTCTTGAGGCTAGGATGTTTTGAAGTAGTATTCTTGAACTGTCAATTGTGTATGCTTAGTGCAGAAACTTGCATTTTGTATTGTCATTGTAGTACTAGCTTAAGTGTCTTACATGTAGTAAAATTTTAGAGTCACCTCGGCGTATGATTCATAGAGTAAATAGTTGTTCGAGGATGAACATGGTTTTAAGTGTGGGGTGGTGATCTGAGGTGGATTTATGCACCTTGGAATTATTATCCTAGCTTATTTAGCCTTGATTTAAGGAATTCTTGTGTTCTTAATGAGTGAATGATGATATAATTGATCATATAAGTGTCTAAGTTTTTTATTACAATGTTCATGGTGTCTTTCAAACAAGTTTGTACTTGTTTGAATTAGAAACTTAGAGTTCAAATGTGAAAACTAGTGTTACTAGCTTAAGCTAGGTGTTTGTCTAGTTGATCTCGATGGATTCTATTGTGTTTAATGAGTTAATAATCATATTATTGTGAATTTATGTGTGTAACAACTTATTTATAGTTTTGAATGGTCCATTTAATCAAGCCAAGAGTCAAAACAATAAGTTCAAGATCAACGTGGGCAAGCCTAGTCTTAACCAGAGTTTCTAGTTCACCATTCTTGATGTTGTTTTGAGCTCTAATCCGTGGTGTTTTATGATTTAGGAATCTTGGTTAGTTTATTATGATGATATATTAATGATATAAAAGCTGTAAATCAAGTGGAAAAAACACCACAAGGCTGGGAATGGATCAACGGAAGCACAAGACATAACTTGACGTAAAATGGATACTTTGGATGTCACCTGCGTGTGTAGGATCTTACCAAGGGATGTAGGGTGAGTTCCCACGACACAACTCCCATCTCAATGGAATTACCCCTGCGACACACCCCTTGTTCCACCGACGGCAAAAAGCCTTGTCCTATAAATAGGACACTTGAACTTGTTATTATTCACCTTGGACGTCTTGGATCTTTGGATAGGGGATGCTAAATACTTATTTTAGGGTTTATATCTCTTCACTTTAGCATTTTAATAGATTATATCATGTATTCAAGAATCTTGATTGCGGTTTTGTCTATTAGTAGCTAAACGTCCCCTTTCTGGGGTTAAGGCCAAGAACATGTTTACTTTCACTTTAAATTGAGTTTGCTTGGATTTCTTATCATATTTGGTTATTTTCTATCCTTGTATTAACTATTTAAAGGATTATCTAACCTTATAATACATATATTGTCGACCTTGTGATCTTGGAAGGGGGAATAGGAAGATGGGACGTGGGGATAAATAGAGTAAGGTTCTTATTCTTTTATAAAATAAGGAATTTGAATTAGCATCTAGGATAGGGATATACCTAGAAGCCTTGCTTGACTCACATGTATGATTATAACTTCATGAATATAATTGGATTATTACATCCCCACTCAACGATGTAGTTGTAATGTCCAAGTTAGGTAGACGATTAGAGGTCGGGAGACCATGATCATGCGATAACCGTATGATTAACAACAAAGATAATTAATCTAACGAATGAAATTCAGTAGCGTAGTATGATTGTTCATGGTGCTTTAACCCCGGGTTTTCATCCATTGATTGTCCAAAGTCTTTACTTGTCCACATTAATTTAGTTTACTTTTAATTATACCTTTCAAAACTCTTTTGGTTACTATTGCACTAGTTAATCTCAATTGTTAAAATAGAATTGGATAGTGCATTAATATAAGTATCTGAGGGATCGATATTAAGCTTTATTTGAGGCCATTGTAATACTTGATAAGATCACTACACTTGCGTGTGCACTTGGGCAAAATATCTAAACACATCCAAAGGGACCCATCCTTCTTACGTATGAAGAGTACCAGAGTGACTCACAGAGAAACACTAAGGTGAATAAAACCCTTATCTTGAAGATCTTTCAATTGCTCCTTAAGTTCCTTCAACTCAGCTGGATCTATTCTATAGAGAGGGGTAGAGATAGGATGAGTGTCCGAGAGAATATGAATCCCAAATCAGTTTCCCTATCGGGAGGAACACCAAGAAGATCATCAAGAAACACCTTGGAAAACTCACAGACCATAGGAATAGATTGCAATAAAGGACCTTCAAAACTAGAATCCTTAACATGCACTAAATGGTAGAAACATCCCTTGGAGATCAACCTTGGGGCTCTAAGATAAGAAATGAACCTTCCTTAGGCACTAAGAATCTAACCACCAACTCATTTGGGAATTGGAAACTGACCCTTCGGATCCAACAATCTAGAGAGGCATAACACGAACGGAGCCAATCCATCCCAAAAATCACATCAAAATCTAATATGTCCAACTTTATCATATCCACTAACGTTTCCCTATCATAGATACATACCATAGAACTACCTATAGACTCTTCTAGACATAATAGAGTCACCCACTGGGGTGGAAACAGAA
Organism: Capsicum baccatum var. pendulum; assembly: GCA_030864225.1. Taxonomy (NCBI): domain Eukaryota; kingdom Viridiplantae; phylum Streptophyta; class Magnoliopsida; order Solanales; family Solanaceae; genus Capsicum; species Capsicum baccatum. Next base: position 166,310,138 of record CM061550.1, read on the forward strand.
AAGGGATCCGAAATACACTTAGGACTAAAATCAAAATGAATAGCCACAAAAGGGGTCATATACGAAAGGGTAGACTCGGGATCAAGAAAACAATATATATTATGAAATAAAATTTTTAGCTTACCAGTAACAATATCTGGAGATGCCTCAGAATCTTGACAGGTAGAAAGAGCATACAAACATTTCGACCGGTTCTGGAGCCATAAGTAGCACTCTTTGTTACAAGAGCTGAAGAAGTAGAAACGGGACTTATTATCCACTAAAGCAACCCTAGAAGGAAAATATCGCTATATGTGACCAAGATGGCCACACTTAAAGCACCTATTCCTCCCCTTATCATACATTTCATAATGCACCTGCCCATAAAAGCACAAGGCGGATAAGATGGGGCAAATTGAGCTCTACTAGCCTGAAACAAGTCACCCTATGCCCTATATGCTCTATCACCCTGGAATGGACGATCATCAAATAACTTAGGATATGGAACACTAGTCATAGAATAAGAATCAAAATTTTCTCACTTCTTCTTAGACCACTACCTTTCATTTCTACTACTATTTGGCTGACCTCCACCTTGCTCAGAGTACTTGGATCTCTTACTTTTCCTATCCCTTACTTCGACTTCTTTATTCTTTTCATCATCAACCTATTGCATAAACACCACAAGCCTAGAGATATCTATGTCCTTGTTCAAAAAGGCAGCCTTACTTTCCAAAGTCAGATCGCGGGACAACCGAGAAGAAATTTCCTCATTCTATCCCTTGTGCTAGGTACTAGCTCAGGAGCATAACAGGACAACTAATGAAGCTTAAAGGCATAATCCTTCACAGACATCTTTTCTTGCTTCAAATTCACGAACTCTTTAGCCTTCACCTCCCTCAACTCTTGAAAAAAAAAGCGATCAAGAAAAATACCAGAGCAATCCTCCCATTATGCCAACTCTGCATCATCACCCCTAGACTGTTCCCACTCTTCATACCACCGTTATTCTATATACTTCAGCTAGTATGTAGTGAACTCTACACCCTCAAAATAAAAAATATGCACCATACAAAAAATCTTCTCTATCCCATCTATAAACCCTTAACGATTATTCTCAACCTTAGAACCAATAAAGGTCAGAAAATTCAGCCTCATAAACTAGTCAACCCTAGTGTCCTTAGAATAACTAATAGCAGCAGTAGTAGGACCCGACTGAGATGTCACTAATTGGGTGAATAAATGAATAGAATAATGGAACTTAGCATTAGTAATATCTCTTGGAGGTGACTAAGAAAGAGTGTCACCAGCGGGAGAAGGATCGATGGAGACCGAAGGAACTCTACTAGGATAATCAGAAGCACCGACCCTATACCGTTTATGAACTCCAAAAGTAGGACGAGTCCCATCCACAATGTCCTCAAGTGGGACAGAGAAGTTTCCATGAGCATCAGATTTTTTAAGGGTCATGATCTGAAAATCAAACAAACAAGATGTAATACCCTATATTATTCTTAGCTCAGTTCAGCTCCAAGTTGCATGCATAAGAGGCTTAAAACATAAAAATTTTACTAAGTGTTGGGGACTTAGTCATTTTTGACCTCTTAATTTTGAGGATTTTTATATTGGTATTCCCAACCCCGAGATATTAGTTTTAGAGTTGATTTATGTTCATAGGTGTAAGAAGCATGTCTAAAGGAAGTTTCAAATTTTTTGGACGAGGATTGGGTTATGTTTGGATCATAATTCCAGTGGATCATCGCAATAGAGATGCGTCAGAGTCGTAATAGTGATGGAGCCCACATCGCATTGTGGTGCCCCTTTAAAACGTATTTCATTTACGAATTTAAATGTCTGAAGGGCAATTGTGTCTTTTCCCCTTAATCTAAGTGTCAAATAATGAATTATAACATCAAATTAGGGCATTATTTACCCATATTATCCAATCCTCTTCTCAAAGAAACCCTATTCATATACCAAGAACATCAAATTCCATTACTTTCTCTCCAAGGAAACCAAGAATTCAAGTTCCCCAATTTAAGAGCATTCAAGAAAGCATCACGATTGGTGTTTGTTTTAAAGGTTAAGGGTTTAAGGTATGTGTGATGTTCATCCATGGGCTATTTTCACCCATGGAGTACAAGGATCTCTTTTTATATTTTAAATTATAAATTTTACATGATTAAGCTGCATTATGCCCATGAACATCTTGATAATTTGATTTCAAGTTTTGATTACATGTGCTTTCAATGGAATGAGACCTTGCATGGTTTGAATATTGAATTCTTGTCATTTAAAAACTTAATTCATGGTTTTAGAATTATAACTATGTTATCACCACGTGATTTACTTACTCCCATGTTAAGTTCATGACTCTCATGTGTTTGATGAAATGCCTTAGTATTAGATTTTGAACAATGATTCCATACTATGGTTTCAAAGCTTTATGTGCCCGTGTAGTTATTTCCATTTAGTGGTGGAGGGTTATGAACACCCAATACTTTGCTATTTACATAATTTCAATATCTTCTGAATGATTTCAGATATACCATAAGCATTATTATTCAGTTAGTTATTATGATCAGTTGTATATTCAGTTAAGCTTAGTTCAGACCATTAAATAGTGTCATTCAGTTAGGAGTAGGATTTCAGCAAGCGAACCCACGGATGGGGGCATTTCTGTCAGTTTAGGGTTTGACCCTTAGTAGAAATCCCTAAGTTACAGAGCTATGTAGCCAGTATAGGGTTGAGATGTCTTCTTACCAGTTTAGGATTGACATATATCTCATGATTTTCTTGCCAGTATAGGGTTACTCTTTAGACCTTCGGGACACCAATTTTAGTGGATCCACACACCCATTGTTAGTACCCATGGAAAATTACTGACACCTTTTCAACTGGGGTTACAGGTTGGACCCCACTTAGCTCAGATTGGGGCATATCGATTAGATGATACCTCCTATAGTTTCAGTTCAGTTTTTAGTTTAGGTTTGCTTGACCATAGCATACAAACTTCCAGTTATTCAGTTATCAGATTTTAGTAATTCAGTTTACAGATTATTTCAAAAACATTATATGCTTGGTCCTGCATTCTCAGAATCTCAATTTTCATACATGCAAACTCACTTATCTTATGCTATTCAGTCAATCATTACTTTATGCATAGTTAACCCATACATTTTAGCCTAACCTTATCTTATATACCAGTACATTCAAAGTACTGAAAACATACTCTTCTTTGTGCTATGATGTCTTAAAAATCATAGGTTTGAACGCTCAATTTCCTGACCGTACTGAGACAGTCTAGCGCTTCAGCAGTAGCAACAGTGATGGGTCCTCATCTATCAAGGACCTGTTATGTTTATTCAGCATTTCCACATTATTTTTCACTTAGTCAGTTGGAGTTAGTTGGGGCCTGTCACATCAACTACTCCGCCATTTTAGGGGCTTTCTCACATTCAGACAGTCAGTTAGTTTATTAGTCTTATTATTCTTTTATCAGTATGTTCTGCAGATGTTACAAACTTGTGAAATCAATTGTGTTTTTAGTATTTAAAACCTTATGGCCTTATCAGTTATTTTCCGCATATGTCTATTATTATTATTATTATGTTATTCAGGGCTCACTTTAGGTACCAGCTAATAGGTTAGCTTGTGGTCACTTATGACCATAAGCGCCGTTGTTGTGACTACGGATAACCTCAGGTCGTGACAGGGGAATTACAGGATATTTCAACACCCTAGACTCTACATCCCAAAAGTAGATCATAAGAAAAGGGGAACATTCCTAATGCCTCATAGCCTTTCTCTTATAAGTGTCGCACACTACATACCCATAAAAGAGACTCTACTTGACACAACTTTATGGACATCCAATGACACCAAACCTAGGCCCTGATACCAACTTTGTCACAGCTCAAACTAGGTCCTATCCATGACGGGTATTACAAGTTTATCGAGGACCAGATAACACCTCCTTTGCCTAGCCAATACAAAATATAACACCTAGCAGCGGCTGAATTCCAAACATATAACAAGATAGAAAAGTAATAAACTCAAAGGCATCTAAGAATCTCAACATCAATACCTAATCCACAGTAATATCCACAAAGCCTTTACTAATCTAAAAGTAATTTAAGTTGGGACATGCCCCCGACCCAGTTAATGAAAATGACAATAACAATGTAAACTCTTTAATTCAAGTTTATGAAAGAAAACCGATGCAATGATCAAGTCTTTTGGAGAATGAAATCTCCCCGCTTCACCATAATCGACCAACGAATTGATCCAATCCACCTAACACTATGCAGGAAAAGTAGACTTGTCTTCGGACCCTACATTATATAGGGATACAACGTCTAGAGATAGTTAGTGGGTTGAGAACTAGCATGTAACTCAGGTATAAGGATAAGATAATGACAATTCAAAATTTAGTTCAACTTAATGTACATGTTCACATTAATGTATGCATATAAATATACTTATTTAAAATTAGGATAAGGAAAAAGGCGTAGCATGCATTCTAAATTGTTAACCTGGGTTGTGTAGCATAACCGTCATAATAAGGCACCCACAAACTATATGAGTCAGATTTCCCCAAGATGAAAGGGCTTAGTGCGTGAATTTGCATGAACCAGATGATAATCATAAGTACATATGCAGCATGAGGGACTCAAACCTCCCGACATATATCAAAGGTGACTTAAGAATCTAGTTATTTAACATGGGGGACTCAAACCACCCAATCATAAAATAAGGGGGACTCTAACCACCCGATCATTTAGACCACTGTGTTAGCAATCATGATTTATAGTATTGGTCTTTTTGGACCTCCACTTTCATGGTTCGGATACACATCCCTCTTTTAAGACCAATTAAACCACTTTTCACATATTCACGTTCATTAAACCATCATGCACCTTAGGGCATATACTGCTGGAATTATCATACCAACTACACTTGCAAGGTAACATCATCATGCCATGTTAATTCTATTAACTTAGAAAAATAACTCCCTGGGTTCATTAATACAAGATGGGGGAACACCGACTTCCTTTGTTCATTAAATCAAATCACCATGTTACAATAACCTCTTTACCTCAAGCAATTTTTTCAAAAATAGTTCATTGCAACTATACCCATACTCAAAACCATTTACACAAAATTGGGTTGGGGTTATTACCAATTCAATTGTCAAATATTCACAAAATCTGGGGAAACCACAATCCCCTATTTTATTCACCATGCCCATGCACCCCACAAGTTTAAAACCATGTATAAAGCATGAACAATGCATAATAAGTCATGGAAAAATAATTTAAGAAACATCCATCTCAAAACCCTCAACTCATATCAAAACCCATGTTCAAATCCACATAAACAAGCATATGATTTAATGCTTTAAGTAAAATAATTTTAAGGGTAGAGTCGTATGCCTTAAATATCAAGAATTATGGAGAGCATTTTCCCTCGGAAGATCTAATTGATCAAACTTTTGGTAACACAAAGTATCTTGACATTAGAGAATTTAGAGAGTTTGAGAGAATGTGTTTTGATTTGTTAAAAGATGAGAAAAGAGCTCCAAAGGTGTTTTATGGATGGGGGTTTTAATTGGGGAGTAAGGGAAATCACCAAAGTTCCCTTTTTTAATTAAAGCTAAAAAAATCATCGTCAGTCATTACGGGTGACCTTATGACTCATATGGTCACCTTACGACTCGTGACCCTCAGTCATAGTCTTGACAGTGTCCATGGGTACCCTTACTGGTCTAGTTATGAGTCATACTATACGAGTCTTACCTAAAATTTACAACTCGTATGCTTCTCTTGTTCTCAGGAAAGTATTATTTGGGCATCACACTGGACATACTATGATTTGCCACTTTACGATTGTATAGAGCCATTACAACTCATAAGGTAAAAGTTGTAGTCAGAATAGAATACTCAGCAACTACACTGGACTCCCTATGGTTAGGACCTATAACCCATATAGAGACACTAAGACTCGTAAGGAGAGTCGTAGTCTGGGAAGGGACATGACCCGAACGGAGGCCTTGTCGTAATAGGCGTCCCAAGTCCCACTGGGATCAAACACCACCCCCGTTACCCAATCCAACCTCCTGTTATCTGCCCTGAGTTGGATGATTTTGAAAATATAACAAGATAGTGTAATAGCTCATCGGAAGACTCTAGGATAGGATCACAACTGTGGCCGACCCAATCGAGTCCAACCATCCTATACCAATCATCTAACCATACCAAACCAAGCTAATACCGAAATAAGGGCCATAACTAAGTAATTTCCAAAAGATAATATGATTAATCCTAAAATAAAATATGATGGAACAGTGAGAAATTATGTCCAATAATGTAAGCCTCAATACCTATGCCAATATTAAGGCCAACACCAATACCGATCTCGCTTATTCCAATCTATAGAAGTACTATAAAGCCTCTAACAAAAAAACTAAGAATATTTTGTTAGGACATGCCCCCAACCATAGCCAAAACCAACATCCATAAATAAATCATAATGGCTAAAAATATCCATAACATAAAATAGAGCCTTTCGGAAAGTTGAAAGCTCACCACTTTAACCCAACAATTGTCCCTGAGTCAATCACTATGTAGAAAGAATAGAACAACCGCTTCCTGGATAGTGTGGGTGTACAACCGCCCGAAGATAGGTTAGCGAGTGATCGCTAGCATAAACTCAGGATAAGGATAAAATAATGTCATTTATTAAACCAAGTAAAACCATCCATATGCACACAAACCATACATATATATATCCATGTCGCGAAAGAGAACCGAGTTTAGCATGCCATTAAAACCTTTACCTGGGATATGTAGCTGCCATGACCTAAGTTGAGGCCCTAGCCGCGATGGGCATCCCAAACCATCAAGGCCCAAGAGACCCCTATAACTCCCCAACCCACTAGTTATATTAACCACTTTGGGCCTAGGGCCGCACGGCTTTAAAATGTGTCACTAGGGAGTAAGACTTTCTTACTTATATACCCAGTGTCCCTCTTGTGTTTAGTCGATGTGGGACTCCTTCCTAAGTTGGGGTATTAGATACACCCCCTTATGGACTCAGCGTCCTCGCTGAGGTTTGCCCCACCGAATGGTATTTGCCTACACTCAGGACTGAGGTTTGCTCACCTTACCTAGATTTACCTATACTTAGTTTGAAATCTGGCCCACATCGATAGGGCTGACATAGGATTAGCTATGATACCATTCTGTTACAACCCAAGTCGAGGCCCTAGCCACGACGGGTATCCCAAACCATCAAGGACTGAGAGACCTCTATAACTCCCCAACCCACAAGTGATATTATTTACTTTGGGCCCAGGGCCGCACGGCTTTAAAATGAATCACTAGGGAGTAAGGCTTTCTTACTTATATACCCAGTATACCTCCTATGTTTTGTCAATGTGGGACTCCTTCCTAAGTTGGGGTGTTACATAATGCTCCAAAAATCTATCCCAAGATGTCACACGGTGCTTAGGATCACAAGTGATCCCAAGCTAACCCATGAACTCGCATACTGATAAGTAAATGATAATATATATATAAAATAACTGATTTTACTGTGCAGAAACATAATAATAATGGAATCTATGAAAATATAATACTGATACAATTTTACATTTTGATAAAGTCTGAAAAGAAGGATTGAAATTACAAGATAGACTCTAACTAACATCTGTTAAGGCTCTACTATACTGACTATAGATAGATGAGGTGCGAATCCAACTATCACTAATCAATACTTATGAGTAAGAAAGTAAAATACATAAATAATATCTAACTTAAGTCCCCGAAGTAGGTGGATTCATCATCTGCTAGCTGGAATCTACAAACTGTCTGAATATGGTATGTGTGCTACAACTCGTACCTACATTATGAGATAATGTAACACATAGACATATATGTGGATCAGTACTTTGAGGATGTACTGAGTATATGGGGGTGAATGCATAAGTAAAACATAATATCAATTATCATAATTTGTAAAAAAACAATGCCTGCTAAGTGTAAATGACTCACATAAGTTGGAGAGCCTGAAATACTAAAATCTGAAGTAATAAGAAGAAAATCATACTTTATAAATCTAGTGAGTCATAACATTTAGTAATAAAATTTGTATTTCTATTCTATTCTCAAATCATATAGGCTAAGTGAAAAAGGGGTCACCTTTTATGTCTGAAAACTAAAAACTGTAATTCTGTAACTAAAATCTTAAGTAAAATAATATCTAAGTTAGTTTGTGAGCCTTTACACTTAGTTTCTAAAATTTGAAAAATCCTTTACTTAGGGAGGTTCGTCTAACCAACATAAACCATGTGAGCATTAATGGAGTCTAATGTCTTTGCCCCCCTAAGGAGGAACATCCTCACGTTGGAGAGAGGAGCCATACTCTTGCCAGAGAGTATAACCTATCGGGGTGATCACATATCTGTCATCCATGTAGAAGTGGAAATAATCTAAATTCTACGTTGGCACGTAGTTCTGGGGTATGAAACCGTAGTAATGTACCCATCTCGGTGCTAAATACTACTCCTAAAACAATATCTATATGCTCATTCTGATGAAAATCCACTTCAAAAATAGACTAATGGTTTATAATGACAACCAACTATAACTCTGTAAAGCTAAATCTGTAATTTGAATCTGTAAGGTGGATTTCATATTTATTCTGAGACCAAAAGGTCAAATCTTTATCAATAATCTAAAAAGAATCTAGTCATAAAGTGCTCATAGCACAATCAATCTTGAAATAACAATTTTGATTAGGGCTTAATAACCCATGCTTCAAATTCATGTAAAAATCATAGCAAAGCATCATGCTCAATATTCTTCTTGAAAATACTTCAACAATATCAAAATAATAAAATCAAGAATCTCAATATCATGCTTAAACTCAATTAGAAAAATCTGAAAAATAGTATTATACGCATAATTATATGAAAATAGTCATGCAATTCAACATTCAATCACTTGAAATCTCATAATCATCAAATAATAAAAATTGGATATGAACCCTAATTGTAAATCATGTGAATTTAACTTAATAAGATAGTTTTGGGCATAAGGACAAAAGGATTGTCCTTGTTCATAACCCCCACATACCTTAATTGATGATCTTAGATGAGAAAGCTTGAATCTTGAACTCCTATGATGCTTTTGAAGATGAGTTCTTGGAGTTCTTGAATTGGAAATTCTTAATCTTGAACTATCTTGGAGAATTGATGAGGAAAAATTAGATTTCTTGAAGTGTAAGTTTGAGCTTTAGGGTTCTTTCTTGAAAGAGAATTGATGAATAAGTTGACTTGAATTCCTATTTGTGTTCTTGAATATAGTTTCTTGAAGGAGAAAGCTCAAATTGATGTTCTTTGGAATTTTCTTGAGTGATTTTCTTGAATTTGGAATAGAAAGCTTAATTCTTGATTCTTTTCTTGAATAGAAGGTGATTGAATGGATGCCCCAATGGCAGATATAGATTGCTATATTATGACCTGGGTTGATGGGGAAAAAGACCCCATTATTTAAAGCAAAAATTCGTAACCCGCATCCTGATTTTACCCTTTGCCGCGACACGGTATCATCGTGACAGCTTACTACCTCACACTAAAATGACTATAACTTTTCGCTCGGGTATCGGTTTTAGGAGAAATTGGTATTGTTGGTAAGCTAATTCAATTATATACAATTTAGTGGGTTTTGATCTGAAAGATTCTACATACATCAAAAGTTATACAGTTTCAAAGTTGACCCGTGTAGAATTGGACACCAAACTTTGAATGAATCTAATGTTCTTAGCTCCACTTGGCTCTAAGTGACTTCTATGAATATTGTTCACCTAATAAGAACTTCACATACTTAGGATTAAATTTATGACACAAGAATTCAAATTAAGGATCAAGAGTAAGGCAATTATATCTCCACCGTGATGTGGTGAAATTGCGTTAAGCTACTGGAAAAGGACGAGTTGCACTCGGGCGTGACGCGTTGCTATCGCGTTGCCTTGCTGGAAATTGACAGTTGAAAATTTAGACCTCTTCGCGATGCATCAATATCACGGAGGTCCACTGAAATGTGATGATTGCCATTTTGGCATCCACCGCGACGCGGTGAGTGCCCAGGTGGGACACTGCATTACTAAAAATGCTTTAACTTCTTCACTGAGTGTCGGATTTGGGCGAATTTGATATCGATGAAAAGCTTATTGAATTTTTCACATAGTGGAAGGTTTAATCTGGAAAATTCAGTATGAAATAAAGGTTATTCATTTTTGAATCCCACTCTTAACATTCTAGGAATGAATTTTTAAGCTAGGAAAAACACGGGGTGTTACAGTAGCGTTGACGTCCTAAACCATTCACGGTCTATATGGGTTCAACTCCCCCTGCTAAAAGGGCCCTAGTGCTTTAAGCCTCATGACTTGGGAAGAAAATCTGGGATGACTAATACATCCTCCAAAATATAGTGTGACATCATGCACACGGTCACTTGGACCAAACCTCATATCGACAAATATGAGTTTTCAGTTTTGGTCCCCCCGGGACCTCCACCTTCCACAACTTTGCTACACACCCTACTATTATTGCCCAATTAAAAACATTACCAAGAAACTAACCAATCCATTAGCCATTTATCAACCAAGGACATTAGTAGTGGTATCGTTATACCGACTATACTTGCAAGTTTGGTCCATAGCCAACCATATATAGGTTTAAGGGACTCCATGTACCCTTCATGATTTCCAATTAACCAAAACCATGGCCACCAAGGACTTTCCAATCCATTTAAAACCATTTAAACTATTCTTACCATTGAGGGTTTCATTACCAAGTTTAAACCATGCATAAGTTCCAATGAAAAACTAATATTATAGTGGAAACTTGTTAAAGACATTTTATCAAACACATTGGGGGCATAGCATTTCCAAAACCAAAGTCCATTACCAAAGAACCATTCACATGCAACGAATTATCCAAAACCACCATTAATGAATATAAAAGCATAATTAAAATATGGGAAAACTATAACCAAGCATTTAAAACCAAAACCCCCAAATAATATTTAAAAACCCAAAATCATACAACATTCAAATCATAAAAATATTGTATAAAACCATGCCTTTAATTGAAACTAACAATGAGGGAAGAGAACATGACTTAATTGACAAAGTAGACGGAGAGAAACCACCAACAAGATCCCCAAATTTAATCTTCTAGTTGAAACCCTAGCTTTCTTTCCCAAAAGCTTTTGAGGGAATTATAGTCTTTAGGAAGAGTTTCTAAGTGTTATTGAAAAGAATAATAGGGTAAATAGCCTCCCAAAAGAGTTAGAAGTCGTGGGATCTTATTAGGCTAAGTAGGGAAATGTCCAAATTACCCCCACTTAAGTTGCACAAAATCCCATCACAAGGGTATAACTGACCCTCACTCATACCCTTCGATACGAGTGGTACCCACCACTCATATCCTAAGACTCAACCCTTGGACCCAACACTGTCCAATGTATGACTCATCCTACCTAAGTAGTATTTTCAGCACACAATCCGTACCCTTCACTCGTATTCCTAGCAAGATAGAATCATAAAAGGTTTGAACACTGTCCACCATACATGTCCCTAGGTATGACTCGTACCCTAGCTTACGGCTCCTGGTGAGCAACTCGTACTCAGATCCAACCTAGCTTACCAAGTCTAAGTCTTAGTGAAGAAACTAAAAGATCTGTATCCGACCATACGACTCGTACCCTACAAGTCATACCTATTCCAGTGACCAAAATCCATCCCACCAACCAACACTGGTCAACATACGATTGGACTATACTATTCATACCCCAACATACAGATCGTAACCATGAGTCATATTGGGTCCAGAGACCAGAATTATAGGAAATTTTATAAGTTCCAAAAACCAATGGTGTTTCAGTCTCCCCCATTAGTAACCACATACACGAGTTATTTGCATTATCAAATTTATTTCTAATCTTTAACAAAGTTTGAAAACATTGAGTCAAGGATATTAATCTTTTCTTTAACAAACTAAAAAAAAGATGTGTTTAAGACACATACCTTTCGCACGAATCCAAAGAACAAAAAATAGATGTAGATACTTGGACTTCATGTCCTTCTCTGCTTCCCATGTAGCTTCTTCCACCTTATGGTTCCATCATAGAACCTTAACCGAAGCCACATCCTTGGATCGCAACCAATGAACCTGCCTATCCAAGATCTCAATCGGGACCTCTTCATAAGACAGAGAGTTCGAGATACCTAACCGATCCAAAGGAACAATTAAAGAAGGAACATTAAGACACTTTCATAATATGGAGACATCAAATACCAGATGAATGGAGTTCAAACTAGAAGGCAACTCTAATTCATAAGCAACATTTCCAACCCTTCACAAAACCATATAAGGACTAATATACCGAGGACTGAACTTCACCTTTTTGCCAAACTGCATTACTTGCTTCATGGGAGATACCTTGAGAAATACCTTATCCCCAACCTCAAACTCCAAGTCTCTACGCCTTACATCCGTATAGGACTATTGACGACTTTGGAAAGCCTTAAGCCTATCCCGAATTACCTTTACCTTTTCCATAGCCTGATAGACCAAATCCGTATTGAACATATCTTCCTTACCAAGATCAAACCAACTAATAGGAGACCTCCTACCATATAATGCCTCAAAAAGGGTTATGCCAACACTAGAATGATTGCTATTGTTATAAGCAAACTCTACCAAAGGTAGATGCTCAACCCAATTGCCATCATAATCAACCACACATGCCCGAAGCATATCCTCTAATGTCTGAATAGTTATCTCCGCTTTGCCATTCGTCTGTAGGTGAAAAGTGGTACTCAGACTCACCTTAGTCCTCAACCCTTTCTGGAAAGACCTCCAAAAGTGAGATGTAAACTGTATTCCACGATCAGAAATAATTGAAACAGGTACTCCACATAATCTCCTGAAGATATAACTTCGCATAATCCTCCCCAAGAAGGTAGTCCTCATTGGCAAGAAGTGAGGAAATTTTGTCATTCTGTCATCGAATCATATTAAAGGTAGTCCAAAACCAAGAAGTTAGTGCTCATTGGCAAGAAGTGAGCAGATCGGGGAAGACCGATAACGAAATCCATATTGATTACCTCTCATTTCCATTTGGGCAAAACAATCTCTTGATATAATCCACCAGGTCTCATGTGCTCAACATAAACTTGTTGACACACTAAGCACTTGGCCACAAATTCAGCCACATCCATCTTCATACCATTCCACTAATACATCTCCTTGAGATTATGATACATCTTTGTCGACCCAGAATGAACAACATAGCGCGACTCATGCTCTTCATCCAAAATCCTTTATCATAAACCATCGATATAAGGAATGCACAACCTTTCTTTGTACCAAAAGTACTGTCACCAGCTATCTCAAACACCATTACTTTTTCCCCACCAACATCACCCTTGATTTTTATCAAAATGGGATCCGACACTTGTTTCTCCTTGATCTCTGCACTAAGAGATAATCGAACCACTTCTTGTACCATTACACCTCTATCCTTAGAGTCTAAGAGACGAACTCCAAGATTAGACAAACGGTGAATATCTTTTACCAATTCCCACTTTTTTTCTCCACCTGAGCTAAACTCCCCATGGACAACCTGCTAAGAGCATCAGCAACCACATTAGCCTTACCTGGGTGATAGTGAAAACTCATATCATAGTCTTTGAGAAGCTCAAGCTATCTCCTCTGCCTGAGATTGAGCTCCTTTTGAGTGAACACATATTGTAGACTATTATGATCAGAAAAGATGTCTAGGTGCACTCCATACAGATAATGTCGCTAGATTTTCAAGGGAAAAACCACCACCAGCAGCTCCAAATCATGAGTAGGATAAATCCTCTTATTTACCTTCGATTGGCAGGAAGCATAGGCAATTACCTTCCCATACTGCATCAAAACACAACCAAGTCCGACCCTAGATACATCATAATAAACCACAAACCCCTCACTTCCCTCACGCAATATCAAGACCAGAGCCGAAGTTAACTTATCTTTCAACTTCTCGAAACTCCTATCACAAGCATCCGACCAAGAAAACTTTACCTTTTTCTGAGTCAACTTAGTCAAAGGAGCATCTATCGACGAAAAGCCTTCTATGAACCACCTATAATACCCAGCCAAGCCTAAGAAGCTCTAAATATCATTTCGAGCCATGGGTATAGGCCATTTTTTAATCACAACCACCTTTTGCGGATCCACCATAATCCCCTCGCTAGAAATAATATGACCAAAAAAAGTCATATCGTTCAACCAAAACTCACACTTGGAGAACTTGGCATACAACTGTTGTTCCTTCAAGGTCAGTAATACAACACAGAGGTGCTTAGCATAATCCACCTCACTTTTAGAATAAACTAGAATATCATCAATAAACACAATGACAAAAAGATCTAAGAACTGCCTGAAAATCATGTTCATCAAATCCATAAATGTTACTGGGGAATTAGTCAATCCAAATAACATCACCAAAAAACTCGAAGTGCCCATATCGAGTACAAAAAGTTTTCTTAGGGATATCCACTTCCCTAATATTTAGCTGATGAAACCCATACCTAAGATCTATTTTAGAAAAGAACTTGGCACCTTACAATTGATCAAATGGATCATCTATCGTTAGGAGGGGATACTTGTTCTTGACCATCACCTTATTCAACTACCTGTAGTCAATGCACATCCGAAGGAAACCATCCTTCTTGTGCACGAATAATAACGGTGCATCCCGCAGAAATACACTAGGATGAATAAACCCCTTATTCAGAAGATCCTTAAGTTGCTCCTTGAGTTTCCTCAACTCATCTGAGGTCATTTTATAAGGAGGAATAGATATTGGACGAGTGTCCGGAACCAAATCAATACCAAACTCTATTTCCCCATCGGAGGAAAACCAGGAAGATCATCCGAAAAGAACTCAGGAAACTCATTTACCACTGAGACTGATGTAATGAAGGACCTTTCGATTTAGAATCTTCAATTCGGACCAAATGATAAAAACAACCTTTAGAGATCAAAATCCAAGCTCTAAGATAAGAAATAAATCTCCCCCTATGAGCTAGAAAACCACTCTCCCACTTTATAAACAGTTCACCAAGGAACCTAAAGACAACCTTATGGGTTCGATAATCCAAGGATGCGTAACTAGAGTGTAACCAATCCATTCCCAGAATAACATAAAAATCCACCATATCAAGTTCAAACAAATTCACCAAAGTCTGCCTAAGACCAACATATACCACACCCTTCCTATAGACCCTCTTAGCAATAACCAAGTCACCTATCGGGGTAGAAACAGAAAAAGGATCCAAAACTTCAAGGCAGATTCCTTGATAAATGTTCTCCCTTGCTTAAGATTCACAAACTCATCCATCTTTGCTTCCCTCAGATCTCAAGGAAAAAAATGATCCAAAAAAACTCCTAAAAAAGAAGCCCATAAGGATGACTCCTCCACATCTCTTCTATACTTATACCATGCTTCGTACCGTTGGTACGCAATATCTTTGAGCTGATAAGCTATGAAGTTAACACCTTCCACATTAGTGGCCTGCTCACTCTAGATATCTTCTCTATTTCATTCTAGAAACCCTAAGGATCCCCCTCCACCTTAACACCAGAAAAAATAAGAGGATTTAGTTTCATAAACTGGCCAACCCTTGTGGCCTCAGAGAAAAACCCATTAGACACATCCCGCTAAGCCTGAGCAGCAACCAATTGACCAATAGTATGAACGAACTAATGAAATTCTGCATTAGTCACCTTACCCTAATGAGGACTAGTAGCAATCGAAGGAACTCTAAAACTATCAGGGATAGGACCTTGAGATCAAAGACGAACTCCAGACATAGGACGTACCCTATCAACATTGTTCCTAGATGGGACTAAAGAGTTTTCTTGTGTTCCAAATCGTCGAGGCATGATCTAGAAAGTGAACATCTAAGAAAAATAGAAGAATTCTAGGACTTAGACTCCAAGCTTAAAAATAAAATACCAAGAAAGTAAAATATTCTAAATGCCTTGTAGCCTTACTCTTATGAGTGTGGCGCACCACAAACCTCTAAAAGAGACTCTAATCAACATGACTTTGTGAACTCCCAATTGATCATGAACCCTGCCTCTGATACCAACTTGACACGACCCGATTGGGGGCCTTGTCGTAATGGGCATTCTAAGTCTAACTGGTACCAGATACCACCCCCGTTACCCAACCCAACCTCCAGTCGCCTGCCTTGAGTTGGCTGAATTTCAAGAATATAACAAGATAGTGTAATAGCTCACAAGACTCTTGGATAGTATCACAATCGTGACTGACCCAGCCGATTCCAACCATCCCATACCAACCGTCCAACCATACCAAACCAAACCAATACCAAAATAGGGGCCATAAACCAAGCCATAACCAAATAAGTTCCAAAACATAATATGATTAATCCCAAAATAAAATACGATGGAGCAGTGAGAAATTATGTCCAATAATGTCAACCTCAATACCAATGTCAATATTAAGACTGACACCAATACTGATCCTTCCCATTCCAACCCATAGAAGTACTACAAAGCCTCTAACCAAAAGAGTAAGAATATTCGGTTGGGATATGCCCCCAACCATAGACAAAACCAGCATCCATAAATAAATTAGAATATCTAAAAATATCCATAATATAAAATAGAGACTTCCAGAAAGATGGAAGCTCACCACTTTAACCCAACAGCTGTCCTCGAGTCAATCACTATGCTGGAGAAGTAAAACAGCCAATTCCTGCATAGCGTGAGCATACAGTCGCCCGAAGATGGATAGCGAATTATCGCTAGCATGAACTCAGGATAAGGATAAAATAATGTCATTTATAAAATCAAGTAAAACCATCCATAAGCACACAAACCATACATATATATATCCATGCCGGGAAAATGAACTGGGTTTAACATGCCATTAAAACCATTACCTGGGCTATGTAGCTTTGCCGTCCTAAATTACCCACGGGATATATAGGTTCAGCTACCCCTACTGAAAGGATCCCAGTGTGAGAAGCCGCACGACTAGGGAAAAAACCTGGGATGACTAGTGCATTCCCCAATTTATAGGGTGACATCATGCACATGGTCACTTGGACCAAACCTCACATTGATGACATCATGCACACGGTCACTTGGACTAAACCTCACATTGATAAATATGAGCTTCCATTTTTGATCCTCCTGGGACCTCCACTTTCCACGTCTTTACAACGCACCCTGCCATTATTGCCCAAAAAATCATTACCAAGCAACCAACCAATCCATTAACCATTTATTGAACAAGGACATTAGTAGCGGTATCGTCATGCCGACTATACTTGCAAGTTTGTCCACAACCAACCATATATAGGTTTAAGGGATTCCATG
Source organism: Capsicum baccatum var. pendulum (assembly GCA_030864225.1). Classification (NCBI taxonomy): domain Eukaryota; kingdom Viridiplantae; phylum Streptophyta; class Magnoliopsida; order Solanales; family Solanaceae; genus Capsicum; species Capsicum baccatum. The sequence continues at coordinate 166,327,590 of CM061550.1, forward strand.
TACCCTTCATGATTTCCAATTAACCAAAATCATGGCCACCAAGGCCTTTTCAATCTATTTAAAACTATTTAAACTATTTATATCATTTAGGGTTCCATTACCAAGTTTAAACTATGCAAAAGTTCCATTGAAAAACTAATATTATAGTGGAAATATTGTTAAAGACATTTTATCAAACACATTGGGGGTATAATATATCCAAAACCAAAGTTCATTACCAAGAACCATTCTCATGCAATCAATTATCCAAAACCACCATTAATGCATATAAAAGCACAATTAAAACATTGAAAAACCATAATCAAGCACTTATAACCAAAACCCCTAAATCATATTTAAAAACCTAAAATCATACAACATTCAAATCATAAAAACATTGTATAAAATTATGCCTTTAATTGGAACTAACAATGAGGGAAGAGAACATGCCTTAATTGACAAAGTAGACAGAGAGAAACCACCAACAAGATCCCCAAATTAGTCCTCTAGTTGAAACCCTAACTTTCTTGCCCAAAAGTTTTTGAGAGAATTATAGAGTGTTTAGGAAGTGTTTCAAAGTGTTAATGAATAGAATAATAGGGTAAATAGCCTCCCAAGAGAGTTAGAAGTCGTGGGGCCTTATTAGGGTAAGTGAAAAAATATCCAGATTACCCCCACTTAAGTTGCACAAAATCCCGTCACAGGGGTACGACTGACCCTCACGAGTTGTACCCTTCGATACGAGTGGTACCCACCATTTGTATCCTAAGCCTCAACCCTTGGACCCAACACTGCCCAGTGTATGACTCATTCTACCCAAGTCGTATTGACAACATATGATCCGTACCCTTCAGCCGTATCTCTGGCAAGATAAAATCATAGAAGGTTTGAATACTGTTCACCATACGAGTCCCTGGGTACGACTCGTACCCTGGCTTACGGCTCTTGGTGAGCCACTCATACTCATATCCAACCTAGGTTACCAAGTCTAAGTTTAAGTGAAGAAACCAAACGATCTATATCCGACCATATGACTCGTACCGTATATGTCGTACCCATTCCAGTGACCAAAATCTATTCCACTAACCAGGTCAGCATACGACTAGATCAGACCATTCGTACCCTAACATACGGCTCGTACCCATGAGTCATATTGGGTCCAGAGACCAAAATTCCAGAAAATTTTTAAGGTCCAAAAACCAGGGTGTTTCAAGCAGTGAGTTCAAAAACTCAGAAATTTTTAGGGCCTAAAATCTGGGGGGAGGGGTTTTTTTTACTATGGTTTAATTAATATAAGCGACCCGGTTGAGAGCCAATATGGGTAGCTAGATTGCAAAGTAATGTACCAAGTCTGTGCGGGCTCAGGTAGGTTTCCTGATTGTTGTTTGTACCTACCACCAGGATAGGTTATTATTTGGTTAGTTGATTGTATATTTTATCATATAGAAGAAGGTGTGTTAGAGTTATGCTTATGCTCCTGCCTTATTACCTTCAACTTTTATATTTCAAATTCAGTTTAACTTTTTAGTTTGTCTTACAATACTTGGTACTTTATTTTTTACCGATACCCCAAGCAAGGAAGCACCAGATTTATGCCTCTAGGCCCCGACAGATGACCAGATGGGACTTTTCAGTAGCACGATCATGCTCCAGGAGGTTGGCTAGCTTTTTTTGGGGGAGAAGTGGGGGGTGAGGGGTGGGGGAAGAGATTTTAGAGTTGCTAAGGTTTATTAGCTTTTTTTGTAGATAGATTTTAGGTAGGTCGAGGTCCTGGCCTGGCCAAGCTTTATTACTCTTGGAGGCTTACAAATTTTGGATTATACAGATGTGAATAGTCAACCGTGTTGGCCTTGTTGCTGTGTCTTTTTAGCACAACGCCTCGTTGACCTTGATTGTATATGTATATATGTTTTTAATTTATAGTTTTTAGATATCATGATGGCCCACATAACGTACTTGATCATATGCATCATGGTGGCCTTGCTGGCCGACACTAATTTAGTTTTTGTTCTTTTTGAATTACTGGGATTCGTTAAGTTTGTTCAATGTTATGTTGAAAAGGGCCTTGTTGGTCGCTGGTTTATTTTTAAGTTGATATATATTTGTTTGTTTTCTTGATTTCGGTGGTTGGTGTTTTGCTAATAGCATAATCGTCCAACAAGGATTAACTCAGATCTAAATTGGCATCAGGTGGGAGTTGTGTCTCTAAGTTAGGGCGTGACAAAATGTTTATTATAATGATTCGTACAAAAACTTTTTCACAATATACGTTTTTAACATATTATTTTAAAATTCAACTTATAATTATTTATGGTACAATAAGTCTTCTTAGAATTATAGTCCACAAACATCTAGAAACTCAAATAAGCTCAAATCAAACCATGTTTATTTTCACCTTTTATTTATAGTACTTGTGTTATGGATTTTCATTATCTTTATTGTTGGTAACACTATATTTTAGCTTAATAACGTGATTTCATTTATTTATTTATTTATTTATTTATATTTTCTTTGAAAGTGCCATATAATATCTTTCTAGTACAGAAGAAAATTTGAAAGCATCATTTACATGTTTTGTGTGGCAAAGACTTTTCCTAAAAATAATTAATTTGGAAAAACCAAACCAAACCGTAAAATCAAAAAATTCCGAGATTGAAAAGACCATAATTGATTTGATTTTATAATTGAAAAAATCGAATCAAATCAAACCAAGTATAGCCGTACCCAGAGCCCAACACATAATACATCGGGAATAATGATCAGTTGAAGTCACGACAACTCATGTATTTATCATCACGTCCAACTGATATTATACTAACCTGTACTCTGTAGCCATCTTCGGCACACAATGTTTACACAGAACGTGTAATATTATCGCATGCAACATAAGTCCTTCATAATGTCATATAAACATGCAGGTTGACCATAATTGTCGCTTGCTAAGAACATCATCACTCAACTGAAATTACAATAACATCTATACCTTTGTGTTCTATTAAACAACATTGCCTTGTAAAATGAGACAGATCGGCGCGAATTATGATTATTTGATTTTTTTTTTTTCAACAAAACGTGCCAGGGAACTAATTTATTTCTGTGATATCTATAATTTTGATGAAGTTTTGCTTGAACTCCGTCCCGCAATGAACTTTTGCATTTTCTTAAAGTGATCCTTGCTCATTCCATCGTAATACTCGAAAGCCCTCTCCTGGAAATGACAAAATTGCAAACACGAGTGAAATAGACCACATACATTGTAAATAACCCATGTTCACTACTTGCAGGATTTGTACTAGTTAATTCATTAGTTTCTAAATATTTGACACAACAGGCAGTAGCTGGATAGGTAACAATGAACAACAATCGACTTATTAAGCACCACAATGCATCTAAAAGAGAACTATTAAAGTGGATTACTTAAGTTGGAGCCTAACCTGGATATTCGACATTTGGCAAGTTACTGCAGTTGAGAATATGAGCACCATAGGGAATGACCAATGGCACGGACGTATACTCCCTCCTATTAATTTTATGGAACTAGTTTGCCTGGGTACATTTTATTTTTATTTTTTAAAAAAAAAGATTTTGGAGCTTGGGATCTTAAGCATCCCATGACAAGCTATAAAATCATGCCCGAGGGTAAACAACAACAACAAACCCAGTGTATTCCCACCTAGTGGGGTCTGGGGGGTAAGATGCGCAGTCCATACCTCTACCTCTAAAGAGGTAGAAAGGCTGTTTTCGATAGACCCTCAGCTCAAGACACGAGATACCGCACAAATACATAGTAAAGCACAGAACAAGATTTCATAACATAAATACGGCACCCATAAGTAATAAAAACAGAGAAAAGCACACAGATTCGTAATAAAACATGGAACAAGGTATCATAACAAGAATAATACCCCCACCAAGTAATTCCCTACACTAGCGACCCAAACTGACCCTAGCCTTCTGCCCTAATTCGCGTCCTCCAGATCTTCCTATCTAGGGTCATGTCCTCGGTGAGCTGTAACTGCTCCATGTCCCGCCTAATCACCTCACCCCAGTACTTCTTCGGCCTACCCCTACCCCGCCTAAAACCATCCAACGCTAGCCTCTCACACCTACGAACCGGGGCATCCATGCCCCTCCTCATCACGTGTCCGAACCATCTTAATCGAACCTCCCGCATCTTATACTCCACTGGGGTCACACCAACCTTCTCCCTGATAATCTCATTCCGAACTTTATCCCCTCTAGTCAGCCCACACATCCAACGCAACATCCGCATTTCCGCCACCTTCATTTTTTGGATGTGGGAGTTCTTAACTGGCCAACACTCCGCTCTATACAACATGGCCGGACGGACTACGTAGAATTTGCCTTTAAGCTTGGGCGGCACCTTCTTATCACACAACACCCCCGACGCGAGCTTCCACTTCATCCATCCCGCCCCAATACGGTGCGAAACATCCTTGTCAATCTCGTCGTTACCCTGGATCACGGACCCGAGATACTTGAAACTATCCCTCTTACATACCTCATGCCCGAGGGTACATAAGAAATTTAAAGTTTAATATTTTTTCAAATATACAACAACAACAATAATATACCTAGTGGATTATATAAAAGAAAAACTGTTAAATAAACTGAAAAGAAAGTAGTAGTATTATCTATGAATCTTAATGTTAGACTGCTATCAGATTCGTAATGCATGATTTAGAATTAGCTTTTGAAAGGTGCAAGCACCTCAATTAGTTTCTCTCTTTCCCCATCTTTATCTCCTTTTTTTTTTGATAACTGTAGTATCCGGACTAGCTTTGGTGCACCTCGAGTAAATCCACGGGATACCTAGCACCTCCCACTAGCAACAGATACCAAGATACCAAGTTCTCAGTCTCTTCTTTTTTTCATGCATGATTTAAAGATTTAGGATCAACTTTTAAAAGGTGCATGACACCTGGATTGTTTGCCCCTTTCTCAATCTCTGCTATCTTTGATTCTTCGGGTTCTTAGTTGACCTTTCACAAGGTCTTTTTTTTAGAGGATTGGAGGGTAGCTACGGCTATTGGTACTAGGAAGAGAGTGATATTTCTTGTAGAGTATTACCCTTCTTTTCTAATTGCTACATGCATCTATACAACACAAACAATGCATGCAGGCTTCTCTTTTAATATGGTCATAGATTATAGATACTAGAAAGAGATCATAAGCAAATAGTTGAACAAGATGCACAATCAGCTGGTTAAGCATAACAAGAACATATGTTGGTACCTTCTCAAGAGCAAGGGCTCGGGTCAACTCTTGTTTGAACCCATCATTGATAACTGCCTTGTACCTCAAAACCATGTCGTGGTTGTTCTTGATGATGGCTTCTGCAATTTGCCTAGCTTTGTTCAAAAGTTCACTTCTGTCTACAACATAATTTACCAAACCCCATCTCTCAGCTTGTTCTGCGTTGATAGGCATTGCAGTTAAAGACACTTCACGAGCTCGGTTGGGTCCAATAACGCGAGAAAGTTTCTGAGAGAGACCCCAAGAGGGAAATATCCCAAACCTGCAACAGAAATGCAAAGACATTAACACCACAGAACTTGTATTTCTGTTTTGCGTTCAAGTTCTGTTGAATTAGCTAAGGGAATCAAGTTTGGCATGAATACCACACAACAACAACAACAACAACATACCCAGTATATTCCCACCAATTGGGGTCTGGGGAGGGTAAGTGTACGCAGTCCGTACCACTACCTCAAATGTGAGATAAAGAGGTTGTTTCCGATAGACCCCCGGCTCAAAATAAAGCCATCAAAGATAAGATAAGGAATAGTAATAAAACAAGATACAATAGAAATTAACATATTCAATAATACCCAAAGCAAGATACTTCAAGTATACACCAAAGCATACAACATCCTAACTCAGACCAACCTTCTACTCTAATTCACCTCCTCCACAACTTCTTATTCAGGGTCATGTCCTCGGTAAGCTGAAACTGCTCCATGTCATGTCTAATCACCTCCCTCTAATATTTCTTCGATATACCTCTACCTCGCTTGAAACCATCACTAGCCAACCTTTCACACCTCCGCACTGGGACATCCGTGCTCCTCTGTATCACATGACCGAACCATCTCAACCTCGCTTCCCTCATCTTAGCTTCCACCGAAGCTACTCCCATCTTATCTCGAATAACCTCATTTCTAATCCTATCTTTTCTAGTACACCCACACATCCACCGAAGCATTCTCATCTCCACCACCTTCATCTTTTGGATATGGGTCTTCTTAACAGGTCTACATTCCGCCCCATACAACAAAGTCGGTCTAACCACCACTCTGTAGAACTTGCTTTTAAGTTTGAGAGGTACCTTTTTATTGATGTGTGAGCAATTGCTAACACATTTAAGGCCTTTAACTGAGAATAATTGCGAAGTCTTAAACAACTTTTGTCGTTTTTGATTTGTTTATGTTTGTTTACAGTTTAAGCTGATGAGATAGAGAACCAACAAAAATGGAAGCAAAGAACTTGAAATCTGGAGAAATCTGAAGAGAAGTGTGGCTGACGACATACATGATAAGTCGTCAGCCCTATGATAGGCTATCACAGTTGTCGTGAGTCGAAGCCTGTGACAACATCTGGTGATAGGTCGTCAAAAGTGTGATAAGCTATCAAGGCCAACGTCAGCTTTAACCAGAGAATGGGAGTTGAAGAGAAGTTGTAACGACATTTTGTGATAAGGCATCAGGATGGTGATAAGGCGTCAAGGATACCGTCAGACTTAAGCAGAACATGGAAACTGACAAAAAGTCTTGACAACATTGGTGATAAGCCGTCAAAATCCTGATAAGCCGTCGTCGCCGTCGTCAGCCTTAGACAACAAGAGCCAAAAGTGAAGAGGAGCTGACGACATCCGTGATAAGTCGTCAGACTCCTGATAAGCTATCACGGATGTCGTCGTCTATTCCGAGGAGAAGCTGTAATCTTGATTTTGTTTTCATAATTAGGTTAAACTATTAAAAGCTTTGTTTTAGGGTTTTCTAAATAATTATTCATTATTATTCGACACTTTTGGGGAACATACTATGATATTTTCTCTCTCTACTTCTAGACTTAACAACACAACTATTTGGGGAGATTATTATCAGTATTGGGAGATTTGTCCTTTGTGATCTAATTTACGATTCACTGGTTTTTATTCATCACAGTAAGTTTATCTTTCAAATCATGAATTCAATTATGTGTTTCGTTCTTTCCGTCACGAGAGGCTAAACTCCATTAACCTGAATTATGGGATCTAGGGTTAGGTCTTGATAAGGTGCTAGGTATTCAAGATTCAATAGGTGGTAGGATTTCTTGATAATTCTGACGCTTTAATTAACGTCTGTTGGTTCCAAACAGTAGACACACCTGCTGTCTGATTTGCTTGAGAAAGAAATCAAATATAAGAAGTGAATTATCAATAGGGACTCGGAAATACTTCGTTTAATAATCAGCGTTGTAACAAGGTTGGTTAACCTGAGGTAAAATCTGGGCTGTGAATAGAAATTCCCCAAGTCCGAAAGGATTAGGAAATTAAACGCTTAAGTAGGTCGAGAGACATATGAGCATAACATCGATAAAGATAGCTTGTTATCCTACCCACTATGCGAATCTTGAATCACCTTTAGCATCTATCATGTACCGTAAGCCCTAGTGAACATAATTCTGGTTATTTCATAAACTCTTGATTACAAACATCGAAATTAAAGTGACAAACAATTATTCGTGAAACTTAAACCCCCCATTTCAAGAAACATTAAACTATCAGTGAATTAAATCACAAACGACTTGGGTTCAGACCTTATTCCCTTTGGGATTCGACCCCAACCTAGTTGGGTTTTAAATTGACAATGATCGCATACACCAATTCAAGAGTGTAATTTGAGCGTTATCAAAAATGGCGCCGTTGTCGGGGAATACAGTTGTAAACTGAAAGTTTGTGTGCGCTAATTAATTGTTAGTTAAGTTTCCTAGATTTACGTTTGTTTGTTGTTTTTGTTTAATTGCAGGATCCTTGATGTTTATGCCAAAAACAAGAAGTTTCGGAGAACCATTATTACCAATTAATCCGGAACCACAGCTGATTGGGAGAATGGCAGGACAACAAGAGGCTGATAGACTGGCAGCCTTGGCCAGGGCTCAGGTGAACGTACAGAACGAGGGTCAACAAGTACGTCATCCGAACCTTGGTGATGAAGACTTGGGTGATGAGCAATTGCTGAATCCTCAAAACCCAAGGCGAGCAGAGCAAATTGCTACACCAGTGCAGCGAAATTTCAATAGAAACCGTCCAGTCAGAGGAAGGTAAGGTCAACAGCATGTCCAATATAAAGTAGATGACAATGATGAAGAATGGACGGAGCAGGTGCAACAGGTGCGATCATTCCTCCACCGTTGGCACCTAGTGCAAAATTCAGCATAATAAGTACCATGATTCAGCTCCTGAATCTGAAGGGATTGTTCGGTGGCCTGCCTGGTGATGATCCGAACATGCACTTGGTGAACTTTATCACCATCTACAAATCTTTTAATAACCCGGGAGTGAGCCAGAATGCAATCCGATTAAGATTGTTTCCATTGTCTCTGTCTGGAGAGGCAACAATGTGGTCAAATGAGCTTACGCCTGATTCCATCAACCACTGGAGGGAGTTGAAAGAAGCGCTCCTAGAATGGCTTTTTCCACCCTCCAGGAGGGTACAGTTGAGAGACGAGATCAGCAACTTTAGACAACTCCTTACCGAAGCTTTGCATGAGGCATGGGAGAGGTTCAAGAAGAAGCTGACACAGTGTCCAAACCACAATATGACAGACCTACACTTGATGGAGACTTTGTACAAGGCTCTCAACTCTAAAACAAAGCCGATTGTAGATAATGTTGCTGGTGGTTCGTTTGTTGATCTGTCTTTTCAAGATGCCTCAGATATGTTGAATAAGATGACCAAACAGAGTCGAGCTTGGCATACCAGGGATTCTGTGGTAGCTAGCCCGACTGTTTCTGTTGGTATGACTGCAGAGCAGTGCAGAAGAGATGAGAAGCGAGACCAAGACATGGCCCACCTAAAGACACAGATGGACTTCTTGGCCAAGCACTTGCTGCCAGGCAAGACTGAAAAGGTCAAAGCTGTGGAATTTTAGTGCACTGTGGCTACTAATACAGATGAGGAGGCAAACTATGTGAGTAATCAGGGGGGTTTCAGAGGCAGTAGCCAAGGGAATCAAGGTCGGAACGTTTATGACAAGCAAGTTGAGGCCACAAACTCTGGTGTGACCACCATGAAGACCGATCTGACATCCATCAGTCAGTTGGTGCACTTACACTCCACTACAATCAAACAGTTTGAGCAGCAGATGAGCCAACTTTCTGCTGCAGTCAACCAGAGAAAGAGCGGAATGTTACTAAGCGATACGGTGCAGAACCCGCGGAATGATGGCTCATGCATGGCAATTACCACTGTGGGCAAATCTGTAGATAGTGAGGTAGTTGTCAGTGAATCCGAAGAAAATAACCCAGTGGAGCCGGAGAAGCTGAATAGTTCTGTTGATGCTTCGGAGAAGGAAAAAGAGAAGAAAAAGGAAGTGGTGTTGAAAACTATCCCACGCCCACCACCTCTCTTTCCTCAACGACTGAAGAAGAAGGCTGATGATGCAAAATTCAACAAATTCATGACAATGCTCAAGCAGTTGACAATAAATGTGCCTTTGGTTGAAGCACTTGAGCAAAAGTCAGGATATGCGAAATTCATGAAGGACCTTGTGACTAAGAAAAGAGCTGTGAGCTGCGAATTGGAGGAAAATCTCCACCATTGTAGCGCTATCTCTAGAAGGACCTTGGTGCAAAAGAAGCCGGACCCGGGCGCATTCACTACTCCCTATACAATCGAACTACGGAATTCGCCAAAGCATTATGTGATCTGGGAGCAAGCGTTAATTTGATGCCATTGACTGTGTATAGAAAGCTAGGTCTAGGAAATCCCACACCCACCAATATGAGACTCTTGATGGCGGATAGGTCAGTAAAGCGACCTGTTGGCATTCTGTAACATGTGTTGGTGAAGGTGTCCAACTTTATATTCCCTGCAGACTTCGTCATTCTGGATTGCGAGGTGGACTTCGAGGTGCCCATAATCTTGGGTCGACCTTTCCTCGCAACCAAAAGTGTGTTAATTGATTTGAGAACGAATGAGCTCTTATTCAGGATGAAGGATGAAATGGTACGATTTGATGTGGGCAAATCAATGAAGCAGCATGAAGAAATGAGTGTGTTCTCAGTAGTCGATGTGTATTATGAGGACGAACAGGATGTGTCCATAGCTGAGCAACTTGTTATCGAACCTTTGGCCGCAGTTATGATAGTGAAGGCATCGGGGAGTATAAAGAGACGGTTTGTGCCTTGACAGGAATGGGTTCATATCCTTATGCTCCTAAAAAGCTGGACCTTGATCTAGCTAATCGACCAACACCACCAGCCAAGCCATCTATTGAGGAGCCTCCGGTGTTGGAATTGAAGGAACTACCTGGACACCTACGGTACGTGTTTCTGGGCAGCAGGAACATGCTACCTATTATTATTGCAGCTGATTTGGGTGATCAACAGGTGAATGCACTTATTTCAATACTTCAGAGGCACAAGAGAGCTATAGGGTGGACCATCACAGATATTATTGGCATTCCCCCAGGCATCTGCACGCATAAAATTCAACTTGAGAAAGATTGTATTCCAATCATAAAACACCAGCGCCGTCTTAACCCACCAATGCAAGAGGTGGTTAAGAAAGAGATTATTAAGTGGTTGGATGCAAGAGTGGTTTACCCTATTTCTGACAACAAGTGGGCGAGCCCAGTTCAATGTGTGCCCAAAAAAGGGGGCATGACAGTGGTTGCTAATGAAAGGAATGAGTGATTCCACTCAGGCCTGTAACTGGGTGGAGAGTTTGCATGGACTACAGCAAGATGAATTCTTGGACTCTGAAAGACCACTTCCCGATGCCCTTTATGGACCAAATACTTGATCGATTGGCTGGAAGGGGGTGGTATTGCTTCCTAGATGGTTATTCTAGATACAACCAAATTTGCATTGCTTCTGAAGATCAAGAGAAGATGACATTCACATGCCCATATGGCACCTTTGCATTTAAGAGGATGCTATTTGGGCTATGCAATGCACCCGCCACTTTTCAACGGTGTATGATGTCTATCTTCTCAGATATGGTGGAGGACACCATAGAGGTATTCATGGATGATTTCTCTGTGGTGGGTGATTCATTCGAGACGTGTTTGGCAAATCTGAATCTAGCTTTGCAAAGATGTGTAGAATTTAATTTGGTGCTTAACTGGGAAAAATACCATTTTATGATAAAAGATGGCATCGTTCTCGGCCACAAAATTTCCGAAAAAGGGATAGAAGTGGATCAAGCAAAAATGGAAGTTATCGAGAAACTACCACCTCCCATTTCAGTGAAGGGAGTGCGTAGTTTTCTTGGACATGCTGGCTTTTATCGGAGATTTATAAAAAACTTCTCAAAGGTTGCAAATCCACTTTGCAAACTTTTGGAGAAAGAAGTGAAATTTTCCTCCGATGACGAGTGCTTGAAGGCATTTGAATGCCTTAAAAAGAAGCTGATTGAGGCCCCTATTGTTATTGTACCTGACTGGGCAAAACCATTTGAGATCATGTGTGATGCAAGTGGTGTTTCCCTTGGGGCTGTATTGGGACAAAAGAGGGACAAACTGTTTCATCCGATATATTACGCCAGCAAAGCACTGCACAGAGCGCAAAAGAATTACACCGTTACCGAACAGGAGCTTCTGGCTGTAGTGTATGCTTTCGAGAAGTTCAGAGCTTATCTGCTTAGGACCAAAGTGGTGGTCCACACCGACCATGCTGTCTTGAGGTATTTGATGGCTAAGAAGGATGCAAAACCAAGGTTGATTAGATGGGTATTGTTGCTGCAAGAATTTGACTTTGAGGTCAAAGATAGGAAAGGTTGTGAAAACCAAGTTACAGACCATCTGTCTAGAATGGAAGGTGAGCAGGAAATTAGTGATGAAATGAAGATAAATGATGCATTTCCTGATGAGGAGATCCTGGCTGCCGTTGTGGAAAAATTGCCTTGGTATGCAGATTATGCAAATTATGTTGTGAGTGAGGTCATCCCATATAATCTTGTTTTCCATCAAAGGAAGAAGTTCTTGCATGATGTGACACATTACTTCTGGGATGAGCCGTATATTTTTCGGCGATGTGCAGACAATATTATAAGAAGATGTGTGCCGAAAGTAGATGTATTGCGATAATGGAAGCATGTCATGCTTCCCCAATTGGGGTCACCATGCAGGTGACCGAACGGCTAGGAAGGTGTTGCAGAGCGGCTATTACTGGCCGACATTGTTCAGGGATGCCCACGAGTTTGTGCTGAAATGTGACCAATGCCAGAGGCAAGGTTCAATCTCTAAAAGACATGAGATGCCATTGACGAAGATGCTTGAAGTGGAATTGTTTGATGTCTGGGGCATCGATTTCATGGGTCCTTTTGTAAGCTCGTACGGGATGAAGAATATTTTAGTTGCTATTGACTACGTATCGAAATGGGTCGAAGTTGTGGCCTTGTCTGATAATGAAGGGAAGAGGGTTGTTGCTTTTCTCAAGAAGAACATCTTTTCTCGCTTTGGAGTACCACGTACTATCATAAGCGATGGAGCATCCCATTTTTGCAACAAAGTATTTCGAGCAGATTTGGCAAAATATGGGGTGAAACAGCACAGAGTGGCTACTCTGTACCACCCACAAACCAGTGGGCAAGTGGAGGTGTCAAATCGTGAGATTAAAGCTATCCTAGCCAAAACGGTGAACGCTAGCCGAAAAGATTGGTCTCAAAAGCTCGATGATGCCTTGTGGGCATATCGAACTGCTTTTAAGACACCCATTGGCATGTCACCATTTCAGCTGGTCTATGGGAAAGCTTGCCACCTACTAATAGAGCTAGAGCACAAGGCCTTATGGGCACTCAAAAGGTTGAATCTGAATTGGAGGGAAGCAGCAGAGATGAGACTGGGGCAATTGAATGAGATGGATGAATTCTGTCTCAGGGCATATGAACGAGCAGATCTATATAAAGAAAAAAATGAAAAAGTACCATGATTGGAGAATAGAGAAACGAGAATTCCAGAATCAAATTGTTCCCAGGCAAGCTAAAATCTAAGTGGTCAGGCCATTTTAAAGTTAGTCAAGTCCACTCATCTTTTAAAGTTAGTCAAGTCCACTCATCTGGAGTAGTGGAACTTGAAAACGAAGATGGCAGTACCTTCAAGGTAAATGGGCAACGTGTCAAGTTTTACATTGGCCCGAACAAATCGATGAAAAGTATCACCATTATTTGTCTCGATGACGTCTGAAGTAATCGAGATACCGGAGTCATGCCGCGACGTTAAATCAGGCGCTGCATGGGAGGCAACCCATGACCCCCGAGATTGATCCATTCCAGGTATACTCTAACCCTTAGTTTAGTTTTGCTTTGATTTTAAGTTGAGGGTGTAGGGTAGACTGTTGTTGCAACATATTTTGTGGTGACAAGGAGAAATACAAGTACAGAAAGCAGTTGACATGTTTTTGATTGATTTTCGAACACCTCTCCAATGTTTTGTTTGCAAAACTATGTGAATTACATTTACTTGTGACTATTGTGAATCTTGTTGTGGCATTAGTTCTAGCTGCTTGACGATCATTGCTGAGCAATTGCATGAACTAGATAAGTGATAGCCTGTGATATACTTGTGTGCTATGTGTGTGTGAGCAGCTACATAATTCCCTCTGTATGCCAAAGCCAGAACTTGCCTGGTTAGTCTTACCATGGTTGAAGGGTCTAGGGTTAGGAAAGGATCATAGGCCGTTTTGTTGATTAACCCACTTTTAAACTAAATAGCCTTCCCTGTGTGCATACTACCCCTTGATTCCTGTTTTGAGCCTAAATTGACCATTTCTTTCTTATGACACCTTTCACTTTCCTATTTGTACCATAATGAACCTGTTTTGTCCCTGGTCCTCCTTGGTCACTGTACACCTTGACTTAGGCAAACAGCCTAAGTTGAGGGTGGCTATCATAGAGGTGCATGGTGTAAAATGAGTATGAAGAAGGGTAGAATAAAAGAAAACGAATAAAAGTTGGGTGATTATTCAAAAAAAAAGAAGCACCCAACTCGAATATGTGTGATCAAGAGAAGAGAAAAAGAGAAAGAGGTTAATAAGTGAACCCTAATAGTGTAGTGTAGTGTCAAGGAGGCATAGTCACTCTAAATGTCCTTGAATATCATACCAGCCCCAGCCTACATTACAAGCCTAAAAAAGTCCTATAGTGATCCTAGCTGGCCTATCTGAAGGTCTTGCTAATGAAAAAAAGGGCAAGCCTATGGTACTTGGCATACACTGATTGGAACTTCGTTTTGAAAGTAAGAGTCTTTTGATGACCCCCACAATTACATTTTTGGTTTCTTACATGAGAGGAGGGGGGTTTCTTTGTTGTGAGGGCACACTGGTATCGTTGCTAGCTACTTGCTTGTTTAGATAGTGTAGCATTGGTATATGAATGGTTGTTGTGGCTAAGATTGATGTCATCGCTTGAATCCTTTGCGTTACATTATTGTTTTTCAACGGTATACACAGTTGGTTTTAATTGGATTGACCTTGGAGGTGGTAACTATGTCCTGAGCTTAAATGGAAAAAGGGCTGCTGAATGTGCTATGTACTCTCTTAGTTGGGGCTAACTGACTTGAGGACAAGCAATTGTTTTAAGTTGAGGGTGTTGATGTGTTTGCAATTGATAACACATTTAAGGCCTTTAACTGAGAATAATTGCAAAGTCTTAAGCAACTTTTGTCGTTTTTGATTTGTTTATGTTTGATTTTACAGTTTAAGCTGATGAGATAGAGAACCAATAAGAATAGAAGCAAAGAAGTTGAAATCTGGAGAAATCTGAAGAGAAGTGTGGCTGACGACATCTGTGATAAGTCGGCAGCCCTATGATGGGCTATCACAGTTGTCGTCAGACTTAACTAGAGATTTGGCATGAGTTGAAGCTTGTGACGACATCTGGTGATAGGTTGTCAAAAGTGTGATAAGCTATCAAGGCCAACGTCAGCTTTAACCAGAGAATGGGAGTTGAAGAGAAGTTGTGATGACATTTTGTGATAAGGCGTCAGGATGGTGATAAGGCATTAAGGATACCATCAGACTTAGGTAGAACATGGAAACTGAGAAAAAGTCTTGACGAAATTGATGATAAGCCGTCAAAAACCTGATAAGCCGTCGTCGGCGTCGTCATCCTTAGACAACAAGAGCCAAAAGTGA
This sequence comes from Capsicum baccatum var. pendulum, assembly GCA_030864225.1. Lineage (NCBI taxonomy): Eukaryota > Viridiplantae > Streptophyta > Magnoliopsida > Solanales > Solanaceae > Capsicum > Capsicum baccatum. The sequence continues at coordinate 166,342,930 of CM061550.1, forward strand.
AGAGGAGCTGACGACATCCGTGATAAGTCGTTAGACTCCTGATAAGCTATCACGGATGTCGTCGTCTATTCCGAGGAAAAGCTGTAACCTTGATTTTGTTTCCATAATTAGGTTAAACTATTTAAAACTTTGTTTTAGGGTTTTCTAAATAATTATTCATTATTATTCGACACTTTGAGTTTGGGGAATATACTTTGATATTTTCTCTCTCTACCTCTAGACTTAACAACACAACTATTTGGAGAGATTATTATCAGTATTGGGGGATTTGTCCTTTGTGATCTAATCAACGATTCACTGGTTTTTATTCATCATTGTAAGTTTATCTTTCAAATCATGAATTTAATTATGTGTTTCGTTCTTTGCGTCATGAGAGGCTAAACTCCATTAACCTGAATTATAGGATCTAGGGTTAGGTCTTGATAAGGTGCTAGGTATTCAAGATTCAATAGGTGATAGGATTTCTTAATAATTCTGATGCTTTAATTAACGTTTGTTGGTTGCAAACAGTAGACACACCTGCTTTGATTTGCTTGAGAAAGAAATCAAATATAGTAGGAAGTGAATAATCAACAGGGACTCGAAAATACTTCGTTTAATAATCAGTGCTGTAACAAGGTTGGTTAACCTGAGGTAAAATCTGGACAGTGAATAGAAATTCCCTAAGTCCGAGAGGATTAGGAAATTAAACGCTTAAGTAGGTCGAGAGACATTTGAGCATAACATCGATAAAGATAGCTTGTTATCCTACCTACCATGCGAATCTTGAATCACCTTTAGTATCATGTACCGTAAGCCCTAGTGAACATAATTCTAGTTATTTCATAAAATCTTGATTACAAACATCGAAATTAAAGTGACAAACAATTATTCATGAAACTTAAACCCCCCATTTCAGGAAACATTAAATTATCAGTGAATTAAATCGCAAACGACTTGGGTTCACACCTTATTCCCTGTGGGAGTCGACCCCAACCTAGTTGGGTTTTATATTGACAACGATCGCTTACACCTATTTAAGAGTGTAATTTGAGCGTTATCATTTATCACACAAGATATTGGAGGCGAGCCTCCATTTCATCCACCCTACCCTGATCCGATGAGTGACACCTTCGTCAATCTCTCCATTCTCCTTAATCATCGACCCCAAATACTTGAAACCATCTCTCTTATTGATAGAATGAGTGTCAAGCTTAACAACAACATTGGACTCATGAGACACCTCGCTGAACTTACACACAAAATATTCCGTCTTGGACCTACTCAACCTAAATCCTTTAGACTCAAGGGTTTGCCTCCAAACCTCCAACTTAGCATTAACTCGACTACGGGTCACATCAATCAGGACTACATCATCCGCAAAAAGCAAACAATAAGGCACCTCATCCTGAATGTGCCGCGTCAAAACTTCCATCACCAAAGCAAAAAGAAACAGACTAAGCGTCGATCCATGATGTAACCCCTTCAAGACAGGAAAGTGCTCCGAATCCCCTCCCCCGTCCTAACATAATGGATTATAATTCTAGGTAAATTAGGTTTTTAAGGAGTTCATAACCCTAGTTAACTTGATATCTTGGAGGTCCCGGAGGATATGAAGGGAACTCTCTCTAGATTCAGTAGGATTTACAACTTTGTAGTTCTACAGCTAAGGAATTAGTCTATATTTGATAGCTGCTTTAATGGTATGCCTAATGACTGGTCAAATCATATTAGATCTTGCAACCAATAAGCTTAAGATTAATACCATTCCACAGGAATATTAGAAATCAACTCTGAAGTCAAAACCCTACCAATATACCTTAAAAATCAAGTTCGATATGGAGACACAGTAAGGCTAATTAGCTGTCTTGGTGCTAATTTTCAATACAGATAGAGTAATACTTAAGATACAACACAGCAAGTGAAATTTTGCAGGAAGGCCAACTCCTATCTGGCGTAATCTGTCCTCTTAACAAATAAAGTTACTAATGAAAAGCACAAAGAGTCCATTCCAAACTGAGCTCAACTAGTAGTAAATTTTTTTTTATTATCTTTTTTTTTTCTCGGATAGGAGAGCTAGACTAGTTTAATTGGCCCATGAGAATTGAGATGTTCAGTAGGGAGAAATTCATTGAGCCTACTCACTTTGAAAAATTTACTAAGAATCAAGCCAAAAGCCGTCTCAATTTCTCCAATATACCACGACTAGGTAATAGAGCTCAAATCTTAAAAAACAAAACATCCAGCTTCAGCAGTGTCATTATCCAAATAAAGCTTAAAAAGATTGTTATAGTGCAGATATAGGAAATCAAAAGATAAATTCGGAAGAAAGAACACAAACCTAGCATGAGTATCCAAAAATTTAGCATCTTTAGAAGCAACCAACAAATCACAAGCAAGAGAAATCTCAAAACCAGCAGTAACAGCAAATCCATCAATAGCCCCAATAATAGGCTTCCTACACCACTCCATTTGGGCTACCGGATCAGTCTCCATATCCTTCACGTCACCCTTAAACACGTCCTCCGCTGCTGTCAGGTCAACGCCCGAGCAGAACGATCGACCCGATCCGGTGATTATAATGACCCGAACCGAATCATCCGCGTCTAGGGACTTGAAAATTCGAGCAAGGTCGACGATCATAGACTTAGTAAGAGAATTTAGGGACTTGGGTCGGTTTATAGTGATCCATGCAATACCGTCGGGTTCCTGAGTAATCAGTATAAGCTTTTGCCCTGATGATTTCTCCATCTTTTTTCTTTTTCTTGCACTCAAACCAAGTGTTTCTTTCTTGTTTATATCGAAAAAAAAAAACAAAGCGTGATGGGATTATGTCATCGGACAGTGTGCCATATCCAAAATTTATTTGAGTCGAAATTTACAGTCAACGACTTACCTCCGTGGCTTTCACGTCATATGTAGCAATCACTTCACTTCTACTTTTTCTTACTGACATAATATGACTAACAGGTGTTTGAATGTGTTAATAAGTTGATCAAAATAACATATAAGCACTAGGCAAATATTCTTTTTTGAATTTTAAGTTGACTATTTAAATTATTATTTTATCTCTTATAATTATAAGTTATTTCAAGTTTATCTTTAACCCTAATTCTCCTTTTCTAAATAAATGGGCTGATTAGCCCCGCTTTGAATAAAAAAAATATATATCTTAATGACACGAAATTTTAATATAATCATGAAGAAATAAATAATCTTTTAATATATAATTATATTTTTTAAACACAAACATTCAACACTTTAAACTCTTTTAAAAAATTATTTTTAGCGCACAAATTAATAGTCATTCATGAAAATATATAATTTAATATATACATATATACCATTTACAGGATCTCTTAGGTTGGGGTATGTCACTCAGCCTACCAGACTATATAATAATATCAGATTAAGCCAAAGTCGAAAAACCGAATCAAAGCACCAATCGAAATAGAAAAGAATCTTAAATAGTTTAATGACTGTATGGGCTCTTTTACCCAAACATGGGGTCTGTCAGAGATTTAATAACCTTATGTTAAACCTATGTGTCTAGAAGTTCTAATTGTGCAGAATTCGCCCTTTTCTTCACAACACAATGGGCTAGAGAGGCACAACTTACTAGACGGAGTCACAGAGACAAGGCTTAACATAAGTGTATTGAACTCGACTGTACCTCAATTTTGGAACTAAGTCAAGAAATTAGAAAGATTCCTTTATATTTTGATAGAGTCTGGAGCTTTCATAGTTAACATATCAGCGAAGTTAGATCTTCAACATAGATATAAGAAATCTTTCAGCCGGACATAATCACGGCTGGGTAAGGTAAAAGTTTATTTAAATGTACACAAGTAAGAAAGAAATATGTACCTGATTTTTCGAGAACCAGACTGAAATAGTGGTAAACAGTAACTTCTTCTTTATTTAATTCTTGAATATGTTACAGAGAGAGAGTTTTTAAAAAACAAAAGGAGAGAACTTTTGAACTCCTGCCTCTTCACAAGAATGAGGCGTCTATAAATAATAAAAAAAAGAATCTTGCACAGTAATGTACGGGTCCCTGTGCACAGTGATTTTACTATTACAAAAAGAAAAAATTAGAGGGGTCTTTATCAAACAGTCATATCTTGTCTTTTCCTTTCCATTTCTTGATGAATGTTTCAGTCTTTTCAATTTCTTCCTCTTCTATCAGAATTTTCGGAGATTGAGAATCGGTAATATCTTCAGTATTTGCTTCGATGCTATTCATTGAGATGTCTGAGTTTTGCTCAACATTTTGAAGTAATTTATCTCTGACTTCTGATAAATATTCTTCTATCATTTGCATTTTATTCACGTCATGTGCAGATATCCTTCTAGAAACATAGTTAAGACTTTTTTCTTAAACCAAAATTGATTTTTTGGGAGTTTTTTCATATTCAGTAATTTTCTTGATTATTTCCTCTCTTTGATCATGACCATAGGTGAGTTTAGTCTCTGGATCTTTTCGAAGCAATTTGTTCCAGAAATTGCAATAGAATATTCGGTATAAGGCAGGAATTTGTTGAATTTCATAGCCTATTTTTACGGACCATCGATGGATCCAAGGGATAGAAAATTCTATGTAGAAATGCATCTGATCAATGGTATCGATTTTACAAATATGATCTGAAAGATATAATTTTGTTAAGAAAGGGGAGGATTTTTTCCATGAATAGTACAGAGAAGAATATTCTGGAGGTAATATTTTAACTGTAGGTCCATGTTGAGTCCACCATTGAATAAACTAATTTGGAATAGGCTTTTCAAATATTTTAGCACAAATTTTTATAAACCAAGTATGTTTGTGCTTATAATTATTATAATATAATCCTTGAGAAAAGGCTTTAATATAATCCCAGTAGGTAAAATTGGCAAGTGTTTGTCCTATTGGCCCCATTAGCATATATCGTTAGTCATTGACGAAATACCCCATTCTTCAATAGGAATAAGTTTTTTAATTACCATTTTGGAGTATCCATGTACTCCAGGGGTAGTTTCTGCGAAGGGGCTGTGATCAAAGGTTGCACTGATGTTTGTACTAATATGTGTTCATAATAAGTCCGGATTTTGTATGATTTGCCAGTAAAATATATGTTGGCAGTAAGATAATTTTTGAGTATTCGCCATGCTTCTTTAGAATTTTCTTGTCCAAGAATATGCTGATTTTCAATATATAATATAAGTTCTCTAGCCTCCAATTTTTCATATGAAGGCTTATCTTCAGAATTTTCTTGAACTATGGACGCAAAAAAATCTACAGTTTTTTGTTGATCTGATAGATAAGATTGTAGTTGTTTATATAACGGATGATTTTCAAAAATAGCTTCTAAATGTACAGAAGAGCCAATATTCAGAGTTTTGGATAATGATGATTCATCTTGAGGAATTTTTGAATTAATTAAAGTTCTATTTCCTCGTTGTAATATAGAAAATTTAGAACTTGCAGAGCTATATGCAGAATTTCTTTGATCAAAATATGAAGGGTTTGTTCGTCCTCCTTGATATGGAGAGGTTTGACTCCTTCCACCCCGTCCTCTTCCTTTGACTATTTGCCAAGGAGGATTCATACTGCACCAATAATCAGGAATTTGATCAGCATACCATGACATATATTCAGTGAGATCTTCATAAAGTGTGTCCTTTGTGATAAGATCATCAATGACTTTCCGAAGTATGAGCATGTGTAAATCTATATTTAGAGGAACTGCTTTTATAAAGGTGATTAAGAACTTTTCAGAGAAGTGTAGAAAGAACTTCATTATATCTGTAAACATTAATCACTTAAGTCATATCAAACCAATAAATTTCATTTTTAAGGAATTCGTTGTGGTTAAGGAATAAATCTTCTTCTATTAGGCTACGAATTAGTTTTTCTAAGATAAGAAAATGAATATCTTCGTTTAAAGGAATGCATTTGATAATAGTAATTATAGTTTTCTCAGGGAGGAAGTATGTATAAAAGTTCATGTTAGATATTCGCGAGATAGAAAATCAGGCAAAGAATTTTCACTACCCTTTTTATATTGTATTTCATAATCAAAATGGGCTAATTGAGCTTGCCATCGCGCAAATATTAATTTAGAGGCATCATGTTTAAAGTATTTGTCAAACATAAATTTAACGGATTTGAGCATCAGTTCTAATTATAAATTTTTGGTTATACAAATCATCTTGAAATTTTAAAACACATTTTACAATAGTTAATATTTCATGGGCTACTGTGGCATATTTTTTCTGACTTTTAGTCTATTTACCAGAATAAAATAAAATCAAACATTCTGTTTTTGTATGGGGCTTAACTTGTTTAAGTATTCCGCCATACCCAATATTAGAAGCATCAGTTTCAACGATTTTTTACCAGTTAGGGTTTGTAAGAGATGTACAACGGAGAGTTTGAACTCGATTCTTAATTAATTTTACTAAATCAGTGTGGATTTGAGTCCAAGGAGTTTTGTGATCCTTTTTTAATCTATCATACAAAGGAGCTAAATCTCTAGACAGATTTTCATAAAAAGGAGAAATATAGTTAAGACTACCTAGGAACCTTTGAAGTTGTTTTTTATCAGTAATAATATCAGGGAATTTTTTAGCAAATTCTAGAACTCGTTGTATAGGCTCAATAGAACCTTGAGAAATATTATGTCCTAAAAATCTAATATTTGTCTGGAATAAACTTATCTTTGGTTTGGAGATGACCAAGCCGTTTTGAATAATTATTTGTTTAAACGTATGCAAATGTTTAAAATGAGATTCAAGGGTTTTTGAGAATACTAAAATATCATCAATATAAACAATGATAAAGTCCATATAGGGATTAAAAATGTCATTCATAATTTTTTGAAATTCAGAAAGAGCATTCTTTAAACAGAATGGCATAATATTCCATTCATACTGTCCAAAAGGGACATTAAAAGCAATTCTATAAGTATGTTCTTTATCAATTTGAATTTGCCAATACCCATATTTTAAATCAAATTTAGAGAATATATTAGCATCATATAATCTGGAAAGTAAGTCCTTTTTATTTGGTATAGGATATCGAATCCATTTTAAAACTTTATTCAGAGGTTTATAGTTTATAACTAATCGAGGTACTCCTCGTTCTTTTTTAGCAGCATTATTGACATAAAAAGAAGTACAAGACCAAAGGGATTTTGAGGGTTTTATAAGATCCTTTGCAGAAGACTATCAATTTCTGTCTTACAAAATTCTACTAACTCTATTCATTTGACAGGGTCGAGATTTTGTTGGAATTTTTTCTTCACTGAAGTCATTTTCATAAGGAAGAGAAACAATATGCTTCTTTCGGTTCCAGAAAGCATTTGGATGATCCGCACAAATATCAAGAATCAATTGATTAGAAATTATTTTTATTTTTTCTTGGACTTTCACTGATTTTAAAGTATCAAAAATATTAATACTCAATAGTTCTAATTGTAAGAAATTAATTTGCTTTTGTTTCATACTGATAAGGGCATTTATATCCCTTGTTACAGGATTAGTAACAAAAGGATAAGAGATTTGTTTATTCTTATAAGTGGCTTTAAAACCATTTATATTAATATGTGTATAAGGATAAATAGCATTTATAAAAGGTGTTCCTAAGATAATAGGAGGATATAATTTATTTTTTACTAAAAAAAAGAAATGTGGAATGCAGACTTTATCTTGACATATATGAGTATTTGGTAATTTATAGTTGATATCAAGAGTATGACCAGATGCAGACTTGACTATGTGAGTAGTTTTTTCAAAACATCTGGTTGGAATTAGTCCTTCTTGAATACAACTAACATCAGCACCACTATCAAGCAGAGCAATATTAGTGATAGAAAATTCCTTATTTATCAGAATAGTGCAATTTATATACCATTTATGAGCAGTAACTATTTGCATCATCCCCAAGAAATAATCCCTTTTTAAATCTTCTGTTGGGCTAAGTTTATCAATTTCAGAATTTTCAGAGTATTCCAAATCCTTTTCTTTTCCTTTTGAAGTAATAGAAGTTTCAAGGATGTCAATAATCTTTTCGTCAATTTTCAAAATTCTATGACCGGAGATCATCTGGTTTTGTTTTAAGGAGACAATTTCTTTTTTTAATTGTTCAACTTAGATTTTTAAATCATTAAAGGTAGTATCTCTACCTGGAGTTTGACTCAATGCAAGACGTCGATTAACTTCGGCTAAGGAATATGACATGTGATAATTATCATAAGAGTTATCTTTAGAAATACTAGTATTAGCAGAAGTTTTTTGGGTAGCAAAATTAATGATTTTTTCATGAAGTTTTTCATCAGTAACTTCTTTCAGTAATTCAAGGATATTATCAGTAGTAAGACTAATCATTTTAGCAATAAAAATTAATAATAATTAACTCTATATATTATTAACAGCTATAAGGGTATTTTAGTCATCTTAACAAAAAAAAGTGCTTAAAAGCATTATTTACCAAAAACATCAATACTTTTTTTCAGTTTCAGCACTTTTATCCAAACACTTAACTGCTTATTTTTAAAATAAGTTCAGCACTTTCAAAAGCACTTTTAAAGAACTTTTTTTCAGCCGTTTTTTTCAGCTTATCCAAACGGGCTCTAATTTGGGATAAAATAAAATTAAAATAATTTAATATTTTAAATTTTATATTTGAACATTTGAAATTTATATGTAAAATTATAGGAAAATTTATCAAATTTATCATCGTTGTCATACTTCAAGATCAAATTTACTCTTTTATTTTGAAAAATTGACGAAATATACCATTTATCATACTTTAGAGTTAATTTATTTTCAATGTCATATTTTAGGATCAAATTTACCTCGTTGTTAAGACTGTACCCTTCCATGGACTAAAAAGCCCAAATGATCCATTTTAAAAAAATAAAATACACCTTAATCTAACTTTTTCGATCAACCTATAAAAAATACACAAATAAATATACCCCTTCCTCAGTTTTGTTGGTCGAATTTTTTAATGAACAAATATACTTCTCTTTCAACATACAACGTTGGTATATTGTTTACAAATGAACAAAAGTAAAATGAATTGGAATAACACAAAAGCATAGAATTAGAGAAAATATCCATTACAAACCCTGCTCATGTTTCAATTATGTTTAAGTTTTAAATTTTGGTATGCAATTCTATTTGCATCTAGATTCTAGAATAAATGGACAAGTTTTAAGAGCAAATGATATAATAAAAAAATTTATGTAGATTCAAATTATATATAAAGACATAAGAATGAACAAATGTCACGATTGACACATAAGGAGACCTCTTAAGTCAATTTTCCAGAGAAATATTCAGTGGCCTAATATGTTGGATTTAATTACTAAGTTCTATTTTTCATGAGCTCTACACTCATGCAGATCTATTAACTGAGGGAGAGATATATTTGTGTGTGTTTGCACTGATATAGATTCATTTTTCATGAGCTGTGCATTGATAAATATCCAGTGACTTGATCTAGTTTGAAAAATTTGATCAACAAAACTGAGGAGGTATATTTATTTGTGTCTTTTTTGTGGATCGAGTTGGGTCAGATGAGTTAAATTAGGGTGTCTTTTATTTTCAAAATAAGGGCATTTAATGTTGATTTGAACTTTTCTATTAAAGAAAGGGTGCATGCAAAAATTTTCTTAACAACGAGGGTAAATTTGATCCCAAAGTATGACATCAAGGGTAAATTTGACCCCAAAGTATGACAAAGGGATATATTTAGCCTATTTTGTTTTAAAGTAGGGGATAAATTTGGCCCCAAAAGATGATAATGAGGGTAAATATAACTCCAAAGTATGATGAACGATATATTTAACCAATTTTCTAAAGTAGACAGGTAAATTTGACCATTTTTCCAAAATTATAAGTTATAATTCTTCATATGTTAATTAATGAAAAAATATAGAGAAAAAACATCATTCCCCCCTAAACTTGTCCACGCACCTTAATTTAGACCTTTAACTTAATGGGTATTTATTTACCCCCTTACTAACTTTATTATGAATTAATATCACCTGTTTGCAGCTTATTCTAGTCGCACAACCAAAAATAAATAACACACATGCCATGTAATTGACATTCCAATGCCACGTTACCACATCAAAGCAATGTATAAAATTATTATTTTTTTAAAAAATGACCTCACAAATTTATATGTTATATAATAAAACAAAAAAAACTTTTTATTCTTCATACCCACCACCCCCATTTCTTGTTAGGCAAACCCCCCACCTCATTCCCTCTACCCTAACTGTCTTTCTCACCTTCTTCAAATTCATTTATCCTTTTTTTCTTTCAATTCAAAAATTGAAAATCTAGCTAACATAATTTATATTAATTCAAAATTTTTAAAAAACTTAACAAATAGAACCATTTCAAAATCAACAAATAGAACCACAAGTTGGATGTCACCGTTAACAGAATAAAGAAGAAAATGTATTGAATTTGAAGAAAATCAAGAAATCATTGAGCAGCCTTATAACAACAATCAAAAAAGATATAAAAGAATTAAGTCTGGGAGATTGTAAAATTAACGAAATTATTTGACTTAGGAAAAATTGAATTAGTTATACACTTCATCTTCTTCTCAATAGTGTAGTGTGTTAAAATTCACAATTTTTTCATACACATTTTTTATTTCTTGAAGAAATTAATAAAGTTTAATAGAAGTTAAGGTGAAGGATTAGAAGAAGGAGAAAAGAGATTACGAAAAGGGGGATGGTGCGTAAGAAGAAAGAATAGAAGAAGAGGTGAGGAGTGAGAGGTGAGAAGGTGGTGGCATCGAAGAAGAATGGGTGGAATTTTTTTTGATTATTTATATATATATATATATATATATATATAAGTGGGATCATCTATTTTTTTTAATAAAATACACGCTTTAGTTTTTTTAAATAAAAATGGGCTATCATTTAGGACATTTTCTAATTGCAGGTGACATGCTCACAATATTTATTTTATATGCTTTATTTTCTATATTTCTCAGTTAGATTATGATACCTATGGAGTACAAGTAGACCATACTCACCTATACTGCACTGTTTTGGTGCAAATCCAGGTACGGGGGGGGGGGGGGGGCACATGATAGTTGATTCAGATAGTATCTGGGGTATATTCAAGGTAGCGGTTGATCTATGCTTTCAGAGTCGATCTACTACCTCTTCCCTTATATTTCATATCTTGTTCGTATTCAGAGACAAATTATGATCCATTTGGTTTATTATTGTATCTTTTGATATTTAAGATGTATTTAGTTGTTCTTACACTGTTACACCAGGCTTTGGGATTTTGTATGGTATTTTTGATTATGTACTTCTGCTATTATCATATTTGTGCGGTTTGGATTCGTTCTAGATCCCCTTCCTTGGATTTTAGTATTAATTTCTCATTTTATATCAGTTTGGGTGATACGCTTACTTGTCAAGGCTTACCGCGACATGTGCCATCATGCCCCTTGGTTTTTGGGTCGTGACAAATTGGTACTTGAGCTATTTCATTGGTCTCATTAGTATAAAAACAAGGTGTCTAGTTGAGTCTCGCAGATTGATATGTAGACATCTGTATCTATCTTTGAGAGTCTATAAGATATCTTTAGGAGACTTTTTTTTAATTTTATTCTATATCATATGGATCTTTCCATACTTTGTGTTCTAAATAGTATTTTACTCTTTTTTGCACAGATGGTGAGGTCTAGATCCCCTGAGGTTAGAGATTCAAATCTATCTTTCGAGGAGAGAGATTAGTCTAGAGGGCGAGTTGAGAGCCATGGATGAGCTCAAGGTAGTGGACGGGTACAAAGATCTTCCTTTTCTAGAGGTAGTACTAAGGGGATCTCCCTTGATCCTCGGGTTGAGCATGATTGAGATATAGGGCCTACTGCAATCTCATAAATTTCTTATGCCCCAATCTTGGAAGGGTTGCTGATTTGGTTACTAACTCATTTTGAAAGGTTCTTCTTTGAGTACACCTGGTGTTCCTCTAGCTCTGAATATTATATATTTATCTATTCTAGAGTCTACCTATGTTGTTTCTTCAGTTATGAGAGTAGATCCTCTAGTTGTATCGACATTTGCTTATGGTACTCCATAGACTACGAGTATTGTTCCTCATTCTATGTTGATATCTGAGTATTGTCTTCTGAGGTCAAGAGTTCAGCCTTTATCTATGTTACCTTCTCAGGTGGGATCTCGGCCAGCTAGATACACTATGTTTCCTATTATTGTGAGTAAAATTATGTATTTTGAGGATTAGAATAGATTTGAGAGATTCACTCATTTAAGTTACCCTAGGTTCAGTGGCTATATAGGTAAGGATGCATACGAGTTCTTGATTGATTATCATGAGAAGTTTCATAAACTTAGTTCGCTAGAGTTGTATGGGGTTTCTTACACTACTTACCAGTTGAGAGATACAACCAGGAATTGGTAGAGGTAACTTGTTAGTTGCAGACCTCTTGGTTCTCCAGAGATGACTTAGGATTATTTTATGAGGCCTTTTTGGACAAGTTTGTGCCTTATAATTCGAGGGATCTGATGAGAGATAAGTTTGATCACCTAGAACAGGGCTTCATGGCTATTGCAGAGTATGAGGCATATTTTCCTACTTTATCTAGATATTCTTATGCCAATGTTTTCACCAAGTTTGAGAAGATTTAAAAGTTTGTAGAAGGGTTAGATGTTTTGCTTCAGCTTGATACTTTCTAAATGGTTGTGTCAGGGGCATTATTTTGGAGTATATTGAATTATGCTAAGATGACCACGTCTATTATTCAAGAATTTCATGGAGACACCAAAAGTTTGTGTTATCAGAGCGAGTTCAGAGGTCATACTCCCCGAGGAAGAGATTTTAAGGCTTTAATGGATATCATAGAAGACCCATGCAGGCAGCCCTGTAAGGTTTAGGTAGTGAGTCTTTTGGTTTAATAGCTTTGGGTTGTCGTTCTAGCTCAGCTGTACCTCCTCCTATTGAGTCAGTCTGTAGAGATTTCTTTATGTGTGATGAGGTTGGCCATTTGGCCAAGGACTATCCTCATCGTGTTTTCAAGACTACTCCTATATTCGTTCAGAGAAGTAAAGGTTTAACTAGAGATGTGCAAAGCAGAGGTAGTGGTACCTGTGGTGGTGGTCACGACGCTACTTAGTCAGGTGGTGGTCGTGGATAGTGCTATGCTATACTCGCCAGACCAGGGTTAGAGGTTTTAGACGTTGTCATCATAGGACCCCTATTTATTTCAGATCTACATCTATGTTATTTGATCCAAGATTGATTTATTATGTTGTCCTAGATTTTTATGCTAAGACCATGACCTTAGCTTTGCTGGGTGTGCCAAGGATTGCTTGGAAATGTGTGTTTCATTTGGGTCCCAAGAGAGTTATATTTTTTTTCAGGCTCATCGATTGGTTGAGAGGGGATGTTTGTCTTATTTGGATTATATTCGTGATACTAGGTTGCTTCACCACCTCTTTTGGATTTTATTTATATTGTTTGTGAGTTTATGGATGTTTTCCCTATGAATTTACCTAGTATACCTCTGAATCATAATATTGACTTTGCTATTAATGTTAAGATGGGCACTAAGCCAATTTCTATTCCTTCTGATAGGATGGTTCCAATAGAGTTGAAGGAATTAAAGGACCAGTTGCAAGAATTGTTGGATAAAGGATTTATTTGACCTAGTGTATTACTTTAGGGTGTGCATATCTTTTTTTTTTTTAAAGAAAAAAGATGGGTTTATGCATATGTGCATTGATTATTAGAAATTGAATAAGCTGACAGTTAAAAATAAGTATCTTCTTTCGCGTACTAATAATTCATTCGATTAGCTTTTGGATGCTTTGATATTTTTAAAGATTGATTTGAGATTCAGGTACCAACAATTGAGGATTAGAGCTTTGAATATTCCAAAGACAGCTTTTTAAACTCGGTAGAGTCTTTATTAGTTCTTGGTCATGTCCTTTGGGTCGACCTATGCCCCAACCACGTTCATGGATTTGATAAATTGGGTATTAAACCATATCTTGACTCTTTTATCATTGTATTTATAGATGATATCTTAGTTTATTCTAAGAGTAAGGCTGACTATGAGGAGCATTTATAGATTTTCTTTAGGGATGGAGGGATAAGAGGTTGTATGCTAAGTTCTCTAAGATTGCATATGTTTATCGTCAGTTAAAGCTCCAACAAGAAGAACTACCCTACCTATGATTTAGATTTGTATGCAGTTGTATTTGCTTTGACGTTATGGAGGCACTATTTGTATGGAGTCCGTTGTGAGATTTTCTTGGATCACCATAGCCTTCAGTATTTCTTCACCCATCGAGATCTTAATATAAGTAAGCATCATTGGGCTGAGATGCTTAAGGATTATAACTTGACTATTCTCTATTATCAAGGCAAGGCTAATATGGTTACGAATGCCTTAAGTAAGAAGTATACTAAAATGAGTAACTTGGTACATCTTTTGACTCAGTAAAGACCTTTGGCCTTGGAGGTTTAGTCCTTGGCTAATTAGATAGTTAGCCTTGATATTTTGACACGGGTGTGCCTTGGAATTTATTGAGGTTAAATCTTCCTTGTTGGAGCAGATTTGGGCTTATTAGTTTGATAATGTTAGATTGAGAGTGATTTAAGATAAGGTGTTGAGTGGAGAGACTAATAAAGCCTTGCTTAATTTAGATGGTGTTTTAAGGATTGGTGGACGAGTTTGTGTGACTAGAGTAGTTGATTGGATTAGATTAATTTTGGAAGAGGCTTATTGTTCTATATATTCCATCTACCCGAGAGTGGCTAAGATATATCATGATTTGAGACAACACTACTGGTAGGGTGGTATGAGGAGAGATATAGAGGATTTTCTAGCTCGTTGCCTATGTTGCTAGTAGGTGCAGGCTGAGCATTTGAGTCCTGATGGTTTACTTAAGATTTTACCCATTCCAAAGTAGAAATGGGAATGGATCACTATGGCTTCGTGACTGGGCTGCCTCATACTTCTTGTAGTTCTGATAGTATTTGGGTGATCATGGATTAATTAACCAAATTTGCTCATTTTATTCTAGCTTACGATTCTTTCAGTGTTGAGAGGTTGGCTTGTATCTATATTTGTAAGATAGATTATCTTTATGGTATGCTAGTAGTTATCATCTCAGATAGAGGTTCACTATTTATATTTTCTGGCAAAGTTGGGTACACAGATTGATCTTGGTACAACCTCTCACCCTCAGACCAAAGACCAGTCAGAGTAGACTATTCAAGTTTTAGAGGTTATGCTCCGCACTTGTGTTATGGATTTTGGAGAGAAGTGGCAGCAACATCTAGCTTTTATGGAGTTTGCGTATAATAATATCTACTTTTTTAGTATTGAGATGTCTCCTTTTGAGGTATTGTATGGTAGGATTTATTGCTCTTAGTTGGTTGGATTATGATTTTTAAGATCAGACCTCGAGGTATAGACTTGCTTTATGAGTCTTTAGATAGATTTTGGGTCATTCAGTATAGACTTCGAGCGGCTTAGAGTAGGCAAAAGTGCTATGTGGATAATAGGCTATGTGTCTTGATACTTAGTATTGGTGATCGAGTTTTCCTTCGTGTGTCGCCCTTGAAGGGCGTGATAAAGGTTGGGAAGAGAGGAAATCTTAACCCTAGGTATATTAGACCTTTTAATATTATTTGGACTTGTGGGGATGTGGTTTGTGAGCTAGCATTGCCCCTAGATTTATCAGCTGTTTATCCAATTTTTCATGTTTCTATTTTTTGGCATTACACTCCAGTTGAGTCTCACGTCCTTCGCTGGGATTCAGTGCAGTTAGATGAGAGGTTGTCTTTTGTTGAGGATCCCGTGTCAATTTTAGCCAAAAATATTAGATAATTGCATTCAAGAGATATTCTAGTGATTAAAGTCTAGTGGTGACATCGACCTGTAGATGAGTCCACTTGGGAGGTTGAGTATGATATGCATGATAGTCATTCCCAATTCTTTTCTAATTTAGGTATTTTTCTTTCCTTTAGTTTAAGGAAGAACTAGATTCTTAGTGGTGGATGATGTAACGACTTGATTTTTGGTTATTTTTGTTAATTATTCTTCTATATGTGCTTTGACTATTTTACCACTCCTCGTGGTTAATTTGTGGTATTTATAGTGTGTGGGGATAATTGGCCTAGTTCCTAATACATTTTGGTATTATTTGTACGAGTTTATGATTTTTGGTGGTTTAAAAGGTTTCATAGTTGACTTCAGTCAATATTTATTGATCTGTACAGTCGGATGACAAAACAGACTGCGCTAGCAGACCCAGAACTTCAATTTTAGGTTAGTAACATGGTTGTTCTGATTTTATGACTTTTATATCTCATTTAGACGCTCGATTTAGGAAGTTGTGAAATTAAGTTTCGGGGGTGGGTCAACTTTGAGAAAAAAAATATTTTTTCAAAAAATCTGATATCGCCATTGAGTCCAAAGTGTCAAATTTAGTCTAGTATAATAGGTCGTTTGCATTCTCGAGGTTCTGGATGAACCCCGAGGGTCCGCGGTGACTTTCCCAAGTCTCCGACTAGTGTACCACTCAGCTGATACATCGCTTAAGAGACACTTTGGTCGCTTAAGCGACTTGTCTTGACAACCAAAGTATTTCCTAAGTGACTTCAGGATCGCCTAACAATAACCTGGTTGCTTACGCGATAAGGTAGGCATCGCGTAAGCGGCACCTAGTCACTTTAGCGATGGCCGCTTAAGCGATTCCTAAGTGGATTATATCCCCATTTTCACATTTTTCACCATTTTCGAGACTTGGAACTTGGAGTTTTGAGTTTTTGGGTAATTCCTTCCATTCCTAAGCTTGGATAATCTCTAAAATCCCATTTCAATTACCATTCCTTAATTCTTTTCATTTAAATCCTTTTAAAACTTAAATTCAAAGGTCGAATTTGGGGATTTTTGCTCGGAAGGCCTAAAATTGGTAATATTTGATTTAAACCCCAATCCTAACTCGTAATCACTTGAGTTTTCTTCTATGAGTTCCTTTAATCTTGGGTAATATAGTTTTGGGCTAAAATTTCGATTTTACCATTTTGTTTCAAAAACTCATTTCAGGGGTTCGTTTTAACCCCGACCTCAAAATGGGAAATATAGGTATCTGTCACTTCCTTTTAACACATAAATTCTATATTTGTATATTTTAGTTGGTTCCTCATCCGTTTGTGAAGAGAAATCTATGTAGTAAAGGCTTTTGAACCATTTTTAGTATTCGAGGTACGTTATGGCTTAACTTTCTTCTGACTGGTCTGGGTTGTTAATATGGGCATAAAATCATGTTATGGGTGTGGAAACTAATCGTGTAAATGGCTTTATAATTGCGTTGTGCCTGTGTGGGGGCCTATATTGTTGTTGTTCAGTGGATTTGAGACATTATTTGCTATGTGTGATCGTATGGGGTCTTATATGGTGTTGTCAGCCTCGAGTAGGTATATTTGATTGTGTTCTTTTGAAGTGAAAAATCCTAAATTAGAACTTATGTGGCATCAATGGCATATTGTTTTGTACTTTACTCTATTGGCATATGATTTCATTGGATTCATGGATAGTTGACATATTGAGTGGATTTTTGGCTCACATGGTTGGTATATTGGTTGGATATTTGAAATTTTGTTCTAGTTGGTTATGGGAATTACATCCTCATATCATATTTATTCATGAAACATTGATACCACCATGGAAATACTAGGAACACTGGTATTTTCGAATAGAAAATGTGACATCTTTAAAAGCCCTCTGCAAATGTTTGTGCCGAAGAGGAGTTATGGATATTGATATTAGATTGATAGTGACTATTGGATTGTAGATGGGTGGACAAACCATCCATAGGTCCTACCTCGGGAGCACAACTCGATAGGTGTATACAAAGTTTGTGCGACAACCTCATGCATCACATCACATCATCATCATCATTATTACCATTATTGCATTTCATATAAATTATGCTTATTCTGTGTTATATTATCATTTTTGATGTGATATATATCTATCGGTGCTTATTTTTCATACTTGCATATGTGATATCATATACCTGTGTTCTTTCTCATATTTGTGTGGTATATTTGAATATTGTAAAACTATTAGTGGACAAAGTCTAGGACACTGTTGCGTCCTTTCACACACGCAAGTATACGTGGTCATACAAGTTATAAAAGATATAAGTCCAGATATTGTACCCGTAGAGATTTGGCGAATTGAAGTTCTACTTTGAATTCTTATTCGAGTTATTCAGTAGGTGACCAGTGATAAAGAGTGATTTGTGTGTTTTGGATGTAAGTAAAATAATTATAGCAAGTCATAGATTGGTTGTGTTGTACTTAAGATTTGAGAAAAGATCTAGGGTTACAGTATCTTGATAATCAGTTATGGTATTAAATCAATCATCTAATTTGCTTCCTTGAGTTACTAGTTGCAGGTTAATTGTAGCTATATTGAGTGTTTTTTAACAACTCTAAGCCTACTCAACTATCTCTAATGCCTATATTTCTATGATCGTCGATTAATAGTGAAGTGCATAAATAAATCATTTCTATCAACTAAGCTAGGTCATAGGGTATATTTCTATCCATGTGACAAATCGATTCCCTTTCCCAATAAGGTTCAAAAACTAGCCCTATTTCCTCTTTTCACACTTGTCGTTCCCTTTTCAAGTCCAACAAACAAGCCCTGATAATAATCGCAAGGTGATCAATCGAATGAATAATTAAAAGCAAGAAGAAGTAAATAACTTAATAGATGAAAACAAAATAGATAATATGATTTTCAAGTCACAACTTTCATGTTCAACCACAACCTTAGAAATTAAGAGGTTTAGCTACTCATGATTCTCTTTGGAAGAAGCTAAATAAAAATAAAAAAAATAAATTAAACCTTGTTCTTGAGCTTTGTCCTAGCCTTTGACTTCCCCAAATTCATTCTCTCCCATAAAGAAATATGTAAAAGAGGTTTATATAGAGTTTAAAAACCCTTAGAATGTCAAAAACCAATCCCAATAGGGTTAGGATAAGTTTTATTTCACGTCATAGCCCAAAAGCGGAGTTGTGGCGCAAAGAACAACCTAAAATTCAGACCAGTGGCTAAACTTTTGCCACTTCTTGGTTTGGGTGTGTGGTGTAAGACTTCCTGAAAGCTTCACAAATCCGTGCCACTACTTGCTTTGAAGTTGATATGACCAAATGGACACCATACCTTTTAAGGACATCATTAGAGGCCAATACATGAAGGACCAAGATTTGGTGACATTAAAGGCACTGGAATATGCAAGGGGAAACCATTTTGGGCACTCAATGGAGCAATGCCATGTATGGAAGGTTGCTTGGAAAGCTTGTCTTGATGAGGTACCTGAGAGACCCAAGTGTTGAAGAATAACTGTGAAGGCCAAAATAACACAAGGGATTGCATATAAATTAAAGTGTGAAAAGGAGTCGTAAGACACTCCATGATCGTCCCTTATTTAAGGGTGATTTGGTCATTTTATGCCATTTCTTTACACTCAATAGGAGCCCCTTTTCATTAAGGGTATTTTTGTCTTTTATGTCATTGGCTATAAATAGACTCTTTAGGCTTATTTTCTTATTAGTTATTAAATGATATTGAAAGACAAACTTTGAAACTTCTTTTCTTCTCTTCTTTGTGAGATTGTAACTAGGGTTAGCATCTAATGTGGATTTCACTAGTGTTGGTATTTAGCTTAGAAACGTTGGTGCTTGGGGAAAACTGAGTAACTTTTGTGTTAATGTAGGATCTTGGTGTTACTCCTATAGGTCATTTGGGTCTTAGGATTTGATACAATTTTTGGTTCTCTTGGTTTGTATGTTTCTATGTCAAGATATCTATCCTTTCTCTTTAATGCAATGTTTTTGTTTTGATTCTTATGATATGTTCTTGGCTTCATCTCTTTCTTTAGGCTAGATTTTATCTATTCTAGGTTAGATCTTTTTCATTTGGTATCAGATCCATATTTAGAGTTATTCTTACAACTCTAAGTCTTGGATTAATGTTACCTTGAAGAAAATCATCACAACAAAGAGTCAAAATTCAAAAAATAAAAAAATAGTGGTATCACATTTTTGTGTCTTGGGAAGAATTTTAGATCTTAGATCTACTAAGTTTTTGTGTATTTTGTGAGTTTTAAGTGCTAGATCCTTGTTCCCTAGCACTAATAGAGTCTAGATCTAAGATTTGAGCCAAATCTGGGTTGTTTTGAGCTATCCACCATTGTTGAGCTAGAGTTTGAAGGTATTTGAGGTGGATCTCATTTTTGGGCTATTGTTGTTGTGGTGTTTGAGTTGATAAAGTGATATTGGTGTTTGGATTGGCAAAGTGCCCTTGGATCTTCCAGAATTTTCAAATTCGAAGGTCATTTGCCTAGTGGTCAAATGTTGGTCAACTCTTGAATATTCTTGTTGTTCTTCCTCATCTTCATATCTTGTTGAAGAATAATATTCAAAAGAAGTTGTTTGATCTAGAAAAAGGAAGAAAGAGAGTGTGGAAGTTGTTTGTACAAAGGGATATTCCAAGCATATTCTAAGTCTTTCAAAGGAAGAATTGACAAAAGAAATATTCAAGTACAATTGAAAGTACGGGGGGGGGGGGGGGGGGGCAATTTCAATTCAAACTTATTTGAAGCTTGAAAAAGGCTCCAAACCTTGAATTCCCTCCCTCAAAATCGTCCTAGACTCTCTTGATTGAAGATTGGCCGAAACACAAAGTGAAAAACAAAAAATATTTTGCAAATTATAGTCCAATCACAAGCTGCCACATCATCATTTTTGAACAACCATATTTTAATCTCAAATTTTGATTTCTTAGTTTCTAATTCTTGTTTCTTAGTTGTATTTTGTTGATTCTAGTACTAATTGAGAAACTAGTGATTATCCACTAGGTTGTGAGTTAGTTTTAGGTCCATTTCTTTTGTGTTTACGTTCTTTATGTGCTTTTCTCTTTTTATGATTCATTGTAGTTTGTTGGTTCAAGTCCGAATGAGATTTCCTTGAGTTATTAAACGAAAATCTATTTTGGGAAAAAGTAGACTCATCCCTCAACATCTCACAAAGTACAAGCCTACTTTCAACACTTGTGAAGTCAAGTGTGAGGTAAAAAAAAGAGTGAGAGTGTGGTGTGACTATTTTGAACTAATTTGTATTTGGTTTTGTAGGTGTGTTTTAGGTACATTGGCAATGGAATCCGAGGGTACAACCTCTCAAACCATGGATTACTATGCTCTTGGTACTATTTGGTTGGGATTGAGGCTCTCAATCGAAAGGTAGACAAAGTGCAAACGGATATGTCAACATTGAGAGGAAGTTTGGAACATGTGGAAAGTCAAAAGAACTCCAATCGCTCCCTTTCTCAAAATTACCATTCTTCCTCAAGAGATAAAGAGATGATTCAAGGGAGAATTCTTGACAAAATCCCTTGTAATAAGAGCTTCCCAAAGAAACAAGTGGGCAAGGTAAAAATAGTACCTTGTGTGAACTACAAGGTAAAAATGCTCTCCTACACTCCTATAAACTTAAAATATTGTGAAGTGGATGTAGTTGTGGGTTTGCCTAGATTAGAAATGCACGAGCCTTTCTTTTGTGATACTCTTGGTGTTGTTATATTGCATGAAGACCAAACTCTTATTGTAAGTATGTAAGAACTAGTTGATCCTATAGATGACAAAATTAATTCTTTTCATAAGAATGATTTGTGTCCATCTAGTGTTAGTACTCATAACCTGAATAAGGTCCTATTATTAAGTGATAAGAGTATTCATACACTAGTAGACCCTTGTGAAAACCAAGGTGAGTCTATGTTGGCATATGAGTTGCCAACAACTAGTGAGGGTGTGTATGAAGATCTTGAGAATGAAGGTGATTCTTTGAACATATTATGTGGTGAAAACTTTGCTATTAGTTTTGTTCATAGAAATCATATAAATGGAAATATTGTGAAGAATGGCACATATCTTTTTGAGGGAGGACTTTTAGACCATAACTCCTTATCCCTAAATAGTAGTCTTCTCTTAAAGAAAAATGTCGTGTGTAATTGTTAGAATGACCATCTCGGGGAAGGAAAAATAGCCTAGGCTTAGGTCCTTGGCTACTTCTCTCATTTGATCTCAGTGCCCTTCTTTGTAACTAGGTTTTGATTAGAAACCCCATTCTCAAAGGTGGTTTCATGGTTGAGGAGCCAAAGGCAAATATGTCATTGCCTCATTGGGGTATTGCTTATATACTTGCATCCACGTTTGACACACTTGTTCTTAAGTTCTGTGAACCACAACTTGTGGATGCCAAGTTGAATTTATGTTTGTGGAAGAGTCTAAGGATGTTAAAGAATTTTGTCACCTTCGTATGGTTGGACACTTTGAAGTATCTTGTGGGACTCTTGGGAGGATGCTTACCTTCATTAATAGAGGGAAACAAAATTCTTGGGAGAACTACATATCTTGGATTGGCTTGTTGCGTAGTAGGTTCTCTATTGTCCCTAATTGCATGACTCCATTAATGAAATTCCTTTCCCCTGGAAGATGTTGGAAAAGGAGAGGTCCTATGTTCTTTCAATGTTTCTTTCTCTCTTTGTGCGTTCCTACTTGTGGATACATCTTTGATGAGAATAGAGTTCTTAGTACCTTTTTTCATTACCTTTATGCATATGATGTTGTTCATAATCTTGTTGAATCTAGATCATATGTTGGCACAAATTTCTTCGAAGGGAAATTTATAGTGTGCGAAAATGATTTAGCTCCATCCTTGAGTGCATTTTGTGCTAAAACTCTTGTGGCCAATGGAACCCATTTTGATCATAGCACCTTGGAGGAGACTTTCATGTTCAATTCCTTTCAATACTACCTCTTTTCTTATGATGACGTCCATGCTAGTCTTGGATTTATCTTATTGGTCCACTTGTTGAGCAATAATGCTATAAGGATCACTCATATCCTTGAATCTATAAAACCTTTGTGGAAATGTGAACCATTGGTGCCACCACTTTTGGTAAGGTCTATTAGAGAGGTGATAAAACAAATGTGTTGTGGTTTTTAAGGGGAAGGTATTCTTACCTTTGGAGATTGTTGATGCCATTTTGACCTTTGTAGTTTCATTATCTCTTGGTGATGTTTATATCCACCGCTTTTGTGACATTCTTACTAAGCTTTTTATGAATGAAACAAAGGATTCATGGTTATATTTCAAGTGCGAACCACCTTGGCATGATGATGTTATTTATTGTACTAACCCTAACCCTCATGCCATGAGGTTGTTGTGCTTGTTTTTCCTTTCTTTGGTCTTGCAAGGTTTGGATTCGAGGTCAAATCCTTTTCAAAAGGGGAGGATGATATAAGCCAGATGGACAACATAGCTTTTAAGGACATCATTAGAGTCCAATACATGAAGGACCAAGCTTTGGTGACACTGAAGGCACAAGATTATGCAAAGGGAAACCATTTTGGGCACTCAATGGAGCAATGTTGCGTATGGAAGGTTGCTTGGGGAAGCTTGTCTTGATAAGGCACCTGAGAGACCCAAAGGAGTCTTAAGACACTACATGATCTCCCCTTCTTTAAGGGTAATTTGGTCATTTTATGCCATTCCTTTACACTCCATAGGATCCCTTCTTCATCAAGGAATTTTGGTATTTTATGTAATAGGCTATAAATAGACTCTTTAGGCTTATTTTCTTATTAGTTATTGAATGATATTGAAAGACAAACTTTTAAACTTCTTTTCTTCTCTTCTTTGTGAAATTTTAACTAGGGCTAGCATCTGTGGATTTCACTGGTGTTAGTAGTTATCTTAGAAACATTGGTGCTTGAGGAAGATTGAGTTCCTTTTGTGTCAATGTAAGATCTTGGTGTTGCTCTTATAGGTCATTTGGATCTTAGGATTTGATACATCCTTTGGTTCTTTTGATTTGTATGTTTGTATGTCAAGATATCTATCCTTTCTCTTTAATGCAATGTTATTGTTTTCATTCTTATGATGTGTTCTTGGCTTCATATCTTTATTTAGGCTAGATTTCATCTATTCTAGGTTAGATCTTTATCATTTGGTACCAGAGATCTAACCTAGAACAGATGAAATCTAGTCTAAAGAAAGATATGAATCCGAGAACACATCATAAGAATCAAAACAATAACATTGCATTAAAGAGAAAAGATAGATATCTTGACATAGAATCACACAAACCAAGAGAACCATAGAATGTATCAAATCCTAAGACCCAAATGACCTATAATAGCAACACCAAGATCTTACGTTGACACAAAAGGAACTCAATGTTCCCCAAGCACCAACATTTCTAAGCCAAAACCAACACAAGTGAAATCCACACTAGATGCTAGCCCTAGTTACAATCTCATAAAGGAGAGAAGAAAAGAAGTTTCAAAGTTTGTATTTCAATATTATTCAATAACTAATGAGAAAGTAAGCCTAAAGAGTCTATTTCCGGCTTATTATATAAAAGACCAAAATACCCTTAGTGAAAAGGGGCTCCTATAGCGTGTAAAGAAATGGCATAAATTGACCAAATCACCCTTAAAGAAGGGGTGGTCATGGAGTGTCTTAAGAATAATCTTCACACTTTAATAAATATGCAATCTGTTGTATTATTTTGGCCTTCACAATTATTCTTCAACACTTGGGTCTCTTGGGTGCCTCATCAAGACAAGCTTCCCAAGCAACCTTCCATACGTGGCTTGCTCCATTGGGTGCCTAAAATGGTTTCCCTTTGCATAATATTAGGCATTCAATTTCACCAAATCTTGGTCCTTCATGTATTGGACTCTAATGATGTCCTTAAAAGATATGGTGTCCATTTGGCTCGTATCAGAAGCAGTGGCACAAAGAACAATATTTTCTGTCCTTCCACACTATTTTGCAATGTATTACAAGATAGATTTGTACTTGGTTTCTTTTGATTCCTTGATGCTCGTTTTATTCTTGTCTAAGATCCAAATACCTCAATATACTCCTATACAATCAAATCATGAAACTCAAGCATAAATCACATTATTTAAGTTCAAGACAACACCAAAATAGAACAAATATAAGGCAAAAGATGGTAAAATAACTAGTGACTATCTTCCCTAAGCACTTTAATACATCACAAATTTGTCATTATTTGCTCACTCTTCAATCAACCAACACTTTCTTCTACTCTTCTCACCCTTAGATTTCATTAATTTTTCATCTCTTTAAGCGGGTTCACATACCACTAGTAAGGAGTACATAGTTATTAAGCCTTTTTTTTTCTTATCTTTTTTTCTTTTTCTACTCCCTACCAATATCATATGATTTTTTTATGAAGTGCACTCTGAGACTTTTCTACAGGTTTCCACCTCAACTATCTTCTTTTCTTAATTCTCACTCCTAATTCTATTTTTTTCAATTATAGTGCTTAGGATTTTTGGATCAAATTTATGCTTTATTAAAAGAAAAGGATTAAACTTCATATGTGACTATCAAAGTATAGACTAAAGACTCAACGGGGCTAACTAGGATCATCCACTGTGGGTAGGTAAAGAAAAGGATAGAAAATAGGTTAATCAAATAAATGCTTAAATCATCACCTAAACCAAACATTCCTTATTTTGCTTTATAAACACACCAGTCAAGTTCT
Source organism: Capsicum baccatum var. pendulum (assembly GCA_030864225.1). NCBI lineage: Eukaryota > Viridiplantae > Streptophyta > Magnoliopsida > Solanales > Solanaceae > Capsicum > Capsicum baccatum. The sequence goes on from CM061550.1 coordinate 166,368,557, forward strand.
CGACATCAATATTAAAGCATGAAATATCTACAAACACCTTACACACATGGAACATGTTCAACTCAAGAAGGATCCATATAGACTCTAAATCAAGCAAATAATAAGAGTTCAAATTTAAGCTAAAAATCACATATGACTCAAGTAAAAAAATTTAAGTGTCTCAAGAGAATCCATTCAATTTTTTTTCAAACATGCTTTCAATATCCAAGCCAACTTACATTATTCAGTCATGTGTAGTACTTAACAAGAGCACCTCATATTCAACTAGTCCTAAAGACTATCTAAATCTCCCCTCAATATGGTCGTCAACCATCCATCGTTGGAAAAAATCATTCTACCTAATAATAAAATAAAAACTATTTTAATAATAATACTAATAAAATAGTCAGCTCAAAGGGTCTCCCCTAAAAAAAGAGTTGAAAAGAATAACCAAGGGGTGGGAGAAGTATGCTCTACTAAAGAACTATAAAGCTAACAATTAACACAAACTATTCTAATCTATAAAACTAAAAAAAGTATTTTTGTGTCTTTAGCTTTCTAATTCTTTTTTCCCATAATTTTCAATGGAAATAATTAACAGAAAACAAAGTAACTCCTATGTAATACTTTACCATTAACCAATATCAAAAGAAATCCCATCCCACACTTAAAGTCATACTTTGTCCCCAAAGCATTAATAAAAATAAAATAGTTGTTAGAAATACTCCTTGAAGCCCTCTAGGGCCTAGTTAGCAGCATTTTTGCTTAATCTTTGCATCAAAGGGGAGAATGATCCCACACTTAAGCTTCATCTATGCCTGCTAGCTTCCAAATTTGGATACTCAGACTTTCCCAAGTCTACACAAATCAAAAAGAACAAAGAAAACAAAAGCCAAGAGTGGAACTATAAATATAAAAACTACACTATAAAAACAACTTGGGTTGCCTCCCAAGCAGGGCCTGATTTTACGTCGCGGCACAACGACATTCATAGATCAACCAAATTCTCTCAATATTTTCCTCCCCATATAATGCAACTTTGATCTCTTCTTCACACTATGAGGATCATAATTATCGTTCACTCTCTTTTCCTTTAGTTTTTCCATTTTTTTAGACCCACACTATTCCACCCAAAACTTATCATTAACTATCTCTATGATCATACACAAGTATCTACAGTGTGAAAGAGTATCGAGTGACCTATACATTTTAAATATCTTATTCTCATCATGGACCGTCATCTTAAGCTTCTCTTTTTGCAAATCTTTTAAGGATCCACAAGTGGCTAAGAATGGACATCCCAAAATAACTGATACATGCTTATCTACTTCAAAATAAAAAATAATAAAATCTACATGAATCACAAACTTATATACCTTGATTAGAACATCTTCATTTACTTCTTCTAGTTGTATGAGAGCAGTCTGCCAATTATAGAGTGATAGTAGTTGGGCGTGGATATCCCAAACCTAGTGTCTCAAACATAGATAAGGGCATTAAATTTATACCTGCCCTAAGATCACACAATGCATATCCAGCCTCATTTTTACCAATTTGTATGGGGAGGTTGAAACTCCCAGAATCTTTAAGATTTTTGGAAAACTTGCTCATTACCCTTGAACTACACTCTTCATTGAGTGCAACTACCTTAAACTCTACATGTCTTCTTTTTCCAGCTACCATCTCTCTCAAGTATTTAACGTATTTTTCCATGTCCCACAATGGATCAATCAAGGGAATATTGATGTGAAGTTACTTAAAGATATCAAACTTTTTAAAATTAGCATCCTCCTTACTTTTTAGAATCTTTGTGAAAATGGTGGTGGTGGTCTATCAACCGCAATCTTAGGCTGCTAAAAAAACTCTCTTTCATTTCTTTTCTTTTGCTTAGGTTGTACCTCTGGAGTTGGTGTTGGGATCAACCTTTGTGGTAAAAGAAGTGGATGCTTGTAGCTGTCTAAATTAGTTATCCTCATCTTTGGAGGCTCTACATCAGGCAACTCTATACTTATACCTTGACTTCTTTGTTTAGAAAGAGCTTTAACCAACTATCTTCCATTCCTGAGTGAGGCTTCCATTACCCATTTAGTATTATTCTCTCTATCACTCAGTAGTGCACCTAAAAGTTTTGTCTGTTATGATGAATCTAGTTGGCCCACTTGACGCTCAAGTTCATGAATGGAATTTTCCATTTTACTCACAAGTTGAGTTTGTTGTCCCATGAACTATTTTATTTTCTCATCCAAAGAATTGATCACTTATGGAGCTTACAGTATACACTATTGTCTCTGAACCTATCAATTTCCACCATAAAAGAAATTTAGGTGGTGTATATGATTTTGCTACCACACATAATATATAGATTCTAGATTTAAAGGACATCCAGAGTAAGTATGATTTTCACCACACTTCTCATACAATAGTGCAATCGCCCGAACCTGTTGTACCTGTTGAACTTGACCTGCACTGGGATCTAATAAACTTTGCTTTATTACGGTACCAAACTTCCCAATATCAGCTCAAATTGCTGACATATCATCCAGCTCTAACTTATCCAGCTCGGTGACCTGTAGATATAAGATTAAGCAACGCCTATATTTCATCATAAATTTTGGACAAAATTTACCATTGAACTGTAGAATCTAATAAAGACTTAGAGTATGGCCTCAATCTTTCAATAAAATTACGTCCAATAATTTTCTTGGGCTAATGGTGGTGAGGCAATCTCTCAAGTATCCCTTATATCTCACCCAAGCTTTGGGAAGGGATTCAACATCTTTTTGAACAAATACAAAAATCTTGCCTCTAAGCTCTTTTGTTATTCTAGATGAGAAGAACATATTGAGAAACTTTTTAGACAAAGAATCCCAGGATATGATAGATCCTGCCCATTCTTTCTGCAACTATTTCTTTGCTTCCCTAATCTGTGAGAAGGGGAATAGTGTCAACTTCATATATACATCTGAAATATTCTGGTAGTGGAAGTTATCACTCAACTCAGTAAACTCTAGTAGGTTCTTGTGTAGGTCTTTATATGGTTTACTATCTTATTAACAAGTTTTCTATATTAGTTGCACCGTTCCCTCTTTAAGCTCAAAATTTTTGATGATATTCAACTTCACAATAGCTCTGGAGGCATTTTGCTGATTTGGCCTCCCAAATTTAACACCGAAACATATGGTGCAGGATGGGGATGGAATGCAACCCTATCCACAATATCATTTAGTGGGCCCTGAAGCACTGGATTATTCAGATTATCACCTATAACTCTTAACCCTCTAAGAGTACATTCAAGCTCATGGTTAATTAAAATCAAGGGATTGCCTTGACTCTTGGTATTTAGCATAAACTAACCTGTACCTTAAGAGAAATAAAAACAACAAACAAAAGTGAAATCTGAATAATCAATAAAAACTCAAAATAGTATCAATTCTAGCAAATCCTTGGCAATGACGCGGAAAACTTATTGCATATTTTCACACACGTAAGTTGGTCGTATAATTAATAAAAGATATAAATCTAGATATCGTACGCACATGGATTTGACAAATTGAAGTTCTACTTTGAATTATTATTCGAGTTATTTAGAAGGTGAAGCACAACAAAGAGTGATTTGTATATTTGAATATAAATAAAAACAATTGTAGCAAGTCGTAGACTGGTTGTGTTGTAATTTATATTTGAAAAACGTTCTAGGGTTATAGTATTTTGACAATCCAGTTGTGATGTCAAATTATTCGTCTAATTTGCGTTCCTGAGTTACTAGTTGCAGGTTAAGTTTAGCTAAATTGAGATTTTTTCTAACAACTCTAAGCCTACTCGACTATCCCTAATGCCTATATTTCTATGATCGTCAGTTAATAGTGAAGTGCATAACAAATCGTCTGTATCAACTAAGCTAGATCACAGGGTATATTTCTATCCTCAACGACTAATCGATTCCCTTTTTCTATAAGGTTCACAAACTAGCCTAATTTTTTGTTTTTATACTTAACATTCCCTTTTTTCAAGTCCAACAAACAAGCCCTAGATAATATTTGCGAGGCGATCAATGAAATACATAATTGAAAGCAAGAAGAAATAAATAACTCAATATATTGAAAACAAAATAGATAATATATTTTTCAAGGCACAACTTTCGTATTCAACCAAAACCCAAAAAACTAAGAGGTTTAGCTACTCGTGAATCTCTTTGTAAGAAGAGATTTCATGAGTTTACAAGGCAAAAAATTGATAATGAAAAAAATAAATTAAACCTTGTTCTTGAGCTTTGCCCTAGAATTTGCCTTCCCCAAATTTGTTCTCTCCAATAAAAACATGCAGATGGGGTGTATATAGAGATTAGAAGTCCTTAGAATACTAAAAACCAATTCCAATCAAGTTGGGATAAGTTTTGTTTCACACCACAGCCCAAAAGTAGTGCTGTTGCGCAAAAAACAACTTGAAATTTAAACCAGTGGCTAAACATATGCCACTCTTTGCTTTGGGTGAGTGGAACAAGGCATCCTAAAAACATCATAAATCCGCACACTACTACTTTCTTTGTAGTAATGGTGGAAAGAATAATATTTTCTGCCCTTCCACACTATTTTGTAATGCATTGCAATGTAGATTATTCGTTGGTTTCTTTTGGTTACTTGATGCCCCTTTTCTTTTTGTTTAAGATCCAAATATCTCAATTACTCCTATATAAGAAAATCATGAAACTCAAGCATAAATCACATTATTTAAGCTCAAGTCAATACCAAAAATAGAACAAATATGAGGCAAAAGATGGTAAAATACGATGATTTTTAGCCTTGTATCAACTATCATTTGTGACATTTTCTGATTGCAGGTAACTTGCCCACAGTGTGTATTTTATATGTTTTATTTTATACTTTGCTCAAATGACCTATGATACCTATTGAGTATAAGCAGACTGTACTCACCTCTACTGTGCCCTTTCGATACAGATCCAAGTATGAGTGCGCCATATGATACTTGATTTAGGTAGTATCTGGAGTATATTCGAGGTAGCAGTCGGTTTATTCTTTCAGAGTTGATCTACTCCCTCTTGCTATCTATTTTATGTCTTGTTTGTATTCAGAGACAAATTAAGATCTATTATTATATCTTTTGATATTCCAGATGTATTTAGTAGTTTTTACATTGTGACACCAGGTTTTAGAATTTTGAATGGTATTTTTGGTTATGTACTTCCGATATTAACATATTTGTGTGATTCAATTTTGTTTGAGAAGCCCCGACTTGGGTTTTAGTATTAATTTCTCATTTCATATTAGTTTGGGTGATAGGTTTATCTGTCAAGGCTTGCCTCGACAAGTGCCATCGTCATTATATTGCATTGGTTTCACTTATCCTTTTCTTTATATGAAAATATGAAAATCCAGAAAAGTGACAAATCAAATTTTGCCACTGGGTGCGATTTCATATACTAAACCAAGGCACTAGTCACCTTGGTGATTGCCTACTACCACCTAGGTGATAGCGCCTTTGGTTTATTTTTTTTATTGTTATATTTCCCACCAAGATTTTCTAGGATACAGTACCTGTACACACACTTTAATCAAATTGTACTCCCATTACATGATTCTTTTCTTAAGACAAAAAATAAATAAACCAATCTTATACCCTACCTTACCATATTGACATGGACCTATTCATACCTATAAATAATTACCCTCTCCCACCTTCCTGAAAACTTCCTCACCTAAATAAAAAGAGACAAGTGTTATTACCCTCCTAGCCATACACCCTATCCCTTACCCACACCCCACGCTCTTCTTTCTCACATTTCCCACCCCAATAAACCAGTAACAACCCTAATAAATATTTAATGATACACATACACACACTATGTGAACACTATGGACCAAGACAAGCTCCATGATCAAATCCCCATTAACAAAACTACACCACCTCCACCAATTCTCCAATTTTTCCACTGAGCAAAAACAAGCCGCAACAACAAAAACATCTACCTTTATTAGTTTCTTTTTAAACTATCAACACCCGACAAAAGTAATAATAACAACAACTAACAATAGAAACAACGATCAACCTCACACCAGATAAACACTAATATTCATTAAAAACCAATAATATATACAAAAAGGAGGAAAAGAAATCCATTAAATACAAAAATATACTCCCTTACAAATTTTTTAATAAAAAAGGACCTTTTTGCAATTGTTTTTTAGAAACAATTTAGAGGAGAAAAAAGAAGATACTTCGTCCATTAACACCCATATACAGAGAAATAACAATAACAACAATGAACAACCAGTAAAACCCTCTACCCAAAATGGTGGAATCACCATCCCTACTCCCCCATTCTGATTTTTCCGATGAGCCTTGCTAAAAACGTACCCCTATATCCAAGCTTCATTACCGACAAATCATACCTACAATATCTAGAGTGAGACTAAGAAAAATGGGATATACATTGAGAAAGAGAAAAATATGAAAATACAACTGCACCTCTCATGCTTTCTCTCTTTCTTTTCAGAAAATAGATCTGACCATCCCCCCTCCTACATTAATTCTGACAACAAAGCGACCAGAAAGAAAATATTCAGTGACTCAATTGGAAAACACCTTAAGAATCCATGAAATTCACCAAAATTGGTCAGATTTTTTCTACACTTTCTTTCTTGTTTAGATTTTGAGATTTTGGTTAAGGTTCTAAGATTGTGGTCTGATTTAAGGTTCTAAGTCAGAGGTATAGATTAGTTCAAGTTTGATTTTATCAAATTTGTTTTGGAATTCTTGATCAAAAGAGTGTAATTGTGTCAATCCAAAGATATTCTTTTTTTCTTATTTTGTCAATAGTTTCACATATTGTGTTGTGATTACCTGTTCGGTGTCATCTTTGATTTTCTTATTGTTGGAATTTATAATTTATTGTTTGTTGTTGATAGTTGATTAGATTTTCCCATCACTACTTTTATTGATAACATGAAATTATTACAATGAATTCAGTTTAGGTTTGGTTTGGTGCAGGATTGAAAATTCGGTATAAATTATTTGCTTTGATTAATGATCTTGTTCACTCGAAATAAACTCTTTGGTATCAATCAATAGTAGCATGCTAGGCCGAGATTGGGTAGGCAAATTTTAAGATTTTTGTTAATCATTGATATGCTTGGATTGTTTGTTTGTGTGCGTATTTCTTTAATTACAATTTTTTGTCAAATGTATTTATTTTTTGGGGAATACCCCAATGTACTATGTCTTCAAAGATTTACCGGGAATTTATCAAAGTACTATGTATTCAAAGATTGTTCATGATCAAGGTCCAGGATATTGGGTGAAGCATTGTTTAGGGCTAGGTTAGGTTAGTATGATTTTATTTGTTCTTTTTCTTTATTTTTGGATTGTATTAATTGGACTGGACTTTATTATTTTTTTGGACCATTATGTGGTTATTTGATTTTGTGTGTTTCATGTGAGCTTATTAATTTATAGTATCAATTAGCCGATATGATTCAACAAAGAGACCATGCTCAAACCACGAAACCAAAGGGTTCCTCACACCTTTTCCTCGGTCAACAGAATTCCTTAACTAGAATCTCTATCCACTAATTATCATTTTAAGAGTCAAACATATTTGAAAAGGAATATTTTTAAAAAAGTGACTGGACACACAAATCAATTCCAATAAAGTCACACATAAAAAAGGGGTGTGTCTTTTGGCGACTCTGCTGGGGATCAAAACTAGAATATAATTGTAATGCCCCAGGATTACACCCTAGATGCCACGCGGTTCTTACAGTTACAAGTGACCACAAGCTAACCCATGAGCTGGTACCTTCAGTGAGCATTGAAAAAATTGATAATAAAGGATACACATGTGTGGAAAACGAAGCTGGATACACCATAAGGTTTAAACATTTAAAATAATTCTTAAATAATAAGTCCAAAAACAATACTATAAAGATTACCAATAATATCTGCTAACTAACTAACTTTCAGAAAGTGTCCGAAAGCCTCTAACTAACTAACTGACTATAGAGTTGATGGGACAAGTCCCTAACTAACTTTAACTGACTTCTGGACCAAAATACTAAAATAACATAATCAATCCTCGGAATATGAGGACTCACCACTGCTGGTGGTGGTGGTGTGCTGGGATGTCTAGGTGCAGTCGGGAACTTGAGCATCCAAACCTATGATTTGAGATATCATATAGCAAGAAACAAGTATGTGGTCAGTACTTTGAATGTACTGGTATGCTAAATAAAGTTAGGCTGATATGCATGAACAATAACTAATTGAATAAATAGCATGAGATAACTGATGTATAGTATGTGAGAAAGTTATAAAATTTGAGAATGCATAATCAAGCATATGATATGATACTGGGATAGTCTGTAAACTGAAACACTGAAATACTGATACAGAACAACTAATAACTATAAGCCATGGTCAAGCAAGCCTAAAACTGAAATTTGAACTGAATACTGGACTGAGACTGTGGGATCTATCATCTAACCGACATGCCCCAATAAGAGCTAATTGGGGTCCAACCCGTGACCCCAGTTGGAATGGTGTCAGTACCGCGCCATGAGTACTAATACTGGCTGCGTGGATCCATTGAAATAAAGTCCCGAAGGACTAAAGAGTCACCCTCTACTAGCAGGTGCTCTGGTGAGATATGTGTCAACCTCAACTGGTAGGTTAATATCTCTAACCTATGTTAGCTATGTAGTTCTGGAATATAGGGATTGCTACTAAAGATCACACCCTCAACTGGCAGGTGAGCCCACATCCCTAGGTTTGCTCGGTGCGAAATCCTACTCCTAACTGAACTGACTCAGATTACCAAACTAAGCTAAACTTAACTGATAGGATAACTAACTGAACTGATAATATTCATAGATGCCTCAAAACCATTATGAAGTACCAGGACTAAGTAAATAGCTAAATTTTAGGTATTCATAACCCCCAGGACTCGATAACATCAAGAGTAGGAGCATATCAAAGTTTTCAAATGCATAATAAATAGTCATTGCTTGAAATTCATCTTTTAGGCATTTCATCAAATACTTTAAATTCATAAACTTAGGCATGGGAATGGTTGAAACATATGGGAATAAAATCATAACACTAAAACTATACTTTAGGGATTTGACATAGAATTTCATGTTTCAAACATGTTAGGGCTACTTTCCAACTAAAACAATTGTAACCATCATCCATAATTGAAATCCTAAAAAATATTTTCATGAAAATAACTCATTGTAAATATGTAAATTCATAGTTTAAAGCATACAAATAGGTACTTAGACTCCATGAGTGAAAAAGGCCTATGGATGAACATTTAACATACCTTAAGGCTTTAATCTTGCAAGAGAATTGACGTTCTTGATCGTTCTTAGATGGTGAAGCTTAAATTCTTGAGTTTTCTTGAAGGAACAATGGTTGAACTAGATGAATTTGGGTGATGTCTAGGGTTTATGTTAAAGAGGAATTGTGGAAATAGGGCATATAATGCCTTAACTGATGATAAATCTCATTTTTTATGAGCTAGGTCCATGGGAAAAGACCAGACTCCCCATCTAAAATTAAAATTCATAACTGGAATGCCGATTAATGCCTCACCGTAATGCACCAAGGCCTTCATCGCTATTCCATCGCAATGCTCCATAATCACAGTGACTTGCTATTTTGGAAATCCAAACGTGGTCCAAACCTCATCCAAAAAATCCAAAACTTACCTGAGAAATGCTGCTTATACCCCTGAATAGGAATCAACTTAAAAACTTACGTCTCAGGGTCGAGAAAGTCACTTTAAAAATCATCAAGGTTAAGAGGCCAAAAATAAAACTAATTCTTCTACACTTAACTAAATGTTTAGGTTCTAATCCCTCTTTACATGCACTATGGGCTGAATTGAGCTATGACAAATACAGGGTATTATAATATCTCCCTTTTGGAAATGTTCTCCCTCGAATGAGATTGATTAAGCTAAGAAAATACAGAGGTACTGAGATTTTATTCTGAATATTCATAACTGATAACATGATTACATGACTGATTCTGAACATGGTGACAGACTAAACTGATTCATGAATGCATACAATGACATGAATATGACCTTATGGCTGGAACTGAGAATGGAAAAATGATAATTTAATGAAAACTATAACCTTGAGCTGAGTCTGAGTTCGTGGATAAAAGGTAAGGGTACTTGGTACACATGCATACTTTTGCTTCCTAAGTAGATCCATCAATGGACTGATTCCGCTAAAGAACTTTTACCAAGAGAACTTCTTTGTTCTAAGTATGCGAATCTGGCGATCTAAGATTTTGAATAGGAGCTCTTCATAAGCAAGGCTATCCTGAGCATCTGTACTTTCTAAAGGAACAACCACAGCTGGTTCCCTAATTCACTTCTTTATCAAAGACATATGGAACACTGGATGCATTGAAGCAAAATCTGCGGGCAGCTCAAGCTCATACGCTACCTTTCCAAAATTAATTCAAGATCCTGTAAGGACCTACATATCGGGTACTGAGTTTCCTCTTTTTTTGTAAATCTCTTCACTCCCTTCATGGAAGAGATCTTCAAATATACCTAATCTCTAACTTCAAACTTAAGATCTCTTCTCCTCACATCTACATAGGATTTTTGGTGACTTGAGGCTATCTTAAGCTTCTCACTGATCAACTGAACTTTCTCCAAAGCATCAAACACTGAATTTGGCCCTATCAAAGTAGTCTCACCTACCTCAAATCAACAAATAAGAGATTACATATCCTCCCATAGAGAGCCTCAAATAAAGCAATCTAAATATTGGTATAATAATTGTTATTGTAAGCAAACTCAATCAATGGCAAGTGATCATCCCAACTACCCTTAGAGTCGATAGCACAAGCTATTAACATATCCTCTAAGGTCTGAATGGTCCTCTTTTCCTAACTATCTATCTGAGGGTGAAAGGCAGTACTGAGATAAACTTAGGTACCAAGACCCTTCTGAAAAGCCTTCTAAATATGAGAGGTAAACTGAGTGCCTCTATTTGAAATTATGGACAACGAGACTTTATGCAATTTAACCAGCTCTCTAATATAGAGCTTGACATAATCCTCGAATGAATAAGATGTATGGATAGGAAAGAAATGGAATGATTTGGTCATTCTGTCTATAATAACCTAAATCAAATCATGCTGGTGATGTGAACGAGGCAACCTTATCACAAAATCCATGTTCACCTCTTCCCACTTCCAAGTGGGTATGCTGAACTCCTACATAGAACCACTACGCCTTTGGTTTTCAACCTTAAACTACTGATAATTAGCTCACTTGGCTACAAACTCTACAATATCCCTTTTCATATCACTCTACCAATAGATTTCCCGTAAATCATGGTACATCTTAGTAGCTCCTAGGTAAATAGAGTAATGCGCACCATGCACTTCTGCAAGAATTCACTATCTCAAACTATCAACACATGACACACATAGCCTACCCTGGCAATGCAATACACCATCTCTCCCTTGGGAGAAAACCTCTATTTTTTAATCTCAGACTAACTCCTTTAACTTATCTAAACTAGGATCCCTAACTTGATTTTCTTTTACCTTGGTAACCAAAGAAGATTTCAAACTATTCTGAACCCATACACTACCCTCATTTGAGTCAACCAAACGAACGCCTGATCTATCCAACTGATGAACCTCCTAAACCGATGTAATACCCCTAGAATTTTTTTGTTGAAATTTTATGCGTAAATGTATTGGGTTTTATCTTCTAGAATGAATTATAAATTTTTTGTATGAAATGTCTTAGATTATGACCCTCTATTGCGTAGAGTATTGAATAAGATTTCCAAATGATATGTGGATCATCCAAAATGGGCACTCGAGCGACGAGTTATGAACATTCCGATCGAACCGTGAATAGTAGTGAATAGTAAAATGTGCAGGAAAAAGTACTGAGGCCTGGCGTATTTTTGCTACAACTTTAAACGATCATAACTCCTAGTACATAATGATCTGGGTAATATAATATATATCAACAGAAAGCTCTGCGAGTCCTCTTTCCAATGAAATTGGTTTCTTCCAATTTGTCTATCGAAGCAAAATGTTATGGTCGATCTACTGCATCTTATTAAAAGAAAATTTTTGGGTCAACTTTAAATAATCATAACTCCTCGTACACAATGATCTGGGTGAGATACTATATATTAATGGAAAGATATGGAAACACTTTTTCTAATGAAATTGGTTTCATCCAATTTAGATATCGGAGTAAAATGTTATGGTTGATCTACTTCAAACTATCAAAATAGTCCATCAAAGGATAGATTCAAGAATTATTTGATTTTTAAGGGCATTTTGGTCATTTTCCCTCACCCAAAATCCATCCAAACCCTATATTAAAGCCAATTAGAAGCATTATATCTTATATTTCATCAAATTCCCTAAAAAAGAAAACCTCCAAAGTTCACCATTAATTCTGTAAATTTATTCAAGATTCCAAGTTCCTAGTTCAAGAACTCCAAGAACCATCATTCAAAGGCATGATTAAAATCTCAAAAATGAGTATCAATCTAAAGTTCATCATTCAAGGTATGTGGGGTTTTTCAATAAGAACTCTCTTTCGTTCTTGTACCCAAAAGTAATTTTCTTTACAAAGGCATGATTTTTATTTGATTTTTATGAATTTGAAGCATAAACCCATATCTTATGATGATTATTATGAAATCTTGATGTTTATGATTTTGAAAGATGAATTTACATGTGTGGAGATATAAAGCATGAATCTTGAACGATATTTATCATGACTTTGATATTTGGTGAATCCCCATTATAAATTGTGTTCTTTTTTAGAAAGTGTGTGTTCTAAGCATGTTGATGTTGAATATTTAAGATATTTTGAATGATTTGACCTTTTGGTCTTAATGGAGTTGTTTTGAACTCGAGTGTGAAAGAAATCCACAACGTGGTTGATTTTGATAGATGGGAAACATGATGGCTCCCGATGTATATTTATATATTACTGAAATTGTTTTGTTGTGGATTGTCTTTGAAATGATCTGAGTTATGTCCGGGAGAAATCTTTAGCACCGAGTGAGAGGTATAAAGCGACCTTACTTCCCTAGAACTATGTTCCCCCGTAGGAGTGAGCCTGAGGCTAATTTATATAGTGATTACTAGATTATGTGGATTTGCTATCGATAGTCCTACTTTGATGGTAAGGATAGGACGACTCTCCCCAATGTGGGTTGTACGTTGACCTCTATGTAGCTCACATGGTTTATGTCAGTTATAGGATCTCCCAGTGTGTGTGTGTTTCCTTATGTCTATGGTGAATAGTGAGGTGATTTGAAAGTGGAATTGTGAAAGTTATTCTTTTGAAAGATTTAAATGATATTTACATCATGAGAATTGATATTCTTGATAAACTGAAAGTGATTGATGAATTATATGATGACTCACATGTGTTATTGTACTTATTTCATCCTCTTATGATTTTGATGATTTTTTTCAGGCTATGTAAGTATTTCATACATCCTGTATGTTTCTTATAAATATTTATGATGATGATGTTTATAAAACTGCATACACCCCCATATACTCTATTTCTTTCCATGGTACTGACCCACATCTTCGGATGTGGGCTGTATTTTCTCAAATTATAGGTTCAGGTGCTCAATTCCAGGTTCGATAGTGATCTTTGGGCACACTGTTCTACATTCTCTGTTTTTGTAAGTCCTCATGTTCTGAGGACGTAATGTCTGACATTGGTTTCACGGAATTGTTTACATTTGATAACTGAGTATGAGTTAGTTGGGGTATGTCTCAATGGCTCGCTGGTTTTATTGATTTTCTTAGAGGCTTGTCAGATTAGTATAGATATTGGGAGTTGACTAATATTTTGTTATCTTTCTGAAATTCTTTTATTCTTGGATGATGATTACTCTGTTGATATTTGAGAGTTATTTATGGAAACCCCGTTGATTTATGTTGAACTAAATAAAAATGGCTTAAAGGGTTAGCTTGGGGCTTCTCATAGCCTCAAACTCTGTGTGATGCTCCGGAACCTATTTTCTGAGGCATTACAAACTTGGTATTAGAGCGTAAGGTTTTAAGGTGTCCTAGGAATTCTGACAAGCCACCTTAAGTAGAGTCTTAATCATCGGTGTGTAGCGCACCACATTTATGAGTAAGAGGCTATAAGATGTTTTTTTGGAAAAAGTGTGATTCTTTCTTTTAGAAGTCTATCGTTCTTAAAGTATCTCTCTCTTCTGTTGATTTGTGCTCTTCTCTTTCAGAAATATGCCTCCACGTTGAGCGAGAAGAAATAATGATGGTCAGTAACCTCAACCTGCTAACCCATTGAATGAAAATATGTCTCATGCTGAATTTTGGGCAGCCTTTCTGGCACTAGCCCAAGCTGTTACTACAAATGTTCAGGCCAACCCGACCCCGACTCCACAACATTAGGGAGGTGATTCAGCTACTTCCAGGATCTGTGACTTTATGTGGATGAATCCACCAAAATTCTATGGGTCCAAGTCTGATGAGGATCTATGGTTATTTTCAGAGGAGGTGCGGAAGATTACTCAGGTGATGCATGTATCTGAGGAAGATAGTGTGGAGTTGGCTACGTATACATTGAAATACCTTGCTTATGAATGGGTTGTTGCTTGGAGGAAAGGTAGAGGTTAGGGAGCTGTCCCTACAACTTGGCAAGAGTTCCAGGATGCATTCCTGGATAAGGTTTTACCTTTAGAGATGAGGGAGGCAAAAGTGGAAGAGTTTATGAACCTGCGACAGGGGTATATGACTATTAGGGAGTACTGTCTAAAGTTCAATCAGTTGGCCAAGTATGCTCCTGACTTAGTGGCTGATAATCGAGCTAGTATGAGTAAGTTTGTGACTGGAGTGTCTAGTTATGTGGTTAAGGAGTGTAGGTATGCTATGCTGAATAGTGAGATAAATCTTTCTAGGCTGATGACTCATGCCCAACAGATTGAGGCAGGCAAGATTAAGGAGAGAGATAGAATGAAAGGGAATAAGAGAGCTAGGTTCGAGCAGCACGGATAGGGTCAAACTAGATCGCAGGGAGGGAGTCGTCCTTAGTATCAGGATCGTTCATCTGTGCCAGCACTGTCATCTGCTAATGATCTCATTCCTAGAGGTAGGCAGGAGCAAGGTAGTAGGTCATATGCATCCAGGTCCCAGTACAGTACTGGTAGTAAGCCAAATCCTCCCCTGTGTCCTAAGTGTGGTAGGGCTTATTTGGGTGAGTGTTGGGGTGAGAAGAGGGGTTGTTCTAGTGTGGTGACATGGGTCACAGAGTTAGAGATTGTCCACAGGATGGACAAGGACGTCGTGACTATCGCCCTCAGACCCAGACTCAGACTGTTAGTGCTCCAGTTCCAGGGACTCGCCCAGACCCAGCTCAGGGCGCCTCTTCTAGCAATGCTAACGGGCAGTGCCAGAATAGATTCTATGCTTTACCATCCCACCAGAAACAGGAGGACTCTCCCGATGTTGTTACTGGTATGCTTCATATATTTTAGTTTGTTTGTATGCTTTGTTGGATCCTGGATCCAGTTTCTCATATGTTACACCTTTGATTGCTGTGAATTTTGAAATGAGCCCTGAGGTTATTCTTGAGCCTATCCTAGTTTCTACCAAGTGGGTGATTCGATTGTTGCCCAGAAAATGTATAAAAAGTGTTCTGTTACCGTTCTTCAGAAGTCTTATTGGCTGATCTGATTGAGTTACACATGGTAGATTTTGATGTGATTCTGGGTATGGACTGGTTGTATTCTTCTTATGCCTCTATTGATTGTCGGACCTGAGTGGTCATGTTTCAGTTTCTGGGTGCATCCGTGTTTGAATGGTCTGGGAATTCTGTGTTACCTAAGAGCCTTTTTATCTCTTACCTCAAAGCTAGAAAGCTTATTTCTAAGGGGTGTATTTACCATTTGGTTAGAGTTAAAGACACTAAGTTAGAGACTCCAACTCTTTAGTCTGTTAACATCGTCAATGAGTTTTCTGATGTCTTTTTGGATAATCTTCCAGGGATACCTCCTGATAGAGTGATAGAGTTCAGGATTGATCTTCTTCCTGATACTTAGCCCATTTTTACTCCTCCTTATCGTATGGCCTCTGCAGAACTTAAGGAGTTGAAAAAGCAACTCAAAGATCTACTAGATAAGGGTTTCATAAGGACCAGTGTTTCTCCTTGGGGTGCTCCTGTGTTGTTTGTGAGAAAGAAAGATGGCTCTTTGCGTATATACATTTATTACCGCCAACTGAATAAAGTCACCATAAAAAATAAGTACCCCCTTTCGAGAATAGATGATTTGTTTGACCAATTACAAGGTGCAAGTTATTTATCAAAGATAGACCTTCATTTCGGCTATCATCAACTAAAAGTTAAGGAGTGTCACATCCCAAAAACCACTTTCCGAACTTGTTATGGCCATTTTGAGTTTCTTGTTATGTCTTTTGGGTTAACTAATGCCCCAGCAGCTTTCATGGACCACATGAATCGAGTGTTCAGACCATATCTGGATATGTTTGTCATAGTGTTCATCGATGATATACTGGTGTACTCCCGTAGTGAGGATGAACATTCTGATCATCTTCAAACTGTCTTGCAAACCCCTAGAGATCACAAGTTGTTTGCCAAGTTTAGTAAGTGTGAGTTTTGGCTAAGGTCAGTTACTTTTCTAGGTCATGTCATTTCTTCCGAGGGTATGAAAGTTGATCCCCAAAAGACCGAAGCTATTAGAAATTGGCCTAGACTAATTTATTCGACTGATATCCAAAGTTTCTTGGGTTTAGCTGGCTATTACCATCGTTTTGTGGAGGGTTTCTCCACTATAGCATCTCCTATGACCCGATTGACCCAAAAGAAAGTAAAGTTCTTGTGGTCCGAATCTTGTGAGAAGAGTTTTCAGGAATTGAAGACTCGACTCACTTCAGCCCCTTTTTTGAATTTGCCTGATCGTGTTGATGGTTTTGTGGTGTACTGTGATGCTTCGAGAGTTGTGTTGGGTTGCGTATTGATGTAGAAGGGTAAGGTGATAGCTTATGCTTATAGACAGTTGACACTCCATGAGAAAAATTACCCCATCCATGACCTTGAGTTGGCTGCTATTGTGTTTGCTTTGAAAATCTGGAGACACTATTTGTATGGTGTCCATGTTGATGTTTTCACTGATCATAAGAGTCTGTAGTATGTGTTTAACCAGAGAGAATTGAATCTTAGGCAGAGACGATGGTTAGAATTGTTAAAGGACTATGATATGAGTGTGCTTACCATCTGGGCAAGGCCAATGTTGTGGCAGATGCCCTAAGTAGAATGTCCATGGGTAGTGTTTCGCATGTGGTAGAAGGTAAGAAAGAGTTGGCTCGTGATGTACATTGTTTGTCTAGGTTGGAGGTTAGGTTGTTTGACTCTACTGAAGGTAGTATGGGTGTTCAGAGTAGTTCCAAATCCTCCTTGGTTTCAGAAGTGAAGGAAAACCAATAATTAGATGTTAGTTTAGTCAGACTGAAGGAGTTAGTCAAAGACCAAAAAGTAGAGACTTTCTCCCAAGGGGGAGATGGTGTGTTGAGATTGCAGGGTAGATTATGTGTCCCGAATGTTGATGATCTGAGACAGAGGATTATGGCTGAAGCGCACGGGGTGCGATATTCTATTCATCCTGGGGCCACCAAGATATACCGAGACTTGCGGGAAATCTATTGGTGGAGTGGCATGAAGAAATATATAGCATCGTTTGTAGCTAAGTATGCAACATGCCAACAGGTTAAGGTTGAACACCAAAGACTTGGTGGTATGATGCAAGAGTTTAGTATTCCCACCTGGAAGTGGGAAGAGATAAATATGGACTTCGTGATTGGTTTACCTCCTTCCCGACGCCATCATGATTCCATTTGGGTTGTGGTTGATGGGTTGACTAAGTATGCTCATTTCTTGCCTGTTCATACTTTATATACTACTGAGGATTATGCTAGATTGTATATCCGAGAGCTAGTCAGACTGCATAGAGTTCCCTTGTCTATCATTTCGGATAGGGGTACTTAGTTCACTTCGCAATTTTTGAAAGATTTTCAGAAGGGTCATGGTACCCAAGTGCTTTGAGTTCTGCTTTTCATCTGCAGACCGATGGCCAGGCTGAGAGGACCATCCAGACCTTAGAGGATATGTTGGAAGCTTGTGCACTTGACTTTAAGGAAAGTAGGGATGATTACTTACCGTTGATAGAGTTTGTTTACAATAATAGTTTCCACTCTAGTATTGGCATGGCTCTGTTTGAAGCCTTATATGGGAGGAAGTGTAGATCACCCATAGGTTGGTTCTAGGTGGGTGAAACGGCTATGAGGATCCTGATTTGGTATTTGAGGCCATGGAAAAATTTAAGTTGATTAGGGAACGGTTGAAAACTGCGCAGCATCATCAAAAGTCATATGCGTATGTTAGAAGGAGCGACCTTAAGTTTGAAGTTAGTGACCTAGTGCATCTAAAAATTTCACCCATGAGGGGGGTGAAGAGATTCGGAAAGAAGGGGAAGCTTAGTCCCCGTTATGTTGGTCCTTAAAAAATTCTTAGCCGTGTTGGTATGGTAGCTTATGAGGTCGAGTTACCTTCCGAGTTGTCCTCTGTTCATCCAATAGTCCATGTCTCCATGATTAGAAAACATATTAGCGATGCTGTGGTAATGGATTCCTCTGTGAGTGCTGACATTCAAGAAAATCTTTCTTTTGATGAGATTCCTGTTGAGATTCTTGATTTCAGTGTCCGAAGACTAAGGAACAAAGAAGTTCCCTTAGTCAAAGTGTTGTGGCGAAACCAATCTCTTGAGGGTGCAACTTGGGAAGCGGAGGCGGATATGCGATCCAAGTACCCGCATCTATTTTCTGCGAACTCTGATCAATGCACTTTTGATAAAAATTGCAGCAGTTCAACTGTCATTTATTATGTGTTCAGCTGTAATTTCTTGAATTTATGCATTCTACATTGCATTCGGAGTGAGAAACGATGTGGTGGTGAGTCTAATGAATGGTTTCAGCTTTATACTCTATTACCTATATAATCTTAGAATATCTAGCGTCATTCAAGGATGAATGTTTTTTGGGGGGGGGGGGATATAATACCCCAGAAAATTTTTCGTTGAAATTTTATGCGTAAACATGTTGGGTTCTATATTCTAGAATGAGTTATAAATTTTACGTACAGAATGTCTTAGATTATGACCCACCATTGCGTAGAGTATCGAATAATCTTTCCAACAATATGTTGATCATCCAAAACGGACACCCGAGCGGCGAGTTATGAACATTTCGATCGAACCGTGAATAGTAGTGAACAGTAAAACGTGCAGAAAAAAGTACTGAGGCCTAGCGTATTTTTTCTTCAACTTTAAACAATCATAATTCCTTGTACATAATGATCTGGATGATCTACTATATATCCACGGAAAGCTCTGCGAGTCCTGTTTCCAATGAAATTGGTTTTATCCAATTTTTCTATCGAAGCAAAAAGTTATGGTCTATCTACTTCAGCCTATCAAAAGTGAATTTTTGGGTCAACTTCAAACGATCATAACTCCTCGTACACAATGATCTGGGTGAGATACTATATATCAATGGAAAGATATGAGAGTCCTCTTTCTAATGAAATTAGTTTCATCCAATTTGGACATAGGAGTAAAACGTTATGGTTCATCCACTTCAAACTATCTAAACAATCCATCAAAGGATAGATTCGAGAATTATTTGATTTTTAGGGGTGTTTTGGTCATTTACCCTCACCCAAAATCCATCCAAACCCTATATGAAAGCCTATTAGAAGCATTATATGTTATATTTCATCAAATTCTCTCAAAAATAAAACCCTAAGCTCCTACATCAACTCCAAGAACCTCTAAAGTTCACCATTAATTCTGCAAATTTATTCAAGATTCCAAGTTCCTAGTTCAAGAACTCCAAGAACCATCATTCAAAGGCACTATTAAAATCTTAAAAACGAGTATCGATCTAAAGTTCATCATTCAAGGTATATGGGGTTTTTCAACAAGAACTCTCTTTCGTTCTTGTACCCAAAAGTAATTTTCTTTATAATGGCGTGATTTTTATTTGGTTTTTATGAATTTGAAGCATGAACCCGTATCTTATGATGATTATTATGAAATCTTAATGTTTATGATTTTTAAAGATGAATTTACATGTGTGGAGATATAAAGCATGAATCTTGAACGATATTTATCATGACTTTGATATTTGGGTCGTGAATCCCCATTGGAGATTGTGTTCTTTTTTAGAAAGTGGTGTTATAAGCACGTTGATGTTGAATATTTGAGATATTTTTATGATTTGACCTTTTGGTCTTAATGGAGTTGTTTTGAACTCGAGTGTGAAAGAAATCCACAACGTGGTTGATTTTTATAGATGGGAAACATGATGGCTCCCGATGTATATTTATATATTACTAAAATTGTTTTGTTGTGGATTGTCTTTGAAATGATCTAAGCTAAGTCCGGGAGAAATATTTAGCACCGAGTGGGAGGTATAAAACGACCTTTCTTCCCTAGAACTACATGCCCCCATTGGAGTGAGCCTGAGGCTGATTTATATAGTGATCACTAGTTTGTGTGGATTTGCTATCGATAGTCCTACTCCGATGGTAAGGATAGGACGGCTCTCCCTAATGTGGGTTGTACGTTGACCTCTATGTAGCTCACATGGATTATGTCGGTTATAGGATCTCCCAGTGTGTGTGTGTTTCCTTATGTCTATGGTGAATAGTGAGGTGAGTTGAAAGTGGAATTGTGAAAGTTATTCTTTTGAAAGATTTAAATGATATTTACATTATGAGATTTGATATTCTTGATGAACTGAAAGTGATTGACAAATTATATGATGACTCACATGTGTTATTGTACTTATTTCATCCTCTTATGATTTTGATGATTTTCTTCGGGCTATGTGAGTTTTTCTACATCCTGCATATTTCTTATAAATATTTATGATGATGATGTTTATAAAGCTTCATACATCTCCATATACTCGATTCCTTTCCATGGTACTGACCCACATCTTCGGATGTGGGCTGCATTTTCTCAGAATGTAGGTTCAGGTGCTCAGTTCTAGGTTTGACAGTGATTCTTCGGGCGCACTGTTCTACATCCTCTGTTGTGGTGAGTCCTCATGTTCCGAGGATGTGATGTCTAATGTTGGTTTCATGGAATTGTTTACATTTGATAAGTGAGTATGAGTCAGTTGGGGCATGTCTCAATGGCTCGATAGTTTTATTGATTTTCTTAGAGGCTTGTCAGACTAGTATAGATATTGAGAGTTGACTAATAAGTAATATTTTGTTATCATTCTGAAATTCTTTTATTCTTGGATGATGATTACTTTGTTGATATTTGAGGGTTATTTATGGAAACCCCATTGATTTGTGTTGAACTAAATGAAAATGGCTGAAAGGGTTAGATTGGGGATACTCGTAGCCTCAAGCACTGTGTGATGCTCCGAGACCTATTTTCTGGGGTGTTACAACCGACTTCTTCTTATCACTCTCAACATGAGTCATACTACCCATAGACAATCTACTAAGGGTATTTGCCACTACATTGGCCTTGCCCGAATGATACAAAATAGTTATATCATAATCCTGTAACAATTCTAACCACATTCTCTGATAGAGATTTAACTTTCACTGGAAGAACACATACTTCAAAATTTTGTGGTCCATGAACACATCAACATGCACCCTATACAGATAATGCCTCCAAATTTTCAAGGCAAACACAACAACTGCTAACTCAAGATTATGGGTAGGATAATTTTTCTCATGGGGCTTAAGCTGTTTAGAGGCATAGGCTATGACCTTACCTCTTTGCATTAGAACACAACCTAAACCAACTCTAGAAGAATCACAGTAACAACCATCTGAACCACCTGGTAAGGTCAAAATTGGGGCTGAGGTGAGTAGAGTCTTCAACTCCTGAAAACTCTTCTCACAGGAATCTAACTGATAACGCTCAAACTACAGCTCTCGTAAGAGTGTAAGCGGACTCTGTCAAATATAGAACCCAAATGGGTTGGGTGTCGAATCCCACAGGGAATACTTGGTCACTAAGTAAGCAACGATTATTAGACTTTTGATGAAAGTTCTGCGAATAAAGGGGGGATTTTGTGTGTGCAAAAAACGTGAACAAAATAGTAGAGTAAAAACGGAGAATAGAAGAGTAAAACAGAGTACTTGGTAGGTTTTAATCAATGAGAATTGAGAGTTAGGGTTATGTCCACCTTATGAGTTGTACGTATCTATTGACTATGAGTTATGCGGAATTCAGACATGCATGCGCTTATGGAGAATCGTATTCTATGGTAAATCCAGGAGTCTTTTGACCATCAAAGACTATTTCACTTTAACTCTTTCGAGATTAAAGCGTATCTAATGGTACAAATTCTCCAAGAGGTTAATCCAGTTACGACACTAAATTTTTAACAGGGGTTGGTGCCCTATTACCTTGACATTATCTCTTTTCCAGACATGTAACCATTCCTTCGAACAAGTTAATGCTATACTGGCGTATTCTATATGTTTGCAACCACAGGAATTTAAATTAAGATGAAGAGAGTAATGATATAAGCAGCATACGTGTCAAGAATTCACAAACTCATAGCAATAGATAGTATCTCATAAGGCTTCCATAACCCTAACAAAGAAGTTTAGCTACTCATGATTGCAACAGAGATCACAATAAACATCATCATGATCTCACGTTGGTCACAAGGGCCGTGCTTTCTCTGTCAGAAAGTGTAACATGAATTAGGATCAAGCGCTGAATGCAAAAGACTTGAATTAATTAATGAGTGAATAAGAATTTATTAGAATGGGAAGGAATAGAAGGGGGAATAAGAAGAGAATGCTGAAAAGTTTCAGCAAAATAGGGTTTATATAACATCTATATCCTAGTCCTATTGAAATAGGGTTTTTATCCTTGTCCTAGTCCTACTGGGTTACTGCATACTTGTCCTAATCCTACTAAGTTACTGCTGATCCCCAAGTCTTTGTAAATGCTGTTTTTGCCCGGGACAAGTTATCCATGCATCACTTTCAGTCCATAGGTGTCCAAACACTGCTTTCCTTATTTCGTGAAGCTTCCTTTGGCGTCAAGTTATCCATAAAATGCTGAAATCTTTATCATTTATACCTGAAAACTTGCTAATCATGTTTGTTAGCTCACTTACAGGAAAAAGGACTAAAAGTGCAGGAATTATATATTTTGTCCTTAAAACTTAGCCTAAAATATGGGTAAATTATGGTGTTTAGGCGTGTAAATACGCCTATCATCAACACCCCACACTTAAATCTTTGTTCGTCCTCTAACAAAATATCATGTCCATATAAACATCTACTTAGGATTTCCATAGTAACAGCACAAAATATTCATCAAGACAGTGATGATGGTGAATTCTTATCCACAAGTTAATGTACAAAGAATCATACACAACTACCCAAAACTCATCAACCATGTGTGTCTCACAATATATCACCCATAATCACTCACAGGTATTGTATATATTTCGAACATGGGTATAAGATTATCCTTGCTCTCACTCTCACAAAGAATTCATATGTTGCAACTGATGACCATAGACTTGCCCTTAGTGTAATGCTCCACTAAATATCAGAATGCTAAGCTTAGGATCAAATAGGTCTTTTACAGGTTGTAATGTTAGCTAACAGACGGGTAGGACTATTTTGGCCAGAAATAGTGACTATGTTCCTAAGCGCTTTAATACATCACATTATGCCATTAACACTTTCTTTCAAGCAACCATTCTACTTTCTTTTAATCTACCACCCCTTCTTACCTCTTTTGTTATTCAATTTTGAACAGAATTAACTTTTTATTTTCCTTTTCATTTTTCTCTTTTTTTTTATAACACGCCTCTATGATAACCATTCTTTTTCATAATGAATTCAAGTACCAGTTCACTTTAAGGCACTACTCTCACCCAATTTCCTCTTATTTTGTCACATGACTTTACAATTTAAAGCACTTAGGAATTTGGAACAAATTATGGTCTTGAAAAAAATGTATTAGGCTTACATATGAGGCTGTCAAAGAAAATAGGCTAAAGGCTCAAAGGGGGTTATCTAGGATGATGTCCATGGGTAGATAAAATGAAGGTAAACAATCACAGGTTGCCAAAGAAATGCCTAAATCATCTCCTAACTCATACTCTTTATTTCGCTTTACATACATACCAGGAAAGTTCTAGCATCAACCACAAACATAGAATATACTATCATCTCACACACACAAGACACATGGTTGACTTTATTGGCAGCAGTATAGACTCTTGACCCAACGTATGAAGGAATTAAACCACACAATTATTACACAGTGAGTCACACTTAGAGCATAAACATCTCAATAGTAATGATTTTATCACAGACTCTTGTCATAATACCATGCTGCCTATCAGAACAATTTTATGTAAAGTTTGTAACAAAAGAAAATTTCCTAAAAAAAATTAAAACAAACAAACATAAATAAGTAAAACACACATAAATAAGCAAATGCAGATAAACAAGTATAGCATACAAATACCAGCACCCCACACTTAGACGGGACACACTGCCCTCAGTGGAAAATAAATAAGAAGAACCTGGTTAGTCAGACTCCTCCTCTATGTCTGGGGTCATACCCCCTGAGTCGGAATCATCATTAGAGTCGTCATCCTCAGAAGTTCCTCATAAGTACCCCACTTGATTCCAAGAGTGCGTCGTGGTATTTGCAGCACGGAGGATTCAGCTTGCTCTTTTCTTCCTCTTTTCTTACCTTGCTATGTGGTGGGCACTTTTTCTTTTCCTTGTCGTCCTTTTTGTGCCATTCTACCTGAGATCTCAATAAAGTCATGTTTAGCTTCATCTCGGAAGATTCAATCGACAAACAGACAATAGTGGCACCACCCCACACTTAATTTGTTGACACAAACTAATTAAGTGAATGGTGTCAATTACTCAGACTTCATCGACATACATTTAGGTGCTATGTTCCAACAATATGTTCAGCACAGTCATACTTTCATGTCCTCTTAACGTTATGCAATCTTGACAATGCTTTCGTGTTTGGACTAATGCATCTTTTGAACAAAACTACTACATAGATATCGTATCAATTTATGGCATAGAAATAATCACAACATCGCATGTTTGTAGTCACCCATGATTTTCATCTCAATGAACAAGTCATTTCAACTTGTAAGCTTTCAAGTTACAAGATTATGCAATTATCTTGACCATGTTGAATTTGCAAAAGTATGATAGTGTATCAAAATCAAATACAAGTTGGAAACAAGTCAAGAGCATCCATACATATTCTTTCACTCACTTAGTTGTATCAACCACATTCAAATCACCAACACTACTTCACGATTTAACAACTTATTATAGGCGTAGTATTGTAATACTTATGTAAAATAAAAGAAGAGCAAAGAAGTACTTACTTGGTTGATGGTCTCAGAAGATGTTCTTGCAAAGTTAAAAGAGCAAAAATAAAATTTTTGAGAGTTTTGGGAGGCAAAGGAGGCGCCTATGCTATGGCATTGTAGATTCAGAGAGAAAAGGCAATGGCATAAGCGGCGCCTTTAGCTTTGCCTAATTGAGCAGAAAACCATAGCATAGGCCATGCCTAATGCTTTGCCTAGTTGAGCAAAAGGCTTTTGCATAGGCGGCGCCTATGCTATGGCACTCTAGAATCCGAGAGCTTATGCCATAGCATAGGCCTTGCCTTGTTCGTGGCCTAGATTTACATAGGCCTTGCCTTGTTCTTTGCCTATATTTTCATAGGCAATGCCTAACCCATAGCCTTTTGCTTCTTCATTCCTAACTTACCACCTTCGACATGCAATACTTCCAAATCAAAATTTGAAACCAATCTCCTTCTTTTTACCTCTTGCACCTACATTTACTCAAAAACAACAAAAACGATTAGAACGATGGGTTGCCTCCCATCAAGAGCCTTAGTTTTGGTTGTGGCTCGACAAAATCCTAAGAAAACAAAAACAACAAAAACAATTAAAAATGATGGGTTGCCTCCCATCAAGCGCTTGATTTATTGTCGCGGTACAACATAGCTATCTCGATTACTTAGACTTCATCGAGATAGATGGTGCATCATTTTCTGAATGGATTCAGATGACTCTGATGCTTACTTGGAGGCATGTAATCTTCGTTGATATGACTCTTGTGCATACATATCCCAGGAGGGATACCAATTATATCATCAATAGTCCAACCCATAGCTCTCTTGTATCTCTTCAGAGCAGAGATGAGAGCCTCTACGTGCTGTTCACTTAAATCATCCGCCATACTCACAGGAAGTGTATTTACACTTCCCAAGAATGCATACCTTAGATAATTGGGGAGCTCTTTCGATTCTAGCACTGGTGGCTCTTCAATGGAAGTCTTCGCTGTTGGTGACGGTTGATTCTTAAGATCAAGGTTAGGCTGTTTAGGAGTATGAGAATAGGACCCTATTTCTGTTAGAGCACACATAGTTTCTTTATAATCTTCATCGTCCTCATGCTCAACATTCAGCAGCGCAGCAGACAATGGCTCATCAATAGGCTGCTTCTCTATAAATAAGTTTTTCTCATTCTCATAACAAGCATCATCTAGAGAGAACACATTCATATTGCTGGGCTGCTTTATTGCTTTGCATACATCAAAACGGGCCACTTCGTCATTCAACCAAAATAACAGCTCATTAGCTCTCATGTCAATAAGCACACTTCCTATTGCAAGGAAAGGATGTCCCAAGATTATGGGAACTTCAAAATCCACCTCGCAATCCAAAATCACAAAGTCTGCAGGAAAAATGAAGGTAGATACCTTTACCAACACATCATTCAAGATACCCATAGGTCGTTTTACCGACCTATCTGCCATCACGAACCACATATTGGTTGGTGTAGGGTCGCCCAACCCCAACTTTCTGTAGATGGATAGTGGCATCAAATTGATGCTAGCTCCGAAATCGCACAATGCCTTAGCAAAATTCATAGATCCAACCGTGCAAGGAATAGTGAAAGCACCAGGGTCTGCCTTCTTTTGTACTAAGGACCTTGTGCAATTGCACTGCAATGATGAATATCATCTGTCGGCTCATAGCTTGCTGCCCGATTCTTTGTCAGAAGATCCTTCATAAATTTTGCATAGCCAGGCATCTATTCTAGCGCCTCTACCAATGGAACATTAATGGTCAGCTGTTTTAACATTGACATGAATTTATTGAACTTGGTATCATCAGCTCTCTTCTTTAGTCTTTGAGGAAAAGGTGATGGTGGAAGGGGAATAGTTTTCTCCCCAACTTATTTTTTCTCTTACTTCGGATTGGCGATCTTTTCAGGCTGTGGACGTGGCGGGGTGATGTCACTAACGTCCTCTGTAGCTTCATTGGTGCCTTCAGGTTCTGCATTGATCACTTGCGTGCCTTTGGATGAAGTTTCCAGCACCTTACCACTCCTGGTAGTAATGGCCATGCATGTTCCATCGTTCCTTGGGTTTTGCACTATGTTGTTGGGTAGCGTTCCAGCCTTTCTTTGGTTGAATGCCGCAGATAATTGACTCAATTGTTGCTCTAGTTGTTTTATTGAAGTGGAATGCGAGTCAACTAATTGCTTCATTGAGGACAAATCATTGATTATCTCTGTTACTCCCGTGCTGGTTGCCTCTACTCCTTTCAACAACTTAGCTATCATATCTTCCATGGACATATTTTTGGAACCAGATGCAGTGGCGTCACGTCTTCTAGGAGAAATATACACGCCACTCCTATCAGTCTTGTTCTTCCAACTACCTTGATCACGGTCCTTGTTTCCAGAATTATCATAATAGTTCTGACCTTGGTTTCCTTGGGCATTTCTTTGGAAACCCCCCTGATTGTTCAAGTAGTTGGATTCTTCCTCAGAATTGGATTCGTCTCTTCCTTTTGACGCAACCGTTTTGACTTTTTCGGTCTTCCCTGATAGTAGATGCTTTGTAAGAAGATCCATCTGTGTTTTTATGTGAGCCTTATCCTGGTTACACTCCTCTTCTCTTCGCCTCTGTTCTGCGGTCATGCCAATAGATATAGTAGAGCTTGCTACCTCCGAATCCTTGGTATGCCAAGCTCTACTCTGCTTTGTCATACGATCTAGCATACCACTTACTTCATTAAAAGTAAGGTCCATGAATGACCCACCTGTAGCATTATCAACCACTGGCTTAGTTACCGAATTCAAAGCTCTGTATAATATCTCCATTAAGTGGACATTGGTCATATGATGATTTGGGCACCGCATAAGCTTCTTCTTTAACCTCTCCCATGTTTCGTGGAGAGCTTCAGTTGGAAGCTGTCTAAAATTGCTGATCTCATCTCTCAACTAAGCTTTTTTGGATGGCAGAAAGAATCTTTCTAGGAAAGCATCTTTCAATTGCCTCCAATTTGTAATAGAATCAGGAGTCAGCCCGTTCAACCACAGAGTTGCCTCCCCAGATAGAGATAATGGAAATAAACGCAGCCGAATAGTATTCTGTCCAACGCCTGGATTGTCGAATGACTTGCATGTAGCGATAAAGTTGATCAGATGCATATTCGAATCATCGCCTGCTAGTCCACCAAATAATCCCTTGAGTTGCAAAAGCTGAATCACGGTGCTAGTGATATTGAACTTGTCTCCGGGTGCCAATGGCGGAGGAATAATAGCTCCTGTGGCACCAGCTCCATCAAGATCATCATTATCATCATCAAACGGTATTTGCACGGCTCGGCGTTCAGGCTGAAATCTTGCTTGACGATCTCTTCTGTTTGCAGGTGTCGCCATCTCAGCATCACGCCTTGGGTTTAGTAACTCGTCATCACCTAGGTCCTCATCGTCAGGATTTGTTGCCCGCCCAGGGTTATCAATATTCTGTTGATGTACTTAGGCAGTTGCCAACACAGCTAGTCTAGCCTGCTCCTGTTGAGCAGCCCTTCTCTCAATATCACGTTGTGCATCTATCCTTCTAATAAGTTATGGTTCAGGGTTTGTGGGTAATAATGGTTGTCCCAAACTTCGAGTATTTGGCATGCACTGAACAAAAACCTGCAGAAAACAAAAACAACAACTAAAACTAAAGTACGAGAATCTTTGACCAAAGGGTCTAGTAATTATCACAAACTTAGTTGACAACCGTATTCCCCGGCAACGACGCCAATTTTTGATAACGCTCAAACTACAGCTCTCGTAAGAGTGTAAGTGGACGCTGTCAAATATAGAACCCAAATAGGTTGGGTGTCGAATCCCACAGGGAATACTTGGTCACTAAGTAAGCAACGATTATTAGACTTTTGATGAAAGTTCTGCGAATAATGGGGGGATTTTGTTTGTGCAAATAACGTGAACAAAATAGTAGAGTAAAAACGGAGAATAGAAGAGTAAAATGGAGTACTTGGTAGGTTTTAATCAATGAGAATCGAGAGTTAGGGTTATGTCCACCTTATGAGTTGTACGTATCTATTGACTATGAGTTATGCAGAATTTAGACATGCATGCGCTTATAGAGAATTGTATTCTATGGTAAATCCAGGCGTCTTTCGACCATCAAGGACTATTTAACTTTAACTCTTTCGAGCTTAAATCGTATCTAATGGTACAAATTCTCCAAGAGGTTAATCCAGTTATGACACTAACATTTTAATAGGGGTTGGTGCCCTATTACCTTGACATTATCTCTTTTCCAGACATGTAACCTTTCTTTTGAACAAGTTAATGCTATACTGGCGTATTCTATATGTTTGCAACCACAGGAATTTAAATTAAGATGAAGAGAGTAATGATATAAGCAACATACGTGTCAAGAATTCACAAACTCATAGCAATAGATAGTATCTCATAAGGCTTCCATAACCCTAACAAAGAAGTTTAGCTACTCATGATTGCAACGGAGATCACAATAAACATCATCATGATCTCACGTTTGTCACAAGGGCCGTTCTTTCTCTGTTAGAAAGTGTAACATGAATTAGGATCAAACGTTGAATGAAAAAGACTTGAATTAATTAATGAGTGAATAAGAATTTATTAGAATGGGAAGGAATAGAAGGGGGAATAAGAAGAGAATGCTGAAAAGTTTCAGCAAAATAGGGTTTATATAACATCCATATCCTAGTCCTATTGAAATAGGGTTTTTATCCTTGACCTAGTCCTACTGGGTTACTGCATACTTGTCCTAATCCTACTAAGTTACTGCTGATCCCCAAGTCTTTGTAAATGCTGTTTTTGCTCGGGACAAGTTATCCATGCATCAGTTTCATTCCATAAGTGTCCAAACGCTGCTTTCCTTCTTTCGTGAAGCTTCCTTTGGCGTCAAGTTATCCATAAAATGCTGAAATCTTCATCATTTATACCTGAAAACTTGCTAATCATGTTTGTTAGCTCACTTACAGGAAAAAGGACTAAAAGTGCAGGAATTATATATTTTGTCCTTAAAACTTAGCCTAAAATATGGGTAAATTATGGTGTTTAGGCATGTAAATACGCCTATCATCACTAACCACTGAAACTTGACTTTCTTCTGAGTTAATCTAGACATGGGAGATGCAATAGATGAAAACCATCCTACAACTCATCCGTAATGGCCAGCCAAACCTAGGAAACTCCTAATATCTGACGGAGAGATGAGTCTAGTCTAGTTTCTCACTTCTTTGGTCTTTTGAGAGTCAACACTAATGCCATCACCAAAAATAATTTGGCCAAGGAAATCTACTGATCTTAACCAAAACTCGTAGTTACTGAATTTAGAGAATAATTAATGGGCTCTAAGAGTCTACAATACTATTCTGAGGTGGTCTATATGATCATTTTCTTTACAGGAATAGAGAAGGATGTCATCTATGAAGACTAGGATGAACATGTACAAGTACTACTTGAACACTCTATTCCTCAAGTCCATGAAAGCTGCTGGGGCATTTTTAAGACCAAAAGACATGAATAGGAATTCGAAGTGACCATACCGACTTTTGAAAGCGGTTTTTGAAATGTCATATTCTATGACTATGAGTTAATGATAGCCGGATCTAAGGTCTATCTTACAGAAGTAACTGGCACCCCAAAGCTTGTCAAATAAGTCATTGATCTAGGGAGTGGGTACTTATTCTTGATTGTGACTTTGTTCAATTGATGGTAATTGATGCACATACGAAGAGAACCATCTTTCTTTTGATGAAAAGGACTGGAGAGCCCCATGGGGAAACACCGGGCCTGATGAATCCCTTATTTAAGAGATATTTTGATTATTCTCTTAACTCCTTAAGCTCTATTGGAGCCATTCTATGGTGTGGAATAGAGATAGGCTGGATATCTAGAAGAAGATCTATTCCAAAGTCAATTTCCCTTTCAGGAGGAACTATGAGAAAATCTTTGAGAAACACATCTGGAATTTCTGTCACTACTAAAACTGACTCAAGACTGGGAGTCTCCAAACTAGAATCTTTGACTCCAACAAAATGGTAGACACACCCCTTGGATATCACTTTCCTCGCTCTAAGGTACAAAATAAGCAAACCCGTAAGTGCTGAAGTGATACCCCTCTATTCTAGGATTGGTTCATCCGGAAACTGAAAATGAACAACTCTGTTTATACAATCAACTGAAGCATAGCATAAGTGGAGCTAATCCATACTGAGAATGATATCTAAATCAGTCATCTCTAACTCTACAAGATCAACTTAAGTTACTTTCTAGGATATTATGATCGAACAGTTCCTGTATACTTGCCTGGATAAAATAGAGATATCTACTGGGTAGACACTTAAAAGGGTTCTCTAAAGTCTCAAGACTGACACCAAATTTAATAGCTATATAAGGGGTTACAAAACAAAGAGAGGCTCTGGGGTATAACAAAGCATAAATACGTAAATAAAAGACAAGAAACATACTAGTAACCACGTTAGGAGAATTTTCCTGATCTTTCTGAGATTGAAGTGCATATAATTTGTTTGGGCACTGATCACTAGTGGCATTAGAAGTGATACCCTGCTAAGTCAGGGGACAAAATAGAACTGGGGGACGATTGGACTGACCTTGCTGGCCACTCTCTGGGAAATCCCTAACCCTGTGGAC
Organism: Capsicum baccatum var. pendulum; assembly: GCA_030864225.1. Classification (NCBI taxonomy): domain Eukaryota; kingdom Viridiplantae; phylum Streptophyta; class Magnoliopsida; order Solanales; family Solanaceae; genus Capsicum; species Capsicum baccatum. The sequence continues at coordinate 166,400,684 of CM061550.1, forward strand.
TGGATTGCCACACCCAAAGCATACATCACTGCCAACTCTACACACACCCTGATGGATCTACCGCATTTCAGGCAAAGAGGATTTATGCGGTCATTATTCATACTTTCCTGGGGCTTAGGTCTTGTGCTCTATCCCGATTATTATTTCTGAACTTCGGCACTGGCGCCCTAGCTGAAGATAGATCCGGGGCTAAAGATTTCTGATGGAATTGAGGATGGTTTGCACCTTCCAACCTTGACTAAGCAAAATTAAAGCTACCTGTTCTAGCCCTCTTATTCTCTTTTTCTTTCTCCTTAAACTTCTGCTCCTCAATCTGTTGAGAACGGACCATCAACCCAGATAAGTCCATCTCCTTAATAAACAACATGGTCCTACACTCATTGACCACATTAAGAGCATACTTATCAAAACCAAATAAACTTAAGAGAATACTCCTTCACACTTATGTTTCCCCGTCTCAAATTAATAAACTCGTGCAACTTAGCTTTCCTTAAATCCAAAGGAAATAACCTCTCTAAAAAGGCTGTAGCAAACTCTTCCCATTCAACAGGCCTTGCATCTGTGTCTCTATCTCCCTTCTACTACTTATACCAGGTGTGAGCAATATCCTACAACTGGTAAGCACCCAACTCTGCACTCTCACTAAAATTCACACCCATACTTTTAGTTACCTTCTGAACCATATCAAGGAACTCCTGTAGATCCTCATTAGACTTAAATACTGAAAATAGTGGTGGGTTCATTGAGGTGAAGTCTCAAATCCTAGATGTGATATATTAGCCACTGGAATGGTGGGACATCAGCCTGGTGGTTATTCTAGGATGCTACTGAATAAGCTAAGGTAGTGAATATATCTCTAAATTCAGCATGATAGACATGCTTGTTTAGGGGATCTTTCATGTAGGTTGATTCCCATTTCTCCTTCTGTTATTCTTTCTAGGAGGCATGGTCTATAAATAGAAAGAATATTCAATTAGAAAGAGAGTTTAAATTGAGATCATGCTCATTCGTATGACATGAATACTAAAAGAAGGGAAACTTATCCTAAAATATCCTGTAGCCTCTTGTCCATAAGTGTGGAGCACTTCACACCCATGAACAAGACACTACTTAATGTAGCTTTTAGACTCCCTAGGATACTTTAAAACCTTAGGCTGTGATACCAAGTTTGTAATGCCTTGGGAGTACACCCTGGATGCTTGATTTTAGGAGAATTTACACTCCTAAAGCACCTTAATTTACCCATATTTTAGCTAAGTTTTGAGGACAAAATATATAATTCCTGCACTTTTAGTCCATTTTCCTTTAAGTGAGCTAACCAACGTGATTAGCAAGTTTTTAGGTATATATGATGAAGATTTCAGCATTTTATGGACTGGTTGACGCCAAAGGATGCTTCACATAAGAAGGAAGACAACTTTTGGAAGCTTGTGGACTGAAAGTGATGCATGGAGAACTTGTCCCGGGCAAAAAAAGTATTTCTAAAAACTTGGGGATCAGCAGTAGCTTAGTAGGATTAGGACAAGGATGCAGTAACCCCGTAGGACTAGGACATGGATAGAAACCCTATTTCAGTAGGACTAGGATATGGATGTTATAAAAACCCTACTTTGCTGAATTTTTCAGCATTCTTTCCCTTCTTCAAAAATTTGTTTTCAAACATTATTCTTCATATATTCGACTTTTAATTTTCACGACAAGAGAAACGCTACTAGCAAGGAAATCACGCCACAAGTGACACCAAAACATACTTCATGTGAGATTGTTATTATTTTGGTATGATGATAATGTCTATTGTGTTTTCCGTTGCACTCATGAGTAGCTAAACTTCTCTGTTAGGGTTATGGAAGCCTTATGATATACTATCTATTGCTATGAGTTTGTGAATTCTTGATACGTATGCTGCTTATATCATTACTCTCTTCATCTTAATTGAACTCTTGTGGTTCCAAACATATAGAATACGCCAGTATAGCATTAACTTGTTCGAAAGAAAAGTTACATGTCTGGAAAAGAGAGAATGACAAGGAAATAGGGATACCAACCCCTGTTTAAAAGTTAGTACCGTAACTGGATTAACCTCTTGGAGAATTCGTACCATTAGATACGCTTTAAGCTCGAAAAAGTTAAAGTTAGATAATCTGTGATGGTCGAAAGACGCTAGGATTTACCATAGAATATGAATCTCTATAAGCGCATGCATGTCAGAATTCTGCATAACTCATAACCAATAGATACGTAGAACTCATAAGGTGGACATAACCCTAACTTAAAATTCTCATTGATTAAAACCTACTAAACATTCTGATTTTCTTTGTTACTTTGATAGTTTTAATTCACGGTAAAATTAAATCCCCCCTTTTCGTAGAATTTTCGTTCAACAGTCTACTAATCGTTGCTTACTTAGTGACCAAGTATTCCCTGTGGGATTCGACACCCAACCCAGTTGGGTTCTATATTTGACAACGATCGCTTACACTCTTTTGAGAGCTGTAGTTTGAGTGTTATCAAATTTTGACGCCGTTGTCGGGTAATACGGTTGTCAACTAAGTTTGTGATAATTACTAGACCCTTTGGTCAAAGATTCTCGTACTTTACTTTTAGTTGTTGTTTTTGTTTTTTGTAGGTTTTTGTTCAGTGCATGCCAAATACTCGAAGTTTGGGACAACCATTTTTACCTATAAACCCGGAACCACAACGTATTGGAAGGATGGATGCATAATGTGACATTGAGAGAAGGGCTGCTCAACAGGAGTAGGCTAGACTAGCTGCATTGGCCGCTGCCCAAGTAGATCAATAGAATATTGATAACCCTGGGCGGGCAACAAATCGTGACGATGAGGACCTAGGTGATGACGAGTTACTAAACCCTAGGCGTGATGCTGAGATGGTGACACCTGCAAACAGAAGAGATCGTCAAGCAAGATTTTAGCCTGAATGCCTAGCCGTGCAAATACCGTTTGATGATGATGATGATGATATTGATGGAGCTGGTGCCACAGGAGCTATTATTCCTTCGCCCTTGGCACCCGGAGCCAAGTTCAACATCACTAGTACCATGATTCAACTATTGCAGCTCAAGGGATTATTTGGTGGACTTATAGGAGATGATCCGAATATGGATCTGATTAATTTTATCTCAACATGCAAGGGTTTTGACAATCCAGGGGTTGGACAGAATGCGATCCGACTGCGCTTATTTCCATTGTCTCTATCTGGGGAGGCAACTCTATGGTTGAATGGGCTAACTCCTGATTCTATTACTAATTGGAGGCAATTGAAAGACGCTTTCCTAGAAATATTCTTTCTGCCATCGAAGATAGCATAGCTGAGAGATGAGATCAGCAATTTTTGACAGCTTCCAACTGAAACTCTCCACGAAACATGGGAGAGATTCAAGAAGAAGCTTATGAGGTGCCCAAACCATCATATGACCAATGTCCACTTGATGGAAATATTATACAGATCCTTGAATTCGGTAACTAAGCCAGTGATGGATAATGCTGCGGGTGGTTCATTCATGAACCTTACCTTTGTTCAGGCAAGTGATAAGCTAGATCGTATGACAAAGCAAAGTAGAGCTTGGCATACCAGGGATTCTGAGGTAGCAAGCTCTACTATATCTATTGGCATGACTGCAGAACAAAGGCGAAGAGAGGAGAAACGTGATCAAGACATGGCGCATATGAAAACACAAATGGATCTTCTTACCAAGAATTTATTATCAGGAAAGACCAAAAAAGTCAAAGATGTTGTGTCAAAGGGAAGAGACGAATCCGATTCTGAGGAAGAAGCTAACTACTTGAATAATCAGGGGGGTTTTCGAGGCAATGCCTAAGGAAACTAAGGTCAGAACTATTATAATAAATCTGTATATAAGGACTGCGATTAAGGTAGTTGGAAGAATAAGACTGACAGGAGTGGGTTGTATGTTCCACCTGGAAGCCGTGATGCTGCTGCATCTGGTTCGGGGAAGATGTATATGGAAGATATGATGGTGAAGCTGTTGAAAAGAGTGGAGGCAACCAACACGGGAGTAACTGAGGTAGTAAATGATTTGTCCTCAATGAAGCAATTGGTTGACTCGCATTCCACTGCAATAAAATAGCTGGAACAACAATTGAGTCAACTATCAGCGGCATTCAACCAAAGAAAGGCTGGAACGCTACCTAGCGACACAGTGCAAAATCCTAGGAATGATGGATAGTGTATGGATATTACTACCCGAAGTGGTAAAGTGTTAGATAATCCATCTAAAGACAAGCAGGTGGTTGATGATATAGCAGATAATGTTATTGTTGCAGATTGTGATGATTTTGTAGAAGCTGAAAATCTAAATGAGAGCGTTCATGAGAAAACTATTCCCCTTCCACCATCACCTTTTTCTCAGAGACTGAAGAAGAAGGCTGATGACACTCCTGAAAAGGTTGATAATCGGAAGCAAGATAAAAAGGAAGTGATGGAGAAAACGATCCCCCTTCCACCACCACCTTTTCCTCAGAGATTGAAGAAGAAAGCTGATGACACCAAGTTCAGTAAATTTATGACTATGTTGAAGTAGCTGACCATTAATGTTCCTGTGGTGGAGGCGCTGGAACAGATGCCTAGGTATGCTAAATTCATGAAGGACCTTTTGACAAAGAAGTGGGCAGTAAGCTATGAGCTAGCAGATAATGTTCATCATTGCAGTGCAATTGCTACAAGATCACTAGTTCAGAAAAAGGTAGATCCTGGTGCTTTCACTATTCCTTGCACGATTGGATCATTGGATTTTGATAAGGCGTTGTGCGATTTGGGAGATAGCATCAATTTGATGCCTCTATCTATCTACAGGAATTTGGGGTTGGGTGACCCTACACCAACCAATATACGGCTCGTGATGGCAGATAGGTCGGTAAAACGACTTGTGGGTATCTTGAATGATGTGTTAGTGAAGGTTTCCACCTTCATCTTTCCTGCAGACTTTGTTATTTTTGAGTGTGAGGTGGATTTTAAAGTTCCCATAATCTTGGGATGCCCTTTTTTCGCAACTGGAAGCGTGTTTATTGATTTGAGAGCTAATGAGCTTTTAATTCAGTTGAATGACGAAGTTGTCCATTTTGATGTATGCAAAGCAATAAAGCATCCCAGCGATATGAATGTGTTGTTTGTAAATAATGCTTATTATGAGGATGAAAAAGAATTATCTGTAGAGAAGCAACTTACTGATGAGCCATTTTCTGCTGTGCTTTTGAATTTCGAGAGTGAAGATGTTGAGGATCATGAAGAAACTATTTGTGCTCTAACAGGAATAGGGTCCTATTCTCATGCTTCTAAGAATCCGGACCTTGATCTTAAGCATCAACCCTCACCAATAGTAAAGACTTCCATTGAAGTGCCCCCAGTGCTAGAATCGAAAGAGCTCCCCAATTATCTAAGGTATGCGTTCTTGGGAAGTGGAAATACACTTCCTGTGAGTGTGGCGGATGATTTAAGTGAATAGCACGTAGAGGCTCTTATCTCTGCTCTGAAGAGATACAAGAGAGCTATGTGTTGGACTATTGATGATATAATTGGTATCCCTCCTGGGATATGTATGCACAAGGGTCATCTCGAAGAAGATTGCATGTCTATAAGTAAGACTCATTGTCGTCTGAATCCATTCAGAAAATGATCCACCATCTATATCAATGAAGTCTAAGTAATCGAGATAGCTATGTCGTGCTACGACAATAAATCAAGCGCTTGATGGGAGGAAACCCATCATTTTTAATTGTTTTTGTTGTTTTTGAGTAAGTATAAGTACAAGAGGTGTAAAGGAGGAGATTGGTTTCAAATTTTGATTTGGAAGCGGTTCATGTTGAAGGTGGTAAGTTAGGAATGAAGAAGAAAAGGCTATGGGTTAGGCCTAGGATTTTGTTGAGCCACGACCAAAACTAAGGCACTTGATGGGAGGCAACCCATCGTTCTAATCGTTTTTGTTGTTTTTGATTAAGTATAGGTACAAGAGGTGTAAAGGAGGAGATTGATTTCAAATTTTGATTTGGAATTGGTTCATGTTGAAGGTGGTAAGTTAGGAATGAAGAAGAAAAGGCTATGGGTTAGGCATTGCCTATGAAAATCTAGGCAACGAACAAGGCAAGGCCTATGTAAATCTAGGCAACGAACAAGGTATGGCCTATGCTATGGCCTAAGCTCTCAGAATCTAGAATGCCATAGCATAGGCGCCGCCTATGCCCAACAATGCTATAGCATAGGCGCCGCCTATGCAAAAGACTTTGGTCTCGGATTCTACAATGCCATGGCATAGGCGCCGCCTATGACCAACAATGCCATAGCATAGGCACCGCCTATGCTCAACAAGGCTTTGCAAAAGGCGCCGCCTATACCAAGCATAGGCAAAGCATTAGGCGCCGCCTATGCTCACTTTTGGTCTCCAAATCCGATTCCAAATGGGTCAAAACCCGACCCAAGATTTTCCTATAAATAGAACCTTAGTATTAAAACAAAAACTCATTGCAAATACAACCTAAGCGCCGCCTACCACTCCAAATTCTCTCAAAAATTTTCTTTTTGCTCTTTTAACTTTGCAAGAACATCTTCCAAGGCCATCAACCAAGTAAGTACTTCTTTGATCTTCTTTTATATTCTGTAGTCATTACAATACTACGCCTATAATGATTTATTAAATCTTGAAGTAGTCTTGGTGATTCGAATATGTTGATTTGTTGTGATACAACTAAGTAAGTGAACGAATACATAAGGGTGTTCTAGACTTTGTTCCGATTTGTAGTTGATTGTTATACACTGTCATCTTGTTGCGTAATCGAAATGGTAAAGTTAATCACATAATCATGTAAGTTGAACGTTGGAATATCTTGAATGGCTCGATCATAATTGAATACAAGCATGAGCTGTTGTGATTATTTCTACACCATAAACTTTATCTAATCTCTACGTAGTTATATTGTTCCAAAAGTGCATTAATGAAAACCATAGAGCATGGACAAGATTACATGAAATAGAGTTGAACAAGATAGTTAAGATGACATGAAAAGTATGACTGCACTGAATATATTGTTGGAACATAACAAGAAATTGTATGGCAATGAAATCTGAATAATCGACACCGTTCACCTAATTAGTTGTGCTAACGAATTAAGTATGGGGTGGTGCCACTGTTGTTTGTCTGTCGACTGAATCTTACCAAAATGAGTCTAACATGACTTTGTTTTCAGGCTCAATGGCACCAAAAGGTCGACCAGGAAAGGAAAAAGCATCCACCTCACAGAAAGGGCAGAAAAGAGAAAGAAAAGAGCAAGCTGAATCCTCCTCACTACAGATACCTCGCCGCATGTTTGGAATAAAATGGGTCCTAGAGGAGGAAGGCAAGGAGTGGTACGGGAACAACAAAGTATAAAAATATGTTCATGTGGAGTTGATACAAAAGGAAAGCCTAGCAAAGAAAGAACCTCGCATATTAGCCAAGATAATGGCGTTATATCTTGATTTCATTTTCCGAGATATGGGAGAATGCAATCTTGATCTAACAAGATAATTCTATGCCAATTGGTCTCCAAAGACTACAGTGAGCGAAGTAAAGATTAGAGGCCAAGTTTTGCAGCTAAATGCAGAGTTCTTCAACTCTTTTCTAGGCTTGCCATCTGTTGATCCATCACCACTCAAGGAGCTTTATAATAGACCTCCGTACAGGGCAATCAGACACACACTATGTGGAACAAGATCAATGGCACGTTAAAGTAGACACAAGGACACCGATCGGCACAACACCTTCCCATATGTTTCCTTGAATAGAGAAGCACAGATATGGCTGCGGATAGTCAACTCTTGATTGATTCCAGGGACTCAGTACACAAAGATTACACGATATAGAGTGTGCTTGGTGTACGCATTGATGACGAATGTCCCCATCAACATTGGGACGATTATTCGGTCTTCAATGCGTAAGGCTAGGCTGCACAAGAGATCCCACTTCAGCTTTGGTAATCTGTTGACTGCGATATTGAGAAAGGAGGACATCGAACAGAAACCTGCATATCATAACCTTCCACACAATCCAAAGAAGGTTGACCTCACAAAGGTTAAAGATACTGAATCTATGCATGGCGTCAACCTGACTACCGCAGAACGAAATGCTCGGGATGAAAGTTTCTTTTTCCATCTTTATGGCATGACTCAGTTTACCATGATGAGCGGAGGTTGTGTTCCAACTGCTGCAGAGCTCCAACAGTTGGATTATGACTACCCAATGAATGAGCATACAAGGGCAATGTGTAGAGTAGGGGTATACTTTGAGGAACCTCTTGATGATGACACACCAACCGATGATGATCGCCGAATTCCAAACTCCAACTTGGAGGAGAACTCTGATAACGACGACTCTGATGATGATTCCGATGCAGGGGGTATGACCCCATACATAGAGGATGAGTCTGACTAACCAGGTTCTTCTTATTTATTTTCCACTGAGGGCAGTGTGTCCCGTCTAAGTGTGGGGTGCTTGCTGGTATTTTTTTTACTTTGCATAAAATTGTTCTGATAGGCACCAGAGTATTATGACAAGAGTCTGTGATAAAATCATTACTATTGAGACACTTAGGCTTTAAATGTGACTCTCTATGTGATAAGTGTGTGGTTTAATTCCTTCAGCTAGTGGGTCAAGAGTCTATACTGCTCCCAATAAAGTTGACCATGTGCCTTATGTGTGTGAGATTATAGTATATTCTATGTTTGGACTGATGCTAGAACTTGCCCGGTGTGTATGTAAAGAGAAATAAAGAGTGTGAGTTTAGGAGATGATTTAGGCATTTCTTTGGCAACCTATTATTGTTTACCTTCTTTTTATCTACCCATGGACATTATCCTAGATAACCCCCTTTTGAGCCTTTAAGCCATTTTCTTTGACAGCCTCATATGTTAGACTAATCCATTTTTTCAAGACCATAATTTGATCCAAATTCCTAAGTGCTTTAAATTGTAAAGTCATGTGACAAAATAAGAGGAAATTGGGTGAGAGTGATGCCTTAGAAGGTATTGGTACTTGAATTTGTTATGAAAAAAGAGAAAAATAAAAAGTTTATGATTAAATAAAAAGATAGTTATGTTTGAATGGCAAAATAGGTGAAAAGGGGTGATAGATGAAAGAAAGTTAGTAGAGTTGATTAAAAGAGAGTGTTAATGGCATAATGTGATGTATTAAAGCGCTTAAGAATATAGTCACTATTTCTGGCCAAAATAGTCCTACCCATCCCTTAGCCTACATTACAACCTGTAAAAGACCTATTTGATCCTAAGCTTAGCATTCTGATATTAGTAGAGCATTACACTAAGGGCAAGCCTATGGTCATCAGTTGCAACATATGAATTCTTTGTGAGAGTGAGAGCAAGGATAATCTTATACCTATGTTCGAAATATATACAATACTTGTGAGTGATGATGGGTAATATATTGTGAGACACACATGGTTGATGATTTTGGGTAGTCGTGTATGATTCTTTGTGCCTTAACTTGTGGATATGAATTAACCGTCATCACGAGTCTATGTTAGAGGTTAAATTGTTTCTAGTAGTGATAAAAAAACTACTCTTTGTTAATGATTGCCGTGCCTGTCTTGTTGAACATTTTGTGCTGTTACTGTGAAATCCCAAGTAGATGTTTACATGGACATGATATCTTGTTCGAGGACGAACAAAGCTTTAAGTGTGGGGTGTTGATGCTAGGCGTATTTACACGCCTAAAGCACCTTAATTTACCCATATTTTAGCTAAGTTTTGAGGACAAAATATATAATTCCTGCACTTTCAGTCCATTTTCCTGTAAGTGAGCTAACCAACATGATTAGCAAGTTTTCAGGTATAAATGATGAAGATTTCAGCATTTTATGGACTGGTTGACGCCAAAGGAAGCTTCACATAAGAAGGAAGGCAGCTTTTGGAAGCTTGTGGACTGAAAGTGATGCATGGAGAACTTGTCCCGGGCAAAAATAGTATTTCTAAAGATTTGGGGATCAGCAGTAGCTTAGTAGGATTAGGACAAGGATGCAGTAACCCCGTAGGACTAGGACAAGGATAAAAACCCTATTTCAGTAGGACTAGGATATGGATGTTATAAAAACCCTACTTTTTTGAATTTTTCAGCATTCTTTCCCTTCTTCAAAAATTCATTTTCAAACATTATTCTTCATCTATTCGACTTTTAATTTTCACGACAAGAGAAACGCTACTAGCAAGGAAATCACGCCATAAGTGACACCAAATCATACTTCACGTGAGATTGTTATTATTTTGGTATGATGATAATGTCTATTGTGTTTTCCGTTGCACTCATGAGTAGCTAAACTTCTCTGTTAGGGTTATGGAAGCCTTATGATATACTATCTATTGCTATGAGTTTGTGAATTCTTGATACGTATGCTGCTTATATCATTACTCTCTTCATCTTAACTGAATTCTTGTGGTTCCAAACATATAGAATACGCCAGTATAGCATTAACTTGTTCGAAAGAAAAGTTACATGTCTGGAAAAGAAAGAATGACAAGGAAATAGGGCTACCAACCCCTGTTTAAAAGTTAGTGCCGTAACTGGATTAACCTCTTGGAGAATTCGTACCATTAGATACGCTTTAATCTCGAAAGAGTTAAAGTGAGATAATCTGTGATGGTCGAAAGATGCTAGGATTTACCATAGAATACGAATCTCTATAAGCGCATGCATGTCGGAATTCTGCATAACTCATAGCCAATAGATACGTAGAACTCATAAGGTGGACATAACCCTAACTTAAAATTCTCATTGATTAAAACCTACTAAACATTCTGATTTTCTTTGTTATTTTGATAGTTTTAATTCACGCTAAAATTAAATCCCCCCTTTTCGTAGAATTTTCGATCAATAGTCTAGTAATCGTTGCTTACTTAGTGACCAAGTATTCCCTGTGGGATTCGACACCCAACCCAGTTGGGTTCTATATTTGACAACGATCGCTTACACTCTTATGAGAGCTGTAGTTTGAGCGTTATCAATGCTACACGGTGCTTACAATCACAAGTGACCACAAGCTAACCCATGAGCTGGTACCTGCTGCGAGCACTAAACAAACTGATAATAAAGGATACACATGTGTGGAAAATGAAAATGGATATGCCATAAGGTTTAAACATTTAAAATATCTCTACAAAAACAAGTCCAAAAACCATACTATAAAGACTGCTAATAACATTTGATAACAGACTAACTGTCTGAAAGTGTCCGAAAGCCTCTAACTGGCTGACTGTGGAGTTGACGGGACAAGTACCCAACCAAACCAATTGAATACTAGACTGAAATAATATAATCGGTCCAAGAAATATTGGGACTCACCACTGCTGCTGTTGCTGGTGTGCTGGGATGTCTAGGTGCGACCGAGAACCTGAGTGTCCAAACCTATGATATGAGACATCATAGCACAATAAATGAGTATGTGGTTAGTACTTTGAATATACTGGTATTCTAAATAAGTTTAGGATGATATGCATGGCTCATATGCATGAATAATAACTAACTGAATAAATAGCATGAGATAACTGATGCATAGTATGCGGGGAAGCTATAAAATCTGAGAATGCATGACTAAGCATATGACATGATACTGCGATAGTTTGTAAACTAAAGCACTGAAATACTGATACTGAACAACTGATAATTGTATTTCATGGTCAAGCAAGCCTGAAACTAAACTCTGAACTGAATACTAAATTGAGACTTTGGGAGCTATCATCTAATCGACATGCCCTAATAAGAGCTAATTGGGGTCCAACCTATGACCCCAGTTGGAAAGGTTTTAGTACCATGACATGGGTACTAACAATGTCTACGTGGATCCATTGAAATGAAGTCCCGAAGGGCTAAGGTATCACCTTCTACTGGTAGGTGCTTTAGTGAGATATCTGTCAACCCTCAACTGGTAGGTTAATATTCTAACCTACGCTAGCTATGTAGTTCTAGAATACAGGGATTGCTACTAAAGGTCACGCTCTCAACTGGCAGGTAAGCCCTCATCCCTAGGTTCGTGCGGTGCTAATCCTACTCCCAACTGAAATGACTCGAATTACTGAACTAAGCTAAACTTAACTGATAGGATGACTAAATGAACTGATAATACTCATATATGCCTGAAAACTATTATGAAGTAACAGGACTAAGTAAACAACTAAATTTTGAGTATTCATAACCCCAGGACTTGATAGCATCAAGAGTAGGAGCATATAAAAGTTTTCAAATGCATAATAAATAGTCATTGCTCAAAATTCATCTTTTAGGAATTTTATCAAACTCTTTAATTTCACGAACTTAGGCATGAGAATGGTTGAAACATATCGGAATAACAAAATCATAACACTAAAACCATACTTTGGGGATTTGGCATGGAATTTCATGCTTCAAACGTGTAGGGGCTATTTTCCAACTAAAACAATTGTAATCATCATGCATAATTGAAATTACCAAAGAAACCTTCATAAAAATAACTCATTGTAAACATGTAAATTCATAGTTTAAAGCATAAAAATAGATACTTGGAATCCATGGGGGAAAAGGGCCCATGGATGAACATTTAACATATCTTATGGCTTTAATCTTGCAAGAGAATTGACGTTCTTGATCGTTCTTGGGTGGTGAAACTTGAATTCTTGAGTTTTCTTGAAGGAAAAATGGTTGTACTAGATGAATTTGGGTTATGTATAGGGTTTATGTTAAAGAGGAATTTTGGAAATAGGGCATATAATGCCTTAAATGATGATAAATCCCATTTTTTATGGATTGGAGCCATGGGAAAAGACCAGACTGCCCCTCTAAAATTAAAATTCATAATTGGAATTCCAATTGATCCTTCACCACGATGCGCCAATGCCTTCATCGCTATTCCACCACGCCACGCTACAATCATAGTGACTTACTTTTTTAGAAGTTCAAATGTGGTCCAAACCTCCAAAACTTACCCGAGACATGCTACTTACACCCTTGAACATGAATCAACTCAAAAACTTACGTCTCTGGGTCGTGAAGGTCACTTTAAAAACCATCAAAGTTAAGAGGCCAAAAATAAAACTAAGTCGCCTACACATAACTAAATTTTCAGGTTCTAAGCCCCTTGTACATGCACTATGGGCTGAATTGAGCTAAGACAAATACGGGGCATTACAATAATAACGAATTAAATAAAACCAAAATATGAAAGTATGAACTAGTCTATTTCTATTCTCCTTTATACAAATCAACTATACAAAATTCAATTATCTATTAAAACAACTCATAATTAAATATCCATGAGAATTAACTAGCAAATAAACATCAGACAATTATATTTAAACAATTCATATCACCGGAACCAATCAAATATTTAAGATGAGATTAAAAGGGAAACAAAAATAAAATTGGACCTAAATTTTATTTAAATCTATCAAATTTCTTGAGTGTAATAGCTTCACGGATCTGAAGAACCTTAATCATACGGACTCAAAGGCAAAACCCCAAACAAAAGTTCCACTACTTCGACTCCTTTATTGATTTTGACTATCGAATCTCAAACTAAAAATATATTCAAATTGTGGTTTCAACGGTGGTCAGATATAGCCAGAGTGAGAAAGATAAAAGAAATGCGGTGAAGTTGGTGGTTTATCATTCTCTAGTAGTGATGACGATGTTTGAATATTTTTCAAAGGTGCCTTGTCACACCTAATCAATTCCAAGTTGCAACCTTAGTTTTAAATAAAAATTCTTTTTTTAATAATTTAACCCCTAAAAAATGCACGTCCTAGTTTGGGTCTTTCATATTTTATTATAGAAGATGCACTTCCTAATTTGAACCTTTACTCCTAGAAGAGACACTTTCCAATAAGATTCCTTAAGTTAACTCTTAGGAGATGCACTTCCTAATCTTGGTCAATCTATTTTACCCTAAATAAATGCATTTATTGGTTAGAGTCTTGATTTACCTTTACGTTTTGTATTTTGCAAGTAGTTATGATTTGGTTTGACACTCACAAACTTTTTCTGATAACAAACTGTGGATTTTTTCTTATTTGTGTTATTTGAGACTTTACTTTATATTTAAGACCCTCCTAAAAAATGGAAATTTACTTTTTGTTCATCACCCTCCTAGAAAATGAGACTTTATTTTCTATTCAAGACCCTCCTGGAAACTGAAACTTTATTTTTTATTCAGGACCCTCCTGGAAAATAGGACTTTATTTTTTTCAGGACCCTCCTAGAAAATGGAACTTTACTTTCTGTTTAGGATCCTTATGAAAAATGGGAGTTTATTTTATATTCAGGACACTCCTGAAAAATGAGACTTTACTTTTTGTTCAGGAATCTCCAAAAAAATAGGACTTTACTCATGGTTTAGAACCCTCCGGGAAACTGGGACTTTGCTTTCTGTATTGAAACCTCCTGGAAAATGGACTTTAGTTTCTATTCAGGATCCTCCTGCAAACTGGGACTTTATTTTTTATTTAGGATCCTCCAGGAAAACAGGACTTTACTTTCTATTTAGGACCCTCCTGTAGAATAAGACATTAATTTTCTGTTCCAGACCCTCCTAGAAATAGGATTATCTATCGGGACCTTCCTAGAAATGAGATTATTGGGACCCTCTTAGAAATGGGATTAGCAGGAACTTCTTAAAGAATGGTATTAATAGGACCCTCCTAGAGAATAAGACTTTAGTTGTCTATTGGACCCTATTAGATATGGGATCATTATCGGGACCCTTCTAGAAATAGGATCATTATCGGGTCCTTCCTAGAAATAGGATTTGCAGACCCTCTTGAAAAATGGAATTAGCAAGATCCTCCTGGATAATATGACTTTAATTTTCTATTCGAGGCCTTTCTAAAAATAAGATTATTGATTGGGGCCCTCCCAGAAATAGAATTATTGGGACCCTCCTAGAAATGGGATTAGCAGGACCCTTATCAATAATGGGATTAGGAAGACCCATCTGAAGAATGGGACTTTAATTTTCTATTCGGGACCCTCCTAGAAATGGAGTTATCGATTAGACCCTCCTAAAAATAGGATTATTGAGACCCTCCTAGAGAATAAGATTAGCAGGACCCTCTTTGAGAATGTGACTTTATTTTTTTGTTTTGGACTCTCCTCGAAAATAGGATCTTTCTTTATCATAACCTCTGTGATAACTTTTGTTCTAGTTCACTAATGATTTGGATTTTAGGAACTTTCTTGAAAAATAGGATGAAGGCTTTCAATTTTAAGTTTAGGAGCCCGCCTAGAGAACAAGGTGAAGTCTTTCAATTTTAAACTATGGAGCCCACTCAGAGAATGGGGTGAAGACTTTCAATTTAAAGTTTGTTGCGCCTAAGTGCACACACAAGTGTAAGTGGTCCACCCAAGTAATATTGTGGCTTTAAGAAATCTAAGTATCGATCCCATAGGGACTAGTGTTAAGTAACTATCTAATTTCAGTTCAACTATTAAGATTGAATTAGTGCAATAGTAACCACGAAAGTTTGAAAGTTATGATGTAATGTAAACTAAATAATGCGGTAAAGTAAAGGTTTGAACAATCAATAGGGAGAAACCCAGGGTTAAAGCACTGCGAACAATCATTCTACGTTATAGAACATCATTGGTTAGGTTTCTTATCTTGGTTGTTTGTTCATGGGGTCTATACTGTGACTATGACCTTTCGATCCTTTAGTCAATTATCTAACTTAGACCCATAACTAGATCGTCGAGCATGTATGCGAGAACTAAGCTAAGTACATTCATATTTCACCCCATAATTGAACCAAATAGGTCACTTAGGTATATTACTACCCTAAATACAAATTCTTACATCATTCCATTAGAAGATTACAATCTTATTCTATCAATCCCACGTTCTATCCTCTTGTTCTTCATTTCGAGTTCACAAGATTATTATGCATGTATTATAAGGGTAAAAAATCCTTAAAATATTTATAACAAGGATAAATAAAAAACCAAAAATGATAAATAACCATGAACAAATGAATTTATAACAATAATACTCATGTTCTTGGCCTTAACCCCAGAAAATAGTGTTTAGCCACTCATCGATGTATCCGTAATCAATATCAATGAATCCATGATATAATCCATAAATAAACTAAATTAAATGAATAAGAACCCTAATTTAAGTGGACAAATAAGAACTCAAGAATACTACTTTAAAACATCCTAAACTTAAGAATTGACTCAACAAGTTGGCAAACTCATGCACATTACTCAATCACAGAAATCATACAATTCACCTAACTATCATCAAACATGTGCCCTCATCACAAGAGAGTTACCCATACTCACTTATTTAGATGCATTTATTACATGAATGGGTATAAGAATCAGTTTACGCTCTCTCACAAAGAATTCACAAGTTACACATGATGAACCCTAGGCTTTCCCTTAGTCTAGTACTCTACGAATATCATAACGTTAAGGCTTAAGATAAAATACGTCTCTGAGGGTTGTAATTTATGATAAGGGCTGGGTAGGAACTATTCTGGATAGTAATAGTGGCTATCTCCCTAATTGGTTCAATACATCACATGATCATTAAGATCTCTCTATTAACAACCAATTTCCACCACATTCATCTACACACTTCTGTTATTTTGCCTCATCTTATTAAGCCGATTCACAAGTATCCTAGAGGGATTATTCTTTCTCAACTCAGGATTAAATTTAGAACAATTTTCTCTCTCTTTATTACACAACTTTTAATCACAACACATATCAATTTTACAAAACCAATAGCTACTATTTGGGGCCTTATTTTCACCTCTTTTCTTCTTATTTACAAAATCCTTTACTTCATTAATTTTCACTTAAAGCACTTAGAAACTTTGGATCAAATTAAGGTCAACCAAAGCAGGGGAAAAAACTACCTACAAGGCTACCAACAAAATAGGTTGAAGGATTAACGGGGCTAACAAGTCTTATAGACAAGGGTAGATGAAATAGGGTAAAAATATGGTTATAAAAGAAATGCCTATATCATCTCCTAAACCCACACTCTTTATTTCTCTTTGTACACATACCAGGCACGGTCTAGACATCAAATGCAACATGGAATACATAAAGATCTCACATCACACAATAACATACTCAAATCAAGTAGGATCATTATTGACTCTGAACCAAGCAATCATATTAATTCAATATTAAACGAACAACACACATGAGTCATAAACAAGAGCCTGGGTGTCTCAAAAGTAGTTATTTAGATAATCAACATACTTGTACACACAAAAATTACTTGCATCATGTAATCACACATAGAACCAACAAGGATATCTCGCTTATCCTAATACAAAATTAAAATTTACTCCTAAAATGAAAAAGGATACTGGGTTCAAAGGACACCCCAATGGAAAAGAACCAAAAAAACAACCATAAGGTGGGTGAAGTGTGCACCTACTAAACTGACACCCACAAACTAAAAACTAAAAAGCAAAATCTTTTTGTAACTTTTCAAAATTTTCAAATTTAACCAAAACTAAGACCCTACAACATCACTTCACCCGAAACCGTGGGAATTTCCCTGCCCTACACTTAAAACTTACTTTGTCCCCAAAGTAAACTTGAAAGTAGCTATCAAAATACACCCTGAGGCCTCTAGGCCTAGCTAGCAACATCTTTAAATATCAAGAGGGTCCAGTGACCCCACACTTAGTCTTTGCCATACTCTTTAGCTCAACTCTATGGTACTTAGACTTCTCATCAACTTGTGACTCAAAAAAATAAATAAAAACTAGATGAAGTAAACACTAAAGTACTAAAAAAATACCTACCTTAACTTGGGTTGCCTCCCAAGTAGCACTTAATTTAGTGTCGCGACACGACCCAACATCACTTCTCAACAAAATTCCTTCATCCTTTTTCTTTTACTATGAGGCTATCTTCTTATTCGTTTCTAACCTCTTGAGTGTTAAATCTCAAGGCCAATAGATTTTTCAACAATATCCATTTTAGTCTCATAAATTATCATTACTTCAGGCTTAAGTGGTGGCTCGGGAAACTCAATAAGACTGTTCAAAGAGGTCTTTGGTGGTATACTTTCTACCACCCCACACTTATCCACCTCTATAACTGTAATCATACACAAATATTTATGGGGGAAAAGTGGATTCAGTAGCTTATAATGACATGACCCAAACTAGGGTCTAGTCATATCGGCTATCTTAAGTCCAACCAGGACCAGAGATCACCCCCAATACCCCGCCGTTAACAACCATACACCCCATGTCAGATGAATTTCAAACATATAACAAGATAAAACAATATAAGTTCATTAAAGACAATAAAGTAAGTCCATAACTATGACCAAATGGCTTCAACCAAATATCCAACCAATACCAATACCAATTCTAACACTAATATCGGCACCGACCATGCCTATAGTAGTCCGACAAAGCCTCTAACCAGAATCAAAGAATATCCGGTCAGGATATGCCTCCGACCAGAGCCAAAACCAAAACCAAAACCAAAACCAAAGAAATAACAATAATGAAAATATGTCCATATCATGAAATAGGGACTTTAGGAGTATGGAAGCTCACCACTTTAATCTGAATCAAAGTTGTTCCTGAATCCAAGATGCTGAGTAGGAGGAATGGTAGTATGGCAGGTTCTATCGCATGTGAATACAATGCCCGAAGATGGTTAACAGAGTGAATGCTAGAATGCAACTCAGGGATAAGGGTAAGATAATGCCATCATTTCAAAACCAAACTAACAACCATGTACAATCATATATATATATAATGACGAGAGAGGGAACAAGGTTTGGTATGCATTTAAAACCTTAACATAGACTGTGTAGCTTTGTCATCCTAAAGGCACCCACGAGCTATATTGGTTTAGATCCCCCTGCTGAAAGGCCCCCAGTGCTTGTTAGCCATATGACCGAAGAAAACCTGGGATGACTAGTACATCCTTCAGATATAAAATTTAACATCATGCACACGGTCACCAAGACTAGCCTCACATCGACAAATATGAGTTCCCAGTGTCGGTACCTACATGACCTCCACTTTTAATGACTTTGCTACACAAACCCCTTTAAGACCATATTAAAAATATTTACACATTCCCAACCATTTACCAAGGAGTATTTTAATTAAGTATTAACCGTTGGTATCGTCATACAAAAATTAGAGCTTGCAAGTCTATTACCTTATGCCATATAATCCATTAAACCAAATTAGACTCCACTGTTTCCAATTAACTAAAACCATTTATAATCAAACCATGACCACCAAGGCCTTTCCAAAATCACATGAAACCAACCAAAACCAATTCATGTTCCATTTATTATTTATGCAATGGCAAAATTCCAAGAATAGTTAAATGATGTGATTAAATCATATTCATTGTCAATTCACAAACAGGTTGAGGGCATGCCATTATTAAAGACAAACTTACTAAAATTGTGGGGGTTCAACCATGACTCCTTCATTACATCACCATTCCCATGCACACACATGTGCAAACCATAATTTAAAACATGCATAATCACAATTTAAACCATAGTAAACAATATTTAATAATATACATTCAAAACCCTCAGCCTTGATTTCAAACCACCATTAATGATTCATAAACAATGCTTTACACATATGCTTTTAGAAAAATAACAATGAGGGAAGAGTCACATGCCTGAATTACAAGGATTCATGGAGAGAAATTGATCCTTAAGCCCTTAAATGACCACTTTGGAGACACCCTAGGCAATTTTGCTTGAGAGGCTTTTGAGAGAGTAAAGAAGATGTTTAATATTATAAAGTATGGAATGAATGACCAAAAAGTGCTATAGGGACATGGGGTCTTAAGGGTTTTGAGTAGGAAATGTCCAAAGTGACCCAAGCTAAAAACTGTAAAAAGACCATAGGTGGTTACGAGTCAACCCCTTTGATTCGTATCATACGACTCATACCGTTGAATCGTCACCAAGATAGTTAGTTGGATACCCATACATTGTCCACCATATGATTCCATGACCCTACTCGTTACCAAACTATATGGCTTGTATGGTCTAGTAATATCCAAGACAGAATCCAAGGGATTAGACACTGGACAACATACTACTTAACCCTACCACTTATAACCTATACTAGGGCTCTTAGTAAGCCACTCGTATGCAAAGCCAAGTCAAGTCACTAAGTTACTGAATTAGTTAAGGATCATCCTAACGACCATCACCACCCCTAATGGCCCATACCACTAAGTCGTTACCAATACAGAAAACCCAACCACCATCTACTGGACACCTATTGAATAGAGTCACCTAACCCATACCTACACCATACAACTCGTATGGTTAAGTCATAAATAGGAAAGTAAGCTCAAAGATCAGGAATTTCTAAGGGCCAAAACCCAGGCAGTTTCAATTCTCCCCCGCTTGGATCATTTATCCTTGAATGATAGGACATGGCAGTGACTAGCACGATTAAACCCCCAAATATATCTACTATTGCCTTTAAGACAAAAATAGACTACCAAGGAATTCATAATTCACTTTAACAAAGACGCAAACCAAAGATGTTAAGAACAACACATACCTCAAGCATGATTTTTCAGAATCCAAAATAGGAATGGATACTTGGATTTCATGTCCTCTTCAGCTTCCCATGTAGCCTCTTCCAACTTGTGGTTCCTCCATAAAACCTTTACCAAAGCTATGTCCTTGGTCTACAACCAACAAACGATCCTAAATCTCAATTGAGACTTCCCCATAAGACAGAGAATAAAAAATACCAATATCCTTGATAGGAACAATTTATGATGAATCACCCATACACTTTCTTAACATCGAAACATAGAACAACGGGTGAATAGAGCTCAAAATAGGAGACAACTCCAACTTGTACGTAACATTGCCAACCCTTCTTAAAACTAAGTACGAACCAATATACTAGGGACTAAGATTCCCCTTCTTCCTAAACTGCATCACTCCCTTCATGGGAAATACCTTCAAGAATACCCTATCCCTAACCTTAAACTCTAACATGATACACCTCACCTCTGTCTAGGACTTTTGGTGACTCTGGAGAACTTTAAGCCTATCTCGAATCACCCTCAACACCTTTATGGCTTGGTGAACCAAATCTTGAACAAACATCTTTGCCTCACTAACCTCGAACCATCTAATAGGAGACCTACACCTTCTACCATACAAGTCTTCAAAGGGAGCGATCCCAATGCTAGAGTGGTAGCTATTATTATACACAAACTCTATAAGAGGCAAATTTTTAACCCAACTACCACCATAGTCAACCACTCAAGCTTGAAGCATATCTTCCAATGTCTGAATAGTTCTTTCCTCTTTTCTATTCGAATGTGGAAAGAAAGCAGTACTAAGACTCACCTTAGTCCCCAAACCCTTTTGAAACAACTACCAAAACTACGATGAAAACTATGTACCACGACCCGAGATAATAGAAATAGGAACCCCATTTAACTTCACAATTTCCTCAATAAATAACTTGGCATAATCCTCTGCTGAGAAATTATCCTTTCTAGCAAAATATGAGCAGACTTTGTCATCCAATCCACGATGACCCAAATCGAATTAAACTAATTTTGAGACCAGGAAGACCAAAAATGAAATCCATGTTGATCACTTCTCACTTTCACATGGGAAACTCAATTTCTTGATACAATCCTCTAGGCCTCAAGTTCTAAATTTCACTTGTTAGCACACCATGCACTTATCCACAAAACTTACCACATCCCGCTTCATATTGTTCCACCAATACATCTCCTTAAGGTTATGATACATTTTTGTCAACTCAGGATGAATTGCATAGCACGACTGATGCACCTCAACCAAGATCCTTTCTCATAATCCATCCATATTTAGAACACACAACCTCCCTTGGTACCATAAGGTACCATCACTACTAAACTCAAAAGCCTATACCTTCTAGCCACCTACATCACCGTTAGTCCTCATCTGGATAAGATCTAATACTTGCTTCTCTTTTACCTCAACACCCAAGGATGACTTTGCCACCTCTTTAACAAACACAGCACCACCCTCGAATTCTAAGATATGAACTACAAGATTAGCCAAATGGTGAACATCTTTCCTCCTCAATATTAGCTAGACTTCCCATAGATAACTTAGTAAAAGCATCAACAACCATATTAGGTTAACATGGACGGTAGTAAAGAATTATGTCATAATCCTTGAGCAGCTCAAGCTATCTCCTCTGCCTAAGGTTAAGCTATTTCTGGGTAAACACATATTACATGCTCTTATGATCTAAAAAGATATCCATAAGAACTTTATACAAATAGTGACACCAGGTTTTCAATGAGAACACTACAGCCAAAAGCTCCAAGTCATGAGTCATATAATTCTTCTCATGCACCTTTAACTGTAGTGAGCCATAAGCTATCACCTTGCTGTGTTGCATCAACACGCAACCAATCCCCATATGAGATATATCACAATAGACCATAAATCTATCAGTGTCTTTACGCAAAGTCAATATTGGTGCCAAAGTCAACTTATCTTTTAGTTTTTGAAAACTACCATCACAAGTATCAAACTACAAGAACTTTACTTTCTTCTGAGTTAACTTAGTCAACAGGGAAACAATAGTAAATTTTTTTTCCATAAATATCCTATAGTAACCAGCTAAACCCAAGAAGCTCTAAATATCAGTTAGAGTCATGGGTATAGGCCACTTCTTAACCACTACAACTTTCTATAGATCTACCATGATCCCTTCACTAGAAATGACATCACCTAGAAAAGTAACAACGTTCAACCAGAATTTATATTTCAAAAATTGGGTATACAACTGCTGCTCTTTTAAGGTCTACAATATAATGTAGAGGTGATCAACATAATCCATCTCACTCTTTGAATACACCAAAATATCATCTACGAACACCATGACAAACAAATCCAAAAACTGGTAGAAGATTCTATTCATCAAGGCCATGAATGTCGCCTGGGCATTAGTCAACCCAAAAGATATAACCAGAAACTCAAAATTCCTATATGGGGTCTGAAAGTCAGTCGTTGAAATATCCACCTCCCTAATCTTTAGCTGATGATACCCAGACCGAAAATCAATCTTGGAGAAAAACTTAGCACCCTAAAGCTGATCAAACAAATTATCTATCCTTGAAAGAGGGTACTTATTCTTTATCATCACCTTATTTAATTACCGGTAATCAATACACATATAAAGGGAACTATCTTTCTTACATACGAATAACACTGTGCACCCTATAGAGACACACTAGGATGGATAAAACCTTTGTCTAAGAGATCCTTATTTTTCTCCTTAAGCTCCATTAACTCAGCTGAAGCCATTCTATATGGGGGGAATAAAAATTAGACATGTGTCCTGAATAAGATCAATTCCAAAATAAATTTCCCTATCAAGAGGGGCACCAGGAAGGTTATTAGGGAAGACCTCAGGGAATTCATTCACTACCAAAATGGAATATAAAGGACCCTATGAGTTAGAATCCTTAACCTGGACCTGATGATAGAGGCACCCCTTGGAAATTAATCTTCGGGCTCTAAGATATGATATGAACCTCTCTTTAGAAGCTAGGGAACCATCCTCCCATTTAATAACTGGTTCATTAGGGAATTTAAAGATGACCTTAAGGGTTCAATAGTCTATAGAAGCATAGCATAAGTGTAACCAATCCATTCCTAGTATGACATAAAAATCAACTATGTCTAATTCCAACCGATCCACTAAAGTCTCCCGTCTACCCACAGATACCACACAACCCCTATAGACTCTCCTAGATACCACAGAGTTACCCATCGATATAAAAATAGAAAATGGATATGAATTATAATCGGGACTAAAACCAAAATGCACATCCATGAATAGGGTCATATAAGAAAGAGTGAACCCCATATCAAGTAAATAGTACAGATCATGAGAAAAAAGTTTCAATATACTAGTAACAATATCAGGGGATGCCTCAAACTCCTGATCGGTAGTAAGAGCATAGAGTTGGTCTCAACCAATGCCAAAGCTAGATAATGCACCCTTTCGTATCAGACTAGAAGAAGAGGCAACAAGAACTTTGTTTTCCCTAGAGGCAAATTAGCCACTGGATAGTTTCTAATAATGTGCCCTGGATGACCACAGTAGAAGCACTTGTCCTATCCTTCATTATAGTAATCCCAATACAGTCAACCATAAAATCTATAGGGAGGTAGGATGGAGCTGACTTGGACCTACTAGCTCGAGATTAGGCACCCTGTGTCCTACAATTATTGCCACCACAAAAATACTTATCACCAGACGACTTTGGATAGAGAGCACTAGCTATCGAGTAAGATCCAAAATTGTCCCACTTCTTTTTGGACCATTTACTACCATCCCTGCCACTCTGCTATTGTCAACCACCCTGCTAAAAAAATCTAAACTTCTTGCTCTGTCTCTCCCCTATCTCTGCCTTCTTCTTCTTTACTTTCTCAACCTACTATATGTATACAACCAACCTGGAGATGTCTATGTCCTTGTTCAACAAGGCATCTTTACTTACTAAAATAGAGTCTCGAGAAAACCAAGAGGCAAACTTCTTCATCCTAGACCTCATGCTAGAAACCAACTCCAGGGCATACCAAGACAAATGGTGGAACTTTAAGGCATACTACTTGACTGGAATCTTACATTGATTTAAGTTAACAAACTCTTCTGCCTTTACTTACCTCAGATCTTGAGGAAAGAAACGGTCCAAAAAGTACTAGAAAAATTATCCTATAGGAATGACTCAACATTATCACCCCTAGACTGTTCCCATTCCTAATACTATTGGTAGGCTACATCTTTCAGTCGGTAGGCAGCAAATTCCACACTCTCCATGTTAGTGGCATGCATAACACGAAAGATCGTTTCCATCTCATTAATAAAACTTTAAGGATCATCCTCAAACTTAACACTAGTAAAGGTTGGAGGGTTCAACCTCACAAATTGGCCAACCATTGCGGTCTCAGGAGATGGAGTAAAATAAGCACCACGCTCAGCCTGAGAAGTTGCCAACTGTGCCAATATAAGAATAGTCTAACGAAACTTAGCATTCGTCACATCAGCCTGTAGAGCTCAACGAGGATTGGAGGGGACCAGTGGAACTCTAAGAGGACAATCAGGAACTGGACCCCTAGATTGAGTTTGGACCCCATAAGTAGGGCATGTCCCATCAAAATTGTCCTCGAGTGGGACAAATAAGTTTTTATGAACTTCAGATCATCAGGGAGACATGATTTGAAAAGCGAAAAAATGGGTATTAAAGAAGATTTTAGGACCTTAGACTTTACAACTCAAAAATAGAACACAAGAAAGAGAAACATTGGTAAATACCCCATAGCCTCCCCCTTATGAGTGTGGCACACTACACACTTTTAAAAGAGACTATACTCAACATAGCTTTTCAGAATCCCAATAGACCATGAACCTAGGGCTCTGATACCAATCTAACACAACCCAAACTAGGGCCTAGTCGTGTTGGGTATCTCAAGTTCAATGAGTATTGGAGACCACATCCAATACCCCACCTTTACCCATATATTTCTAAAACAAAAAACATTTGGAGGGGTTCTAAAGTCAATCAAAACATTACTACTGCCCTAAATTCTTAAAAATCTCCTAATTACACAAAAACAACACAATATAAAGAAAAACACACCTAGACATGCCGATTCTACAACCATGCTGTGGCAAAAAAAAAGAAGCACTGCAGCAAAAACTCGCAGAGGCATGGTATACCTACCCCCAACTAAAAACTGTGCACTGTCCTCAATGCTCAGAAATAAAATAGAGGGAAGTGAGAATATGACTAGGATACACTAAGTGCCCTTGTCATGATCTTTCCCAAATAGGGGTGTATCAACAGGTGGAGGCCATGGTGGTGGTGAGTTATTATAAAAAGATACACCCATAACTAGCTCATCAAGCTTCTTATTATCAACAAATGTAGTCTCTGTTGAATCATAGGTGGCCCTTTTTAGGGCTTTCTCATATTGGATATTTGGATTCTACAATTCCCCCACTCAACCTCGCTTGGTCCTAACTATGGGGTCTGACTCATTATCTTTTGTAAATAAATTAAAGTATTTGGGACCTCACAAAGGTGATGGATGAACACTTGGGGATATGACTGGAGGCATGGCTAATATATGGATCTCAATTAGAGAGCACACCTTTACTCACAAGATATCTACCTTCTTTATCATATATTCAAGATTCAATATCTCAGTTTCTGCAAATGGTCTACCATCTATCTCTCATTAACATCTAGTGCATTTGGTAACTAGCCTCTGGAACAATATCCTTATCAATAGTGTCTATTATAGATACCACTCGCATATCATTTGGCTGTTACACTATTATACACACATCAAACACTACTCTCTCATCATTCTATTTGAAGATAATCTCCCTAAGTCTATATCAATCAATACCCTACCAGTAGATAGAAAGGGTCTACCCAATATAATGGGTTCTTGAGGATTCACCTCATAATTAAGAACTATGAAATTGGCAAGGAACATAAAAGATGCAACCCTTAAATCTACGTCACATAAAACACCTATCGGCTTTTTTATAGATGAGTCAGCCATCAATAGTTTTATAGATATACGTTTGAGTTCTCTATCCTCAAAAACTTATACACATCCAGTGGAATCCTATTTACTCTTGATCCTAAGTCACTCAAAGACTACTTGACATTTAAAGGCCTGATAGAACATAGACTGGTGACTGCTATAGGATATTTTTTTCTACTTATAGTAAGGAAGAGGTCGCATTATAAAGGTACATGATATCATTAGGCTCGATGACCCAATCCTTACCATTGTCATACTAAAAATTATCATCATTATATGTCAACTTCTCAGACTCCACCTCAAGTGTCTCATCGCTTTCAGTGTTATTAATCTTCAACTCCTCAATAGTAGGTATAGGGGGACCATTAGTAGTGGGACCACAATTAGAGGTGATACCTAGAGAATGACTTAAGCTAGTGGACTCCAAAATTTTTCACTCAGAAGAGTAATAAGTTATTTATATTTGATCATATAAGACATTTGCCCAAATTGGTGCTCCAACTGCTTGATAACAGTGGCATGAGACTCCAACTTCTGGGTCAACCCAGAAATATCAACTATAATTTCCTTAAGGCCGTTCTCCTAATTTTCTTGACCTTTCACTAGTTTGATCAATATTTCCTCCATTCTTGATTCCATATCTTGTCTTCCATGCATAATGTACCCGTATCTCTTCTCCTTATAATCATTTCTCCATCAACTACCATTTCTGCCCCTCTTACAGTCACTATATATATCATCTTAGCAATTCTGACCTTGGTTTCCTTGTCTAAAAGCTTGGAAACCCTCTAAATAATGATCTGGATATCTAGCCTCCTTTTTTAATATAGACTCGTAAGATTTGGAAGCTGCACCTTGTGCTCCTACTGCATGAAATTTCTTGGAATTCACGATCATGAACAAATTTACCAACATACCTATATCGGTCTTTAGTTGCCAATATTTTGCGCTATAAAATCATCATCTACTCTTTGGTCACCAGCAACTCTAATAATGTAAGTACCCTTCAAGTAAAAGAGCGGGATCATAACACTCGAGATATTGAATTTGACATTAGGAGATAAAGCAGGAGGGATAATGTATCCTGTATCAGCTAGATCATTAAATCCTGAATCTTCTTCATAATTAACATATGGCTGAACATACTGATATTATGGGATCACTTGAGGTTGTCCTCTATTCTGGATTCCACCCAGTGCTGCTCGACGGTCTACTATTTGTCTCTCAATATCCTGAACTTCATCTTTTGAGAGATTGTCCCTTATTGCTTATGACATCTTACTATATGGTTGTAGTATCCTCCATGTTCTAGGCATATACGGGTGTATGCCTAACTAAGAATAAGAAAAGAAAAATAGAAAATAACAACAACTTTAATCCACAAATCAACACCATGCACCCTAGTAACAGTGCCAATTTCTTGATGACATCCAAGTAACACCTTTTTTTAGATGATGGTATGGTCACTGTCAAGATATAGTAACCTAACTAAGGTTGGGGTCGAATACCAAAGAAACACGTGGTTTGCAGTTATTAGCAGTTGTAGTCTACAGGCAGTGTTGGAAAGTAACTAAGGGGTTTTGTTTGTAGTAATCTCGAGTAAGTAACAATATTAACTCTGGTTGAAATCAGTTATTGGTGAATACTAGGATTGTGTCCCTCTAGTATCTCAAATCTATAGATTTATGTGTGTTGTTGCACCAAATCAATACCCTACATGCAAGCTTGATAAGTTATGTACCTCCTATAGTCTTTTGGACAAGCAGGAGTATTTTACCCTTTACCTATTGAGTCTCAAAGTTTTACGTTACTAAACCTTACCCTTGTTCCAGTTAACTATCATCTTTTGAGTCTTAAGTTATTAGATGAAGGCTAATAGTCATTCACATATACTGTTGTGTTGCAATAGATCGACTATTAACTCCCCAAATTACTATTGTCTTTATCTTTTCCTAGTTACTACCCTATTTCTAGAGTAAATAGTAATATCTAAGAGGGATCCTAAAATTTCAAACCTCTAAGACAACTATTATAATGAAGATAAAGAAATTCATGCCATGGGTATTGGTTTCCCATCAATAGTCGCACTTTCCCTACTTTGTTAATTTTCTAGGGTTTCCATAACCCTAGCTATGGGTTTTAGCTGATAATGATTGTGAAGAAATCAATAACATTCATGTTGGAATTTAAAGATGAAATCACAATAATAAGATGAAAGAAAACCCACAATCATAAATTGAATAATCAAGCAAATTCAATATAACGGAATCCTAAGATCAGAGGTGGATTTTGAAATAAAAAATCTTTCTAAGTGTTAAAAGTGTTGACTCTCTATCTCTTATATATATCTCATATATATCTGACTAAAAAGTACATATAAGGTATTTATAATATAAGAGAATACCCTAAAGTTAAGCCCAACAAAATAGGAGAAAACCAGGTCGGTGAACACCTACTCCCAGCACTTGCAGTCTAGCAGGGTGTAGGCACTACTTGTGGCCAAGGAATAGGGAGTAGGTAGTGGGTGCAGGTAGTAGGAAAAAAAATCCTACAATGTTCAGCTCACAGGATTTTGACTTTTTGGTGCTTTCTTTGTGTATATGCGGTCCATAGTACCTATTTGCAGCCATATATTGAATTGGTAGGCACCGAGAGTTAGTTTTTCAACTCTTCTTTGACTCTGGAACATGCGTTAATCATGATCAAGCTAAAAAACATCCCAATCATCCATAATTACTCTAAAAGTTACCAAAAATGCCTTTTTTTTACCATTTTCACAAACTTATGATCCAAATCATGGTTTTCTACAAAACATACCCAAAACATATCAAACATAACAAAAAGCCTCAAATACTTGCATATTTTATTTATTTTGAGCATTGAAAGTGCTATATTTCTATAGCACATCAATAAACACCAACAATACATTAATATAGGCGGTAATACACACACATACAGTGAACACCATTAGCAACAATAGGCAACTCCATAGATTTCAAGGAGTCAAAAGGTTTGGGTAAAGTGGGTTATTTCAAAGAACTTTTCAATCGAGTTTGGTTATACTTGTTTGATAATACAACACATCAAAATACCTCACTACACCAACAATACCATACAACAACAACTAACATCCAACAACAATAACACCACCCACAGGACGCTATCATTAATATCAGAGAATGATAAACTACCAACCCCACTGCATTTTTTTTCTCTTCCTGTCTTTGGATATCTCTATCCACCGTTGAACCTACCATTTGAATATATTTCTAGTTTGAGATTCAATAGTCAATATTAAGAAAGGAGTTGAGGTAGTGGATTTTTTTTAGAGTTTCGCCATTGAGTTTCTTTGATCGAGGTTGTTTTGATCCATGAAGTTGCTGTCAAGAAATTTGATAGATTGAAATAAAATTGAGGTCCATATCTAATCTTGTTTCCTCTTTAATCTAATCATACATATTTTTTTTGTTCTGATGACATGAATTGTTTGAATATAATTATTTTATATTGATTTTCTGGTGAATTCTCATGGGTATTTAATTATGAGTTATTTCAAATAGATACTTGAATTTTGTATAGTTGATTTGGGTAAAGGGGAATAGAAATCAACTAATTAATAATTTTATAGTTTGGTTTTATTTAATTCGTTATTGTATTTTTTGGATTCGTTCAACTCAGTAGTAGCATGTTTACGTCGAGGTTGGGGTATTTGATATTTGATTTTTTTATTGATATGCTTGTGTGCTCTTTACATCAACATTTTGAATCAAAGTTATATTCATTCACAGGGAATGCCCTGAAGTACTATGTATTCAATGACGTTCCCGACAAGCCCCAAGATGTTGGGTGAAGTATAGTTTTAAGATAGGATAGAATAGTATATATTTATTTTTATACTTTTACTTTCCTTTTGACTGTATAATCAGTCTGGACTTAGTTGTTTTTAGAACTCTTGTTAGTTTATTTGTTTTTTAGTTTTGTGTTCTTGAGTGGGTTTATTCACCTTGTAGTATCAATTTAGCCAATACGAGTCAATGAAGTGATTGTGCTAAATCTACAAGATCGAGGGGTGCCTCACACATTCACCTTGATCAAAAATATTTCTTAACTAGAATATGTCCACTGATCAGTATTTTAACAATCAAAACATTTTGAAAAGAATGATTTAATGATGACTTGACACACCAAATGAATGTCTAGTGTCGAATTTTAGTTTTAAATATGAATTCTTTTTCAAAACATCCTTTTTTAGTCACTTTCAATAATTAAAAAACCTTTTGAATAGAATCTCTAGTTTATTTACCAAATTCAAAGGAAAACAAAGATCACTATCACAAAATTCATGGCAAATTTTTAGGTTAATCAAATATTTCATGGAGAACCAAATCAACAAAAGATCAAATGCACAAAATATTTAATTCAAATTAATTTTTATATTACATAAAAATAAGATGAAAATTGGACATCAAAGTTAGATTTTATTTCAAAAAAATAAAGATTGATTTATTATAGACGAAGTCTTCAACTAATCGTGTAACCTCAAAAAAAATTGCAACTCAAAATTCACTAAAGACTCTCCAACAAACAGACCCTGAATTTAAAATAATAACCTGAATCTAACCTAACCTTTCAATTCGACTCTTTTAGAAGTAGAAAAACTTGATTGTGCAAAAATTTATAATTAGCAAAGTCGAGTAAAAAATTGCAAACAAAGAGAGACATGATTAGGGAAAGGGGTTATTTTATTATTATTTGTTATTAGTTTAGGATGCGCTCGTTGATAGGATTTTAAGTAAATAAAGAGAGATAGAGAGGACAGTGAAATTGGCGTGCAATTTGTGATGAAACCTTTTTCTAAAAATCATAAATGAAAGAATTCATTCTCAGCCATTGTTGCTCTCTTACTCTCGCTATTTCTCTTTGTGTTGCAATGTCTATGTCTGTTGTTTTAATTGGTGGTTGGATTAATAATAGTTGGAATGGAGAAAAATAAAATTGTTCAAGGAAAGGGCTGGTAGTATTGTTTTGCTAGTGTTCATGGAGAGAAAAATCCATTATTCTTGCTGCCCATTTAACCCAAACTTAGACTATTAAGAGTGATTTTGACGCAAACACTATACCTCTATTTCACAGCATATCAAAACTAAACTCTATTGAAACTTTATATTTTTATGAGTCTCGAACCTGTCAGTTGATGGCACTTCCTTTCTCACTTGATTTGACATGGACTTGACTCAAAAACATGAGAAAAATGATAATGATTTTATATTTGGATAACAAATCCAAGGGAACAAAAATAAAAATATAGAGAAGAAAGAAAAGATAATGCATGTCCCTTTTTTGAAAACGAAGAAAAGAAGAAATTAATTTAAGTATGGTAGTTGGCTCCAATAATTTGATATGCATTTTTGATTAAGCCGCCTGACCTTTCCATAAAAAATATTCACCAATTATTGTTGAGTTAATAACCTGAAACTGAGTTGCTTCCTTAAGCCTAATGCACTTATAGATTTCATTTGGCTAGTGATTTCCTTTAGGGTTTTACTCAACGATCTTCTCTAATTTTAATTACTCTCAACTTACCATCCCCATACATAGGAGGGTTTTCACCAATAAGGGTCTCTCATTTTTAATTATCTTAACTCACAATCGTTTTACGGTGACCATGAAGGTTTCTACTACTAAGACTCTCTCATTTTCATTTCTCTCAACTCACAATTGTCTTACAGTTCCTGTGAGGATTTTCACTAATAAGACTCTCTTATTTTAATTTCTCTCATATTTTCTTATGAAGATGAAGAATGTAGATCCCAAAACATAACATCATATATCTATCAAATGCTTAGCCTAGACATTCCCAATAATTAATATGAAGGTCTTTGTTTGGTTGTAAAGAGAATTTTGGATAGGCAAAAATAAAGGACAATATGAGGCTCAATTGACACTTAAAATATGGTGTGACTTACAACTGCTGGAATTAACTTAATCACTGAAAATAACTCTTTCCTTTTAAAAAAAAAACTGGATAATTTGAATTTTTATTTAGTTAGACAAAACTCTAGAATAAGGTTGCCTATGTATCTTTTCATAGCAAGAATTATGCCAAATGTAGTTCAGGAAGGTTGTTCTTTTTGTTGGTTTTTCTTTCTCTTTTTTTGACTCTAACTTTGACACTTTTTCTTCTTTAAACTTTCTCTTTTTGGAATTTTTTCTGAATCCATTTCGTTTCCTTGACACTGTTTTTCTTTTGTTTGGAACTTTTCTAACTCTTTCTTTTTCTTGAAACTTTTTCGTTTTGAAAATTTCTAGACTCTATCTTGATTCCAAAAGAGGTTTACAAAAGAAAATATAACTAAAGCTCAAAAACGATAAATGAAAAGTGACACAATATTCGGAAAGCAGAATAAAAATCCTTCGTCATATCAATCCTTAAAAATGCAAGTACTTAACAGGTAATATAAAATATGAAATATGGAGATCATTCATAGAATGTTTTTCATATTGACCTTACATGTCTCACTTCTTTCATACTTGTGAAATATACAAATCATGTCTTTTGGAGCTAATTTTATTTTGCTTCTCTTGAAAAAGAATATTGTTGATCCTATGATTAATTTAATTCAAGAGGATGGATATACACCTTGTCATTGATGATCAATTCATTCTTGTGATTCTAAAAGTGATTGTATCAATCCATTCAAGCGAGGCATCAATTCGGTCACCAAATTCCTCACACTATACCTATTACCTCATAATGCTCTTTTTCCAATTTCTAACTTCCTGATTAAATGTTTCATGATTGGATTGGATTTTAAGATTTAGCTGAAAATTCTGCAAACATTTCATATCACTAGAACTAACATAAAGTGAACTACATAAAGAAAACAAACAAACAATATATATTAAAAATAAAAAGCAAAAGTGACACTGTATTTTGTTGAAAGAAAAAATAAAAGGGTTTGAACATAAACAACAAAGAAACAACTGAAGATAGTTCTCAAATTATGACCTTAAAATAATTTTGATAATAGAAAAGACAACACAATAAACTAAAAAAACTCCTTCCTAGTAAGGAGAGAATGACGTTTCCTATTTCAGAGTCTGACACCCTATAATGCCTTAGAAAAATCAAAGACTAGGCTATAATTATGATTCAAGTACATATACGATAAATCACTATGTTTTAACAAAATGAGAAGGTATTCGGATATGAACCAACGCTGATAGACACCCTATCCCTTCACTAAGCCAAAACCTCCATTATGATGATCCCTAGATTAGAGATCAACTTAAAAAAAGAATCACTTCCATATTCTAATGAAATTTTTGTTCCCCATACCCACCAAATGATAGATATTTAAATTATACTACCAACAAATCCAATTTTTCCTTAATCCGACATCAAAGTAGAAAGTTATGGCCTTTCCAGCAAAGCACTGCTCTGCAGTGAGAGACTATGCGACAAACCATGTGACATTGTACAATCATAAAATGGTCTCACCTGATCAAGATAACTCCAACTTCTAAAAGTTGGCAAAGTTTATTCTTATGCCATAAGATGGAACCATGATAGTGCTTTAAAACCATGATCCCCAAAAGATCAAAGTAGTGAGAAACTTGCCTAGACCCATCTTTCAAGAAGATATAAAGAGTTTCTTGGGCTTATCTGGCTACTACAAATAGTTTGTTGAGGGATTTTCCTCTATTGCCTATCCCATGTCAAGGTTGACTCAGAAAAAAGTCAAATTTTAGTGGTTTAATTCTTGCAAGAAGAGTTTTCAGGAGTTGAAGGCTTGAGTCGCTGTTGGTCCAGTTTTAACTCTGCTTGAGGGCTTAGATGGTTTTGTGGTTTATTGTGATGCTTCCAGAGTTAAAATTGGTTATGTATTAATAAATTGGGACAAAGTTAAAACATATGCCTCTATATAGCTCAAGCCTCATGAGAAGAATTACCCAATTTATAATCTTTATTGGACATCAATAGTTTTTGCCTTAAAGATTTGGAGACACTACTTCTATAGGGTTCATGTCAATGTGTTCACCATCCTCAAGAGTCTTTAGTATATGTTCAGTCAGAAAGATTTAAATCTTCATCAGAGAAGATGACTAGATTTGCTAAAGAATTATGATAAGAGTGATTTTTGCCACATAGGTTAGGCTATTATGGTGGATGACGCTCTTAGCATATTAACTATGAGTTTTGTTGCTCATGTAGAGGATGAGAAGAAATAACAAGCATGTGAGGTTCATAGATTTACCAAATTGGGAGTTTGGTTGGTTGACTCAACCGAAGGTAGTATTTTGGTCCAAAATGGTTTGGAATCCTCCTTAGTAGCAGAGGTGAAAGAAATGCAAGATAAGGATCCTATTTTTCTCAAACTTAAAGCACTAGTCCAGAGTCAGAAGGTTGAGGTTTTCTCTTGAGGGAGAGATTGTATTCTTCGCTATCAAGGCAAATTTTATGTTCCCAATGTAGATGAATTGAGACAACGGAGACTAGCAAAGGCGCATGGTTCTCGGTATTATATTCACCCAGAATCCACTAAGATGTACCATGACTTACGAAAAGTCTACTGGTGGAATGGTATGAAGAAAGATATCACATAACTTGTGGATAAGTTCTCAAATTTCTAGCAGGTTACGGTTGAGCACCAGATACCCGAGGGTATGGTTCAGGACATCAATATTCCTACTTAGAAGCGTGAGGTAGTGAATATGTACTTCATCACAAGGTTGCCTCATACTTTTCAAAAGCGTGGTTCTATTTGGGTTATTGTGGATAAGATGACTAAGTCATCCCATTTCCTACCACTTAACACTTCAAATTTAGCCAAGAACTATGAAAAATTCTACTTGAAGGAGCTTTCGAGAAAGGTCTTGGTACCTAAGTTCATCTCAGTAAAACCTTTAACCCACAGATTGATGTTCAGGTAGAGAGGACTATACAGACCTTAAAGGACATCTTAAGAGAACACGTTATTGATTTCAAGGGTAGTTGGGATAATTATCTATCTTTGATCAAGTTTGTGTATAATAACAAATTTCACTATACTATTAGATGACCCCATTTGAGGAACTCTATGGAAAGAGGTGTAGATCTTCTATTGATTGGTTCAAAGTTAGTGAAGCTGCATTGATAAGACCAAACTCTATCCATGAGGCTTTACAGAAAGTCCAGCTGATTAGAGAGATGTTGATAATGACTCAAAGTCATCAGAAGTCCTATACAAATATGATGGGGAGGGAACCTGAGTTTCCCATGGGTGATTTTGTCTACTTGAAAGTTTCACCTATGAAAGTGGTGAAAAGGTCCAGGAAGCTAAGTCTCCACTTTATTGTTCCTTATGATATTATAGGTCAATTTGACAAAGTAGTCTATGAGTTATATTTGTTGGAAAATTTATCATCAGTGCATCCAATCTCTCATATTTCCTTGCAGAAAGAGTGGGTTGATCATCCCGCATCTATTATGCCCTTAGAAAGGGTTGGTATGAAATATAGTCTCTCTTGTGAAGAGGTTCATATGAAAATCATTGACTATCAGGTTCACAGGTTGAGGAATAAAGAGGTCGAATTATTAAAGGTCTTTTGGCAAAATCAGTCAGTTGAGTGCGCTACTGGGGAAGCAGATACAGACATGATGAGCAAGTACCCTGACTTTTTCCCTTCAAAATCAGTACCATCTTGAGATAATAGATTCCCTTAATTAATTAATTTTTTCTTCTTGATGTTACTCGAATTTTACCATGCCATAGCATGCGTCCATGAGTCTGAATCATCTCATGTTTCAATTACTAAACTAGTACCATGTCAGTTTCCAGTTCATAGAAACCTAGTGTAGGAATTCTTGGAACAAATAGTGTAAAAGGGTTCCAAAAATATCAGGAGAAGTGGTGAAGAAAATATAGGAATTACATCTCTTTTCCCCTAACCCTCCAACTCTGTTAGTTTCATTTGGGGATGAATGATACCAAGGGGGAGATATTGTAATGCCCTGTAAAAGACAAAGCCTACGCTAGAACCATACTTTAAGTACATGAAAGGTAAATCACTAAGTTTTAATAAAATAAGAAGGGATATTGCTGTGCACAAAATGTCATGACCCAAAAACCAAGGTCATGATGGAACTTGTCACGACAATCCTTGACAAGTAAGCCTATAATTCAAACTGATATGAATTGAGAAACAAACACCATTGCCAAAGGTAAGACTTCTAAAACTAAGCTGAATCACACATATACAATAAAAGCAAAGATACATAACCAAAGATATCATACCAAAGTTCCAAAACCTGGTGTCACAATGTAAGAACTAACTACCACAACTCGAGATCAAAAATACAAAAGGTATTCAAACAGAAACAACAATACCTTAGAACACAAATAATGACATATTCTGAATAAGGGAAGGTGGTAGTAAACTCCGAATGCATGAAATCAACCTCTACGTTGAAAATCTCCAAATGCTACAAGAATTTACCACTATGAGGCACATTTAAATCAAAATCTGCATTGAGAGAATGCAGTAGGGGTAAGAGCAGTTCACTTGTACTAAGTAGGTATCATAGGCTGACTAAGCAAAAGAGAAAATAACACATACAAAATACACACTAAGGGCACGTCACTTGCGACCAGAAAATGTCCCAAACGACCCACACTGTCTCCACTAATAGTTCTATAATATTCACATACTCCATAGAAATAAGAGAGGGATACAAGTATACAGATATCACCCTGACAAATTCGAAGGAAGATATACAAATAAATAGGTATCACATAAATGAGAATAATACATCAAAGAAGAGTACAAAGTAAATACAAATGCAACAGAGATGATAGTGATGCCGATGATGATTATGATGTGATGCATAAGCTTGTCA
This sequence comes from Capsicum baccatum var. pendulum, assembly GCA_030864225.1. Lineage (NCBI taxonomy): Eukaryota > Viridiplantae > Streptophyta > Magnoliopsida > Solanales > Solanaceae > Capsicum > Capsicum baccatum. Next base: position 166,438,175 of record CM061550.1, read on the forward strand.
CACAACCTCCATATACACAAGTGGAGCTAAAGCTTTCCAACGTAGGAACTATGGGGGGAGGGTTCATTAACCCGTATACAACCAATATCTATTTTTCCTTTCCGACACATCCATCGGTACAGGGTTTTTGAGATATCACAATTTTTGTTAGATGAAGCCAGTGTTTCTAGAATATCCGTGGTGATACCAATGTTTCATAAATGTATATGATATGAGAATGTATTGATCACAACTAAACAGAATAAGAATTTCCATATCCAACTAATATACTAACCAAGTGAGCCAATAATCCACCCAATATTTCCAATCATCTAGGAAGTCTAACATAAACCATATGCCGAATAAAGTAAAATACATTGAAATACACCATTGATACCACATCAGTCTTTTTGATTAAACAAGATACCACAAACTTCACGTATATAAGGGTAACAATGTCACATAGGACTCTACACGGTCACACATATCGTATAATATTCCAAAACCACCGAATACCTCAATATTTAGGCCCCTACAGGAAAATAACACAATAATTATAGCCATTTTCATAATTAGTTTCCATACCTTTAACATGATTTTTGTATTAATGTAACTACCTTGGCCCAGTCTGAAGAAAGTTAAGCCATAACCTACCTTGACGGCTGAAAATTAATCCAAAAGTCCTTCAATTTGAAGCTTTTCCCTTATGAATGGACCCAAAACAAACTAAAACATACTAATATAGAATCTACGCATAAAAAAAGCCAGCGATACCCATATTACCTAGTTTTGAGTTGGGGTCAAAATAAACCCCTCAAATGGATTTTCAAAAAAGAAAGCTTAAACTATAACATTTATCTTTGAAACATGTTCCCCATACTCATAGGAGTCTATAGTTGAAAACCCTCATGAGAAATGAGTTAAAAATGAAGTTTAAATCGCTAAAAAACCATCTTCAAGCTTTACTAGCAAAATCCCCAAATCCCATATCAAAAATCAAGAATTGACGTAGTTTTAAAGATGAGATAGAGAAATTATTGATAATTGTAAGATTACAAACTCACCCAAGTGAAAACAAATTGAAGTCAAGGCTTAAATCAAAGAAATGAAACTTTTAGGCCTTCCGAGTCAAAATTCCTAATTTTTTAATTTTAGTGAAGTTTAAATATTGAAAATCAAAGAAAGGTAATTGAAATAGGGATTTTGAGCTTACCCAAGCTTAGAAATAGAAGAAATTGCTCAAAACATGAAACCCCAAGCTCCAAGGCTAAAAAAAATAGTGAAGATAAAGAGAAAAGGATTTTTTGAACCTAGGGCCATAGGTGCCGAAAATGGTTAAGTGGCCACTTTAGCGGTAACCACTAAAGCGGTCAAGTACAAATTTAGCAGTACCCACAAAGGTAGTTAGTCCTCTAGAGAGGGCAAGGGTCTCTTTAGCTCCCTTCGTTAAAGTGGACAAGGGTCACTAAAGCGCCCTTTCTCCAGGGGTAATTTGCTACTAAAGCAACCACATGGCGCTTTAGTAGCCAAAGTGGCGCTTTACCTGCTGCACCAGCTGTGGAGACTTGGAATTCCAAGTCTCTGTGGATCCCTCAGGACTAACCCAGAATCCTGTGAATGCTAGCGAACTATGCTACCTTATCAAATTCGATGCTCCAGACTCAATGGTGATATTAGATTTTTGATACAATGTCATTTTCAAATAGTTGACCCCCAAAACCCTATTTCACAACTTACTGAACCAAGGATCGAAATAAGATATATAAGCAATAAAACTACACCAACCATGTTACCAACCTAAATTGATGTTTTAGATTTATTTGTATAGTCCATTTTTCCATCCGACTCACAGATCAATAAATATTGACCGAAGTCAATCCTAAGGCTTTTAAAGCCACCAAATACCAAAATTTCACATATTTCACATTAAAATTTATTGGGAAACATGCCATCATTACAACACCCATTAAATATCATAAAGCAACCACGGGGAGGGGAAAAATGGTCAATTACATAGGAATGAATATTTTACAAAAATTACCAAAAATTAAGTCGTTGCATCATCCACCACTAAAAAGCTTGTTCGTCCTTAAAATAAAGACAAAATACATACCTAAAACTGCAAAAAGCTTGAGATAAGAACTACACATATTAGACTCGACCTTTGAAGTTGCCTCATCTAAAGTTTGATGTCTCCACTAGACCTTAACCATCGAAATATCTCTAGAACGCAACCGTCTAACATCTCTAGCAAAGATGGTGACATGCTCCTGAATAGAAGAAAACCTCTCATCTAACTTAATTGAATCCCAGAGAATAACATGAGACTTATCTGAAATGTAATGTCGAAGCATGGAAACATGAAAAATTGGATGAACAACTGATAAATCTAGGGGCAAATCCAAATTATAAGACACATCACCAAGAGTAAAGAATCTAAAATGGCCTAATATACTTGGGCTAATCTTTCCCTTCTTTCCAAACCTCACCAAACCCTTCATGGGCAAAACTCAAAGGTAAACACGATCACCCACACCAAAACTCAAGGCACAAAGTCTATGATCAAGATAGCACTTCTATATAATTTGAGTCACTCGAAGTCTATCCAGAATGATCCAAAGCAAGTTCGTATCTTGAGGTTTAACCTCAAAAAACTTGAACCAACCAATTAGCGAGCGACAACGCCTACCATACATAGCATCAAAAGGAGCCATATCAATATTGAAATGGTAGATATTATTATAAGCAAACTCTGCCAAGGATAGGTGTTTCTTCTACTAACCACCAAAGTCTATCACATAAGCATGAAGTATATCCTCTAAAACTTGAATAGTTCGCTCCAACTGAACGTCGTTCTGGGGTGAAATATTTTACTAAGATCAACTCGAGTACCTAACTCCTTCTGAAAGTTCTTCCAAAATTAAGATGTGAACACTAAAACTTTATCTGAGGTAATAGACACTGGTAATCCATGAAGACACACGATTTTACTAATATATATACTTACAAACCTCTCTGTGCTAAAAGAAACCTTAACCAAAATAAAATGAGCATATTTGGTCAATCAATCCATGGTGACCCAAACACTATTAGAACCATGAGAAGTCAATAGTGATATGTTCCTATTTCCACTCTAGAATGGGTAATCTTTGAAGCAAACCTCCAGGTCCTAAGTGTTTGACCTTCACATGCTGGCAGTATAGACAATAATCTACAAAATCCACTATGTCCTTCCTCATACCACCCCACTAGTAATGCTATCTCAATTCATGATACATCTTAGTCACTATCGGATGGATAGAATACCTGAAATAATGAGCCTCCTCCAAAATCAATCTAATTCAATCTCCGACTCTCTATATACAAACTCGGTCTCCAATTTCGTAAACACCATCAAAATCAAGTAAGGCTTCCTTGGCCTCACCACCCAACACCTTATCTCGAGTCACTCTTGTCCCAACATCGTCAAAATGATGAGCCTAAATTTTTTCATTCAAAAAAGACCTAGCTTCCACTAATGCCAAAACACATCAAGCTGTTGAGACATCAAGTCTAACCATCTAGTTAGCTAAAGACTGAACCTCTAGGGCCAAATGACTTTCTTGGGTTAAAAGATGAACTAAGCTATCCTTGTTAGTCGACTTCTAGCTTAAGGTATCTACAACCATATTAGCCTTTCCCGGATGATAAAGAATAGTTAAATCATAATCCTTAAGCAACTAAATCTAACAACATTTCCTTGTATTGAGATCTCATTGGTTGAAGAAATACTGAAGGCTAGGATGATCTGAGAAAATCTCACATCAGACTCTGTACAAGTGGTATCTCCATAACTTCAAAGAAAAAACAACCTCGCACAACTCCAAGTCATGGATAGGGTAATTCATCACATGGGGATTTAACTATTGTGAAGTATATACAATCACCTCAATCTTCTGTATCAACACAATACATAACCTAACATATAAAGCATCACAAAAGATAGTAAAACCCATTCCCTTCTTAGGCAAAATCAAGGTAAGAGCTGATCTCAACAAATCCTTGAGCTTTTGAAAGCTCACCTCATAAGCATCAGACCACTACAAGGAAATCTTCTTTTGAGTCAACTTGGTCAATAGAGCCACAATAGATGAAAAACCTTTAATAAAATATTGATAGTAACTTGCCAAGCCAACAAAAATCTGAATCTCAGTAGGCGAAGTAGGCCTAGCCTAATTACAAACCTCTAAAATCTTGGCTGGATCAACCATAATGCCATCCTTAGTCACCAAATTACCCAAGAAAGAGACAGACTGCAACAAAAACTAACACTTAGATAATGTAGCATACAACTTCTCATCCCTTAATCTCTAAAGCACAATCCATAAATACTCCTCATGATCAGCCTCACTTGTGGAATAAACCAAGATATCATCTATAAATACAATAACAAAAGGGTTGAGGGATGGTCAAAATACCTGGTTAATTAATTCCTTAAATACAACTGGAGCATTGGTCAACCCAAAGGACATTACTATCAAGTCTAAAAATTTATCTTTGGAATATTCAAAGCTCTAATCCTCAATTGGTGATACTCGAACCTCAAATCAATTGTTAAAAATATTGAAGCACCTAAAACTGATCAAATAGATCACCAATATGATAAAAAGGATACTTATTATTAACCATCACCTTATTCAACTGCTGATGATCAATACAGATACACATAGACCCATCCCTTTTCATTACAAATAAGATAGGCCCACCTAAGGGTGATACACTAGGTTAGATAAATATGTTATCCAACAACTCCTATAATTGATCCTTCAATTCATTCAACTCAGTTGAGGCCATCCTATAAGGAGGAATAAAAATAGGATTGGTGCCCGACTTAACATCAATGGCAAAGTCAATGTCATGACCTAGAGACATACTTGACAAATATGAAGGGAAAAATATCTTGAACTCATAGACAACTTAGGTAGAGTCCAAAGAAGGAGGTAAAGCAATACTAACATCACAAATATAAGCCAAATAAGTCAAACATCCCCTCTTAACCAAGAAACGAGCCTGAATACAAGATATAACCCTCTTGGGGCTCGAATAAAGCTCACCCTTCCAAGTTATACTTGGCATACCCAAAAAGTTAAAGAAATACTTTTAATATAAAAATCTAGAATATTATGGCAAGGATCTAACCAATCTATACCCGAAAAAGTTAAAGAAACAGTCTTAACATAAAAATCTAGAATATCGTAGTAAGGATTTAACCAATCCATACCCAAGATAAGGTTGAAATCAATCATATCTAAGACAATCTGCCCAAGTCTCATGCCCAACAAAAGTCATAGTATAGGATCAGTATGCCTGATCCTTCACTAAAGACTCTTCTACCAGAGTGGATACATGCGTAGGCATGGTAAGAGGCTCATTAGCAAATTAAAACCTAAAGAAAAATATTTAAACACATAGGAGAAAGTCTATCCCAGATCAACTACTACAGATGCAGATTTGAAACAAACTGGAATAATACTTATAATAATAACATCTGAAGCCTCTGCCTTTGGTCTATTAGTTATATCATAGCATTGTCCACTACCACAAACCAATTGAGTAGCCTCACAACCACCATTATGGATACTAATACCTCTACCTCACGCACCTCTAGTAGAATCTCTACCTCTTATAGCTAAAATGAGAGTAACTTTAAAATATGGTGGGATTGCCTTGGCCAAATGGATAATATAATCACACACATAGCACCTTTTATGACCCAACTTAGTAGAATGAGGTACGAATGGACCAGAACGGCCACTCAAAATTGCTGAACTAGAATACCACAACCTAAACTCTATAAGGCTTTTTGTATAGGCCTAGCATGATAAATATTGAAATATCTAGAATCCCTACCTCAAGAAGTTAACCTCTAAACTTGCCTAAGTAGTGCACCTTATTGATGCCTCCTTGAGATGCTTGAAGAATATCCTAAGTCATCTTAGCACAATCGACTATACTCTAAAATTATATTCTAAACAGTACCATCTAAGATGTAGCTAGCTGAAGAGAAATATCTAACCCCTTTACAAACTTCTGAATCTTCTTAGATTTAGTTGTAATGATGGTATAGGAATATCTAGACAAGGCATATAAGCGTGGATTATACTCTGCAAAAATCATGGATCCTTACTCTAGGTGATCAAACTTATTCCTCATCTGATCCCTCAGACTATGCAAAACGAACCTCTCTAAAAATGTATCAGCAAACTAATCCTAAGTCATCTCAGGACAATTGAGAGTTCTACAACTAATAAGTGACCTCCTCCAATCTCGTAGAAGCATCCTTAATGGATAAGTATTATACACAACACCATGTGACTCAAGCAATCCCAAGATATGCATCTTCTTATGAAAATCAGTCAGGAACTCATAGACATCCTCTCCCAAAATATGACTAAACCTAGGATGACCCAAATAATTGAACCTCTCAAATCTTTTTTGATCCTCATAAGAAGTAAATATACTGATAATATGACAAAACATCATGAATTTGGTGGGTAAAGATACCATCTAAGGAGGTAACACCACGGAAGACTGAACTCTTGATCTCGGAATACCATACTCAGATACTGGTACTGAAGGAGGAATAACACTCAGAGTTAGTGAGTACCAAAACATAATATAAGTACTATATGAAGATCCACACTCGGGTCTAGAGGAGCACCATAAGTAGACTCTAGCATAGACAAAGGTACAATACTCAGAGTTGGGGAAACATTAGGCAAACTCACAAGGGCACCCTCCAAATGGGTCAACAAGCGAACTAACAAACCCTTCAGTACTGGGTAGAAGAACACAGTGGAACCAAAGTAGGGCCTATTCCCCAACACGCTCAACCCATGGCTCAAGGGAGAGTCTCCTAGAACTACTCCTAGATAGGACATATCCGTGTGCTCATCCACTACCTCGATCCCATCCATAGCTTATAACTCATCCTCTTAACTTGACTTTTTTCTTAGAAGAAGGATCCACATCTCTAACCTCACAAGATTCAGTCATCACCATTGTATAGAAAAGAGTAAAATATTACTTGGAATATAAGGTCTGAAGGAAATCCACATGATAAGGAATAAAATATAGGAAATTTCCTAAATACATCCTATAGCCTCTCAAAGATAGATATAGATGTCTACATGCCAATCTGCGAGACTCTATTAGATATACTATTATTACACCGTTAAGACCAATGCACCTGGATGCTCAAATAAGAATTTATCAAAACCTAAAAACCAAGGTCATTATAGCACTCGTTGTGGAAAGCCTTGAAAAGTAAGCCTATCACCCCAACTAATATAAAATGAGAAATAAACACCATTACCCAAGGCAAGGATTCTAAAATAAAGCCGAACCACATATATATGATAAAATCATGGATCCATAACCAAAGATATCACACTTAAGTCTCAAAACCTGGTGTCATAGTGTAAGAACTAACTAGTACAACTCAAGATCAAAAATACATAAGATATCCAAATAGTAAAAACTCTATCTCAAAACACTAATAAGGACATATTCTAAATAATGAAAGGTAATAGTCAACTTTGGATGTGTTAAATCAACCTCTACCTTGAAAATCACTAAATGTTGCTCGAATCAACCATTGTGAGACACACTTGAATAGGATCTGTACCGAAAGGGTCTAGTAGGGGTGAGTTCAGTCCAGTTGCACTTAGTAGGTGATACAAGTGCCAATACCTCAAGTCCTTTCACAAGAAGTCAAGCTGAGGAACTACAACAACTTCAAGCTATGTTCATGCAATTAAAGGCTTGTGAGAGTGTTATGCATTTGACCAAGGAAGGAAATGTATTGATATATAAAGAAGGGACTTGAAAGGCCTACATTCTACTAGGGCAAGGTGTACTTTGCATATTTTATTTTGACACTCAAGAGGTGCCTTTCCTTACCTATTCATTAAGGGCATTTTTGTCAATTGAATGTAATAGATATAAATACACAAATTAGTTTCTCTTATTATTAGTTTTGATGAATATTGAAAGAATAATCTTTAGTTTATAGCTTAGTCTTAGCTTAGTGTAATTTCCAAAACTTAAGAGTTTGAATGGAATTAAATATATTTTCATTTGTGTTGAACATTTAGCAAGAAAGGAGTGATTGAGGGAGTATGAATTCCTTTGGTTCACCTAAGAGTGGAGTTTGATCTAATATTGGTGAGGTGTGATTGAGTGTTTGATGCATATTCTTTTGCTAATAATTGGTGGAAGTGAGGGTCTCTCTATCTATATTTACTTTATGAAAATCTTCTTCATCTCTTTTATTCTATTGGTTACTTTCCATAGTTTGTTCTTATGGTTTTGTGTCTATTTTTGGTTTTTAGATAGACTTTAGGTTATTATTTGGTATCAAAAGCCTAGTTTAGGGTTGTTCCTATAACCCTAAGTCTTGGTTTTAGTGTCTTATTCAAGAAAATCTCCACAAAATGAGTCAAAATCCAAAGAAAATCATAAAAAAATGATGTCTAGTAGTGTCTTATTGTAGATCCAAAATGTAAACCCTAGATCTACATATTTTTGTTTTGTTTTGGAAGTTTATTATGCTACATACTTTCTCTCTAGCACCTAGGGAGTCTAGATCTACTCTTGGAATAAATTTGGACAATTTTGAGCTAAGAACTCCATAGCTATGGCATCTTGAAGCTCCAAAAGGGCTAGATCCGAGTGGTTTTATATTTTAGACGTTGGTTGAGCTTGGTTTGTTGATATTGGAGTTCATAGTGGCCTAAGGAACCTAGATATATAAAAAAATTGTAGGTTAGGGTTCATTTGAGTGAAGGTCAAATATTGGTCAACCATTGAATATTCATCTTGTTCGTCTACATTCATCCAATCTTGTTGAATAAGAATTTCTTTATATTGAGCCACAGGTCTATCAAAAATAGGCTCTCTACTTTTTCGGAGGTAGAAGTATGGACTGCGTACATTTTACCCTCTCCAGACCCCACTTTGTAGGAATACATCGGGTTTGTTGTTGTTATTGTTATTGTTGAAGAAGAAGAAGAATATTCTAGGAGGGTGTATTTGATCTAAAAAGAAGAGGAAAGAGAGTGTCCTTTGTGTTTGTACAAGACTATTCCTTATTATATTCCTAATCATCCAAAAGAAAGAAGAGACAAAGGAATAATCAAAGTACAAAATCAAGTATAATCCAAGTACAAAGGCGGGGTGGGGGTGGGACCATTGTTTTTGAATTCTAATTAGAGCTTGAAAAGATCTTAAAAACTTCTTAATTCCCCATTAAATAATTATCCTTTCTCCCCAAGAGTGAGTTTGGCCGAGAGTTGGTAATTTTGGGATTGAAAATATTGAAAATCAACATCCAATCCAATTGTGACTTGTCATCAAGTGTAAACTGCCAAATCAAGTTCTAAGTAGATTTTCCTAGTTTCTAATTTTTGATTCTAGTTTATTGTAAGTAATTCTATCACTAATTAGCAAGCTAGTAAGTTACTACTAGGTTGGTAATTGGTCTAGAGTTTGTTTATTTCATGTCTTCAATTTTTGTGTACTTTTCTCATTTTTAATCCATAGTAGTTTGTTGGTTCAAGTACGTACATCATTTATATTTGAGTCATATCAAACAAAAATTTATTCCGGGCTAAAGCATACTCACCACTCATTCACTTGCCAAGTAATGCCAACTTTTCAACACTTGTGATACCAAGTGTGAGGTAAGATTTGGGAGTGAGTGTGGTGAGGTTTATTGAACTAACTTATTTGTTAGTTTTGTAGGTTTTTGCTTGTTTGATAGGTACATTGAGCATGGAACCAAGTGTTCAAGAGCTCTTTCACTTGGAAATGATAATTTGGGAATCCGAGACTTGAAGGGTGAGTTAGACATTATGAAAGGAGACTTAAATTCTTTGAAGGATGAGGTGTCCACCATTAGTGGAAGGCTTGATAGTGTTGAAAGTAGGAGGAACTCATGAACTTCTACTCCTAATCCCTACCATGCGTCTTTAAGTATCCAATCCAAAAACTCCTCAATGACCATGACACCCAAAGCTCTCCACCAAACGCTATGCCCTCCACAACCCCCACAAAACCATGTCCAAACACCTCCAAACTGAAACATACCAAGACCCCTACTTCTCTAAATTAACCAAGCCCAACAGGAAGGACTTGGAACTCAAAATCAACCACAAAACCTGGATCTCCAAGCACCAAATACCTTTTACCAAATACCAATTCCTCCACATAACCAAATACCTCCATAAAATGCTACTTACCAAATACCAAATCCCATGGACTAAATACCTTACCCTCCACCACATCCAATGCCACAAGTCCAAGCTCCAAATAACCAAAGGCCTTATAACTATCCACAAAGACCCCAAAACTGAAACTACCCATTCCAAATTGAAGATTATGGTAGAGGGAAGCAAGAAGGCTATGAGGTTCCTAATGATGACTATTATTCTAAGGAAGAAATAAGGGTAATGTATAACCAAAGATGACCTTATGGTAAAATCCAAGAGAAATAGGCAAGTCATGGTCATAGTACTCACCATGGAACATAAGAAATTGGCATAAATTCTATTAAGGTTGGCATTCTAATAGTCAAAGGAGAAAGTGACCCCAAGGTGTACCTAGCTTAGGAGTCATCTTATGAGAAATTGTTTTAAGTGAATGACTTAACCAAGGAGAAGAAAAGTTGCTATGCCATTGCTCACTTTGAAGTCTACGCAAATACATGGTGGGATTACACTAAGATATTTGGTGATGTGTTGATTGGTGGCCAACCACCCCCTTGGGGAGGTGTTGAAGAGACTAATGAGAGAGAGGTATGTCCCAGAAAAATATAGTCATGAGATTCTTTCCAAACTCTACAACTTGAGGCACGAAAGCAAGAGTGTCATGGCCTACTATAATGAATTCCAACAAATCATCTTGAAAATTGATCATAGAGGTGAGAAAGTTCACCATGAAACCATTCATTTCAAGGTAGGATTGGACAAAGACATCTCATCTCGTATGACTCTTCATAAGTTTAAAATTGTGGTTGAATAATTTCAAGTGGACATGGAAATTGAGAAGGAGAACAAGGAAAGGTACAAGCCAAAGGCTCAAGAACTCTCCCCGAGTTGGGTCAATTCCAAGAGTATGAATCAAGGAGCCTCGGGTTAGAATATAAACAAGGAACCCTGTGCTTTTTTCAAGCAATCTAAGGTCAAGCATGTGCAAAGGTATCCCACAATAACCTAAGGTAAAAAACTTCCCACTCCTAATTCAAGGGTCTACAATGCTTTAAGTGTCAAGGATGGGGTCATCAGGCAAGCGATTGTCTAACTCATAGAAATATGATCCTAAGAGAAGGTAAGAGGTATTATCTGGGTGATGAGGTTGATCTTGAATCCAAAAGTGATGAGGTTGGTACTCAATAAGGAGAGAAGTGTGATATTAAAGCTAAAAGTGATAAATGTGAGGAAGAAGATACTCAGCCATAAGATAGAGAGTGTAAAATTCCTAATTATCTTGTGAGGAGGGCTATGGTGAGCAAAGCACTTAAATATCTAAGCTAAAGAGAGAACTTATTCCACACTAAGTTCTTGATTAAGGGAGGGGTGTGTACTATGGTGATTGATAGTGAAAGTTCTACAAATGTTACTAGTTCTACCATGGTGGATTTCTTGAAACTTCCTCGAACCCCTCATGCTAGAACTTATAAACTACAATGTCTCAATGAATGTGGTGATATAAAAGTGACAAAATAATGCATAATCAAGTTCAAGGTAGGAAACTACCAAGATGAAGTTTGTTGTGATATCATTCCCATGCAAGCATGCCATTTTATACTTGGTAGACCATGACAATATGACAAAGCTACCAAGCATGATGGGAGGTTGAAAAAGTACTCACTTGTGCCTAGTGGAAAAAAGTTTACACTTTATCCACTTTCACCATCCTAAGTGAGTGAATTGCATCAACAGTTGAGGGAATTAAAAGAGAAGGAAAAAGCAAGGTAAGAATACGAGGGTGTACAAAAGGGAAGGTCTCGGGTTCCACCACTTCTAAGGGTAGAGATTCGGATTCTAGGGGTTAATAGTTTCAAGAAACCATGGTTATGTTGGCTAGGAGGAATGAATTGTTCAAGGATCAAGACATGGACACCCCTATGCTCCTTCTAGCTCATGCTCTTAACACTAACCTTTTTCTTTTTTTTCTTCTTCTTCTTCTTCTTCTTCTTCTTCTTATTCTTTTACTCCTTCCATTTCCCTTGTTTTTTTAGGAATTTGATTATATATTTTCACAAGAATTGCCGCAAAGATTACCCCCAATCTGGGGAATTGAGCACCAAATTAATTTTGTGATGGGTTCATAACTACCCAACAAAACAGCTTATAGAAGTAATCCTACAAACACTAAAGAGTTTGATAGGAAATTTTAGGAGCTCCTAAACAAAGGCTACATCAAATAAAGCATAATCCCATATGCGGTTCCAGTGATCTTGGTACCAAAGAAGGATGGAACTTGGAACATGTGTGTGGATTGTAAAGCCATCAACAAGATAACGGTAAAATATCGTCACCCTATCCCTAGATTAGATGCTATGATAGATGAGATAAATGGTTCTTGTGTGTTTTCTAAAGTTTATCTTTGGAGTGGCTATCACCAAATTCGAATACAACCTGGTGATGAGTGAAAGACCGCATTCAAGACCAAGTTTGGTCTATATGCATGGTTGGTCATGCCATTTGACCTCACAAATTCTGTTAGAACTTTCATGAGGCTAATGACTAATGTGATGAAGCCTTTCATTGTAAATTTTGTGGTTTTCTACTTTGATGATGCGTTGGTGTCTAATAAATCTATTGAAGAACATATGATGAATTTGTGATGTGTGTTTGATGTACTCCAAAAGGAGAAGTTGTATGCCAACATAGAAAAGTGTTCTTTTGGTATTGATAAGGTGGTCTTCTTGGGTTTTGTTGTTATCTCAAAGGGTGTGGAAGTGGATGAATCTAAGATAGACTATATACGAAGTTGACCTACCCCAAAAACTATTGGAGAAATCTAAAGTTTCAATAGGTTGGAAAGCTTTTATAGGAGATTTTTTCAAGGGATTTAGTACCATAGAAGCCCTCTTGATTGAGATTATTAGAAAGGACCAACCCCTTAAGTTGGGTGAAGATCAAGCTAAGGCTTTTGAGACCTTGAATGCTTTGCTTAATTCGGCTCCCTTGTTGCAATTGCCCGATTTTGACAAAATATTTGAAGTTGAATGTGATGCAAGAAAAGTGGGTATTGGGACTGTTTTTATGCAAAAACAAAGACCCATAGCTTACTTTAGTGAAAATATCAAAGGAGCAACTCTAAACTATTCCATTTATGATTTGGAGTTGTATGCCCTTATTAGAGCTTTGGACAATTGACAACATTATTTATAGCCTAAATAATTTATGATATGAATGGATCATGAATCGTTGAAATACGTTAATACCCAAGACAAGTTGAATAAGCATCAAGATAAGTGGATTGAATTTCTAGAGACTTTTTCTTACGTAATCTATTATAAAAGGGGAAGAAAAATGTAGTTTCCAATGCATTGTTTAGAAAGTATGTGCTTATTGCTACTTTATCTTCGAGGTTGATGGGATTTGAGAGATTGTATATGTTGTATCCCAAGTATCCTAACTTTGCTTCTATTTATAGGGAATGTGAAGAGTGGCTAAGGGATCGATGGCTCAAATAGAATGGAAATTCCTCCTACTCTTGGTTTGATGGTTATTTGTTCAAAGGGAGGAGATTGTGTGTTTGTTCTGGTTCATGAAGGGAATGTTTGGTGATAGAGTCATATGATGGTGGATTCATGGGACATTTTGGGGTTGAAAAAACCTTTGGTATTTTGGAGGAGCAATTCTATTGACTAAAAATGCACAAAGATGTTGCTAAAGTATGTGGTCAATGTATGGATTGCCAGAGTGAAAAATCTCACCTGCTTCCTCAAGAGTTGTATAACCCACTTCGAAATACCCTTAGAACTTGGATAGATATATTAATGTACTTTATTTTAGGTCTATCAAGGACTAGAAAGGGTCGAGCTAGAATTTTTGTTGTTGTTGATAGATTCTCAAAAATGTCTCACTTCATCCCTTGTGACAAAACCAAGGATGCTCCTAGAGTAGCTTCACTATTTGTTGAACATGTTTTAAAACTTTATGGGATCCCAAAGACTATTGTGAGTGATAGGGACTCAAAGTTCGTAAGTCTCTTTTGGAAGTCTATGTGGGGTAGGCTTAGTGCGAAGTTATTTTTCTCAACCTCTTGACATCCACAAATAGATGGACAAATGGAATTAGCGAATAGAACCTTAGGTTCTATGCTATGTTCCATGGTTTAAAGGTAAAATGACTTCATGGGAAGATTATCTACCCTTGGTTGAATTTGCTTATAATCGGGTTGTGCACTCAAGCACCGGAATGACTCCCTTTGAGTGTGTTTATGGTATGAATCCCCTTACCTTCTTGGATATTAATCCTTTGTCTAGTGATATTATGATAAGTCTATATGGATGTAAAAGAGCTGAGGCAATGAAAAAGATGCATAAGAAGGTGAGCTCAATCTTTAAAAGAAGAACCAAGAAGTTGCTAAAAGGGCAAATTAAGGAAGAATACGGCTTGTGTTTTAACCCAGAGATTGAGTGTGGTTACACCTAAGGAAGGACCAGTTTCCAAATAAAATAAAGGATAAGCTCATGTGACAGGGTGATGTAACATTCCAAGTGCTCAAAAGGATCAACAACAATGCCTATCAAATTGATCAACCTTTGGATTACCAAGTCATAACACTTTCAATGTTTGTGACATTTCACCCGTGGACACCCTTGCTGTTGAGGATCCCACAAGTTTGAGGACATACTATCATCAAGATGGAGAGGATGATACATGTTTCGATCCCTCAAGTCCTTCAGAAGAAGTCAAGCCAAGGAACTACAACAACTTCAAGCTATGTTCATGCAATTAAAGGCTTGTGAGAGTGTTATGCATTCGGCCAAGGAGGACATGTATTGGTATGTGAAGATGGGACTTGAAGGGCCTACATTCTACAAGGGCAAGGTGGACTTTGGATATTTCATTTTGATACTCAAGAGGCGCCTTACCTTACCTATTTATTAAGGGCATTTTTGCCAATTGAATGTAATGGATATAAATAGATAGATTAGTTTCTCTTTTCGTTAGTTTTGATGAATACTGAAAGAATACTCTTTATCTTGTAGTTCTTAGTCTTAGTTTAGTGTAATTTCCAAAACTTTAGAGTTTGAATGTAATTGAATGGATCTTTATTTGTGTTGAACATTTGGCAATAAAGGTGTGATTGATGGAGTGTGAATTCCTTGAGTTTACCTAAGAGTGAGGTTTGATATAACATTGGTGAGGTGTGATTGAGTGTTTGATACACATTCTTTTTGCTAATCATTGTTGGAAGTAAGGGTATCTCTATCTATCTTTACTTTATGCAAATCTTCTTCATCTCTTTTCTTCTATGTGTTACTTTCCATAGTTTGTTCTTGTGGTTTTGTGTCCATTTTCGGTTTCTAGATAGCGTTTAGGTTATCAGTAGGTATCATAGGCCAACTGAGCAAAGTAGAAAATATACATACTATGAACATGTCACCTTCAACTAAAAAATGTCCCAAATGGTAGCCCACACCGTCTCCACTAATTATTTTAAAATGTTTACACACTCTATAGAAGTATGAGAAAGGGATACAAGTATATAGATATCACACATACAAATACAAAGAAAGATATACACATAAACAAGTATCACATCAAGGAGAATAATACATAACAAAAGAGTACAAAGTAAATACAAATGCAATGAAAATAATGTTGTTGCTGATAATAATAATATGTTGCACGAGGTTGTCGCACAACCTCCGTATACACCTACAGAGCTAAAACTTCCCGAAGAAGGACCCATGGGGGTTTGTCAACTCATATACAACAAATATCTATATCTCCACTCCAACACATCTTTTCATACAGAGTTCTCAAGATCTCAATTTCTATTAGAAAAAACTAGTGTTTCTAGTATTTCCATGGTGGTACCAATGTTTCATGAATGTACATGGAATTAGAATGTAATGCTCATAACAAACCAGAATTAGAATTTCCATATCCAACCAATATACCAACTAAGTGACACAATAATCCACCAAATATTTCCAACTATCCATGAAGTCCAACATAATCCATATGTCAATAGAGTAAAATACATTAAAATGCATCATTAATACCATATTAGGCTTTTTCATTAAACAAGATATAACATATTTCACCTATACAAGGCCAATGATATCATATAGAACCCCACGCGGCCACATATATTACATAATGTTCCAAAACCACCAAATATATCAATAGTTAGGTCCCAACATAAACACAACACAATAATTATAGAAATTTTTGCAATCAGTTTCCACACCCTTAACATGATTTTTGTATCAATATTAACTTCCTAACCCAGTCTAAAGAAAGTTAAGCCATAACCTACCTCAAAAGCTGAAAACTAATCCCAAAGGCCTTCAATCTAAAGCTTTTCCTTACAAATGGACTTGGAACCAACTAAAACATACAAATATGGATTCTACGCATAAACAAAAAGCCAATGATGCCCATAATGCCTATTTTTGAGTCGAGGTCAAAAAGGACCCCCAGAATTTCCAAAAAAGGGTAAAATTATAATTTTTATCTTTGAAACATGTTACCCATACTTATACAAGTCTACAACCAAAAACCCAAGCAAAAGCAAGTTAAAAATAAGGTTCATATTCATGAAAAACTATTTTAAATCTTTACCGACAGAAACCCCAAAACTCATTTTAAAAATCGAGAATTGATGTTGTTTTGAAGATGAGATTGAGAGAAAGTGATAATTGTAAGAACAAAAACACATCCAAGTTAAAAAGAATTGAAGTCAAGGTTTAAATCAAAGAAGTAAAAATTTTAGGCCTTCCAAGCCAAAATTCCTATTTTTTCAACTTTAAATTCACGTTTTAATTAAGTTTAAGTATTGAAAATCAAAGAAAGGTAATTAAAATAGGGTTTGGAGTTTACCCAAGCTTAGAAATGGAAGAAATTATTGAAAACACGAAGCCCCAAGCTCCAAGTCTCAAAAAACTAGTGAAGAAAATGAGAAAAGGATTATTTATACCCTAGGCCACAAGTGCCGCTAAAGCGGTCAAGTGGACGCTTTAGAGGTCACCTTTAAAGCGCTCAAGTGTCACTTTAGTGGTGCCCGCCAAGCTAGCCAATCCACTAAAGTAGACAATGGCTGCTAAAATGCCCTTCTTCTCAGGGCATCTGGCCGCTAAAGCGGCCATAGTGGTGCTTTGGTGTCTGCACTAGCTGAGGTACACCAACTGTGGAGACTTGAAATTCCAAGTCTCCATGGACCCCTCGAGACTCACCCAAAATCCAGTGAATGCAAACGAACTATGATACGTTATCAAATTTAATGCTCTTGACTCAATAGAGATATTAGATGTTTGATACAACGTCATTTTCACAAAGTTGACCCTTGGAACCCTATTTCACAGCTTACCAAACAAAAGTTAAAAATTAGATATACAATCCATAAAACTACACCAACCATAATACTAACCTAAAATTAATATTTTGACTCAGTTGGTACAATTTGTTTTTCCATATGATATGCAAATTAATAAATGTTTGCCAAAGTCAACCATAAGGCTTGTTAAGCCACCAAGTACCATAATTTTATATATTTCACACCAAAATATATTGGGAACTATGCCAATTATCCCTCACCCCAGAAATACCACAAAGCAACTATAGGGCGGGGCAAAATGGTCAAATCACATAAAATTAAACATATCACAAAAATCATCAAAAATCAAGTTGTTAAACGAATTCTCACAGACCTTTCTAGCCCGTAATCGAGCCAAAACCTCCCTTAGAGAGCGTTCCTTAGAGTAGAGCTTCAAATGAGCATGACTTTCATATTAAGATGAAATTTTGATCCCCAAACCCACTAAATGATAGATTTTATAATTATCTTTACAATGCATCCAGTTTTGCCTTAATTCAATATTGGAGTCAAAAGTTATGACCTTTTTAGTAAAGTATTGCTCTGCAGTGAGATACCATGAGACCAACCACGATCATAGTTACATTGTACAATCATACAATAGTCTCTTCTAATTGAATAAATCTAAATTCTAAAAGTTGACAAAGTGAACCCTCATTCCATGAGAGGGAACCATGATTGTGCTATGAAAACATGATCCATAGGCCTAGTCTTGAGTCCCACAGATGCCCTTTATGAAATCAACAAACATACTAAACAATGGATGACTGTAGGTTCATCCCATGTTATTTCCAAGGCTCATATGATCATGGTTAGAGAGTTTTCATCCATCTCCTATCCACAAATGCAACCCACGATCATAGGTTATTGCTATGATCATGGAAAGGTCTCGTACACTCCTTCCCATTATTTCCAATTAAGAAATTTAAGGGGGATTTCAAATTTTTCCCATTATTTTAACATTAAAACAACATTATTTTGGGGAATATCAAGGGACATTAGTGGGGTTTATATGCCCCTAAGCTCTCATTATTGAGGATTTTATCTGAGTTTCAGAAGAGAGAAAAAAGTTATTCCCTTTTCCCAAGACCTGTTAGGGTTTATCTTCCTTAAGCATCCAACTCTAAGGCTTCAAGGTTCTCATCTCTAGGTTTGTGTGATTTCATCAATGGGTTCCCGTTCACCCATTGAGTCCCTAAACTTAACCAACTATCCAGTATAGTTCCTTTTTATAATTTTGGGTTATGGATATTGGTAAATTCATTAATATATTAGTATTTTAATGTCATTGAGTTGTAATCCCAATTTTAACATGAATTTTTGTTTTAGTGTTTGATTGTGATCCTACACCCTAGCTACATTTTAAATTCTATGAGTATTGGGCCTAAGTCATTAAATCCTTAAATTGTATTCAGTTCACAGAATTGACATTGTAGTTGCATTCTTCAGAGATGGTGGGTTATGAATAATCGATGACCTAGAATTTCATACATATACTATTGAATGCTATATTTCCCAATTTACATGTTTTGAATGCTTTCATATAATACATTTATTTTAGTTATTATATTATTACCGTTAGTGTGCATTACTGTTATTAGTGTCATTTGATAAAGCCCAAGCTACACCTTTAATCTGAAGATAATACAGTTGCTATCAAATATAGTAACCCAACAATGGTTGGGGTCAAATCCCAAGGAAATACATAGAGTCGTAGCTCTTAACTGCTATAATCAACGAGAAGAATGGAAAGGTAAATAGGGGGATTTTATTTGCAATATCAAAAAGTACCAAACAATAAATCTGGGTGTAATCAATCAGAGATGAACACTTGGATTGTGTTCCCCTGGCTTCTTAATTTAGTAGGCTTCTCCTGCTTTATTGAACTAACTCCATGCCTTGCATGCAGAATTTGATAAGTTATGTACCATCAACTAATTTTTGTACTAGCCAATGGATTTCATCCTTTACCTTTTGAGTCTCAGGATGTCACCTTTCTAACCCTTATCCTTGATCCTAGTTAACTATTACCTTTAGGGCCTCTAGTTATTAGATAATAGTTAACGATCTTACTTAGGTAATACCTATTAGCATGGATCGATGGTTAATATTCAAATTACTATTGTAATTATCTTTTCCTAGTCACTACTCCTCTTTTGGAGTAACTATAAATAATGTAGGAGGGATCGTAATGTTTGCAACTACTAAGACATCTATTAAACTGATGATAATACAATATATGCATGGTATCAGTTCATAACAACATAGCACTTCCCTAACTACATCAATTCTCCAAGGTTTCCACAACCCTAGCTAAGGGTTTTAACCGCTTATGCTTGTGAAATAATTAGCAATATTCATAATTGAAAGCATTATATCAAATCATAATAATCATAATTGAAAACCTAAATATTTAGCTGAATTAAAAACCAAACTTAATAAAAAACAATTCCAAGACCAAGTTAAGATCTCAGAATCACAATATATGTTTATAAGTATATAGGATGTAAAAATTCTACTAAAAAACACATAAGGATATTAATAGTACATGAGGAAACCGTAAAAATCAAAGCCCGAATGAGAAAGGACAAACGGAGTCGGTGTCCACTTACTTGGGCCACATATGGCCCACATGTGGACCCAGATAAGTACTAGAAAATTTTCCTGCACTATTCACTTCGGGATTTTGGACTTCTGGCACTTACCTTACCCACCTGCGATCCACAAGTACTACATACAATTCGTAAGTAGGTACAGGTAAGTGCGAGAAGTTTTCCTTCGAGAAGTTTTCCTTCAACTTTTGTACTCTCTAGATTAAAACTTTGGCACTTACCTTAGCCACATACGGACTACAAGTGCTATATACAGTCCTTAAGTGGACATAGGTAAGTACCAGGTCTTTAAATTCCCACAACCAAGCTTCTGGACTTCAAGTTCTAGTACATTCTTTGTTGACATATGCCTAATAAATGCCACAAATGCCTAAAAATGCTCAAGTAAGTAGCTAAGAACTCTATTTTTCATATTTTTCTTAGACTTAGCCTCCAAATCCTAGTTTCCTGCAACACATACCCAAAACACATCATATCTAACAAAACAACCTAAAAATCATGCATATTTCCATAGTTTTAATCATCAAAAGAACTATATTTCTATAGCACATCAATACCCTCATCTTATAATATTGCATGTTCTCAAGAAACAAAACAAAATCCAAGACAAAATAAGATGCTTAACTATGAGAATCTAAGATTTCCAAGGAATTCAAACATCATCTTACATTCAAATTCATTATCTCCTCCTATGCAATAAGTGAAAACCAGTTGTGTGTCTACATGAAGCACAAAAATATGACACAAAGAAATCAAGTTATGGCAATTACATTAGCAATAGACAACCATGCATATATACAAGTCACACTTACCCAAACAGTTATGCACCTTGGTAATATAGTCCATGTGCCCTTACATCAAAAGAAGTCCCACTCATTCATATATAAAATCAAGTATGTCAATGAAAGAATGGTCAAGAGACACTCACACTCAAAACAAAGTTCCAATCAATGCATATCAAATACCATAGGATTTCCCGTATTTTCTACACCTAAGATTTCAAATAGTCATGTCAGGATCACTGTAGGAATTTTCTCGACTTTTAATGTAGGCTTGAGGGGTTGGCATGATGCATATGGATATCAAGTGACTAAGCCTCCTTGGCACTATACTAACTTTGGGGTCTCACTTACTATTTTTTTATTTTATTTCTGCCCTAATTTCTCCCTTGTTATTTTAAAGCACATTCAGGTTGGGTGTGGTTTCTTTATTCTTTCTTTTTCAACTTTTTCTTTTTTTGTTTTGCTTATATTTTGACACCACACCCAAAACTACTTTCTTTTTCTTTTATTTTCCCCTTCTTTATACTTACTATACATTACTCACCCCTATGATAGGCACCCTGAACTTAGGCGATTTACTTGAGTTAAGGTGGACAATATCCAAGAAGGACTAGGGCCAGAACAGGTTTATTGTAGCACACATGAGATGGTGAAAGATAAAAACAAAGAAAAATAGGATAAGGCTCAAAATAGGGATCAAGGAATTAGTCATTCATATTAGGAAGGTCATTTAGGTTAAAAGTGGACTACAATAAAAAATGGCCTATGATCCTTTCCTAACCAACTATCCTACAACCTATGCAAGACTAACAGTGAAAGTTTTGGATTTAATATACAAAGAGAACTAAGTAGAATCTCACACTCACATAGTATAAGACAATATCACAAAGTTACAACACCGATCAGGTTCATGCAATTATTAGTTACAGTTATCATGCCCCTAATTCTAATGACATAACAAGATCCATAAAGGTCACACACATATATATATCACACACAGTAAAAAAAAGTTTGGAGGCATATCATTTTTCTAAAAAATCAAAATCAAAACATATCAACTGCCCTAAACACTCAAAATTCACCTAGTTACACAACAAAACACATCAAAACATAAAATAAAAATACATCACAAAACAAATATAAACCTAGATATGCTGGATCTACAACTATACAATGAATATTTAGAAAAGAAGCATGGTAAAAAAAAACTCATGGCGTCAATGGTTTTCTCCTCCATCAACTAAAAGACTATGGACTATCCCCATTGCACAAAAATAAAGTGTTTGTGTCATTGACATCCCAAGATGGGGAATATCTACTGGTGGAGGTGGAGGTGGTAGCAGTGTACTACTAGAGGAGGTGCCTAATACAATCTCATCATATCTCTACCTCTCACCAAATACAGGTGCATGAGAATCATGGGCTTCCCTTTTTAGGGCCCGCTCATATGACATATCTGGATCCTATAAGTCCCCCTTTCGACCACTCTTGGTCCCAACAATGGGAACCACCTCATCATCCACTAAAAAAGGTAAAAATATCTAGGTCTAGATGGAGGTGATGACTGAATAATAGAGGGTATAATATGTGGGATGACATTCAAATTGTTCTCTATGAGAGAGCACACCTCTTTTCTCAAAGAGTCCATCTCCTCTCTAATGCCTCCTAGAGTTCGTGTTTCAAACACTATGAATTTGTCTATAACATATCTTTCAAAAGCATCAACACATGACTATAGATCAACACATAGCTGTGACATAGCAATTGTCTGTGCATACTCCCATCTAGCTTCTATTATCTCTAGTCTATTTTAAACCCATGGCTGAATCTACTCATACAAAGTCAGACCTCTATCTCTATATTTTTTATTCATCTGATGGTGACACTCTGACTATCCACTAAGCTTTGAAATAATATAGGAGAAACTAACATCATACCTGATGCAGCAACTAAAGTGGATAGGTGAGTGGTCCTTAAAGATACACCAACTGGCTTTGAGGTAGAAGTCAGGGCTAATATAGATATCGCTGGGGTCCCCTTACCCTATTTACTCACCTCATAGGCCTCTCTTTATTCCACCAACCTAAAATCTATACTAGCTCCTAGGTACTCTCTTTGTAAATCACTAGGCTTTATGGAAGAAAAAAAATCCCTCAGTCTAGGCCTGATGTACTACAACAGGAACACTAGGTCTCCTCCTTTATCGTATCTTTGTCTATGTAGTGGCTGTCACCTATATTCTCTCATCAACTCCTAGTATCTCTAGTAAAATGAAATAATCACATATCTCAAAATAAGACAAGGAAATGGAAAATTTATCATCTTCCCAAAGGTTCTCTTATGAATCTCATGCTAAATGATGGCTGCCGTACCCAACCATCATACTAGCAAATAAAGCAACTCTCTCCCAATTCAATACATTATCTAAAGCAATCGAGAACAATCTATATCTGATGTTCAACCATCAAAACTTAGTAGAAAAAGTCAATACTACCTTCTTTATCATGCCATTTCCCTCGATCCAAGGGGTCTCATCACCCAAAGGTGAAATATACCATTGATCCACCTAGCTATTTTAACTCTCTCATGTCTATACTTATCCTCCCTTATAATATATTTGTCACCTATGACTCTCAATATATAGTCACACTTTGTAGTGGATGCTGGGTCAATATAGTTTTAACCAAAAAGAACTCAGTGGATGGCTGCTGCTGATATATCAACCTCTACCCCTCTTAAAAGACTTTGCTGAAGCTGTGGCTACTCTGTAAGTCTCAGAAAACTCATAGATCTATGTATAGGAAGAACTATTTTGTCATAATATAATGCATAGAACTCTTGCACCAAAGTCGGGTTTTAAGAATTAAGTGGTTTAGTCATCTACTCCAACTGAAAATGATGAAAAGCTTTCTGCAATTGTGATGCTCTTCTTAACCCAAATATCTTACTTTGATGCTCCTAAAAAACTACTTTCTTGGGTCGGTCGGTCTTTGAAACATGGTTGTCTGTATCAAATATTGTTTGAATCCCCTCCACATATTATCTAAGGTTTTCCTTCTTAAGAGGTACCTCCAAGACATGTGTAGGGAAAAACTCTATTTCTGCTGTGTTGGTGCCTTTATATCTAGAACTAGCACCTTATGGGAAGCCTTTTTTTGTACCATTCTTAGATTGGGCTACACTTGATGGATGTACATGAGCTATGGTACCCTCTTTAAATTGGGGTACTACTGATGACTCCTCATGAACTACAGCCTCACATATATCCTAAGACCCTCCTCAGATTAGGGATCCTGAGCAACAACTTATGGAATTGGATGGGACTCTGCCTCCTCCTAAGCATCATCATTATTCGACATAAGAGATTACAGGGGGTGATATCTGAGCTGACTTTATCCTTGATCGAGCTAGAGCTGCCTAGGCAACCTGCACAACTTGAATGGCCTCAGTATGAGACCTAGGTTGAGTAAGGTTGGAGTCCTCTAGTAGTTGTACTCCCATAATGCCTAAAATAACTATCTTATCTGCCTTATGTACTTGGCCTCTAGTAACTCAGTCTGTCTCCCCAGCCACAATTACTCTAATCTGTGAAATAAGGTACTTTTCTACCGAACCACTAGACTCGGAGGACTCATCCCTTCTCCTTGATCCAACAACCTTATTCTTTTCAACTTTGGGTGCCATGAGTAGATGAAAAACCAAGTGTTAGTTTCTCATAGAAAATATGGGATTGCAAAATTCGAAGAAAAACTCAAAATTTGACAGCTTCAAATTTCCTTCAATTTTCACATCCCTAAACTTGATGGCAGTCCTAATAAGTCCAATGTGCATACACTTATAGATAATTATATTTGTCACTATCAACTATTATGCCAAACTCTTAGTATTCCTCTAATTCTTTAAGTACCACTTTCGAGTAGGGCATAATTTTAGAGTTTAATCCAAGAATTATGCCCTACATTAATATTTTAGTATAGTTCGAGGCTCCTAACTCACAACTATTTTGGTTATAACATATATTGCATAAAAAAACATACCAACTACTTGTTTTGAATTTCAACATATAGTAATAGGAGTAGGAGCCCAAAACATTACCTTTTAGAATAAAAAAGAAAATGCACTACAAAGAAGTGAAGTAAAGTTGAAGTTTGAACACGTGTATAGTACGTTTTATCAAGTTAGTACCATAAACAAGTGCCAATTTAGCCTTTTTCTAATTTTGGAAAAAGTTTATACTTTGAGAATGAAATTTAGATTATAAGAGAAAGAGTGAAATTTTGAGGATTTGAATAAATTAAAATGTGTTAAATAAGGCTTAAATATCAGGAGGGATAGTTTATATCCTATTTAAGCATGGGTGGGACAAAAATTTTAAATAAAATTTGGGCCCATAACTTGGCCACTTGCATCTGCCACATGCGGCCCATATGTGGTACATACAGTTTGCATGTGCTGACTATAAGTGGGCCACAATTTTTGGCCAAATCTCCTGCTCTCTAGAATTTGAATTTCGATTCTTACCCTACTACTTATGGTTTATTAACTTTTACTTATAGCTTCTTAAGTAGGATTATATGCCAAAGTTCAGAATTTCCATTAATATTCTCAAAATTTCATCTTTTTAATTATCGTACAACATTACTGAGCCCGAATGGGACCTGTGACCTTGTGAGTTGGTCACACAATCCCCTTACCTAGAAGATTAGAAAATTTAGCAACCTTACTACATTCCAGGTCTTTCCATAAGCTTTAAAACTACAAAAATAAAACAAACAAAAGTGAACACTAAAATAGTGGGTTGTCTCCCACCCAGCGCTTGATATAACATCGTGGCACGATATGGATATGATGGTTACTCAGACTTCACAAAAAAGCCCATGTCTTGCCTCCCATGAAGTTATTGATTTAATATTGCGGCATGACGTGGGTATCTTGACTACTCAGAATTCATCAAGATACCCAAAAGAGTACCCTCCCGGGTCATCAATGCAATCAATTACCCTCCCAGGTCATCAATGCAATCAATAACCGACACCACTCTTATTTCGGTCGACTGCTTTATTGGTTTTCAGACATTGAATATGACTTCTTACTTGTTGACTTTTAACTTGAGCTCTCCCTTTTCCAGGTTAAAAATTGCTCTACCTGTAGCCATAAATGATCTTCCCAAAACTATGGGCATCTCAAAATCAACCTCACAATATAAAATTAGAAAGTCAGTTGAAAAGATGAGGTAATCTACTCTTACCATATAATTTGAAATACCAATAGGCTTCTTAACAGTGTGATCAACTATCAATAGTTGCTTTGTAGTTGGCTCGGAAGGGCTCAACCCCAATTATCTAAACATGGCCAACGATATTAGATTTATGCTGGCTTCTAGATCACAGAGAGCTCTAGAAAATTAGGAGGTCCCAATTATATATGGAATTGTGAATGCATTGGGATCACCCTTTTTCTAGGCAAAGATTTAAAAAAAACTGCACTATAATGGTGCAGTCCACCTATGTCCTTAAAACTTGTAATTCACTTCTTGGTTACTAACTCTTTCATAAACCTGGCATACCCAGACATATCCTTCAGTACCTCAAGGAGAGGGATGTTCAGTCTCAAGTATTTTAGAATTTTAATAAACTTCTTGAACTTTCCTTCCTGTTGCTTCTGTATTAGTCTTTGATGAAAAGTTGGAGGTGGTTATGGAGTTTATATTACTTGTAGCTCAATGACCTGACACAAACCTTTTCCTTACCAGCTTTGTCATCACCACCTGTTGCCTTTTATGAATCTATAATAGGTATTTTATCAATAATAATTCTATCATTCCTTGACAGTTTCATAACCGGTAAAGGAGGATTCACAGTAGTTATACTACTTCATGTGGTAGTAGAAAGAACATGATTGTCATTTTTCGGATTTTGGACAGTGTTGCTCATCAGGGTACCTAGATGCCTTTGGTTCAGTGTAAACGATATTTTTCTAAACCGGTGCTCTTATTGCTTGATAGTAGTGGCATGAGATTCAAACTTTTGGGTTAACCCTAAAATGTTAGAATTAATCTCCTTAAGGTTTTTCTCTTAATTTTCTTGACCCTTGACAATATTTGTCAGCCTTGCCTCAGTTCTAGACTTTATATCCCTACTTTCTGGTGAAATATACCTGTCATCTTTCTTTCTATAGTAATCATTTTTCCTCTAGTCTCCATGTCACTCCCAACTGTGGTCCCTTGTATCTATCAACATAATATTTTTGACCTTGATTTTATGACCTTGGGCTTGGAAACTTTCCAACTCATAATCAAGATACTTTGCTTCCTTCTCTAAATTAGACTAATAGATCTAAAAGCTGAACCATGTGCTCCTACTGCATTCACTTTTTTTTAATGTGTTGTCGTAAACTACTTTGCCAGTATCCTAAGATCAGTCCTCAACAGTGCAATTTCTTAAGCTATTGAATCATCAGCTACTCTTTGGTTGCTGGAATCACCAATAGCATCAGTTTCAGAACCCCTCTCAGCTTCTCGATTTGGCCATCCTTGATTAGTGAGAGAAATTTTGTCTAGAATATATAAAGCTACCTCTAAATGTAGTCTTATGAAATATCCTCCTGAGATAGTGTCTTTCACATCTCTGAAACTGATGGTCAGGGATCTATAGAATATTTCCAATAAGCTTGTCCCTAAAATCCTATAGTTGAGCACAATACTTAGATTCTTCTTAAACCTGAACCAAGCATCATTCATAGACTTAGACTGTAGCTACCTTAAATTATAAATTGCATCCTTAAGTTGCAACATTCTTTATAAAGGAAAAAATTGATTCAAGAATTTCCTGTGCAACTCATTCTATATAGTCATAGATCCTCTTGGAAGTTCCTTTAACCCTAAAGATTCTTCTGCTATTAGTGAGAAAGGTAACAATCTCACTCTAAGCACTTCCTGATTCACCCCTGGGTTTGAGTACAATTTTAGATCCCAATGAAATTTGCATGGTGTATATTTGAATTATCAGTAGGCAAACCCGCAAATACACCCTTCAGGTTCAAGAGCAGAATTGTTACACTCATTATGCCAAACTTAATACCTGGGGGAAAAATAGGAGAAATGATAGGTCCATCCTCTGCCGGCTAAACATACACTAGATCCTCTTCATCATCCTCATTGGATACAAATACTGGTATGCTGGGATGACTTGAGTACAACCATCTCTAACTCTGTTTAGATTACTACCGAGTGCTGCTTGTCGGTCTACTTCTGGTCTATACACAACTAGATCTGCCTCCTGAGCTATGTGCTAAGCATATTCTTCCCTCCTCTAATTAGTAGCTTATGCTAATAACACCTCTATCTTCTAGTTAATAATATCTTGCACTCCTTTAGGAGGAGGGAGAGGCACTTGATATGTATCCTTCTGAACCCCTTCAGTAATTTCATCTCTTTTCAGCTATGTTATCCTACTCGGTGTTTGTAGGATCCTCTTTGGATTTGGATTCAATGGGAGTAATAGATTTACTTACTTTGTGTTCTAGGCATACACCGGCGGATACCTAACTAAGAATAAGAATATTAAAACTCAAAAACTGTAACAACTTTGATTCATAACTCAATACCATATTCCCTGGCAACGATGCCAAAATTTTATAATGTCCAAGATACACCTTTAATCTGATAATAATGTATTCACTATCAAATATAGTAAACCAACAAAAGTTGGGGTCAAAACCCAAGGGAATACATAGAATTGTTCTTAACTACTGTAATCAACGGGTTAAACCAGAAAGGTAAATATGGGATTGTAGTGGCAATATAAAACAAGTACCAAATATCAACTTTGGTTATAATTAGTCAAAAATAAACACTAGGATCGTGTTGCCCTGGCTTCTTAATTCAGTAGACTTATCATAATTTATTGAACCAATCCAACACCTTGTATGCAGAATTTGATAAGTTATGTACCATCAACTGTCTTTTGGACTAGTTGATAGATTTCACTCTTTACGTTTTGAGTCTCAATATGTCGTCTTGCTAACCATTATCCTTGATCGTAATTAACTATTACCATTTTGTTCTTTAGTTATCAAAAGATAGTTAATGATCTTACTTATATAATATATATCATTGATCGATGATTAATATCTAAGTTACTATTGTAATTATCTTTTACTGGTCACTACTCCTCTTTTGGAATAAGCAGAAATAATCTATGTGAGATCCTAACATATGCAACTGCTAAGACATCTTTTAAACTGAATATAATACCATACATGCATGGGTATCTATTTAGAACAACATAGCATTTCCCCTACTTTATCAATCCTCCAGGGTTTCCATAACCCTAGCTAAGGGTTTCAACCGCTCATGCTTGTGAAATAATCAACAATATTCATAACTGAAAGCATTAGATGAAATCAAAATAATCACAACTAAAAACCCAAAACTTCAAATAAATTCACAACCAAAATTAATACAAAATAATTCCACGACCAAATTCAGATATCAAAATCATAATATATGTTTGTGAGTATAAAGAATGCATAACTTTTACTAAAAAATACATAAAGGGTATTTATAGTACATGAAGAAACCCTAAATATCAAAGACCAGACAAAAAAGTATAAACGGAGTCGCTGGCCAGTTACTTGAGCCACATATGACCCATATGTACGACATACGATCCACATGTGGACCCAGGTAAGTCCCGTAAAATTTTCCTACACTGTTCAGTCTTTGGATTTTGGACTGTTGGTACATACCTTAACCACTTGCAGTTCGCAAGTACTACATATGGTCTATAAGTAGGCGCGGATAAGTGCCAGAAATTTTCCTTTAGCTTTTGCACTCCCTAGATCTTCAACTCTAGCACTTACCTTAGCCATATATTGACTGTAAGTGCTACATACGGTCCACAAGTAGACATAGGTAAGTTCTATGTCTTTAAATTCCTGCAACCAATCTTTTAGACTTCAAGTTTTGTATATACTTTGGTCATATACGCTTGGTAAATACCATAATTCCTAAAAGTGCTTACGAAAGTAGCCAAGAGCTCTATTTTTCTGCTTTTTTTCAAACTTAGCCTCCAAAATAAATCATCATATCTAACAAAACAACCTAAGAATCATGCTTATCTTTGTAGTTTTAAGAGTCAAAACTGCTATACTTGTATAGCACATCATCATTCAGTTTAAAGTAGTACTTAGCACCGAGCAGACATAAGAATAGAGACTCATACATCAGTTAGGCTAAGAAATGTAGTATAAGTCCCTAAGTACCAGAACTGCAGTTCCATCATAGGTTATAAAGGTTACCCCTCAAATCAGGCTTGGCACATTAGTCCTTTTGGACTCCAGTTTATTAGATCCATAACTGTTAGTGTTCATACCTTTGTTAAGGTACTAAACATCCTAATAGATGCAGTTATAGGTGGACTTCGGTTAGCTCATATTTGGGTATGTCCATTAGTATTAGCTCCAACAATCCATAATTTACTACTTAGATTTCATATTCTTTCATGACCTTATTTTCAGTTATTCAATTCAGTTTACAACATGTATTTATTATTTGGTCTTGCACTAGTTATCATGTTACATGTTCTATGTTCAGATTATATTAGTTATTTCCTTATCTCATATACTCAGTATATTCAAAGTACTAATTATATGCTTTCTTACACCATATTCTCTTATAATATAGGTTTGAATGCTTAACATCCTGACCGCACCTAATATGATCTCATCTAGTATCAACAATAATAGTTTTGGTGAATCCTTATCCTGCAAGGACTGGAGATAATTTTTTATTTTATTTTGTCTTTATTGTTCCTAGTTTTATACAATTAGATTTAGTTGGGGGCTTATCCTAGCAGCTTGTCTTACTAGAGATTTTTAGATATACAATTAGATGTTAAGTTTTGATCTCATACTTGTTTAGTGATAATTTGATTTCCTTTGACTATTTAACATATTATTTAGTTTAGCTTCCGTATTGTGTTGTTTTATCAATTATTATCTATATTTCTTAGTGTTTTTTGAGCTATGGGTTATCTTGGAGTAACTTGTGATTCTAAGCACCATGTTACGTCTAGGGGGTAGTCTTGGGTCATAATAAACCTTAGTCACAAGGTTGCACTTCAATATGACTAGAACTTTTAAAATTGTCAAATATATTTCCCTCAGCAAATATGTTCTGGGTCCCCATATTTAATTCATAATTTCCCATGTATTGTGCATTACCGTATGTTGATGAAGGATTGTGTGTGACATTTGTTGTGTCAATTTATTACACCATAGTCAATTTTCCTTGAATCATGCTTTATATTTCTCTTTACAATATGTGACAGTATTTAGTACTATGGCCTTTAAATTAGAATGATATGCATATCTATAGAATAATCAAAGCTGTCAGAAGTATACTAGAGGAGAGGAGAAATCATGCCCTACTATCTCAATTTTTGGAATAAATTGGTATAAGATTTCCCAATAAGTATGAAATTATCCCTTGGAATCTTTCACTTTGTATATTCTGGAGGAGGACGATTTTGAGGAATTAGTACATGCCATTACGGATACGAAGATGAATGAGCATATGTTTATACATTGCTCAAAGGATAATAAGGAAGAGGAATGGAATATTTTAGATTTTGAATAGAGAAACTTTATTCCAGATGAGTATGTGGATCTGGTTTGAGGCTATTAGTACTAATAAGTCGGACCTCTTGAGTTCTGTTTTGGCCTCCATATAATAATTATGACATCTTCCTTCTCTTTTTTCCTTTTGATTTCCCTTAATTAATTATAATATACTCCCAAGTATGCCACATAATCCTTTTGCCCATCATACTTATCAAATTTTGACACCTTAAAGATAGAAGGGAGGTTAATACTTGAGTACAAGTCCTTATATGAAATAAAATGCAAGTAGTTCGGTGTAACAATACAAATCATTCCACTTAAACGTCTAGAACATAATGCAATTATCAAGAATTTTAAATACCTACTCACTAAAAGATTGAGGGAGCACAACTATTGGATGAACAATAAAAGTAGGATATTAAGGAGGTAGTGGAGCCATAAAAATAGTGGTATTAAGTGGTGTTGGATGGATGGTATGTCTCTATTGAGAAGTTGGAAATAGTACATTAAAAGTGCTAGGATTATTGATGTAGGGTGAATCCCAGTGCATGTTGTGGTGTATTAATAGAAATAGGGTACTCCACCTAAGAAAGTGGGTTATAGTTATATGTGTTTTCAATATCATCAGTGGGGAATGGAGAGGGTGGCATACAACTAGCCGACACCTGGTGCATTTCTGCTAGTTGCTATTTGAGTCTCAAGATCTCCTCATTTGACTCTGAACTTTCTTTTTTGGGACTCTTGTTTGATTCAATGAGCAAAATTTCTTTCTCTTTTTCATCCATAACAATCTCTTTTAGTTTTGATAAATTAAGAATTATTAGCCAAAATGCCACAAACCAATAACTCTAATATGATATAACATTCTTATAAAAAAAACCCATTACGATTAGGTCTTTCAACAGACATGGTAATCACATTGTATGCTATGAACCTAGTTCTATTTGTATTTTTACATGACTTTAAGGGTACTAAAGTCATTTTGGCATCATCTTGACTTATTATTTACTCTTACCGCTTTTACCTTTCACTTGTATTTCACTTTATCTTATTTTTGCTTCGTCAAAAGGTCTGACACATACATTGTTGGGTTGGATTCTTTCGGTACTAATGTTCAACTTTAGGAGATAACCAAAGGAAAATATTAGCACCAAACCCCCCATAAACTATGAATGAATGACAAAGAAATAATCACACTTCACAGCACTATAGAGGCCTCGATTATACCCTATACTCCCATAAGCAATTCATCATAAAAAGATGATCTTGTTTATATTGAATATCTTCACAATAATTTCCTCCAATTTATTTATCATAATTTTGCTAGGAATATAAGCTTCATTCAAACTCTTCGATATAGCTTTACGTTGCACATTTGAATGCAATATCAAAGAGAGGAGGGAAATTTGAGTTGGAGTCTTCCTTAACTAATCTACAATGGAATAATATGGCAAGTTTATATTTTTCAAAAACTCTTTGGCTTATTCGTCATCGATAAGCTTCCTGAGAGTCGATTGGTCAATCATCATTAGTTTGGCATTCCTCAGCTCTTCTGGAACAAAATACCTTCCTGAATGAGTCAAACCCCCTATTTCATTTATTTCGTCCATTATTTCCCTCCCTTGATAGTCATCATGGTCTTCTTATAATTCCAAGGTACCTTTTTAATGTCAACCCTTGGAAGTTGTATCACCGACTTAATGATAATAGGCACAACATGTACCCTTTTCATAATTAGGATAGGCTTGTCTGGAGCTTCCGATAATATTAACTTTGTTTATTTTGACTGGGACTAAGAATTTCTCCAACTCCTTTTACAGTCAGTATGTATTTCTTCTTATTTTCTTGAGTTTTCTTTTCTACCATCTTTTTTCACTCAATGATACTTTTTTTATTTAATTTGCAATATTTACTAATTTCTCCATATTAGTTGGGATCCAAATGATAGGCTTGTAAGAAACTATGGAATCCGTACCATTATTTATCTAGAAAAAAGAGATGAAAAGAAAGAAAATAAGAAAAAAGAAGAAGAAAATAAACCAACATCAAGCAACAAAAGAAGCCTAAACTATATTTGACCTGATTCTTGCTATGACAGGATATGCAAGCATTTCTACTCTGGGGTTTGATCCAACCAATTACAAATTTCAAATGACCCTATTTAAAAGAACTGCACAAGATTTATTTTTATTGGTTGAGTTAAAGCAAAAAGTTGTAAGTCTCTCCCCATTTTAAGTGTTATATGGGCCTCACACCATCCTTTCTTTCTAACCCTATCCAAAAATCTCATTACATTAATGAAAGACCTTCAAATCAATCTTTGAGAAAGTAAATGCCATGCCTACAATGAATATATGGCATTTTAATTTAGACACTACTTGTCTTCGTTGACATAAGAAAAGATAAGAAAGAAAAAAAATAAGAGAGTCTAATTGGTGAAAATATTTATAGGCACCGTAAGATGATTGTGAGTTTAGAGAAACAAGAGTCTTATAGGTGAAAACCCTCAAGGCACCATAAGATGATTATGAGCTGAGAGAAAAAGAATGAGAGAGTTTTATTACTAAAAATGCTCGCAAGCACCAAAAAATAATTGTGAGTTGAGCAAAATAAAAATGAGAGAAACTCATTGGTGAAAACCCTTTAGGATGTCACTATCCGAGTGATGGCCTGCAAAAATAAACTCAGTCACAAGTTCAACAAATTGGAAAGAGTTTCTAAATAGTTGAGATATAAATATTGGGTTATTCAATCTAAAAGGCAAGTAATAATCAATGAAGCCAACTTTTCTGCTCAGATCAATTTTTCTTTCTTTTATTTTGGAAAAAGGACACCTAGTGTCTTTTATTTCCTTTCTAGATTCATATGGCATTTTTTTTTAACTGTTATCAAAGTGAAAATCATTATCATCTCTTTCTCATCTTTGAGTCAAGTTTATTTCATGAAAATTAAGAAAGGATTTCAAACTTCCTACCAACTTTTTCAATTACACAAAGCAAGACAAAAGGCAACAAAGATGTCATGATACAAAGTACATCAAATTATCCAAAGAATTTTCACCAATTAATGGGTTATGAGTTATGATAATACAAAGTTCTAATAGTGGTTAGTTTTGATACACGTGAGATAGAGGTAGAGTTTTTGCATCAGAGTCACTCTTGATAGCCTGAGTTTAGGTCAATGACATAATATATGTTAACATCAGAGTCACTCTTAATAGTTTGAATTTGGGTCTAGGGTGTAGAAAGTCAATGTCACAAGCCAATAGTTTGAAGAAAGTTAAATATGACAAGTGCAAGAACAATTGTCTTAAAGCTAAAGACA
The DNA here is from genome assembly GCA_030864225.1 of Capsicum baccatum var. pendulum. Classification (NCBI taxonomy): domain Eukaryota; kingdom Viridiplantae; phylum Streptophyta; class Magnoliopsida; order Solanales; family Solanaceae; genus Capsicum; species Capsicum baccatum. The sequence continues at coordinate 166,473,099 of CM061550.1, forward strand.
CAAACCAACCACCATGTTTTTGAGCTTACAAGATTTCTTTGTATGAAATAAAATCATATGTTACCTTCAAATCAAGGGATTTAAAGCCTAAATATCAAAAGGTGTAATTTCTTACTTCTAGAAATGCAAGAGGCAATATTGCTACACAGGTTAGATAATCACAATCTTGGCAAAATTCATCATCGTGCACCACTAAGAGACACATTTCCTATTTAGGGTCTTTTAGATTTCATTCATAGGATACACACTTCGTAGTTTGAATCTTTACTCCTAGAATGCATACTTTCTAATCAAACATCATCTTAATCCTTAGAAGATTCACTTTATAGTTGTAATCTATTAATTCAACCCTTAGAAGATTCACTTACTAATTAAATAATTTAATTTAACCCCTAAGAGATACACTTCCTAGTTTGGGTCTTTCATATTTATTTATAGAATATGCACTTCCTAATTTGAACCTTTTCTCCTAGATGAGGCACTTTCTAGTCATAGTCATTTAGTTAACTCTTAGGATATGCACTTATTATTCTTAGTCATTCAAATTTACCCCCAAGAGATACATTTATTGGCCAGAATCTTGATTCACCTTTAAATTATGTATTTTGCAAGTGGTTATGATTTGGTTTGATACTAACAAAATTCTTTTGATAATAAACTTGGGAAACAAATTTCTTAGTGTTATTTGAGACTTTACTTCATGTTCATGACCCTCCTGGAAAATGGTATTTTACTTTCTGTTCAGGTGTAACAGCCTAGATTTTTTGTCTTGAAAAATCATTGAGTTTTGAGCTCATTGCCCAACCTATGACTCACTAGATGAATCGTAAGGTATCTATACAGGTCTTAAAGATCCCAATAATAGCTAGACCAGTGTGCTACCCTAATGTTTCTATTGTGACTATGACTATGGGTCACGAGTCGTAAAGACTCTATATGAGTCGTAAAGACTCTATACGATCATAAAGACTCTATATGAGTCGTATAGTACCAAACCATATCCTGACCAGTAAAGTTAACTAAGTTTCTACCTTGATCATGAATAGACTCAATGAGTCATAATGATTTTATACGAGTCGTAAGGTACTAATAATAGGGGACCAGTATTTTACCCAAATACTTTTGTCTTGGTTACAATGAGGACCCTATGAGCCATAGGGTCTCTTGATGAGTCATATGGTGTGAGTCATCGGGTAAACAGAGAGGGGTCCTTTTTCTACTGTCTAGACTGTGAATCATAGTGACTAGTATTAGTGAGTCCTTACATGACGTATAGTGAACGTAGTCACTAATGAAGGCTACTTTGGATATTTCCCTCTTTACCCACTTAAGACCAACAACCATAGAACACCTTTGGTGAGTTATTTTTATACTTATTAACCATAAACACTCTCTTAAATTCTCTCAAATCCCTAAGGAAATAACAAGCTGGGGTTTCTCCAAGTTGGTCATCTAAGGGCTTAAGGATTAATTTCTCTCTGTAATTCTTTATATCTTAGGAATTTTACTCTTCCCCAAGTATTATTTCATTAAAGAAGGTGTTTTTAAATTGTGATTAATATTGTTTTAATTTTGGTTTTTGAACATTGGTTGAGGGATTAGAATGATTGTTTTCTTAAATGATGTCCTATGGTTTATATGTAACTTTTTATGCTTTATTGATGGTTTAGAACTTGTGGGGTGCACAGGCATGGTGAATAAACTATGGGGTTGTGAATTCCCCTAATTTTATGAGTATTGACAATTGAATTGCTAATAACCTCAACCCAATATCGTGAAATTAGTTTTGAACATTAAATTTTGCACATTGAACTATTCTTAAACTATTGCATGGCATAAGAGGCGTATTGAATCATAAATGGGTTTAAGTCCCAATTGACTAAATAGTTTTGAGTCCTAATTGACTAAATGAGTTTTGAGTCCTAATTAGTTAGATATTTTAAAAGCCTATTGGCTAATGGATTAGAGTCCTATTTTTCTTAATGGGACAAAGTCATGTGGAATATTGGGTTAGAGTCCTAAAAGGCTAAATGGGTTGGAGTCCCCATTGGCTAAGTAGTTTAGTTTGGTAAAATGATAAGTTGGAAGTGTAAGGGTATGATGATACCTATGGTTTGCCTAAATGAATGACTCCTTGAATAATTGAATGAGTTATGTGCTAAATGCTTTACTTGGGCTTAAAGGGGATTGTGTAGCAAGGCCATGAAGGTGGAGTTCTCGAAAGGATCAATACTACAAATTGCATTTTTTAGTGTGGGGATCTAAATAACCGGGAGTTTTGAGGACCCCTTATTACATGATCGCGTGTTCAAGTCACCCTTAGTATATGATTAGGAGTTTTGAGTCCCCCGTGCACATATATTATGATTATTCTCTGATTTTTATGGTTACATGTACTGAGGCATAACTAAGGGGTGAGAACTAGGGCCCATATAGCCCATGGGTAATATTATGATGGTTCACTAAAACAATCTAGGTTAATGTTTTACTTTATACTAAGCCTTGTTCCTTATCCCAACATGTGATATATATATATATATATATATATATATATATATATATATATATATATAAGAGTTGATCATGATAGTATTTTATCCCTTACCTAAGTTACATGCTAGTTCACAACCTGCTAACTATCTTCAGATGTTGTATCCCCATGTGATGTAGGAACCAAAAACACTTCTATTTTCTTGTCCAGTGACTAGGTGATCATAGGATAATTCATTAGTCAACTTGAAGTAGTGAGCTTTCATATTTCAAAAGACCTTATATTATAATTTGGTTCCTTATGTCATATGCTTTTCTTTGGTCTAGTTTTGGCTATCATTCGTGACATGTTCTGACTTAGAATGATTTGGTTATATTTAGAAGTTTTGTGGATTACTATGGACTTAGGTGGTTATTGTATCTCAATGATTTTATTCTGAGTTAGACACTTCTCTATATTGTTATACATTCGGAATTCATTTGCTATTAGCTATTTTGTGTTCTGTTGACTAGGTAAAGAGGGTGGTCTCTGGTCCATGATAGATTTGAGATGCCCATCAAGGCCAGGACTTGGTTTGAGTCTTGACAAAGTTGGTATAAGAGCCCGGGTTTATGGTCAATTAGGTTTCAACAAAGTTATGTAAAGTAAAGTCACTTTTATGGGTATGTAGGCACCACACTTATAAAAGAGAGGCTACGAGACACTTAGAAATGTTTCCCTTTCTTGTTGTTCTATTTTGGGCTATAGAGTCTAAGGTCTCGAACTTCTCTAATGCCCATTTTTTCATATTTTAGATCATGCCTCCTAGAAAATATTATACTCATAGAAACTCCTTTTTTCCACTTAAGGACAATATTTATATAACTTATCCTACTTATGGGGTACAGACTCGGTCTAGGGGTCCTGCTTTTAATTTCCCTTATGGAGATCCACCGATTCTCTTTAGCCCTCCTCGAATGCCTTAGGGTGACATATATAATTCTTTATTTTTCCAATTGATCCATTTTCTTACCCAGTTGGTGGTATTTAAGACTGAGCATGTTGTTTTTATTTTTCCATCTTTTAAGGTCACTAGACTTGGGCAGTTTATGAGGTTGAGGCCTTAGATTTTCATTGGTTCAAAGGTTGAGGAGGATCCTTAAAATTTTATTGATGAGATGGAAAGGATATTTTATGTGATGTATGCTTCTAACTTTGAGGGTGTGGAGTTCACCGTAGATCAATTGAAGGATATGGCATTTCAATGGTATGAGGAGTTGGACCAGTTGAGGGGTAAAGATGTTGAACCAGCTGTGTGGGATGACTTCTCTAGTGCTTTTCTTAATGATTCCCTTCCTTAGGAGTTAATAGAGCTGAAAGCTAATGAGTCTGTGAATTTTAAATAAAGAAGAATGATCGTGAAAAAATATGCCTTGAAGTTTCATCAGTTATCTCATTATGCTCAAGAGTTAGCGTCATCTATAATGATGAGGATGAGAAAGTTTGATTTAGGCTTTTCTTGAGACTGCGTTGGAGTGCAAGACTACCTTTTTGAACAAGGATATAGATATATCTAGGATGGTTCTATACACGCAGTAGGTTAAAGAGGAGAAGATGTGATACGGTTGGGGCAGCCTCCACAAGTACACGACCCTTCACACGAAGCCAAGCTCGGGAATTACAAAAACTCCAAGCTTTGTTCATGCAAATGGCCGTGTGTGAGTTGGTGATTGAACCAGCCAAGGACCTGAACATTTTTATATGTGAAGAAGGGTCTTAATGGGCCATGAACTAGTCTCCAAGGCTGGCCCAAAAGGCAAGGGGCGGATGGGACTTTTAGCCTTTTCTTGTTGTAGTATAAATAGGACATATTAGAGAGTTGGTCTTTAGTTTTTCAGATTTCAGAAATTGTAACCTAACATCACATAACATTTCTTCTCTCTTCCTCTCTTGGAAGCCGCCACTATCTCCTCACAAGTAGAGGGATACTTGTTTTGTATCTTTGGTTAGAAACAAGGGTTTTGAGGTTGTTAAGTACCTCTTGGTCCTCGTAAGAACTTGGTGTTTACATTCAGCAGATTTCGGGTCCTTCTCTTGAAGTAGGGTTCTTAGTTTTCTTGAATGTTTATGTCAAGTTATCTATCTTTCATTATCTTGTTGTTGTTACTGATTTTTGTTAACTTCAAGTCTAGTGAAGCCGTGTGGGGCTCTTTTCGATTCACTAGCATCGTTATCCATCTTATTGTTCTTGTATTGTTGGACTGAAAAACCGAAACAAAAACTGGTTGTTCTTGTGTTATTGGACTGAAATCCGTGGCATCTTGAAGCTCTTGTTGTTGTTGGTTTTGATCTTGTATCATTTGGTATCAAAGCAAGACCGGTTGTGTTCCAACATAACCCATCTTGGGCTAGTAGTTCTCGGCTTAAACCAAACTACACCAAGAAAACTTTTTGGAAATCTGTCCATTAAAAGCTGAAAACCGAGAATGATGTTGTATGTTTAGATCTAGGTGTTATTTTGCTTGTTTAGTGAGTTTCTAGTGTTGGTTTCTTTCTCACCAACACTAAGGTGTCTAGATCCGAAAGTTGAGCTTGAAAACTTGAACATTGAGTAGTGACTTGAAGTGGCCGAAAGTTGCATGTTGTTGATAACCAGAAATCGGTGGATGTATGTTTATGTGCTAAAGAAGTGCTGAAGTTGTTGAAGTGTTCATCTTTTGAACTTATTAATGTTGTTCATCTTGTTGTGTGCTCAAGTGGTCAAACCATAAAGTTGTTGTGAAAGACTTGCACCCATCACTTTGTGTCTTGCCCATCATTCTTTTCACTAAATTCAAGGAGCCTTGCTTGTGGGAATTGTAAACCAAACTCCACTTTCTTGAATTTGAAAAAGAGTGAAGACTACAAGGTTCTAATTTTCCCACCAAACACTTTTCAAACTATAACCAAATTGTGTGAATATTAATACAAAAAAAAAAAAAAACGTGAGGAACCATTGCTTGCTGCCACGTCGCTAAAGCTCAACTTAGGATATTCTTTGGTTGCTAATTGTTGATTCTTGGTTTCCCTTACTTGGTCTTAGAACTAATTAACAAACTAGTACTTTCCTACTAGGTTGTCAACTAGTTCCTTGAGCCGTTTATTCGTGTCAACGATTATTTGTGTACTTTTATTCGTTTGAACGAGTTGCTGAATTTTGACTCTAGTCCGGCAAGAATTCTTTGAGTCTTCAAACAAGAATCCATTCCGGACAAGAGCTTACTCATACCTTAACATCTCACGGTTACTAGCCAATTATACAACACTTGTGGAACACGAACTTGTGGTGACTAAAGCGGCTAATACCTTGACGATGGAAGGAACAACATCTCACGATGCGGATACTAATGCTCTTGACTCAATGAGGGCCACTCTTGAGGCCGTTACCCGGATACTTGAAAGGATGAATTCTGAATTTGGGGCCGTGAGAGGGGATTTGGCAGCAATAAGGGGGGATGTATCGACTATTAGTGGGAGATTAGAACAAGTGGAGAGTCAAAGGAACTCTCGGCCTTCTACTCCTCTACATGTATCTACCAATGGTCATGATAGAACCTCCTCCGCAACCATCACCCCTGAAACACTCCACCAAATGTTAAATGCACCCCAAGCTCCACTAAATACCGCAAGCCAAACTACCTATTTTCCTCCAAATCGAGACTCCACTAGACCAAGACATTTCCAAACCCCTCCAATTCCACAAGAGGGATTTGAACGCCAAGAACCTCCACTAAATCCGAACCCAACATTCCAAGCTCCACTAAACCAAAGACCGCCAATTCCAAATCCTCCGAATCAAAACGGCCAAGGCCGGCCAGCCCACTTTGAAAGATACGGTAGAGAGGAGTATGAAGGAGATGGAACCTTTGATGATGCTTATATGAGGGAGGAGGAGTTAAGAGGGGGTCGAGGAGAACCTAGGAGATACCGGGGGTATGGAGATAGGGGAAACCGACACCAAGAGAGAGACGTAGGCATCAACACCATCAAGTTGAGCCTACCCATCTTTAAGGGTGAAAGTGACCCCGAGACCTACTTAACTTGGGAATCGGCTTGTGACAAGGTTTTCCAAGTTAATGACATCTCGGAAGAAAAGAAGAGTTGCTACGCTATAGCTCACCTCGAAGGCTATGCTAACACTTGGTGGGAATATGTTAAGCGATTTGGTAATGAATTAGTTGATGCGCAGCCACCACCTTGGTTTCGGTTAAGGTACTTGATGAGACAATGATACCTTCCCGAGAGGTATCGTCATGAATTGCTTGCTCGATTATATGGTTTGCGGCAAGGAGGCAAGAGTGTGATGGCCTATTTTGACGAGTTCCAACAACTCATGTTGAAACTTGATCACCGTGGGGAGAAAATCAGCCACGACATCATCCGGTTCAAGTGTGGATTGAACAAGGAGATCTCCACTCACTTGACCCTTCACCGGTTTGAAACTATTGACGGTATATTCCAAGCGGCCCTAGAGATTGAAAGGGAACTTAAGGAGAGATCAACCTTCAAGGCAAGGGTACAAACCCCCTCGGGTTGGCCCAAAAGCAAGGACCAACCCGGTCCTACAAAGCTGCCCGAATCCAAAACAGTCCCTAAGTTTCCTCCGAAACCGGAAGCCTACAAATATCCCAATCCAAAGGGTTTCCAATGCTTCAAGTGCCAAGGTTGGGGACATAAGGCCAATGAATGTCCGAACCAGCGTAATGTGATCCTACGAGAAGGGAAAGTGTACTACCTTGGTGAGGAGGTGATTTCCGAAAGGGGGAGGATGAGGCCGAGCCTCAAGATTGAGAGGAAACTGGAAATAGACCACTTGATGACGATGATAATAATGATGATGATGATGGTGGTGAAATCATTTACCCACAAGAAGGGGAATGTGTTGTTCCTAACTTTGTAGTTAGACGTTCTATGATTAGTAAGGCAATAGACAACCCTAGCCAAAGGGAAAATCTATTCCATACTAAATGCCTTGTAAAGGGGAATGTGTGCACTTTGGTGATTGATAGTGGTAGTTGTACGAATGTCGTAAGTGTCTCTACGGTAAAATTTCTGAAATTAGCAACTACCCCTCATGCTAGCCCTTACAAGTTGCAATGGTTGAACGAATGCGGTGCATTAAAGGCCATAAGGCAATGTGTGGTACGGTTTAAGGTAGGGAACTACCAAGACGAGGTGCTTTGTGATGTGATACCAATGCAAGCATGTCATTTATTATTGGGTAGACCTTGGCAATATGATAGGTCTACCAAACATGATGGGAGGACCAACCGATATTCACTTGAGAAGGATGGTCGGAAGGTCACTCTTTATCCTCTTTTGCCATCACAAGTGAATGAATTACATCAAAAGATGAGGGAGTTGAAGGAGAAGGGAAACCAACCCGAAAATGATGAAAAGGAGGGAGAAACCGTGGGTGGGGCAGTAGGGACTCCCGGGACTGCCTCAACGTCAAATGGGCAAGAAAGCATGGTGATGTTGGCTAGAAAGAAGGAACTTTTCTTAGATCATGACGTGGACATGCCTATGCTTCTTTTGGCTCATTGTTTTAATACTAACCCCACTAATTCTTGTATTTCTCCTTTGATTTCTCGTTTGTTGCAGGATTATGAAGATGTATTTCCTAAAGAACTTCCGCAAGGATTGCCCCCACTTCGGGGAATTGAGCATCAAATTGACTTTGTACCGGGCTCACAATTGCCAAATAAACCGGCTTACAGGAGCAACCCTACGGACACCAAAGAATTGCAACATCAAGTTGAGGAACTCCTCAACAAAGGTTACATCAAGGAGAGCATGAGTCCGTGCGCGGTTCCGGTGCTACTAGTGCCTAAGAAAGATGGAACTTGGCGTATGTGTGTGGACTGCCGAGCCATTAATAAGATTACGGTAAAATATCATCACCCTATCCCTAGGTTAGATGATATGCTGGATGAATTGAATGGTTCGTGTTTATTTTCCAAGATTGATTTAAGGAGTGGCTATCACCAAATAAGAATGCAACCCGGTGATGAATGGAAAACCGCCTTCAAGACTAAATTTGGTCTCTATGAATGGATGGTTATGCCATTCGGCCTAACAAATGCTCCAAGTACTTTCATGAGGCTAATGAATCATGTGATGAAGCCATTTATCGGAAAGTTCGTTGTTGTTTACTTCAATGATGTCTTGGTTTATAGTAAGTCAATTGATGAGCATGTGATACATTTACAATGTGTTTTTGATGTCCTTAGGAAGGAAAAGTTGTATGCAAATCTGGAGAAGTGCTCTTTTGGTGTCAATGAAGTTGTTTTCTTAGGTTTTGTTGTTAGTTCAAGAGGGGTCGAAGTGGATGAATCCAAGATAGATGCTATCAAAAATTGGCCAACCCCGCAAACCATTAGCGAAGTGAGAAGCTTTCACGGGTTAGCTAGTTTTTATAGAAGGTTTGTCAAAGGATTCAGCACCATAGCCGCCCCTTTAACCGCGGTTATTCGAAAGGACCAGCCCTTCAGGTGGGGTGGAGAGCAAGCTAAGGCTTTTGAAACCTTGAAAGCTATGCTCGTTTCCGCGCCTTTATTACAATTGCCCAACTTTGATAAGACCTTCGAAGTTGAGTGCGATGCTAGTAAAGTGGGCATAGGGGCTGTTTTGATGCAAGAAGGTAAGCCCGTTGCTTATTTCAGTGAAAAGCTCAAAGGGGCAACTCTTAATTACTCAAGTTATGATTTGGAGTTGTACGCCCTTGTTAGAGCTTTGGGAAATTGGCAACATTATTTGTGGCCTAAGGAGTTTGTGATACGAACGGATCATGAGTTGTTGAAACACCTTAAGAGCCAAGACAAGCTGAATAGGCGTCATGCTAAATGGATTGAGTTCATCGAGACTTTCCCTTATGTAATTCATTATAAAAGGGGAAAGGAAAATGTTGTTGCCGATGCCTTGTCTAGGAAGCATGTGCTTGTTGCTACCTTGTCTTCGAAACTGATGGGTTTTGAGAGCTTGCGGGTGTTGTATCCCGAGGATCCTACCTTTGCTCCTATTTTTAGGGAATGCGAAGAGTGGGGAAGGGACCGTTGGCTTAAGGAGAATGACCATTCCTCCTACTCTCGGTTTGATGGGTATTTGTTTAAAGGGAGGAGGTTGTGTGTTCCTTCCAGTTCTTGGAGGGAATTATTTGTGAGGGAGGCCCATGACGGAGGCCTCATGGGTCACTTTGGGGTAGACAAGACCCTCAGAATCTTAGAGGAGAACTTCTATTGGCCCAAAATGCGCAAAGACGTCACTAAAATTTGTAGTCAATGCGTGGCCTGCCGGAGTGCGAAATCTCGTCTCCTACCTCAAGGGTTATACACCCCACTCCCTACTCCCCTTAGGCCTTGGTTGGACATTTCGATGGATTTTGTTTTGGGGCTGCCAAGGACTAGAAAGGGCCGAGATAGCATTTTTATTATTGTTGATCGATTCTCTAAAATGGCTCATTTTATTCCATGTGCTAAAACTGAGGATGCTCCTAGTGTAGCTTCATTATTTGTTGAACATGTTGTCAAGCTTCACGGGGTACCGAGGACTATTGTGAGCGATAGGGACTCCAAGTTCCTAAGTCTCTTTTGGAAGTCCATCTGGGGTAGGCTTGGAACGAAGTTACTTTTCTCCACGTCTTGCCACCCACAAACCGATGGCCAAACGGAGGTAGTAAATAGAACCTTAGGGTCTATGCTGCGTTCTATGGTTAAAGGTAAACTGACTTCATGGGAAGATCACCTACCCTTGGTGGAATTTGCATACAACCGGGTAATACATTCGAGCACGGGAATGACTCCCTTTGAATGTGTTTACGGCCTGAATCCCCTTACCCCTTTAGATCTCACTCCTTTGTCTAGTGATCTCATGACCAGCTTAGATGGAAATAAAAGAGCCGAGGCAATGAAGAAAATGCATGAGACGGTGCGGAGCAAGCTGGAAAAGAAGAACCAAGACATTGCAAAAAGAGTAAACAAAGGGAGAAGACGACTTGTGCTTGAACCCGGAGATTGGGTGTGGGTGCATCTTCGAAAGGATCGGTTTCCAGCTCAAAGGAAGTCCAAGTTGCTGCCAAGGGGTGATGGTCCTTTCCAGGTACTTGAGAGAATCAATGACAACGCATACAAGATTGACCTACCACCGGAGTATCAAGTGCACAACACTTTCAACGTTGGTGATCTCTCCCTCGTGGATGCGGTTGAAGATGACCACACACTGAATTTGAGGTCAAATTCCTCTCAAGATGGAGAGGATGATACGGTTGGGGCAGCCTCCACAAGTACACAACCCTTCACACGAAGCCAAGCTCGGGAATTACAAAAACTCCAAGCTTTGTTCATGCAAATGGCCGTGTGTGAGTTGGTGATTGAACCAGCCAAGGACCTAAACATTTTTATATGTGAAGAAGGGTCTTAATGGGCCATGAACTAGTCTCCAAGGCTGGCCCAAAAGGCAAGGGGCGGATGGGCCTTTTAGCCTTTTCTTGTTGTAGTATAAATAGGACATATTAGAGAGTTGGTCTTTAGTTTTTCAGATTTCAGAAATTGTAACCTAACATCACATAACATTTCTTCTCTCTTCCTCTCTTGGAAGCCGCCACTATCTCCTCACAAGTAGAGGGATACTTGTGTTGTATCTTTGGTTAGAAACAAGGGTTTTGAGGTTGTTAAGTACCTCTTCGTCCTCGTAAGAACTTGGTGTTTACATTCAGCAGATTTCGGGTCCTTCTCTTGAAGTAGGGTTCTTAGTTTTCTTGAATGTTTATGTCAAGTTATCTATCTTTCATTATCTTGTTGTTGTTACTGATTTTTGTTAACTTCAAGTCTAGTGAAGCCGTGTGGGGCTCTTTTCGATTCACTAGCATCGTTATCCATCTTATTGTTCTTGTATTGTTGGACTGAAAAACCGAAACAAAAACTGGTTGTTCTTGTGTTATTGGACTGAAATCCGTGGCATCTTGAAGCTCTTGTTGTTGTTGGTTTTGATCTTGTATCAAGATGAAACAAGGCAAAATAGGACAAAGGCAAAGTAAGAAATTTAGGTATTCTAAGAAGGAAAGAGACTATCAGATAGTGGTAGGGATGGCAGGCAATGGGCTAGGAAAAAGTGCAAAAAATTTTGATTTCTACTCTTTCGCTATTGCTCCTTATCTAAAGCCGTTGGGTGATTGATGTTTCCAGAATGATAGTGGATTTAGGGAACTAGGTGCCCAGTCCTAGGCTAGTGAGGATTAGTTGGCTTCATCTTATCCCCCTTGTTATTTCTGTGGGCAGGTATATTATAGAGTTTGTGATAAGGGAAGAAATCAATGTTTTAGGTATGGTTATCATGGTCATATATTGTGGGATTATCCTTCAGCTAAGGATTCTATTGGGGCGAATAAGGTTCCTATTACTACTACTTTAGCCCCAAAACCAGAGAGTGCAACTTTTTATGTTGGCATAGTCCAAAATCATCTGTATGCTTTTGCTACCCATCAAGAATCTGAGGCTTCTCTTGATGTTGTCACTGGTATTCTAAAACTTTTTTCTCGTGATGTGTATTCCTTGGGTAATCAGTGGCCTACTCTTTCTTATGTGACCCCATATATTTCTATTCATTTGGTTTTGATCTTGAGTGTATACTTAATCCTTTGTTTATGCCTACCCCATTGGGTGACTCTATTATGGCTAGAAGATTCTATAGAGGTTGTGGGGTGTCTATTTGTGGTAGGGAATCATTAGTGGATCATATAAAGTTAGATATGTTAGACTTTGATGTTATCTTGGGGATAGATTGACTTCACTTGTGCTATGCCGCTCTTGATTGTAGGACACAAAAGGTTAGTTTCTAATTCTTGAATGAAGAAGTGATTAAGTGGAAAGGTAGTTCGCTAGTGCCTAAGGGAAGGTTTATTTCATATCTTAAAGCCTAAAATTATTTTTGGTCAAGTTATTTAGTTTGTCTAATACCCTAATAGTATTTATGGATCTTATGAATCGAGTATTCTATCAATTTCTTGACTTGTTCGTCATTATGTTTATTGATGATATCCTAGTGTATTCAAAAAGTGAGGTAGATTATGTCAATCACCATCATGTAGTGTTATAAACCCTTTAGGATTAATGTTTGTATGCTAAGTTTTCTAAGTATGAGTTCTTGTTGAATATTGTTACTTTACTAGGTCATGTCGTTTCTAGTGAAGGAATCATAGTAGACCCACAAAGTTACAGTGGTGAAGAAATGGACTAGACCCACAAATCTAATTGATATTTAGTATTCCTTGGGTTTATCTAGGAATTATAGAAGGTTTATGGGGAGTTTCTTGTTGTTTTCTACTCCACTGACTAAGTTGATTCAGAAATGGTAAAGTTTTTGTTGTCTGACTCTTGTGAGGGTAGTTTTAAGAAGTTGAAAGATAAGTTGACTTCTACTCCAATTTTGACCCTACCTGAGGGTACTGACAATTTTGTTGTCTATTGTGATGCATCTCATATGGGACTTAGCTGTGTTTTGATGGATTATGGCAAGGTGGTGGCGTATTCTTTTAAGAAGCTAAAAGTTTATGAGAGAAATCATTCAACTCATTATTTTGAGTTGTTGGCCATGGTTTTTAAGGTTCTTGCATCATTATTTGTATGGAGTTTGTATGGACATCTTGTCAGATCACAATAGCCTGCAATATATGTTCACCTAGAAAAAGTTTAATCTCCAACCAAGGAGATGGCTTGAGTTACTTAAGGATTATGACATAAGTCTTTATTATCACTGAGGTAAAGAAAATTTGGTTGTTGATTCACTTAGCAAGTTATCCATGGAAGATTATCTTATGTGGACAAGGAGAAGCAATGCTTGGTGAAGAATATTAATCTTTTGGACTCTAAAGATAGAGGTGTGATTGTTTAAGAGGTGGTTAAGTCTTTTGTTAGTACTAAAGTGAAGGAGAATTAGATTTTTGATTCTATTTTAATAGAAATCAAGGATGATGTGGGTTAGTAGAAGGTGATGGATTTTGAGATTGGTAGTAGTGGTACCCTGAGGTAGCAAGGTAGATTATGTGTTCCCAATATTGATGGGTTCTGAGAAAGAATTGTGGTTTAGTCTTATGAGTCTTGGTTTATGGTTTATCCTAGCTCGATAAAAAGATGTATCATGATTTGAAGGATATGTATTGGTGGAACCACATGAAGAGACATGTGGCCAATTTTGTGTCTAAGTGTATGGTTTGTTAATAGATGAAAGTGGAGTACTTGATAATTGGTGGTCTATCTTAAGAGAATGAGTTGCCTGTGTGAAAATGGGAAGTGATTAATATAGATTTTGTTATTGGTTTTCCACAGTCTCATAGTCAGTTTAATTCGATTTGGGTTATTATTGATAGAATTACCAAGTCTGCTCATGTCTTGCCTGTGAGGACTAAGTATGATGCAGAGGATTATGCGAGGTTGTTCATTCAAGCGATCATCAAGTTGCACGGTGAGTTAGTTTTTATCTTCTCAGATTGAGGTACAAAATTCTCATATCACTTTTATTGTTCATTTTAGAGAGATTTGGGGACAAACATGAACTTAGCACCGTTTTCCATTCTCGGATGGTAGGAAAAGTGGAGAAGACTATTTTGACTCTAGATGAATGCTAAGGGCTTGTGTGATTGATTTTAGATGTAGTTGGGATGATTATTTTCCTCTTATAGACTATGCGATAATAACAACTATCATTCTAGTATTTATATAGCTTTATTTTAGGCTCTATATATTAGGAGATGTTGCACTCCTATTGGGTGGTTCAAAGTTGGTTAAACTAGATTGTTTGGTCCTGACATAGTCCATCAGGCCATAGAAAGGATAAAGGTGATTAAGCACAGTCTTAAGACTTCTTAAAGTTTCCAAAAGTCCTATGCATTATGAGGCGAAGGGAGTCAAAGTTTGATGTTAGTGATTGGGTATTCTTAAAGGTGTCTCCTATGAAGGGAGTGATGTGGTTTGGAAGGAAAAAAAAGCTAACTCCTCATTGTGTTGGCCCTTAATTGATTTTAAGGCGAGTGGGCAATGCCAATTATGAGTTGGAGTTGCCTATTAGTTTGGATTCTATTCATCCGGTCTTCTTTTGAAACACCCTGGTTTCTAGACCTCAAAATATTTCCTAGATTTTTGGTTTATAGGAATGATAAAACTTATGGAACAAGTCGTATGCTTCGGTATGGATGGTATGGTCTAGTCATATTCTGACTAGTATTGGTTAGTAGGATGGATGTAGTTATTGGAATGGGTAAGATTTTGGCAGTACGAGTCGTGTAGTTAGGTACAGATTATTTGGTTACTTCACTTAACCTTATAACTTTGTGACTTAGGTGGGATTTGAGTATGAGTGGCTCATCATGAGCAGTAAGCCAGGGTATGAGTCATACCCAAGACTCGTAAGGTGGTCAGTGTTCAAACCTTTTGGGATTCTATTCTGTTAGGGGTACGGTTTATGGGTACTATTTGTACACTTGGATACGACTTGGGTTTAGGTGTGTCATATGGGTCCAAGGGAGAAAACCTAGGGTACGAGATGTTGGTACCACTCGTACAGAATGAGTATGACTCGTAAGGGTCATTCCTACCCTATGACAAAAATTAAATGCAGTTTAAGAGAGGGCAATCTAGATATTTCCCCACTTATCCTAATAAGTCCCCACGACTTATATTCTTATCAGGAGGTTATTTTCCCTATTATTCTATTCTTAAACTCTTAGAAAACACACTTAATTCCTCTTAGAGTTTTGCGCAAAGGAAGCTAGTGTTTCATCTAAATTAGTAGATTGAGGCTTATCCTAGTGATTTCTCTCTATCATCATCTTGGTTTAAGGCAAATTCTCTTCCCTCATTGTTAGTTCCAACTAAAGGCATGGTTTTATACAATGTTATCATGATTTGATGTTGTAAGATTTTGGGTTTTGAAGTATAATTTGGGGGTTTTGGTTATAAATACTTGGTTACGGTTTTCACATTCTTTAATCATGCTTTTATATGATTTAATAGTGGTTTTGGATAATTGTTTGCAAGGGAGTTGTTATTTGGTGATGGGCTTTGGTTTTTGAAATACTATGCCCCTAATGTGTTTCATAAAATGCCTGTAACAATGCTCTCACTATCATATTGTTTTTTAATGGAACTTATACATGGTTTACACTTAGTAATGGAACCCTAAATGATATGAATGGTTTAAATGGTTTTGGAATGTTTTGTCTTAATAAACATGCTAGTGGTGTACACAAGAATCCCCCAAGTTAACTGGATAACATGATCCATGGTACATGGGAATCCTTTGATCCAAAAAAAGGTTTGGCTAAGGACAATACTTGCAAGTTATAGTCACTGTGATGATACTACTAATAATGGCCTTGGTTAATAATAAATGGATGATAGTTTGGTTGTTTGGTAATGGTTTTAATTGTGCTTAAATGAGGGAGGGGGGGGGGAGAGAAGTGTAGCAAAACTATGGAAGGTAGAGGTCCTGGGGGGATCAAAATTGAAAACTCATATTTTTCGATGTGAGGTTTGGTCCTGTGACCATGTGTAAGATGTCATACTTTAAATTTTGGGGGATATACTAGTCATCCCAGGTTCTTTTCTCTGGTTGTGCAGCTTCATGTACTGGGGCCCTTTTACCAGGGGGAGATGAACCTATATAGCCCATGGGTAGTATTAGAATGGCAAAGCTACATAGACTAGGTAAAGGTTTTAAATGGCATGCTAAACCTAGTTTCCTTTCCCAGCATAGATATATATATATGTATGGTTTGTGTGCATATATATGGATTTACATGGTTTTATAATTGGCATTATTTTATCCTTATAATGATTTGATACTAGCGTTCACTCACTAACCCACCTTTGAGTGGTTGTATTCCTACACATTGAAGCAACTAACCATTCCACTCCCCCTACTTAGCATTTGAATATTTAGGGATCAACTTTTGGATTGAAGTGGTGACCTTTCAGCTATTTGGAAGTCTCCATTTCCTGGATGTTCTTTCATACTCTGGATTATTTATGGATATTGGTTTTGGCTATGGTTGGGGGAATATCCTAGCTAGATATTTGTATTATTTTGGTTAGAGGCTTTTGTTGATTTACTATAGGTGGGTATGGGCCGGATCAGTATTGGGGTCATCCTTAGTATTTGTATTGGTATTGGGGCTGACATCATTGGACAAAATTTATCAGTGTTCCATTATCTTTTATTTTAAGATTATATATCAAATTATTGAAGGAACTTAATTGGTTATGGTCAGATTTATGGTTTTGGTTTGGCTTGGTATTGTTGGATAGTTGGTATGGTATGATTGGAATCGGTTTGGTTAGTCATGGTTGTGATCCTATCCTAGAGTCTTAATGTAAGTTGTTGTGCTATCTTGTTATATGCTCAAAATTTAACCAACTCAGGGCAGACGGCTGGAGGTTGGGTTGGGTTGTGGGGGTAGTCTTTGGTCTCAATCAGACATGGGACACCCATTACAATAAAGCCCCACGTTAGTCCATGTTAAGTTGGTATTAGAGATTTAGGTTCATGTTCAATTGGAAGTCCACAAAGACGTGTCTGGTAGAATCTCTTTTAGGGCTTTGTAGAATGCTATACTCATAGGATATTGGCTACAGGGAATTTAGGAATGTTTTAACTTCTTGGTATTTTATTTTAAAGCTTGGAGTCTACATCCAGGAATTCTTCTCTAATCGTTGGTTATTCACTTTTTAGACAATGCCTCATCGATTTGGAACAAAAGAAAATTCTTCTATTCTATTTGGTGTTGATATTGATGGGGTACTTCGTACACTTGGAGTTCACACTTGTTCTCAGGGTCCTATCCCTTATTTTTCTGGGGTTCCCTCAATTGCTACAAGTCCTCCTCAAGGTGAGGTAACTTACGCAGAATTTTTCCAGTCTATTCATACTATTGCTCAGTTGGTTACTTCTCAGTCTGAGCGGGATGATTTTGGTAGGTTGTCTAATGAGGCTATAAGGGTTGGCCATTTCATGAAGATGAATCCTTCTACTTTTGCTGATGTGAAGGTGTAGGAGGATCCTCAGGGCTTCTTCGATAAAATGGAAAAAAATATTTAGGGTGATACAAGCCATAAATATGGAAGGTGTAAATTTTATAGCTTATCAGCTCAAGGATTTTGCGTACCAATAGTACGAGGAGTGGGATAGGGATATTGGTGATGTGGAGGAGTTGTCCTTGTGGGATGCTTTTTCTAATGCTTTTCAGGATTGTTTCTTTCCTAAAGAGTTGACGAAAGTAAAGATTCAAGAGTTTGTGAATCTCAAGCAAGGTAACATATCTGTCGAGGAATATGCCTTAAAGTTTCCTTAGCTAATGCTACTAATTTCCTAGCTGACAAGAGAGCGAGGATGATAAATTTTATTTTTAGGCAATTATAAGAGGGCGAGGATGAGAAAGTTCACTTTTGGGTTATCTCAGGATCTGCTCCTTGGAAGTAAACTGCTATGCTGATCAATGATATAGACATTTTGAGGTTGGTTATAAATAAGCAGTAGGTGGAGGAAGAAAAGAGAAAACAAACAGAGTTTGGGAAAGGGATGGTTAAGAGGAGTAAGTTCTATTAGCATACTAGTGCTTAGCATTAGGGTGGTCGGGATGGAGGTAAATAGCCAAGAAGAAGTAGGGGAGTTATGGTTCTTTCTCTACTTCTAGCACTTCTTACCTAAGGCAGTCGGGTGATAGGCGTCTATAAGTTGGTGATAATTTCTTGGCATAGAGTGACCAATCTTGGGCTAGTAGGGATCAGTACACTTCTTTATGTCCTCCATGCCGGTTTAGTAGTCTTCTTCATTAGGGCGATTGTGGTAAAGGCAGGGATAAGTGTTTTAAATGTGGCTATCAAGGACATATGCTTAAGAATTGTTCAATTGGTAAGGAAGCTTTGGGAGCAGTGCTCCATTTGCTTCATCTTCTGCTCCTGTGCCTAGTGGGGCGGTTTCCCTGCCTGGTCCTTCTTCTGGTACCAACACAGATCAAAATAGGTTATATTCTCTTATGACTCAATAGGAATCTAAGGCATCAACTGATGTTATTGCTGGTACATTACAACATTTTTCTTGTGATGTGTGTTGTCTGCTTGATCTGAGGTCCACCCTTTCCTATGTGACCCTATATGTGGTTGTATGTATTGGTTTCGATCCTGATGTTGTTTCAGATTTTTTTTATTTCTATCTTAGTAGGTGACTTGCTTATTACTAAGAGAGATTATATGAAGGGTGTGGCATGTTTTGGTGGTAGGAAGACCTTGGTAGTTCTATTTGAACTAGTTATTGTAGACATTGAAGTCATTTTGGGGATGGATTGGTTACACTCTTGATATGCATTCTTTGATTGTCGGACCTATAAGGTTGTGTTTAGGTTCCATGGTGAACCAGTTATAGAGTGAGAGGGTGGTTCCCTAGATCTTAGGGGGAGGTTTACTTCTCATCTTAGACCTCCGATGTTAATCTCTAAGAATTGTCTCTATCACTTAGTCTGGGTTAAAGATTCTAACTCGGAGGGTCCTTTTTTTCATTCGGTTCCATTAGTAAATTAGATTCCCGAGGTCTTTACAAATGATCTTTAGGGCGTTCCTCCAGATTGGGAAATAAAGTTTCATATTGATTTGGTTTCGAACACACATACAATATCTATTCCTCCTTATAGAATGGCTCTGACTAAGTTGAGGGAACTTATGGATCTTTTGGATAAGGGGTTTATTCATCCTAGTGTATTTCTGTGGGATGCACTGGTGTTGTTCGTGCATAAGAAGGATGGTTCCCTTTGGATCTCCATTGACTATCGATGGTTAAATATGGTAGTAGTTAAGAACAAGTATCCTCTTCTAAGGATTGATGACTTATTTGATCAGTTGCAAGGTTCCAAGTTCTTCTCTAAGATAGATCTCCAGTCTAGGTATCATCATCTTATTATTAGGGAGGAGGATATCCCTAAGATGGCTTTTCATACTCGGTTTGGGCACTTTCAATTCATGGTGATGTTATTTGGTTTTACTAATGCCCCGATGACATTTATGGGCTTGATGAATAAGGTTTTCGTGCAGTTCTCGTATATCCTTGTCATTGTGTTTATTTATGACATTTTGGTTTATTCCATGAGTGAGTTAGATAATGCTAACCACCTCTGTGTGATATTGCAGACCTTAAAGGAATAGTAGTTATATGCCAAGTTCTCCAAGGCTGAGTTTTGGTTGACCATTGTGACTTTTCTTGATTATATTTTTCTTGCAAAGGGATCATGGTGGATCCGCAAAAGGTGGATGTGGTTAAAAGGTGGCCTATACCAATAATTCCAATCGATATTCGGAGCTTCTTGGGTTTGGTTGGTTTGTGGAATGCTTTTTGACGATAGATACTCCTTTGTCTAAGTTGCTTAGAGAAAGATGAAGATTTCTTGGTCAGATGTTTGTGAGGGGAGTTTTGAGAAGTTGAAAGATAAGCTTACTTTGGCTCTAGTGTTGACATTTTATGAGGGCAGTGAGGGGTTTATGGTTTATTGTGATGCATCTCGAGTAGGGATCGATTGTGTCTTGATGCAACATGGGAAGGCGATTGCCTATCCTTCTAGGTAGATAGAGGTGCATGAGATAAATTATCCTACTCATGATTTAGAGCTGTTGGCGGTGGTTTTTGCTTTAAAAATCTGGCGGCATTGTTTATATAGAGTGCACATAGACATCTTTTCTGATCATGAGAGTCTACAATATATGTGCACTTAAAATGAGCTAAATCTCAGGCATAGGAGATGATTGGAGCTTCTCAAGGACTATAATATGAGTGTTCACTATAACCAGGTAAAGCTGATATGGTTGCTGATGCTCTTAACAGGTTATCCATACAGAGTTTGGCTACGGAGAAAGGAAAGTGGGAATTGCTGAAGGATATTCACCGTTTCCTAATCTTGGAGTTCATGCTTAAGGAGAAGCAAGTGCTAGATCCTATCTTGATAAAAGCCAAGAGGGATGTCGGTGAGCAAAAGATAATGACCTTTAAGATCTGTGGTGACAGTACTTTATGGTACCAAGGTATGTTGTGCATTCTTGATATCGACAGTTTGCAAAAAAGGATCTTGGACGAGGCATATAAATTGTGCTATATTTATATCCTGGCTCAATGTATATGTATCATGATCTCAAGGAGATATATTGGTGGAATGGCATAAAAAGGGATGTGGCTGATTTGGTGGCCAAATACATAGTCTATCAATGAGTAAAAGTTGAGCCCCTGAGACCTAGTAGGTTGTATCAAGAAATTGATTTGCTCGAATAAAAATGGGACATATTCAATATGGATTTTTTGGCAGACTTCGTCGATTGTGAAATCAATTTGATTTAATTTGGGTCATAGTGGATAAGATAACAAAGTCTGCGCACCTCTTGCCAATGAGGACTACCTTTTCGATGGAGGGCTATGCAAAGCTGTATCTTCAGGAGATTGTGAAGTTGCATGGGGTACCTATTTCAATTATCTCTAATCGTAGTACACAATTTTCAACTTATTTTTAGTGGTTTTTTTATAAGGTATTATGAACTAAGGTGAGTCTGAGCACTACTTTTCATCCTCAGACAGATGGGCAAGCAGAAAGAACTATTCAAACATGGAAAGATATACTTCGGGCATATATGATTGATTGTGGTGGCATCTGGGTTGAGTATCTACCTTTGGTAGACTTTGCTTACAACAATAGCTATCATTTTAGTATTGGTATGGCCCTTTTTAAGGTATTGTATGGTAGGAGTGTAGATCTCCTACTGGTTAGTTCGAGCTTAGTGAGACGGATATGTTCAGTTAAAATTTGGTTTATCAAACTATAGAAAAGGTGAACGTGATTCAGGATAGGCTTAAGGCTTTCCAAAGTCGCTAAAAGTCCTATATAGATGTAAGGGATATAGACTTAGGGTTTGATGTTGGGGATAGGGTATTCCGAAAGGTATCTCCAATGAAGGGAGTAATGCAGTTTGGTAAAGAAAAAGGGAAAATTAGTCCCATGTATGTTAGTCCTTATGTGGTTCTTTAAAGGGTTGGTCATATGGCTTATGAATTAGAGTTTTCCTCTGGTTTAAGCTCTATTTATCCGGCATTTCATGTTTCCATATTGAGGAAGTGCATCGGTGATCCTTCTTCGAATGTTCCTTTAGGGAGGTTGGGTATCTCGAACTCTCTGTCTTATGAAGAGGTCCTGGTTTAAATCTAGGATAGGCAGGTTTGTGGGTTGTGAACCAAGGATGTGGCTCGATTAAGGTGCTTTAGCGAAACCATAAGGTGGAAGAAGTTACATGGGAAATGGAGAAGGATATGAAGTCCAAGTATCCGCACCTATTTTGTGCTATTGGGTTTCATGCGGAAGGTATGTGGTCTTCAATACATTTTTATTTTTGAGTTTGTCAAAGGAAAGATTAATATATTTGCATCTTTGTTTTCAAACTCTGTTAAAGATTGGAAATATATTTGATAATGCAAATGACTCATGTGTGTGGTTACCCCTACCTTGTCCATCATTCGTGGAAGAATGTTCCTAGTGGGGAAGACTGAAACACCCTAGTTTCTAGACCTTGTAAAATTTCCTTGATTTTTAGTTTCTAAGAAAGAGATGACTTATGGAACGAGTTGTATGCTTGGGTATAAATAGTATAGTATAATCGTATGCTGACCAGTGTTGGTTAGTGGGATGGATGTAGTTACTACAATAGGTGTGATTTGGGTGGTACTCATTGTATAGGTTGGTACAGGTTGTTTGATTACTTTACTTAACCTTAGACTTTGTGACTTAGGTGGGATCTGAGTATGAGTGGCTCTCCATAAGCCTTAAGCTAGGGTATAAGTCATACACAAAACTCGTATGGTGGTCAGCGTTAAAACCTCCTGGATTCTATTATGCCAAAGGTACATTTTATTGGTACCATTCATAAACTTAAATATGACTTGGGTTTAGGTGTGGCATACCTTAGAAAGTGTAGGGTCTAAGGGGGAAAGCCTCGAGTACGAGTGGTGGGTACCACTCGTACAGGATGGGTATGACTCATAAGGGTTAGTCGTACCCTATGATAGGAATTTAATGCAGTTAAAGTGAGGGCAATCTGGACATTTCCCTACTTATCCTAATAAGGTCCCATAACTTATATTGCACTTGGGAAGTTATTTACCCTATTATTCTATATGGAACCCTAAATGATATCAATGGTTTAAATGGTTTAGCTTAATAAACATACTTGTAAGGTACATTGTAATCACCCAAGTTAATTGACTAACATGATCAATGGGTACATGGAATCCCTTGATCTCAAAAAGATTTTGCTAAGGACAATACTTGTAAGTTATAGTCAGTATGACGATACCTCTACTAATGGCCTTGGTTAATAATAAATGTATAATAGTTTGGTTGTTTGGTAATGGTTTTAATTGGGCTTAAAGGGGGAAGGGTGTAGCAAAGCCGTGGAAGGTGGAGGTCCTGGGGGAATCGAAACTGGAAACTCATATTTGCAAGTATAAGGTTTGGTCCAAGTGACCGGGTGCATGATGTCACACTTTATATTTTAGGGGGTGTACTAGTCATCCCACGTTATTTTCTCTGGTTATGTGGCTTCACGCACTAGGGACCTTACGGCAGTGGGAGCTGACCGATATAGCACATGGTTAGTCTTAGGAAGGCAAAGCCACACAGACTAGGTAAAGGTTTTAAATGGCATACTAAACCCGATTTTCTTTCTCAACATAGTTATTTATATACGTACGATTTGTGCGCATAGGGATGCATTTACATGGTTTTATAATTGGCATTATTTTATCCTTATCATAATTTCATGCTAGCGTTCACTCGCTAACCCATCTTCTAGCGGCTGTATCCCTATGTGTTACAGGAACTGACTGTTCTACTTCTCCTGCTTAGCATTCGAACATTTGGGGATGAAGTGGTGAGTTTCCATCTATTCGGAAGGCTCCACTAAATAGATATTATTTCATACTCTGGATTATTTATGGTTATTGGTTTTGGACACGGTTGGGGGCATGTCCCTATCAGATATTTGTATTCTTTTGGTTAGAGGCTTTTGTGGATCTACTATAGGTTGGTATGGGCGGTATCGGTATTGGGGCCAGCCTTAGTATTTGTATTTTTATTAGTGCTCATATCATTGGTCAAAATTTATCATTGTTCCATCATATTTTATTTTGGGATTATATATCTAATTATTAATGGAACTTAATTGGTTATGGTTGTATCTATGGTTTTGGTTTGACTTGGTATTTTTGGATGGATGGTATGGGACGGTTGAACTCGGTTGGGTCGGTCATAGTCATAATTTTATCCTAGAGTATTAATGTGAGTTGTTACTTTATTATGTTGTATGCTTGAAATTCAACCAACTCTAGGCAGGCGATTGGAGGTTGGGTTAGTTAGCAAGGGTAGTCTCCAGTCTCAATCGGAATGGGACACCCATTACAACAAGGCTCTGGGTCGTGTCGTGTCAAGCTGGTATCAGAGCTTTAGGTTCATGGTCAATTGAGAGTACACAAAGTTGTGTATGGTAGAGTCTATTTTAGGGGAGTGTAGCATGCCAACTCATAATATATAGGCTACAGGGCATTTAGGAATGTTTCACTCTCTTGGTATTTTATTTTCAAGCTTGGAGTCTAAGTCCTGCAATTCTTCTCTAATCCTTGGTTATTCACTTTTTAGATAATGCCTCGATGGTTTGGAACACAAGGAAATTCTTCTATCCTATTTGGGGATGATGTTGATGTGGTACATCATACACTTGGATTTAACACTTATTCTCAGGGTCCTATCCCCAATTGTTCTGGCATTCTTTCGGTTGCTACTAGTCCTTTTAAAGGTGAGGTGACTAATGAGGAATTTCGCTAGTCTATTCATACAATTGCTCAGTTTGTTGCTTCTCAGGCTGAGCGGAATGTATCTAGTGGCTTGTCTGCTGAGGCCACAAAGGTTGGCAAGTTCATAAAGCTAAACTCCTTCTACTTTTACTAGTGTGAAGGTGGAGGAGGATCCTCAGGGTTTGTTAGATAAAATTGAGAAGATATTTAGGGTGATGCAGGACACAAATGTGGAAGGTGTAAATTTGTAGTTTATCAGCTCAAGAATGTTACGTACCAATGGTACACGAAGTGGAATAGGGATACAGGTGATGTGGAGGATTTGTCCTTGTGGGATACTTTTTCTAATGCTTTTTTGAATTGTTTATTTCCTCAAGAGCTGAGGGAATAAAAGATGGAAAAGTTTTTGAATTTCAAGCAAGGTAATATGTCCGTCAAGGAATATTTCTTGAAGTTTTCTAGAAGGTGTAAATTTGTAGTTTATCATCTCAAGAATGTTACGTACCAATGGTACACGGAGTGGAATAGGGATACAGGTGATGTGGAGTATTTGTCCTTGTGGGATACTTTTTCTAATGCTTTTTTGAATTGTTTATTTCCTCAAGAGCTGAGGGAAGAAAAGATGGAAAAGTTTGTAAATTTCAAGCAAGGTAATATGTCCGTCAAGGAATATTTCGTGAAGTTTTCTTAGCTATCAAGGTATGCTCCTAATTTTGTGGCTGACAAAAGGGAGAGGATGAAAAAGTTCATTTCTAGGCTATTACAAGAGGGGAGAAAGAGAAAGTTCACATTTTGGCTGTCTCAAGATCTGTACCTTGAAAGTAAAACTGCTTTGTTGATCAACGATATGGATATATTGAGGTTGGTTATCCACATGGAGCAAGTGGATAAGGAAATCAGAAAACAGATAGAGTATGGAAAAGGGATGGGTGAGAGGAGTAGGTTCTCTAAACATAGTGGTTCTTAGCATTAGGGTGGTCTGGATGGAGGTAAATAGCCAAAAAAAGTAGGCGAGTTCTTATTCCTTCTTTACTGCTAGCGCTCCTTACCTAAGGTAGTCGGGTGATAGGCGTCCATAAGGTGGTGATAATTTCTAGGAAAAGGGTGACCAATCTTAAGCAAGTGGGGCTCAGTCGGCTTCTTCATGCCCTCCTTGCCGGTTCTGTAGTCGTCTTCATTGGGGATAATATGACGAAGGCAGGGAAAAGTGTTTTAAATGTTTCCAGTCAGGACATATGCCCAAGAATTCTTTGGTTGATAAGGGAGCTGATACGCCCAACTTACAACCCTCGTTAGAAAGTGTAAGCGGTCGCTGTCAAATATAAAACCCAACTGGGTTGAGTATCGAATCCCACAAGGAATACTCTTGTCACTAAGTGTTGTGATTATTAGTAGACTGTTGATCGAAGGTTCCAAGATAAGGGGGGTTTAGTTTAAGAGCACAAGAATACTATTAATGTGACGAATGAGATGATATATGTAATAATATTTAATCACGGAGAAAGACAAGTTAGGGTTATGTCTACCTTGTAGTTTCTACTTCTCTATTAACTATGAGTAATGCGGAATTTATACATGCATGCACTTTTAGAGAGTCGTATTCTAATTATAAATCCAAGTGTTTTTCAACCATCAAGGATTTGTTCACCTTAGCCCTCTCGAACCTAAAGTGTACAACAAATGGTACGAATTCTCCAAGAAGTTAATCCTGCTAGGGCATTAACGTGTAAATAGAGGTTGGAAACCCTATTTTTTTGTCACACTCTCTTTTCCAAACAATAACTTTTCTGTAGAACAAGTTAATGCTATAATGGTGCATTCCCTATGTTTGCAACCATGAGAATTCAATCAAAATGAAGAGAGTAATGATATAAGTGGCATGACACATCATAAATTCACAAACTCATAGCAATAGAGAGTATATTACAAGGTTTCCATAACCTTAACAGATAAGTTTAGCTACTCATGAATACAACGGAAATCAAAACAGACATAATCATCATACCAAAACATAGAATAATCTTTGCGATGGAGATGATTTGCGACAAGAAGATCGTGTTTCTCTCTAGCCGTTGCTCAAGCCTAGCCGTTTTTCTCTGTTCCAAGACTATTACAGAATCTGAATAATTGAATAATGAATGATAATGCTGAAAATTCAGCAATAAGGTTTTTAATAATATCCTTCTCTACTAAGTTACTACTGCATCCTTAAGTATTTAAAAATACTGAGTTTGCCCAAGAAAAAGTTTCCATGCATCACATTCAGTCCAAAAGCTGCCTTCCCTCTTATGTGAAGTTTTCCTTTACTGTCCACAGGTACCCAAAGTACTGAAATCTTCCTCATTGGTACCTGAAAAATATGCTAATCATATAGTTCAACTCACTTAGTTGAAAATAAACTAAAAGTGTAGGAATTATGTATTTTATCCTCAAAACGTAGCTAAAACATGGGTAGGTTTTGGTGCTTGGACGTGTAAATATGACCAACATCAGGAGCTTCAGGAGCAGTCAAAGCTCCAGTTGCTTCATCTTTTGCTCCTACGCCTAGTGGGGCAGTTTCCCTGCCTACTCTTTTTTTGGTACTGGCACAGACCGGAATAGGTTGTATTCTCTTATATCTTGATAGCAATATGAGGCATCCCCTGCTGTTGTTACTGGTACATTACGACACTTTTCTTGTGAGGTGTATTTCTGCTTAATCCAAGGTCCATTCTTTCCTATGTGACACCATATATGGTTGTATGTATTGGTTTCGATCCTGAGGTTGTTTCAGATTCTTTTTTTGTTTCTACTTTAGTAGGTAACTTGGTTAGCTAAGAGAGTCTATATAGGGTTTATGGTATCTTTTGGTGGTAAGAAGACCTTGGTAGTTCTATTTGAACTAGATATTATAGACATTAATGTCATTCTGGGGATAGATTGGTTACACTCTTGTTATGCGTTCTTGGATTTTTGTACCTATAAAGTTGTCTTTAGTTTCCCTAGTGAACCAATTATAGAGTGGAAGGGTGGTTCCCTAGATTTTACGAGGAAGTTTACTTTTTATCTTAGATCTCGGGGGTTAATCTCTAAGGGTTTTCTCTATCCCTTGGTCTGGGTTAAAGATTCTAACTCAGAGTTTCCTTTTTTCATTTGGTTTTGTTAGTAAATGAGTTTCCTGAGGTCTTTACGAATGATCTTTTGGGTGGACCTCTAGATGTGGAAATAGAGTTTAGTATTGATTTTGTTTCGGACACTCGTACAATATCTATTCCTTCCTATAGAATGGCTCCGGCTGAGTTAAGGGAACTTAAGGAGCAGCTTAAGGATCTTCTGGATAAGGGGTTTATTCTTCCTAGTGTATTCCTGTGGGGTGCACCAGTGTTGTTCGTGCACAAGAAGGATGGTTCCCTTTGGATGTGCATTGACTATCAACAGTTAAATAAAGTAACTATCAAGAACAAGTATCCTCCTCCAAGGATAGATAACTTGTTTGATCAGTTGCAAGGTTCCAAGTTCCTCTCTAACATAGATCTCCGTTCTTAGTATCCTCATCTTAAGATTAGGGAGAAAGATATCCCTAATAAGAATTTTCATACTTTGAATTAGCACTTTGAATTCATAGTGATGTCATTTCATTTGACTAATACCGAGGGCATTTATGGACTTGAGGAACAGGGTTTTCATGCAGTTCTTGAATATCTTTGTCAGTGTGTTTATTGATGACATTTTGGGTTATTCAAAGAGTGAGATGGATCATGATAATCACTTCCATGTGATATTATAGACCTTAAAGGAACAGTAGTTGTATACAAAGTTCTATAAGTGTGAGTTTTGATTGAACATTGTGACTTTTCTTGGTCATATTATGTCTAGCGAAGGGATAATAGTTGATCCGCAAAAGGTGACCATAGTTAAAAAGTGGCCTAAACCCACGACTAGAATCAACATTCAGAGCTTCTTGGGTTTGGCTGGGTATTATCAGTGGTTTGTTGAAATTTTTTTTATGATAGCTACTCCTTTAACTAAGTTAACTCAGAAAAAGATGAAGTTTTCTTGGTCAGATGCTTGTGAGGGAAGTTTTTAGAAGTAGAAAGATAAGCTAACTTCGGCTCCATTTTTTGATATTACCTGAGGGCAGTGAGGGGGTTGTGTTTATTGTGATGCATCTCGAGTAGGTTTGGTTGTCTCTTGATGAAGCATGGGTAGGTGATTGCCTATCATTCTAGGCAGTTGAAGGTGCATAAGAGGAATTATCCTACTCATGATTTGGAGCTATTGGCGGTGTTTTTTTATTTTAAAATCTGCCGATATTATTTATATGGAGTGCACATAGACATTTTTTCTGATCATAAGATTCTACAATGTGTTCACTCAGAAGGATCTACATCTCAGGAATAAGAGATAATTGGATCTTCTCAAGGACTATGATATGAGTCTTAACTATCACCATGTAAAGCTAACGTAGTTGATGATGCTCTTAAAAGGTTATCCATAGGGATTCTGGCTCATGTGGAGAAAGGAAAGCGAGAATTGGTGAAGGATATTCACTGTTTGGCTAATCTTGAAGTTC
The DNA here is from genome assembly GCA_030864225.1 of Capsicum baccatum var. pendulum. NCBI lineage: Eukaryota > Viridiplantae > Streptophyta > Magnoliopsida > Solanales > Solanaceae > Capsicum > Capsicum baccatum. Next base: position 166,502,018 of record CM061550.1, read on the forward strand.
GTCTTTTGGACTCCAAGGATGTTAGTGTTATGGTACAGGAAGTGGTTTGGTCGTCTCTTGGTGCAAAGATTAAGGAGAAACAAGTGTTAGATTCTTTCTTGATAAAAATCCAGAGGGATGTTGGTGAGCAAAAGGTTACAGGCTTTGAGATCTGCAGTGACAGTAATTTATGGTACCAAGGAGGTTGTGCATTCCAGATGTCGATGTTTTGCAAAAAAGGATCTTGGCTGAGGTGCATGAATTGCGCTATGTTTATATCCTGGCTCGACCTATATGTATCATGATCTCAAGGAGATGTATTGGTGGAATGGAATGAAAAAGAACATGACTGATTTTATGGCCAAATGCATAGTATGTCAATGAGTAAAAGTTGAGCACATGATACCTGGTAGGCTGTATCAATAAATTGATTTGCTCGAATGAAAAGGGGAGATAATCAATATAAATTTTGTTACCAGTCTTCCTCGATCGCGAAATAAATTTGATTTGATTTGGGTCATAATGGATAGGATGACAAAGTCTGCTCACCTCATGCTAGTGAGGACTACTTTTTGGACAGAGAGCTATGCAAAGCTATATCTTTAGAATATTGTGAAGTTGTATGAGGTACGTGTTTCAATTATCTCTGATCATAGTACACAATTTTCATCTTATTTCTAGTGGCCTTTTCATAAAGGATTGGGTACTAACGTGAGTTTGAGTACTACTTTTCATTATCAGATGGATGGTTAAGTAGAAAAACTATTCAGACATTGGAGGATATACTTCGGGTGTGTGTGATTAATTATGGTGGAAGTTGGGTTGAGCATCTACCTTTGGTAGAACTTTCTTACAATAATAGCTATCATTCTAGTATTAGTATGGCCAATTTTGAGGCATTGTATGGTAGGAGGTGTAGATCTCCTATTGGTTGGTTCAAGCTTAGTGAGGTGGATATGTTCAATTCGAATTTGGACTATTAGATTATCAAAAAGGTGTACGTGATTCAGGATAGGCTTAAGGCTGCCCAAAGCTGCCCAAAGTCCTACTCTGATGTTAGGCATAGATACTTGGAGTTTGATATTGGGGATAGGGTGTTCCTGAAGGTATGTACCATGAAGGGAGTAATGTAGTTTGGTAAAAAGAGGAAGCTTAGTCCTTATATGTTGGTCCTTATGTGGTTATACAAAGGGTTAGTAATGTGGCTTATGAATTAGAGTTTCCCTTGAGCTACGTTTATCTAGCATTTCACGTTTCCATACTGAGGAAATGCATTAGTGATCTTTCATCAAGTATTCCTATAGAGGTGTTGGGTATCTCAGACTCTCTGTCTTATGAAGAGGTCCCAGTTGAGATCTTGGATAGGTAAGTTTGTAGGTTGCGAACCAAGGATGTTGCTTGATTAAGGTTCTTTAGCAAAACCATAAGGTGGAAAAAGTTACATAAGAAGTAGAGGAGGACATGAAGTTCAAGTATCCAAACCTATTTTGTGCTCCTGGGATTCGTGCGAAAGGTATGAGTTCTTCAACATATCTTTATTTTTTGAGTTTGTCAAAAGAAAGATTAATATGTTTGCATCTTTGTTTTCAAACTTTGTTAAAGATTGATAATATATTTGATAATGCAAATGACTCGTGTGTGTGGTTACCTCTACCTTGTCTGTCATTCAGGGAAGATTATTCCTAGTGGGGAAGACTAAAACACCCTGGTTTTTAGACCTTAGAAAATTTCCTTGATTTCTAGATTCTAGGAATGAGATGACTTATGGAATTAGTTGTGCACTTTGGAACGAATGGTAGGTATAGCCGTATGCTGACTAGTGTTGGTTGGTAGGATGGATGTAGTTAATGGAAATGGGTATGATTTGGGTGGTACTTATCGTATAGTTGGGTATGGGTTGTTTGGTTACTTCACTTAACCTTATACTTTGTGACTTAGGTGTGATCTGAGTATGAGTGGTTCACCATGATCTTTGATCCAAGGTTTGAGTCGTACCCAGGACTCGTATGCTAGTCAATGTAGAAACCTTTTGGGATTCTATTCTGCCAGGGGTATTGTTTATTGGTGCTCATCATATACTTGGAGACGACTTGGGTTTGGGTGTGTTGTAACTTAGACAGTGTTGGGTACAAGGGGAAAGCCTAGGGTATGAGAGTTGGGTACATCTCATACAGGATGGGTGTGACTCAAAAGGGTCTATCGTACCCTATGATGGGAATTAAATGTAGTTTAAGTTAGGGAAATCTGGATATTTCCCCACGTATCCTAATAAGGCCCTACGACTTATATTGCTGAGTTAATTTTCCCTATTATTCTATTCTTAGAAAGGTTTGGCTAAGGATAATACTTGCAAGTTATAGTCGGTATGACGATACCTCTACCAATGGCCTTGGTTAATAATAAATGGATAATGGTTTTGTTGTTTGGTAATGGTTTTAATTGGGCTTAAAGAGGGATGGGTGTAGCTAATTCATGGAAGGTGAAGGTCCTGGGGGGATCAAAACTGGAAACTCATATTTTTCGATGTGACGTTTGGTCTTAATGACCGTGTGCATGATGTCACACTTTATATTTGGGGGATGTACTAGTCAACCTAGGTTCTTTTCTTTGGTTGTGCGGCTTCACACACTAGAGCCCTTTCAGCAGGGGGAGATGAACCCATATAGCCTATGGATAGTTTTAGAATGGCAAAGCTACACAGGCCAGGTAAAGTTTTAAATGGCATGCTAAACCTGGTTTCCTTTCCTGGCATAGTTACATATATACGTATGGTTTTTGTGAATATGGATAGTTTTACTTGGTTTTACAATTGGCATTATTTTTTCCTTATCATGATTTCATGCTAGAGTTCACCCGCTAACCCATATTCAAGCGACTATATCCTAACACGATGCAGGAACTAACCGTTCTACTCCTCCTGCTTAGAATTGGAACATTCGGGGGTCATCTTTTGGATTGAAGTAGTGAACTTCCAACTATTCGAAAGGCTCTCTTTCATGGAGTTATTTCATATACTGGATTATTTATGGATATTGGTTTTGTCTATGGTTGGGGGCATGTACTAACCAGATATTTGTATTCTTTTGCTTAGAGATTTTTTTAGAAATACTCCGGGTTGGCATGGGCGGGATCGGTATTGGGGTCAGACTTAGTAATGGTATTGGTATTGGGGTTAACATAATTGGACAAAATTTCTCACTGTCTTATCATATTTTATTTTAGGATTATATATCTAATTATTAATGGAATTTATTTGGTTATGGTTAGATTTATAGTTTTGGTTTGGCTTGGTATGGTTGGATGGTATGGGACAGTTGGACTCCGTTAGGTCAGTCACAGTCGTAAACCTATCCCAGACTCTTAATGTGAGCTATTATGCTCTTTTGTTATATGCTCAAAATTCAGCCAACTCAAGGCAGGCTACTGGAGGTTAGGTTAGGTAGCGGGGGTAGTCTCCGATCCCGATCGAACTTGGGATGCCCATTACGACAAGGCCCCAGGTCTTGTCATGTCATCCATGTTTTGATGTTTTATAAGTGCTTGGGTGATACTTCTTTGGTTGTTCCCTTAGAGTGTGTTGGAGTTTCAGACTCCTTTTATTATGAGGAATTCCCAGTGCAAATTTTTGATCGACAAGTCTGTCGATTGTAAATTTAGGATGTAACTTCGGTGAAAGTTCTATGGAGAAATCAGAAGGTTGAAGAAGCTACTTGGGATGCTGAAGAGGACATGAAGTCCAAATATCTATTCTTATTTTTCACTTTGGAAAATCATGCTTAAGGTATGTGTATTCCTTAATATCTATGTTTTCTGTCTTTGTTAAAGAAAAGTGTGGTTACGTTCTGTATTAAATCATGCTAATAGATACCTTGTCTAATCATTCAGGGACGAATGATCCGAGGTGGTGAAAATGTAACACCCCAGATTTTTGGTCCTAAAAAATCCTTCAGCTTTGAGCTCACTGCCCAACCTATGGCTCACTATACGAGTCGTAAGGTCGCTATACGGGTCTTAAAGACCCTAATCATAGCAAGACTAGTGTGCTAGCTTAAAGTTTATATTATGACTAAAAATATGGTTTAGCAGTCGTAAAGACTCTGTAGATTCGTATAATACCAAATCGTAGCATGACCAGTAAAGTTTGCCAAAGTTGTAGCATTGATCATGACTAGACTAAAAGAGTTGTAACGACTCTATGCAAGTTGTAAGGTACTAATCGTCGGGTGAGCAGTGTGTTAGCCAAATGCTTCTTTCTTGGTTATGAATAGAGCCCTATGAGTCATAGGGTCTCTTGAAGAGTTATATAATATTAGTTGTAAGGTCACCATAGAGGGGTCCCTTAGCTACTATCCAGACTACGACTCAAGGTGACGAGTCGAAGTGAGTCCTTACGAATCATATAGTGACCCGTAGCCACTAGCGATAATTTTTTAGCTTTTAATGAAGGTAACTTTGGACATTTCCATATTTACCTACTTAAGACGCATGACCATCCAACACCTTTGGGGAATTATTTCAACACTTATCAACCAAAACACTCTCTCAAACTCTCTTAAAACTCTAAGGCAAAATCAAGCTAGTGTTTCTCGCAGTTGTTTATCTAAGGGCTTGTGGATTGATTTTTCTCCATAATTCTTGAAATCTCTGGCATGTTACTCTTCCCCATGTATTATTTTTTAAAATAAGGTGTTTCTAAATTGTTATTCATGCGGTTTTGACGTTAGTTTTGGAACATGGGTTGAGGGTTTTGAATGATAAGTTTCCTAAATGTTGTTCCCATGGTTTATATGTAAATTTTCATGATTTATCGATAGTTTTAAACTTGTGGGGTGCATGAGCATGGTGAATAAACTACGGGGTTGTGAATTCCTTCAATTTTGTGAGTATTGACAATTGAATTAGTAATAACCTCAACCCAATATTGTGAAGTTGGTTTTAAACATAAAATTATGCACATTGAACTATTCTTGAACTATTGGATGGCATAAGAGGCCCAAAGAAACATAAATGGGTTTAAGTCCCAATTGACTAAATGGGTTTGAGTCCCAATTCACTAAATGTGTTTTAAGTCCCAATTGGTTAAATATTTTGAAGTCTTGTTGGCTGATGGGTTAGAGTCCCATTTAGATAAATGGGTCAGAGTCCTGTGGGCTGTTGGGTTGGGTACCAAAAGGCTAAATAGGTTGGAGTCTCATAGGCTATGCGCTGAGAGGTTAGAGTCCCCATTGTCTAAGTGGTTTAATTTGGAAAAATAATAAGCTTGTATGTGTAAGGGTATGACGACACCTATGGTATGCCTAGATAAATGACTCCTTGAATGATTGAATGGGTTATATGCTAAATGCCTTATTTAGGATTAAACGAAATTGTGTAGAAAGGCCGTGATAGTGGAGGTCCCAAAGGGATCAATAATAGAAATTGCATTTGCTGGCACGGAGGTCGAAATAACCAGGTTATTCGAGTCCCCCTTATTACATGATTGGGTGTTCAAGTCACCCTTAGTATATGATTAGGAGGTTTGAGTCTCCCATGTATATATATTATGATTATTCTCTATTTCGTGCAGCTACACGCACTGGGGCCGGACTAGGGGGTAAGAACTGGGGCTCATATAGCCCGTGGGTACTATTATGACGATTAAGCTACACAATCCATCTTAATGTATATGCATTGAATTTGACCGATTTTTGAACTATTGATCATGGCATATTTTATCCCTTACCTGATTAAATGCTAGCACTCAATCCGTTAATTATCTCTAAATACTGTATCCCCACACGATGTAGGAACCGAAAATAATTTTACTTTTTCTATGCGGTGACTAGGTGATTGTGGGATAGCTCATGAGTCATATTGAAGTGGTTAGCTTACTTACTTCCAAACACCTCATTCATGATTTGGTTTCTTCTGTGATATACTTTTCTTTGGTCTAGTTTTGGCTATAGTCGAGGGCATGTCCCGACTTATATTGATTTGGTTTTGTATTGAGGCTTTGTGGTTTACTGTGGACTTGGGAGCTGTTATTGGATTCATAGATTTTATTCTGAGTTATACGTTTCTCTATCTTGCTATATGTTTGGAAATCATCTGTTGTTAGCTGTTTAGTGGTTTGTTGGCTAGGTAAAAGGGGGTGGTCTCCGCTTCACGACAAACTTGAGATACAAGTCATATTCAGGCCTTAGTTTGGGTCGTGACATTAGGATCCTCCTAGAAAATTAGACTTTATGTCTTGTTCACACCCTTCTACTTGGGAATTTATTTTCTATTCAGGACACTCATAAAAAATAAGACATCATTCATCAAACATGTAGTCGGGAAAATAAGGGTTTAAGGCTTAAAGAAGAGTTTTTTAAACTAAGGCCACAAATGATAGAAATACACCAAGCCTGGGCCAATGGGTTACCTCATCCTCCATTTCCCTTTGTTGATACTACAAATACCTATACTTTCTACTATGTCGCAGACTCGACAAACACCGAGAGGTCCAACTCACCAATACCGTCAACCTTAACCCCAAGCCGATACACCAGATTTACCAACTCATCTACAATAAGGTTTATCTCTCTGATATCCAAAATATTCCATTCCTTTTCCTCAGTATGGTTTGTAAAATGCACAATCATATGCTCATCCATCTTCTTATCAGTAATTGTGTGCACCGATCCGTCAAAATCATCCTCTACCCTCATATATTTACCAAGGTACCCCCAAATCCAATTTTCATCCGTGGTTAGAATTTGTAACGAGGAAGAAGCCAAGGGATAGTTTCACACCAACTTGGGAATCCTATATTAATTTGTTATAGAAATTTAGATAATGGGGCATGATTATTCTTCCCCTTAAATATACTCCTGGCCCATATTTAATAAATTTATATCCTAATATATGATGTGCAATCATTATTGTGCTTTTAAAAGAGAAATATAATGGATAATTAAAGATAAATTGATTGTGAGGTAGGATATTGACACTACAGTTGTTGCACAAAATTCTTTTCCAACACACGATATATACAGTTTGCGGAAAATGCTGAGTTAGTCATTGGGGACCCATAATATTTATATTGAGTGGATTGTATTTAATAGTGGTTAAATATCTAGTCATGCTGATGTGCAAACCAGTGGTTAAGATTTCAAGTTTAGCAATTGGGAATTCACTCCACTCCTGAAGTTTTGGTGGTTTGTTTCTTCCATCCAAATTATTTCAATTTTGTAGTTTGGGATTTAGCTTGTCTTGTTTTGTTATTATTTATGTTCAAACCCTTTTATCTTTTACTCAACAAAATTTAGTGTCCCTTTTTGTTTTTATTTAATATATTTTATTTTCTTTACACAGTTCTTTTTATGTTGATTCTAGTTATATGACAGGCTTGTGAAATATTCAGCTAGATCTTAAAATCCAATATAATCATGAAATGTTGAATCAAGAATTTGAAAATTAGAAAAAGAGCATTATGAGGTAATAGATAAAGTGTGAGTCATTGGTGACCGAATTGAAGCCTCACCTGAATGGATTGAGGAAATCACTTTTAGAATCACAAAATGACTTGGTCATCAATGACAAGGTGTATCTCAAGCCTAATGAATTATCAATCAAAGGATGAACAATCTTATTTTTCTAGAGAAGAAAAAGAAAATTAGCTTCAAAAAGGTATGAGTCACTCATTAAGTGGAATGTACAACACAAATGGATCTATATATTTTCACAAGCATAAAATAAATGACAAACACACATGTGCTCAGTTAAGTGAAATATGGAAAAGATATCATAAATGATCTTTATCTTCTACTCTAATATTGCATGTTATGTACTTGCATTGTTAAGAATTGATATGATGAAGGCACTTCACTCTACTATCCTAATATTGTGTTATTCTTTATTTACCCCTTTTGAGCTTTAATTCTCTTTATTTCGTACCCTCTTTTGGAATCAAAATAGACTCTGAAAAAGTTAAAGAAAAGGTCATGAAAACGAAATAGAGTAAACAAAAGTCCAAAAAAAGATAAGTGTCAAGAAAAATGAGTTAAAAAAACACCTAAAGAGAAACAAAGTCAAAGATAAAATAGAGAGTCAAAGTTAGACTTAAAAAAGGAGAAAAATAAAAAATAAATAAAAAGAAAATCAAGAAAAATAATAAAATTTCTGAACTATGTTTGACCTGATTTGCCATGACTAGATACATAGGCAGCCTTACTCTGGGGTTCGGTTCAACCAAATAAAAATGTAAATTACCCTGTTCTTAACACTGATTGAGACAATTCCAAAAGTTGTAAGTCATACCTTATTTTAAATTTTATTTAAACCTCATGTCGTCCTTTCATTCTAACCCTATTCAAAAGCCTCATTACAACAAAAGAAATATTGTCAGATCAGTCTTTTAAAATGTCAAGGTTAAGAATGCGATGGATATAGGACATTATATTTTAGGCACTACTTGTCATCATGAACATAGGAAATAGGAGAGAAATGCAAATGAGAAAGTCTTGTTGGTGAAAACTCTTGTGAGTACAATAAGGCGATTGTGAGTTGATTAAACACAAAAAATGAGGAAGTCTTATTGCTGTTTAGTTTAGTTTATAAATAATGTGATATAGAGGTCCTAAACACTTTTAGTTTAGTATCCTAGTTTGAATCTTTGCTCCTAGAAAACACTCTTTCCAGTCTAAATCTTTCAACCTTAGGATACACACTTTCTAATTTTGGCCTTTCATGTTTCAGAGGTAGGAGATAAAGTTTCTAATTAGACATTTTACTCTTATAAGATGCACTTTTTAGTCAAAATCCCTCATTTTAACTCTTAGGAGATGCATTTTCTAGTCGTGCTCATTTAATTTTTGTACTGATCCTCTAGGTCATTTTGTAAATTTACATGCATTTCCAGTGTTTAGATCCTTCTAACAATGGATACAAGTCACTTATGAATTTCCAAAACTATTGGTTTGATTATTGGAAAGTTCATTTCTGTTATAGGCTCATTTCTCTATTTTAGAGCTTTTATTGTTAAAGAATTATTCTCAGACCAAAATCCAAGTAGATGACCTCAGATGAGAATTCTAACAGTGTCATCATCTCCAAAATATTGATTTTAGACTACGAGGAACCTGTGTTCACGTCCTGAGGTTTCCAAACTCATTTTACGCTATTGGGTGGATTATATTAAAAATAGAACTAAATATGTAGACCCCTTATTTAGTGAAAACATTATAGGATAAAAGTTTTAATGTTTTTATTGAGTCCTAAGCATCAAATTTGGTATGGTAGCATATTTTATTTGTGCACATGGGGTTTTGACCAAATCTCAAGCACTCGGTTAAAGTCCATTTTTGGACATAGCAAAATTTGTTATCTGATACGACCATTTTAGTGCTCATGGAGCCAATTTAGTGCCCATGAGCCGCATAAGCAACTTTTTCTATGAGATGGGGTTCATTTTAGCTGTCAAGGGCTGCTAAAGTGGGCACTGCTTTAGCGCCAAAGTGACCGCTTTAAAGGTGAAGATTCCTCTATAGCTGTAGCCACTTTAGGCGCTAGCTAATCACTTTAGCAACACCTAGGGGATCTTAAATCCCTTTCTTCCCTCAATATTTTACCATTTTGAGATCTTAAAGAGAGGAAAAAGTAGCGAATCATCCATTGAAGATAAGGTAAGCCAGCCTAACACTCCTTTGTCATTTTTAATTCATTTTCACGTCAATTTCTATCTTATTTTATGGCAAATTATCATAAATTAGGTCTTAAAATTCTTAAAATTTAGGAGCTAATTTAGGACTGAATTTTGCACCATTTGTGCTTAACTTTTGAGCACATATTCTTTATTCTTTAAGGGACCTTGTGACAGATTCAATTTTGGATTATGCTTGTGGGCCTTTTTGGCCTACTCTTAACCCAAAATTTCACCCACCCTTTATATAGAAATATGACCATTTTTTCTCCTTAGGACATGTAGGTTACTATTTTGATAGTGTGGTGGCATTTTGGGATCATCGAGCAAAAAAAGGTGTGGATGACCCGAGACTGGTGGTTTAATATTAAGGCAAGCTTATGTCTACTATTCTTCATGAGATAGTGTATTACATATATTTCATGTTAGGTAAGAATGTTAGGATATAATTATAGGTAGATTACCATAACTTAACCTAAATTATGAGTTTAGGGAATAGAATGGTGAATCAACCCTTAAGATGAAATACTTATTATGCTTCTAGAATCCTATTTTCCTAGGTTACTTGCATGTTAGATATAGTTGAGGCTGATAACCTTTTTAGTATAAGATTTACTACTTGACTCGGTGGGTTGACATGGTTTCTCAGATTATGATATTATGGTTATGTTGTATACAAATATTATAGGGACCAAGGCCGTGATATGTTATTAGTTAGACTCTAGGTGAGTGATTTAGTTTTGTTAAGGACGTAGCCATAGTCTATGGACATTTAGATGCTTGTAATGGTATTATTTAGATATTGGTGCTGACATGCATATGTTCGGCACATTCATGCTTATGTAGCGGTATGATTCTAATTGAAAACGTTTTTACTACTATTTCCATAAAAGGATTTATTCCCACTTTTCAATTTTAAAATAAAATCTTTCATAACAGGAATCGTAGCACCTTAATGGATGATTTATGAGCTTTGACACCAAAAGTGATATTTTATAGATTTTCCCAAGGTAGTCTTTGATCCATAATTTTACTACTAGTAGTTACATTGGTCGAGAGAAATTATGACCCTTTTACACTCTTTTAGCCAAAGTTCGAGCCCATGCATTTATTATATGTATATATCTATCTGGTATAGATAGAGTAGATAGAATATTATGATGATTAGATATCCATATTGGGCCTAGGTCGGTGTATTCAGTTACTCCTAAACCCTCAAGGAGCACTTTTGTTCATAAGTCATCGTGCTAAAGAAAAGAGGTCGTCGTAGGTCATGCCTTTACAAGCCATTGAACTAGAGGAGTTCTATACACTAGGTTACATTATGGCACTTGGAGTGGTTATATTTCAATGTTTTTTATTTTATTTTCTCTTATTCTTTATTTCGGTTATATCATTCATCCTCTTGTTTACTATCCTTTATCTTGAGCCTGGTTCTATCAGAAACAACCTCTCAACCTCTTCGGATGTAGTGGTATGGATTGCATACATCTTACTCTTCTCAAACCCCACGCTGTGGTAATACACTAGGTTTTTTATTGTTGTTGTTGTTGTTGTTGTCATTTATGCATGCAAATTGCCTATCACCTATATGCTATTTGGTTCCTATATCTATCAGCCTTATGAGGTGTTACATAGGTATAGGTTAGAGTTTTGCTAGCTGTGTGATTGATGCTTGTTGAGCCTTCTAGGTTATGGGGACCGATTTAGGTATTCTTTGTCCAAACTATCTAGTTACTTTATTATTATAATCATGGTTAATTCATGGTAGGATGATTATGGATTGGTACTGAGATATGAGGTATGATTCTGATTTCTTGTTCTTATTCTTATTTATTAAGAATTTCTCATGTTTAGATGTTTGGATTAGGGAACATGGTTATGAAAGCAATAATTTCTCACATAATCAGGACACCTCGAGATGCTATCTTAACTACCTTATGTCATACCCTTTTGAGTTAGTCATGTATACCTATATATATGTATATATATGTATATATGTATCTATCTATGTATGTATCTAGATATACTATTATAATGTATCCCTCTCTTCATTTATTCATGTTGTATATCTATTCCTTGGCCTTGTATACTACTATATACCCTTCTTCTACTCTTTATTTGTATATTGGCTAGTGATACACGGTATAGTACTTTAGTGCCTGAGTACAACTAGAATAAGATAGTTTATCCTTATTGCCTTCCGAGTTTTAGTATGTTAATTTCATTGATATTTGGCTGTAGTTTACGTTCCTTCTTGTATGTTATCTATATTTGCATTATCTTTGGAGCTCAGTTAGCATTGCCTATTTAGTACCACATATTAGTACTCATAATACACTTCTGTAGCCTACAAATCATTGTATAGTTCTCGCTGCTGTTGTATGCATTGTGCAGAGAAACTATGGACCAAAGATTTAGGGTGATCTCCTGAATTCGGAGTATCACTATTCCCCCTTTTATATATTAGACTGATCTCTATGTTGTATTCAAAGATAGGTTGTATCAGTATATTCATTTAATATTCAATTTTATATTCATGTTATATTAGAAGCTCTTGTATTCCACAAGGTTTTGGAACTGTCTTATATATCAGTCTTTTATTATAATTGTTGTGCTATCCCCATTCATTTCTCTTAGTTATCAATTACTAGCGGTTTTGGACTATTGTATGGCTTACCTACTGGTGGGTTATAGAAGGTGCCATCATGACCGTAGAAATTGGGTCATGACAATTTTACTCTCAAAAGTCACATTTCTTGGTCAGCATTTTGATTTCCCTTTGCATTGTACATTGTGTATTGAGCAAATAGTTATGATTTGTTTGACACTCACAAAACTTTTCAGTTGATAAAATGGGCAAAAAAATTATTTGTGTTATTTGGGTCCTTACTTTCTTTTCAGGACCCTCCTGTAAAATATGACTTTTTTTTTGTTTAGGACCATCCTGAATAATGAGATTAGCACGACACTCCTAGAGAATGGGACTTTAACTTTTTGTTCAAGGCCCTCCTAGAGAATGGGACTTTAATTATCGATTAGGTTCCTCCGAGAAATTGGATTATCAAGACCCTCCTAGAAATAGATTATCGGGACCCTCTTAGAAATGGGTTTAACAAGACCTTCATGATTAATAGGATTAGCAGGATCCTTCTAGAGAGTGAGACTTTAATTTTTTGTTCGCGACCTTCCTAGAAATGAGATTAACGATCGGTACCCTCCTAGAAATGGGATTATCAAGACCTTTATACAAATGATATTAGTAGGTTCCTCCTGAAGAATGAGATTGGCAAGACCCTACTAGAGAATGAGACTTTAATTTTCTATTTGCAACCCTTACAGAAATAGGATGATTGATTGGGACCCTCCTAAAAATACGATTAGCAAGACCCTCCTGAAGAATGAGATTAGCAAGACCCTTTTAAAGAATAGGAATTTAATTCTCTCTTTGGGACCATCCTAGAAATGGGATAATCGATCTTGAGCTTTCTAGAAATGGGATTAGCAAGACCCTCCTGAAGAATAGAATCAGAAGGACCCTCCTGCAAAATAGGATCTTTCTTTATCATAACCCTTTTAAGATAACTTTTTTTCTAGTTCACTATTGCTTCGATTTTAGGAACTTGATTGGGGAATAGGGTGAAGAATTTCAATTTAAAGCTCAGGAGCTCATCTGGAGAACAGGATGAAGACTTTCAATTTCAAACATAGGAGCCCGCCTGGAGAATATATAGGATGAAAACATTCAATTTCAAGTTTAAGAGACCACCTGGAGAGTAGGATGAATACTTTCAACTTTATGTTCAGGAGCCCGCCTATAAGATTGGGTGAAGACATAATTTTATACTCAAGAGCCCAACTAGAGAATAAGGTGAAGACTTTCAATTTTTCAGCTTCATCTCTAACACCAAAAATCTGCATGAAGAGTTCATTTTCAAAGTTTAATATAAAAGGAACATGGATATTTCCTCATTTGAGAAAGCATGAGAATTCAAGTCATGATTAATAGAAGATGCATATATTTTGAACTCGTAATTTTTATTTTGATGTAATGACAAGAGTCGCAGATCGAAACCTTTACTGGATATCACTCGACTCTCTATCTATGTACAGACCCTCTCTTTTCTTATCTCTTGAAATACATGTGACCTGATTCCCTTGTAATCCAAGATAGGTAGGATGTCCAAAAACAGGACTTGGTCACACTATCTTCCTTTTCTTCTTTTGAATAATGGTTTGGTCAAAATTTGTCTCGTTGTCTATTTCTTTTCCTGGAAACACTTTGTGTTTATAGTCAAAGAGGGATATGATGTAGCAACATAAACTTGGACCCTCCCAAACCTTATGCTTCATTATATTGTATTGGTTTCATTTAGCCTTTTCCTTATATTAAAATTTGAAAATCCAAAAATAGTGATAAATTAAATTATTCCATTTGGCCTGATTTCGGTTGTACAAAAAATATTCTTTAATTTTCTTTTTATATTCTTATTTTGCCCATGAAGATTTGCTAGGGTATAGTACCCCCCCTCCCCCACTTGAATTAAATTTTACTTCCACAGATGATTCTTTTCTTAAGACAAAGAAATAAGCAGACCAATCTTATACTCTACCGCACCATACTGACATGGACCTATCCACACCGTATAAATAATTCCCCTCTCCCAGCTTCTTGGAAACTCTCTCACCTACACAAAAAGAGACAAATGTCATTACCCACCTACCTACACACCTTATCCCTTACCCTACACTTTATACCCTCTTTTCTCATATTTTTTCCACTCCAACGAACCACTAACAACCCAATATATATACATATACACTAAATGAACACCATGGACCAGGACAAGATTGCAATGATTTTTCCTCAATGATCAAACCTTCATTAACACAAATCCTCCACCTCTACCAATTCTCTAACTTTTCGGTGAGAAAAAACAACGTCTACCTCTAGTAATTTCTTCTTTAAACCACTAACACTGATAATAGTAACAATGACAACAACTTATAATAGCAACAACGATCAACCTCACACCATATAAATACTATTATTCATAAAAAAATAATATATATAAAAGGAGGAATCTAACTCCATTTGAGACCAAAATATACCCCTCACATTTTCAATAAAAAAAAGAATCTTTTGCATTTTTTAGCAATAATTTGGAGAAGGAAGAAGATGCTTCCTCAACTAACACATATAGATAAAAAATTAACAATAATAAAAATGAACAACCAATAAAACCCACCACCAAAAATAATACAATCTTAATTCCGACTCCCTCCATTCTAATTTTTTTTATGAGGCATTCCCCACAGCTTACCTTCCTACCAAATAAACACACCCACAATATGCACAAAAAGATAGAGAATTATGGAAAATACAGATAGAAATAGGAAAATGTGAAATACAACTGCACCTCCAATTTTTCTCCTTTTCTCTAAAATAAACTACTCCAACCATTAACCCCCCCTTTAGTAATTCTGGTAGCAAATCCACCAACAAGAAATCATTTAAAAATACAATTAGAAAATACGATAAACAACTGTGAATTTCACCAAAAATTGGTCAAATTTCATTCCACTCCTCCTTTCTTCTTTTGATTTTGGGAGTCATGTTAAGGTTTTAAGGTTATGGGTCCGATTTAAGGTTATCAGTCAGATATGTTGAAGTTTGTTCTCGTCAAATTTATTTTGAAATTCTTGATCAAAAGATTGTAATCGCATTAATCCAAAGATATCGAGGTCCAATTTCTTTTTCCTCATTCTGTTAATAGTTTGATATATTGTGTTGTGATTGTTTGTTCAGTGTTTTATCATACATGATTTGATTATTGTTGGAATTGTATGATAAGTTGTTTTTTGTTGATAGTTGATTTACTTTTCTCATAAATACTTTTCTTGATAACATTAAATTAATACAAAAAATTTAGTTTAGATTGATTTGGAGTGGGATTGAAAATTAATAAAATTGGATATAAATTATTTGCTTTGATTCATGATCTTTTTCACTCAAAATAAATAACAAGTTGTTATTGATCGATAATAGCATGCTAGGCCGAGATTAGGAAAGCAAATTATATGTTTTTTGATAATCGTTGATATGCTTGGATTATTTATCTGTGTGAGAGTTTCTTTAAATATGATTTTTGATCAAATGTATTTATTTGCCAAGGAATGCCCCGAAGTACTATGTATTCAAAGATTTATCGGAGAATGACCTAAAGTACTATGTACTTGAAGACTGTTTACGATCAATGCTTGAGACATCGGGTGAAGAATAGTTTAGGGTTAGGTTAGTATAAGTTTATTTTTGCTTTTTTTTTATTTTTAGACTGTATAAATAGACTGGACTTTATTTTTTAGCTTGGAATTTTATTTAGTTGTTTGGTTTAGTGTGTTTTCTACAATTTAGTCATTTCCAGTGCCAGTTAGCCGATACGATTCAATGAAGCAATCATCCTCAAACCATAGGATCAAGAGTTGCCTCACACCTTTCCCTCGGTTAATAAAATTCCTTAACCAAAATCTCTTTCTGGTGATTAGTATTTTAAGAGTCAATCATCTTTGAAATAGAATATTTTAAAAAGGTGACTTAACATACCAAATCAACGCCAAGTGTTGACTTTGAGTTTTAAATGGAAATTATTTTTTTGTAACTTTCAATAATTAAAACCCTTTTTGAACTACAAAAATGATTTTTTTTTAGGTAAAAAAGGGTGTGATAGTTGTTATCAATATTGATATGTAATCAGCACATATTTGTTGAAGTTCTTCTTCAATGAGGGGTTCCCAATATGTCAAGATTAAGAATCTTTTTGCCTATACATAGGATATCTTTAAACTGAGTAATATGATAATCAATTGTAGAAAATAAAATAAGATTGGAAAAAAATCATCGCTCCCAAAGGGATTATTATACTCTTACTGCTAGAGATTTCCTTAAGGTTGTTGATGTTGTTCACTTCCACAGACACACTACAAGGGGTTTCCCATTTTCCTTCTAAAATCTGAACCATAGTCATAGAATTATATTTTACAAGGTTAAGCATATGAACCCTACAATAGACCAAACCTTCCTTTATAGCCTTTATAAACCACCAAATTCCCATATGAATCTTTTGTATAAAATACAATTGAGCTAGGACCAATATTTACCCTAGAGTCCCCATCTCTATTGCATTTAAACAAATCGATAGATGGAGTAATCCAGCTTATAATTTGAAAGTTATAATTAGGCCTATACCCATCCAAAGCACTAATAATAGCAGGCCAGTTTCTATTCTTATAAGAAACATTGAATCTATTTTTCATAAACCACTTGATGGTATCAGTTATCTCCCAAATTATCTTCCTAATAGAAGATGTACCACCATGCAACACTAGATTCCTTCTTTTCCATAGAAATTAAAGCATTATAATAGGAACCACCTGTTAAACTCCTTTAATTCTAGGGTTGTCATTAGAACTCCACCACTACCTTATACTCTCTTTCAAATGTAATAATGGGTTAATCCTAACTGCACTAGATAAGTACTGCTAAAAGGAGACAATAACTTCACTCTTGAGAAAAAGAACTCTATATACTCACTTTTTTAAATGGTACAACACATATAAAATTGAGAAATGTTAGTATTCCAAGTATGCATTACTGTGACTTTCCTGACCTTTCCAGGTTCTCAAAGCCAATAAAGAGAATCAAGGATAATCCCTTACACTATAACAACTTTAAGTCCTAAAAAATTTACCCTCTATGCCTCAAAAGATACCAAGCACTTCTAACAATGAACTTGCAAGAGCTTATGATAGTCTAGTATGGTTTATCACCTTGGTTCACTAGCTTTACATAGCTCATATTGTTATTGATATGTTCTACTACATACTCAGATACAAAATTCTTTATTTCATAAAAGTTCCATCCTTTTGTGAGAAAATATCCTATATCTCTTACTATATGACATATGTGTACCTTATATTAGCGCTTGAAAAGTGGGCCTAAACTAATTAAATTATCACACTAAATACTAGAGTTACCACTCTTAAGTTCCCATTATAGAGCTTGCTCAATTTTATCTCTATTCTCCAGTTTATATATCCATACTTGAGAGCCTTTTATCCATTGAACACAGGGTATCTACTTCTTACAATATTTATTACAAATATAATTAGACCACATATTGTTTTGAGTCAAAAATCTCCCTCATAACTTAGCACACATACCCTAAGACATATCAAATGTATATCTAAAATAAGGTCCCCTTCTTATTTAAGAAGATGTAACTTCTTTTGTGCCGACCAATGTTTGCTACAATCTAATTCTTTACTGCTCTAGAAAAATTTAATAAGGATTCTTTGAAGTTCTTTAATAACACAATTAGGAGCTATAATAGTAGATAATACATAAATAGGATTACTTTGAATAACACTTATAAGAAGCACTTCTTTACCTCCGTATGATTGCATCTTTACTTTCCAAAATTCAAGCTTCCCTTTTACTCTGTCAATCTGTTCGTCACAATGCTCTTTTATTTTCAAAGTATAAGTAAACATATATCATAGAAACTTCATAGAAAAGGATTTCATATTCATTCATGTACATTGTCACACTAGATTAGAAGTATTATCTATTGTATTTTGGTGCATATAGTGAAAGTTCTTCTCTTTGTTTACTTTTTGCCTGATTTTTTTATTAGACACATTATCAAAAGCAATAATAATTGTATCATCAACATATGTTAGATGGTTCAAGTTAGGGCTCCATTTTGGCATCGAATACCCTACAAACTGACCATCTCTAAGCAAAGAATTATAGCACTTCTGCGAACCTCCAGATATAAAATAGGAGTTGGGTAAAGAGGTTTAGGTTATTTCACTCCCTAGTGGAGTGGAAAAATCATGAGACTGACCATAGAGTAAAATATAGTAATAATTGCTGGATATCAACCTACAAATTATATCAACAAAATTGTTAGAGTATCCCATCTTTCTTAAGATTATCATTAAAGAAGAACTAAGAAACTCTATCGTAGAATTTATCCATATCAAGCTTAATAGCCATATTCGTATGATTACTTCTCTTACTAATATAGTAACTGTTGGAATACTTAGGGTCTACACCACTCAGTGAGGGACTAGGTCCCTCAAGGTCAGTCTCAAGCAATAGAGTAGTAAAGCAATTTGGAGGTGCTGGAAATTTTCAGGCTATGTAGAAATGTAAAAACACAAAATTTTTACTTGGTAACCTAAGAAGGGAAAAACCACATCTTTCCCTCACAAGAACCACCAAATCCACTACAATAAATTTTTTTATTGCAGTCTAGATTCCATCCAACCTCTATGCTCCTTTTTCTTGTAGTAACTCTACTACAAACTCAACTTAGTAACTCTACCAAAGACCCTCTACGCTGATTAACTCTAATTGGCAACTAACTTAGGCAATACCTAAGTACATCTTTCAACAAAAGAATAAACACTACTTTTATATCATGAGTATTTTAATTATAATTCAACACTCACTCAAGAATAATTTCAGTTTAAGCATATATATTTAGCAAAGAACTTAAGCAGTGTAGAAATAGGGTTTTGCTTCCTCTCTTTACTCTTTGTAATTTGTTCAAAGACCAATTGATGAAGAGAAGTCTCTTTCCTTTTATATTTGAGTGATGATTAGGGCTTGAAAGATCGTTGGACTAGCTTTTCAAATCACCTGCAACTTTGTTATAAAAGATGACAAAATTATGTAGAAGGCGTGTGCCAGCTGTACTATACCTTGCATGTCCAGTGACTTGGTCCCTCATAATTTAGTTGCTCATCATCAAAACTAAACATAGAAATTTCCCCCTTTTTGATGATGACAAACCAAATCATACAATTTGAGCATCAACGTACATTAATCACATTTAATCAATGTGATTGCGACCTGAAGATTATTCCCCCTATCATCATGCTTCCTCCATCATGCAACATAGGGACCTGGTCCCTTATTGTCATTTGCAGCAAATACCTGATTTCTTCCCCTTGTTATTATGCACCTTTATTATTTAGTGAATTAGCATACTTCCCCCATATTAACATGATTCCCAGTTTTGTAATTTAGCTCATACACATATTTGGTACTTAAATATGAAGTCAGTATTCCCTTGTTTGGCATCATTGAAAAGGATTAACACTAAACCATAAGTAAAGAGAAGTACAAGTAATTAACGCATGGCCACTTGGGCAACACTAACATGAAAAACATCTTTAAAATAAAGGGAACAAATAAAGATTCATTCACAATTAGTCAGGATAAGTACCAATACAATATACCAAAAAGAATTATAAAATTACTATTTACAAAGGCCACATTAGAATCAAGGACCAAAAATTAACACATAAAACTGACATATTAGGACTTAGGTAGAAGGGGGCTTGGTAGAGAATGACTTTAGTAGCATGTCCATTCATTCAGCTGCAGCAGTATGAGCATCCATCAATTACTTAGTGAGAGTTTTTAATTTAGCATTAGTCTTTGTACTTTATCAGTTAATTCTACAATTTTTCTTTTGAGCTTTGCATTCTGTGTTGCAAGTTGTTCTATGGTACCTGGTCTTTCTGAGGACAACTTTTGAATTTGTAGTTTTAAATGAACTATTTCTTTGTCTTTTGTTGCTAACATAATCCTTAACTCCTTCATTTCTTTGGTTAAGCTTTCTTAAACATTTAGTAGCTCATACACTTGGGATATAGTCGCCACTTTCCCTTTAATGCACCCATTTTCCACCAGTGTAGTTAAACTGATGTGTTGTTTGACTGCTCCTAGTGTTTCTCTAGTTCCAATCACTCCAATATGATTAAAGACTTTGTTCAACAAATAACCATAAGGAATCCCATGCCTTCCTTCCTTTTCATGAATAACTTTATGCATGTGCTTTACCATTAGAGCATGCAGACTCATTAACTCAAACTCACTCAGACATTCGATTAGAAATAAATCAATACTAGAGTCAATTATTATTTTTCTATAATTTTTGTAGCAGGACTTGTTGATAAATTCAAAAACTAACTGAAATACACTCTTTAGAAGCTTCTTATTTACTACAGCTATCGAGTTCCTACCTATACTTGAGGCTTCAATAATAAATTCAGTTGTGTGCTATTTCTTTACAACTATCCTCACCCTTATAACAGGCACATCCAGAATTCCTCCTAAGGTTTTTTCATACATCCATATTTCTTTTCCTTGCAATTTTGTAGATAGACTCAACCCTTTTTTTTTTTTGAGAAATCAGTTGAATAATAGAATTCACTCACTTTATTTTTAAAAACCACTGGTGCTGCTTCCTCAAATAAATGCATACATCCTTCATGCCTAACATATTTTACCAATTCAACCATCCAAGGTTTCTCATAGATTTTGGGATTATATATTCTTCCTGACAACGCCTTTTGTGTCTTTAGCCTCTCTATCCTTCTTTCTTTGGACATATTTTTCTTTTTTTATTCTCTTGGGCTTATCACGTGGCTCTTTATTTTCATCAATTTTCTTTTCTTAGGACCAGGTCCCTTAGAAACTTTCTTCTTTTTCAAATCTATATGCTTCTTTCTTGCTTACACCATGACTCCCAGACTCAAGATCAGAGGACCTGGTTCTTTTATCATAATGAGATTCCATTCCTTTCTTCATAGATGCAATGACATTATCAAAATAATTTCCCTCATCTTCTCTCACCTCAATAACATTAACTTTTTGTCTTGCCTTGGCAGTAGATTAACTGAGTCTTCTTTTTTTATTAGTAGAGGACTTATTCTTCTTCATTGCATCAACTAGAAAACTTATCCCAAACCCTCTAGTGGAGTAGGATCTTGCAACTTTTTTATAAAAGTGAATTAATTTCTAATTTCCTTTACTTTTCTTCAGTATTTTCATTTTAAAGATCAGGGGATGTTCATCCTCATATTTTTTTTTGTATTTTTTGGTAATACAAACTCTCTTTCCTCTTTTAGATCATCCTTTTCTCCTGCTATTTGCTCTTTATCAATAGTAAAACTTTCCTTAGAATCATTCAAGTAAAATCAAGTTTTCAACTACAAAATTCATGCTACTGAGAGAATAATATTTCTTTACCAAAATCTCATCATCAACTAGATTAGCAAGTATAGAATCTGATTTTGAAAGGGTAGGATAACTAGGTTCTTGTACCTTATCTGAAGTTTCAATAACCTTCTATTTCTCAGAGGGATTCTAGATTTGAGGGAACTGGATAACTATGGTTTTTTTGAGGGATGAGGTCCTTCAATTTGAAGAATCTCTTATTCAATTAGAGAGCCAAAATATTTGATTATGTCATCCACTAGGACTGGAAATTCACAGGGGCTTAGAGGTTTGATTGGAGGAGTTTTACTTAGGGTTTCAGATGTTTTATAAGAAGGACTGAATGTTAAGGCTTTTTGTGGCTCTTGAGAATGATTTGAAGACAACTTTTATGGGGTTTAAGAAAGAAGGAATTTCAGATATTTTAAGGATGATTAATTTTCTGAGAAAGAAGCAAGAAGGACCAGATTCAATAAAGTTCAGGGTTACTTCATAAGCTAATGAATTAATAGGATTTTAATTTATAAGTAAAAAGATAACTGTTTGACAGTTAAGAGACACCTTTTTGAACGAACCCCATCTAATGACAATGATTATGACTCTTTACTTTTGAATCAAATTGACATATTTTGTTCTTAAAGAATTGGACAAGTGGCCTTTTTAAGTATAAACTTTGTAAAAGATTCAAGGTACATTATTTTGGTACTTACCTAAGAGATGGGACAATCCCTCTCATTTTTAGTGAAATCTCAATTTATGTTTATTTCAATTATTTCCTTCCAAAGTTGTTCCCCTGGGTGTATACCTACAAAGGATGATACCGAGTTAGATTAGCATACACCTACTTTATCATGGATACCTGTTTTCTTGACATAGCTAAATTTTTTGAAGAGACACTGATTCACATGTTATTCATTTTGGTAAAGCTTTTACTGATATGAATTTCTTAGTGATTAGGTCCTTTGAAATCATCTATTTCAAAATGAGAATCTTCATATCTTGAAGTGTATTGAGAGAGAGAGAGAGATAATAGTACGACCTTTCATTTTTAAGCTTTAAATACTTTCAATTAATGAGTTATTCTTGACTGCAATCCCTTTTCCTATGCCTAAGATCATGATCACAAATTGGATTTGGGAACCCACTTAAGTTTAAGTTCCTATTAGGAGGATCCTGACGTGATAAAATTCTTCTTAGCTTATCTAGGTGGTGAATAGCTTCCTCTTTTCCCTTTTCAATGATTTTAATCCATTAGAAAGTGAATTCTCCTCAGCATTTAATTCATATACAGAGTCTATCAGCACACTAGCAAGATTTTTTTATCTTTGTAGTGGTGTACTTATCTAAGTTTTCCTTAAGATCAAGGAGTGTTACATCCGTTTCTTATTCATACTTTCTGTTTTCGGAAAATGCAAACATGGAATCAGAGATAACCAGATTGTCTTCCACTATCTTCTCATCTTTACTTGAATTACTGGTGGAGTCTCCCCATGCTTCCATTTGAGAACACTAGGAAACCGAGTCTATTTTCTTATTATTTTGTTTCAGCATGAAATTAGCTCCATACATTTTATCTTTCCCAAATTTGATGGACAAGTCTTCCCATGCAGCCTACAACTTTCTTACTATACAACTATCAATATCTTTTCTTCTTGATGTTTAAGGTCTTTGATTCTACTAGTTCCCTGGGTAGTTTCTCATGATTTCTTCAGAGCAACCACCTTTGTGATGATCTTCAATTTTATAATTTTATTTACCTTAGATAACTACCCGTTCTTATAGCTCTAACAATCCCCACTGCTACTCGTGCAACATCAGTGTCTTCTTCTCTTTCCTTCTCTAGTTTAGTTGTAGAAACAATGATGACCAAAACACTCTAGTTATGAACCTTTTTGAGTAAACCTCACTTTAATACCAATAATTGGAACCCTTGGGGGTTGCACCACTTAGTGAGAGAGCAGGTCCCACAAGGTCAGTCTCAAGAAATGAGCAGTAAAGCAACTAAGAGGTGCTGGAAATTTAAATCCTATGTAGAAATGTAAAAACACAAGATTTTTATGTGGAAACCTAGTAAGGGAAAATCTATGTCTTGCCTTCACAAGAAACACCAAATTCACTTTAATCAAACTCTTGATTACAATCTAGATTCTAGCCTACCTCTAGGATCTTTTCGCTTATAGTAACTCTACTCTAAGCTCATCTTGGTAACCCTTCCAAGGTCCCTCTACACTGATTAACTCTAATCAATAAGCAACTTAGGTAGTTCTTCCTAAGTAACTTTATCAAAAAACACTTAGGTAGTTCTTCCTAAATAACTTTATCAACAAAAGAGAAAACACTACTCTTATATAATGAGTAGTTCAGTTACAATTCAACACTTACTCAAGAACAATTTTAGTTTAAGCATATATATTAGGTAAGAACTTGAGCAGTGTAGAAATAGGGTTTTGTTGTCTCTCTTTACTCTTTGTAATTTGTGCAAAAACCAATTGATGAAGAGGGATCTCTTTCCTTTTATAGATGAGTGATGATTTGGTCTTAAAAGATCATTGGATCAACTATCCAAATCATTACAAACGAGCACCTGCAAGTTTGTTAAATAAGATAACAAACTGTGCAGAAGGAACGTGCCAAATGTACTGTACCTTGCATATCTAGGGACATGGTCCCTCCCAGTTTAGCTGCTAATCATCAAAACTACACATAGAAGTAATTAGTTCCTGAGTAAGCATGACATTCTTATTAATACTTTTCGCTTTGACAAAGAGTGACCAGTTAGTAAATACAAGATTTGGCAAAAAACTTTCTAGTTTATCATGAATGATCCTAGACAGGAATTTGTTGACGAAGTTTCACAATCTAATATGCCTTAAATACAAGAAAGTTTGTACATTGACTTTCTTAGAAATAAGTACTAGGTTAGTATGATTAATAGATTTAGAAAGTGAATTACCTATAAAAAAATCATGCACTATTCTAATAATGTTGGGTCCTATAAAATCCCAACAATATTCCTAAAATCTACTAGTAGACCCTAAGGTCAACAAGAACTATACCCGTTGAGTATGAAAATAACATTCTTCACCTCTACATTGTTAGAAATGACCTCTAATAATGTATTCTCTTTAGGGATGTAAGATTGAAAATAAAAGTATGTAGAGTCTTTATGTCTCCTTAACTAATTTTAAAAAAAGGTAATTTCTTCAATCAATTATATCCTCTTTATCATCCAATCAACAACCCTGATGATTCTAATTCTTGGTCTCCTTTACTTTTTTTCTTCTTTCCTTAACCACACTATTAAAAAATCTTGTGTTCCTACCTCCATTTTTAAACCATTCATACCTTGATCTAGGCTTCCAGTAGTTTTCCTTAAGAGTTAGATATCTGTTATACTCAACCTTGGCTTTTTGCATAAATGTTATATTTTTAATAAAAGGGATATCTTCAAATAACTTTTTTTTTAATTCCTGCTATCTCTTATCTTATTATCAATCTCTAAAAGATGTCACCATATGTCTCCATATTTCACAAAATTAATACCATCTTTAACTTCTTAATTTTCCTCTTAAAATCCAAAAAAGTATTAGAGGATATCTTTGAATTCTATTTCATTGTAATCATATTCTTAAAAGACTCGTGAGAATTCCAAAATTTAATGAATTTAAAGGTGTTTAATAAGTAGTATATCTTCTTAGGACAGTAGTATAGGTGCATGATCAGAACTATTTTTATAAGATATTCCACTTTTTTATGTCAAAAGAATATAAGTTGAAAATTGACTAAAAATCTATCGACCATTTGAAAAATACAATCATCTTCAGCACTACCATTCTACTCGGTGAAATGCTTACCCTTAAATTGCATTTAGGAGAGATCACATGTCTCAATATAAGTCCTAAAGTTATCAGTATTAATATCATTAGCAGGAAGGCCTCATATATTATCCTCTTTATTTAGAACAGTATTAAAATCACCCTTATAGCTAGGGGTTAATCATCCCATTAGGTATAAGAAATGTCATCACACAGCTCCCACCTTAGACTTTTGTTATACTTAGCATAGACCAAGGTGACATAAAAAATATCAGTTGTAGATTGATTCTACATCTTTATAGTTAGTTATTAAGCTTAATTACTTACCAATGTAATATCATACTTATGGTTGGAAATACCCATATCTAATCATTATTGTTATGGTTGACTATTTGCATCTTTAACCTTGTTTTATAACTTTTGATAATTTTTACATACTAAAATGGTTCCAATAAATCCACAAAAGCAAACTTATAAGAATTGTGCATCATCTTCACTCTTTGGAATGCTTTTTGTGACTTGGCTGACCTTATGATCCATATAAAAGTTTTCATTATATATGAACTTTTTAGGATATTACTTTCCTCTTTGGTTGCACTCTAACAAGTTGAGAACCTTTCCTTTTAACTTGTTTCTTCCCTTTCTTGGTTAATTTTACAACTTTGACTACCCATGGATAGATATTTTCATCTATAAATCTGTAACGACCTAATTTTTAATGATTTATGTAAAATATTCATATTTGTATGATTTGACTATTTTACCACTCCTAGTGGTTGCATTGAGGTATTTTTGGGGTTGGAGATAATTGGTGCAGTTCTCGGTGCATTTCAGTGTGATTTATGTGATACAGTCATTTTTGGTGGCTTAAAGAGCCTTATAGTTGACTTTGATCAATATTTATTGATTTGTGCATCGGATGACACATAAAACAATAGCAACAGATCAAAAATGTTAATTTTAGGTTGGTACCATGGTTGGTGTGGTTTTATGGCTCTTGTATCTCATTTTGACCCTTGATTTGAAAAGTTAAAACCTTGGGTTTCAAGGGTCAACTTTGTGAAAATGACATTTTTTTCAAAAATTAGATATCACCATTGAATTCAGAGCATTAATTTATAATGTAACATAGTTTATTTGTTTTCACAAGATTTTGAATGAATCTTGAGGGGTCCACCAAGACTTGGAGAATTCCAAGTCTCCAGCTAGTGCTAGTGCACCCACAATTGTGATTAGCCAATCGCATACGCGACTTGGCTGATCAGTACCAAGTGTTGTATACATGACATCTTGGTTGTGATTGTGAGCCCTATTAATATGACAATAGGATCTCATATGTGATTCCTGCCCTTAGGCTAGGTACCGAGTATGTGATCCAGTGATCGCGCGTACGGTACCTGGCCATTTATATACCCATGTTTCACCATTTTCACTATTTTTTAGACTTAAAGCTTAGGGTTTCATGATTTTGAGGAATTTATTCAATTTTTAATCTTGGGTAAGATCCATAACACCCATTTGAACTACTTTCTCCAAATTTTACCATGTAATTCTTATTCAAATGCAAAATTTAGAGGTAGAAATTAGAGATTTTGGCCCACAAAGCCTAAAAGTTATAATTCTCTTCTTTAAACCCCGTATTCAACCTATTTTCACAAGGATGAGTTTCCAATTATATAATTATCACTTTTATTTTAATTTTATTTTTAAAATAGCTCCAATTCTCAATTTTAAAATGAATTTTGGAAATTTTTATTGGTAAATCTTAAACATAATTTTTCATCAATTTGGACCTTATTTTTAACTCCTTTTTTCTTTGGTTTTTAGCTGTATACTTCTTAAAATATGGAAAACATGTTTTAATAATGAATTTATGATTTCTCCCTTTTTTTTCAAAACCCATTTTGCCGGTCTATTCTGACTTTTACACAAAAATAGGCGATATGGGAATCTTTGTCTTTATTTTGATGCATAAATGTTATATCTATATGATTTAGTTTATTCTGAGTCCATTCGTAAGGAGTAAGGCTTCAAATTGAAGGCTTTTCACTAGTTTTCGACATTCAAGATAGGTTATGGCTTAACTTTATTTAAACTAGGCTAGGTAGTTAATGTTGATACAAAAGCATGTTAAGAATGTAGGAACTAATCATGAAAATGGCTTTTATTATTGTGTATTGATGTATTTAGAGGTTTTTGGAATATTACTTGTTATGTGTGATCTTGTGGTTTTTTTTTATGATTTTGTTAGCCTTGTATACAAAAAATTAGTTTTGTTCCATAAATAAAAAAGCCAAATGCGGTATCAATGGTGTAATTTAATTATTTTATACTCTCTTGGTATATGATTTACGTTGGAATTCATGGATGGTTGAATATATTGAGTGGATTACTAGCTTACTTGGTTGGTATATTAGTTATATAGGAAATACTCATTTTGGTTGGTTGTGCACATTACATCCTCATATTTTATACATTCGTAAAGCATTGATACCACCATGGAAATACTAAAAAATACCAGAAACACTAACTTTTTCTGATAGAAATATGACATTGTTAAAATCCTCTACCAATGGATGTGCCAGAGAAGAGTTATGGATATTGGAATTGAATATTGGTTGTATACGGGTTGACAAATTCCCATGGGTCCTACGTCAAGAAGCTTTATCTTGTTTGGTGTATACTAAGGTTGTGCGACAACCTCGAGAATCATCATCATTTATATTGCATTATATTTACCTTATACTTCTCTGTGATGCATTATTTCCTTTTGATGTGATATCTGTCTATGTGTACTTTATCCTTCGCTACTAGTATGTGTTATACCTGTTTGCTTGTCTAATTTCCTTGTATCTATTATTTCATATGTGAATATTAGAGAACTATTAGTGGATACGATATGGGATACCATTTGGGACATTTTTTGGTTGTAGTTGATGTGTCCTTAGTGTGTATTTTTATATGATTTATTTTTTCCTTTGCTAAGGTGGTCTATGATACCTACTGAGTATAAGGGGGACTATACTCACCAATACTATGCCCTTTGGGTACATATCTTGGTTCAAGTAGGCCTCATAGTAGTTGACTTTGAGCAATACTTTAGAGATATTCAAGGTAGCAGTTGGATTCTTTATTCTAGATTTGACAACTATATTTCTTTATTTACACTATGGTTTATATTGCATTAAAAAATAGAGTTGTTCCTATTCATGAAGGGGTTAGATGTTTCTCTTCAGTTAGCCACATCTCAGATGGTAGTGTTTTGAGCACTGTGAGTTTAGTAGATCATGCTAAGATGGCTGAGGGTATTTTTTGAGCTTATTAGGGAGTCACAGAGAGGGGGCATCTCCTGGGTAAGTTCAAAGGTCACACCTCTAGAGATTTCTATGGTTGTCATGGTAGACTTGTGTAGGAAGCCTTCCAGAGTTCTATTAGTAGGTCTTTTGGTTTAACAATTTTAGGTGGCCACTCTAGTCTAATTGTACCTTCTATGACAGAGTCAGAACATTGAGGTTGCAATGTGTATGATGAGACTGCCTATTTGGCTAAGAAATATCCTCGACTTATATCTAGAGCTACTCATATTCCAATTATGAGAGGTAGGGTCTCTACCAAAGGTATGCGAGGCAGAGGTAGTAGGCCTGTGGTGGTAGTTAGAGGTCTATTCATCCAGTTGATAGTCTTGGATAGTGCTATGCTTTACATACCAGACTAGAGGTAGAGGCTTTTGATGTTGTTATCACAAGTATCATAGCCATTTGTTTTAGATTTGCATTTGTGTTATTTAATCCAAGATAAACTTTATCCTATGTTTCTGCATACTTTGCTTTGGGTTCTGATTCTACTTGTGAGCCTCTTGATATGCCTATGTTGTATCTACCTCTATAGGAGACTCTTTAGTGTAGATAGAGTGTACCAATTTTGTGTTGTGATTTTTGCTGAGCGTGAACCTGGGTGGATCTGATTGTATTAGATTTGGTAGATTTCAATGTCATTTTGGGTATGGGCTAGTTGGCTTCTTACCATGCTATCCTAGATTTTTATGCTAAGACTGTGACTTTATCTTTGCTAGGAGTGAAAATGATAGATTAGAAGGATGTACTTCATTCAAACCCCAAAAGGGTTGTATCATATATTTAAGACTATCACTTGGTTGAGAGGGGAATTTTATCTTATTTGGATCATATTCATAATACTAGTGTTGCTGTACCTCTATCTTTTGATTTTGCTTGTATGGTTCACGGGTTCGTGATGTCTACCTAGTATGCCTGTAGATTGTGATATTGACTTTGTTATTAATATTAAGATATGCACCAAACCCATTTCTATTTCTTTCTATAGGATGGCATCAGTTGAGCTAAAAGATTTAAAGTATTAGTTTCAGGAGTTGTTGGATAAGGAATTTATTTGACTTAGTATATCACCTTAGAGTGCACCTGTCTTGTTTGTGAATTAAAAATATGGGCTTATGCACATGTATATTGATTATCGATAGTTAAACAAGGTGAAAGTCAAGATTAAGCATCCTCTTCATCATATTGATGATTTGTTCGATCAACTTTAGGGTGCTTCTATGTTTTCAAGATTTATTTGAGATTTGAGTATCAGTAGTTGAGGATTAGAGCTTTAAATAATCCAAAGATAGATTTTTGGACCCAGTACAGTCATTATGAGTTCTTGTCATGTTTTTTAGGTTGATTAATGCCCAACTACGTTCATGGAGTTAATGAATCGAGTTTTTTGATTGTATCTTGACTCTTTTATTATTTTATTTATCGATGATATCTTGGTTTATTCTAAGAGTGAGGCAAATCATGAGGAGTATTTGCGGATTATGTTTCAAAGATTGAAGGCTATGGAAGGTATTACGGCTGACCCAACTAAGATTGGAGCAGTTCATGATTGGGCTAGGGATATTTTGCTCACTGAGATTTGGAGATTTTTGGGCTTGGTTAGTTACTACCAATATTTTGTTGAGGGTTGCTAATCTATTTTAGCTTTATTGATCAAGTGGACTCATAAGAAGGTTTCTTTTTAGTGGTTCGATGCTTGTGAGGCGAGCTTTCAAAAGCTTAAGAATTTGTTGACATCAACTCCTATCTTGACTTTACCCAAGGAGGGTGTGTTTTTACCATCTTTTGTGATACTTCAGGTGTTGGGCTAGGTGTTGTGTTGATGTAAGAGGGTAAGGTGATTGTGTATCTTTCTCATCAATTTAATCCCCATCAGAAGAATTACCCTACCCATGGTTTAAAATTATGTACATTTGTTTTTTTTTAAGTTGTGGGGGTGCTACTTGTATGGATTTTGTTATGAGATTTTCTCAGATCATCGTAGCCTTTAGTATTTCTTCACCATCGAGATCTTAATATAAGGTAACCTCATTATCTTAAGTTGCTTAAGGATCATTACTTGACTGTTCTATAACATATGGGCAAGGCTAATATAATTGCAGATGCCTTGAGTAGGAAGTCGACTAGCATGGGTATCTTTGTTTATATTTTGACCTAGGGTGGCCTTTGGACTTAGAGGTTCAATCTTTGATAACCAGATGGTTAGGCTTGATATTTTGACACCTGGGTGTGTTTTGACATTCATGGAGGCTATGTTTTCTTTGATGGAGCAGATTTGAGCTCCTCAGTTTGATGATTTTGGATTGAGAATAATTCAGGATATGGTGTTGGGTGGTTAGGCTAAGGAAGCCTTACTTAATTCATATGGTATTTTGAGGCTAGAGGCTGTGTTTGTATGCCAAGAGTAGGTGATTAAATTTGATTGATTTTGGAGGAGGCTAGTTGTTCTAGGTATTCCATCCAGTCGGGAGTGACTAAGATATATCATGATTTAAGGCAGCATTACTAGTGGGGGGTATAAGGAGAGATGCTTGTTGCCGATATTGCTAGTAGGTGAGGCCAAGTATTTGAGGCCTGGTAGACTGCTTTAAAGGTTACCCATTCCTAAGTAGAAGTGGGACGGAATTACTATGGACTGCATGACTAAGTGGCCACATACATCGCATGGTTCTGATAGTGTTTGGGTCATCATGGATAGATTAAACAAATCTTCTCATTTTATTCCCATTTAGGTCTCTTCAGCACTGAGAGGTTGGTCGATAGCCATATTTGTGAGATTATACATCTTTATGGTGTACAATGTCTATCATCTCTGATTAAGGTTTAGTGTTCTCATCTCACTTTTAGAAGACCTTTTAGGATGAGGGTGGTACTTGAGTTGATCCTAGTATAATATTTTCCCCTAGGCTGATAGGCTGTTAGAGCAGATCATTTAGTAACTAGAGACTCTGCGCTTGTGTGATGGACTTAAATGGCCAGTGGGAGCGATATCTAGATTTTACAGAGTTTGTGAGTAATAACAACTACTATTATTGCATTGATATGTCTCTTTTGAGTCCTCGTGGTAGGCGTTGTCGATCTTTAGTTGGTTGGTTTGAGGTTTTTGGGGTTAGAGCTCAATGTACGAACTTGCTTTGTAGTATCTAGTGAGATTTTGAATCATTTAGGATAGACTTCTAGTATCTTAGAGTAAGAATAAGTGCTATGCAGATTGTATACTTTGTGCTTTGATATTTAGTATTAGTGATTGTGTTTTCCTTTAAGTTTCTCCTATGAGGGATGTGATGAGGTTTGGGAAAAAGGGAAATCTTAGCCCCAAGTATATTGGGCCATTTTAGATTCTTCAGACTGTTGATGATGTGCTTTATGGGTAGGCTTTGCCCCTAAATTTATTAGTTGTTCATCCAGTTTTTCATGTTTCTATGTTTCACCGTTACATTCTGGACGAGTCTTATGCCATCATTGGGATTCAATTTAGTTAGATAAGAGGTTGTCTTTTGTTGAGGAGCCTATCTCCATTTTTTCTAGGAATGTTAGACGGTTGTGTTCTAGAGTTACTCCAGTGGTTAAAGTCCAATGGAAGCATCGGCCTATAGATGAGGTTACTTGGGAGGTCGAGTTTGACATATGTAGCTCTTATCCCCAAATTTTTGTTATTTTAAGTATTTTTCCTTACCTTTAGTTTGAGGACAAACTAGATTTTTACTGGTGGATGATGTAACAACCTGATTTTTCATAGTTTTTGTGAAAGATTCATTTTAATTTGATTTTTTATTTTACCCCTCCCCATTGTTTCATTATGGTATTTATAGGGTGTGGGGATGAGTGGCATGGTTCATAATGTATTTCAGCATGATTTATACAATATTATGATTTTTCGTGGCTTGAAGAGACCTATAGTTGAATTCAATCAACACTTGTTGATCTATCGGTCGGAAGGAAAAATGGACTGCGCCAGTAAATCTGGAATGCTAATTTTAGGTTGGTAACATGATTGGTGTGGTTTTATGGCCTTTTCATATCCTTTTGACCATCGGTTAGTAAAGTTATGAAATTCTAAAAATCTGATATCCCCATTGAGTCTGAAGTGTTGAATTGGATAGTGCATCATAGTTTGTTTGCATTCACGAGATTTTGACTAAATCTCGAGGGGTCTATAGAGACTTGGATAATTCTAAGTCTATGATTGGCTAGTTACATACGCGACTCAAGTGATCAGCACCCAGTTTCACATACATGACATCTTGATTGCAATCGCGATCCTCATGAATGCGACAACGGGATCACATATGTGATACCTGCCCTCAGGCCAAGTATGCATACTAAACCCGGTGATCGCGTATGTAATGCCTAGGTCCTTTATATACCCATGTTTCACCATTTTTGAAACTTAGAGCTTAGGGGTTCATGATTGTAAGAAATTTCTTCCACTTTTAAGCTTGGGTAAGCTCTTTAACACCTACTTCGGCTATTTTCTCCAGATTTTACCGGTAATTCTTATTTAAATGCAAATTTAAAGGTAGAAATCGGGGATTTTGGTATCTAAGGCCTAAAAATTATAATTCTACAATTTAAACCTTGATTTCAAACCCATTTTCACTTGGATAAGTTTACAACCTTATAATTATAACTTTTCATTTGATTTCGTCTTCAAAATAACTTCGATTCTCAATTTTAAAATGAATTTTGGAGATTTTTGCCAATAAAGATTGAACATGGTTTTTCTTTAATTTGGACCTTGTTTTTAACTCATATTTGCTTGGGTTTTCAAATGTACACTCCTAAAATAATGGGAAACATTTTTAAAAAATGAAGTTTTGATTTTACCCTTCTTTTTTAAAAATCCATTTTGGGGGTCCATTTTGACCCCAACACAAAAATAGGCAATATGAGTATCATTGGCTTTCTTTTAAAGCATAGATTCTATATTTGTATGATTTAGTTAATTGCTAGTCCATTCGTGAGGAGTAAGATTTTGGATTGAAGGCTTTTAGATTGGTTTTAGACATTCGAGGTAGGTCATGGCTTAAATTTTTTCAGACTAGGTTGGGTAGTTAATGTTGACACAAAAGCATGTTAAGGGTGTGGGAACTAATCATGAAAATGGCTATAATTATTGTGTTTTTCCTGTGTGGAGGCCGGGCCTATATACTGATGTATTTGGTGATTGTTGGAACATTACTTTTTATATTTAATCGTGTGGGGTCTTATGTGATATTGTTGGCCTTGTATACATGAAATTAATTGTATCCAGTGAATGTAAAAGCCTAATACAGTATCAATAGTGTAATTTAATCGTATTCTACTCTCTTGGCATACAGTTTATGTTGAAATTTATGGATGGTTGAAAATATTGAATGGATTATTGGCTCACTTGGTTTGTTTATTGATTAGATATAGAAATGCTCACTTTGGTTGGTTGTATGTATTACATCCTCATATCATATACATTCTTGAAACATTGGTGCCACTGTGGAAATATGGGTAATATTGGAAACACTATCTTTTTCTAACAGAAATGTGACATCTTTATAACCCTCTATTGATGGATGTGTCAGGGAAGAGTTATGGATATTGGTATTAGATATTGGTTGTATATGAATTAACGAACCATCCATAGGTCCTACGTCGGTAAGATTTAACTCCGTTGGTGTATACAGAGGTTGTACGATAACCTCAGGCATCATCATCATTATTATTATCATCATCATCTACGTTGCATTGTGTTTACCTTGTAATTTTATGTGATAAATTATTTCCTTTTGATGTGCTATCTATCTATGTGTATTTCTTCCTTTGCAGCTAGTAAGTGTTATTACTATCTACCTGTATGTTTTTTTTTAATCTTTTTGGTCATATGTGAATATTATAGAACTAATAGTGGAGACGATGTGGGATACCGTTTGGGACATTTTTTTGGTTGTAGGTGATGTTCCCTTAGTGTGTATTGTTGAATGCTTTAATTTCTGCTTTGCTCAGTCGGCCTATGATACTTACGAAGTTCAAGTGAACCGTAATCACTCATACTGTGCCCTTTCACTGCAGATCCTAGTTCGAGTGCACCTCACAACGGTTGACTTTGAGCGATACTTTGGAGCTATTTGATGTAGCGGCTAAATTCTTGC
Organism: Capsicum baccatum var. pendulum; assembly: GCA_030864225.1. NCBI lineage: Eukaryota > Viridiplantae > Streptophyta > Magnoliopsida > Solanales > Solanaceae > Capsicum > Capsicum baccatum. The sequence goes on from CM061550.1 coordinate 166,537,024, forward strand.
TTTCTTAGTCGACTTCAATCTTTTTTTATTTAGACTATTTCTTTATTTTCCATTCAGAGACTAGAGTTGTTCCTGTTTGGATATATTATGTATTTTGATCTTAAGTAGTACAAGTTCTTACATCGCGACACTATGTTTTGGGATTATGGCATGATATCTTTTGTTATGTTGTTTCGTTTTTATCATATTGTATGGTTCAGCTTTGTTCCAGAAGCCTTACTTTGGGTTATTGTTATTAATTTCCCTTTTTTATCAGTTTGTATGACAGGCTTATTTGTCTAGGTTAGTTGTGACAAGTGCCATCACGACCTTTAGTTTTTAGTTCGTGATAGAAACTCTAATAATTATTTAGTTCTATAGATGAAAAGTTATCACCTCCTTCCTATTCTTTTAAGCCTTCTGCTTTCTCAACCTTATAATTGAGAATATCCTGTAAGGCTTTGTTAGGAGATTCTGTAGTACCTAGAATATATAGGGGTTCATCTGACTATACAATAGTAGGGACATCCATAACTGCTATGTATTTCTTTGAAATACTCTCTTTATTTAGATATGTAAGAACTATGCAATCTTCTTGTCTTTCTATGTTCATTGTTGTACGTAGTATCTCTTTTCTTGTAATTTTTTAACCAATACTGTGAAATAAATCTCCAGGTTATTTCTTGCATTTTCATATATTTTTGCCATGTAGGGCTTTCCTATAGCAACACCAAGCTATTTTGACTTGCTAGAGCAGACAGTTTCGTTACCAGATAATTCGTTTGGTTTTTAGAGTCGATTCTCTATTTTCAAGTCTTTTCTTGTTAGAATTTACCATCGGATGAAAACTTTAGTTAAATGACCTTGTATGCCAAATCTAGAAGTTCTAACAGCTTCAGAACATCAATTAGACAGACTTTTAGTTAGGGTCTCAAGGCTTCCAGACTCATTTTGGGTTTTTTGCCAAAAGTTAAGAAAAATAGCACTTGGGTGTTGGACCGATATTTCATGGAAACAACCTCAAATGGAAATTTCGACAATGCCATTACGTCCAAAACATTAAATTTTATAAGGTAGCATAGTTTGTTTGCATATATGGGATTCTGGATGAATCCCGAGGGGTCGATAGAGACTCAGAAAAATTCAAGTCTACAGTTGGTGCACTCAGCTGGTACGACTGCTAAAGATTCAAAGAAACACTTTGGGTGCTTTAGCATAGGGCGCTTATCGGCTCTGTCCAGCTCGACATGAGCCATTTTAGTGGCAAGTTGGCCACTAAAGCACAAGCCATTTTAGTTCTGGCTTGTCTGCTTTAGCAGTGGCTTCTCTGCTTTTGCAGCTGGCCAGCTAAGCATGGGTACTGCTTTAGCGGCACCTGGGCTCTTTAACGCTGACTTCTAAAGCAGCCCAGTGCCTGCTTTAGTGGCACCTGAAGCCTTATAAATCTCCACTTAACTCATTTTCTCCCATTTTAAACATATTTTATAAAGTGTAAAACCCATAAACATGTGGAAACTCGGGTCATACATTAATATGAGATTTTAGGGTGTTCGTAAGCTTGAATTTCTCTTTTCTTTTCCGAATTCTCGGTAGGTTCTCATCCATTTCATGGTTAATTCCCCTATTAATTCTCAAAATCTCTAAAATAGTGGTAGGTTAATTGTAGCATCACTTGAGCTCGAAATTTGCCCATTCTTAAGGGTAAATGTTCCTTGAGCATAGACGGATGCGTTGATGGTTTTGAAAGTTTCCGCCATTGATCCTACATAGAAATTTTTACATACTTTTATATATAAAGCACAAAAATACAGTATGGGTACCATTTTTCTCATATTGATGAGTAGATTATGATTTTTATAGCTTGGCATATTGCGAAAGCTCTTCAAAAGAAAAATTAATTGATTTAGCATATTTCACTAAGCATTCGTCTGTGTCAAGGTAGGCTAGGTTTACCTTTCTTGTAGATTGAGCTTAAACATAGTATATTTATGATTATGTGTTAGATACGGGTTGGTAATTAGGTCTTGGAGGCATGATTTGTATAAATTGGGACTTCCAGCGTATTAAGTTATCGTAACTTAGGCATAATTGACTTAACTGCTCATGTTTAGGGTAAAATTCCTATCTTAGGACTTAATATAACCATTTAACATCTAGAAGTGACTTAGATGCCCCTAGTCCAGGATTGTCAAGACCTGATTTCTCAAGTCATGATGACACCTACTATAATCCACCAGTAGGCAAGCTAACCCGCAGTCTAAAACAATTGGTAGTGTACTACCAAGAGAAATGAAGGAAGAATACAAAATAAACAGAATAAAATGTCTAAAATACACAAGATATTCTCAAAACCTGGTGGAGTTAGTATAAGAGCTTCTAATATAATGTGACTAAAACATGAAGTACTAAATGAATATAAAAATACAACCCATCTCTGAATACAACATAGAGTTTAGTCTAGTACATAAAAGGGAGAATATTAATACTCTAAATGTAGTAGCTCACCCTGTGTCTCCGAACCATAACTGTTACACATGACATACGCAACAATGGAAAGAACTCGTACTATAATCTGCAGGATGCATAAGTATAGTATGAGTACCAAACACGTGGTACTCAGTAGCTAACAACCGGCTGAGCTCCAAAGATAAAGCAAATATAAATAACTTGCAAGAAGAAATGTAAACTACACCTAAATATCTAGGAAACTAACATAGTAAAGCTAAGAAGATCATAAGGATAAAGTATCATATTCTAGACATACTTCGGGACCTAGGTAATATACTGTATATCACTGGCCATTATACAAATGAAGAATAGAAAAAGGATATATATAGTTGTGTACAAGGCTAAGGAACATATATAAAATCATGAATTACGGTAGAAAGGGATATACTATAATGACGTAGCTATATATATTCACACACGAAAAAAAAAGTCTATCCCAAAGGCACAAGCTAAAGTTGTTGTACTAGCATCTTAAGGCCTCAAAATCATAGTAGGACCTAGTGCTAACATAATCAGGTTCTCTATTCCATACGTCTAAACATAATATTGTTATACATAATAAAGCAACCTTAAAGAAAGGAATCACAATCAAATCTTGAATCTCTGTACTAGTCCAGCAATCAACCTATCATGAACTAACCATAATAATAACACAATACAACAATTGACTAGACCAGACACATAATACCTAAACCAAACCCCATAACCTGGAAGGTCCAATCAATACACAACACACCGTAAGCATACTCATCACTATACGTATGCAACCCACATAAACCTGATAGATATAGGTGTATACTGGTGATAGGAAATGCGCATGCAAGGATGAATACAAAATATATTCCATACTACCATAACTGAAAAAATACCATAGTGTAACCTAGTGTATACACCTTCTCCACCTTGATGGCTCACAATGGTAGGACCTACGGTGACCTCTCTTTTCTAACACAATGGCTTATAGATGAAGGGGCCCCTAGGGGATTTGGGAGTAAACGTATACATTGACCTTGTCTCAATAACAACAGTCATACACACACACACACACACACACACATATATATATATATATATATATATATATCCATTACTTGGGGAAATTTTGGGGCTAAATTATCATAAAATTGTAGAAAGTGATGGGAATCTTTCTCAACCGAGGTAAATAGTGGTAGTAAAAATCATGGATCGAAATCTATCTAGGTCAACTCTTTAAAACATAATTTTTAGTCATAAAGGCTCATAAGTTGTTTATCAAGATGGTACGATTCCCGCTATGAATTTGTTTTAAAGTGAAAAGTGGAAATAAATTCTTTTTAAGGAAAAAAGTAGTAAAACCATATTTTTAGTTGGAATCATATCATTTACAGTTTTAGTGAGCATGAATGTACTTAATCTATGAATTCCATCACCAACATCCAAAAAATATTATTATAAGCATCTGAATGTCTATAAATTATGACCACATCTATTACAAGGATAAAACACTTTCCAGAATCCAACCAATATCATATCAGAACCTTGGGCTCAATAATGCATATATCCGACATAACCAAACATAATAATCCGAGAAACCTATCACAATCCGACGAGAATCAGAGTGAATATTGTAATAAAGGTTCATTAGCTTTAGCTATCATGCTAGCAAACTAGGGTAACAGGATCCTAAAAGTATAATAAGTATTTCACCTTAACAGTTCATTACCCTTCTAGCCCCCAGACTCATAAATGGTGTTCTACCCAATATCATATCATAATAACCCTATCTAACACGCAACATATTTAATACACCATTCATAAAGAAGAGTAGACAAAAGACTACCTCGATTCTGAACCGCAAGTCCTTAAATCACCCATAAATCAGCTGTCTTTTCTCTGTGATCCCAAAATATCATCACACAATTAAAATAGTAATCTAGACATCATAAGGAGTAATATGAGACCCATACTATTATATTAAAGGTTGGGTCAAAAATTAGGTCAAGAATAGGCCCACGATCCCCGCAAATGGAATTCAATATTGAATCCATCATGAGGTCCTTCGAAAGACTAGGAATGTATGCTAAAAAATTAAGCACAAATAAAGCATAAATTGGGTCTAAAAATTGACCCTTAAAGTTTAGGAATTTAAGACCTAATTTGTAAGGATTACCATGAATTAGGACAAAAATGAAGGAAAAATTAAAGGGTAATGACCAAGGAGTGTTAGGATAGCTTATCTTAACTTATATGGATAGTTTCCCACTTTTTCATCTCTTTGAGATATCAACTTGGTTTGAAAATGGTGGAAAATTGTGTGGAGAAAAAGGGGATAAATAGCCACCAGGTTCCTCTTAAGCAGTCACCCCGTTTCTTAAGAAAAGCCACTTAAGACACTCCATGATCGCTCAAGCGATTTGGCACCAAGTGTCGGGTATCGCTTATGCTACTCCTAGGCTACGTAAGAAATGTCCGCTTAAGCGGACACACCATCTCTTTAGCGGCCCTTGACAAAAGGGTCAAGGTTGCTTAAAAGACACTATGTTGCATATGCTGAGACTACTTAAGTGGTTATATGATCTCTTAAGAGGTCACATCAGCAACCTTATGCACCAGATTTCTTTGAGTCCAAAATGAACTCCGATTGGATGCTTGCGATTTATTTAGAACCATGACCATGCAAACGAAAATTGCTACCATACCAAATTAAATATTTTAGACTAAACATAACCATTAAAACTTTCATCCAAGATCATTTTGACTAAATATGGGGCCTACACCTATAGTTTTATTTTTACATAATCTACCCAATAGCCTAAAATGAGTGTGGAAGCCTCGTGATCTGAACCAAGGGTCCACTAGCCTAAAATCACCATACTATTACTGATGGTGCTGTCAAAATTCTTACCGAGGTCATCTACTAGGATTTTGGGGTGAGATCGACTCCTAAATAGCAAAAACTCTAAAACAAGAAAATGAGCCTAAAATCCAAAAAAATTATCTCATAACCGAATCGATGACTTCGACAAGTCATAGATGGCCTATAACTACCGTGGAAAGGCTTGAAACGCTAGAAATAAACATAAATTGAGTAAATCACCTAGAGGGTCATTATAATATCCACTACTAAAAGGACTTCCATCCATGAAAGTCAATGGATAAAAAGATCTTAAAATCTCAAAATGATGAGGCACTGGGATTGTATGCTCTGAGCATGAATCCCTAGATAAACTCCAAGAAGTGACAACACTTGCAAGTGATTTTGCCATAGATATCCCTATTTATGCCAACTTCCTTTCTTCACTTATCAAAAAAAAAAAACTCAACCTCAACCATTGACTAGCCTCCAACTGAACCATGGAAGGTTGTTGCATAAAAATCCAAACCATGACATACTGATACCATACCAGGTACTAGCACAATCGAGTGAAATCTCATCCAATCTAAAGTCAAACCAAGGCATAAACCATGCAACTAACTTAATGCTAATAAAACTTTCTTTTGCCTTTCCAAACTTACTACCCACTCCAAACCAAGAAAAAAGTCATCAGTCCTATCCATGCAATTTGACCATACTAACGGTAAAGAACTAAAGCTGATCCATTGAGAATCCTTGCCATCAAGTATGAGAATAAGCCCATAAGGTGCTATCTAGGCACACAAACAGTGATAACTAAGGTCTATAATATATGCCAATGCTACAGCTAGTCTCGATGAATATAAAAATTGAAATCTAGGAGTCCTAAGGTCACTTATTCACCACAAAAATGTCTATACCAAGTTCTTCCACCAGTTAAGGAATAAGTCATACTGAATCCAACTCAAGCATAATACTCTTGTTGAGTTAGATCATCCAAAAATTCCAACAAAAACTAAAAACTGGGGTCAAAGAAGAAGTAACAAATCTTGTGTCCACGGGAAATTATCTGAACACCTGTCAACCACAATCTATCTGAATTGAAAAAGACCGAAAAGTTAGACAAGAGGTAGGCTTAGCCAGCCTATAGAAAAAATTCCAATTGATACAATTCTAAAAATAAAGGCGGCAGCAAGCCCCACAACTCTAAGCTAAAATCTCAACACCAAGGCTGAACCGCTCGATCTACACTACCCAAACCAAAACTGAAGATAGATAAGCATTCACACTCCAAATTTGTTATTCTAAGGTGTCAAATTCAAAGCTGAGCTAACGCGTCTGATCTAAGTCCAAATACCCTATTAACCTTAGTATCCAAATCAGCCATGTCCTTACTATAACATGTTGGAAACAAAATCAAAATATAGTTAAAGAACAAAGCACCACAAAGGATAAACCACCAACTGAAAACACAATCAATCAACTCCATATCTGCAGGAGGGTATAACTACTAAAACATACTCAAGAACTTACTAAGGCTCTAAAATGTACTCAGTAATAGCCAAACTCTAGCGACTCAGAGAAATGCAACCCTAGCCAAAACCAATCAATTTAATACTCCATCTCGATAATAAATATCCAACTTAGCAACTTAAGAAGTGGTCATAGAAAATATCACCTATCTCTAACTCTCTTAACTCTACTAGACCAAGAATCTCTTCACGGCACGAATAGAGTATCCAACTCATACCAATACCAAGAATAAGCCATCACTAGGAGCCGAATCGGAAAACCTAAAAGATGAATCCAACACCTCTTGAAATAAATATCAAAACCACTGCTAAGTGATGAACTATCCATATTAGAAGAATGGACCCCAAACTAGTCATTCTCAAAAATGGGTTACATAATCCAATCGTTGACTCTAAAACCATAATAGAACCATAGAAGGTCAACTTACCTACCAATTTCATCTTTCGGTCCACGACTGGTCTAGAATACCCAATTTTAGAGGGAAAACAACCAACCTCATCTCACTACAAGAAAGAAATTATCCAACTAAGCTAGCCACCTAAGCCAACCAATAAAAAGTGCGAGGAAGGGAAATTCTACCTAAATACTGCTTGTCTAGTCATCTACCAAGCGATGATCAATTAACATTAAACAATGACAATAATAACAACATCAATAAAAGGAATAGGCGGTACCAAAATGAAATCAACAATAAGTATCCCTATAAGGCCACAAAAAAGTTAATATGCCAAGGTAAATGGGAATCAAACCAAAATGGTACACTCTCAGGGAAATATCAACACTGACCAACTCTATCCACTCCAAAAATAAATAATCTATGGGGTTATTCATATAATCATGAACTCTATATCAAGGCATACAATAATGAATAGAAACCTACCAAGGCACACAATCATCGATGGGTATAAGAACCCAAACATACATAAATAGAAAAGGTAAAAGCAGGGAATAAAAGAGCACCTATCACAGAAAAATCCAGCATCTCATACCTGTTGGGTATAAGAAAGAATGAATCTAAATGGGTCCAAATTTAGACTAATCATCTAAATCACCATTGAAGTAACTCAGTGTACTGCCTTTAACAGAAGCTTCCATAATACTATGAGAATTGTCTGAATGAGTTGAAAGACTAATATTACTGTAATGCCCCAAATATGGTACCCAAAATGCTACATGGTGCTTATGACCCTGAAGGACCACAAGCTAACCCATGACTAATTTTTAAACCTATATACTGCATAATATACTATATAAATATGGAAACATAAACTAAAAGTCCATAAGGTTCAAAAATGAAGCATAATTGATAAATCATAACACCTGATAGGGTATGAAATACCCAAAACAACTTAAATAACAGTCTAAACATAGTAGTCTGAAAAGCCTCTGAAACATGAATTTTTGAATAAGGAGTTGATGGACATGTCCCCAACTAACTCCAACTAATAAACTAATTAATGAGATAGTAGAGAAATAATCGTGGCTGACTTGAATACATAATAATTACCATAGTCCATAATTCATTTATTGAAGCATTTCATCAAATAAGTGATAGGCATAAACTTGTACGTACATGGGAATTTCATGATATCATACTAGTTGGGAATTTTCCTTCATACAATAATAACAACAACAATAACAAACCCAGTGGATTCCCATATCGTAGGGTCTGGGGAGGGTAGAGTGTACATAGACCATACCACCATCTTTAACGAAGTAGAGAGGCTGTTTCCGATAGACCCTCGGATCAAGACAAAGGATAGTATATAAATATATCAAAAGCATGGAACACGATAAAAAACATAAATGTGCCATCCACAAAAATATGCAACACTGCCAAATAAAAGACACCCAAGCCCTCCTACGTACTGACTACGACTCATCCACCCACCTTAACTCTCTATCCTAATGTTTTTCCATCATACTTTTCTATCCAGGGTCATGTCCTCAATCAACTAAAACTGCTCCATGTTATGTCTAATCACTTCCCTCTAATATTTCTTAGATCTACCCCTATCCCGCTTGAAACCATCCAAGGACAACCCCTCACACCTACAAACCGGGGCATCCGCACCCCTCCTCATCACATGGACAAACTATCTCAACATCACTTCCCGTATTTTATCCTCCACCGAAACCACTCTCACCTTCTCCCTAATAATTTCATTCCTAATCCTTTCATCCCTAATAAAACCACCCATCCAACACAACATCCTTATTTTCACCACCTTTAAATTTTGGATATTGGAATTCTTAACCGGCTAATACTCAGCTCCATATAACATAGCCGACCTGACTATAACTCTATAGAATTTTCCCTTCAGCTTGGGGGGCACCTTCTTATCGCATAAACTTCCCGAAGCGAGCCTCCACGTCATCCAACCTGCCCTAATATGGTGAGAGACATCCTCAATATCTCTCCATTCCCCTAAATCATCGAGCCAAGATACATAAAACTATCCCCCTTACAAACCATCTGGGAATACAACTTCACTACCACATTATCCTCTTGCCTTGAGTCACTACACTTGCACTCCAAATTCTCCGTCTTTGTCCTACTCAACCAGAAACCTTTAGACTCCAGGGATTATCTCCAAACCTCCAGCTTATCAGTAACACCTTGTCGGGACTCATCAATTAAAACTACATTATCCACACAAATCATAAACCAAGGCACCTCGCTTTGTATACTCTGCATCAACACATCTATCACCAAAGCAAATAAAAAAGAGGTAAGATTAATCCTTAGTGTAACCCTGTTAAGACCTAGAAATGCTCAAAATCTCCTCCCACCATCCTCACCCTAGTCTTCGCCCCCTCATATATGTCCTTAACCGCTCGAATGTACACCACAGGGACCCCTCTCACCTTCAAACATCTCCAAAGAACCTCCCTAGGGACCTTGTCATATGCCTTTTCCAAGTTAATAAACACCATATATAGCTCTCTCTTCCTCTCTCTATACTGATCTACAAGTCTCCGCACTAGGTGAATTGCCTCAGTCATGAAGTGACCAGGTATAAACCTAAATTCATTCTCCACTCTACCGCCCTCTTCCAAATCATTATCGTTTGACTCAACAACTTAATACCTCAATAGTTGTTGCAAATCTGAATCACCCTTGTTCTTATATAAAGGAATCATCATGCTCCATCTCCACGCCTCGGGTATCTTTGCATACTTGAAAATGTTATTGAATAAGTTGATCAGCGAACTTAACCCTTCCCTGCAAAAAAACTTCCAAAAATTCACCGGATCTAATTGGGCCCCATCGCCCTGCCTCTTCGTATCTTGCGTATAGCCTCTCTTACCTCCTAAACCATAAAATGCCAATAATAGCTAAAATTCTGATGCTCTCTAGAGTGCTCCAACTCCTCTAACATAACACCTCTATCCCCCTCCTCATTCAAGAGCCTATGAAAATAAGACTGCCATCTTTCTTTGATGAGGACGTCATCCACCAATACTCTACCATCCTCCCCCTTAATGCACTTCACTTGGTCCAGATCCCTACCCTTCCACTTCCTAGCCTTGGCCAGCCTAAATAACCTTTTCTCCCCATTTTTCTAGTCTAACCCCTCATACAAACTCTTAAAGGTGGTTGTCTTAGCACCAGTAACTACTAACTTAGCCCTCTTTTTAGCTAACTTGTACTTTTCCCTTCTTACCCGCTTCTCCTCATCATCCTTACTCTCAACTAGCTTAGCATAAGCCGTCTTCTTTATCTCCACCTTCTTCTTAACATCTTTATTCGACCACCAATCCCTCCAATACCTACCAGACCATCCCATCAAGACACCCAATACCTCTCTAGTAGACTCTTTGATATAAACCGCAGTCCTATCCCACATTCTATCCATATCCCCACTACACTCCCAAATCCCTATCCCCTCAAACTTTGCCCCTATCTCCAAAGCACTAATCGGAGTCAAGGCACCCTACCTAACTTTAGGCCAACCCTTACGACCCCGCCTTGTCTTTGCCTTCTTGATAACTAAGTCCATCACCTGGAGTCTATGCTGGGTCGCCAGATTCTCACTCGAGATAACCTTACATTCCTTACACAAAGTTCTATACCCCTTCCTAAGCAGCAAAAAGTCAATCTGGGTCATGGCTAAACTACTACAGAAAGTAACCAGATGCTCTTCTTTCTTCGGGAAGCTGGAATTCACTAACACAAAACCAAAGGCCCTCGTAAAATCCAAAAGAGTATCTCCCTCATTATTTTTAACCTCGAACCCAAAGCCTCCATGCACGTCATCATACCCTAATACCAATGACATGATGTACCCATTAAAATTCCCTCATAGGAAAATCTTCTCTGAACTAGACATAACTCTAACCACCTCATCCAAAACCTCCCCAAAATACTTCTTCTCCTCCTTGCTCAGGCCCACCTATGGCAAAGTAAACCCCCCAAAGACCAACTTGATAGTCATCACCATATCATTAACCTTTTTAAACTCCACTACCTTCTCCCTAAGATCCTCATACACTAAGATATCTAGGTCATTCCTACGCCTCTCACTACCTGAGTATCATAACTTGTACCCATCCTCATCTCGAGCCTTTGAACCTACCCACTTGGTCTCCTGAACATACGCAATATTAATGCTTCTTTTCCTAAGAATCTTAACCAGTTCTATCGACTTCCCTTGTAGGGTCCCTATGTTCTATGACCCTACCCCCAACCTATCAACATTCTTATACCCTCCCTTAATACCTTGGACTCCACAACTCAGAAATAATGCCCCGATTCCCGAGAACTGGAACACTATATGGTGCTTATGATTCTGAAAAACCATAAGCTAACCCTTTTTCTGGTATCTGTACCTGTTCACTGCATAATATAATAAAATACATGCGAAAAATGGCTAACACTTGCCATAAGGTTCAAACAGCTAGAAATATACAAAACCTTAAACCACACACTAATACATTTATCTTAAAAGCCTCTACACTGCCTGAACTGTGGAGTTGAAGGGACAATTCCCCCAACTAACTTCATCTACTAAAATCAAATACTGTAATAACAAAATCCTCAGATGATGAGGACTCACTCCTGCACCCACTGCTGCTATACAAGTGACTTTTAAGATACTCCAAGTTTCACTCCTCTGAACCTGTGGTGCCCCAAAATAAAAGAACACCATAGCATGAATGTGTCAGTACTAAGATGTACTAAGTATGCAAGCAGGGAAGGATAAATGCAAGGGCTTATGCATGAACATTTAATCAACAAAATAATCATGAGAATAACAAATGAGTACACATATATGAATGCACAGTTCCTAACCACTATAACAATTATAACGACTCCAGATACCACAACTCGGATACCACTTTACTGTCCTCGAAACTCACTACTGTACTGGGGTACTACATTACTAAATCATAGGATACCAACATTGATTAATCGAATACACTCACACCCCTGACTCCTGAATATTTATACCAACACATAAATTGTGGGAAGTAGTTACATAACTCACTATGACTCCTTATACACAACTGAATATGTGGGGGTGCACGCAATAATTTGAATAATATCTTTGATTTCGTAAAATATACGCACAGAAAATAAAGACTCACATTGCTTGAATTTCATTATCCATACTTCTCATAATATTATCGAGAGGAAAACATAAGTAAAATCCCATAAATCATCATAAAATCATCAATATTCATCATAAATTCTCATGACTCATCATAGACAACCAAACTTATCAGCTCAAGAGTCGGAGAGACTCGACAGTCCAAGAAACATACTCTTATGGATAGGGGAGTTTCCTATAACCGACAACCCCACGTGAGCCACGTGGAATACCAACATTTGTCCTCCTAAGGAAAGCACTCCCATTGGCGAGAGTGTTGTACTCTTGCCAGGGAGTACAACCTTAAAGCTTTCATAATCACAATTTGGCTCTCTAGCCAATAATATCATCATCAACAACCCTATGGTGGCACATAGGTTTGAGGAAATACCGAATTTCCCTTTTGGTGCTAAGTAATATTCCCTGACTAGCTCAGAATGCATTAGGAAATCCACCACAACATCACAAGGGTATATCATAAAGACTAAATCAAATCTCTTTGGAAATCCAGCACAACATCGCAAGGATCTATCAAAAAGACCAAATCAAATCTCTTTCTCATTTATCAAATCATATCAATTTGTGGATTCCTAACTCAACACATTTTAGCTCAAAATATTTTTAATTTTTATCAACATCAACATGGTATCAATAACACAAGTAGCTCCCTCGGCGGACTGATTTTGCCAAAGAACTTTAACTATAGGAACTTCTTTTGTTGTCAACCTACGAGTCTGATAGTCTCAAATTTTGACCAGAATTTGCTCATAAGAGAGGCTGTTCTAAAAATTGGTGCTCTGAATAGGGACTACAATTGTTGGGTCACTTATTCACTTCTTGAGCAATGAGACATAGAAACATGGATATACTGAGGCTAGATTTGAAGGCAATTCTAGCTCAAAAGCTACCTTACCGAATCGACTTAGAATCTTAAAGGGGCCAACATATTGGGGACTGAGACTTCCCTTCTTGCCAATTCGCTTCACACCCTTCATGGGAAATATCTTTAGATAGACATAGTCACCAGTCTCAAACTTGAGATCTTTTCTATGAACATATGTATAAGACTTTTGTCGTCTCTAAGAATCCTGGAGTCTTTCTATAATTAAATGGACTTTCTCTAAGGAGTTGAATACCAAGTCAGGCCGTATGACTGAGGCCTCACTAACTTTGAAACAACCAAATGGAGATCTACTTTGAATGGCTACTATAGATAGCTTTGAATGGAGCCGTCCGAATACTGGAATGATAGTTATTGTTGTATGAAAACTCAACCAAAGGCAATTGGTCATCCCAACTACCCTTGAAATCAATTTCACAAGCTTGTAGTATTATCTTTTATAGTATGAATGGTCCTTTCATCTTGGCCATCTATCTGAGGACGAAAGGATGTACTACGATAAACCTGGGTACCAAGACCCTTTTGGAATGCTTTCAAGAAATGAGAGGCAAACTGGGTACCTCTGTCTGAGATAATAGATAGAAGAATACTATGCAATCTAACAACCTCCCTGATGTAGAGTTTTGCATAATCCTTGGCTGAATAAGAGATGTGAACTAGAAGGAAATGAGCTGATTTGGTCATTCTGTCTACAATGACCCATACTGAATCATGCGGATGATGAGTTCGAGGCAAACCTGTCATGAAGTCCATGTTCACTTATTCCTACTTCTAAGTAGGAATAATAAACTCCTACATAGGACCACTAGGCTTCTGATGTTCTATCTTAACCTGCTAACATGTAGAGCACTTAGCCATTTTACAATATCTCTCTATATCTCACTCTACCAATAGATCTCCTGTAAGTCATGGTACATCTTTGTGTCCCCTAGATAAATAGAGTACCGTGCACCATGCGCTTCGATAGGAATTCGCTGCCTTAAGTCATCTATACCTAGAATACAGAGACGACCCAAAAAATGAAAAACACCATCTCCCCTTTGGGAGCAAACCTCTACTTTCTGATTTTGGACTGGCTCTTTTAACTTGACAAAGCTAGAATCTATATCTTTCTTTTATTTTACCTAGGAAATTAGAGATGATTTTGAACTACTCTGAAGCCATATATCACCCTCCTTTGTATCGACAAAGTGAATGCTTAGTATAGAAAGATGATGGACTTCCTGAGCTAACTTTTTCTTACTGTCCTTAATATGTGAAACATTACAAATAGAGAGTTTTCTGAGAGTGTCATCCATAATATTGGCCTTGCCCGAATGACAAAGGACACTCATGTCATAATCTTTTAAGAGCTCTAACCATCTTCTCTGATGAAGATTGAGATCCTTTTGAGAAAAGACATACTAAAAGATATTATGATATGTGAAGAAATCTACATGAACTCCATAGAGATAATGCCTCCAAATCTTTTAGGAAAAAGCTACGGATGCTAACTCAAGATCATGAGTAGGATAATTCTTCTCATAGGGTTTAAGCTGTCTGGAGGCGTAGGCTATGACCTTACCATACTGCATGAGGACACAAACTAAACCCACTCTGGATGCATCACAATACACTACAAACCCATCTGAACCATCTGGAAGAGCTAATAGAAAAAAAATCCATCAACAAACCATCTATAATAACTATCCAAACCAAAGAAACTCCTAATATCTGATGGAGAGATAGGGCAAGGCTAGTTTCTTACTGCTTTAGTCTTTTGAGGATCTACTTTAATGCCATCACCGAAAATGATATGACTAAGAAATGCTACCGACCTTAGCCAAAATTTGCACTTACTGAATTTGGCAAATAACTGATGATCTATGAGAGTCTACAACACTATTCTAAGACGGTTTTTATGATCTTGCTCACTAAAGGAATAGACTAGAATATTATCTATGAAGACTATGACGAACATGTCCAAGTACTGCTTGAACACACAGTTTATCAAGTCCATGGAAGCTTCTAGGGCATTGTTAAGACCAAAGGACATAACTAAGAATTTGAAATGACCATACCAAGTAGAAAAAGCTATTTTTGGAATGTGATAATCTAGACTCTAAGCTGATGATAGCTGGATCTGAGGTCTATCTTAGATAAGTATCTGGCACCCTGAAGTTGATAAAATAAGTCATCGATTCTTGGAGGAGGATACTTGTTCTTGACCCTAACTTTATTGAGCTGACGGTAATAAATATACATCATGAGAGAACCATCTTTCTTATGCATGAATACGACTGGTGCACCCCATGGGGACAAACTAGGCCTGATGAATCCCTTATCAAAGAGATCCTTTAACTGTTCTTTCAATTCTCTAAGTTCAAATGGTGCCATTATATATGGTAAAATAGATACAGGCTGAGTATCTAGAAGAAGATCAATACCGAAGTCTATTTCCCTTTTGGGAGAGATTCCTGGAAGATCTTTGGGAAAGAAATTGTAATATTCATTCATGACTGGGACTAAATCAAGATTGGGAATTTCAGAGCTATATTCCTTAATATGAACAAAATGATAAGAACATCGCTTAGATAGCATTTTCCTTGCCCGAAGGTAGGAAATAAGTTGACCTCTGAACGCTGAAGTACTACCCCTCCACTCTATGACGGGTTCATTCAAAAGCTGAAACTGGACTATTCTGTTTCTGCAGTTGACTGTGGCATAGAGGGAATAAAGACAATCCATGTTGAGAATGACATTAAAATCAGTCATCTCTAATTCAACCAAGTCTGCTGAAGTGACTTTTTGAAATATCATAACTGGGAAGTTCATAAATATCCACCGAGCTATTATTATTTTACCTACCAGGGTAGATACTGAGAAGGGTTGTGTTAGAATTTTGGAACTGACTCCAAAATCGGCTGCTATATAGGGAGTAGTGAAAGACAAATAAGCACTTGGATCTAGCAAAGTGTAAACATGAACATAAAAGATCTGTAATGTACCAGTAACCATATTAGGAGAATTTTACTGATATTGATGGGATAGGAGAGCATAGATTCTATTTGGGTGTTGCCCACTGGTAGCACTAGAGGTGGCACCCTACTGATTTGGGTGACTGGACTAAGTTGAGGAGTAGTTCTGTTGACCCGGAGGACCTGAATGCAAAAAATCTCTAACTCTGTGGCCTGGCTTGCCATATCTGAAGGAAGTATCACCACCAGCTCTGCAAGTACCCTGGTGGTGCTTGCCACAAGTTTGGCACAGAGTAAAGGTTTGGACACTGATAACACTTCCCTGAAACAGAGAGCTGGGTGCTCTATCTCTATTACTATCCCTGAACTTAGGAGCTGGAGCACTGGCTGAAGAAGGACTTGGAACTGATGACTTGGGATAGAATTAAGAATGGTTTCCTTTCTTTGATTTAGGTTGAGTAAAGTTGAAATTACCGGTCCTTTATCTCTTATTCTGCTTCTCTCTCATATTAATCTTTTGATCCTCTATCTGCTGAGCATGAGTCATCAGCCTGGTTAAAGTCATGTCACTATTCCGCATGGCAGATCTGTACTAATTTACCACACTGTCATTCACCCCTGACATGAACTTACTCATCTTGGCCTTGCTATCTGCAAAAACATGGGGGCATATCTGGATAATTGAGTAAACTTACGAGAATACTCTTTCACCATCATATTTCCCTCCGTGAGGTTGGTGAATTCCAACACCTTAGCTTCTCTAAGATCCTGGGGAAAGAAGCTGTCTAAGAATGTAGTGAGAAAATCCTCCTACTCTATAGGACCTGCATCATCTGTCCTAATTGACTTTCACAGTTTGAACAAAGTGTGAGCCACATCCTGCAACTGATATTCATTTAGCTTAGCACTCTCAATAGTAGTCAACCCCATGATGTTAGTTACCTTCTGAACCAAATCTAGGAATTCTTAAGGGTCCTTATCTAACTTAGACCAGAGAAAGGGTGGAGGATTCATTCGAGTAAAGTCCTGAATCCTGGCTGCAGCTGAATTGGCCATTAGGTTAGCCGAAATGATAGTTGGTCGGTCATTTTGAGCAATAACTGACTGAGCAAGAGTAGTGAATATGACCCTAAAATCCATATAAGAAACATGTTCGCCCAAAGGATCTTCAGGTTGAGGGCCTGACTGATTCCAGTTCTTCTTTGAAGAGGCATGTTCTATAGAAGAAATGGAGAAACAAATTCGACTGAGAGATTCACTTGAGATTATGCTCACTGGTACAACATGAATACTAAAAGAAGGGAAACTATTCCTAAAACAACTTATAGCCTCCTACACATAAATGTGGCGCGCAACATACCTATGTACAAGACTATACTACATGCAGCTTTCAGACTTCCTAGGACTCTATTAAACCTTTGACTTTGATATCAAGATTGTAATGCCCTAAGTCTGGTACCCAGAATACTACAAGCTGCTTATGACCCCGAAGGACCATAAGCTAACCCATGACTGATTTCTGAACCTGTATACTGGATAATATATTTTATAAATGCGAAAACATGAACTGAAAGGCCATAAAGTTTAAAACAATAACATAGTTGATAAATCATAACACTTGGTGGGGTATAAAATACCCAAAAAAACTGAAATAACTGTTTGAACATAATAGTATGAAAAGCCTCTAAAACATGACTGTCTAAATAAGGAGATGATGGGATATGTCCCCAACTAACTCCAACTAAATAATTAATTAATAAGATAATTGAGAAATAATCATGTCCTCAAAGGATGAGGACTCACTGCTTACTCTAACTGCTGATATCTAATGTCTACTGATGTTCTGGAGCTCGTGTTTCTGAACCTATTATTTAAAACCACCATAGCATGAATGTGTCAGTACCACTGAAAGTACTGGTATGCATGTGAGGTAGGCTAAATGCATGGGGTTCATATTCATGAATAATAATAATAATAATAGGCTAACTATCATGAACGTGAGAATATCTGCATAAAACATAATAACTAAAACTGATACCATGATAACATGATTACTAAATCTGAATACTAATGACATGACAAACAGATAACTGATATAACTGAAAACATAAGTGACTGTATCTGACAATCCTGAATCTGATAGATCTATCTAAGTTTCAT
This sequence comes from Capsicum baccatum var. pendulum, assembly GCA_030864225.1. Lineage (NCBI taxonomy): Eukaryota > Viridiplantae > Streptophyta > Magnoliopsida > Solanales > Solanaceae > Capsicum > Capsicum baccatum. The sequence goes on from CM061550.1 coordinate 166,555,489, forward strand.
ACTAAGCTGAGTTGATTGTATCTGATAGTCCTGAAATCTGAAGAACTATCTGAGTAATTTTACTGATACTGATACTGAAACTATAGGAAGTAGTTATCTAATTGACATGCACCAATTAACCAAATAATTCTAAATTGTGGTCCAATTTGTAACCCCAATTAGAACGGTGTCAATACCGCGCCATTGGTAAGGAAAACATCAGAGCAACCCTCTACTAGCAGGTTACTCTAATATAAATGGTGGGTACCCTCAACTGGAATGTTCAGCCTCGTCATCTACCCTCAACTAGTAGGTACGATGTCTCAACCTATGCTGGCTGCATAGTTCTGAATGCAAGGATTACTTCTGAGAATCACACCCTCTACTAGCAGTTGAGTTCCTATCCTTGGGTTCAGTTGGTGCTAATTTCTACTCCCGTTGAATAGACACTGAACATGATTTATTGAATTGAACATGGACTGATGTACTAAATACCCTTAACTGATGGAATAATACTGATACCTGATGAGTGACTGAGTTAATGAGATCATTGAGTTTTTCCTGAGTCATAAGACTGTCTGATGTCTAAGGATCATGGCTTGATTGAGAGTATCATAAAAGCATGACATAAATCAAGGCACACAACTAATATTTTAGGTACAAGTACCCGTAGGACTCAATAGAAGGAAACTGACAAAGTATGAATGACTTAAACACATAATAATCACCATAATCCATAATTCATTTATTGAAGCATTTCATCAAACAGGTGATAGTTATAAACTTTTACATACATGGGGATTTCATGATATCATGCTAGTTGGGAATTTTCCTTCATCTAGGTATTTAGTCAAATACATGGTAGGCATAGTATGTGTAAACAACATTATACAACAATTAAACATCATGATTTAATTCTAATTTCCATCATTCGAGGGTTTAGTCATAGGTTTGCATAAATCCATATCTATACTAATCAAACCCACATGAAATTTATCACCAAACATGAATAAAAATTCAATTATCTATTATCATCATGAAAACTATCAACCCCACATGAAATTCATAAAGAAAATCCATAAACTTGAATTTAGGAAAAGGGGTTCTTGGGCTTCATCAATGAAAGAAGTCTATGAATGAACACTATGCATACCTGGGTTGAGTTTCTTGATGTTCTTGAACTTGAGAGATTTGAATCTCTTAGTTCTTGAAGAATATTTGGATTCTATTCTTGGGGGTTAATCTTAGAGAGAAAACCCGATTTTTGTTATTGTGAAATAATAATGAACAAATGAGTTGAGGTCGGATATAACTGGTTATATATAAGTAGGTGGTAAAATACCAAAATACCCCTATTAAAACAACTTAAAATAACTGGATGAGATATGCAATAGTGGGGTACGAAGGTCCGTCGCTGGGTCAATGGTCCATCGGACACACCGTCGGACTGGGACAGAACTGGGACCTACTGCCTTGGTGCGATGGTGGGGTGCGATGGTCCATCGCTAGTCCGGCGGTTTGTTAGACCTCTCCATCGTACTCATACAGAGAGCTGGCTTACTGCCTCAATGTGGTAGTCGTCGATGGTCTGTCTCTTGTCCAACGGTCTGTCGGCTTACACCATCGCACCTGGGCGATTTTACTACTTTCTGTATTTCAGCCATAACTCTCTCATCCGGTACCAGATTTTTATGAAATTGGTATTGATGGAAAGAAAATTCCATTTTCCATGTGACAACATGTGAAAATCTTATGAATACCATGTGTAAAAAAATGGATTCATATTTCAAAGAAAGTTCTACCATTCTCAAGATAATTTTGAGCTAGGAAAAGGTATAAGGTATTACAATTACTATGCTGGGATACTCTCTGGACCAGTGACCAATCTCTCTACATTCATAGACAACCCTAAATCCCTAATCTTTCAAAAAGTAAAGCTAACCCCAACTAGCTGACCAACAGATGTCAAGGGAATGCCCTATTGAAATGACCATTGTCTTTGCAATCACAACATATCTTAGGAGATCTAGGCTGGAGAGAAACATATGCTAACTTTAGATGAACAATGTCATATCTTGACACAACTAAAACAAGCTCTTAAAATACTATGAAATGCTCCCCTTCAAAGTTAGAATGACCGTCATCACTAGAAGACACATACCAAATACCTTGTAAGGTTTGATGATAACTCTGCCTACTATGACCACCACGACTAATCTGAGATCCAACCATTAGAAGAAAAGAAGAAAACTGTCCTTTAAAGACACACATAAAGAAATTGATAATGCCTTGAAGGCAGATGAACTTTCTCTCATCACAAGAATAGTTTTTGAAAATCATAAAAGATCCATAAACGAAAGAAGGGGAAGCTAAAATTACACACAGAGAAAACAACATACTGATTAGAACAGGAATGAAGGTAAGTGTTATAATTATCATAGATATGGTCATATTACTTATGATTGTACAAAAACTAGAAGAAGACCTTCCAAGGGAAATCAAAAGGCATTCAGCTGCTGGGGTGATGAGGAAAAACTAGACCAAGAGAATGATAATATTAAAGACTATTGCTTCGTGGTAATTGGAGAATCCATCCAGGTAAGAGCTAACTCCTATAATGAATTCTCAAAACTTCAAAATTTGTTGGACCTTAAGATTGTTGATTTGAATAAATAACATAAAGAAAAAAGAACTTTATTAAGAGAAATAAGAGATTGGGAGCTTAAACTTAAAGTTTGTGAAATTGAAAAGGATTACCTATAATAAGAATTTAATAATTTGAAAATCAAGATTAACAGTTTTGAAAAATCTCATAGTCACAGTATTTAGGTCACATCATTTGACTAACTCAACTAAGTCAACTAACAAGAATAATAGTAATAGATAATATAGTTGTTAAGGATCTCAATAGTCAACTAATTTAAGTAAGTCAACCAAAGGTAGCAATCATAGTCCTAATACCTATAATAAAAGTTACTATAGCTATGATAGATATCAAAGGTCAAATAACTCATTCCAGTCAAAAGGGATATATAGTCACAGTAACAATATTTACTATACAGCCATTGATCAATACTATACTTCTAGTTCTCACTATGGTAATCTTGGTCATAAACATTATAGATGTAGATTTTGTTCTAGAAATCTTCGTAAATGGATTTGGACACACAAAACTAAGTCAACAAATCCAAACTCTAATACAAAAGGACCCAAGAATGATTGGATAACTAGAAATAAGTGATGCATCTATTTTGTAGGAACTCTACTCAATACCAAGAGGAAAATGGTATCTCAATAATGGATATTTAACTCACATGACTGTAAGCAAGAATTTGTTTGAAATTATAGCTAATTTTGATGGAGGTGACATCAGTTTTGGAGATAACTCCAAAGGTAAAAGTAATAGGTATTGATACCATCTTCATTAACAATTCATATGATATTACTAATTTTTATTTGGTCAAAAACTTAAAGTACAACCTACTAAGCATCAGTCAGTTGTATGATGTTGGATTGGAGGTAAGATTAAAAACGAAAAGGTGTATAATTGAAAAATATGGAAGGCAAATCTTTGTCGAAATAGTCATAGAAATATGTATATTCTAGACTCCATCAAAAGGATAGAAAGGAACATTTGTATTGCCTCCATCTTTGATGATCCCTAGATTTTGCACATAAAACTTAGTCATAAAAAATTAGGCATACTGAAAAGTTATTCAAGCATGAACTTGTGATTGTATTGCCAAATATTGATTTCAAAAAGACCCATATTTGAGATGCTTGTCATCTTGGTAAGCAAACTAGAAATTCTTTTCCTATTAAAGTTATTGTGTCTACTACTAAACCCTTATAGAAATTTTATATGAATTTATTTAGTTCAACTACAACTGCTAGTATTGGTGGTAAAAGGTATGCTTTTATGATTATTGATTGTTACTATAGTTTTACTTGGGTCATGTTTTTAGCTACAAAGATGATACCTTAAAGAATTTTGAAGTTTTCTATAAAAAGGTTCAAAGAGACAAGGGATTACTACATCTCTCCCATTAGAAGTGATCATGGGGGAGAATTTGAGAATAAAGATTTTGAAATTTTTTGTGATACTCATGGATACACATAACTTCTTAGCTCCATATATCTCTCAACAAAATGATATGGTTGAAAATAATAGAATACATCAACACATGGCTCTAACCATGATCAACGAACACTCTTTACCAGATTAATTTTGGGCAGAAGTTGTCAGTACTGCATGTAATGTTTTAAATAGGTGTCTCATTGGACCTATTCTAAAGAAAACTCCATATGAGATTTGGAATAATAAAAGACCCAAAATTGGGTACTTCTATGGATTTGGCTCAAAATCATTTGTTCATAATAATGGCAAAGACAATAAGTTTTGTCCACGAAGCAATGATGGAATCTTTATTGAATACTCTAACTTTAGTAGATCATATAGAAATTTCAATAAACACACTCTTTGCATTGAGGAATCTACACTTGTTGTTTTATATGATACCAATCACAATGTAAAGAATGTTAGCTCTGTATATGATCGTATTGAATAAGTACAAATTAACAAATCTACTTTAAAAAGGGATGAATCCTACTAGAAACCAAATAATATTGAAACAGACCAGTTTACTACTACTTCAAATGATTAAGTTGAACAAACATTAATTCCAAATGTTTGGACAAACGAGTCTTACTATCTAAAGAAATTCATCATTATGGATCCAAAAGAAGTAATGCAAACAAGGGCTTTAATTAGATGAAATATAAACATAGATCTCACATCACAACTATAACCAAAAAAGTTCAATGAAGCCTTAGAAGATGATAGTTGGGTAAAGGAAATAAAAGAAGATCTTGAGCAGTTCGACAGAAACAATGTGTCAAATTGTTCCAAATTAAGAGAATGCCCATATTATTGGAACCAAATTGGTATCTAGAAATAAAATGTATTAATTAAGAAAAATTCTATGAAATAAAGCTCTTATAGTATCTCAAGGATACTCATAATAAGGAGTCGATTATGGTAAGACCTTTGCACCTGTATCAATGTTAGAATCCATTAGAATTTTACTTGCTTATGAATCTTATAATGGGTTCAAATTATTTGAAATGGATGTGAAAAGTGATTTTTCTAAATGGTTTTATTGATGAACAAGTCTTTGGAAAAACTCCCAGGTTTTGAAAATCCAAACTCTTCATATCATTTCTTCAAACTCTCCAAAGACCTCTATGGTCTTAAACAAGATCCTCAAGCTTGGTATGATAGACTGAGTATCTTTCTAATTGAACATGATTTTTCAAGAGAAAAAATTGATACTACTTTATTTATCAAATGAACCCTCTCTGGAAATTTGATCATTCAAATTTATATTGACGATATTATCTTTGGATAGAAAATGCCAAACCATCCGATACTCTAATGAGTTCTACTTTTGTTCTAAAGTCATATGAAGATGGAAAAGTGTTGACAAAACCGACTATCATGGTATCATTAGATCACTCTTATATCTTCTAGCCAGTCAACCTGACATTCTATTAAGTGTAGGTAAGTGTGCTAGGTTTTAGACAACTCCTAAAGAAGCTCATCTGACTGCTTTAAAATGTATTATTAGATACCTTATTTGGAACACCCAAGTTAGGGCTTAGTCGTGTCGAGCATCTTAAGTCCAATCAGGGCTAGAGAACCCCTAATACCAATTATAACCACCTTGCTCCCTATGTCGGATGAATTCTTAACATATAATAATATGAAACAAAAATAATTCAAAGACATTAAATAAAGTGTATAATTAAAATCAGATAGTACTCAACCAAATATCCAACTGATGCCAACCTCAATGCCAATACAAGTACCAAGGCTGGCATCAATACCGATATTTCCCATGCCCATAGTTGTTTGACAAATCCTCTATCCAAAATCAATTACATCGGGTTGGTACATACCCTCGGCCATTGCCAAAACCATAGCAATGAAATAAAAACAATAAAAGAACTCCATAGCATGAAATGGAGTGTTCCAACATATGGAATGTCACTACTTTCACCTGACTCAATAGCTATCCCTGAATCTAAGACACCAAGAAGGAGAAATAATAGTATGGCCAGTTCCTGCATCGCATTGGGATACAACATTTAGAGATGGTTAGTAGGTGAATGCTAGCATAATACTCGGGATTAAGGAAAAGTAATGACATTTTTCAAAATCAAATCAAATAACTAATATGCACTTGGGATATGTAGCTTGGATATCCTAAAACCACCCAAGGGCTATATGGGTTCAGCTCCCCCTATTGAAAGGGCCTAGTGTTTGTTAGCCACAATACTGGAGAAAAGAAAACCTAGTATGACTAGCATATCCCCTATAATATAAAGTGTGACAATCTTGCAAATGGCTACAAAGACCAACCTCATATCAAAAAATATGAGTTTCCAATGTCGGTCCCCACGGGACCTCTACCTTCCATGACTTTGCTAGTCAAACCCCTTAAAGTCCAATTAAACCCTTTTCGACATATGCAAACCATTAACCAAGGAATATTTTAATTAGGCATTAACCATTGGTATCATCATACAAAAATTAGAGCTAGCAAGTCTATCCATTTATGCCATACCAAAACCATTCAACCAAATAGACTCCAAAGTTTCCAATTAAACCAAGACCATGGACACCAAGGCCTTTCTAAACCATTTAAAATCAACCATAAATAATTCATGTTACTTTAACAATTTATCCAATACAAAGATTTACAAGCATAGTTAAAGCATCTGACAAACGTTTTTTCATAGGTAATTTCACAAATATGTTGAGGGCATACCATTATCAAAACCAAAATAAGCCAATTTGGGGCTCAACCACTACCCATTAATTAAATCACCATTAACATGCACCCATATGTGCAACACAATAATTAAAACAAGGAAAAACCATAAAACATGAGAAACAATATTCATACATGAACCACCACAACCCATAACCTTTATTTTAAAACTATAATAATATAATGAAAGCCATAAATTAAAGCACATGAACTTTTGTAAAATAACAATGAGGGAAAAGTAACAAAAGACACCAAGGAATATGGAGAGAATCACTCTTGAAATTCCCTAATTGATTGAATTGAAGAAACCCTAGCCTCTTGCTTGATCAAAGAGTTTGAGAGTTTCTTGAGAGTGTTTGATTAGAAATAACAGGTTAATAAGATCCCAAAAGGTTTTTTAAGTTGTCGGATCCAAAGGATTTATAAGGGCAAAGCGTCTAAAATTCCCCCAAATTAAATTGTAAAAATTACCATAGGTGGTTACGAGTCGACCCCATGACTCATGATTATAAGATATAACTCATGACCATTGAGTAGTCACAAAGACAATAAGTTGGACTTACACACACTGTCTACTATACGACTCCCATATCTCCACTCATGACCAGACCATACGACTCATATAGTCTTAGTCATATCCAAGATAGAATCCAAAGAGATTGACACTAGACAACACATGACTTCACACAATGACTTATAATCTATCCTCATAGCTCTTAGTGAGCCACTCATACTTAGAGCTAAGTTAAGTTACTATGTTTTAGATTACCTAAAATATCCTGTACCAATCCATATAACCAGTACCACTAAGTCATAACCATAGCAGAAACCTAACCTCCCCTCATAAGACACCTTTAAAGTTGTGTCATCGGACCCATATCGATACCATATGACTCGTATGGTGAGTTATTATGAGGATGGTGTGCTCAAAGCTTAGGAAATTTCCAAGGGACACAACCCAAGGTGTTTCAATTCTTTCCCACTTGGATAATTTGTGCACAACTGATGGAACAAAGCAGTGAAAAGCATTATTAAACCCTCAAACTTATGTGCTCTTACCTTTAATAAAGATATAAAACAAAGATATTAAGAACAACATATACCTTAAGCTCAATTTTCTAGAATGGAAGATAGGAATAAATACTTGGACTTCGTGTTTTTTCAGCTTCCTACGTAGCCGCTTCCACCTTGTGGTTCCTCCATAGAACCTTTATTAATTAACCATCCTTGGTCTGCAATCGATGGACTTGTCTATTTAAGATTTTAGTTGGGATCTCCACATAGGGAATGTAAAATATCAATATCCTTAATAGGCACAATTTGCGATGGATCACCCACACTTTCTTAACATAAAAACATGGAACACCGGGTGAATGAAGCTTAAAATAAAAGGTAATTCCAATTCATATATAATATTGCCCACTCTTCTTACAACCAAGTACATGCCAATATATCTTGGACTGAGCTTCCACTTTTTCCTAAACCACATCACTCCCTTTATGGGAGACACCTTTAAGAATACCCTATCTCCAACCTCAAACTCTTAATTCCCATGCTTTAAATTTGTATAGGACTTTTAGCGACTTTAGAAAACTCTAAGTGTATCCCAAATCACCTTCACCTTTTCCATAGATTGGTGTACCAAATTTGGGCCAAGCATCTCCACTTTACCAACCTCAAACCACCTGATAAAAGGAATACACCTCCTACCATAGAAGGCTTCAAAAAAAGTCATCCCAATGCTATAGTAAGAGCTATTATTATATGCAAAATCTATAAAAAAAATTCTCAACCCAACCACCACCATAGTCTACTATATAATATCTAAGCATATCTTCCATTGTTTAAATAGTCCTTTTAGTTTGCCCTTCCGACTGCAGTTGAAAAGTTGTACTAAGACTAAAACACCCTATGTTTGATCCTTAGAAATTTCAAGGGTTTTAGGATTTTTGGACATCATATGACTCACCATACTAGTGTATGGTATGGGTATAGGTCAATTAACCTAGTCATACGTTATGCAAAATTGGGTGGTTAAGTTTCTAGTGTGGGTTCGACTTGGTGGGTATAAGTCATATAGTTGGTGATGGGACATTGTTTTGGGTTGTTCCTTCACTTAATATAAAACTTAGTAACTTAACTTGGATCTGAATACAAGTGTCTCACCATGAGTCTTGAGGATAGGGTACAAGTGGTATAGTTCAACTCATATGTTGGATAGTGTTCAATCCCTCTTGATTCTGTTATGTGTATGGGTTAAGGGTACTGGTTGTATGCTTGGGTACGAGTGGGCCTTGGTGGTCATATGTTGGACAGTATTTCGAGTCCAATATTATTTCTAGGATAAGAGTGAAGGGTATCGCTTTTATGATAGGGTACAATTTAGGTGGTGGAGTCGTACAATTTTGTGAGAAATTTATACAGTTTACATTAGGTATATTCTGGACATTTTCCCCTTAACCTCTTAGGACCCCATTACTTAAAACACTATTAGTACTTTATTTACCCTATAATTTTTAATTGAAAATACTCTAAACTCTCTCAAAATCTCTCTCAAATTCCTTGGGACAAGAAAAGCTAGGGTTTCTTTCAAGGTGGTCAATTTGGGGCTTATATGGGTGGTTTCTCTCCATTTTCTTAGTAATCCAGGGCATGATACTCATCCCTCATTGATATTTCAACTAAAGGCATGATTTAATGTATGATTTTCATGGCATAATTATTTTGTGGTTTTGGGTTTTGAAATATAAGTTGGGGTTTTGGTTATAAATGGTTTAGTTTTGGTTTTCCCATGTTTTTACTTATGGTTTCTATGTTATAATGGTGGTTTGAATATATGGTGGCATGGAAATGGTTAATTGGTACTTGGTTTTGGTATTGGAAACTATATGCCCTCAACATATTTGATAAAATGCCTATTAACTTTTATTGAAAACTTTGCATGGTATAAAGTGGTGATGGAACATTAAATGGTTTGGATAGATTTAATTGGCTAAATAGTAAGGGTTTGGTGGTCATGGGTTGGTTTAATTAAAAGTAGGATAAACTCCCAAGCAAACTAAGTAATGAATATATCGTGGGGTACATGGTAATTCCACAAGTAAACTTAATGATAATGTAATCTTTGGGTACAAGGGAATCCATTAAAAAAGATAGGCTAAGGACATTGCTTGCAAGCTATAGTCGGTATTACCACTTCTTATATTCTTGCTAATAATAAATGGAATTTCTGGTTTGGCTGTGAGCTAATAGTTGTAATTGGGAAATAAAGGCGGGGTGTGATAGCTAACTGTAAAGGTGTGAGTCCAACGGACGAACACTGGCAACCATACACTTATGGGGTAGATGGGAATCCCCTAAGATGTACTTGAAAATATGTATCATGGAGGGAGAAGGGTACACAAGAATCCCCTACCCTTATGGTTTATCTGATTCATGTAGCTACATACATCGAGGCCCGTTGAAGGGGTAACACTAGACCCATATAGCCCATGGGTAGTTATAGGATGGTTAAGCTTCACATACACAGATTAATGATTTTAAAGGCATGCTAAACCCGGTTCCCTTACCTGGCATGGAATATATATTTTATATGTATGGATGTGTTGTTTACTTGAATTTCAAAGTTGGTATTATTTTATCCTTACCCTGAGTACATGCTAGCATTCACCCTCTAACCCATCTTCAGTCACTGTATCCCTCTGCAATGTAAGAACCGACCATATTACTTATCCTTCTAAGTGATCAAATTCGAAATCAACTTGTGTTAGATAGAAGTGGTGAGCTTCCATATACGAAAGGCTCCATTTCATGTAATGGATTTCTTTGATACTTTCTTCATTCTACAGAATTTGGTTTTGGCTATGGTTGGGGGCATATCCCGACTGAATATTATTTTACTTTCGAATAGTGGCTTTGTGGGACTACGATGGGTAGGTATGGACAGTGTTGGTATTGGTGTCAGCCTTGGTATTGGTATTGGTATTGAGGATGACACCTTTTGGACTTATTCGATTTATGATTTTTCCATTTTGTTATGTTATATATATATGATTTCAGAATAGACTTTTCTTTGGGGTATAGGGTGGTTATGGTTGGGTCTTAGGGGTGGTCTCCAGTCCCGGGCGGGGCTTGAGGCACCTGACATGACTAGGACCTGGTTCGATTCATGTCAAAGACTCACCTCAGTCCCTAAACCTTTCTGAAATTACCACCAAAAGTGCAATGAAAACTGCGTACCACGATCCGAGATAATAGAAACAAGAACCCCATGCAACTTCACAATGTCTTGGAGGTACAATCTCGCATAATCCTCAGTCAAAAATTAGTCCTCAATGGAAAGAAGTGAGCGGACTTTGTCATCCTATCAACAATGAACCAAATTGAATTAAACTGGTTTTGAGACCTAAAAAGACCATTAACAAAATCCATATTGATCGCTTCCCATTTTTATGCAACTCAATTTCATGATACTACCCTCTGGGCCTCATGTGCTCAACTTTCATTTGTTGGCACACTATGCACTTGGCTACAAAACTAACCACATCCCACTTCATATTGGTACACCAATACATCTCCTTAAGGTCATGATACATTTTTGTCGAACCGGGATAAATAGCATAACGCGACTTATGCGCCTCGGCCAAGATCCCCCCTCGCAAACCATCTATATCGAGAATGTACAATCTCCCTTAGTTCCTCAAGGTACCATCAGCACTAATCTCAAAAGCCATTACTTTCTGCCCACCTACATCACCCTTGATCTTTATCAAGACAGGGTCTAACCAACACTTGCTTATACTTCATCTTGGCACCTAGAGATGACTGCGCTACCTTATGCACAAATACGCTACCATACTCAGAGTCCAAGAGGTAAACTCCAAGGTTAGCAAAATAGAGCATATCTTTCACCAACACTCACTTTCCCTCATCCACATGAGCTAGACTTGCCATGAATAACCTACTGAGGGCATCATCAACTAAGTTAGCTTTACCTGGGTGGCAGTGAAAACTCATGTCATAATCCTTGAGTAGGTCAAGCCATCTCCTTTGCTTGAGGTTAAGCTCTTTCTGAGTAAGCACATACTGCAGGCTCTTATGATCAGAAAAGATATCGATATGCAATCCATACAGATAGTATGCTAGATTTTCAACCCAAACACCACAACTAACAATTACAAGTCATTAGTCTGATAATTCATCTTATGCACGTTTAACTGTCTAGAGGCATAAGCTATCACCTTACCATGCTGCATCAGAACAAAATCAAATCCTACACGGGATGCATCAAAATAAACCATAAACCTATCAGTGCATTTAGGTAAATTTAAGACGGTATCCTCAAGCTTTTCAAAACTACCCTCACAAACATCCAACCATTAGCACTTCACCTTCTTCTAAGTCAACTTAGTCAACGAGGCAGATATAGAAGAAAAACTTTCCAGAAACCTCCTGTAATATCCAGCTAAACCCAAGAAGCTCCAAATATCAGTTGGAGTCGTGGTTCTAGACAACCTCTTCACCACTACAACCTTCTACCAATCCACCATGATATCTTCGCTATAAATGACATGACTTATAAAAGAGACAATATTCAACCAGAATACACAATTCAAAAATTTGGCATACAATTGCTGATCATTCAGGGTTTGCAATATAATGAAAAGGTGATTGGCATGATCCATCTCGCTCTTAGAGTACACCAGAATATCATCCATGAATACAATGATGAACAAATTTGGAAACTAAAGGAAGACTCTATTCATCAAATTCATGAATGCCACTGGGCATTGGTCAGCCCAAAAGACATAACAAAAAACTCAAAATATCCATAACGGGTATGGAAGGTAGTATTAGGGATATCCGCCTCCCTAATTTTTAACTGGTGATACCCGAATCGAAGATCAATCTTGGAGAAAACTTAGCACCTTGAAGCTGGTAAGAAAAATCATCAACGTATTCTTTACCGTCACCTTATTCAACTCCCGATAATCAATACACATCCAAAGCTAACCATCCTTCTTACATACGAATATCATCGGTGCACCTATAGTGATAAACTTAGACTGATGAAACCCTTATATAGAAGATCCTTTAGTTTCTCTTTAGGCTTCTTTAACTCAATCGGAGCCATTCTATATGGGGGAATAGAAATAGGATGAGTTTATGGAACAAGATCAATCCTCAAAATCAATCTCTCTATCTATAGGGACACAAGGAAAGTCATCAGGAAAAACCTTAGGAAATTCATTTACCACCGAAATAGAATATAAAGAAGGACCCTCCATGTTAGAATCTTTAACCTAACCTAGATATAGAGACACCTCTTCGATATTAATCTTTGAGCCGTAAGATATGATATAAACCTCTCCTTAGAAGCTAGGGAACCAGCCTCCAACTCAATAACTAGATTCTTAGAGAAATTAAAGATGACCTTATGGGTATGACAGTCTAGAGAAATATAGCATGAATACAACCAATCCATCACCAATATGACATTGAAATCTGCCACGTCTAATTCAAAGTGATCCACCAAGATCTCTCAACCAACCACAGATACAACACAACACATGTAGACTCTTCTAGCCACCACTTAGTCATCCACTAGGGTAGAAACCAAAAAAGGGTTCAAATTACACTTGGGACTAAAACCAAAATACACAACTAGAAATGGGGCCACATAAGAGATAGTGGACCCTAAATCTAACAAATAGTACACTTCAAGGGAAATAATTTCAACATACCAGTCACGATATTAGGAGATTCCTCAGAATCATAGCGGTTAGTGAGAGCATAAAGATAGTTCTGACCAGTGCCGAATCTAGATGGTGTATCTTTTGGTGTCAGAGCTAAAGAAGATGAAACAAGAACCTTTTTTGCCCAAAAGCAACCTTAGCCATTGGATAATTTCTAATCTATACTATGGCTAATCAAAATTGAAGAACTTGTCCTTTTCTTTATCACAGTAACCCTGATGCAATCGAACATAAAATCTATAGGAAGGATAGGATGGAGCTGACTAGGCCCCACTTCTCTGAGAATAGGCATCCTATGCCTTATAGTTATCGCCACTATAGAAGCACCTATCACTCAACAACTTTGGATAGGTAGTTCTAGACATTGAGTATGACCTAAAAATACCCCACTTCTTTTTGGAAAACTTTCCACCATAACAACCACTCTCCTATTGACCACCATCCTACTTTACAAATCAAAACTTTTTATTCTGCCTTTCTTCTATATCCACCTGTTTCTTCTTCTCCTCCCCACCTACTACATATACACAACCAACCTAGAGATATTTATGTCCTTGTTCAACAAGCAGCCTTGCTCTTAAAATCAAATCAGGAGACAAACTGAAAACAAACTTTCTTATTTTGGCTCTCATGCTGGAAACTAAATCCAGAGCATACTGAGATAACTAGTAAAACTTCAAGGCATACTCCTTGAATGGAATCTTTCCTTGCTTTAGGTTAATGAACTCTTCTTCCTTTTTCCCCTGAACTCCTGATGAAAGAAGCAATCTAGGAAAGCATTAGAGAAATCCGCCCACAGTGCTGACTAGGCATCATCACCCCTTGAATGGTCCTATTCCTTATACCACTAATACGTTACTTATTTCAGTTGATTGGCGGTAAAATCCACGCCCTCTATATTAGTGGTATGTATAACATGGAATAACTTTTCCATATCATCCATAAAACCATGAGGATCCTCGCCTACCTTAAATCCAGTGAACACAGAATGGTTCAACCTCATAAACTAGAAAAACTTTATGGCCTCAAAAGATAGAGAAACAAAAGCACCACGCTTAGTTTGAGAAGCTACCAACTGTTCCAACATATGTAAAAACAGACAAAACTCAGCATTTTTCACATCTTCTTGAGGATCTTGATAAGGACTAAAAGGGATTAGTGGAACTCCAAGAGGACAATCAGGAATCGGACCTCTAGACCAGGTTTAGACTTCATAAGTAGAACATGTCTCATAAATATTATCCTCGGGTAGGATAGAGAAGTTTTTGTGAACTTTAAATTATCTGGGAGGCATGATCCAACAAGAAAACAAATGGAAAATAATGGAAAATTTAGGACCTTAGACTCTACCTGTAAGACCCTACTAAATTATGTTATAGTATGAGCCTTAGAGCGTGTCAAGTGAGGCAAATTTTAAACCTCAAAGATTGAGAAAAGACTTCCAAAGTTATTAGTGTTTTAATCCTGTTGAATTTTCCTAAAAATAAATTCCTATAGTGTAGAAAATTGAGTTATCTTTCCAACAATACCCTTTTGTTAAAATCTGATATCGAAGTCGAAAGATGTAGCCATTTCTAGAAAGCAGTAAAGTTGTCCAGGTGTGATGAAGGGATCTGACAGACCATTGTATGACCATCGTAGGGAGGCAATGGATCAAACCACTGGCCAAGTGTGATGGAGAGGGACGACGGGCCATCGGGCCTTCGATAGACTATCACACCCCATCACGCAGTCAAGATAGAAAGTGAGTTTCTGGACTATATCCGACGGTCAAGACCGATGGACCGTTGGTACTCTAATGAACCATAACACCCCACCATTGAATTTCCCATGAAGTATTTTTAACTTATTTTAAAAATGGCTTTTCGGTTTTTTCTTATCCTTTTAAGCCTCAGATATATTCAAGATAAAACAGATGGCTTCATTCCTCAGCCAAAACAAAAGAGAGATAGGTTTTCACCCTCAAGATCAAATCTAAAACCCTTATCAAATAAATCTAGGAGCTCACCATGGATTTTATAAGTTGAGTTGAGAATCAAGTTCCTAAGTCAAGAGTTGCCAGAACCCTCTATCAAAAGTAAGAAGAAGAGTTTAAAGTAAGCTTGTACATCTAAGGTGTGTGGGGTTTTGAACAAGGGTAATCCTTTCAACCTTATGCCTAAAGGCTTATTTAAACTATAATTTTCTACAATTTATGAGATTTTATATAAAATTGAATTAGAGTTTTTCACCCATTGTTATTGGTTGCAAGCTTTTGATGTTTCCCACAAATTGAGAGTCTAATGGCATGATTTTTACATATTTTCTTAAGAAATTGAAGCTGGGTTTATACCCTATGATTCTATTCCTTGAGAAGTTAATAGTTGCAATGCTTTCAAGATTGAAGTATATGAGTATGTTGAGATTTGAGATAAATTGCTGCAAATTCTAGATTTTTATATGTTTTATGAATCTATCTGCTATCTACCATGCATTTTGATGAGTTTTAACTTGACATGACATTGAATTATGGATCATTAAGACAAACTTGAGACTTGTAATTTTATGAACTATGGTGCTATCAGCTCCTATGATTTGAGTATTTTGAGATTATTCAAAAATATTTTGACCTAAAGGTCATAAAGCTTTGAAATCCACTTCACTATATACGATTACAAATTTTACAGTTGGGTTCCTATTGAACCATGAGATTATTTTAAAGTGGATTTTAATAAGATGAGCGAGTTAAATAAAAGGGAGTAGTATTTAACACCGAGTTAGGTAAGTTACTATGTTTTCTTACCCCAGAACTACGTTCCACTATAGGTTTGAGATTTTGGGCCTGAGGCCAAGATTAGTGGGCCCGAGGCCGAGATAATTGATTGCTGAGTTGAGTTTATACTCCTTGGAAAGAGTATGATGCCTCTCCTCAACGTGAGATTTATTCCTTAAGAGGAAAATATGTTGGACTCCATGTAGCTTGCATGGTTTATGTCGGTTAAGAGAACCTTCCTAAACTAAAGTATTTTTCCTTGAGATAGAATATTTTTATTAAAGCTTTGGGATGAGATAATTTCTAAAGTGAATAAATAGTTTTGAGTATTTTCCAAAGAAGAAAGAAGTTTTACACTCCATGAGATATATGTATTAGCTGAAAGTATTGTTTAAGATTTTCTTCTGCGTATGAGTAATGAGAATAAGAAGAGAGTACAGATTTTAAATCTTAAGTATAATGACTAACGATTTTTGTGTTATATGCTTTATTCTATATGATTTATGATCTTTACATTTTAGACTTATTCAAGCTATGTGAGTCATTCCTAATTACATGCATGATTTGTTTAAAGAGTGTTGATATTGTTTTATGAAAATGAATACACCCCTATATACTCATTATATTCTCAAATATTGATCCATATATACATGTATGTGCTATTTCATCTTATAATGTAAGTTCAGGTGCTCAGTCTTAGCCTCGTTAATGATTTTCAAGTAACGTTGTCTATATTTATCCAGTGGTGAGTCCTCAGAGTTCGAGCAACTATCTTCAGACATTTTAGTATTTGAGTGGTTATGTTATTACATTTAGTTCAGTTTGAGTCATTTGGGGACCTATCCCAATGGCTCTCTAGTTCATAGAGTAGTAGAGGCTTTGTTAGACTAGTTATCAGATTGTTGTTGTGTTGAGATTTCCAGTATTATGGTCATTTGGATAGAGCATTATTATCGTATTTCCCTTTAATTGATATGAAAGTGCAAGTGCTTTGTATACTTCTTCTTGAAATAACTTATCATAAGTAGTGACAGGTTTAAAGGGTTAGCTTGGCGCTACTTGTAGACATTTAGTTCAGTTTGAGTCATTTGGGGACCTATCCCAATGGCTCTCTAGTTCATAGAGTAGTAGAGGATTTGTTAGACTAGTTATCAGATTGTTTTTGTGTTGAGATTTCCAGTATTATGGCCATTTGGATAAAGCATTATCATCGTATTTCCCTTTAATTGATATGAAAGTGCAAGTGCTTTGTATACTTCTTCTTGAAATAACTTATCATAAGTAGTGACAGGTTTAAAGGGTTAGCTTGGGGCTACTTGTAGCCTTAAGCACCGTGTGACTTCTCGGGATGTCATTTTGGGTCGTTAAAATCTTAGTATCTGAGCCTAAAGTTTTAAGGAGTCCTAGGGAGTCTGACAAGCCACGTTGAGAAGATTTTTTATCATTGGTGTGTAGTGCACCACATCTATGAACAAGAGGATACAAGACGTCTTAGAAAAAGTTATTTCTTTCATTCAAATTCTATCGTGCCTATAGTTGTCCCTCTCATCTAATAATTCATGCTCTTCTATTTTAGAAAATGCCTCTCCAAAGAATGAATGCCCTCAGAAATGATGATGAGCAACCCCAACCTGTTGATCCCTTAAATGAGATGGTGTATCATGTTGAGTTTTGGGCAGCCTTTCAGGCGTTAGCCCAAGCATTCACCGCTAATATTCGGGCCAATAACTAGGCTGCAGTTGTAAATTAGTAGGGAGGTGATATAGCTACTTATAGGGTTTATAATTTTATGTGGATGAATCTGCTAGAGTTTTATGGGTCTAAGGTAGGTGAGGACCCACAGTTATACCTTCAGAAGGTGAGAAAGATCACATAGGTGATGTATTTTTTTGAGGAAGAAGGTGTTGATTTGGTGTCTTACAAGTTGAAACACATTTCTTATGACTGGTTTGTATTCTGGAGGAAGGGTAGAGGTGAGGATACTGCTCCAATGACTTATAAAGTGTTCCAAGATACATTCTTGGACAAGTTCTTTCCGTTTGAGATGAGGGAAGCAAAGATTGAGAAGTTTATAAACTTGAGACAGGGCTTTATGACTGTTAAGGAGTATTGCTTAAAGTTCAACCGGTTGGCCAAGTATGCTCCTAATTTTATCGTTGACACCTGAGCTAGTATGAGAAAGTTCATGTTAGGTATTTTTTGTTTAGTACTAAAATACTGTAGGACTGTGATGCTACATAGGGATATGTATCTGTCTATGTTTATGAAACATACCCAACAAATAGAGGCAGTAAGATTAAGGAGAAAGATAGGATAAGGGGTAACAAGAGGGCTAGATCTGAGATGAGTATGGTTAGGCTAGGTCCCATGGAGGAAACTGCCCTACATTCCAGAGTCATCCGTCTATTCCAGCACCTTTATCAGCTAGTGCTCCTATTCCTAGAGGTAGGCAGGAGCAATGGAGCAGGTCTTTTATTCTAGGTCACAGAACAGTGTTAGTAATAAAACCGATAATTCTCTTTATGCAAAGTATGGTAAGGATTATCCTGGTGAGTGTTTTGCAAATTTGAGGGATTGTTTTAGTTGTGGAAAGCTAGGGTACAGACTTAGAGATTGTTCGTATGCTAGATAGGGGAAAAAAGATGCCCGACCTTAGGCACATACTATTAGTGCACCAACTCCTATACCCTCTCCCGCCCCTGCTTAGGGCGCTTCATCTAGCACTACTGGCGGTCAGCGGCAAAACAAATTCTATGCCTCATAATCCCGTTAGGAGCAGGAGGACTCTCCCAATGTTGTTACTAGTTTATGTGTTAATGGACCCCGAGTTAATTTTCTCTTAAGTGACCCCACTTGTAGCTGTGAATTTCAAAATAAGTCCCAAAATATTCTTGAGCCTTTCCTAGTTTCTACATTAGTAGGGGAGTTAGTTATTGCTAGACAAGTGTATAGATATTGTCCTGTTATAGTTTTTCATAGAGTCATACTTGCTGATTTGATAGAGTTAGACATGGTGGATTTGGACCTTATTTTGGGTACAAGTTAGCTTCATTCTTGTTATGTATTTGTAGACTGTCATACCTGTGTGGTCAAGTTTTAGTTTCTTGATGAACTAGTTTTTAGGTGTTCTAGGAGTTCGGTATTTTCCAAGAGTCATTTTTTCTCCTATCTCAAAGATAGAAAGCTAATATCCAAACGATACATTTATCATCTAGTTAGATTTAAAGACACTAAATTCGAGGCTCCAACTATTCAGTCAGTCAATATTGTTAATGAGTTTCTTGTTCATCCAATTTCATAATCGAAGGTATGTAGAGTTTTGAACAAAGGTAACCCTTTCACCCTTGTGCCCAAAGGCTTATTTAAACTATAATTTTCTGCAATTTATGATATTTTACGTGAAATTGAATAAGGGTTTTTCAACAATTGTTATTGGTTGCAAGCTTTTGATGTTTCCCAAGAATTGAGAGCCTAATGACATAATTTTTATATGTTTTTTTGAGAAATTGAAGATGGGTTTATACCCTATGATTTTATTCCTTAAGAAGCTTATAGTTCCAATGCTTTACAAATTAAAGTATATAAGTATGTTGAGGTTTTGAGATAAATTGCTATAAATTCCAGACTTGTATATGATTTATGATCTTATATATTGTCTAATATGCATTTTGATGATTTTTAACTTGAGATTGAATTATGCTAATTAATCCTAACTTGAGAATTGGAATTTTATGAACGCTTGTGTTATAAGCACCCATGATTTGAGTATTCTGAGATTATTGAGAAATGTTTTGACCAAATGGTCATAGAGTTTTGAAATCCACTTCACTACATGAGATTATAATTTTGACTTTTGGGTTCTTTATAAACCATGAGATTATTTTAAAGTGGATTTCAATGAGAGGAGTGAGATAAACTAAAGGGAGTAGTGTTTATCACCGAGTAGGGTAAGTTACAAAGGTTTCTTCCCCAAGAACTATGTGCCACCGTAGGTTTGAGATTTTGGACCTAAGGGTGAGTTGAGTGGGCCCGAGGCCGATATAAGTGATCACTAAGTTAAGGTTATACTCCTTGGCAAGAGTATGATGCCTCTCCCCAACGTGAGGTTTCTTCCTTTTAAGGACAAAATACTTGACTCCATGTAGCTCACATGGTTTATGTTGGTTAAGAGATCCTTCCTAAACTAAACTAAACTAAATTAACTAATGTATTTTCCCTAGAGATGAGAGATTTTTGTTAAAAAAAAGTTATTTTCCCCTACTAATAAAGAGTTTTGAGTTCGTGAGTTTTGAATAAGTTTTACTCTCCATGAGATATATATATTTATGTTTGAAAGTATTGTTTAGAGTTTCTTTCAGTCTATGAGTAATAAGAACAAGAAGAGATTACAAAATTTTAAGCTAAAGTGCGATGACTCATGAGATTTGTGCTACTTGCTTCATTCTACATTATTTATGAGATTTAAATTTTAAACTTATTCAAGCCGTGTGAGTCATTCCTAATTGCATGCATTATTTCTTCATAGAGTATTGATATTGTTTTATGAAAATTAATACACCCCCATATACTTAGTACATTCTCTAGTGCTGATGCACATATACATCTATGTGCTACATTATCTTATAATGTAGGTTCAAGTGCTTGGTCCCAGCCTCATCAGTGATTTTTGAGTACCTTTGTCTGTATTTCTCCAGTGGTGAGTCCTCATGGTTCGAGGACCTATCTTCAGATATTTCAGTATTTGAGTGGTTATATTATTACTTTCAGTTCAGACTGAGTCAGTTGGGAACCTGTCCCAATGGCTCTCTAGTTCATGGATTAGTAGAGGCTTTGTCAGACTAGTTGTCAGATTGTTGTTTTGTTGATATTTCTAGTATTGTGATCGTTTGGACCAAGTATGATCTTCGTATTTATTTTTATTTGATATGATAGTGCTAGTGTCTTGTTTATTCATCTTAAAATTAGTTATTATGAGTAGTGAAAGGCTTAAAGGGTTAGCTTGGGGCTAGTTGTATCCTTAAGCACTGTGTGATGTCCTGGGAGGTGATTTTGGGTCGTTACAAACATGGTATTAGAGCCTAAGGTTTTTGAGGAATCCTAGGGAGTCTAATAAGCCACGTTGAGTAGAGTCTTGATCATCGATGTGTAGAGCATCATATCTATAAGCAAAAGGCTAAAAGGAATTTTCAGGAAAAGTTGTTTCTTTCTTTCAAATTCTATCGTTCCTACAATTGTCCCTCGTATCTAATAATTCGTTCTCTTCTCTTTCCAGAAAATGCCTCTTCGAAGAGAGAATGCTTGCAGAAACAATGATGAGAAACCCCCACCTATGGATCCTTTAAATGAGATGGTGTCTCATGCTGAATTTTAGGTAGCCTTTCAAGCGTTATCCTATGCAGTCATCGCTAATGTTTGGGCTAATAACCAGGCTGCAGTTGCAAATCAGCTAGGAGATGATATAGCTATGGCTAGGATTCATGATTTTATGCGGATTAATCTGCCTGATTTTTATTGGTCTAAGGCTGGCGAGGACCCATAGTTGTACCTTGAGGAGGTGAGAAAGATCATGCAAGTGATGCATGTTAGAAAGTGTTAAGTTGGCATCTTATAGGTTGAAAAACATTGCTTATGACTGGGTTGTATTGCTGAGGAAGGGTAAAGGTGAAAATACTGCTCTTATGACTTGGTAGGTATACCAGATGCATTCTTGGGCAAGTTCTTTCCATTTAAGATAAGGGATACAAAGATTGAGGAGTTTATCAACTTAAGGAAGGGCTTCATGACTGTTAAGGAGTACTGCTTAAAGATTAATCAGTTGGCCAAGTATGCTCCTAATTTGATTTCTAACACCCAGGCTTGTATGAACAACTTCGTGATAGGTGTTTTTGGCTTGGTGCTAAAAGAATGTAGGACTGCGATGCGACATAGGGATATGGATCTATCTAGGTTGATGACATGTTTGTTCATTTGCAAGGTGCAAGTTATTTCTCTAAGATAGATCTTAGATCAGGCTATCATTAGCTTAAAGTGAGGGAATTTGATATTCCAAAGACAGCCTTCCGAACCTGCTTTGGTCACTTTGAGTTTCTAGTCATGTCTTTTGGGCTAACCAATTCCCCAGCGGCTTTCTTGGAACTCACGAATCGAGTGTTCAAGCAATATTTTGGTGTTTTTGTCATTGTTTTCATAGATGATATCTTTGGTACTCCCGTACTGAGAATGACCATGCAGATTACCTTAGAATTGTCTTGCAAACTCTTAGAGATAACTAGTTGTTCGCCAAATTTAGCAAGCATGAATTTTAGCTAAGGTTAGAAGCCTTTTTGGGTTATATCGTTTCAGCCGAAGGTATTAGAGTAGATCCCCTAAAGTTAGAAGTTGTAAAAAATTAGCCTAGACCTATCTCTCCATTCGATATTAGGAGTTTCTTTGGTCCAGCTTCTACTATGCTATTTTGCAGAAGGTTTCTCTTCTATTGTGTCTCCCATAACCCGGTTGACCCAAAAGAAAGTTAAGTTCTAGTGGTCAGATTCCTGGGAGAAGATTTTTTAGAAGTTTAAGACTCAACTTACTTCAGCCCTTGTGTTGACTTTGCCTGATCATACAGATAGTTTAATGGTTATTGTGATGCTTCTAGAGTTGGTTTCGATTGTGTGCTGATGAAAAATGGTAGGGTTATAGCTTATGCCCCTAGACAGTTGAAGATGCATGGAAACAATTACCCAACCCATGATCTTGAGTTAGCTGATGTAATCTTTGCTTTGAAAATTTAGAGATACTATCTTTATGGTGTTCATGTTGATGTGTTTACTGATCGTAAGAGCCTACAGTGTGTGTTTACTTAGAGGGATTTGAATATTAGGTAGAGAAAGTGGTTAGAGTTATTGAATTATTATGATATAAGTGTGTTGTATCACCCGAGCAAGGGCAATGTGGTGGTATATGCCCTTAGCAGATTGTCTATGGGTAGTGTTACTCATGTAGAGGAAGTTAAGAAAGAGTTAGCCCATGATGTACATAGACTGGCTAGGTTGGGTATTGGTTGATTGATTCAGCTAAGGAAAGTACTTTAGTGCAGAGTAGTTTCGAATCCTCTTTAGTTTCAGAAATAAAGGAGAAGCATAATAGAGATTCTATTTTTGTCAAACTGAAGAAGTCAGTTAAGGACCAAAAGGTAGAGGTTTTCTCACAAGGGGGAGATGGCGTGTTGAGGTTGCAGGGTAGGTTGTGTGTTCTATGTGTCAATGGTCTGAGCTGGAGGATTATGGCTGAAGCGTATAGCATGCGGTATTCTATTCATCCAGGCACTATAAAGATGTACCGCGACTTATGGGAAATCTATTGGTAGAATGGTTTGAAGAAGGATATAGGTGGTTAGTTTAGGTAACAAGGGGCGGTCCCCGGTCTTGGTTTGACTTGGGATGCCCATTACGACAAGGCTCGAGGTCGGGTCGTGTCAAGTTAGTATTAGAGCCTAGGTTCATAGTCACTTAGAAGTCCACAAAGCCATGTTGAGTAGAGTATCTTTTAGGGATGTGAAGCGCGCCACACTCATAAAGAAGAGGCTACAAGATATTTAGGAATGTTTCACTTTCTTGGTATTCTATCTAGTATGATAGGGTATTTATAATACCCATATCCTACTCCTACTAAGCTAATGAAATAAATAACCAAATCCTAATAGGCTAATGGAATACTTAACCCAAATATACTAGGTTAAGGTAACATTATCATAATCCAAATAAACTAATGAAATACATAACCCAATTGTACTAGGTTACTGTATCATTGTCCAAATCCAGCTATGTGTCTGTAAGTCCCCAAAGTCTTCAGAAATGCTATTTTAGCCCGGGACAGATTTTCCATGCAGCGGTTTTGGTCCAGGTCCCCAGAGTCTTCAGAAATGTTGTTTTAGCCCGGGACAGAGTTTCCATGCCGCAGTTTTGGTCCTTAGGCGTGTAAACTCCCTTTCCTTCCTTCGTGAGCTTTCTTTTGTGTCAAGTAAGCCATAAAATGCTGAATTTTGCATCATTTATACCTGAAACTTTACTAATCATGTTCGTTAGCTCATTTATAGGAAAAAGGACTAAAAGTGCATGAAATATATAATTTGTTCTCAAAACTAGGCTAAAATATGGGCAAAATATATTGATATAGGCGCGTAAATTCGCCTATCATCATGCATCCAGAGTAAGTTTGGATTATGTCCTCATGCAGCCTGATAAGGTCATAGCCTACGCCTCCAGACAACTTAAACCTTATGAGAAGAATTACCCTACTCTTGATCTTGACCTAGCAGCCGTAGTTTTTGCCTTAAACATTTGGGGGCATTATTTATCAGAGTTCATGTAGATGTGTTCATAGATCACAAGAGTCTCCAGTATGTATTTTCTCAGAAAGATCTCAATCTTTGTCAGAGAAGGTGGTTATAACTCTTGAAAGATTATGTCATGAGTGTCCTTTATCATCTGAGCAAGGCCAATATAGTGGCCGACGCACTTAGTAGACTGTCGATGGGTAGTGTTGCTCATGTGGATGACATTAAGAAGAAGTTAGCTCAGAAACTCAATTATCTTGCCAGACTAGGCGTGCCCTTAGTTGACTCATAGGAGGTGATATATGTGTTCAGAGTAGTTTAAAATCATCTCTAGTTTTAGAGGTTAAAGAGAAAAAATGTAGAGATCCCCGTCTAGTCAAGTTAAAAGATCCAGTCAAGGATCAAAAAGTTGAGGTTTTCTCCTAAAGGAGAGATGGTGTTCTACGGTGTCAAGGTCGTCTCTGTGTTCCAGGTGTTTATGACTTAAGGCAACGAATTCTTTCAGAAGCGCATGGTGTGCGCCACTCTATTCATCCAGGGGCAACAAAGATGTACCGCGACTTGTGGGAGATCTATTGGTGGAGTGGGATAAAGAGAGATGTTGCAGAGTTTGTGGCTAATTTGAGATAGTTTAAAATCATCATCATAAAGATTTAATATGGTCCATTATAGACAAAATGACCAAATCAGCTCATTTCCTTCCAGTTCATACCTCTTATTTAGTGGAGGATTATGCCAAACTCTACATCAGGGAGTTGATCATATTACACAGTGTTTTGCTATCTATTATCTCAGAAAGAGGTACCCAGTTCACCTCTCATTTCTAGAAAGTGTTCTAAAAGGGTATTGGTACCTAAGTTTATCTCAGTATCACCTTCCATCCTCAGAAAAAGGTCAAGAAGAAAGGACCATTCAGACTTTAGAAGATATGCTAAGGGTGTATGCAATTGATTTCAAGGAAAGTTGGGATGGCCACTTGCCTTTGATTGAGTTTACATACAACAATAACTATTATTCTAGTATTCGGATGGCTCCATTCCAAGCTCTTTATGGTAGGAGGTACAAATCTATAGTTGGTTAGTTTGACATTTGTGAGGCCTTAGTTATAGGGCCTTACTTGGTATTTGATTCCTTAGAGAGAGTCCAATTGATCAGAGAAAGACTCTAGGCTGCTTAAAGCCGACAGAAGTCTTATGTAGACATTCATAAAAAGGATCTCGAGTTTGAGATTGGTGCCTATGTCTATCTAAAGATCTCTCCTATGAAGGGAGTAAAGAGATTAGATAAGAAGGGAAAGATCAGTCCCCGATATGTCAGTCCTTTCAAAATTCTCAGTCATCTTGGCAAGGTAGCCTATGATCTTGAATTGCCTTCAGATCTAGCTTTAGTTCATCCAGTCTTCCATGTCTCTTTACTCAAGAAGTGTATAGGTGAACCAGTAATTGTAGTCCTTATTCAGAGCATAGATATTCAGAATAGCCTCTCTTACGAAGAGATCCCAGTTAAAATCCTAGACTATCAGACTCGTAGACTGAGGAATAAAGAAGTCCCTCTATTAAAAGTTCTTTGACAAAATCAATTCATTGAGGGAGATACTTGGGAAGCAGAAGAAGACATGCGTACCAAGTATCCTCACCTTTTCTTCACCAACTCAAATCAAGATCAAGGTAGCAATACTCCTTAAGCTTACTCAGTTTCATATTCAGTGTTCATCAAACTTGGTATTGAATACCATTGCATATTTAGTCATGTATTCATGTATCATTTCAGTTATATAATTATGCATCAGACATGCATGCTCATTGTGAGATACTTGGTTCCTCAGAACACTAAGTCACGCATTCATGAATCAGTTACACATGTATCAGATATGTATGTTCAGTAAGATATGTTCAGTTATCAGTCATGTTAGCCATGAGATCATGTTCCAGTTATTTATTTTTAGTATGTACAGTAGTTTATGTTCTTCCCCATACTCTCAGCCTCATTTGTGGATGAATGTTCTCAAGTGGAGGATATTGTAATACCCCATACTTTTTCCTAGCTTAAAATTGTCTCAAGAATGTTAGAAGATTTGTTTGAAAGATGAATTCGCTTTTTTACAAATGGTATTTTTCAGATTTTTACTTTTGATCACATGAAAAATTGAATTAGCTTTCCAACTATACCAATTTTATCCAAATCTAACATCGAACGAGGAAGTTATGGCCATTTTATAGAGAGCAGTCTGAATCATCCAGGTGCGACGGAGTGGGTCAACGGACCGTCGCACCCGACCGTCGCATCAAGGTAGTGAGTCCACTCTATGAATGAGTGTGAGGAAGAGGTCCGGTGGACCGTCGAGCTAGCGACGGACCGTTGCATCCTACCATCGTGCCATGTCAGTAAGTTCTAGTTCTGGTCCTAGAAATGGACCATCGTACCCACCATTGCATATTCCGTCTAGTTATTTTAAAGTCATTTTTAAAAGGGCATTTGTTTTTTTTCACCCGATTTAATCCCTAATTTCACCCGACCATAACACATTTGTTTATTATTCTTCTACAGCAACAAATTAGGGTTTCATAAAGAAATTAATCCCCAAGAACAAGAAACCTTAGGTGCTTAATTCCAAGCTATGAATTCAAGTTTTTCTCTACAGATCTTCAAGAAACTCATAGCCTAGGCATGCATCGTGTTCATTCACAGCCTAGGCATACATCGTGTTCATTCACAGCCTAGGCATGAAGCCTAAGAATCTCTTTTCTAAAACCAAGTGTATGAATTTTTATGAATTTCATGTCGGGTTTGTTTTTGTTCATGTTGATAATGACCAATTGAATTCTACTCCATGTTTTAGTGACAAAATCTTAAAGGGAATTTATTATTATAGGTGTAGCTTCAAGTGAATCCATGATTAAACTCTTGAATGGAAAATTAGAGATAAATCATGATGTTTATTTGTTGTGTAATGTTTTCTACATATTCTATGCCTACCATGTGTTTGATTAAATATTTATGTGAAGGAAAAGTTCCCACCTAGTTTGATATTGTGAATCCCCATTTATGTACAACAAGTTTATGCCTATCACATATTTGATGAAATGCTTCAATAAATGAATTATGATGATGTTGTTGGTCATGTGTTTAAGTAAGTCATACTTTATCAGTTTCTTTCCATTGAGTCTTGGGGATACTTGTAACCAACAATTTAGTTGTATGCCTAGAGCCAGCATCATGTTTTCGTGATATCCTCAATCAAGCTATGTTGAGTAAAATTAAGTTAGTCACTTGACTCAGGAAAATTCAGTAAAACTCATAAATCCTAGTAATCTCAGAAAGCTCAGTAATAAAGAAATCTCAGTACTATTCTATCACTCAATGGAACTCAGTTAATTCAGTCCAGTTAAGTTCAGTAATCCATGTTCCGTGTCTATTCAGATGGGATTAAAAATTAGAACCGAGTGAACCCAAGGATGGGAACTTACCTGCCAGTAGAGAGTGTGATTCTTAGAAGTAATTCTTGTAGTCCAGAACTACCTAGCCAGCGTAGGTTGATACATCATACCTGCTAGTCGAGGGTAGATAAGATGGCTTAACCTTCTAGTTGAGGGTTCCCGCTATTCTCATTAGAGTAACCTACTAGCTTAGTGTCACTCAACTGTTGTTCTTACCAGTGGTGCAGTATCGACACCTTTCCAATCAAGGCACAGATTGGACCCCAGCTTAGCTATTATAGCATATTTGGGGAATGTCGGTTAGATAACTACTTACCATAGTTTCATTATCAGTCAAGAACTTAAATAGTTCTTCAGATTTTAGGACTGTTAGACACAGTCAACTTAGCTTAGTACAGAATTCAGATAGTTCTATTAGAATTAGGATTGTCAGATACAGTCACTCATGTTATTAGTATTTAGATTTAGTAATCATGTTATTACGGTATCAGTGTCAGTTATTATGTCTCATGCATGTATTCTCACACTCATGATAGTTAGTCTGTTATTATTATTATTTATGCCTATGAACCCCACGCATTTAGCCTGCCTCACATACATACCAGTACATATAATCGTACTGATGCATTTGTGCTATGGTGTTTTATACCTTAGGTTCAGAGACACGAGCGCCAGAGCATAGTAATATTCCAGTCTCAGCAGTCAGAGTAATAAGTGAGTCCTCATCTTTCGAGGGCATGATCATTACTTTATTGTGTCATTAATTAATTTATTAGTTGGAGTTAGTTGGGGACATGGCCCATCAACTCCTTATTTAGAGAGTCATATTTTAGAGGCTTTTCAGACTATTATGTTCAATTAGTTATTTTAGTTGTTTTGGGTATTTCATACCCCACCCAGATGTTATATTTTTATCAAATATTATGTCTCAGTTTGAACCTCGTGGCCCTTTAGTTCATGTTTCCCCATTATACAGTATATTATACCGCATGCAGGTATAGATATCAGTCATAGGTTAGCTTGTGGTCCTTTGAGGTCATAAGCATCGTGTAGCCTTTCGGATACCAAATTCAGGGCATTACACCAACTCTATACAAAAAAATGGCATGTCGATTAGATGACTGCTTCCCACAGTCACAGTCTCAGTCTTAGTAAAAGAACTTAGATAGTTCTATAGATTTAAGATTGTCAGATACAGTCGCTCAGTTTTGTTTGGAAGTCAGCTAGTTCCATCAGAATTAGGACTGTCAGACACTATCACTCAGTTAATAATATATCAGTTATACAAAACTCATGTTATTAGTATTTAGACTTAGTAGTCAGTATTATCACTATCTCACTTACAGTTATGCATTCACACATATATTATCACGTTCATGTTATTCAGTCAGTTAGTATTATTCATGTTTATAAACCCCATGATTTCAACCTACCTCACTATGCATACCAGTACATTTAGATGTACTGATGCATAGTTTTCTTCTGCGCTATGGTGTTTTATACCATAGGTTCAGACGCTCAAGTTATAGATCACACTTAGCTTCAAATTCATCCAACAATAGTAGATTTGTAGTGAATATTCATCATTGGAGGATAGCATGATTATTTTATTACTTTATTATTTCAGTTTTAGTAGACGGAGTGAGTTGGGGAGATGTACCATCCACTCCAAAGTTTTTAGATAGTTTACAAGCTTTCAGACAAGATATTCAGAATTTAGTATTTTTTAATTATTTTAGTTATTTTGGTATTTTTATACCACATTTTGTATTATTGTTATTATTCTGTTTTTAACCTTATGTCCTTTCAGCCTTTTATTCTGTATTTATATAGTATATTATGTAGTGCTCAGTTACAGATATCAGTCATGAGTTAGCTTGTGGTCCTTCTGGGTCATGAGTACTGTAAGACATTCTAGGTACCAAATTTGAGGAGTTACAATAATTGAATTCATAGTTGAGAAGAATTATGATATTTAAGGAGCATTAGTATAATGCCCTCAAAATTTCCATAATTTTTTTAAACCCCCCCCCCCCCATGTTTGAGAAATTTATTTTTGACTTAAATTATGTTTAGGTATGTTTATAGTATCATCTGGGGGAGTTTTAGAATTTTTGAAAAGGGTTCGGGTGATTTTGGAACACAGAGGCGGTAATTCTCCATGATATTAAAGTGTCACGAAGGCTATTCTCAGCAATAAGCAGTGTGGCATGGAGGTTAGCCATTTAGATAGGCGGCGTGCCACCCTAAGGTGTAAAATCTCATCCAATTTTGATTTTCTCACTTGGGGTGAAGAGCTTTGGGTCTTTTACCCCTTATACGATCTTACTCTTATTGTGTCACGACTCGTGCTTACATAATTTACTTAGTGATGTCATGAATACCTTTTTTTGATTCCTATACGTGTTTTGTTGAGGAAGAATGCTTAATGTGAAGTTATATACCTTGCTCTATACCCATAAATCATCAAAAGATTCTTATCCATCATTCGAGGATGAATGATTCCAAGGGGGAGATAAAGTACCACCCTGTATTTTTGGGCTAGAATTCAAACTATTTTCTATATAAATATAAGTGTCATAATCATTTAACTAGTGTGTAAAGTGCTTTTGAGGGGAAGAATGTTCATAGTAAACACTTAGAGTGAAGTGGAGTTAAGAACTTTTGATTCGACCAAATTTTGGAATTCGATTATAAAAGAGTCAACTTTGAATATGTATAACTTCTAGAATATGAGGCATTTTTGAGCTTAAGACCCACCAAATTATAGATAATTGTGCCCTCTTTACAACTCATCTAATTTTGCCTTAATTTGATACCCAAGAGATTATTATGCTAATTTTCGTGAGGAACCAATGAGGATCCACCATTTCAGTGTGTCACAGAGGATAATCTCCATGATAAGCTCCATGCCACACTGATGCATTAAATTAAGGCAATTTTTAGTTTTGTTTACTTGGTCAGAGGGTTATTGAGGTCTTTTCAACTATGAAAAAACTTTAAACACTATATGAACCTATTTCCATCAGTTTTTATGACACAAAAGCTATTATTTCAGTCCCTAACTCAAAACCCCAACAAAATATAGGGGTTTCATCGTACGTTTGCTTTTTGAGTTCCAAGTTCCCAATTGCTCAAAAATTCTTATGTGTTTAAGGTATTTAATTTTTTCATATACTTGTATTTTGTTAATGGCATGAAATTGGTTTATTATTCACATGGTTTTGATGTTGGGTTTTGAACTACGGGTTGAGGGTTTTTGATATAAATTGTTTGAATGTTTTTCAATCATTTTTATCTATTTATTCTAGATGTTTTATTGGTTTGTACACCCATTGGGGTGCATGGTAATGGTCAATGAATTAAAGGGTACAATGGATTTTCTAAATAATTTATTTTGGTATGTAAATTGATAATAACCTCAACCAACTTGCATAATTGGTTTTGGAATATGAATTATCATTTGGCTTGAATTATTTATTTAAAACTAATGTATTACATAATTGACAAAATGGTTAAGGATGATTTTGAAACATTGTGGGGTACAATGGAATCCCCCAAGTTGATTTTAATAATGGTTCTGGAGTACAAGGATTTCCTAAGGCAATGGCTTAATGATTTTCTTGCAAGCTATAATCGGTATGACAATACCACTTAATGATGCCTTAATAATTGAATCATGAAATCAGTGGTTGGGTAATGTGTTAAATATTTTAATATGGGCTTAAAGGGGGTTGTATCGTAAGTTCGTAAAGGTGGATGTTCCGATTGGACTGATACTTGAAACTCATATTTGCTGACATGAGGGTTGGTCCTGATGACTGTGTGCATAAGAGGCACTTGATATATTTTTGGATGGTTAATTACCTTGATGGCATTATCTTTCTTAGGTATTCTCCGGTTCATGCGGCTAATATGCACTGGTCCCTTTCAGTAGGGGGTCTAAACTCATATAGCCCGTGGGTGCCAGTTTATGACGGTCAAGCTACACAGTCCAAATTATGGTTTTACTGTTCATGGTAAGCCCTGTTCTCTTTCTCAACATATGATATATATATATATTTATTGCATATGATGTTGTGCACTAGTTTTGATGGTTTCTGTATTATGGTTTATGGCATTATTTTATCCATTATCCCTGAGTTACATGGTAGAGCTCCAATTGCTAATCATCTTCAGATGCTGTATCCCCATGTAATGTAGGAACAGGTCATATTCCTACTCTTCTTATACAATGACTAATTGATCGTGGGATACCTCGTGAGTCAAATTGAAGTGGTGAGCTTTCATACTTTGAAAGACCTCATTTCATATTTTTGGTTTCTGTATGTTATTGACTTTTCCTTTGGACTTATTTTGGCTATTGTTGGGGGAATGTCCTGACTAATATTGGTATTTGATTGTTTAGAGGCTTTGTGGATAATACTATGGGCGATTGGTTGTTGAATTCTTAGACTTATTTTGAGTCATATTTATCTATCTTGTTTTATGTTTGGAGTTTTGCCATTATATTATACTGTGTTCTGGTTGACTAGGCGAAAGGGGTGGTCTCCGATCCTCGGTGGACTTGAGATACCAACGACAGCCAGGCCCGAGTTTGGGTCATGACCGAAAAGATATCAAATATGGATTTTTATGTATTCACATAACTAGCATAATCTGAATCTCAATATATCTAACCGCACCAAGTTGATCAGATCTTTCTTAATTTAGTATATAATCATTCGCTCCTTGCAAGTTTTCGCTCCTTGGAAGTATCGTAAAACATTCTATGCAACCTTCTTGTGGTTCATTTATAGATTACTTTGATATAGGCCAAGCATCGTAACAACAAAACTGATGTACATTCTGTACCTATTTGGGCATACATTAAGCTCCCAAATATTGATGTAAAAGGAATATCATTCATTTTCTTGAGTTTCAATTCATTCTTTGGAAATTGATTAAGACTAAGTTTATCTCCTTTCTGAACTGGAATAGAACTTGATGAGCAATTTTCATTCTAAACATATCTAGTACATTATTAATTTCCCAATAATTTTTGTGATCTATCTTGAAATATTTAATTTCTAGCCCAATCACATAGGATGCCTCTCCCATATCTTTCATTTTAAAGTTTATAGAGAGAAATTTCTTGGTATCATGTGACAAAATCAAGATCATTAGTAGAAAATAAGACGTCATCAACATAAAAGATTAATATAATAAACTTTCTCCCACTTACTTTCAGATACATACATCGATCAACTGTGTATTCCTTAAATCTAAAGATGACAATAGTTTCATTAAAATTAATATACGATTATCAGAAATCTTGTTTAAGTCTGTATATTAACTTCTTAAGTTTACATGCCATGTGTTCCTTTTCTTTCATAGAAAACACCTCAGGCTAATTCAAATAAATTTCTTCCTCCAAATTTTCATTTACAAAGATTTTTTCACATCTATTTGATGTAGCTCTAAGTCATAATGATCTATAAAAGCCATTATAATTTTGAGTGAATCTTTTTTACAGACAAGTGAAAATGTCTCTTTAGAATCAATACCATCTTTCTAAGTGGAATCTTTAACAACAAGTCTAGCCTTGTGTTGTTCTATATTGCTAGTTGAGTCATTTTTGGTCTTAAAGACCTATTTACACTTAAATTTTTGCAACGTTCAGGTAGTTTAAAAAGGTCTTAAACTTCATTATATTCCATTTATTTCAACTCATCTTTCAGAGCTTTTATCTGCTTATCAAAATTATTGCTTTCAAGGGATTGTGAAAATGAATCTGGGTCATTATTAATTCCCAAGTCAATTTTTGACTCATGTAGAGATATCAAATAACTAACCTAAATAGCAATTTTTTTGTCTTTGAGATCTTGTTGATGCTACTTTTTGTGGTTCATCTACTATAGGTTCATAAATTATGGGTTCATCATGATTAGCAAGAGCATTAATTTTTTGTTCTTGTTGATTATTAGGTTGTACAACAACTTCAAGAACAACAATTTTAAAGAAGTGCAGGGTAGAGGAATTCTCACACAAACTTCTTTAATTTCCACTTTACGTGGTTCTTCACTCCAACTAACTTTGCCACTCTAAATAAACCTAGTGTTTCCAGTTTCAACTATTTTTATCCTATGATTATGTAAGACCTCGTAAAATCCTAAGTCTAAAATTTAGCTCGTTTAGCCCCTTAAAGCTCAATAGGAGGCCCAACACTTAGAAAATTTCAGCTAAGTGTTCAACACTTAGTCTCATTTTAGACCTCCAAACTTTAGGGATTTATTTGACGACCTTCTCGACCTCTGTTTTTAGATTTTCAAGTTTCATTGCGATAGGGCAAGGTCGTGGTACATCTCGGGTAAGTTTCAGAATTTTTTGGTTAACATAAGGGCACGTTTGGGTGCCCAAAATAGTGCCAAAAGGCGATAAGCCCGCGATTCCCTGGACTTAGCACCACTCTAGGCAGGTTGACGCCTTGCAAGTCTGATGGACTAAGCAGGGCGGCGCCTTGCTAAGTCCGGCGGACTAGGCAGGGTGACACCTTGCAGATCGCCCCAGGACAATTTTTTGCATTCCATAACCAAATTTTTAAGGGGTAAAATGGTACTTTACCACATAATATATACTCTTAAACACGGTATTTGACCCTTTTGAAGCCAAAATATTGTGTTTCTCTCAAATATTGTTCAAGAACAAACCTAGGGGTTTAATAAGGGATCTAAATTCAAGCTCAAAGCCAAGAATCTCTCCGTTAGTCTTCGTGAAATCACGAATTAAGGTATGCATTGTGTTGACTTATGGATTCCTTCCATCCATAAAGCTGAAGAACCCTCTTTTAAATTATAAACTATGTTATTATGTTGTGGGTAGATTTGTTCATGAAATTGATGTTGTGTAATCCCCAAGTTAGAGTCTTTGTGTGTTTTTACGAATCTATGATATCATATGAGTTGGAAACATAAATATTTTGTTATTCATGATGAATAATTTGTTGATTAAACCTATGACTATGTTGTGCATGTAAGGTGTTTGATAAAATGTCTAAGAGACTAGAAATCATGTATTTTGTCTAAATTGTGACCTAAAGGAAAAATGCATGCTATTCCTTTATGAAAACAATAACTTCTATGATATTGTATTCATTGTGATTGTTGATGGGATATTCATGAAACTAGATTGATGGACTCATGACATGTTATATGCATTCCCTTCCATGTATAAAATTTTGAGAACTATGTGTAGTATGAAATCCCCAACTTATGGCATTATGAATTGTGGACTTTATTCCTATGATCAAGAAGTGTCATGTTTTGTCAGCTTTCTTTTATCGAGTCCTGGGGTACTTGTACACGAAAATATAGCTATGTGCCTAGATCTCGTATCATGTTTCATGATATTCTCAGTCAATCCATAATCCATAGAACTCAGTTAGTCATGTGACTCAGGAAATCTCAAAAATCTCAAGATCGTAATCAGTCATCAGATATCAGTAGTATTCCGTTAGTCAACAGAATTTAGTAAAATCAGTCCACGTACAGTTCAATAATTATGTTCTGAGTCTTTTCAGATGGGAGTATAAATTAGCACCGAGCAAACTCAAGGATGGGAATTCATCTTCCAGTTTATGGTGTGATGCTCAGGCGCAATCGTTGTGTTCTAGAACTACGTAGCCAACGTAGGTTGAGACATCTAACCTATCAGTTTAGGGTTGATGAGGTTGCTTAACATTTCAGTTTAGCATTCCCACCATTCTCATTTTGAGTACCTGCCAGTATAGGGTCGTCACATCTTGTCCTTACTAGTGGTGCAGTATTGACACCCTTCCAATTAGGGTTACAGATTGGATCCCAACTTATTTATATTAGCGTATTTGGGGCATGTCGGTAGATGACTACTTCCCACAGTTTCAGTATCAGTCTTAGTAAAAAAACTCTGATAGTTCTTGATACTATTAGAACTGTCAGGTACAGTCAACTCAGTTACAGTATGGAACTCAAAATGTTCCATCAGATATAGGACTGTCAGCTATAGTCACCCATGTTATTAGTTATACCAGTCATGTTAGTTATCAGTAAACAAATGTTATTAGTACTCATACTCAGTTATCATGTTATCCTAACTTTAGTTACAGTTACTATGTATTCATGCAAGCATTCTCACATTCATATTAGATAGTCAGTTTGTATTAATCATGCATATGAACCTTATGAATTTAGCCTACCTCAGATACATACTCAGTACATTCAATCGTACTGACGCATTTGTACTGTGGTTTGTTTTTTTTATTTTACACTATAAGTTCATAGTCACGAGTTCCAGATCTGTAGTAGCATTCTATGATTCAACAGTGAGTCCTCATTCTTCGAGGACACGATTAGTACTTATTGTTTTAGTTCAGTTTTGATAGACGAAGTTAGTTGAGGACATGTCCCATCAAATCCTTCTCTAGATTATTCAGTTATAGTGGTTTTCTACACTATCATGTTTTAGACTTTAGTATTTTTAGTTTGTTTTGGGTATTCTATTTCCCCACACAGATGTTATATTATTTAGATTATGTTCAGTATTAAACCTTATGGGCTTTCATTACATGTTTCTGCATTATTATGTTATATTATGCAGTGTATAAGTACAGATATCAATCATGGGTTAGCTTATGGTCCTTCGGGGCCATGAGCACCATGTAGAATTTCGGGTACTAGGTTTGGGGCATTACAAACTTGGTATCAGAGCCAGGTTCAATAGTGTCCTAGGAAGTCTGAAAGCCGCATCTCGTAGAGTCTTGTACATGGGTGTGTTGCACGCCATATTTATGTACAAGAGGCTATAAGATGTTTTAGGAATAGTTTACCTTCTTTTAGTATTCATGTCATTCAGTGAGCATAATCTCAAGTTAATCTCTTAGTCTAATCCATTTCTTCTCTTGATTTTAAAACATGCCTCCCAGAAGAAGAAATCAGCGAACACCTCAGCCCAAAGATCCTTTGGGCAAACATGTTTCTCATGCGGAGTTCAGAGCCATATTCACTACTCTTGACTAGTCATTCGCTGCCTAGAATTAATGAACAGCTATCATACTAGTAAACCTAGTGGGCAATTCAGCTACAGCCAGGATTCGGGACATCACCCGAATGAATCCCCCATCCTTCTTTTGGTCTAAGGAAGATGCTGACCCTCAAGAATTCATTGATCAAATTTAGAAGGTGATAGATATCATGGGGGTGACTAATGTTGAGAGTTATGAGTTAGCCATATATCAGTTACAGGATGTGGCTCATACATGGTACAAGCAGTGAAAGTCTGAAAGGTTAGATGATATAGGTCCTATAGAATGGGAGGAGTTCGTCACGATAAGGTTCCAGAGTTTATCAACCTCGAGCTAGGAAATATGATGGTGAAAGAGTATTCCATTAAGATTACTCAATTAGCCAGGCACGCCCCTCATGTGGTTATTTATAGTAGGGCTAAGATGAGTAAGTTTGTTTAAGGGGTGAATGACAGGGTGGTAAATGAGTATAGGTCTATGATTCTAAATAGTGAAATGACTTTAGTTAGGCTTATGACTCATGCTCAGTAGATAGAGGAGCTGAAATTTAGGATGAGGGAGAGGCAAAATAAAAGAGCAAGGTCAAGCAATTTCAACTATACTCGACCCAAATTAGAAGGATGAAACCTCTCTCAGTTTCATCTTAAGCCATCAGTTCCAACTCTTTCTTCAGCCTACGCTCCAATTCCTATGTTCAGAGAATGAGCACCAGGCTCTCAGTCCCAGGGCAATGTTAGCAGAACCCACACTTATCCCCTTTGTCTGACTTATGGTAAGAACCATAAGGGTATTTGCAGATATGGTAGTGATATTTATTTCTGATGTGGCAAGCAAGGCCACAAATTTCGATAGTGTACTCAGACAAGTTCCCAGCATCAGCAAAATCTTTTTGCAGCTTAGTCCGGTCACCCAAATTAGCAGGGCACCACTTCCCATACTACTACTTGGTAACGCCCAAATAGGCTCTATGATCTCAATACCCGATAGGATTAGGAAAATTCTCCTAATGTAGTTACTCGTACGTTACAAATCTTTAATGTGCATATTTATGCTTTGCTAGATCCAGGTGCATCCTTCTCTTTTGTTACTCCTTCTATAGCAGGCGATTTTGAAGTTAGTCCTGAAATTCTAGCAGATCTCTTTTCAATATCTACCCAAGTGGGTAGAACCATTATAGCTCAGCGGGTACACAGGAACTACCCGATCATGATATTTTAGAAAGTCACTTCAACAGACTTAGTCAAATTAGAGATGACTGATATTGATGTAATTCTCGGCATGGATTGGATTTATTCCTACTATTCCATAGTTGACTGTGGAAGCAGAATAGTCTAGTTTTAATTTCTAAATGAGACCATCTTAGAGTGAAAGGGTAGTACTTTATATTTTAGTGGTCAGCTTGTTTCCCACCTTCGAGTAAGGAAAATGATATCTAAGGGATGTGTTTACCATGCCATTCTCGTTAAGGACTCTAGTTTTGAAACTCCCAGTCTTGAGTAAATCCCAGTTGTGAATGAGTATTCAGATATTTTTCCCGAAGATCTTCCAAGCATTCCTCCTGTAAGGGAAATAGACTTCAACATTGATCTTCTTCCAGACACTCAGCCTATCTCTATTCTGCCATATAGAATGGCACCAACAAATCTCAAATAACTAAAAGAACAGCTGAAGGATCTCCTAGATAAGGGATTCATCAGGCCCAGTGTGTCTCTGTGGGGCACACCAGTCTTATTCGTGCGCAAGAAAGATGGTTTGCCTAGGATGTGCATAGATTATTGTCAACTCAATAAAGTCATGTCAAGAACAAGTATCCACTTCCCAGAATTGATGACTTATTTGACCAACTTAAGGGTGCTAGCTATTTCTCTAAAATAGACCTCAGATTCAGCAACAGAAGCTCAGAGTCAAAGAATATGATATTTTAAAGACAAAATTTTGAACTCGGTATGGTCATTTTGAGTTCCTAGTCATGTCTTTTGGTCTTACCAATGCCCCTACAGCTTTCAAGGACTTGATGAACCATGTGTTCACGCAGTACTTGGACATGTTCGTGATAGTCTTTGTAGGTGACTCCTTGTTTACTCCTGCAGTGAGCAAGACCATTCAGACTATCTCAGAATTGTTTTTCAGACTATTAGAGATTACCATTTATTTACCAAATTCAGTGAGTGGAAATTTTGGCTAAGGTTAGTAGCATTCCTTGGTTATATCATTTTCGATGATGGCATTATAGTAGATCCTCAAAAGACCGAAGTGGTAAGAAACTGGCCTCACCCCATATCTCTATCAGATATTAAGAGTTTCTTGGGTTTGGCTTGCTATTATAGACGGTTTGTCGAGGTATTTTCTTCTATTTCATCCCCTATGTCTAGATTGCTCAGAAAAAGGTCAAGTTTTAGTGGCCAGACCCTTACAAGAAGAGTTTTCAGGAGTTGAAGACTCGACTCACCTCATCTCTAGTTCTAGCTCTTCCAGATGGTTTAGATGGGTTCGTGGTGTAATGTGATGCATCCAGAGTAGGTTTGGGTTGTGTCCTTATGCAGCATGGTAAGGTTATAGCCTACGCCTCCAGATATCTTAAGCCCCATGAGAAAAATTCTCCTACTCATGATCTTGAGTTAGCAGTCATAGTATTTGCCTTACAGATTTGGAGACATTATCTTTACAGAGTTTATGGAGATATCTTCATAGATCATAAGAGTCTTCAGTGTGTCTTTTCTCAAGAAGATTACAATCTTCATCAGAGAAGGTGGTTAAAGCTTTTGAAAGACTATGACATGAGTGTCCTTTATCATCCAGGGAAGGCCAATGTAGTGGTCGATGCTCTTAGTAGACTGTCTATAGGTAGTGTTTCTCATATGGAGGATAGTAAGAAAAATTTATCCTATGAAGTCCATCAGCTTGCTAGACTAGGCGTTCACTTAGTCAAGCCTTCAGAAGGTGGCGTATATGTTCAGAGTAATTTAGAATCATCTCTAGTTTCTGAGGTTAAAGAAAAGCAAGACAGAGATCCCAGCATTGTCAAGCTACAAGAGTCAATTAGATATTATAAAGTAGAGGTTTTCTCCCAAGAGGGATATGGTTTTCTTCGTTGTCAGGGTCGTCTCTGTGTCCCAGTTGTAGATGACTTGAGGCAGCAAATTCTTGCAGAAATGCATAGTGTGCGATACTCGATTCATTTAGGGGCCAGTAAGATGTACCGTGACTTTTTGGAGATCTATTAGTGGAGTGGGATAAAGAGAGATATTGTAGAGTTTGTGGCTAAGTGCTCTATATGTCAGAAGGTTAATATAGAGCATCAGAAGCCTAGTGGTTCCATGCAGGAGTTGACCATTCATACATGGAAGTAGGAAAAAGTGACCATGGACTTCATAATAGGGTTACCTTAAAATCATCACCAGCATGATTCAGTTTGGGTCATTATAGACCGAATGACCAAGTTAGCTCATTTTCTTCCAGTTAATACTTCTTATTCAGCCGAGGATTACGCCAAACGCTATATCAGGGAGTTGGTCAAATTACATGGTGTTGCTTTATCTATCATCTCAAAAAGAGGTACGCAATTTACCTCTCACTTTCAGAAAGCATTCCAAAAGGGTATTGCTACCCAAGTTCATCTCAACACAACCTTTCATCCCCAGACAGATGGTCAAGAAGAAAAGACCATTCAGACTCTAGAAAATATGCTAAGGTTGTGTGCAATTGATTTCAAGGGAAGTTGATATGACCACTTGCCTTTTATTGAGTTTGCATACAACAAAAACTATTATTCTAGCATTAAGATGGCTCTATTCGAAGCTCTCTATGGTAGGAGATGCAGATCTCTAGTCGGTTGGTTTGAAGTTAGTGAGGCCTTAGTCATATGGATTGACTTAGTATCCAGATGTTCGTAGAAAGGATCTTGAGACCATGAAGGGAGTGAAGATATTAGGCAATAAGGGAAAGCTCAGTTACCGATATGTCGGTCCCTTCAAGATTCTCAGTCGTTTCAGGAAAGTAGCTTATGAGCTTAAGTTTCCTTCAGATCTAGCCTCAGTTCATCGAGTCTTCTATGTTTCTTTACTTATGATGTGCATAGGTGACTCATCAATTGTAGTCCTTATTCATAGTGCTGATGTTCAGAACAACCTCTCTTATGAGAAAATTCCAGTCGAAATTCTTAACTATTAGACTCGTAGATTGAGGAACAAAGAAGTCCCTTTAGTCAAGGTTCTTTGGTGAAATCAGTCTGTTGAGGAAGCTACTTGGGAAGCAGAAGTAGAAATACGGTGCAAGTATCCTCACCTCTTCTTCGCCAGTCTATATCAAGATCAAGGTAATAGTTCTTCTTAAGCTTATTTAGTATCAAGTTCAATATTCGGTACAAACTTGGTATTCAGTTTCATGCTTATGTTCTCATTATAAACTTGGTATCAAGTACCTTTGCATTTTCAGTCATGTACACATTTGTTAGTTCAGTTATATAATCATGCATCAGATATGCATTCTCATTTTGAGAACTTCAGTTATCAAAAACCTCAGTTATGCATTCATAAAGCAGTTACCCATGCATCAGACGTGCATGTTCAGTATGATATATCCAGTTTATTAGTCAGGTCATTCATGAGATCATGTTTCAGTCATTCATGTTCAGTTCATGTTTAGCTTATGTTTTCACCTCACAGTCAGTCTCATTCGGGGATGAACGCCAATTAAATTTAATCTGACATATGTAAAAACATTAGGCTTACCTTTCTTCTTGAACCATGCCTTATGTGTTAGTAAATCTTTCTAAAAGTTCAGATTTTTCATAGAAATGATACATACCATTCTTGTGTCCCTTTTTACGTACTTGATAGTAGGAATCTTTAACATTAAGTTGCTTCTATTTTTCCTTACCATGCTACTTTCCTTTATTTTCATCTCCTTGATAATTTGCAAAGATAATTGAGTAGGCTCCTTGATTCTTCAGCCTTGTTTTCTCCTAAACAAGCATACCATGCAAATCATGTACATTTAATTTGTATTTCATGGTGTTGTAGTTCATTTTCAAGGTACCATACTCAGACGATAATGAGTTGGTAATGAATAGAACAAGGAATTTTTTTCTAGTTTTATTCCTAAAAACGTAAGTCTTGCTGCTATGTTTTTCATTTCAATCACTTACTCATGCATGGTACATGAACCATCAAACTTCATGCTAGTCAGAGTACCCATTCATGTCCCATAAGAGACATATTAGTAGTTTGATAGGATTCTTCAATAAGTTTCAGAAGTTCTTTTGTATTATCAGTTTTAGGAAGAGTAGTCTTAATGTTGTTGGTAATATTCATTCAAATGAATATTAGGCCTCATATGTTAGACCGATCCCAATGCAAATAATATGACCTTTCTTTATCACTGCTAGTTTTAGTACTAGCAATTGACTTCTTAGAGTAAAGTGTAACATAAAAAAATATAAAACCCCGAAATGAAATTAGATATGTTCTCACTAATATAAAAAGTTAAAATTGTAACAAAAGAAGAGTGTGAATGAAGAAGAAATGTTGCAAGTAGAACATTCTCATTTGTTAATACTTTGAGCTTTGAGTTTAAATATATTATCAATTCAGAAATGATTTAATTTTTAAATGTATGTTGATGTTCTCCTTTGGGCAAAACATCAAACTATAATTTTAAACATAATGATGCTTAAAAGTTTATTTAACATAATCCAATAATATTTAATGCATAAATTAATAATATTTATTATCTTTGGTATATAAATAAAACTAATGATACATCTAAATTATCTCTTTAATGTTTAATGGTTATAAGAACAAATGATTAACCTTTGGGTGATCCATAAATATTTTATAACCAAAAACTTCAATTTTACCATAATTGTTATATCAGTTATACACATCAAGATTAATGGATAATTGATTTTAAGTTATTCATTATTTTGCAATTAATTATTGTGATGATCCAATTTCTCAGGTCATGATGACACCTAGCATAACTCACCAGTAAGTAAGTCAATCCGTAGTCTGGAACTGCTAGTAAGAGATTATGAAAGAAAATGAGTGGAACAATAGAATAGATATAACAAAGGGGCTAATGTATATAAAACAATCCCAAAACTTTGTGAAGTTAGTACAAGAGATTCTAATACAATAACAGTACAAAGTCAAATACTAAATAAACATACATGTTCAATCCATTGCTGGATACAATATAGAGATTAGTATAATCCACAAATGGGAGAATAGTAGTACTCTGAATGCCAAGATCTCACCCCAAATCTCAAATTCAGAATTGCTCTGCATGATGCACACAACAACAGTGAGAGCCCGTACTATGATCTAGAGCCTACAAAAGTGTAGTATGAGTATCAAACATATGGTACTTAATAGGAAACTGCTGTTGAGCTCCAAAGATAATGCAAATAAAGAAACTATGCAACCAAGACTATAAACTACAAGCAACTGTCCAGAAAGTAACATAATAAATCTAGAGAGGTAAAAAGGATAAACTATTCTATTCTAGTTGTATTTAGGAACTAAAATACTATACCATAAATCACTGACCAATATACAA
Source organism: Capsicum baccatum var. pendulum (assembly GCA_030864225.1). Taxonomy (NCBI): domain Eukaryota; kingdom Viridiplantae; phylum Streptophyta; class Magnoliopsida; order Solanales; family Solanaceae; genus Capsicum; species Capsicum baccatum. The sequence goes on from CM061550.1 coordinate 166,599,157, forward strand.
ATAAAGTGTGGAATAAGGATGTATAGTAGTATACAAGGACAATATATATATATATATATATATATATATATATATATATATATACATATATATATAATATGAATAAATTAGGAAATAGAGGGACATATGGTGGTATATATGTAATGAAATTTATTGTAAAAAGAAAAGGGATTAGAATCATACCTCAAACCTTAATACTGATCCATAATCACCCTGCCATGAATTAATCATAATAACAACCATATTGTAACCGTCTAGTTAGAACAAATAATACCTAATTGAGCCTCATAAATCAGGAAGGTTCAACTAATATTCAACAATCAACAATCATAGCCTACACCTATGCAACCCCCTATAAGGTTGATAGATATAAGAATAAAACAACACATGTGTCATTCGCAATGCATATGAATGAATGGATGCAAAGTAAATCTCTAGTACCATAATCAATACAAGTGCCATAACATACTAAGTGCATACACCTCTTCTAGATCAATAGCTCACAAAGGCAGGACCTATAACGACCCCTCTTCTCCTGCATAGTAGCTCACAAACACCCCTTGGGGATTTGAGAATATTCGTATACACTTATTTAGTTTTGACCTAGGATTTTTAATCATCATCATCTATCTACTCTACCTAGTATCAGCGATATGTATATATAATAAGTGCACAGACTCAAGCTGTGACCAAGAAGTCTATAAATTCATTGCCTCAGATCAACTCCAAGACTACATTAGTATAATAGTGTCAAAAATACCAAAATATGTCTCGACCAAAGTAAATAGTAATCATAAAGGAGAGGATAGATTACAAACCAAAATCAATCTTAGTCTAGTATCCAAAACATCATCTTTAGTTCCAAAAGCTAATTAAACCATTGAATATGGTGGCATGATTCCTAGATAAAAGAATTCATTTTATAAGTGAAAAGTGAAAATTAATCCATTTTTTATAAAACAGTAGTAAAAAAATGATTTTGGTTTGAATCATTCCACTAAGTGATCATGAACGTACCAAGATCCATACATCCCATCACCATTATCCAAATAATACAATCATAAGAGTCCAAGATTCTATATACTAAATCCAAGTCTTTTATTAAGGTAGAATACTAACCTAGAGTCCAATTGGTATCATAACCAGGAGCTTGGCCCAATATTACATAACAAAAATACTATATTTCAAAAAATATGATACTATACCAAGTCAAGTAGTGAAACCTATACTAAAGGGATACTTAGTATCATCTATGGTTCATATGCTTCTATTCTAGACTTAATGAAACAATCAAAACTTTTATTTGAGATTGTTTCGATTAACTATAGAGCCCACACTTATAATTCAATTTTTATAGAATCCACCCAAGATCCCTAAACGAGTCCAAAAGCCTTGGGACTTGAAAAATGGTCTTACAGCCTAAAATTAATGTTCCAATGCTGATGACACTGTTGAAATTCTCATCCAAGGTCATTTTCTAGGCTTTTTGATTCGAGACCTAATTCTTAACAGTGAAAGCTTTAAAATAGGGAAATGTTCCTATAACCCACATTAACTATCTGATTATCAAACCAACAGTTTTAACAAGTCATAAATAACCTATCGCAGTTGTACGAAGGCTTAAAATATTGAAAATTTGTAATAAATTGGAAAAATAACTTGGAGGGTCATTAAAATATGTACTACTAAAATGACTTTAGTCCACGAAAGTAAATGGATAGGAATATCATGAAAGCTCAGATGGATGAGGTATTGGGCCATCATGATTCGTGCAAGAATACCAGATAACCATTAGGAAAAAGCAATGCTCCTAAGGAATTTTTCCATAGGTTTCTCATTTTCAACCAACCTTCTTTCTTTATTTCTTACAAAACCAAAACTTAACCTTAACAACTAACTAGTCTCCAACTAAATGGAGGATGGCTGATACATATGAATCCAAACTACAATACACAAACACCACACCAATAACAGCACAAACAAGTAAAACTCACCCAACTCATGGAAATATAAGGCATAAATCAAGCTCTTAACTCCCATATCTAAATATAACATTGTTTTGCCCACCAAACCTGTTATCTACTCTACACCACATAAAATGCATCATACTAACCTCAAATACCTGAAGCTGGTCCATCAATAATCTATAATGGCAAGAATAATAATAATCCCATAGGGTTATAGCTAGACACACCAATGGATATGGTCAAAGCCTATAATATCCTATCGAGTCTACAGTTGGTCTAGCTGACCCTCAAAACTAATAGTTAGGAGTTCATAGCATAAACTCCTATAACCAAACAATAAACTCCAGAATGTCTCACCAATTAAGGTTGAAATAATTCTTAGACCAACTTGAGCACACTTGTAAAACCCCAAAGTTTCCTAACTAATTTTGTCCCAAGAATGTCAAGTATTAGCTACTAAATTGAATGATGTTTATTCCATAAATAATTTTTATGATTTTCACCTTTTTTCATATGAAAAATTCAATAAAATTTCCATCGATATATGATTCTCCCAAATCCGATAACCGGGTAAGAAGTTATGACTATTTTAAGTTTCAGTCGTAAAACAACGTCATATTAGTTCGTGGCATGCCGCGCCACCAGAGAAAATGATAACTGTCAAATTATAGTAGGATTTTGTGATAGTGGTGTGTCGCGCCAAACTTTCAGGTCACAAAGAAAGTGGCAAAGTGATGGTTTCGCATTGCACCATCCCTCAGTTTCCAAATTGTCAAATTACAGTGACATGGCGCGATAGCGCCGCTTCACGCTAGGGGTTCAATTCAAGAAATTTTAACTAAAATTACAAGATGGGTCAAGAGTTAAAAGGATTAATTTTACACCCCTATTTAAGCCCATTAACATGAGATTCAAATATTGGGAACCCAAAATATACTCTTTTCTCTGAAAAACCTCTTAAGAACAACCTAGGGCTTTTCATAGGAGATTCAAAATTTAGGAATTTCGTTCGTCAATCTTTTTGTATTGATGAGCCAAGGTATGTTTAGTGTTGATTCATGGATTCCTTCCATCCATGAATCTTAAGAACCTTGTTTTATCTATAAATCATGGTATTTGTGTTTGGGGTTATTTGTAACCATGTTGTTGATGATGATTGATTTAAAAGTTAGAATCTTTATTATGTTTTCATGAAATTATGTTAATGTATGGATTGAAATTGATGAAATTGAGTTGAAGGAAGGAACTTTTATGGATTATATTAATGTCTATGCCTAAGCCTATAGTTATGTATGCGAGGTGTTTGATAAAATGCCTAAGGGAATAAAAATTATGCCTTATGACTAAATAGAACCCAAATGATGAATCCATGCTTAACTCTTATGTTCTAATGACTTCAATTCTATTAACATGCCTTGTAAATGTTGTGGATTGCTCATGAATTAGCCTTATGAAATTTTGCCATGTTTACATGCAATCCTATTCATGTACAAGCTTATGATAACCATGTACTTTATGTAAACGGTTCTCTCAGAATGTGCATTGATTGCTATTAGCTTAATAAAGTTATGGTCAAGAATAAGTATCCTCTTTGTAGAATCGATGACTTGTCTGACCAAATTCAGGGTGCCAACTATTTCTCAATGATAGACCTCAGATCTGGCTATCATCAGCTTAGAGTCAGAGAATGTGAAATTCCAAGGACAGTCTTTTATAGTTGGTATGGTCACTATGAATTCCAAGTTATGTCCTTTAGTCTTACCAATTCCCCAGTAGATTTCATGGACTTGATGAACTATATGTTCAAGCAGTACTTAGACATGTTCATGATAGTCTTCATAGACGATATTCTTGTCTATTCCCGTAGTGAGCGTGATCATGCAGACCATATCAAAATCATACTTAGAACTCTCAGAGAAGATCAATTGTTAGCCAAATTTAGTAAGTACGAGTTTTGGCTAAGGTTAGTAGAATTTCTTGGTCATATCATTTCCAGTGATGGCATTAGAGTATATCCTTAAAAACCAAAGTAGTAAGAAACTGGCCTCACCCTGTCTCTCCATCAGATATCAGGAGTTTCTTAGGTCTGGCTGGCTATTACAGAAGGTTTGTTAAGGTATTTTCATCTATTACATCCCCTATTTCTAGATTAACTCAAAAAAAGTCAACTTTTAGTGGTCAGATCCTTGCGAGAAGTGTTTTTAGGAGTTGAAGATTCAACTCACCTTAACTCCAGTCTTAGATCTCCCAGATGGTCAAGATGGGTTTGTGGTATATTGTGATGCATCTAGATTAGATTTGGGTTTTGTCCTCATGTAGCATGGTAAGGTCATGGCCTACGCCTTTGGATAGATTAAAACCCATGAAAAGAATTATCCTACTCACGATCTTAAGCTAGTAGTCGTAGTTTTTGCCTTAAAGATTTGGAGGTATTATCTATACGGGGTTTATGTAGATGTGTTCACAGATCATAAGAGTCTTTAGTATGTCTTTTCTTAAATAGATCCCAATCTTTGTTAGATAAGGTGGTTAGAGCTCTTGAAAGATCATGATATTAGTGTCCTTTATTATTCAAGCAAGGCTAACGTTATGGCCGATTCTCTCAGTAGACTGTCTATGGGTAGTGTTGCTCATGTTGAGGACATTAATAAAAATTTAGCTTAGGAAGTCCATCAGATTACCAGACTAAGTGTTCTCTTAGTCGATATAGAGGAGGGTGACATATGGGTTTAGAGTAGTTAAGAATTATCACTAGTTTTTGTGGTAACAGAAAAGCAAGGTAGAGATCCCAGTTAAGTCAATTTGAAAGAGTAAGTCAAGGATTAGAAAGTAGATATTTTTTCCCAAGGGGGAGATGGTGTCCTACGTTCTCAGGGTCATCTGTGTGTTCTAGGTGTAGATGTCTTAAGGCAGCGAATTCTTGTAGAAGAGCATGGTGCATGCTACTCTATTCATCCAGGGTCCACAAGGATGTGCCATGACTTGCAAGATATCAATTGGTGAAGTGTGATAAAGAGACACATTGTAGAGTTAGTAGATATGTGCTCTACATGTCAGCAGGTTAAGATAAAGCATCAAAAGCCTAGTGGGTCTATGCAAGAGTTTACTATTCCTACTTAAAAGTGGGAAGGAGTGAACATAGACTTCGTGATGGGTTTACCTTGTACTCATCATAAACATGATTCAATTTGGGTCATTGTAGATTGAATGACCAAATCAGCCTATTTCTTTCCTGTTCATATGTTTTACTCAACCGAGGATTATGCAAATCTCTATATTAGAGAGTTGTTCATATTACATGGTGTTCCATTACCTATTGTCTGCGATAGAGGTACCCAGTTCACCTCTCATTTCTGGAAAGCATTTCAAAAGGGTCTTGGTGCCCAAGTTCTTCTCAGTACAACCTTTTATCCCTAGGCAGATGATCAAGCAGAAAGGACTATTCAGACTTTAGAAGATATGCTAAGGGCGTGTGCAATTGATTTCAAGGGTAGTTGGGATGACCACTTAACTTTGATTGAGTTTTCATACAACAATAGCTATAATTCTAGTATTAATATGGTTCCATTAAAAGATCTTCATGGTAGGAGATGCAGATCTCCAGTCAGTTGGTTCGAAGTTAGTGAGTCCTTAGTTATAGGGCCTGACTTAGTAGTTGATGCCTTAGAAAAAGTTCAATTTATTAGAGAAAGACTCCAGGCTACTCATAGCCAATAGAAGTATTATATAGATGTTCATAGAAAGGATATCGAGTTCGAGATTGGTGACTAGGTCTATCTGAAATTCTCTCCCATGAAGGAGGTGAAGTTGTTCAGCAAGAAGAGAAAGCTTGGTCCCCAATATGTTGGTCCTTTCAAAATTCTTTGTCACTTCAGAAAGGTAGCTTAGGAGCTCGAGTTGCCTTCAGATCTAGCCTGAGTTCTTCCAGTCTTCCATGTATCCTTGCTCAAGAAGTGCATAGGTGATCCAACAGTTGTAGTCCCTATTAAGAGCATAGATGTTCAGAATAGTATCTCTTTTGAAGATATTTCGTTCGAAATCCTAGACTATCACACTCGTAGACCGAGGAACAAAGAAGTCCCTCTAGTGAAAGTTCTTTGGTTAAATAAATCCATCAAGGGAGCTACTTAGGAAGGAAAAAAAGACATGGGTACGAAGTATCCTCACTTTTTCTTCATCAACTCAGATCAAGCTCAAGGTAACAATTCTCTTTAAGCTTTTCAGTTTCATATTCAGACTTCAACTACAACTTGGTATCCATTCCATGTTTATAATTCCACTATAAACTTGGTATTAAATACCATTGTATATTCATTCATGCATTCATGTATTCATGAATCAGTTACACATGGAACAGATATGCATGCTCAGTATGATATATTCAGTTATCAATCATGGTAGTCATATGTTAGTTGTTCATGTTTAGTATATACTTTAGCTTACGTTTCTCCCATATAAGTCAGCCTCATTTGAGGATGAATGTTCCCAAGGGGGATATTGTAATACCCCAAAGTTTTCTAACTAATTTCATCCCTAGAATGTCAAGTATTAGCTTCTAAATTGAATAATATCTATTCCATAGGGAATTTTTAATATTTCAGTTTATTTTCATGTGGGAAATTTGATAAGCTTTCCATTGATATAAGATTTTCCCAAATCCGATAACCAGGTAAGAAGTTATGACTATTTCAAGTTTCCGCAGTAAAACAATGCCATATTAGTCAGTGGTGCGCCATACCACAAGAGAAAATGGCATCTGAAAAATTCCAATAGGGTTCTGCGATAGTGGTGCATCACACCAAACTTCAAGGTCACAAAGAAAGTGGGAACGTGATGGCTCTGCATCACGCCTTCCCCCAGTTTCCAAATTCTCAAATTTCAGTGACACAGCGCGATAGCGCCGCGTCGTGCTAGGGTTTAAATTCAAGAAAAATTCACTAAAATTAAAAGACACATCCAGTGTTAAAACTATCAATTTCCCACCCCTATTAAATCGCTTTAACACGAGGTTCAGCTATTGGGAAAAACCTAAGGCTTTTCATAGGAGATTCAAAATCAAGAATTTCCTCGGTCAATCTTCATGTATTTTTGAACCAAGGTAGGTTTAGTGTTGATTCATGGATTCCTTCCATCCATAAATCTCAATAACCTTGTTTTATCTATAAATCATGGTATTTATATTGTGGGTTATTTGTAACTATTTTGTTGATGGTGATTGATTTCAAAGTTGGAATCTTTAATATCTTTTCATGAAATTATGTTAATGTATGGATTGAAATCGATGAAATTGAGTTTAATAAAGGAACTTTGATGGATTAGATTAATGTCCATTCCTAAGACTATAGTTATGCATGCTAGGTGTTTGATAAAATGCCTAAGGGAATAGAAATTATGCCTTATGACTCAATAGAACCCAAATGATGAATCCATGTTTAACTTTTATGTTCAAATGACTTCCATTCTATTAACATGCATTGTAAATGTTGTGGATTGCTCATGAATTTGCCTTATGAAATTATGCCATGTTTACATGCAATCCTACTAATGTACAATCTTATGATAACCATGTCCTTCATGAAATCCCCACACTTATTGTATTATGTGTTATTGATGTTGGTCATGTATTCAAGAATGTCATGCCTTGTCAGTTTCCCTCTATTGAGTCTTGGGGGTACTTGTATCCGATAAGTTAGTTGTATGCCTAGAGCCAGTGTCATGTTTTCACGATATCCTTAGTCAATCCATGATCCATAGAATTCAGTCAGTCATGTGACTCAGGAAATCTCGATAAATCTCAGTCAGTTATCAGATCTTAGTAATGTTCCGTAAGTCAATGGAATTCATTTAATTAAGTCTACTTCAGTTTAGTAATTCATGTTCAGTTTCTATTCTGGCGGGAGTAGTAATTAGTACCGAGTGAACCTAAGGATGGGAACTCACCTGTTATATGAGGGTGTGATTCTTAGAAGCAATCCTCATATTCCAGAACTATGTAGACAACATAGGTTCAAACATCATAGCCTGATATATGAGGGGAGATAATGTGGCTTAACTTATTATATGAGGCTTCCCACCATTCTCACTGGAGTTATCTATTATAAGAGGGTTACCCATAGATTTTCCTTACCAGTGGTGTGGTATTGACACCCTTCCATTAGGATTATAGATTGGACCCCAACTCAGCCATAACGGCGTATTAGGGGCATGTCGGTTTGATAACTACTTTCCACAGTTTCAGTATCAGTCTCAATAAAAGGACTAAGATAGTTCTTTAGATTTTAGGATTGTTAGATATAGTACAAAAATCAGATAGTTCCATCAGATTTAGGACTGTCAGATACATTCACTCATGTTATCAGTTGTATAGGTCATCAGAACTCATGTTATTGGTACTCAGACTCAGTAATTATGTTATCACAATCTCGATTTTAGTTACTATGTATTCTTGTATGTATTCTCACGTTTTTGTTAGTCAGTTAGTTAGTATTGTTCATGCATATGAACCCCATGCAGTCTGCCTACCTCACTTGCATACCAGTACATCCAAAGTATTAATGCATTTTCACTATGGTGTCTTATACCATAGGTTCAGAAGCACGAGCTCCAGAGTATCAGTTGCATTCTAGTCCCAGCAGTCAGAGTTAGCAGTGAGTCCTCATCTTTTGAGGACATGATTATTTCTGTATTATCTCATTAATTAATTTATTAGTTGGAGTTAGTTGGGGACATATCCCATCAACTCCTTTTTTAGACAGTTCAGTCAGTTAAAGGCTTTTCAGACTATCATGTTTAGTTAGTTATTTTAGTTGTTTTGGGTATTTCATACCCCACCCAGATGTTATATTTTATCAGATCTTATATCACAGTTTTGAACCTGATGGCCTTTCAGTTCATATTTCTGTATTTGTGTAGTATATCATGTAGTGTACAGGTACAGATATCAGTCATGGGTTAGCTTGTGGTCCTTCTGGGTCATGAGCACCGTATGGCATTTCGAGTACTAGATTTGGGGCATTACAACAGTACTTCAACTGAGCAAACAATCCAAAATTTTGGCAAAATCTAATAACCGAAGGAAAAAGCTAAAGAAACCATCATCAAGTGTCAACGGGCTATCACTTGAGTGTGTGCCTATCATAATCCATCTAAACTGAAGAAGACCAATAAGGCAGACAAAAGGTAGGCTTATCCAGCCTATAGGTGAAACCCAAATGAGACAAATTTAAAAGTAAAGGTTGCACCCAAGCTTTATAACTCTAGTTGAAACCTTAACACCAAGGATGAACTACCTGATCTCAACTATCTAAGACAATCTTATAGATGGGTAAGCATACATACTCCAAATTTGTCATATATTTTAAGTCTTAATTCAAATGTGTCAAGATTCCAAACCAGAGTCAACAAGTCTAAACCAAAGGAAGCACCTAACTCACCCTCACTAACCAAGACTAGGCATATCCCCATTGAATCCTATCAGAGTTAAAATTAAGAGATAGTTGAGAATCAAAAACACAATAGAGGATAAACCATAGGCTGAAAGCATAACAATGACATCCACATCTGCTGGAGGGCATGAATCATCAAAGCATACCCAATAACTCACTAAGGTTGCAAATTGTAACAATGATAATCAAACTCTAGCAACTTGAAGAAATACAACCTTAGCTGAAAACTGGTCAACCCAATACTCCATCTTGACAAGGAATTCCCATAGGCACATATCACAAAGGAGAAGCACTCCACCAAGTCACATTAAGCTAAAGAAATACTAAAATAAGGATTGCCTAAATCCACCTATTTTATTCTAACTTTAACTCAATTAAACCATGAATTACACCCAAAAAAATAGAGAAGCTACTTCAATATCAATACCAAGGCCAAGGCTACTATCAAGAAATGAATCAAGAATCTCAAGATAATGAATTTTCAATTTGCCAACTTAAGAAGCAGTCAGAGGAAAAGATCACCTATCTCCTTCTCCCTTAACTCTATTAGAATAAAACTGACATCAAGAAAAGAATGGATTACCTAACTATATAACAATACCAAGATCAAATTATCACAAAGAGATGAAACCAACAAACCTGAAAGGCAATCCCAAGACCTCTCAGCATCAACATCAAGACCATTATCGGACAATGAACTAGCCAAATCAAAAAAACAAATCCTGTACTAGTAAACCTCAGAAATAAGATATAAGGATAAGGATAGCCAAATGCTAAAATTTAAGCAAATAAGATGGAAAATCCTAGAATCTCAAACACAAAAATAGGAAATATAACCAAATTTCCAACTCTAAAAGTATTATAGAACAACAAAATGCCAACTTACCTTCACTTTCATAGCCCACTCAACAACCAGTATAGCATCGCTAAAAAAAGAAACAACTAACCTCACCCCTCTATAAAGAGAAAATCATCCAACTGATCTAGTCGCTTAGGCTAATAAACAAGATTTGTGAGGAAGGAAATTCTAACTAGATAATACTAGTCTAGTTGTCTATCTAGTAAGAATCAATCAACTTCAAACAATGATAATAGTAACAACAGTAATGGAAATACTTGTATAAGAAGTTGGTGGTACCAAAAAAGAATATCGATGACAAGTACCACTCTAGGGCCACGAGAAGGCCAATATGCCGAGGTTAATAGGAATAAAACACAAATGATACACCCCTAGGGAAATATAATACTGGTCCAATATATCCACTACCAAAATAAATCACCACGGCGATATTCACATAATCATGAACTTTACACTACTAAGGCACACAACAATCAATATAAAAATACCAAGGCATATAACCATCGATAGGTTTGAAAACCCCTAGTCAAACTGAACAGAAAGTAAGGGCAGGAAATAAAATATGAACCTACATGGTGGAAATTTTTTCATAAGACTAATATTCCCCAAGGATTATGAATCTATAAGGGTTTAAACTCGGATTAAACATCTGAATCACTAATTGAGGCACTAAGCGTACTACTTGTAATCGAGGGCGCCACATCTTTATGAGACTAATTTGGATGATCTTAATGGATAATAATCCCATTAGGAACACTCTCTGGACCAATGACCAGTCTTTCAATAATCACGTTAAACCCCTGAACCCCTAACCTATCAAGAAACATAAAGACACTCTCTAATAAAATAACCATCCTCCCCATAATCATAATGTGGATTAGAAGAATTGGTGAGAAACATATGCTAACTCTATCTAAGTAACCAAATCACATCTGGGGGACTTTCTAGACCAGTGCCAATCTCACCATAACTAAAACAAGCTCCAAGAGTACTCTAAAGCACTACACTCACTAATCTAGAATAGTCACCATGACCTAAACATCCATATAAAATTTTCCCTAAGGTCTAGCAAGAAATCCGCCCATTATGAACACCACGACAGATCTGAGAGCCACCTATAAGTTGAGATGCCACCTGTATAGAACTGACACGCTGCAAGTTAAGTTGATCACTATTGGAAGGATCCTCACTCCCAAAAAAAATACCAATAACACTGTGCTAATAACATGATCTCTTACTTTCACCTTCATAAGACTTAATCTATGCTTTCTCTATGTCCCTCATGATCAATAACCTAAGAAGAAAGACCAAATATCTATCAAATGCTAGGATACTAAGTAGAGTGCCAAATCTAATCCTCCAATAAATCTATGCACCATCTTATGCTCTGAAAGATATAGAATATGAACATATCTAGAACATTCAAGAAACCTAGCCTCGTATTTCAAAACTGATAAGGAACCCTATTGAACACAAACAAACCCAACTCTATCCTGAGAACTGCTCATTGAACCAAACCTTATATTTGACTATGAGGTATCCATAAAAAGGCTTAGAATCCCCAAAACCTGAATCTTGAAAGGAAAAAATAGTGACAAACTTTACCAAAGCCTCGTCTAGCCCCAAATCTTCCCACTGATACTGATGATCTTTGGTATTAATCTTTGAATCTATAGTTGGAATCTGCATTAAAACTTTGGAAATATGTGTTGAGTCTTATTCATATCTATCGATAACCTTCTATCATCCATCTAGAATAGAATAGGGTCAAAGAATGTGTTAGAGGTTTATATAAATATGGAACATGATAAGGATTTAAGAATAAAATTTCCTAATAATGCCTTATAGACTCTCTAAGATAGGATACAAACTTCTTCATATCAATCTGCAGGCTCTACTAGCCATTTAGCTCCTGTACCTACACACTAGTAAACTTAGGGTCTAATACTAATTTTCTACAATCCCCCGTATTTTATTACCATAATCTAAATCCCAATACATGAGTATTCATACATAAAATTTTCTAAATACTTATTAAATTTTAGTTTAGACCCTTCCATAGCATAGAAAATTTAATTAGCTTTCCAACGATATAAAATTTTCCCAAATCTAATAATCGAGTAAGAAGTTATGGTAATTTTAAGTTTCAATCATTAAACACCATCATCTTAAACCTTATCGCGTTACATAGTAGTATAAATAATGATTGGAAATTCTAGTGAAGGTGTGCAATCTTGGCGTATTGCGCCAAAGGCCAAATTGACATTTGTAGTTTCTAGTGTCTCTCTGTGATTCCACTGCGTTGCGTTGAGCTTCCAGGTCACAAACAAGATGGCAATGTGATTACACCGCATTGTGGCAATATGCATTTTCCTAATTGTCCCTTTTATAGTGGCTTGGCACGATAGTGGCGCATCGCGCCATGGGTGAAAATTGAGAATTTTTCTAGTTTTGTGATTTTAAATTATAGGGTTGTTTGATCTTTTATGATGCCCCCAAATTTTCCTAAACATGGGATTTAACCCAAAGAGAGAATTATTTGCTCACTGTTTCATTATTCTCTCAAATTAAAATCAACTTTCTTCAAGAACAAGAACCTTAACTCTTAAATTCAAGGCCAAATCTCAAGAACTCTCAATCAATCCTCCTAAATTCATTATCACAGGTATGTTAAATGTTCATCTATAGATTCCTTCCATACATTAAGTCCATGTATCCTATTTAAATTATAAAATTTTGATCTTTTCAAGTTAATATATTTTAAATTATGATTTCACCCATGAATCTCCATGTACTATTGATTTTGACCATGATTCAATGAAATTATTGTTGTTATTCAATCTTCCATGTTTTAATATTATTATCTATTGAATTGAACCATTAATTAATACTATTACGTCAAATTCATCCTATTAGTATAAGTTCCATGACATTCCTATGATTGTTTTAAACTATTAACTACAAACGTTTAATAAAAAGTCTACTAGAGTGATTGATTTAATAAAAGCCTTCATGCTTTGTCCCCCAAGCTTTAGTGTCATTTTACCATTGTTGTTTTTGAGTCTTGGGGGATTTAAATACCTAAAAAACATAGTTGTTTATGTAGTCTAGTCTCAGTACATTATAGAATAGTCTTTAGAACATACTATTAGCATTATCAGAATAGTCAGATATCAGTCAGTTAAACTCAGAATAGTATAGCATTTCAGTGTATTTCAGTTAGGAGTAGGATTTAGCACCGAGCGAGTGTAGGTATGGCAACTTCCCCATCAGATAGCTAGAGTCATTAGTAGTAGTCCCTATATTCGAGATTTATGTAGCCAGCATTGGATATGAGAAGTCACCTATCAGATTAGGGTTGACTAACTTGCACGGGTCACCCATCATTTCAAGCTTAACACCCTTAGTCCTTTGGATATTATATCAGTTTAGTTTATCCACACAGCCAGTGTTAGTACCCATGGAACGATATTAATACCATTCCAACTGGGTTACAGGTTGGACCCAAATTAGCTCAGCTTGGGGAATGTCAGTTAGATGAAACCTCCCACAGTCTCAAATACAGTCTTAGTTATAATCTCAGTTCAGTTATTCAGTTTTAGTGTTGTTTGACCAAAGCATATAGATTTTAGTTATTTCAGTATCCAAGTTTATAGATTTTACTAAGTTCATGTTATATGTTTGGTCATGCATCCTCAGTATCTATAGATTTTCATATATCTTTAGTATTTATAAATTTTTATGCATACTCAGTATATATTCCCATTACCTACAGATTTCATTCTCTTCATTCAGTACTCTATGCTTTATACGCATATTGAGTTTGTTATTAATTTTGTTCATAAAGCCATGTATATTATCCTACCTTATTTAGCATGTCAGTACATTTAAAGTATTGATCGGACAACTTTTATTTTGTTGTATGATGTATTATATCATAGGTTTTGATGCTCAGTTCCCGATTCGGGATTAGACTTATTAGATCCTCAGTAGTAGTAGTGGTGAGTCCTCATACTTCGAGGATAGGCTTACTTTATTTTATTTCTTAGTTTAGTATTTAGTTGGGGCCTGTCCCATCAACTCATAGTCATTCAGTTTTAGAGGCTTATCAAACATTAGAGATAGTTATTTAGTATTAAGACATTATAGTTAGTTATCCAGTTTATCAATATTTTATAAGATGAAGTCAATTATTTCTATAGACTCATATTTTAGTTTTGAATCCAGTTATTAAAGCCTTATAGCATGTTAGTATTCTTCCTTATTTATGATCATGTTATTAAATGCTCACAGTAGGTATAACTTATGGGTTAGCTTGTGGTCCCTCGGGACTATAAGAACCATTGACTCCTAGGGTGTGCTCTCGGGGAATTTTAAACTTAGTATCAGAGCCTAAGGATTTTATATAGCCTAAAGGTCCAACTAATCCCAAATCTTACATCTAACAAATTCAACATCTAAAAGCCACGCCAATCTTACAAGATATCACAAATATACTATGACATAGCTCAATCTAATAAGGAATAAACCTAACCTACCTCAAATCCAAAGGATGTTCACGAACTGCTAAACCTTCACTTTTTCCTTTTGAGAAGCTTCTTCAAGGTGTCATGCTATCAAAAATGCATTCTACACATTATTATGAGAATATTGATACCCATATTTCACCATCGTGCTTTGGGTCCAAAAATCATGCCAAAACCCTAAGCGGGTCCGGTCCCACTTACGTAAAATATATTTTTGATGCCGACCGTACATGATATAATGCTTATGGAATCAGACCCTCAAAATGTGTAAAACCCAATCATACTTTGGGCTAAAATCAAGCCCTAAGTGATTTGGGGCTTTTCAAATAATCAAGAAATTCAAACATGAAATTGAAGGATTCTTACCTTGAATTCGATGATAATCATGAAAATATATGTTAATCAAGTTCTCAAGTAGCAACACATTACGTTAGGGTTTATAGGTCTAAAAAATGAGTGAGAAGTGCCCAAAATATGGCCTAAGAGGCCCTTTTATACCCACTTTAGGTGCTCAGATATGGCTATCATAGTCTATAGATAGAAATCACACTAGGGAGATCTCAATATCCTAATATAGATCACAATAAGGAAATCATAATTTCTTTGGGAAATCTTAATAAGGCAATCAAGATGCCTTTTGGGCGATCGCACAAGCATCGACACCAACAAACTTGGAAAACTTTCCAAGTTTCTAAGAAACTATGTAACCATACTAAATTCGATGTTCTGAATGCATTGTCAACCTCGAATTTTCCATCTGAGGTAATTTTGAGAAAATATTTATTCGATACCCAAACTTCCAATTTTGCAACTTTTCGACCAAAAGGTCAGCTCGGGTGCATAGGACCCAAACCAAAGGTCTACCTAGCCTAAAATCAATATTTCAGAGTTAGTGGTGCAGTCAAAAGTTATATCCAAGATTGTTTTACCTAAGTTTTTACCCGGTGGCTTTTTGGAACCAACAAAGACTTCAAAATATAGAAATGGCTCTAAAAACTAAATGAACTACTCGATAACCGAATTGTCAGTCTTAGTATGTCATAAATGACTCGGGGTATATATGGAAAAGATAAAATAAAAAATATAAGTGTAAATACAGAAAATGACCAGAAGGGTCATTATAATATCCATTACTAAAAGAACTTTCATCCTCGAAAGTTAAAGATGAGGATACACCTAATGTCTCGAACAGGTGAGGATACTGGGCCAGTTTCTCAATCTCGATATCCCAAGTGGCCTCCTCAATTGGGTTGTGCCTCCACTGTACCTTAACTATAGGAATCTCCCTAGCATGCAAACCGCCTCACATCACTAGCCAAAATAAGCACATGCTCCTTCACAAAGGTCAAACACTCATCTAACTGGACTAAATCCCAACTAAGAACATGAGATGGGTCAGGACTATACTACCCCAACATTGAGATATGGAACACTATATTAACAATAAAAAATCTAGAGGTAAAGCTAACTCATAAGCTACTTTTAGCACCCCAAATTTTTGTCCTTGAAAAAAATTCTTGATGTTTAAGCTCATTGACCAGACTACAACTCTCCCTATGAGTTGTTGGCATCACTACAGGTCATAGGACCCAAATCGTAGCCTATAGTGTGTTTGGATAAAGATTCTATGTTGATCAAAAATGGTACCCTATGAGTCGTTAAATTTATTATAAGTCGTATAATGTAAATCATATCCTCATCAATGTGAGTGCCAAAGATTCTATCCTGAGTAAGACTTAGACCCTACTAGTCGTAATGTCTGAGTATGAGTCGTATGTTACAACTCATAGACAAACTAATGTGGTTTCCCATAGGTATTTTCCATATTATTAGTGTGAATAATGAGTTATAAGGTGACCCTATAAGTCGTAAGGTCACCCGTAACAATTGGGCATCAATTTTTAGTGTTTTAAGTAAGGGAATTTTGGTAATTCCCCCTTTTCCTATGTAGACCCCATGTCCATAAAACAACAAATAGGGGTTTTTCTTATCCCTTATCAAATCAAATACACTCTCAAACTCTCAAAGTCAAGAGCACCCAGGGTTTATAAGAAAACCGGCATTAGAGTTTAGAAAGGGTGATTTCCTTCCATAGTTGTGACACTCTTAGCCATGTTACTCTTTAACAAATATTATTTTATAAAAATAATGCATTTATAATCATACCCATGTGATTTAATTGATGATTTTGAATGTGGGTTGAGAGTTTTTGAAACATTGGCGATGTAATTGTGATTCCCATGGCTTATATGTAATTTTTCATGAATTATTAATAGTTTTAAAACATGTGGGATGCACGGGCAGGGTGAGTAAACTAAAGGGTTGTGAATTTTCCTAATTATGTGGATTTTAAAAATAAATTGATGATAACCTCAACCCAATCTTGAGAAATTGGCTTTGATTTTGAGTATACATATACCCTGGACTGTTGTGAAACCTTGCATTGTAACAAGGGAAAATAAAACATGCATTAACTTTAGAAAGGTATTCATGTTCATGGATTGATTGGAATTAGAACCTTTGAAATACTATTGGCTAATGGTTTAGAGTCTCAGTTTGCTAAATGTGTTGAAGTTCTATCAGCTAATGGGTTAGAATCCTAGTTGGCTAAATGTATTGAAGTTCTATCCGCTAATGGGTTAGAGTCCTAGTTGTCTAAATATTTTAAAGTTCTACCAGCTAATGGGTTAGAGTACCAGTTGGATAAATGTGTTGAATTTCTATCTGCTAATGGGTTAGAGTCCCAGTTTGGTAAATATGTTAAATTTTTATAAGCGAATGGGTTAGAGTCCCTATTGGGTAAATGTGTAGGAATTATATTAGATTATGGCTAGAGTCCCAACTAGCTAAATATGTTAAAGTCCTATTGTCTAATGGGTTAGAGTCCTAGTTGGCTAAATGGGGTAAAGTCCTATTGACCAATGGGTTAAAGTACCAGTTAGCTAAATAGTTTGAATTGGCATGATATATTTATATGTACTTTAATGTGTGCATTAGCTCTGAATGATTTTGAGATGTTGGATAATGACATTACTTTATCCCTTCCCTGAGTTACATTCTAGTGCTCATCCCACTAACTATCTCTAAACGTTGTACTCCCACACATTGTAGGGTCCGAAGGCATTTCTAGTTTTCCTGCATAGTGATAGGATTTTTAGGTATTCAGTAGTCAACTTAAAGTGGTGAACCTCCTTCTTTCAGAAGGCTATTACTTCTTGGTTTATCTGTTATCATAGACTATCGTTTAAGTTCTTTTTAGGTATCTTTGGGGGTTTGTCCCAACTTGGATTGGTTTGGTTTCATTAGAGGCTTTGTGGATTGCTATCGATAATGGTGTTGGTTATAGACGTATCTTAGAATTTTTGAGCTTATTATTATCTATCTTATTATATGTTTGGAATTCAGCCGCTGTTAGTGTATTGTGTTCTGTTTGACTAGGTAAAGGGGCTAGTCTCCAGTCCACAGCTAACTTGATATACGCGTCATGGCCAAAATCTAGTTTGGGTCGTGATAAAGTTGGTATTATGACCCGAGACTACCCTCTAGTCATAACAGGGTGTGTAGAACCTTAAGTGATATATATATATATATATATATATATATATATATATGGAAACTCTAAATAACTAAGTGTATGCATAATAATCATAAGATAAGCTATTTCAATACATAATTGATTCACCTTTACAACACTAATATTTAAGATAGAGAGGAACTTAAATTACAAATACTGACTCTGGTTGGCCATCTATGAAGCTTCTAGTATACTTATTATAGGTAGTTGGGACATGACCCCCAACTATCCCAAATCAATATAAAAGAATATTGAAAATAAAATATAGGAACTGCAACTGACTTGAGTTCTCAAAATAAAAGAACTTATCACCTGCTGGCTGAATGTTGTAAATTGTATGACCCTGGTGTGTGGACTACACCTGGCACCTACATTATTAAGGAATATAGCCACAAATTCATATATCTGTTCAGTACTTTGGAATATATTAAGTATATGAGGCATGTACTAATTGTTGCGCCCAAGCGCACATGCAAGTGCATGGGGTCTCACTAAGTAATATAATGGCCTTTTACAAGCCAAGCATCGATAACTACGAGATTTGTATTGACAAATATACAATTCTAGTTCACTTTTGATATTAAATTAGAGCAAATATAACCATGAGAGTTTGAGTGTTATAACTAAAAGTAAAGTAAAAACTTCAAAAAAGTAAAGGTTCTTGGACAATTATGGGAGTAATCTAGGGTTAAGGCTCTTAACAAAAATCATACTTGGATATTGAACTTCATTGGTTATGTTACTTATCTTGGTTGTTGATATAAGTGGTTGATATTATGACTATGGTCTTTCGAGCCTCTAGTCACCTATCTAACTTACACCCACAACTACATCATTGAGCGGCGATGTGAGAACTAAGTTAAATGCATTCATATTCATTGCATAAGTGAAACAAGTAGGTCAATTAGATATATTCCTATCCTAAGTGCAAATTATAACTTCATTCTGTAGAAGATTACAATACTATTCTATTTACCCCATGTTTTATCCCCTTGTTCCTTCTTTTGGTCTCCCAAGATGACAATAGATGTATTCTAAGGGTCACAAATTCTTAAAATAGTAATAACAAGGATAAATAAACAACCAAATATGATAAATAATCAAAACCAAATCATTTCATAACAAGAGTAATCATGATCTTGGCCTTAACCCTAGAAAAGGGTTTTTGGCCGCTCATGGACATAACCGTAATTGCAATATAGAATACATGTTAAATCCCTAAACAAACCAAAGTAATGGAAGAAAAATACTAATTGAAGTGTTTTCCAACCACCCTCAAAGTTTTAAGGTATTCTAAGGTGTGTAGAATAAGGTTCATGGAGCACCATAATAGTGGACACACACTGGAATCAGTTCCTTAGGAATCCCCCAAGTTTGTGTCACGGACCCTAACATGATGGATAAGGTACATGTCACACTAACGACTCCAAAATGTAAGTTTTGTGTTAAATATTGTCCGGTGCTTTTGTCCATCCATTCCAAGCCTTGTGTTGTTGTTTACACTTGTTTTATAGCTTGTGTATCATCCATCTATCATTATTATCAACTTACCAAAAATTATATAGCATCATACACCACGAATTAGAGCTCAAAACAACACAACATCCAAGATGGTGAACTAGAAACTTAAGCTAAGAATACTAGTTTTGTGGTTTTGATCTTTAACTTAGTTTTGACTCTTGAATTGTTTAAATTGAACATTAAACACCATAAAAAATTTATTACCCACATAATTAAAAAATCATACCATTAGGAACTCATTATTCACACTATAATCCATCAAGATCAACTAGAACAACACATAGATCAGGCTAGTAACACTAGTTTTCTTGTGTAAACTCTAAGTGACCAATTTGAATCCAAACTTATTTGAAACACACCTTAAACATTGTGAATAAGTATTTAACACTTATATTCTCAATTATGTCATTATTAACACATTAATAACACAAAAATTCCTAAAAATAAAGCTAAATAAGCTCGGATAACGACACTGAGGTGCATAAATCAACCTCAGATCATAACCCCACACTTGAAGCCTTTTTCATCTTCAAATAATTATTTAATCTAAGCATCATAATTAAAGAAGACTCCACACTTCTATAACAATATCGACACTTAAGATAGTACTGCAATACTACACAGAATGCAAGATCTTACACTAAGCATGTTGTACACAATTTAAAGCTCAGGAACACCACTCCAAAACATCCTATCCTCAAGAATTAACTCACAAATTTGGAAAACTCATACATTAAATAAAAGACATCATACAATTCACCCAACTATCATCAAACATATACCCTTACTACAAGAGAGTTACCTTGTTCACTCACATAAAATTAATTAATTAAAAACTAGGTATAAGAATCAAATTATGCTCGCTCTCACAAAGAATTCACAAGTTACATATGATGAACCTTAGGCTTGTCGTTAGCGTAATACTCCACTAATATCAAAATTATAAAGCTTAGGATTAAATTGGTCTTTAAGGGTTGTAATGTAGGCTAAGGGACAGGTAGGAACTATTTTGGCCAAGAATAGTGAATATCTTCCCTAAGTGGTTTAATAAATCACACTTTCATTAAATTCACCTCTAACAACCGATTTTCACCACTTATGTCTGCCATATATTTTGTCTTCACTTGTCTCATTAAGCTAATTCACTAACAAAGGGTGGGAGTAGTGTCTATTCATATCTTATTACATTTAAGGAATCTTTATTCTTTTAATTGCACAACTCCCAACCCCAACACATATGAATTTTCAACACTAATAGGTATTACTTTGGGGCTTCAATTTCACATTTTACTTACTTGAATTTTAAACTCCTTAACTCAATTAATTTATAGCTAAACTATTTAGGAGCTTTTGATCAATATATGGACAATCAAAAAGGGATACATATCACATATGAGGCTACAAACAAAACAAGATAAAGGCTCAACAAGGCTAACTAAGATTATGCACAAGGGTAGGTAAGAGAAGGTATGAAACATGGCTATCAAAGAAATGCTTATATCATCTCCTAAACCCATACTTTTTATTTTTGCTTTGCACACAAAAAAGTTCTAGACATCACATATAATAAGGAGTACACAACAACCTTACATCATACATGGAACATGCTAAACTCAAGTAGGATCATCATAGACTCTCAGCCAAGCAATATGCATAAATTCAACATTAAGCCAATAATGTACAAGACTCATAATCATGAGCCTAGGAGTCTCAAAAGTAGTCATTCACATACTCAACATGCTTTTAGAAATAAAAAACTTGGATCATACAATCACACATAGCACCACCAATAATATCTCACTTATCTAAAACAAAAAATTTCAAAATTTTACTCCTAAAAGGAAAAACGGATACTGGGTTCAAGGTGCACCCCCATGGAAAAGAACCGAAAAGAACAACCATGGGGTGGGTGAAGTGTGCACCTACTAGACTGACCTAAACAACTAAAATTAAATAAATAAAATCTTTTTGTAATTTTTTTCAAATTTATGAAAAAACTAGAAAAACAACTAAGAATCAATACCCTACCGTATCACTTCACCCGAAAAAATGGGAATATCTCCAGCCCCACTTAAATATCTACTTTATCCCCAAAGTATACTCAAAAGTAGAGATAGAAATACTCTCTTAGGCCTCTAGGCCTAGCTAGTAGCTTCTTTTATCATTAAGAGGGTCTGGGGATCCCACACTTAGTCTTTCCAATGCTTTTCAGCTCAGGATTCTGGTGCTCAGACTTCACATCAACCCGTGACTCCACAAAAACAAAAACTACATAAAGTAAAAACTAAAAATATGAAAAATAACACCTACCTTAAATTTGATTATCTTCCAAGCAGTGCCTGATTTAGTGTCGCAGCATGACCCTACATGACACTTAACTATTTTTCTTCATCCTCTTCCTCCTACTTGGAGGACATCATCTTATTCGTTTTTAACCTCTTTAGTATGAATTGTTAAGGCCAATAACTTTCTCAACAATAGCATTTTCAGGCTCATCAATCAGCATCCCTTTGGTCTTAGGTATTGGTGGCTTGAGCAGCTTAATGAGAAAGTTTGGAGAGGTCTTTGGTCGATTGGTCTCCACCACCCCATACGCATCAACTTACATCACTGTAATCATAGATAAATATTTGTAATAGAATAGTGTGTTGAGTGGTTTGTAGACCTTAAAGACCACCTGTCCATCACCTAATATCATTGTAAGTGTGCCATTTCTCACATCTATCAATGCTCCTCCCGTTGCCAAGAATGGATGTCTCAAGATAACTGACACCCTTCTTTATAATTCAAAATAGTAAATTTAGTAGGTATAATAAACTTACCAACCTTGATGAGAACATCCTCGATCATTCCTTTAGGATAGATTATAGTTGGGTCTGCCATTTCAAATCACATAGAGCATGGTCTTGGCTTCCGCAAACCCATGGTATTGAAAAATAATAGCGACATCAAATTGATACTTTCTCCTAAATCACTTAGTGTGTGGACCACCTCACTATTACCAATTAAATGGGAGTCGTGAACCTCCCAGTGTCTTTAAACTTTTTAGGCATCTCTTGCATCACCATAGAGCTACATTCCTCAGTGAGTGCTACTGTATCAATAATCCCACAACTTAATTCTATTAGTTTCCACATCTTTCAAGTACTTAGTATACTTAGGCATTCCCTGTAAAACATCTAAAAGAGGAAGGTTAATATGAAACTCTCTGAACGTGTCAAATAACTTCTTGAAGCATGCATCCTCCTTTAGTTTTCTTAGTCTCTATGTAAATGTTTGTAGTTGTCTCTCCTTCTCAGCAACCTTTGTTTTTGGTTACTCAAACTTCCCGAAATAATCAATAACATTGTCTGCAATTAATTGTGGAGTCAACTTTGCATCTACATCATTATTTTTCTTTAAAGGTCTGTCAATCAACTCTTTTCCACACCTCAAAATAATTTCCATTACTTGTTTAGAAGGTTCATTATCACTTGGTAGACCACCTCGAGGCCTGCTATTTTATGCCTGCTACATTTTCCCCAACTGATACGCCATCTACTTCTGAAGTACTTGCTAATCTTTGAGTTCAATAACTACCTGTTCTTGGGTGGCCATTATTTTCTTTAACATTTTCTCTATGTTACTAGACTAGGTGTTTTCCTACTGCTGATGTTGTTGATTATTTTTCCATGAATAATTTGGTGCCTGAGTCTGCTATTTTTGGTTTTAGGCATTACCAGAATTTGGACTTTGAGTATTTCCCATAAAATTAATTGACTCAGGATTTGAACCACATATATTTGTAGAGTGGCCACTATTGATACAAACCTCGCACTATGCCGAAGTTTTTTGCACTGTATTCACCTAAGCCTAAGACTGCTACATACCCAACTTACTAAATTGTTTCTTCATTTTGTTCTACCGAGGTTGTAATACTATCAACCTCAATCATGCCTACAACCTTTTTCATTAAGCCTCTTGAGGCATTCCCATGCCAATTTGGATTTCCTTGAGCAATCCAATTCAACATGGTGTATAGCTTATTATATGTCTTTTCCAAGACCACCTTCAACTGAGTCTAGCAAAATTTTTGTGTTATTGTCAAGTGCTTTAAAAAAGGTGTGAGCTAGTACCTCATTGGAATGTTGATGATATAGATAGTCCAAAATAAGATCTTTGACCCTCTTCGAAGCATGATCTAGTTTTTCATCTGTCCTCTATTTTAACCTCATAATCTCACTACAAAGTTTCGCAGTCTTGCCAGATGGAAAGAAATAGATGAGTAGTTTTTGGGCTAAGTCATCTCAAGTGGTGATTGAACTTGACTTCTCAGCGTTCAACCACTTGTTTGCTTCCCCCTATAGTGAACAGAGGAAAAGTGTCTACCTTACATAGTTAGTCAACACACCCATAGGGATGAATGTATCATTGATTTCCAAAAGATTCTGCAAGTGGACTTGTGGATCATCATGTGTAAGACCTGTAAAATATCTACTGTTAATCAAAATTTGCACTATATTCTATTTCAACTCGAATCTACCTCCAAAAGCTTATTTTTTAATAGGGGAGGTCAAGTTTATTACAAGTGGGAGCCACTTCATGAATTTTCCTATGGGCTGGTGGATCTTCAACCATAGGAGTAGGAGTATCTTATTCTTTGTTGCTTCTCTCCTTCTTTGGTATAAGTGTTGCTCAGGCTCAAGGTCGAGTTCAACCAACTCCCTATCCCTTTTTAGCTTACTAGTCTGTTAACCTATGCCCGCAAAATCAAAACCAAGACCAAGTGAAAAGCACCAAAGAAATAAAAAAAGTAAAATTAAAACCAAATCCGTTGCCAAATTACAAGTCACTAATAATAAAGGAAAAACCTTATTGTGCCCAAGTGCATACACAAGTGTACGTGGTCTCACCAACTAATATAGTGGATTTTTTGACAAACCAAGTATCGATCCCTCAAAGACTTGTGTTGACAACCATCCAATTCAAGTTCACTATTGAGATTAAATTAGTGAAAATTTAACCACGAGAGTTTGAGAGTTATAACTAAAGGTAAAGTAAGAAATGCGAAAAAGTAAAGGTTCTTGGACAATCAATAGGAGTAACCCAGGTTTAAGGCTCTACTAACAATCATACTATGCTATTAAACTTTGTTGGTTATGTTACTTATCTTGGTAGTTGATTCACAGGGTTGATATTATGGATATGGTCTGTCGAGCCTCTGGTCACCTGTCTAACTTAGACCCACAACTACATCATTGAGTAGGGATGTAAGAAATAAGTTAAATGCTTTCATATTTCATCCCATAATTGAAAAAATAGGTTACTTAGGTATATTCCTATCCTAAGTACAAATTATAACTCTGTTCTATAAAAGATAACAATCATATTCTATTTACCCCACATTCTATCCTTTTACAATTGATGTATTCTAAGGGTTGAAAATATTTTAAATATTAATAAAAAGAATAAATAAGAAACTAAATATGATAAATAATCAAAACCAAATCAATTCCTAACAAGAGTAATCATGTTCTTTGCCTTAACCCCGAAAAAGGGTTTTTAGCCGCTCATGGACATAACTATAATCACAATGATAGAATACATGTTAAAATCCATAGAAAAAATTAATGGACTAAAAAAACTAATTGAAGTGTTTTAAATTCTCCCTCAAAGTTTCAAGGTCGTCCAAGGTGTGTAGCATAATGTTTAAGGGTCCTATTTATAGTAGGACAAAGATGTTGAATTGAACTATAATCCGCACCGTGGGCCCTATCACCGTGCCTAAGGTCCTGGGTGCTTCCTAATAATGGAATCCCTTTTTAATACCCCAAGGCCATTTAAATGACCCTAACACAGTGGATAAGGTGTGTGGTGCGCTAATGACTCAAAAAAGTTTGGTTTGCGTCAAATCTTTTCCCATGCTTTTGTCCATCCATTCCAAGCCTTCTGTTGTTGTTTAAACTTGATTTATAGATTTTTTATAATCTGTATATCATCATAATCAACTAACCAAGTATCCAATATCATAGTACACCACGAATTAGAGCTCAAAAAAACACAACATCCAAGACGGTGAACTAGAAACTTAAGCTAAGAATACTAGTTTTGTCACTTTGATATTTAACTTAGTTATGACTTTTGTCTTGTTTTAATTGAACCTTAAACAATATAAACAAGTTATAACCCATATATTTATGAAACTTACCATTATAAACTCATTATGCACACTGGAATCCATCAATATCAACGAGAACAACACATAGCTTAAGCTAGTAACACTAGTTGTCTAGTCTAAACTCTAAGTGACAAATTTGAATCCAAACATGTTTGAAATAAATTTTAAACATCGTGAACAATTAGTTTAACACTTATATGCTCAATTATATCGATATTAACACATCAATCACACAAAAGTTTCTCAAAATAATGCTAAATAAACTCGAATAACAATACTAAGGTGCATAAATCTACCTCATATCACTAATCATGAAAATACTTAAAATATGCTTTAAACTGAGGACATAATCTATCTATTGAACTATGCGTTTAAGTCATGATGGCATATAAAAGTTGTAATACTTAGTGAAATTTTTAAATCATGAGCAGAAAATTTTTTAGTAATATGGGAAGCAGTAGAAACATGAATGCTATATGTAAATCTCAAGTTAAAGCTGAATGGGAGGTAAAACCGTATTGAGGATCATGTATAAATACTGAGCATGAATGCATGAATATATATAAAACAAATGCAAGACCAAGTAAAGCATGTGTTAAAATAATCTATACAACTGAATAACTGATAAACTAAACACTTGGTCATGCAAACTTGAGTGAATGTAATATGACTACTGAACTGCAACTGTGGGAGCTATTATTTAACCGACATGCCCTAATTTGAGCCAATCGAGGTCCAACCTAAAACCCCAATTGGAGGGGTGTCAGTATCTTACCACGGTATCAATACTGGCTGTGTGGATCCACTATGCTGATGTCCTAAAGGATAGAGTGTCATTCCTCTACTGGAAGGTGACCCCTAAGAGAGTGTCAGTCCTTTACTAACAGGTGACATATCATAACCTACGCTAGCTACATAGTTTTGGAACTTAGGGACTTCTACTAAATGTCTTAGTCCTCTATTAGAGGGCAATCTTTCTTCCCTAGGTTTGATCGGTGCTAAGTCCTACTCCCAACTGAAAAACCCCAAAGCATAAGCCGGTACATGCACTGGTAATGGATATGCTTAAGTTATCGTATTTTGAAAATCTGATGTAATCATGAACATGTAAATTGATGTATTTAGCATGATGTAATATTAGTGAGTGCTCATTATGATATTACTATAAAATTTATGAAATAAAAATGATATGATTAGCTTGAAATCTTGAAAACTATAACATGCAACATCAACTAGGTGTCAGGTGTTCATAATCGACCAACATGGAAAAAATATAATTAAATATGATGATTTCATTGTAATGACATGATAGGAAATTTCATGAATTAAATTCAACAATCCAACAATTTCATCAATGTATTGAATCATCATGATTAGAGCACAAAAGAACACTTGAAATTATTAGGAAACACTATTTCATGGTAGAATTCAAGAATTACATGGAGGAAATCATGGAATTTATACATGTCATGGAATCGTAAATCATAATAGAATTAAACCTTAGAATTGGGAAAAACTTTAGGAATCAATGGGTAAAAAGAACCCATTGATGAATATCCCACTCACTTGAATTTCTCGACTTCTTGAAGGGAAGAATGAATTTGGATCCTTGGAAGTTGAATTCTTGAAGAAGAACCCTTATTTGATGTTCCTGAGGATTATGGAGAAGAGGGATTATGTAATTGGTGTGTTTTGGGGTTTTGGGATGATCAATTCACATTACTATTAGTTATAGGATAGTTTAGAATGTAAATGACTTGTTTAACCTTGAAAAAATGAAGAGAAAAATGGATTTTAGCGTTTTTGAACAAGGTCAGTGCTAGACTGAAATCACGGACCCTCATTGGTACCTCACAAAAACAGGCATAACTTTTTACTTGAGTATTGAATTAAGGAGAAATCAGGTGGTCTGGAAAGATGGCTCACTTATATATAATTTGGTGGGAATTGAGCCCCAAATTCCACATATTCCAAAAGTTATACATGTTCAAGGTTTACCCTTATAGGATCATATACCAAAATTTGGTCGGGTTAAAAGATCTTAACTCAACTTTGCTCTAAGTATTCCCTATGAACATTTCACCTAAAAGGCACTCTTCACACTAGGCTAATCATCATGACACTTATATTAATATAGGAATCATTTGTTTTGAGTTATACTTGTAGGAATGATGGTTCAAATTCTAGCCCGAAAATGTGGGGTGTTACATTAGCCCCCCCTTGGAATCATTCGCCCTCGAATGATGGATAGGAACTTTTGAGGCTTTAGAGGTATGGAATAAAGTATGAAAATTTATGTTAGGAATTTCTCCTTAACAAAACACATATAGGAATCAAAATAAAAGGGCTTCAAGGAATCACCAAGTACATTATGTAAGCACGAATCATGAGATAATGGGACTAAGGTCATATAAGGTTTAAACACCCAAAGACCCTCACCCCATGTGAGAAAATCAAAATTGGATGAAATTTTACACCTCAACATGGCACACTTCCTATCACAGAGGGTAACCTTGATGCCACGCCACTTATTGAGAAGAGTAGTCTCTGTGACACGGCGTTATCATGGAGGCTCACTACCTCGAAATCCAACAATATCCCCAAACCTCATCTAAAAATTTTAAAACTCTTCTGAGATACCTCTAAGTCAAAAATTAATGTTTCGAAGACGTGAAGGCAAAAAATAATATTCTTGAAATTTTGAGGGTGTCATAGTGAATGGTCATGATCCTTATCTATGGTTTGACATAACTACTTTGGGGCCTTTAAACATGTGATTAATTGTTGGAAAATTTTCTAAGATCTTATGGGGAATTACAATGTCTGAGCTAAACTTCCAGGAAAACTGAGATTATGCATAAACACTTATGAACTGAATCATGACTATATATCTGAATTAGAGACATGATGCATCGACTAAACTAAATTCATAATATGCATGGATGTGAATAAATAACCTCATAGAATAGCCATATTCATGAAACTTCAGATAATAAGAATATATGGAAAGATGGAAAACTATAGCAGCTTATTTGTCTGATTGCTAAACTGAATTTCTTGCTATAGATTGACTCATATTGAAAGTTTATGCATAACTAGAGTATTTCTTCCACACTCTTTCTAGGAAGTTCTAGTAACATTAGGGAACAATGACTTTTTGGCAAGATATGAATAAAATATATGAATAAGGAATCGCAACATGGATACAACTCTATAACATGGACCATAGTCCTATAAAACATAAGCTGGGATAGAATTACTATGTCTTAGGCAATGCGATACTAACTTTCAAGCTTAGCCACATTTCTCATATACTCCCTCAACTACGCTTTTCCTCTTAAATACTACTCTTAATTTGATACTACTCCTAATCTTCATATAGGCATTGATAACTCCATCCACTAAAGTTCGAGCTGAACTAAATTCTCTCACCATTTTCAAGCCTACTAATAGTCACAAGGTACCACACATAGCACCATAATACTATTCTAAACCACAAATTTAATATCCTATATGTTTTCATATCTTTCGTCATAAGAATTACACTCCACCAACTGCGACTTCTTACTAGGAATTCACTAACACATAATGCATTCATCCACTTATATATCAACACAAAATTCAAGCCTATTAATATAACCACATATTAACTTCTAGGCAGCCAACCCACCTAGGAATATTTCCATATTCTCTAATATAGATATCAAAAACAATTTTCTTACACTATTACCAAGAAGACACACCTAGAATTCTCAAGTAGATATTACATATGCCAAAGATAAAGCAAGTCTACAATAATCCTTCCCCAATAAGAAACATCCTTCCCTAATAAGAAATATTTACTCTCTCCTATATAAACTATTATTCATCCATTTTCATTACCACTATCTTTTCATAAGAAGAGGTCACTTAAAGGTTAGAAATTAAGATCCTAAAGCATGAAAGAATACTAGGCATAAATTTTACACGTAAATAAAGCCTGTGGAATAGAGTATCAATGGTATTGATTCATTAGAGATATCTAATATGGGGACATATATGACATAAGGCATTTTTTCACGGGTCATTAAGAGTGCACCATGAGCTTTAGGAACTAAGCATACTGTAAAGCATGAGTACATGAATCATAAGTTGCATGACTTGAGTTTGGAGTTCATAACTACATGGTATATGATTTGTACTTCTACATGAACTAGCACTCCTCATACTAGAAACTGGGAGCGTATATGACTTTATAGAAAGCGCATGAATATGAGCTATGATCATGGAGCTGACCTGTAAAGAATGAGTAGATGTCGTGATGACTAAAGTATAAAAAAAATTAAACTGACATAAGAATGGGTCGGGTACCTTTCTCCCCTACTATTGCTATAGAATGCACTAGCATCACTACTAGAATCTGAAAACCTGACTGGGTTCCTTGTTCTACCATATCCCTCTTAGATTTCAACAATCATTCTAAGTTTACAGACACCTATAATAAACTGTAAACTTAACTACAACAACTTTACTTTAGTGTTTGAGATATAACATTACACATAAATAATAAACTCACCCTGAAACACTATATATTAAAGTGTAAAACTCGCTACTAGTACTTCCTTTTAAGATAGAAATCTTAAATTTCTATATCCCTAATAGTCATCATATAATAAATTAAACACTTACTAACTTAGAATCTTCAGGAGTATCACTATGCTTAGAGTTCATACCATCTAGAATTTCAAACTCTTCTTTCTAACAGCTTAATAATTTGTAATTCAAACTTAGATTTTGACGCTTAACATGGATATCCCCAAACTTTTAATGAAATATACTAACTTAGTACTACTGGATAGGAATCATGAAACATAAATCCATACAAAATTTTATGAACATACTCAACCTTAACAAACTCCTATATCATTGTGGTCACTGCCTAATCTATATCCTAACTAAATAATTAACATACTCTAAGTGTCCCTTAACTGATAAATCTCTCTCAAAGTTCTATTAAACAAACTTTAACCTTTTTGGCTCCATGGATACATAGTCTACTAAATTCAAATAAATACTATCCACACTTTACTTCTCCTAAACTTCTTGGTTCATATTTCTAACCCTATAACATATGTTGTCATAGAATTTTGAGAAAGGATTTGAGGAAACATCTGACTTTGGCTCAATGTACGATTTTCATAAACAAGAACGAATACTTTTAAAGTTTAGAATTTTAAGGGCACTGATGGGATCCTTTTAAGATCACATAAAATTCCATAACTTTCTACGAGACTGTGTTAGAATACTATATTAGTAGGATTTAAGCTTGAGTATTTATATTACCTCTAAAATAAGGTTGAGTTGGAATGAATTGAGCAATGTAAAAATATATATAAGTTTCTTAAAGAACATCTCTACAGTATGATCTTAGATATAAAAGAAGGGAAATATTTCATAAAGGCCCTATAGCCTTTGGAAGAAAAGTACAAATGTCTTTGTTCCATTCTGCAAGACTTCACTAGAAATGAATTCTTAGAAACCTAGGACACTTGAACCTTATGCTCTGATTCTAGGTTTGTCAGGACCTGAGACTACTCCCTAATCGTAACACGATGCTTGTAACTATAAGTGATCCCAAGCTAACCCATGTACTAGCATAATACTTGAGCAGCTGATTTAATATATATATATATATATATATATATATATATAAATTCTAAATAACTGAGAAAAAGAATAATAATTTTGAGATAAGTTGTTTTAATACATAACTGACCCAAGTTTACAACAGTAAAATCTTAGAGAGAGAGAGAGAAAGAAACTTAATTTACAAATACTATCTCTTACTAACCATCTACAAAGCCTCTACTATACTGACTATAGGTAGTCAGGACATGACTCCTAAGTATCCTAAATCAATACATAAGAATAATAAAAATAAAATATAGGAACTACAACTCACTTGAGTCCTCGAAATAAGACAACTCATCACCTGCTGATAAACACTATGAACTGTCTGACCCTAATGCGTGGACTACACACGGTACCTAAATTATCAAGGAATATAGCCAAAAATAAAAATATGTGATTAGTACTTTAGAATATACTAATTATGTGAGACATGCACTAATCATGAAAATACTTAAAACATGCTTTAAATTAAGGACATAGGCTATCTGATGAACTATACATTTAAATCATGAATGTATGTAGAAGATGTAAATCTTAGTAAAATTTCTAAATTATGAGCTGAAAATATTTTGGTAAACTAGGAAGCTGTAGAAACATGAATGTTATTTGTAATCTCAAGTTAAAGTTGAATAAGTGTAAAATTGTACTGAGGATCATGTATGAATACTGAGCATGAATGCATGAATATATATATATAAAATAAATGAAAGACCAAGTAAAGTATGTGCTAAGATAATCTGTAAAATTGAATAACTGAATAACTAATAAACTGAAAACTTCATTATTTAAACCTAATCTGATGTAATTTGAATACTAAACCAAAACTGTGACAGCTATTATGTAACTGACATGCCCAAATCTAAGCTAATCGGGGTCCAACTTGTAACCCTAGTTGGAAGGTTGTTAGTACTTTGCCACGAGTACCAACACTGACTATGTGGATTTATTTTAATAATGCCCCGAGGAACTAGGGTGTCAGTCCTCTACTGCTAGGTGACCCCTAAAAGAGTGTCAGTCCTCTACTGGTAGGTGACATCTCTTAACCTACGCTGGCTCTGTATTTCTGAAACTTAGAGACTTTTACTAAAGGACCCAGTCTTCTAGTAGAAGGTGAGCCTTAATCCCTAGGCTTGTTCGGTGCTAAGTCTTACTCTCAACCGAAAGACACTGCAATGTAAGTTGGTACATTTACTGACAAGGGATATGCTCAAGTTATGGTATTTTAAAAATAATAGTGCATGCAAAATTTAAAGTAATCATGAACACGTAAACTAATGTATTTAACATGATGTAATACTAGCAAGTTCTCATCATGACAATGTTATAAACTTTATATAATTAACATGATATGATTAACTTGAAATCTTTAAAACTGTAACATGCAAGATTAACTAGTTATCGGGTGTTCATAAACCACAAGCAAGGAAAATAATATAATTAAATATGATGATTTCACTATAATGACATGATAGGAAATTTCATGACTTAAACTCAAGAATACAATAATTTCATCAATGTATCAAATATCCATAATTAGAATACGAAAGAACGCTTGAAATTACGATGGAACAAATTTCATGGTAGAATTCAAGAATTACATGGAGGAAAACATGGAATTTATATGTGTCATGGAACCCTAAATCATAATAGAATTAAACTTGAGAATTAGGAAAATCGTTTTGAGTCAATTGGTGAAAGGAACCCATTGATGAATAACCCACATACCTAAATTTCTTGACTTCATTAAAGAAAGCATAAATTTTGATCCTTGTATGTTGATTTCTTGATGAAGAACCCTTATTTAGTGTTCTTAAGAATTTGGGAGTAGAGGGATTATGTAATTGGTATGTTTTGGGGTTATGGGATGATCAATTTATGTTACTATTAGTTATAGGATTGTTTAGGATGCAAATAACTTGTTTACCCTAGTAAAACTGTAGAGAAAATGGATTTTTGTGAATCTAATCAAGGTCTGTGTCATGCTACTTATCGCAGTGCACAGTGTCTATGCCACACTGGAATCGCAGATCCTCATAAGTTCCTCACAAAAATGCAATAACATTTTGCTAGGGTATCAGATTAAGGAAAAAATGAGTGTGTTGGAAAGAGGACTCAATTATCTATAATATTTTGGGTATTGATCCCTAAAATTCCACGTATTCTAGAATTTATATACATTTAAACTTGACCCTTGTAGGATCAAATACAAAAATTTTGTCAAATCAAAAGCTCTTAACTCAACTTTGCTTTAAGTGTTTACTATGAACATTTTTAACCTCGAAAGAACTATTAAAACTAGGATAATTATCATTACACTTGTTTTCATATAAGACTTATTTGATTTGAGTTAATACACGTATGAACAACAGTTCTAATTCTAACCTAAAAGTACAGAGTGTTACAATTGGTATTAGAATATAGTTTCATGGTTAATTAGGTGTCCAAAAATCCATGTCAAGTAGAGTCTCTTTTATGGATATGTACCATTCCAAACTTATAAGGGAGAGACTACAAGGCATTTAACAATGTTTCCTTTTCTTGTGGTTCTAATTTTTACTAAGGTCTTGAATCTTCTCTATATCCCATTTGTGTGCATTTCAGATCATGCCTCCTTAAACATATAATGCTCATGGAAACTCTTCAGCCCTGTTTGTGGACAATGTAGATGGATCTTATCCTATTTATAAAGTTTAGACCCGATCTAGGGTCCCTACTCCAGATTGCTTGCATGGAGTTCCACCAATTCTAACTGGTCCTTCTTCAGCTGGTGACACTCAAGCTGAGTCACCTCAAAGAGATATTTTTAATGTAAAATTCCATTGATCTATTTATCTATTAGGCCATCTAATGATATCTTAGTTATGTTAGTCAAAATGTGTTATTTCTTTTACTCTAGCTTATGAGGTCACTAGAGTTAGCCAATTTATAAGGTTGAGTCCTCCGACCTTTACTGGCTCAAATCTTGAGAAAGATCCTCAAGGATTCATTGGTAAAATAGAAAAGATTTTATAATTAATGCATACTTCAACTCTGAGGTTATGGAGTTTGATTCATATCAGTGGTATGAGAAGTAGAAGCATCTTAGGGGTGAAGATACTAAGACAACTATGTGGGATAACTTCTCTAGCACCTTTCTTGATTATTTCTTTTCTCAGGATTTGCGGCAAGAAAAGGCCGAAGAGTTTGTGAACTTGAAGAAAGGCAGACTGACTGTAAAATAGTATGCCTTGAAGTTTCATCAGTTATCTCGTTATGCTCCTGAGTTGGTGTCTAGCATAAGGGTTAGGATAAGGAATTTTTCTTTGGGTTTATCTTAGGACTTGGTGATAGAGTGTAAGACTTACTCGTTAAACAAGGACATGGCTATTTATCGACTTGTGTTTTATATGTAATAAGTTGAGGAGGATAAGAAAAAGTAAGTTGATATAGGAGAGAGGTAAAGTAAAAAGTTTTGGTATTTAGACAAAGTTAGAGATCAGAAATATAGTAGTAGAGAAGGTAGATAGTGGGGCAAAAAAAAGGCTTAGGAAAATTATAGATCTTATCTATGACTAGTGAACTATATCCTAATACATCTAGTGATCGTTACTTTTAAATTGATGGTTGGTTTAAGGCACAAGGTTCCTAGTCTCAAACTAGTGCAATCTTGTCAACCTCACCATATCCTCTTTGTCATTTCTATATATAGATTCATCATGGTTAGTGTGAAGAGGGAAGGAATTGATATTATAGGTGTGGTCATCATGATCATATGCAATGGGAGTGTCCTTCAACTAGAGTTACTAGGATAGCTAATAAGGTCCCAAGTACTACTTCTTCAGCTCCAATATTGAAAGTGGTTACCTTTATTACTAGCACTAGAAAAAATCGTCTATATGCTCTTACTACCTATTAGGTTTCTAAGGCATCGCCTAATGTCATCAATAATACATTAAAAATTTTCTCTCATGATGTATATAGCCTGCAAGATCCTGAGTTTACCCTTTATTATGGGACCTCTTATATGGTTGTTCATTTTGGTTTTGGTCTCGAGAGTATGTTAGATCCTTTTTCTATGTCTACCCTAATGGATTATTCTTTGGTGGTGAGATGGGTCTATGGAGGTTGTGTGATATCTATATGGGGTAGGGAAACATTGGAAAATTTGATAGAGTTAGAGATGTTAGATTTTGATGTTATGTTAGGGATAGATTAGCTCTATTCGTGCGATACATCTCTTAATTGTAGGACACTAAATGCCAGTTTGTAATTCCTAAATAAACTTACAATTGAGTGGGAAAGGAGTTCCTTAGTGTCTAAGGAGAGGTACATTTCTTATCTAAGAGCCTGGTAAGGGGTGTCTTTATCATTTGGCCTTGGTTAAAATTATAAATCGAGGGTTCCTTCATTACAATCTGTCCATGTGGTCTATGAGTAACCTAAAGTGTTTCCTAATGATCTTCCTAGTATTTCTCCTGATAGAGAAATTGATTTTGGCACTAACCTTTTATCGGATACCCATCATATCTCTATCCCTTCTTACCAAATGGATTCAACTAAGTTGAAAGAGCTAAAGAAGACATTGAAAGATTTTCTTGATAAGTGTTTTATTCACCCTAGTGTATCTCCATGGGGTGCTCCTCTGCTTTTCATTCATAAGAAGGATGGTTCTCTTGGGATGTGTATAGATTACCGCCAGTTGAATAAGGCGTGATAAAAATAAGTACCCTTTCCCTATGATTGATGGTCTCTTTGACCAAATTTAGGGTACTAAGAAATATTCTAATATTGATCTTCGATCGGGTTATATTTATTTAGGATTAGGGAAGTAGATATCCCTAAGACCATATTTTGAACTGGGTATGGTCATTTTGAGTTTTTGGTGATGTCCTTTGGTTGACTAATGCATCGATGATATTTATGGATCCTATGAATCGGGTATTTTATTAGTTTCTTGACTTGTTTGTTATTTTTTTATTGATAATATTCTGGTATATTTAATGAGTATGGAAGATCATGCCAATCAACTCTGTATAATGTTGCAAACCCTTAAAAATCAGCATTTGTATGCTAAATTTTCCATGTGTGAGTTCTAGTAAAATTCTATTACTTTTCTAGGTTATGTTGTTTCTAGTGAAAGGATAATGGTGGATCTACATAAAGTTTCAGTGGTTAAGAAGTAGCCTGGAGTCACAAATCCAACTGATTTTGGAGCTTCTCTTTAATTGCTGCTTCATTGACCATGTTAACTTAAAAAAAGGTAAAGTTTCTATGGTCTGATGTATGTTATTGTTGTTTTGAGAAGTTGAAGGATAAATTGACTTCACTTTTGTTGTTTACCCTGCCTGAGGGTACCGATGAATTTGTATTTTATTGTGATGCATCCCGTATGGGACTTGGTTGTGTTTTGATACAGCATGGAAAGGTGGTGATGTATGCTTCTAAGCAGTTGAAAGTTCATGAGAGGAAATATCTGACTCTTTATTTGGATTTGCTGGCTGTGGCATTTTTTGTGACAATCTAGCACCACTACTTGTATAATGTACATGTTGATATCTTCTCAGTTCATAAGAGCCTACAGTATGTGTTCACCCAGAAGGACTTGAATCTCAGGCGGACGAGTTGGCTTGAGTTGCTCAAGGATTATTATATAAGTCTCCATTATCATCAAGGTAAAGCTAATGTGGTTACAGATGCTCTTAGCCGGTTGTCCATGAAAATCTTATCTTATATAGATAAGGAGAAGTAAGGTTTGGTGAAGGATCCTCACCGTTTGGCTAATCTTAGAGTTCGTCTCTTAGATTTTGAGGATAGAGGAGTGATTGTTCAAGAGGTGGTGAAATCATCTCTTGGTGATGAGGTAAAGTATAAACATGTGTTGGATCCCATCTTGATGTAGATTAATGATGATATGGGTCAGTAAAATGTCTTGGCTTTCTAGCTTAGTGGTGATGGTATCTTAAGTTGCCAAGAGAGATTTTATTTATTCTCGATGTCGATAAGAAGAGGAAAAGGATTTTGGTTAAGGCTCATAAGTTAAGGTACACTGTTCATACTAGTTCGATAAAGATGTACCATGATTTGAAGGAGATTTATTGATGGAATAACATGAAGAGGGACGTTGCAAATTTTGTGGCCAAGTTTATGGTTTGTCAGCAATTGAAGGTGGGTGGTCTCAAGAAATTGAGTTTCTTGGGGAGTGATTAATATGAATTTTGTTACCAAGCTTCCATGGTCTAGTTGTCAGTTCGATTCAATTTAGGGCATCATGGATAGTATGACTATGTTTTCTAACTTCTTGCCTGTGAGGATTAATTATTCTACAAAGGATTGTGCAAGGTTGATCATTTAAGAGATATTCAAGTTCCACAATGCTCCAGTTTGTATCATCTCAGATTGAGGTATGTAGTTCTCGTCTTACTTTTGCCATTCAATTCACAGAGATTTGGGGACTAAGGTAAACCTTAACAATGGATTTCACGCTCAAATGGATGGATAAGTGGAAAGGACAATTTAAACATTGGAAGATATATTAAGGGCTTGCATGATTTCTTTTGGTGGTAGCAGGGTTGACCATTTGCCCCTTATAGAGTTTGCGTATAATCATAGCTATCACTCGAGCATTCAGATGGCTCCATTCGAGGCTTTATATGGTAGGAGGTGTCTCTCTCCTATTGGGTGGTTTAAGGTGTATGAGAATAGATTATATGGTCCTAACATGGTTCACCAAGATATGGATAAGGTGAAGGCGATTTGGAATAGGCTTAAAACCACCCAGAGTCACAAAAAGTCCCATGTGGATGTAATGCAAAAGGGCTTGTAGTTTGATGTGGATGATTTTGTGTTCTTTAAGGTGTATCCTATGAAGGGAGTGATGCAGTTGTTAACACTCAAAATACACTCTGGAATGGGTGTAAGTGATCGTTGTGAATATAAAAACCAACTAGGTTGGGGTCGAATCCCATAGGTAATAGGGTGTGAACTCAAGTTGTTTACGAAGTAATTCATTGGTAGTTTACTGTTTCCTGAAATGGGGGTTTAAATTTCGCATAAAATTGTTAGTCACTTTGAAATTAATGTTTGTAACCAATATTTTGAAGAAATAACAAGGATTATGTTCACTAGCATTTACGGTACCTAACAGATGCTATAAATAACTAAAAGTTCTCACGGTGGTTAGGATGACAATAAATTTTTATCAATGGTATGCTCAAATGTCTCTCGACCTATTCAAACATCTAATTACCTAATCCTCTCGGACTTAGGGAATCGCAACTCGCTGTCCATATTTTACCTTAGGTGAATCAACCTTGTTACAGCGCTGATTATTAAACGAAGCCTTTCTGAGTCCCTCTCGATAATTTACTTTCTATTGTTCGTGATTTCTTTCACATGCAAACCAAAGTAGGTACGCCTATTGTTTGCAACCAACAGACATAAGTTATAATATTGGAATTACTAATAAATCCTAACACCTATTAAACCTTGAGTAATTAATTAACACCTTATCATAACCTAACCCAAGTAATTAATTAACACCTTATCATAATTTCTGCCTAAGGTTGACGATGATTCTGACGGCTTGTCACACTTTTGACATCTTATCAGGAGAAGTCGTCACAACATTCACTTCATACCAACATCCTGGGTACGTTTGACTGCAACTGTGATTGCCTATCATGGGGCTAACGCCTTGTCACAGTTGTCGTTAGCCACACCTTTCTTCAGATTTCTAAAGATATCAACTTTTTTGCCTCCATTCATGTTGGTTCTCTATCTTATTAGCCTAATCTGTAAAATTAACATAAACACATCAAAAAATGACAAAAGTTGACTAAGGCCTCACAATTATTCTATGTTAAAGGCCTTAAATATGTTTGCAATTGCGCACACATCAACAC
The DNA here is from genome assembly GCA_030864225.1 of Capsicum baccatum var. pendulum. NCBI lineage: Eukaryota > Viridiplantae > Streptophyta > Magnoliopsida > Solanales > Solanaceae > Capsicum > Capsicum baccatum. The sequence continues at coordinate 166,638,756 of CM061550.1, forward strand.
CCTCAACTTGAAACAATTGCTTATCCTCAAGCAACTTAATCCAACTAAGGGAAAACATAGCACATTCAGGAGCCAATTTTTCATTTAAGCTTGACACAAAGTTATCCTTTCAATGCAAAACAAACTAATACCAACTGTGCATACCATTGAAAACAATACTGTAACACAAAGGAATCAAGAGGCAACATCAATCTTAGCCGTAATAACCATTCACATATCAATGTCACACTATCTAAACAAACAAGTAGCTAGCAATGATACCAGTGTGCCCTCACAACAAAGAAATACCCCTCCTCTCATATAACAAACACAACAATTCAAATATTGGTTTCATCACTAGACTCTCACTCTCAAAAGGAAGTTCCAGTCAGTGTATGCCAGGTGCAATAGGCTTACCCTTATTTTCGTTACAAAAATTCTTGGGTAAGTCATCTATAATCTCTATAGGAATTCTTTTAGGCTTGTAGTGTGGTTTGGGGCTGGTATAATATTCAAGGTCAGTTAGGGTGACTATGACTCTTTGACTCTACACTACTTTCTTGAGGCTTACTTATTATTCTATTTCTTTTCTCCTCTCCTATTATAAGAAATCCAAATTCAAGATGGGTGCTGCCCTATTTTTTTTTTTTTTGAATACCCAAGTTTTATTCTTTCTCATTTATTCCACCCTTCTTCATACTCATTTTACTCCACACACCCCTATGATAGCCACCCTCAACTTGGGTTGTTTTCCGAGATCAAGGTGCTCAGTGTCAAAGAAAGGTCAGGGATAAATAGGTTCATTGTGGTATAAATGGGAAGGTGATAGCTGTCATATGAAAGAAAGGGTCAATTTAGGCTCTAAATAGGGATCAAGAGGCGTTCGCATACAGGAAAGGTTATTTAGGCTAAAAGAGGGTTAATCAACGACGACCTATGATCCTGTCCTAACTTCTATCCTAAGACCATGGTAAGACCAACCAGGCAAGTTCTGGCTTTAGTATAGAGAGGGAAACAAGTAATAGCACACACGCACCTAGCACACAAGTATATCACAGGCCACCACTTATTTAGCTCATAGATTTTTTTATTTTTTTTTAGTAATGATTATCAGGCAGCCATAACTAATGCCATAACAAGATTCATATTGGTCATAAGTAAATGTAATCCACACAGTTTATAAAACAAGACATTGGAAGGATGTTCAAAAGTAGAGCAAGGACATGTCACTGCCTTTTTGTGCTTGTATTTCCCCTAGTTGCCTAAAGCTATGTAAAAACAGCAGACTACCCTCTACCCTCGGCTTAGATTAAAGGAAAACTAAACTATGAGTGAGATTATACCTGGACTGGATCGTCCTCTGGGATCATAGATTGCCTCCCATGAGATCTTGATTTAATGTTGTGGGATGACTCAGGTATCTCAATTACCTCAGACATCCTCGAGACAAATAATGGTGATGCTTTTAATTGATTCTTTCGGGCTAATATAAGTCTTCACTCATTGCCCATTTACCTTGAATGTGCTTCCATTTTCATTTTTGAGTACCATTACTATAGAAGAGTGGAATTTACTAACCTTAAAAGGACCTGACCACTCAGATTTCAGCTTCCCTGGGAACAATTCGAGTCTGAAATTAAACAAAAGCACCAAATCCCCTATTTGAATTCTCATTTCTCTATTCTCCAATAATGGTACTTTTTCATCTTTTCTTTATATAGATTTGCTCGTTCATATTCCCTAAGACAAAACTCATCCATCTCATTCAGTTTCACTAGTCTCATCTCTGCTGCTTTCTTCTTATTCAAATTCAACCTTTTGAGTGCCCATAAAGCCTTGTGTTCCAGCTCTATTCGCAGGTGGCAAGCTTTTCCATAGACCATCTGAAATGGTAACATACCAATGGGTGTCTTGAAAGCAATTCGGTATGCTCATAAAGCATCATCAAGCATTCGGCACCCATCTTTTCTGCTAGCATTCACCGTTTTAGCTAGGATGGATTTAACGTCATGATTCGACACCTCCACTTGCCCACTGGTTTTTGGGTGGTACGGAGTAGCCACTCTGTGTTGTTTCACTCCATATTTTTCCAAAGATGCTCAAAATAATTTGTTGCAAAAGTGAGATCCTACATCGCTTGTGATAACATGTGGTACTCCAAAGCGAGAGAAGGTGTTCTTTATAAGAAAAGCAGCAACCCTCTTTCCTTCATTGTCATCCAAAGCCACAGCTTCGACCCACTTAGATACATAGTCAATAGTAACTAAAATATACTTCATCTTGTACGATCTTACAAACGGACCCATGAAGTTAATGCCCCAGACATAAAAAAATTCCACTTCATGCATCTTAGTCAAGCACATCTCATGTCTATTAGAGATTGACCCTTGCCTCTGACATTGGTCACATTTCTACCCAAAATCATGGGCATCCTTAAATAATGTTGGCCAATAATAGCCACTCTGCAACACCTTCCTGGTCGTTCGGTCACCCACATGGTGACCCCCAACCGGGGAAGCATGATATGCTTCCAGTATGCACAATATGTTTTACTTCTGGTATACATCTCCGTATGATATTGTCTGCACATCGCCAAAAAAGATAAGGATAATCCCAAAAATAGTGTGTTACATCATTCAAAAATTTCTTCCTTTGGTAGAAAGGAAGATTTTCTCATATGACCTTACTCACAACGTAGTTTGCATAATCCGCATACCAAGGTAATGTTTCCACAATAGTTGCCAGGATTTCCTCATTAGGAAATGAATCATTTATCTTTGTTTAATCACTATCTTCCTATTCACTTTCCAGTCTAATTCTTTTACGCTCCATTCAGTGCTTTGCTGGCATAATATATCGGATGCAACAACTTATCCTTCTTTTGTCCCAATATAGATCCAAGGGCAACACCACTTGCAGCACACATTATTTCAAATGGTTTTGCCCAGTCAGGTGCAATAACAATAGGGGCCTCAATCAGCTTATTTTTAATGCACTCAAATGCCTTGAAGCACTAGTTATCGAAGAAAAATTTCACTTCCTTCTCCAAAAGTTTGGTAAGTGGATTTGCAACTTTTGAGAATTCTTTTATGAATCCCCATTAAAAGCCGGCATGACCAAGAGAACTACACACTCCCTTCACTGAAATGGGAGGCGGTAATTTCTCGATAACTTCTACCTTTGCTCGATCATTTAATCAATTTTTCAGAATTTTGTAGCCAAGAACGATACCCTACTTTACCATGAAATGGCATTTTCCCCAGTTAAGAACTAGGTTAAATTCAACACATCATTGTAATGACGTATTCATATTCTCTAGAAATATTTCAAATGAATCACCCACCCCAGAGAAATCATCCATTAACACATCTATGGTGTCTTCCACATGTCAGAAAAGATAGACATCATGCACCATTGAAAAGTTTTGGGTGCATTGCATAGCACAAATGGCATCCTTTTAAATGCAAAGGTTCCATATGGGCATGGGAATGTCATCTTCTTCTAATCTTCTAGAGCAATGCAAATTTGGTTATATCCAGAATAACCATCCAAGAAGCAATACCACCCCCTACCGACTAATCGATCAAGAATTTGGTCCATAAAAGGCATTAGGAAGTGGTCCTTCACAGTCCAGGAGTTTAACTTGCGGTAGTCCATGAAAACTCTCCACCCAGTTACTGGCCTAAGTGGAATAAACTTATTTTTTTCATTAGCAACCACCGCCATACCTCTTTTTTTTGGCACACATTGAACTGGACTCACCCACTTGCTGTCACAAATAGGGTAAACCACTCCTGCATCCAACCACTTAATAATATCCTTCTTATGCACCTCTTGCATTGGTGCTTTAAGACGGCACTGATGCTCTAAGGTTGGAATACAATCTTCCTCAAGTTGAATTTTATGCGTGCAGATGCCAGGGGGAATACCAATAATATCTGTGATGGTCCATCCTATTTCTCTATTATGCTTCTGAAGTACTGAAATAAATGCCTTTACTTATTGTTCATTCAAATCAAATGTAACAATAATAGGTAGCGTGTTCCCTTTACCCAAAAACACATATCGTAAGTGTCCAGGTAGCTCCTTCAACTCCAATACTGGGGTTCTTCAATAGATAGCTTGGCTAGTGGCGTTGGTCAATTAGCAAAGTCAAGGTATAGATTTTTAGGAGCATAAGGATATGACACCATGCTAGTCAAAGGACAAACTGTCTCTTCATAATCCTTAATGCCTTCACTATCATAGTTCACCATGACCGCGGCCAAAGGTTCGATAACAAGTTATTCAGTTCAAGACACATCCTATTTGTCCTTAAAATACACATCAACTACTGAGAACACACTCATTTCCTCATGTTATTTAATTGATTTTCCTACATCAAACTGTACCACTTCATCGTTCACCCTGAATAAGAGCTCATTCTCAACTACCTCACTATTCACAGACTTGCCCATAAAAGGGACAAATAAGATCTTATCACTCCCAGTGGTAATCGCCAGACATGAGCCATCAGTTTGCTGACTCTGAACCATTTCACTAGGTAGGTTTCCACTTATTCCCTTATTGATAGAAGTTGAGTGTGAACTAACCAACTAATTCAGGATAGAAAATTCACTCTTCATAGTAAGTACTCCTGATCTGGTAGCCTCAACACCCTTTAATAGTTTTTCCATAATATCCTCCATAGATATTTTTGCCCAAGCTAGTTGTAGCAGCCTCCCATTTTTCAGGAAGAATATACAGCCGACTTCTATCATTGCTGCTTCTCCAATTTCCCCGCTCTCTATCTTTATAACCAGGCTTGTCATAAATGTTCCAACCTTGATTTCTGTAGTTGTTGCCTCGAAAACCCCCTAATTATTAACATAATTAGTCTCCATAATCAGTCTCTTCTTTAGGATCGACATCAACATGGTCCTGAGAAATAACAAACTTTACTTTCTATGTCTTTCCCGATAATAAGTGCTTGGTGAGCAGGTCCACTTGAGTTTTTAGATAGGCCATATCTTGATCCCTCTCCTCATCTCTGCTATATTTCTTAACAGTTATTCCCACAGGAATAGTAGGGCTTGTCACCACAGAATCCTTGGTGTACTAAGCCTGACTCCGTTTGGCCATCCTATTTAGCATATCTATAGCATCATGAAAGGAGATGTCAATGAACAAACCACCCACAGCATTGTCAACAATTGGCTTTATCACAGAGTTGAATGCTCTGTACAAAGTCTATATCAAGTGCAAGTCCATCATGTTGTGGTTCGAACATTGTGCTATCTTCTTCTTAAATCTCTCCCAGGTTTTGTGCAACGCTTCAATCGGGAGCTTTCTGAAGTTACTGATTTCATCCCTCAACTATACCCTTCTGGAGGATAGAAAGAATCGTTCTAGGAATTCATCTTTCAACTATCTCCAATTGGTTATATAATCAGGCTCTAACTCATCCAACCACATTGTTGCCTCTCCAGACAAAGACAATAGAAACAACCTTAACCTTATTGTATTCTGGATCACTCCAAGATTGTCAAAAGATTTGTAAATAGTGATAAAGTTCACCAAATATATGTTCGGATCATTACTCGGTAGTCCATTCAAACAACCCCTTCAGATTCAGGAGCTGAATCAGAGTGCTTGTTATGCTAAATTTTGCCCCTGGTGACAATGGAGGAGGAATGATTGAACCTGTTGCACCTTCTCCATCCACATCGTTATCATCAAACTCATGCTGCAGTAGTTGCTCTGCCACTCATCTTATGTCGTGGAGTTTCCAATTGAGTGGTGCTTGGCGTAACCTATAAAGATCCTACAAATGTACAAAAATGACAATGAAACATAAATCTAGAAAACTTAACTAACATCAAATTAGCATACACAACTTTTAGTTTACAACCGTATTCACCATCAACAGCTCCATTTTTGGTAACTCTAAAACTACACACTAGAATGGGTGTAAGCGATCGTTGTAAATATAAAACCTAACCAGGTTGGGGTCGAATACCACAGGGAATAGGGTACGAACTCAAGTTGTTTATGAAATAATTCACTGGTAGTTCACTTTTTCCTGAAAGGGGGGTTTAAATTTCTCACATAATTGTTATTCCCTTTGAAATTAATGTTTATAACCAATAATTTTATGAAATAACCAGGATTATGCTCACTAGGGTTTACAGTACATGATAGATGCTACAAATAACTCAAGGTTCTCACGGTGGTTAGGATGACAAGTTATCTTTCTCGATGGTATGCTCAAATGTCTCTCGACCTATTCAAGTGTCTAATTTCCTAATCCTCTCAGACTTAGGAAATTGTAACTTACTGTCCAGATTTCACCTCAGGTTAATCAACCTTGTTATAGCGCTGATTATTAAACGAAGCCTTTCCGAGTCCCTATCGATAATTCACTTCCTACTGTTTATGATTTATTTCTTAATCTGACCAAAGTAGGTACGCCTATTTTTTGCAACCAACAGACATAAGTTATAATATTAGATTTACTAAGAAATCCTAACACCTATTAAACCTTCAGTAATTAATTAACACCTATCATGACCTAGCCCTAGATCGCACAATCCAATTTAAAGATGTTTAGCCACTCATGATGCAAAAGATAAGTACACAAGTTGAATTCATAGTTGAAAGGATTAACTTACAACGACGAATGAAATCAAAAGTAAACTTGTATTTGTATCACAGAGCAATACTCTAAAATATTGTTCTTGAGATAGACAGAGAGAAAAGTCATATGTTGTAAGATACATTCCTCAATGAATATCTATAAAAACCCTAAAACTTGTCTTTAAATAGTCGATCCTAAATAAGGATATAATATTAAAATTTCTGATTTTCTTCAGATTAGGTAACGGCGCTCATGACATTTTATCACGATCTTGACGGCCTATCATGGACGACTTTAACATTTCTGCAATTTCAACTTCTGCTGCCTATGGTTGACGGCAATTTTGACGGCCTATCTGGAGTCTGAAGGTGTGTTATGGATGTCGTCAGCTCCTCCTCCATTTTGATAATTTCTGCCTAAGTATGACGATGATTCTGATGGCTTGTCACACTTTGATGTCTTATCAGCAGATGTTATCACAACATTCACTTCATCCTAACTTTCTGGTTACTTTTGACGGTAACTATGATAGCCAATCATGGGGCTGATGCCTTGTCACAGATGCCGTTTGCCACACCTTTCTTCAGAGTTCTCCAGAAGTCAACTTCTTTGCCTCCATTATTGTTGGTTCTCTATCCCATTAGATTAATCTATAAAATTAACATAAACACATCCAAAAATGACAAAAGTTACTTAAGGCCTCACAATTATTCTAGTTTAAAGTACTTAAATGTGTTCGCGATTGCGCATACATCAACACCCTTAACTTGAAACAATTGCTTGTCCTCAAGCAACTTAATCCAACTAAGGGAACTCATAGCACATTTAGCCACCAATCTTTCATTTAAGCTTGACACAAAGTTATCCTTTCAATGCAAAACAAACTAATACTAACTGTGAATATCATTGAAAACAATACTGTAACACAAAGAAATCAAGCGGCAGCATCAATCTTAGCTGTAATTACAATTCACATATCAAGGTCACACTATCTAAACAAGCAAGTATCTAGAAATGATACCAGTGTACCCTCACAACAAAGAAATACGCCTCCTTTCATATAAGAAATCCAACAATTCAAATATCAATTTTATCATAAAAATCTCACTCTCAAAAGAAAGTTCTAGTCAGTGTATGACAAGTGCCATAGGCTTGCCCTTATTTTCGTTACAAAAATTCTCGAGTAGGTCAGCTAAAATCACTATAGGACTTGTTTTAGGCTTGTAATGTGCTCTGGGGCTGGTATAATATTCAAGGTCATTTAGAGTGACTATGCCTCCTTAACACTACACAACTTTCTTGAGGCTCACTTATTATTCTCTTTCTTTTCTACTCTTCTCTTATAAAAAATCCAAATTCTAGTTGGGTGCTGCCCTCCTTTCTCTTTTTTTTTCTGAATACCCAACTTTTACTCTTTCTCCTTTATTCCACTCTTTTTTATACTCATTTTACACCATGCACGCCTATGGTAGCCACCATCAACTTAGGTTATTTTCCTAGATCAAGGTGCTCAGTGTCCAAGAAAGGTCAGGGATAAATAGGTTCATTGTGTATAAATGGGAAGGTGATAGGTGTCATATGAAATAAAGGGTCAATTTAGGCTCTAAACAGGGATCAAGGGGTGTTATGCATATAGGAAAGGTTATTTAGGCTAAAAGAGGGTTAATCAATGGCGGCCTATGATCCTAGCCTAACTCCTATCCTAAGACCATGGTACGACCAATCAGGAAAGTTCTGGCTTTAGTATACAGAGGAAAACAAGTAATAGCTCACACACACCTGGCACACAAGTATATCACAAGCCACCACTTATTTAGTTCATAGAATTTTTTTTAGTAATGATCATCAGGCAGCCATAACTAATACCACAACAAGATTCACAATGGTCACAAGTAAATGTAATCCACATAAGTTATCAAACAAGACATTGAAAGGATGTTCAAAAGTCGAGCAAGGACATGTCACTACATTTTTGTTGTTGTATTTCTCCTAGTTTCCCAAAGCTATGTTACTACAATAGACTACCCTCCACCCTCAACTTAGAATTAAAGTAAATCAAATATAAGAGTGAGAGTATATCAGGACTGGGTCGGCCTCTGGGATCATGGGTTTCCTCCTATGCAGCGCTTGATTTAATATCGTGGCATGACTTATATATCTTGATTATCTCAAACTTCATCAAGACAGATAATGGTAATTCTTTTCACAAATTCTTTCAGGCTAATATAAAGCTTCACCAGTTGCCCATTTACATTGAATATGTTGTTGTTTTCATTTGTGAGTTTCACTACTCTAGACGAGTAGACTTGACTAACCTTAAAAGGCCTTGACCACTCAGATTTCAACTTCCCTGGGAATAATTTGAGTCTGGAATTAAATAGAAGCATAAAATCCCCCTGTATAAATTCTCATTTCTCTATTCTCCAATCATGGTACTTTTTCATCTTTTCTTAATACAGATCTGCTTGTTCATATGCCATGAGATGGAACTCATCCATCTGATTCAGTTGCCCTAGTCTTATCTCTGCTGCTTCTTTTTAATTCAAATTCAACCTTTTGAGTGCCCACAAAGCCTTGTGTTCCAGCTCTATTCGCAGTTGGCAAGCTTATCCATAGATCAACTAAAATAGTGACATACCAATAGGTGTCTTGAAAGCAGTTTGGTATGCCCACAAGGCATCATCAAGCTTTTAGGACCAGTCTTTTCTGCTAGCATTCACTGTTTTATCTAGGATGACTTTAACTTCACGATTCGACACCTCTACTTTCCCACTGGTTTATAGGTGGTACGGAGTAACCACTTTATGTTGTTTCACTCCATATTTTTCCAAAGCTGCTCAAAATAATTTATTGCACAAGTGAGATCCTTCATCGCTTACTATAGCACGTGGTACTCCAAAGTGAGAGAAGATGTTGTTTTTGAGAAAGCAATAACCCTCTTTCCTTTATTGTATGCCAAAGCCATAGCTTTAAACCTCTTAGAGACACAGTCAACAGCAACCAGAATATACTTTATCTCGTACGATCTTACAAATAGACCCATGAAGTTAATGCCACAACTTCAAATAATTGTACTTCAAGCATCTTAGTCAAGTGCATCTCATTTCTTTTAGAGATTCACTCTTACCTCTAACATTGGTCATATTTCTTTACAAACTCATGCATATCCTTAAACAATGTTGGCTAATAATAGCCACTCTGCAACAGTTTTTTGGCTTTTCGGTCATCCGCATGGTGACCCCCAACTGGGGAAGCATGAGATGCTTCTAGTATGCACAATATGACTACTTTTGGTATGCATATTCATGCAAAAATTTCTTCCTATGGTGGAAAAAAAGATTTTCTGGTATGACCTCACTCACAACGTAGATTGCATAATTCGCGTACCAGGGCAATGTTTCCACATCAGTTGCCAGGATTTCCTCATCAGGAAATACATCATTTATCTTTGTATCATCACTAGCTTGCTGTTCACCTACCATTCTAGAAAGATGATTTGCAACCTAGTTTTCACAACATTTCCTATCTTTGATCTCGTCATCAAATTCTTGTACAGCAATGCCTATCTAATAAGCCTTGATATTGCATCCTTATTAGATATCAAATACCTCAAGGTAGCATGTTCAGTGTGGACCACCACTTTGGTCCCAAGCAGATAAGATCTGAATTTCTCAAAAGCACACACTACAACCAATAGTTCCTATTCAGTTACTTTGTAATTCTTTTGCGCTCCATTTAGTGCTTTGCTGGAATAATATATCAAATGAAATAACTTATCCTTCTTTTATCCCACTATAGCTCCCAGAGCAACACCGCCTACATCACACATTATTTCTAATGGTTTTGCCCAGTCAGGTGCAATAACAATAGAGGCCTCAATTAGCTTCCTTTTAAGGCACTCAAGTGCCTTCAAGCACTTTTCATGAAAGAAAAATTTCACTTACTTCTCCAAAAGTTTACAAAGTAGATTTACAAATTTTGAGCAATTTTTTATGAATCTACGATAAAATCCTGCATGACCAAGAAAACTACGCACTCTCTTCACTGAAATGAAAGGCGATTATTTCTCGATAACTTCCACCTTTGCTCGATCAACTTCAATACATTTTTCCAAAATTTTGTGGCCAAGAACGATACCCTCTTTTACCATGAAATGGCATCTTTCCCAGTTAAGCAGTAGGTTGAATTCAACACATCATTTCAAGGCCACATTTAAATTCTCCAGACATATTACAAATGAATCACCCATGAATACCTCTATGGTGTCTTCCACCTTATCAGAGAAGATAGACATCATGCTCCATTGAAAAGTGGTGGGTGCATTGTATAGCCCAAATGGCATCCTTTTAAATACAAAGGTGCCATATGGGCATGTGAATGTTGTCTTCTCTTGATCTTTGAGTGTAATACATATTTTGTTATATCCAGAAAAACCATCCAAGAAGCAATACCACCCCCTACCGACTAATTGATTAAGCATGTGGTCTATAAAAGGCTTTGGGAAGTGGTCCTTCAGAGTCCAAGAGTTTGACTTATGGTAGTCCATGAAAACTCCCTACCTTGTTACTGGCCTGAGTGGAATCAACTCATTCTTTTCATTAGCAACCACCGTCATACCCCCTTTTTGGGCACGCATTAAACTGGACTCACCCACTTGCTATCAGAAATAGGGTAAACCACTCCTGTATTCAACCACTTAATAATCTCTTTCTTAACCATCTCTTGCATTGGTGGGTTAAGACGACGCTGATGCTCTATGTTTGGTATACATTCTTTCTCAATTTGAATATTATGCGTGCAGATACCAGGGGGAATACCAATAATATCTGTGATGGTCCATCCTATTGCTCTCTTGTGCTTCTGAAGTACTAAAATAAATTCCCTTACCTGTTGTTCTTTCAAATAAGCTGCAACAATAACAGGTAGCGTGTTCCCTTTACCTAGAAACGCATATCATAAGTGTCCAGGAAGCTCTTTCAACTCCAACACTGGGGGGTTTTCAATAGATGGCTTGGCTGGTGGCGTTGGTCGATTATCAAGGTCAATGTCCATCTTTTTAGGAGCATAAATATATGACCCCATGCCAGTCAAGGCACAAACTGTCTCTTCATACTCCTTAATTCCTTCACTATTATAGTTTATCATGACCATGGCCAAAGGTTTGATAACAATTTTTTCAATTATGGGCACATCTTGTTCGTCCTCAAAATACACATAAACTACTGAGAACACGCTCATTTCCTATTGTTGTTTCATTAATTTTCATACATCAAACCGTACTACTTCATCGTTCACCCTAAATAAGAGCTCTTTAGCTCTTAAATCGATCAACACACTTCTGATTGAGAGGAAAGGTCGACCCAAGATTATGGGCACCTCAAAGTCCACCTCGCAGTCTAGAATGAAAAAATCTATATGGAATATGAAATTGGAAAATTTTACCAACAGATCATACAGAATGACAACAGGCCGGTTTATTGACCTATCCGACATTACCAGTCTCATGTTGGGCGTGGGATTCCCTAGACCCAACTTTTTATAAATAGTCAATGGCATCAAATTAATGCTTGCTTCCAGATCACACAGTGCTTTAGTGAACTCTATAGTTCCAATTGTGCAGGGAATAGTGACTGCACTTGGATTCGGCTTCTTTTGCATTAATGTCCTTGTAGAAATAGCACTATAAAGGTAGAGGTCTGCCTCCAATTCACAACTCACTGCTCATTTCTTGGTAACAAGGTCCTTCAAGAATTTTGCATATCCTGGTATTTGCTCAAGTTCCTCAATCAAAGGCACATTTATTGTCAATTGCTTGAGCATTGCCATGAACTTGCTGAATTTGGCATCATCGGCCTTCTTCCTCAATAATTGAGGAAAGAGAGGTAGTGGTCTTGGGAGGATTTTCAATACCAATTCCTCTTCCTTCTCTTTCACCTTCTCTGACACATCAATAGAGCTATCCGGCTTTTCAGACTTCACTAGGTTTTTTTCTTCTGGTTCATCTGCAACTACCTCACACTCCTAATGGTAATAGCAAGATATGAGCCATCAGTCTGCTGACTCTGTACCATTTTACTAGGTAGGTTGCCCCTTATTCCCTGGTTCAGTGTTGCAAAAAGTTGGTTGATCTGTTGCTCCAACTAATTGATAAAAGTTGAATGTGAACTAACCAACTAATTCAGGGTATAAAATTCACTCTTCATAGTAAGTACTCCTGAGTTGGTAGCCTCAACTCCCTTTAAAAATTTTTTCGTTATATCCTCTAGAGATATCTTCCCCGAGCTAGTTACAGCAACCTCCCTATTTTTAGGAAGAATATACAGCCCACTCCTATCATTGCTGCTTCTCCTATTTCCCTGCTCTCTATGTCTATAATTAGACTTGTCATAAATGTCCCAACCTTAATTTCCACAGTTGTTGCCTCGAAAACCCCCTGATTATTAACATAAATTAGCCTCTTCTTTAGGCTCCACATAAAGAAGGTCTAAAGAAATCATAGCCTTTACTTTCACTGTCTTTCAAAATAATATATGCTTGGTGAGAAGGTCCACCTGGTCTTTAGATGGGCCATATCTTAATCACTCTCCTCATCTTTCTTATGTTGCTCAGTAGTTATTCCCACAGGAATAGTAAGGCTTGTCACCATACAATCCCTGGTGTACCAATCCTGACTCCGTTTGGCTATCCTATTTAGTATATCTGCAGCATCTTGAAAGAAGAGGTCAAAGAACGAACCACCTGCAATGTTGTCAACAATTGGTTTTGTCATAAAGTTGAATAATCCATAAAAAGTCTCCATCAAGTGTAAGTCCATCATATTGTGGTTCAAATATTGTGCTAGATTTTTCTTAAATATCTCTCAAGTTTTGTGCAATGCTTCCATCGGGAGCTGTCTAAAGTTACTGATTTCGTTCTTCAACTGTACCTTTTTGGAGGGTTGAAAGAACCATTCTAGGAATGCATCTTTCAACTGCCTCCAGTTGGTTATAGAATCGGGCTCTAACTTATTCGACCACATTGTTGCCTCTCCAGACAGAGACAGCGGAAATAACCTTAACCTTATTGCATTCTAGATCACTCCTATATTGTCAAAAGATTTGTAAATAGTGATGAAGTTCACCAAATACATGTTCGAATAATCAGTCGGTAGGCCTCTAAACAACACCTTCAGATTCAGGAGCTGAATCATAGTGCTTGTTATGCTGAATTTTGCACCTGGTGCCAATGGAGGAGGAATGATTTCACCCGTTGCACCTGCTCCGTCCACATCATCATCATCAAACTCATTCTGCAGCGGCTGTTCTACCACTTTGCTTATACGGTGGAGTTTCAGATTGAGTGGTGCTTGGCATACCCTATAAAGATCCTACAAATGAAAAAAAAATGACAACCGAACGTAAATCTAGAAAACTTAACTAACAACAAATTAGCGCACACAACTTTTAGTTATCAACCGTATACCCCGGCAACGACGCCATTTTTTATAATGCTCAAACTACACTCTGGAATGGGTGTAAGAGATTATTGTCAATATAAAATTCAACTAGATTGGGGTTGAATCCCACAGGGAATAGGGTGTGAACTCAAGTTGTTTACGAAATAATAGACTGGTAGTTTACTGTTTCCTAAAATGGGGGTTTAAATTTCTCAAACAATGGTTAGTCACTTTCAAATTAATGTTTGTAACCAATAATTTTATGAAATCACTAGGATTATGTTCACTAGGGTTTACAGTACATAACAGATGCTATAAATAACTCAAGGTTCTCACGGTGGTTAGGATGACAAGCTATCTTTATCAATGGTATGCTCAAATATCTCTCAATCTATTCAAGCATCTAATTTCCTAATCCTCTCGTACTTAGGGAATCGCAACTCACTATCTAGATTTTACCTCAGGTTCATCAACCTTGTTACATTGCTGATTATTGAACGAAGCCTTTTTTAGTCCCTATCAATAATTCACTTCCTACTATTTATGATTTCTTTCTCAAGCAAACCAAAGTAGGTGCTCCTATTGTTGGCAACAACATACATAATTTATAATATTAGGATACCATAATTTATAATATTAGGTTACCAAGAAATCCTAACACCTATTAAACCTTGAGTAATTAATCAACACATTATCATGACCTAACCCTAGATCCTATAATCCAAGTTAAAGATGTTTAGCCACTCATGATGTAATAGATAAGTACACAAGTTGAATTCATAATTGAAAGTATTAACTTGCAACGATGAATGAAATCAAAAGTGAACTTGTATTTGAATCAGAAGGCAATACTCTAAAATATTGTTCATGAGATAGATAGAGAGAAAAATCGTATGTTGTAAGATAGATTCCTCAATTAATATATATAAAAACCCTAAAACAAGTCTTTAAATAGTCGATCCTAAATAAGGAAATAATATTAAAATTTTTGATTTTCTTCAGATTAGGTGACGGCGCCCCTGATATCATATCACGATCTTGACAACCTATCACGGACGTCGTCAAATTCTCTACAATTTCAACTCTTGATGCCTATGATTTACGGAGATTTTGATGGCCCATTAAGAGTTTGATGGCATGTTATAGATGTCATCATCTCCTTCTCTATTTTGATAATTTTTTCCTAAGATTGACGATGATTCTGATGGCTTGTCACACTTTGACGTCTTATAAGTAGATGTCATCATAACATTCACTTTATTCCAACTCCCTAGTTACATTTCACAACAACTGTGATAGCCTATCACAGGGCTGACGCCTTTTCACAAATATCGTCAGCCACACCTTTCTTCAGATTTCTCCAGATGTCAACTTTTTTGCCTCCATTCTTGTTGGTTCTCTATCCCATTAGTTTAATCTGTAAAATTATCAAAAACACAACAAAAATAGATAAAATTTCCTTAAGGACTCGCAATTATTCTAGGTTAAATGCCCTAAATGTATTCATGATTGCGCACACATTAGCAGTTTGGGAAGAAAGGGAAGCTAATTTCCCTTTATGGTTGTCCATATTTTGTTTTGAGAAGTGTTGGGAAGGTTTCTTATAAGTTGGAGTTTCCTTCTATTTTGGGTTCTATTCACCCGGTGTTTCATTTTTCAATGCTAAAAAAGTTTGTGGGTGATCCTTCCTTGATTGTTCCCTTAGAAAGTATGGGTATTTTGGATTCCTTATCTTATGAGGAAGTCTTAGTTGAGATCTTCAATAGGCAAGTCCGTTATTTAAGGAATAAGTATGCAGCTTCGGTAAAGGTCCTGTGGAGTAACGAAAAGTTTGAAGAAGGTACTTGGGAAGCCAAAGAGGACATGAAGTCTAAGTATCCATTATTTTTCCCTGCTTTGGCTAATCATGCATAACGTATGTGTATTTCTTAATACCTTTTTTTCTTTCTTTATTAAAGAAAATTGTGGTTTTGTTCTATGTTAAATTGTGCTAATGGATTCCTTGACTCTTCATTTGCGGACGAATAATACTAAGGGGAAGAATGTAATACCCCAGATTTTGGTCCTTGAAAAATCTTTTTGACCTTTGAGCTCACTGCTCAGACTACGACTCTCCCTATGAGTCGTAGAGTGCCACTATGGGACGTAGGATCCAAATCATAGCCTGACCATTGTGTTTAGATAAAGTTTTTATGTTGATCATGGTTAGAAATAAATGAGTCGTTAAGATTCATTACAAGTCGTACAGTCTAAATAGTAGCCTCATTAGTGTTAGTGCCAAAGATTCTGTGTTGAGTATGACTTGGACCCTACTAGTCACAATGTCTAAGTATGAGTCATATTGTATGAGTCATAGACAAACTAGTATGGCTTCCCGTGTTTACTATCTAGACTACGAGTGTGCAAAATGAGTCATAAGGTGACACTATGACTCATGCAGCCATCCATAACTACTAGGCGTCCAATTTTTAGTGTTTTAAGTAAGGATATTTTGGTCAATTCCCTCGTTTCCTACTTAGACCCCATATCCATAGAAAAATAAATAGGGTTGTTTTCATCCCTTATCAAATCAAATACACTCTTAAACACTCCCAAGTCCCCAAAGTCAAGAGCACCTAGGGTTTGCAAGAAATTGGTATTAGAGCTTCCAAAGGGTGATTTCCCTCCATAGTTGTGATACTCTCAGCCATATAACTCTTCCTCAAATCTTATTTTATCAAAATAATGAATCTACAATCATAACCATGTGATTTGATTGATGATTTTGAATGTGGGTTGAGGGTTTCTGAAACAATGTTGATGTAATTGTGATTCCTATGGTTTATATATAATTTTTCATACATTATTGATGGTTTTTGAAATTTATGGAGTGCACGGGCATGGTGAGTAAACTAAGGGGTTTTGAATTTCCCCAATTATTTAGATTTTGATAAATAAATTAATGATAACCTCAACCCAATCATGTGAAATTCGTTTTGATTTTGAGTATACATATACCTTGAACTATTTTAAAATTGTGCATTATAACAAGGGCAAATGAAACATGCATTAACTTTAAAGGGCCTTGATGGTCATAGATTGATAGGAATTGGAACCTTTTAAATACTATTGGCTAATGCGTTAGAGTCCCAATTGGATAAATATATTGAAGTTTTATCTTCTAATGGGTCACAGTCCCAGTCGGCTAAATGTGTTGACGTTCTATCGGCTAATGGGTTAGAGTCCTAGTTGGCTAAATGTGTTGAAATTCTATCAGCTAATGGGTTAGAGTCCCAGTTGTCTAAATGTGTTGGAATTCTATTGACTAATGGGTTAGAGACCCAGATGACTAAATGTGTTAAAGTCCTATTGGCGAATGGGATAGAGTCCAAATTGGATAAATGGGGTGGAGTCCTATTAACCGATAGGTTAAAGTCCTAGTGTGCTAAATAGTTTGGATTTTCATGGTATATTTATATGTACTTAATTGTGTGAATTGGATCTGAATTGTTTTGAGATGTTCGATCATAGGATTAATTTATCTATTGCCTGAGTTACATTCTAGTGCTTATCCCACTAACCGTCTTGGGATATTGTACCCCCACATGATGCAGAGTCTAAAGGCGCTTTTATTTTTCCTACGTAATGATAGGATTTCAAGGTATTCAGTTGTCAGCTTGACATAGTGAGCCTCCTTCATCTATAAGGCCATTATTTCATGGTTTATCTTTTATCGTAGACTACTGTTTCATTTCTTTTTGGTTATCGTTGGGGCATGTCTCGACTTGGATTGGTTTGGTTCCGTTAGAGGCTTTGTGGATTACTGTGGACTTAGTATTAGTTCTTGATGTATCTTTGACTTCTTGAGCTTATATTTATCCATCTTGTTATATGTTCGGAATTCACCAACTATTAGTCTATTGTATTATGTTTGACTAGGTAAAGGGACGGTCTCCATCCGCGACAGACTTGAGATAAACGTAATGGACAGGCCCAGGTTAGGGTCATGACACTACCTCATCAACTCTGCAGAGAATTCAAAAGGACAAATAAATTTAGGACTGAGCTTACCCTTCTCCCTGAACCTGATCACACACTTCACGGGCGATACACAGAGGAATACATGCTCACCAACTCCAAATCTAAAGGCGCAAAGCCTACGGTCTTCGTAGGCTTTCTGCCTACTTTGAGCTGCTCTTAGCCTATCCTGAATCACCATGACTCTATCCAAGGAGTCCTGAAGCCTATCTATACTACGGGGCCTCACCTCGGAAGTCTCAAACCATCAGATCGGAGAATGACATCTCCTACCATACAAAGCCTTAAAAGGCATAATCTCAATACTCGAATGATAACTTTTGTTATACGTGAACTCTACCAAGGCTAAGTATTGATCTCACAGTCCTCCAAAATCCATAGTACATGCTTGGAGCATATCCCTGAGAACTTGAATAGTCTGCTTGGACTGATCATCGGTATGCGGATGAAAGGTTGTACTCAAATCCACCTGAGTACCTAACTCCTCCTGAAATGCTCTCCAAAACCATGAAGTAAACACCGAGCCACGGTCTTAAATGATAGAAACGGGCATCCCATGTAAACTGATTATCTCTCGAATATAGATATAGGCTAATCTCTTAGCACTAAAGGTTCTGAATAGAAATGAAATGTGCAGACTTAGTCAGACGATCCACAATCACCCAAATGCCATTTGAACCACGGGAAGTATGAGGCAGCCCACTAGTTAAGTCCATAGTAATTCATTCCTATTTCCACTCCGGAATAGGAAACCTTTGTGTCAAACCACTGGGACACTGATGCTCGGTCTTTACCTACTGACAACATGGGCAACGAGCTACAAAGTCTACCACATCTCTCTTCATGCCACCCCACCAATAATGTTTCCTCAAATCTCTATACATCTTGACTGTTTCGAGATAAATGGAATATCTCGAGCTATGAGACTTATACAAAATAGACTACATCGAGTCATCAACCCGAGGTTAACAAATACTGCTATCAAACCTCAAGACAGCTTCAGAATCTATGGTGTGCCTCTCGGACTCACCACTAAACACCTGATTTTGAAAGAAGCAAAGCTGACCATCCTCAAATTGGTGATCATGAATCTTCTCTAATAGTGAGTACCTCTCCTACACGCTAGCCAAAATCCTCCTAGTATATAAAATATAACGGTGAACCATCAAATTAGCTAAGATCTGATATCCCATGCCAAAGGCCTCTAAGAAATTGATATGCAAGCCAAACTACCCATACTCACTACCTTATCACTCAAGGCACAAGCTACCCCATTTGCCTTACACAAATGATACAAGATGGAAATATCATTGTCCTTAAGCAACTATATCTATCTATGCTGCCGAGCATTAATGTCTCGTTGGGTCATAGGATGCTGAAGATTGTGATGATTAGTGAAAATCTTACAATGCACCCCATAAAGTTAATGCTTCCAAATCTTGAGTACAAATACTATTTCCACTAACTCCAAATCATGAGTGTGGTATTTGAAGTACACACCTTAAGCTGTCTAGAAGCATAGGCAATGACAAAACGCTGCTACATCAATACATAACCAAGACCAAAGCCAGAAGCATCACAAAATATGGTGAATACCTCACCCTCAATGGGAAGAGCTAACACATGGGATGAAGAGAGAAAATCCTTGAGCCTCCCAAAGTTTGACTCACACACCTCGATCTATCAGAAAGGAACCTCCTTCTAGGTCAATCTAGTCATAGGGGATAAAATAGTAGTAAAGCCTTTGATGAAGCATCTATGATAATCGGCCAACCCAATGATTCTATGAACCTTAATCGAATATGTAGGTTTATCCCATTACAAATAGCCTCAATCTTAGCCGAGTCTACCATAATACCAGCCTTATACACCATATGTCCAAGGAATGTCACCAATTCAAGCCAAAACTCACCCTTGGAGAATTTGGCAAAAAGCAAATGATCCCACAACGTCTAGAGCACAATCCTCAAATACTGCGCATGCTCCTCGTTACTCCTCGAATATACAAGAATGTAGTTAATGAACACAATCACAAAAGAGTTCAAATAATGCCTGAACACTCAGTTTAATAAAATCCATGAATGCGACTGGGGCATTAGTCAACCCAAAAGACATCAGTAAGAACTCACAATGACCATAACGGGTCCGAAAAGCCATCTTTAGGACATCCTTATATTAAATCCTCAACTTATGATAAGCAGACCTCAAATCAATCTTAGAAAACACCACTGTACCTTGAAGCTAGTCAAACAAATCCTCAATATGAGGCATAGGGTAATGGTTATTCACCGTAACCTTAATAATCTTCCTATAATCAATTCACATACATATAGAACTGTCCTTCTTATTTATAAAAAACACAGGATCACCCCAAGGGGATACACTTAGTCTAATAAAACCCTTACCAAGATGATCGTGAAGCTGACTATTTAGCTTCTTAAGATCAACAGGAGTCATATGGTGAGGTACTATAGAAATAGGCTAGGTGTCAGGCTCGAGGTTAATAGTAAACTCAATCTCACGGATAGGGGTAATGGCAGGAAGGTAAATAGGGAACATATTAGGAAAATCACGAACAAATGGGACAGAGTCAATAGACGAACTCTCCAAATGAGTATCACATATATAAGTGAGATAAGACTTAAAAACCCTTGATATAATCCTCCTAACATGAACATAAGAAATAATCCCTATCGACTCGTAGCTAACTGCTCCCTGCCACACGACTGGGGCTACCCTGGGCATGGCTAAGGTAATGGTCATGGAAAAACAATCCATAATCACATGATAGTGGGATAACTAGTCCATACCCAGAATCATATAAAAATTAGCATAAGTAGAATAACAAGATCATCACAAGTATCAACATCACTAACTATCACAACATATGATCTGAACACTCAGTCCACTACTAAACAATCACCCACGAGAATAGATACATGTAATGGTACTGATAATAAATTACTATTCAACTCCAACCTTAGTGTATAATAAGCACATATATAAGAATAAATGGATCCCGGTTGAAATTAAGAAAAGGCCGACTTACAGAACATTAAAATCATACCTGTAACTACAACGTACGAAGTCTCTTACTTAGGTCTAGAAGGTATTGCACATAACAGACCATGCCCACCACCTTGCTGGGCACCTGACTGACTTTCTGTCCTTCCTGCCTGAGAACCTCCTTGAGCACCCTGGCAATCACCCACACGACTATGAGAACTACCTCTACCTGAGGGATGAACTTCTTTAATAAGTGCAACACTCAAATCTAAATTAACCATAACCACACGACTAGGACAATCCCATAAATAGTGATTAAGAAGACTAAAAGTGAAATAGGAAACATGAGTAGAACTAGAACCAATAGATCTAGCTGACTTTAAATAACCACCACATCTCCCAAAGAGGAACCTCTTTAAGAATAATCACTACCCTTATCAAGGTGACCACTAACACTAAACTCACCTCCATCAGTATTCTAAGATCTACCTGAACTGGTCAACTAGGATGACTTTGAGGATGAAAAGATGGATGAGGACAATATCCAATACAAAAATTAAATCCTTAAAATTGAGAACCATTACAGCTCCCACTGAATCAGCCCTGGACCTAAGCCTCTTATCACGACCCTTATGACTCTCATAATTCATCTCCTCTATTACCCTAGCATGATCTGAAACCTCTACAAATGTCAAACCCATAACAAGTAAACTTTGAGTATCCATATGAATGAGGATTCTCAACCCTCTAATAAAGCTGCAAACTCCCACATGCCTGGATAACTTATGAAAATAGGCCTCATACTTAGCAGCTGTCATAGAGCACTACTCCAATCTAGAGAACTGATATCTCAATCAATCACTAAGGCTATGAGGCTTATACTTCCCCAAGAACATCTCAGATAACTATGTCCATGACAAGGGAGAAGATCCAGCTGGTCTAGAATCCATGAAACCTCTCCACCAATGATGAGCAAGCAAGTCCAATAGAAATATGGTGTAATCCATACCACAAGTATCAATAAGGCCCAAACAACAAAGCCTATCCTTACAAGCCAATAGAAACTCATATGCATCCTCGCCTAGAGCACCAGAAAACCTAAGTAGAGTCAATTTTAAGAATCAACCCAAAATCTTCTGCTCCTCAGAAGATATAGCAGGTTGATTCATAACTCGCTGAGCATCTACTAACTAAACAACTATTGAAATAGGAGGAACCTTAACTCGAGGAGTTGTAACTATAGGCTACACCATTCCTCAGTAGCATTCTGATTAGTAGACAATACACTATCAGATGGCACACCACCTACAATCCCTAAAAATGAATCAAAGCATCTCTAAGAAATGAAGAAGGAATAAAACCTGGTTGATCCTAGGCTAGTCCCTGGCCCATCACTGGTTGTGGCGAAAGAATCTCGGGCTCAAGGGCAAGAATAAAGTCTGGGGAAGCCAGCCTATCCTGACCCCTAGCTTAGGATATATCACTAAGCTGTCCTCAACCTCTAGGTCATCCACATATAGGAAGAGGATCCCTGGGCTTAGTCTCAAGACCCTCATCTCATGTAGCTGTAGCACATGTCCTGGCCATATGCGAAACGGTAAAGTCAAGGGAATATTGTACAAACCAACTCAAACTCTTAGCATGATATGAGTAAAAGAAGTAAAAAACTCCTAAGAATGTCCCATAGCCTCCCAAAGATAGAAAAAAGATAGAGAATAAATGTAAACATTTTGATCTACAGAAAATAAATGTAAACATTTCGATCTACGGGATTCTACTAGACACTTGGTCTTATATCAATAATACCGGTGAAACCTCGCTATAATACCAATTTGTCACAACCTAATTTATAGGCCATAAGGGTACCTACTAAATCCTGCAAGTAGGTAAACCAATACCAAAAATCCAGAGCTAACAAAATAGGTTAATTTGGCAAAAAATTCCAACATAGGACAAAATTAGTGAACACAAGTTATAAATAAATAGTGTTCTAATTTAGATAAACAAACAAACATGAATACCAATCCCATAACCTGGTATAGTGAGTACAAAGCCTCTAGTATTAATAATACAACCCAATAATCTATAAGGAGCCAATACATCTATATCAAAGCAAAATACTAAAAAATAATAAGATAGAAGGAAATTGAACATGTACAGGTACTGGTTGAACACAAAATTTATCAAGTCCATGAAGGTTGCAGGGGCATTGGTAAGACCATAGGACATGACTAAGAATTCAAAGTGACCATACCAAGTTTTGAAGATTGTTTTCGGGAGTTACATTCTCTAACTCTGAGCTGATGATAGCCCAATCTGAGGTCTATCTTGGAGAGGTAACTGGCACCCTGAAGTTTGTCAAACAAGTCATCAATTTTGAAAAGTTGATACTTGTTCTTGACTATGACTTTATTTAGTTGATGGTAGTCAATACACATTCTGAGAGAACTGTCTTTCTTACGCATGAATAAAATTGGTGCGCCCCACGAGGACATACTAGGTCTGATGAATCCCTTATCTAGGAGATCCTTTAAATGTTCTTTTAATTCTTTGAGTTTTGCAGGTGACATTTTGTATGGAGGAATAGATATGGGCAGAGTATCTTAAAGAAGATCGATTCCAAAATTAATTTCCCTTTTGGGTGGAACTTTGAGAAGATCTTCGGGAAACACATCTGGGAATTCACATACTACTGACACTAATTCAAGATTAGGGGTTTTTGAACTAGAGTCCTGAACTCAAATGAGATGGTAGAGACATCTCTTAGATATCATTTTTTTCCCTTAGGTAAGAAATAAGTTGACCCCTAAGTGTTGAAGTACTACCCCTCCACTCTAGGATGGGTTCATATGGAAACTAAAACTGGACAATTCTATTTTTATAGTTGATTGAGGGATAGCAGGAATGAATCTAATCCATGTCAATAATGAAATCAAAGTCGGTCATCTCTAATTTGACAAAGTCTGCTGAAGTGACTTTCTAAAATACCATAATCGGATAGTTCCTGTATACCCATCGGGCTATGGTAGATTCACCCACTGGGGTAGAGACTGAGAAAGGCTCTACTAGGATTTTGGGACTATATAATGAGTAACAAAGGATAAGGAAGCTCCTGGATCTAGCAAAGCATAAACATAAAAATGATAAACTTGTAACGTACCAGTGGCTATATTAGGAGAAATTTCCTGATCCGGTCGGGACTAAAGTGTATAGAGTCTATTTGGGTCGTGCCCACTGGTGGCACTGGATGCGGCACCCTGCTGATTCGGGCGACCATACTGAGCTGGGGGACGGTTATGCTGGCTCTGTAAACCCACCTGAGGACACTTACTGACCCTGTGTCCTGGCTTTCATATTCGAAACACATATCACTGCTAGCTCTACAGATACCGTGGTGGTTTCTACCATACTTCTAACAAAGGAGATTGGTTCGGGCACTACTAACACTACCCTGAGGTTTAGGGCCTGACGCCCTATCTTTGTTGCCATCTCTGAATATTGGCATAGGAGCACTGGAAAGGATGGAGATGGAACTGAGGATTTTAGGCAAAACTGAGAACGATTCCCACCCTCTAAATTAGGTTGAGCTAAGTTGAAACTACATGTTCTCGCTCTCTTGTTTTCCTTCTTCTTTCCTTTATTCTTGGCCTTCTCTATCTGCTAAGCATGGACCATGAGCATGGATTAGTCCATATCCTTATCAACATTGCAGTCCTACAGTCCTTGACCATATTGCTAGACACCCCAGACACAAACTTACTCATCTTAGATCTTCTATTTGCTACTACACGCGAGGCATAACTGGCTAACTGAGTAAACTAGAGAGAATACTCTTATACTATCAGATTGCCCTTATTCAGATTTATAAACTCTAAAACCTTCACTTTCCTCAACTCTAGTAGGAAGAAGCTATCTAGAACAGCAATAGCAAACTCCTCCCATTCTATGGGCCCTGCATCTACGGCCCTTTCTGCTTTCCATTATTTAAACCATGAGTGTGCCATATCCTATAGCTGATATGCGGCCAACTCAGCACTCCCAACAGTAGTCTCTCCATTAATATCTATAACTTCCTACACCTGATTAAGAAATTCCTGAGAGTCCTCATCTGACTTAGACCCAGTAAAAGATGGAGGGTTCATTCGAGAGAAATGCCGAATCCTGGTAGAAGCAGTATTGGCCACTGGGTTGGCCAAAAAAGTAGCTGGACATTCATTCTGGGCTGCCACAAAATGATCTAGGGTGGTCAAAGCTGCTTTAAACTTAGCGTGGTAGACATGTTCATCCAGAGGATATGGCTGGACGGGCAGGGGTTCTGGCTAGTCTACCGTTCCTCTTCCCTTAGTCCTCTTTGGATGCATATTCTGTAAATGGAAGAGAAACATGGATTAGACAGAGTGTTTATCTGGAGATCATTCCCACTCGCACAATATATGTACTGAAAAAAGGGAAACTTTTTTTAAAATATCTCATAACCTCCTATCCATAAGTGTGGCGCGCTACACACCTATGCACAAGACTCTACTAGATGCAACGTTTAGACTTTCTAGGACTCTGCTGAACCTTAGGCTCTGATACTAAGTTTTTAATGCCCCAAGTCTGTTCCCCAACTGCTACATGGTACTCATAATCCTAATGGACCACAAGCTAACCTATGCTAGGTACAGGCTATAATATCTAAATAATAATACTACAAATATGCGGAATTAGGCGGAAACTTTCCATAAGGTTAAATACTAAAATAAAACTAAATACAGTATGATAATACCAAAACTAAAACTTCTATCTGAAAATAATCTAGTCTGAAAAGCCTCTACTGTCGAATCATGGAGTTGATGGGACAAGCCCCCAACTAACTCCAACTACTAAAAACTATACTGATAAACTAAAATACTAAAGAAAATAATTATGTACTCAAACTATGAGGACTCGCCACTAACTCTGACTGTTGAAATAAGACATCATAGTGCATAATAAAGGCATGCACCCGTACTTTGAATGTATTAGTATAAGATGGTAAAGTAGGCTGAAATGCATGGGTTCATATGCATGAACAATACTGACTAAATAAAATGAATATAACTAAATGACAGTACATGAATGAATATATATACTATAACTGAGATCGTGACAACACTGGATACTGAGTTCTGAATTGCTTATTTACTAATATTTGAGTTTACTGATACTGTGTAGCTGATAACTGAGTGATTATATCTGACAGTCTTGATTTTGTGGAATTATACAGAGTTTCATACTGAATTGAGTGACTGTGTCTGACAGTACTAAATCTATAGAACTGAATTGAGTTCTATAATGAGACTAAGCCTGAAACTAAAACTGTGGGAGGTAATCACATAACCGACATGCCCCTTTCTAAATAGATTGAGGTCCAACCTATAACCCCAGTTGGAAGGGTGTCAGTACCGTGCCACGGGTAAAGACAAGTTGTGAGTTAACCATCTATGATAGGAAGCTCTTTCATCAACCCTCACTAGTAGAAAAACTCATGTGAGATGTATCAACCCTAATATGGCAAGAAGATATCTCAACCTACACTGGCTACGTAGTTCTGTAATACAGGGATTGCTACTAAGGTTCAAACCCTCTGCTGGTAGAAATGCCTCCATCCCTGAGTTCACTCGGTGCTAAATCCTACCCCCAATTGAATAGGTACTAAACTGAGATACTGAACTAATTTCCTAGTTCATACTAGGCTTGACTGAACTGTTAATTGACTTTACTGAGTCCCGTTGACTGACGAAATATTACTGAATTCTGTTAGCTAATTGAGTTTACTGAGGTCTAAACTAAATATTGAACTTGACGAGACTAATACTGAGTCTACTGAGTTCTCTTGTGCCCTGTAACCGAATAAGAGTACTACTGATCATGACGTGACTGAGATTATTCTGTAACTGACACTGGCTCTAGGTAAATAGATAAATAGTCAAGTATAAATACCCCCAGGACTCAAAGGCATGAAAAGTAAAGCTTCACATGATCTTGCGTAGCATAAAAATGCACACTTGTTCATAATGCATCTATAAAGGCATTTTATCAAATACTTGCATGGCATGAAATAGTATACATACTTGCATGATATAATCTAATTATTACATTCACATGAGCAATTCATCAAACACTTGAATGGCATAGTATATGCACATAATACTAAACAACATGTGAGCATCATGATTCAATTTCCAAATTTACAATTCCATGGGTTTCAACATAAATTCACATGATAAATCACACATATCAAATAATTCTACATCAATCATGTAATAAATCATGAAATAGAAACCCTATTATAGCAATAATCATGAATACATTTTGATTTCAAATCATGGAAAGCATAAAATCAAGCTACTTGAAGTTTAAAAGAGTTTCTTGGACTCCAAAGGTGGATGGAACCTTTGGATGAACACTTTCCATAACTTGGTTACTAAATTCTTGAAGAATAATGGTGAAATCTTAAGCTTTGGCTTTTGAATTTAGATCACCTAGAGTTTTTGTTCTTTAGAATTTTGAGAATAGTGAATGGATTTAGCCTCTAAAGGGGCTTAATATCGTGTTTTGGGGCTGATAGGAATGGGAAAATACCGTAACACCCTAAGGACACGGCTTTTAATGACTAAAAACCAAATTGTTGATCCGCAGATGATACGCCGCATCATTGGCATCGATGCAATGGCCAACTCGTCGTGTCAAGTCAGCATTGGTTCACTAAAATTTTCTTTGAGATGAGGAGAAAAATTATCTATCGGTGTGAGGGATGACACGACGCATTGAGATCGCATCAACTCACTATTTTGGTCACTCGAACATGGTCTAAACGAGGTTCAAAAAATCCAAAACTTGTCCAAAAACACCTACTGACATTCTTAATCATGATTCAACCTAAAGGTTGCTACTTTAAGGTCATAAGAGTTGTGAAATAGAGTTTCCAACTTATGAAGGCCAAAATAATACTAAGTCTAAATACTTAGCTAGAATTTTATAAGTCTGGGACCCCTTAGCAAGCATAAAAGACTGAGTTGAGCTTAAGATTTCGCGGGGTCTTACTGTTGACAGGATCCAATAAGTCATCATCTCCCAAATCATCATCATCGGGGTTAGGATGATGCACCGATTAACTATCATTCTATTGATTAAGCTGGGATCTAACCAATGCAGCTAGTCTTTCAGCATCTTATGCGTCTACCATTCTGCCAATCAGTTGAGGTTCCAGATCTACTGGTAATAATGGTGCACATGACCTCTGTGTACTTGGCATACACAATAATTACCCTGCACATAACAAGAACAACAAATAAAAGAAAAATTTGGGAGACTTAACCAAATTTCAACTAACAAAAACAAACTTAATTGACAACTGTATTCCCCGGCAATGGCACAAAAATTTGATACGCCCAAATAATATCTCTCTTGCGAGAGAGTAAGAAGTCATTGTAAATTATAGAACCCAACTAGTTTGGGTGTCAAATACCATAGGGAATATCGTGTTCACTTAAGTGTTGCAGTTGTTATCAGACTGATGATCAAAGATTCCAGAGAAAAAAGGGGTTGGATTTATGAATTATATCTAAATAATTGTAACTGAGTGTTTTTTAACTTGTGATTCTTTTGTAAATGGTAATTCAATGAGATTAAACAAACTAGAGTTATGGTTACCAAGATGCTTAAACAGCTGGAGTTATGAATCATCTTTGAGTTCCAATTAATAACTTCCATTGCATGAGTAGTTGAATCCTATTAATTCAACTATTTTCTTATATAGGTCAATCCCGTTACGGCATCTACCCTTAATCGAAAGGTTAAAACCTCTAGATTCCATGTAAACCCCTTTTTCCTACAAACACTTTTCCATTCAAACAAGTGATGCTCTTGGGCTCACCTTTCAAGTCTACAACAAAGAAAAGTCATTAAAGTAAATAAGGGTTTATGCAAGGTCAATTACCCACAGAACTCAATTTCATTCACAACCCAAATCAGTCATTCACATCAAGGCTCCCATAACCCTAGTTATGGGAATTTAGCCACACATCTCCATAGAAGAACAAGAAAGAGTCATTGTATTTCTCATAAATAGATTTAGAAAATACTTACAAAGAAATCAAAGGTTTTGTTCCTTAATCTTCAAAGAAACTATGAATAATATGTTTAGACCCATAATTCAAGCTGATTCTCAATGAATATTGGTAACAATAATATTTAGAATGGGAAAAATATGATAAAAGATAATAAAATAAAACCTAAACTCAGTATTTATACGTTCCCAAGTACAGAATATTTAAAATTTAAACTCAAAAAAAAGTTGCATCTAAGTTGACGGTCACATTGACGGCCCATCGGTAGACTGATGGTCCATCGAGTGGACCATCGCTAAGCATCCCAGAATGTCATGTTCTGTTAGGGGTTGACGGCAGACTCAACGGTTTATTGCTGGTCCAGCGTCCCATTGCACGGACTGTCACTTGATCCTTAAGATCTCCAGGTTCTATATTAGATGATAAAGACACCCCTTGGAAATCAGCTTCCAAGCTCTAAGATAGGACATAAATCTTCCCTTAGAAACTAGATAACTCCTCTCCCACTCTATTACAAGTACATTAGGGAATTGGAAACTAACCTTTTGGGTTATACAATCAAGATATGGATAACACGAGTGAATTCAATCCATCCCCAAGATCATACCAAATTCTACTATATCAAACTCTATCAAATCTACCAAGGTCTCCCTACCATAGATAGACAGCATACAACCCCTATAGACCTTTCTAACCACAATAGAATAACCCACCAAGGTAGACACAGAGGAGGGATCAAGAATGCACTCAACACTGAAACCAAAATAAACAACCACATAAGGGGTCATATACTAAAGAGTGGACCATGGATCAAGCAGACAATATATATAATGAGAGAAAAGCTATAATGTACCAATGACAATATCAGGAGATACCCCCTTCAATTGATATATGGCAAACTCCACACCCTCTGCATCAGTAGCATACATCACCCTAAATATCTTCTTGATTTCATCGATGAACCCATGAGGATTTAACCTTAAAAACTGACCAAATCTAGTAACCATAGAGGATGGAGCAACATACCTAACACAGTTAGGATGACGAGACTAACAAGTCACTATCTGGGCCAGCAGATAAATAAATCGATGAAACTTGGCATTAGAAATTTCTCCTTAGGGCGGTGGGGCATGAACATCATTAGCTCAAAAATCTCAAGGAGGACTAATAGGGACTGATGAAATCCCATGTAGGTAGTTAGAAATAGCGAAACTATACCGGGTTAGTATAAGAATAAGTGTCTCCAAACCCTGCATTGCATGGGGATACAACATCTAAGAAAGGTTAGCGAGGTGAGTTTTAGCATGCAACTCAGGGAAGGGACAAAATAATGCCATGATCAAGTCAATCCAAAATCATACAAAATAATATGCACATAATCATATACATATATATATATAAACATATCGAGACAGGGAAAAAGGTTTAGCGTGAGGTTTAAAGCATTAACCTAGACTGTGTAGCCATCCCATCATCTTGGCACCCACGGGCTATATAGGTTAAGCTTTCCTTGGTGAAAGGGCCTCATTGCTTGTTAGCCGCATGAACCAGAGATATCCAAAGAAGACCAGTGAATGCCTCAACTCCATGTAATTACAGGATACATGAATATATATAGGTGTGAACTATGCACACGATCATCAAGACCCCCACGCCGACAAACGTGGTCTCTAATGTTCTTTCTACCTGGGACTTACACCTTTATGGCAGCTACATAAGCCCCCATTGAGGCAAATTAAGATAGTTTACTCATTTATATTTATTAATCAATAATTATCCATTACGACATATACCATTGGTACAATTACAATTTTAACCGAATATCATTATGCCATTCTAATTATTCATCACCTTGGGGGTATACCTCGACCCCTGTGATTTATCAGTTCAAATTTTAGGGGAATGCTTCGACCCCTGTAGTTTATAATTAAGTCAATACATAGACATCAAGGCCTTCAATAAAATTATTTGTATTCCATTTAGTCTTTTATTCAATGCAATAATTTAAGATAGTAAGCCAAACCATATGATAAACCATGTTTCAAAGCCAATTATGCAAGTGGGTTGAGGTTACATAATTTCTAAACCAATTCCAATGATAAAAATCATTAATTTTAGGGGAATTCTATGACCCCCATCCCTTATTACCATGCCCATGCACCTAATCGGTTCAAAAACCATCAATAAAGTATAAACAATGCATATAAAATCATGGGAACACCATTCAAGAACTGTCTAAAACCTTCAACCCAAGTTACAAAATCAACATTTAAACCACATAAATATCAACATTGCATGCAATGATTAAAAAAAAGGTTTGTAAGAAAGAGATACATGCCTGAAAGTATTGAGAATTATGGAGAAAATTCACCAATTGGAGCTCTAGAAGCCAAATCCTTAGAAACCCTAGTTGTTCTTGCCTTGGAGATTTGAGAGAGAAAAATAGTGCTTATGTTATGATAATTTGATGATAATAGGTCTACAATAGTATTTTAATTCATGGTATAGAAGTTGGTTGGGATAAAAGACTAATTTTGACTTAATGAGAATATGCAGGAAAAAACTATCCCTAGTCGTTATGGGTCACGTCATGACTCATGATGTCTGGGTACAAGTCGTTGCCTGGACTCGTAGTCTGGTCAGTGAATCAGGGCATCCTTATTGTTGACCTTGCAAGTTATACATATGAATCATAATATGACATTACGACTCGTAGAATCCTAGCCGTACTCAAAACAGAAACATTGGCCAATCCACTAGTTTGGTCATGAGTCCCTCAGCACGACTCATGACCTTACCTTATGACTCGTAAGGTAGAGGTCATAATTAGAATAGTAACTTGTGAACCTACACTGGTCATAAGTACATATAAATCATTGGTTTTATCAATTAAAGCATGTGTTAAGACAAAATCCATGACTTATTTAAGAAAGAATTATTAATTCATATTTATTAAATTCAAGTACTCATTTTATAAGTGCACACTACCAAAGAATTCTAAAATCTAGTTTAGCATTTATAAATTTATTCATTTATCCAATCCTACTAATGTATATCGATACTTGAGATTCTTCTATTATCTAGAAAATCGTACTTTCAATTCATTACAAGGTTAGAGATCAAATCCATTAGTGAATCATTTAACTCTGTTCAACTTACCATCTAGTTTTAGTCAAACATCTTTATACCTTTTACCTTTTAACCCTTAGCCTAACTTAACTTTTGGCTTTTGAGTTATGTTACAGCCTTCTCCTACCATAGTCAGTTCTCATCACTAAATTTAAGCAATATTATCTTATATTTCAATATACATAATACCAAGTTCATTTTTTATTATAGTAATTAGGCTAAATCACTAGATTATAGGCTAACACAGTCTCATTATCATCTGTATTCACAAAATTCACATTGCATTCCACCATGAAGTCATACAAATCCAAACATCCATCAAGGATTCATACATCAACATAATGATAAAAAATTATATCCTTTAAAAAATAAAACCATTATTTATCCATCCAAATGATGTTGGGTGAATTTATGCATTTTAGTGTTGCTATTATAGCTTTTTTAGCCTTGTTTTGAGGAAGATTCATGTGCTTAATTTGGTGATAATAATATAAATGTGCATATAAGTGTCTATTTATGTGTTTAAAATTTTTAATAGTGTTTCCACACAAGTTTTGATTCAAATTGATCATTTAGAAGTCAATCGAGAAAACTAGTGTGATTAGCTTGAGCTAGGTGTTTGTCTAGTCTATCATATAGGGTTCTAATATGTTTAATGAGTTTATAAGGTTATTATTGTGTATTTATATATGAAATAACTTGTTTCTAATTTTCAAAGGTCAATTGGATCAAGACAGAAGTCAAAACAATAAGTTAGAAATCAAAGTGAATGAAGCCAATGCTTAGCTCATGTTTCTGGTTCTCCATCTTGGATGTTGTGTTATTTTTAGATTTAATGCTATAGGATGATTTTTTAATGGATTATGATGATATATAAAGGACATATAAGTTTTAAATCAAGTTTAAACAACTCAAAAAGGCTTGGAATGGATCACAGAAGAACAATATGCAACTTGACACAAATTTGGACACCTGAAATGTCATGGGAGAGTGAGGGCATGTGGGAAACTATCTTGGAACGTGATACATACTAAAATAATCAGAAGGGACCCAAAATAGTTTTTACATGAGATATGCATGCATCGCATGCTCCATTCCTATGGAATACAGCATGTGTCGCATACTCCATTTCACCCCTAGACTGCACATTAATTCCTTAGCCAACACAACTTGGGCTTACCGTATTTCTATAAATAAAACTTTGTAAACATTTTTAATCACTTTTGGACGTCCTTGGAAGATGTTGAAGACTACCACAACTTCTTTTTAGGGTTTTATTATCTTAACTTTAGTTTTTTTCATGGTTTGTATCATCAATCCAAGGGACTGGATGATGAATATTTCCATTAAAGTCCAAAACTCCCTATCCGATATTAAGGTGAAGATCATGACTACTTTCATTGTGAATTAATTTTATTTAATTTGCTTATCATTATGGTTGTTTGTTTATTTTTGATTTAATTATTTTGAGGATTGATAACCCTAAGAATATATCTATAGTCACCTTATGATCTTGGGAGAGGGAATGGTAAAATGGAACATGGGAATAAACAAAGTACGGTTCACCTTTCTTTATAAAATAAGGAATTTAAATTAGCATCTAGGACAGGGATGTACTATAAGCCTTACTTGATTCACACGTAGGATGATAGTTTAAAGAAATTAATTAGAATATTACATCCCCGCTCAATGATGTAGTGGTAAGGTCCAAATTAGGTAAATGGTTAGAGGTCGGGAGACCATGATCATGTGATTAACCCTATGAATTAATAATGAAGATAATCGATTTAATGAAAGAAGTTCAATAACGTAGTATGATTGTTCTTAAGCCTTAACCCTGGGCCTCTATCCTTTGATTGTCCAAAGTTATTACTTTTCTGTATTAGTTTAGTTTCTATTTATATTTTAATTATAATACCTTTTTGTTTACTTTTTATCAATTGTTGAACTAGAATTGGATAGTCGGCAAATGCAAGTCCCTGAGAGATCGATACTTGGGCTTTCTTGAAGGCACTTTACTACTTAATAAGACCACATACACTTGCGTGTGCGCTTGGGCGCTGTCAAGTTTTTGGCTTCATTGACGAGGACTTGTAACTAGTCAACTATCTTATTTTTAGTTTTTCTATATTGAGTTGTAAATAGTTTTTATTTAGTTTCTTCTTATTTTCTTTTATTTCTCTTTTTATCACACTTCTGGATATGTCAGCCTGAGATAGATGGTATTCGAGTGATGACGATTTTTGTTATTTTTATGGGGGACCACATCATGAGGCTTATTGTCCAGATTTTGATGGAAGTCTGTGGATGGGACTTGCATAATATAATATGGATACTGTTCTATCTGTGGAGCAAACTGCAACTTGGTGTTTAGTTTGTGGTCAAAGTGGTCATATTGCAACTATGTATGCTGTTAATCCTGATTCAGAATTGTTTATGGCCTATGCTGAAAGGCAAAAATTATATAAATAACTAAAATCAAAAGGTGCAGAATTAGCCATAAATTAAATCATGGAACAAATAGTAGCATTTTTAGCAGCAACAACTAAATGTGCAGGCCACGATTCAAACGAGCAATTTGGAAAGATAATGAAACAACTTTTAGCATCTCAAGTATAGTTGTTTGGCAGACATGAAGAACCATCAGGAGGCTACAAAGCAATTGTATAATCAGCTGGAGATAGATGCTAAGTTGACTTCCCAAATAGTTGCAGACAAAGTTATTGCTAATTTAAGGAAGTCTAGGTACTCAGAAACTAAAGTTGTGAACAGGTTGAGGAGATACAACCACCAACACAAATTGTCATCTTTCTTTTGAGATTGAAATTGAGAAAGTGAATAAGAGTGAGGGTGTTGAAAATAGTGTAAATTTTGAAGTAGGATTTGTTGGGCCTCACTCAAAGAACTTTTCTACATTATGTTTAGATGATATCTTATTTATGGAATCATTTAAAGTAGTGGAAGAGTGTGAATATAAGGAACAAGAATTCTATATTCTTGATTTTACACCAGATAAGCAACATAAAAACATACCTCACTTTAAGGCCGAGTGGATTACCATACACATTCTATTACCCAGTTCCTTAATATTTATATCACCACCCAATGAGCAAGGAAAAAAGATGGATGCTAAGTTGGGGGTGAAATTTATATCCTCAAAGTGGAGGAAAAAGTTGATATATGTCGCGCTGCAACACTAAATTACGCGCTTCTTAGGAGGCAACCTAAGCTAAGGTATTATTTTTCTTAGTTTTTTTTAGTTTTTGTTTTTGATTGAGTTACAGATTAATGGGAAGTCTGATTACCATAAACCTGAGCTTGAAGCATGAAGAAGACTGAGTGTGAGGTCCACAGGCCTCTTTAATATGTAAAGATGCTACTAGATAGGCCTAGAGGCCTCAAGGAGTATTTCTATCACTTGTTTTTAAATTCACTTTGGGGACAAAGTAGATTTTTAAGTGTGGGGTGGAAAATTCCTAAATTTTGGCTCAATTTAAAAAAAAATTATGTAAGATATTTTTGTTGGTACTATTTTTTATTACATGGTGCAAGTGAGTTTGCTTGTAAAAGCATGTAATTGGGTGAATTTCTACTTTTGATACTCTTAGGCTCATTTTGTGACTCTTGTACTTGTTGTCTTAATTTTGAATTCATATTATTATTTGGTGAGGAGTCTATGATGATCCAGTGAATTGAGTATGTGACATGTGCGAGTAAGGTTTTTGTATATTCCTTCTTGCATGTGATTTCTAGAACTTGCCCGGTGTGTGTGTGAAGTGAAATAAAGAATGTGGGTTTAGGAGATGATATAGGCATTTCTTTGATAGCCTTGTTTTATACCTCTTATTTGTTCTACCCTTGTGCATTATCCTAGTTAACTCCCATTGAGCCTTTAGCTTTTTCTTTGGTAGCCACATAAGTAGCCTAATACCTTATTTTATGAACCTTAGTTTGATCCAAAAAGGCTCCGAAGTGCTTTAATAAAAATTGATTTAGCAAGGAGTTTGAGAAATTGAAGAAGAAAAAGGTGAAATTGATGCCCCAAGGTAAAAGTCATTGGTGTTTATATTTGATGTGTGGTGGTTAGGAGTGATGTATATGGTGTTAGAAATATTCCCATAGTTGTGAAAACGAAAAAAAAATAAATCTTGAAGGAATAAACAATTCACCCACCATGTGTTTGTGAAAATTCTTAAGAGATGGGGCAAAAACAAAAGAATGGGGAAGTCAAAAAAATAGTGTAATTTGGTTGTTGGAAATTGGTTTTAAATGTATGATGTAGTGTATTAAAGCACTTAGGAAAGATAGTCACTATTCTTGGCCAAAATATTTTCTACTGTCCCTTAGCCTACATTACAACCCGGAAAAGACTTATTTGATCCTAAATTTCACATTCTAATATTAGTGGAGTATGAAAATAAGGGCAGCCCTATGGTTCATTATGTGTAATTTGTGAATTCTTTGTGAGAGTGAGCATAACTTGATTTGTATACCTATTATGATAATTGCACTATTATGAGTGTTTATGGGTGACTCTCTTCTTGAAAGGGCACATGTTTGATGAATGTGGGTGATTTGTATGAT
The DNA here is from genome assembly GCA_030864225.1 of Capsicum baccatum var. pendulum. Taxonomy (NCBI): domain Eukaryota; kingdom Viridiplantae; phylum Streptophyta; class Magnoliopsida; order Solanales; family Solanaceae; genus Capsicum; species Capsicum baccatum. Next base: position 166,675,615 of record CM061550.1, read on the forward strand.
GTTTTATATTGAGGAATATGCGTGAGTTTTCACATATAAAGTCAATTCTTGAGGCTAGGATGTTTTGGAGTAGGATTTTTGAGCTTCAATTATGTATAACATGCATAGTATTGTGAACATGCATTATATATAGTCTTGTAGTAATAGCTTGATTTTCTTTCATGTATTAAAATTGTGGTTTCTCTTCATCCCATTATACTTATATTTAAGAATTGTTCGAGGACAAACAAGGCATTAAATGTGGGGTGGTGATGTTAGGTGAATTTATGCATTTTAGCGTTACTATTCTAGCCTTTTTAGCCTTGTTTTGAGGATGATTCATGTACTTAATAATGATATAAATGTGCATTGAAGTGTCCATTTATGTTTTTACAATTTTTAATAGTGTTTCCACATAAGTTTTGATTCAAATTGATCATTTAGAAGTCAATCGAGAAAACTAGTGTGACCAGCTTGAGCTAGATGTTTGTCTAGTCTATCGTATTAGGTTATAACGTGTTTAATGAGTTCCAAAGTTTGTTACTGTGTATTTATATGTTCAAAAACTTCTTGTTAATGTTCAAGGGTCAATTGGATCAAGACAAGAGTCAAAACAATAAGTTAGAAATCAAAGCGAATGAAGTTTATGCTTAGCTCGTGTTTCTAGTTCTCCGTCTTGGATGTTGTATTATTTTGAGCTCTAAATTGTTGTATTTAATGCTATAGGATGATTTTTGAATGTATTATGATTATATATGAATGATATACAAGCTTCAAATCAAGGGTAAACAACTCAAAAAGGCTTGGAATGGATCAAGGAAGCACAATACGCAACTTAACACAAATTTGGACACCTAAAATGTATTGGGGGAGTAAAGGCGCGTGGTAAAGTATATTGGAGTGTGATACACACTAAATGACTTAGAAGGGACTCAAAATAATTTTACGTGTGATATTCATGCGTGCTCCATTCCTATGGAATATATTGTGCATCGTATGCTCCATTTCACCCCTGGACTGCTTGTTGATTCCTTGGCCAACACTACTTGGTCTTACCTTATTGCTATAAATATAACTTTGTAAACATTTTTAATCACTTTTGTAAATGCTTGGAAGATATTGGAGTCTACCACAACTACTTTTTAGGGTTTTATTATCTTAACTTTAGTTTTTTTCATGGTTTGTATCATCGATCCAAGGAATTGGATGATGAATATTTCCATTAAAGGCTAAAACTCCCTATCCGAGGTTAAGGTCAAGATCATGACTATTTTCATTTTGAATTAATTTCATTTAATTACTTATCATTATGGTTGTTTGTTTATTCTTGATTTAATTATTTTGAGGATTGACCACTCTTAGAATACATGTATTGTCGATTTTGTGATCTCGGGAGAGGGAATGGGGAAATAGAACATGGGAATAAAAAAAGTACGGTTCTTGTTTCTTCATAAAATAAGGAATTTGAATTAGCACTAGAACAGGGATGTACTTAGAAGCCTTACTTGATTCACACGTAGGATGATGGCTTAAAGAAATTAATTGGACTATTACATCCCCGCTCAACGATGTAGTTGTAAGGTCCAAATTAGGTAAACGGTTAGAGGTCGGGAGACCATGATCATGCGATTAACCATACAAATCAACAACCAAGAGAAGTGATTTAATGAAACAAGTTCAATAACATATTAATTGCAAAAATCATGCTCTCAATGGTTTAACACTAGTATAATATGCGGTATAAACATTATCATGGGGAATTTCGAAAATTCACAACTCATGTACATTGCACCCTTTTGAAATTTCAGGTCACATGTTCGCAATTCAACCATTTAAATACATTCAAACAAACAACCCCATGATTTCTCAACAATTTCAAAATCATATATCAAAATATGTTATTTGTATCAATTGAAAACCCCCATTTGTAAAAAAACATATATATACTTGTGTAAATTTAAAGTCTTGCATAAATTCCTTTCTGAAAACATGCCCATGAAATTTAGGACAACCCCACGTACCTCTATTTAAGAAATTAGCGAGTGCTTCTTGAAGCATATGATCTGAGGTTTTCGAATCTTCAATTGATTTTGAAAACCCACGATTGAATCTTGGGTTTCTTGAAGTTCTATTTAAAACCCTAGAGAGGATTCTTTATGATTTTAATGAAAATAGGGTTAAGTTGCACAAACATACCCTAAATCCTTTGTTTGGACGTTTTTAAAGGCTAGGGAAAAGTCAAAATTACCCTTAATGACAACGGAACTGGAAATTTAAACTTAAAAACCCAATTTCGGGTACCACCGCGATGCGCCACAATCGCGGTGGTCCACTGGAATTCGACCAGTGGGAAATTGGGTGCCTCCGTGATGCGCCACCATTGCAGATCCCCACTGGAATTTGATGATTGTCAATTTGATTCTCTCCGCGATGCGCTAGACCCTAAAATGATGATGTTTACAATTGGAACTTTAAATTTTTCATAACTTCTTCACCGAGTGTCTGTTTTAGGAGAATTTGGTATCGATGGAAAGATAATTCGAAGATCTTTCATTTGATATATAGTAGGCCACCCATTTCTTCACATATAATGAGTTATGATTGACTTAAGTTGCCCAAGTTTCAACGTTCACTAAAACTTGAACGATAGGAAAGTTTTCAACCCGTCTTTGAGTTAAGGGACTTCTATATCTCACTTCATGCTCAACTAGATTCATACACTACATAATTGATTACACACTAAATTTTCATAGGATTCATGAATTTTGCAATCTCTATGTGAAAGAATAACGATTTACGTTCTATCCTAAAATGCGGGGTGTTACATTATCTCCCCCTTGGGAGCATTCGTCCCCAAATGATGGATAGGGACTTGTTGAAGTACTTAAAGTGTAGAATAAAGAGCGTAGTCTCACATTAAACATTTTTCTTTGACAAAATATGGATTGCTAGCAAACAAGCTTCATGATAACCCCTAGCCAAACTTGTAATCACGAAACATGATATAATGAGACTTTACATAGGGATGATCTTGAACATGAGCTCTATGCATAATAATATTCCAAACATAAGGCTGGGATTTATTTGGTGATCATACACCGAATTTATATTGGTACTAATAATGAAAAAAGATTTTTCGCGGAAGGTAGGGATAGAATCATTCTCCATCTCTTATGATACAATGAAATAGATATTGCACTTTGAAACACTACTCATCCATGTCCAAACAACAAACAACACACTTCATCACTTCCAACTTACAATTCTTCCATCACACATCTAACCACAAAAGTTTGAGCCTCAGTGCAAAGCACTTTTTATGTTTAAGCCTAACTCGGAGTAACAAGGTGGTAACTTAAGCTATAGGACCCTGTACTATACATCCCTTTAAGAAATTCTTCATCTCATCAATATCATCAAACACTCTTGGGTTTTTAATTAAGAGAGTAATAACCACATAGCACACAGATTTACGTTTTCAATAGTCACAACGTTCAAGCCTAATTAACAACATCAACTTCATGGATCTGCGCACCAAGACCAACAATTTCAATCACTCTACAAATATTTTTTGCCACATTCCTCCTTCTTAGCTAATTCACACAACAAAAGTTCACCTCCTTCTTTTTCCTTTTCACCTATAACCTCAGCTCGAGAATCATATCAAATTTGTAACCTTCAAGCACATCTACTCCTCTACCTAATACATCACCACTTTTCTACAGCCACCATTCTACTATCATACGGAGGGTCATTAAGAGACTTGAGCATAATTGTCAAGAATGGAAATAACACCATTAAACTATAACTTCTACTCATTGCACTGCTCAAGAAAGGACATGAAATGAAGATATGATAGAATAACCACAAGGTGGTCCATATAACAAGTCTCTAGATTATAAGTAAAGAGTCATTAGAAAATCACAATACAACATGAATTCTCAGGATAGAGCATAGGGAGAAATATTGGCACATATATCAAGACAAAATGAGGGAAAGAGACGAGATTCCCCTCCTGGATTTGGAAAAAATTGGTAAGATAAACTAGGCACCTGACGTAATAGGAGACACGATGCATTGAGGGCGCATCGAGACACTAGTTTTGCCAACACGATTACTGATGTGGCACGCCGATATGGTATTGACCCACTGATTTGCTTACTTAAATGCATCTCAAACGTGGTTCGAAAAATCTAAAACTTTACCCGAACCACCCCTTTACACTTCTAAACATGAATCAACTTAAAAACTTACGTCTTGGGGTCGAGAAGATCAATTTAAAATCATGGAAGTTGAGAGCTCATAAATATGACTAAAGCTTTTAACCATTAGAAAAGTTTTCAGGTTATAAGCTCTCCATACGTGCCACTAAGAGTGGTATTTAGTCGAGAATGCTACGGACTGTTACATCTCAACTAAGACAAGGATTTCCGCTTAAAGTGATTGATCCTCATTTAAGGAACTGAGATTTTTGCCATAAGTTTGCATAAACCTTATCACTTTGGCTAAACCCAACATAGGATGAAAGAGTGACATATAGAATCATATTTTCTTAAGACCAACCATGCTGAGAGACATAGATTTTCATGGATCATAAACAACATAACATATGGCCTGAATACATGAAAGACTGGAATACTGAGAGACATAATTGCATCTAGTTTGAAGGTCATATCATAGACATAAGTCCATGGAAAAATTGAGTCATAGGCACGAGCATAACTTGAATAGATGACGTAAGACATTAGCGGAATAATCTCTGAAATGGAAGTAGGGGAAGTATGCTTGAGTAAGAATAGACTTCCATGATTTCTCCCCCACAACTTGTCGAATTGAGAAAAATTTAAGAACTAACTTAATTCCCCATCTCCCCCTTAGATCAAAGTCACACTTCTAGACTTGCAGACATAACCTCACATCAAAATCTGTAGCCGCAACCTCCACGCAAATGAGATATCACCATAAACTTCAACTCTAAACTCTCCCTAATGAACTATCTCGAAAGGCCTTGCCTTCCAAAAAAATAATGCTACTCTTAACATTCACTAGCATCAATAGCCATCACTCTACAACTCTCACTCTCATGAGTGCACGCACTCATACTCCTTATCACAAAAGGGGTATCAGTATATACATAAACTCAAACTTCTCTCATTAATCCCTAATACAAAGGCACTATATAATTTTCTAGGACATTTTCTTTTAACTTTTAGAGTCATCGACTTACGACTAATATTTCCATGTGCATAGACACCCACATTTCTAAACACTTAACACTCCATCTTCAATTTCCTTAGGATACTATCATTACACTTCAAATCACATACTCAACAACTTAACGAAATCTGTAAAACTATACCGAAGGCACATATTTCTTACCTATATTTCCGGAATTCAACTATAACGAACACCATACAGCAACAACAACCCTTGAGTCTTCCTCAGATACCCCCTCCCTATACTACAAATTTCAAAAACATAGACTAGGTACATCATACATTTATACGAATAAAACTTTATTAATAACCTGCTACCTGGGGTTTAACTTAATCCAATATACCCATGTTATTAACCACTTAATGATTGAACCATAATTTATCATTTTAATACTAGTCCTCATGTACACATATCCCTCATAGTTACCTCTTAAATTTTTCATAAATCTTCACTCTGGGCTCTTTCACAAATCATATCAAGCCTACTAATTCATTCCCATAAATCATACATCATTAATCATAAAATACTATTCTCGCCACCATATTCTACAATTTATAATTCAAGCCTATAGTCTAGCATCCATGTCTACCACTAATAATGCAAAGCATGCAACATAATATACTAGTCCATCAAATTAGTAAATCAACTCCAACTACTCATTTCATTCAAATACTACCTACAGTCATAATCCCCTCCATGACATCACTATTATAGCTCAAAATCCACTTCATACCTTCTTACATGAAGTACTAGTTTACATCTACTAAGGAAAAGAAGATCAAGGGGGTAATTCATATGATAAAAAGAAATGCAAAAGATACACAATATTAAGGAAATATAGTCTTGAGTCTAATCAAATCAATAATGGGAAATAATGCCCCACAATATGAATAGCATAAGAAATAGCATAATCAATAGGCGTCAACCCTCACATCAACCAACATAACTATCAAGTGTCCAAGTTTGTTAATATTACCTAAAGAAGTATTTCCAAGGGTCTAACAAGTATATAAAGGTCTATAAAAGCTAACATGTGTCTTAGCCTAAGGTGGGTCAAAGGCCCACTTCTAATCCCTGAAGTTCTACTTTAGGTAAATTCTATCTGAACTAGGCTTAAGATATTTGAATCTACTTTTAGATATTAAACAAGCCTCAACTAATCCTAAGATAGTAAATTTACCTAAAATGAAAGCAAATAGGTCAATTATGCCTAGATTATGATTTTTAAATAGTCTAAACAATCCAGCTAATCCAAGCATTGCAACTCATCATACCAACACCTAAAACCCATCCCAAATCTAAGACAATATCAAAATAATACTATGAATTATCTCAATATAACAAGGGGTAAAACCTAGCCTACTTGGACACCGAAGAAAGCTTAAAAGATCTGATAAATCACCACTTATCCCTTTCAAGAAGCTTTCATAAAATACCAAGCTATCAAAACCACATTCTACTCATCAATACAAGAATAATGATACCCATACTTCACTATTTTGCTTCAGGTCTAAAATTTACATCAAAATCCTACATAGGTCCTATTTTCAAAAAATTACATTTTTGAAACTAACCCAACGTTCCCACATGCTTATTACCCTAAGAAATGGGTAAAATGTGAGCTAATTTGAAGCTGAAATCAAGTCTCTAAGGTTTTGGGATTTTTGAACAAGAAATGGAAATTTCTACCATGAAAAAGGTGTAATCTTACCACAAATCAAAGGAGAATCATGAAAATAGATCTTAGTCAAGATCCCAAATCACCCAAAAGCCTCAGTTCTAAGATATCTCCCTTTTTAGGGTTTTTGTATTAAGAGAATGGGTGAAGAATGAGAAAAATTAGGCTAAAGTAGGGTATTTATACCCATACTAGGTTCTTGGGTATCGCTATCATGACTCGACTATCGCAATCATAATATATGGCATCACGGGCAGAAGTCGCTATCGTTCCTTCCCCCATTGCGATCGTGGTCTAACAGACTGGCCGAGAAGTTTCATTCATTACTTATAGTGTTGCAATCAAAGCACTTGCTACCTGATGCAATGTGTCATGATCGCGGCCAAAGCCATCGTGATTGTAATACACTAAAAACAGCATCACCAAGCCCTTAGGATTCATTTAAAATCCTGTATACCCAAACAAAATATGTAACCATAATAAATTTGACATTTTGGACTCAATAGCACAGTCAAAATTTCCATCCAAGGTTATTTTGATGAAATATAGGTTTCATACCCAATTTCTAATTTATAAACTTTTTGATAAATAATTCGAATGAGCCTGAGTGACTCGGGACCCAAACCAAAGATCCCTTAGCCTAAAATCAATATTTTGGAGTTGTTGGGAAAGTCAAAATTTGCATTCGAGGTTGTTTAATATATTTTTTTATCTAGCGACCATTTTGAACTAGTAAAGACTTCAAAATAGTAAAATGGCTCTTAAAAAAAACAAATAAACTGCCCGGTAACCAAACTGTCAGTTTCAGCAAGTCATAAATAACTGGGGCAGCAATAGAAAAGCTATAATGGTGAAAATAAGAAAAAATATGGAAAATAACCTAATGGGTTATTACGCTAACACTCCTGGTCACTTTCCATTAATTTTCCCTTCTATTTCTATCCTATTTTATGATAAACTCTTAGATTTAGGTCTTTAAATTCCTAAAGTTTAAGGGATGATTTTAGACCTGATTTGTATTCCGTCTATTCTCAACTTTTGAGCACACATTTTTTGCCCTTCGACATACCTCATGACAGTTTTAATTTTGGATTCCATTTATAGGCCCCGCGGGTGAATGCTTTATTTCTATCCTATTTTATGATAAAATCTTAGATTTAGGTCTTTAAATTCCTAAAGTTTAAGGGATGATTTTAGACCTGATTTGTATTCCGTCTATTCTCAACTTTTGAGCACACATTTTTTGCCCTTCGACATACCTCATGACAGTTTTAATTTTGGATTCCATTTATAGGCCCTGCGGGTGAATGCTTGTCTTGAATTTTGACCCAACTTATGTTATTGAAATATAGGCCTTATTTTACTCCGAACAATGTGGAGATTAATATTTTTATAGCATATTAGTATTTTGGGATCGTGGAGAAAATGTGGACGATTCGTGGGTGATTCCAAGACTTGGGGTTCGACATTGATGTAGGATTTGTCTACTCTTCTTTATGAGATATTATATTATATATATTTCATATTATATAGGGATGTTAGGATGCAATTATGGGTAGAACAACATGACTTAGCCTAATTTATGAGTTCTAGTTATAAGGGTGAATCGACCCTTAAGGTGAAATACCCATTATGCTTTTAGGATCCTATTACCCTAGGTTGCTAGTATGTTTAGACATAGTTGAGTATAATAACCCTTTAGCATAAATTTCACTATTTTACTCGATGGAGTATGATGGTTTTTTAGGTTATGATATGATTATATCAGTTATATATTATTGAATCCAAGGTCATGATTATGATATTAGTTAGATTCCAGGGGATGGTTTATCCTTGCAAAGGAAATGGGTTACTTTATTGACGTTTAAAAGCTTATAACTATATTGCTTGGATACTAGTGATGGTATGTATGGATTCAAGACATTCATGCTCACTTAATGGTACGCTTCTGACTAAAAATATGGTTTTACTACTATTTTCTCAAAAAGGGATTTGCTCCCACTTTTCACTCTTAAATAGATTCTTTTATAATGATAATCATAAAACCTTGATAAATGATTTATGAGCTTTTGATACTAAAAATAATGTTTTAGAGATTTGACTGAGATATATTCTGGTCCACTTTTTTACAATTACTATTTACTTTGGTCGAGAGAGATTCCGATCTTTTTTATACTTTTTTGATGATTTAGTCCAGGATTTTACCCCGAGCAATGGATTTTTAGACTTACACTCTTTAGCCATGATTTGATTTTGAAATATCCTGGGTTTTCACCATTAGAAAATTTCCTAGAAATTCATTCTCTAAACCCAATATAACTTATGGGTACGAGCCATATATTGGTGTACTAGTGGTATGGTCCTTTCATATGTTGACCAGTGTTAGTTGGTGGGATGGTTTTGGTCACTGGAATGGGAACAACTTAGAGGTAAGAGTTTTAGGGCTTGGTACAAAGTGTATCATGGACTCATATGGTGGGTATTGTTTGATCCTTTTGGTATTTCATTCTGCCAGAGATATGGGTCATTGGTATGAATTATATGTTATGGTGTAAGACTTGGTTGGATGAGTCATATACTGTATAGTGTTTGATCCGAGGGTTGAGGCTTGGAAACAAGGGTGGGTACCAATCATAGACGAGGGTACAACCCATATGGGTCAGTCATATCCCTATGATAGGTTTTTAAGGGATTTAAGTTTGGGTATTCTAGATATTTCCCTACTTAACCAAACTAGGACTCACGACTTTTAGGAGGTTATTTACCTTATTATTCTAATCATTAACACTTAGAAACAATTCTAAAATACTTCATAACTCTCTCAAGAACTTTTAGGTTAATAAGGATAGGTTTTCAACTTGAGGATTGCTTTAGGGCTTGTCTTGGCGATTTCTTTCCATTAATTCTTTGGTATAAGGCATGATTCTCTTTCCTCATTATAATTTCAACTAAATTTATGGTTTATATATTTGATTTCATAGTTTTACTATTTTATGATTATGGTTTTCAACTATTATTTGGGAGTTTTGATATTAAATTCTTGGTCATGGTATCCTATGGTTGTACAGTGTTTGATCCAAGGGTTGAGGCTTGGATATAAGTGGTGGGTACCAATCATGTAGGAGGGTACGACTTGTATGGGTCAGTCGTATCCCTGTGATGGTTTTTAAGGGACTTAAGTGGGGGTATTCTTGATATTTTCCTACTTAACCTAACTAGGACCCACGACTTCTAATACACTTAGGAGGTTATTTACCCTATTATTCTATAAACCCTTCATAATTCCCTCAAGAGCTTTTGGGGCAAGAAGGCTGGGGTTTCATCTTGAGAATTGCTTTGGGTCTTGTAATGGCGATATATTTCCATCAATTCTTTAGTATAAGGCATGATTCTCTTCCCACATTGTAATTTCAACTAAAAGTATGGTTTATATGATTGATTTCATGGTTTTACTAGTTCATGATTATTGTTTTCAACTATTATTTGGGGGTTTTGATATTAAATGCTTGGTAATGGTTTCTTATAGTTTTAATTATTCTTTCATAGCATTAATGGTGGTTTTGGGAAATTAGATTTCATGGTAATGGTTTAATGGACTTTAGAATTGGTTTTGGTTATATTATGCCCCCAAGGTGTTTGATAAAATGCTTATAAAGATATGTTCATTGCATTGACTTCTTTTAATGAAACTCTTGCATGTTTTAAACTTGGTAAAGGAATTTTGCATAGTTTAAATGGTTTAAAAAGGCTAAAGACTAAATGTTTATTCTTGTTGGGAGCATGGAAATCTCCCAACTAGTATAATATGGTGTATGGAAAGGGCACTTAAAAGTCCCCTTAACCTAAATGGTTTGGCTATGGATATTTATTGCAAGTAAGGGGTAGTATGATGATACCACTAATATTGGCCTTGATTAATAAAATAGTAAATAGTTTGGTTTGTTATTTGGGAATGGTTTTAATTGGGCAATAATGGTGGGGTATGTAGTAAAGTCGTGGAACGTGGCGGTCCTGAGGGGACCAAAATTGAAAACTCGTATTAGCCGATATGAGGATTGGTCTTAGTGGACCGTGTGCATGATGTCACACTATTAGGGGATGTACTAGTCATCCCATGGGATACTTCCCAGGTTGTCCAGCTACACACATCGGGGCCCTCTCAGTGGGGAGAGCTGAATCCATATAGCTCGTGGGTGGTTTAGGACGGTCAAGCTACACAACCCAGGTAAAGGTTTTCTATACATGCTAAACCTGGTTCCCTTTCCCGGCACTTGTATATATGTATGGTTGTATGCATTATGGATAGTTTTACTTGGTTTAATAACTGGCATTATTTTATCCTTATCTTGAGATTTATGCTAGCGGTCACTCACTAACCTCATCTACTGGTGGTTGTATACCCATGCTATATAGAACCAACCATTCTACTTCTTCTATTTAGCATGCGGATTTGGTATCATCATTTGGACTGAAGTGGTGAGCTTCTATCCTTTCAGAAGCTATCATTTCATGATATTTATATCTTTAGACATTTTTCCCTTATTTTAGATATTGGTTTTTTCCATGGTTGGGGGCATGTCCTAACCATATTTTTTACTCTTTTAGATAGAGGCTTTGTGGTACTTCGGGGGGTTGGTATGGGCAGGATTAGTATTGGTCTCAGCCTTGGTATTGGAATAGGATTGGACGCTGGCATCATCGGACATAATTTTTCACTTTTCCATCATATTACATTTTGGGATTGATTATCATATTATGTTTTTGTATTATCTTTGTTTATGGTTTGGTTTGGTATGGTTGGGTAGTTGGTGTAGTACGGATGGACTCAGTTGGGTCGATAACGGCTATGACCCTATTCTAGAGTCATAATGAGAACATTTATGCTATCTTGTTATGTGTTCAAAATTCATCAATTCTAAGGCTAGACATAGGTAGTTGGGTTGGGTAATAGGGGGAGATCCTCGGTCCTAGTTGGAGTTGGGATTTTCATTACGACAAGGCCCGAGGTCAGTTCGGTTCAGAGTCCATACATTTATTTATATATATAGGTATGCATCTATAGTACTAGATAGCGTAGAGCGAGGATGATGATGATGATTGAAAATCTTTTATTGGGATAAGGTCGGTGTATACGAGTACTCTCGAACACCCTAGGGGACCCTTCATATATATATAAAACCATCGTGCTAGAGGAGAGAGGTCATTGTAGGTTCTTCCTTTGCTAGTCGTCAAGATAGAGGAGTTGTATACACTGGGTTATATTATGGTACTTGGATCAATTATGGTATTATGGATTTACTTTGCATTCATTCTTGCATGCGTATTTCCTATCACCAGTAAGCCCTATATCTATTATCCTTATGAGGGGTTACATAGGTATAGATGATGAGTATTGCTTGTTGTGTTTTATGTGTTGATTGGACCTTTCAAGTTATGTGGCCCAATTTAGGTATTATTTGTCCAAACTAGCCAGTTATTGTATTGTTGTTATTATGATTAATTCATGCAGGTTGATTATTGTATAGACACTGAGATTCAAGGTATGATTCTGATTCCCTTTTCTTTTGGTTATTTTATTATGCATGATTATCTCATAGTTAGACATTATGGTTAAGGCCCTGAGGATGTTATCCCTAGTTTTGATTATGATTAGGAGGACTTGAGATGCTAATATGACTACTTTAGGTTGAACCTTGAGATATTCTTGTTTATGTATAATGTGTGTGTATATATTTGGGGCTATGGTATTACTTTATATCCCTCTCCTCCTTCATTTATTCATGTTGTATATCCATTTCTTGTCCTTGTATAGTACTATATATCCTTTTTCTACTCCTTATTTGTATATTGACAAGCGATATACGATATAGTGCTTAGGTTCTTGAGTATGGCTAAAATAGGATAGTTTATCCTTATTGCCTCCTTAGTCTTGTTATTTAGTTTCTAGGATATTTGGGTGTAGTTTTCATTTGTTCTTTGCATTATCTTTAGAGTTTAGTCGGCAGTTCCCTTCTAAGTACCACACGTTTGGTACTCATACTACACTTTTGCATCTTGAGAATCATAGTACAGGTCATCTCTGTTGTTGTGTACGTCATGAGGAACAGCTATGGGTCAGATACTTAGGGTGAGCTCCTGGCATTTGAAGCATTACTATTCTCTCTCTTATGTACTAAACTAATCTCTATGTTATATTCAGAGATAGGTTGTATCTATATATTCATTTAGTACTTTGTTTTGTAATATTATTACTACAGTAGGATCTCTTGTACTGATTCCACTAGGTTTTGGGACTATCGTATATATTTTAGTCTGTTATTTCATTTCTATCGCATTCTTCCGTCACTCCTCTTAATAGTTTGTTACTAGTAGTTCTAGACTACAAGTTGGCTTACCTACTGGTGGATTATAGTAGGTGTCATCATGACCTGAGATATTGGTTCAAGACAACCATTCCCAAGAGATTCTGTAAATTGATGATTATTATCCTATAGTAAGCATATGAGCACTGACAAACAATAATCAGCCAATGACAAGTCATTTTATAAATCAACATATAGGTGACTATTTTCACCAAGAAATAACCATAATTACAGTTTTCATAATTACAAGGGAATTCGATCTCACCATAATTTCATGGTGTCTATATAAACTACTCATTAACATCACAATGCAAGTAGTTACTCAATCAACATTAAGAACCACCAAGGAAAATAAATTCAGATGTCCAAATATATATATATATATATGTTACCTCAACTAAGGGCATCACCCACATCAAATATTTAAATTTCATGTCAAGGGATACCATATCCCCCCTTCCATTTACTTGACTGACAATCCTATCATTAATTAAACCCTCAAGTTATCACAAAATTTAAAATCTAAACAAATTTTTCTTTATTCATAAACATGAATTACCACAAAAATTTTCTTGTCAACATTCCCGTTATCAAGCAACAATAGCCCTTTGTCTACGGTACTTATTCACATACCAACCACTTGAACATTAGTTTTCACAATTATATATCATTTTACCAATGATAAGACCATGCCCATTATTTAACATACCATGTTCCACTTAAAATTACATAACAAGAATTCATTTAACTATTTACACAAAATAAAGTTACACCTTTCACAATTTTCAGAATTCACACAAGTCAATCAAACATAAGTAATATAGTTCTTTTTAAAGAAAAAGGACACTTTTTTAACCCCAGTGACCATATTTTGGTCATTTATTAAAAATCAAAAGTTTACAACCTAAGCCCATATACCCGAATCCAAAATAGCAAAACTAAACAAAACAAAAAACAATGTAAAAGATTAAAAAAAAAGTCAATTCTACAAAACTCTAGAGGATCAAAAATGGAAATGAGAAGTCATCCTTCTCAGCATCACCTTCATTGATTTCTCTGAGAAGACTCCAGTGATCGATGACACTCCAAGGATAATAGGATGATGATGTGTCAAACTCAATCAGCTGGGAACACCATTAATTTATCTCGAAGAGAGCTTGAGAAAGATGTCACAAAAGGCGCTTTAAATTCTCATAAGCACCATGAATCTATATCGGTGAAGACTCCTGTAACATTGCTTCTATAACCAATCATATTCTTCAGTTAATGGTGAGTATATCCATCTAAGTTTTCATTATTCAAGTAGAGAAACCATAAATCTTCTTCACTCTATCGCTTAACAAGCTAAGCTTAAAAGAGTTAATACCACTGTTCAGGGATAAAGATCTTCTGGATTCACAATTTTCTCTATTTAATTGGTATGAAACTTTGCTATATAAAACTTGTTACTTCTATGTTCTGCATTTTTACCTAGAATTGTTGCTTTGTTCCCCATTTTTTAGTGTAAATATGTATTCCTTATTTTGATAATTTCTAATACGCAAATAAGGAATATACATCTTTTCCAAGTTTATCAAAACTTTCCCTTCTTGTGGTACCTACAATTTATTATTAAAAGATATTAAACTTGTACCTACAAAAGAAAAATAATGTTAGTAAAAAAAATTTGCGACCTTGTTTCCTTCTCTTCGAATGTGCACCACCTTCACCAGTTCCGGGACAGAATCAATCAAAGATTTGATTTTATTCACTTCCATAGGTACACCCCATGTCATGTCCCAACTGTTATCTAACACTATTTTAACTATAAGAAATCAATTTCTAGCACCACTGGTAGTAAATTTTGAGTAACACAATACTCCAAGCCATACCTTAAAGCTAAAAAATTTAGCTTCTAGGATTGTACCTTCCCCTTTTATTTTTGACTCCCCATATACAAAATCTCCCACTTCATTCTTGATACAAAAATTTATTGCAATTAGTCACAAATTTCCTTTGTAGGAACCATTTGAATTACACTTGAATCCTCCTCTATTAGGCATCCTCCACTTAGTGATTCTTTTTACCAATAAAAGTGAATATTTCTCAAAAAAATTGCACAATAAAAGTCCATGTAGCAGGAATATTTATTAACCAAAGATAAGTTGTAATAGAGAACAAATTAATATTTCTATTAATTTCAGACATCATGTGTTGATAAGGCATCTTTCCACCATGATAAATTATATTCCTCCTCCTTCACAAATACCAAATCACAATAGTAGGAATAACTTTGTAAATAGTCTTTAACTTAGAGCTACAATTTTCTTGCCACCACTTTAAAAATGGTGCTCTTAAGTTGTATAAAGGGACCCTCAATACCAGCTGCATTTGCAAGTTACTGCCATATATTCCTATTAGCAAAACAAGTACAAAAAAGATGTTCACAAGCCTCAATTTTTGTATCATTACAACAACAATAGATAACTGTGCTTGCCCCTTGTATTCTCACCAACATCTCCCCAGTTGGAATCCTTTTCTTTTAAACTCTCCATGATAAGAAAGCAATTTTGAATGTAATCCTTTCACCTAAATTTTCTTAAATGATAGTTGTTTCATTTTTTCTACCCTGACCTTATTCCAAGCACTACAAATTATAAATTTTGTAGAATCGATCATTTCTACCAAGTTGCATCCCAATCTATAGGTTCTTCCCCTACTTTTAATTTTTCAAAAAAATAAGATCTGATCTGTTCAGGCAATAATTGGTTCAACAATATCTTATTCCAATTGTTACCCAGTATCAAATCTGTAACATCTTCAAATCCTTTATGCATCAAATTATTTATAGGAACTAAATAATGTAAAGCTCCTAGTTGTGTACAATTATCATACCACGCACTAGCACTCCCTCTTATAGGTTCCTACCAAATATCTTAATCAAAAAATCTCTTGCTTCAATTATGCAATTCCAAATTTGTGAACCTCCTCTCCATTCATCAATTTAAGGTCTATTCTTTTAACATACGTTATCCACATAACCTTAGCCTATAGGGATTTCTTAGTTTGGAAATTGCACCAAAATCTTGGCATTTAAAGCTTGGTACACATCAAACAGAGACCAGAATTCTAAGATACCCTTTTCTTTAGGACAACAAACTTCTGTCCAAGCCACCTAGTGTTTGTTCCTTTCCTCCTCTTTAAAATTCCATAAGAACATAGCAAAGATTTTATAAAGGTCATAAATGGCCCATTTTGGTGGAACAATAGCATAAAGTAGGTAAATTGGAATATTTTGTAAAACACTATTTATCAAAACATGTTTTCCAAGAAAAGATAATAATTTACCTTTCCATGCTTGTACCTTATTTTGTACTTTCTTCATTATTTCAGTAAAATGATTTTCCTCTTCCTAACATGTCCAATTGGATACCCAAGATATATTAGAGGGATTTTTTCTTTATTGAAGCCATTAATGTCTTCTATCTCTTCAACAATAGTTTCAGCAGTCTTATGAAAAACATAAAAATAACTTTTGTCTTTATTACTCATTTGCCCTGATATATTTTCATATTCCTTAAGAATATCCATGGCCATCTGCAATGTTAGTTTCTCCTCAACAAAAAATGATAGTTTCATCAGCATACATTAGATGATTAATTCTATCATGCCATTTTGTCTTCCAAAACCCTTAAAGCCATTATTCTTAAATAAACTATTTAAAGTTGTCGACAATACCTCAGCAGTTAGGATGAAAAGGGCTAGAAATAAAGGATCTCCTTGTTTGAGACCTCTGGTAGAATGAAATAAGCCATAGGATTGTCCATTAATTAGCACAGAATACCAGTTATTATTCGCAAATCTCCAAAACAAAATCCATCAAAACCCATTCTTTCAAGCACTTTAATCAAGAATCTCTAGTCTACTCTATCATATGCTTTGCCCATATCTAACTTAATCACAACATTAGATAGTTTTCCCCTTTTTCTTATATCACAGATTATCTCGTCGACCAATAAAATATTCTCTGTAATACGTCTTCTTTTCACAAACGCTGACTGGTTTGGAGAAATAATTTTGGAAATTACTTTCTCTATTCTATCATGAATGATTCTAGATAGTACCTTCTTAAGAAAATTGCTCAAACTAATTGATCTCAAGTCAGAAAAAAAACTGCATATTCTCTTTTTTGGGCAGTAGGACCAAGTTAATATGAGTAATTGACTTTGGCAAAGTACATCCTGCAAAAAAAAAAGCAACCACAACTTCACATATGTCAAATTCCATAATCCCCATCAAGATTGATAAAATTGCCCTGTGAAACCATCAGGACCACTAGTACTATCACCATTAACCTCATAAACCACGCTTTTAATCTTTTCTCCTTTTGGAATAGAATTTAACAATTGATTATCCCCAGAAATAACTAGTGTTGGAAAAAGTTAAGTAAAGTTAAATCTACCACTTCAGTCTCAGTAGTGAACTATTTCTGATAAAATTTAATGGCCTCAGCAGCAACTTCTTTCTTTCCTTCAACACAACCCTATCTTCCTTGCCAATTCTATTTAGGTGCAATCTTTTTCTCCTACCACTAACTAAGATATAGAAAAACTTAGTGTATTTTTCACCTTCAACAAACCATTTTACCCTTACTTTCTGCCTCCAATACTTTTCCACATAGTGAAGGTAATTTTTTAATTTAGCCTATGCAAGTTGAAGTATCATTCTATTTTCTGTAGAAAGATTTTATCCAAATAAATAATCCTTACAATATTTTCTCTAGTCATCAACTAATTAAAATTATCACCAAACTTTTCTATACTACATCTTGAAAGTGCTAGCTTAGCATTTTTCATCTTATGTTTCAATTTAATGAAATAGTTACCCGATTCTTTACACTTTCAGCTGTCAGTTACCACCCTTTTGAAATCCTTATCTTCTGTCCAAATTTTTTGGAATTGAAAGGGCTAAAAAACATGTGTATCTAATCCCCCACATGATAACAACATATTAGCATGATCAGAACCAGTTCTGGCTAAATGTTTAACTTTAACATTCACAAACATCCTCAACAACCTTTGATTCATCAGACATACATATCCAACCTTTTAAATATACAAGCATCATCAATTATACTATCCCACCATGTGAATGGGATCCCTTTATATTTGATATCAAAAGTTTCACAAAAATTTACTCAAAATGCAAAATCTTAATATTCTTGAGGGTAAATTGGCAACCCTCTGATTTTCTTATCCTCATCCAAAATGACATTGAAATTACCTCCTAACAACTATGGTAATCTCATATTATCACTTAATGAGTAAATATCATTTGGGAAATCTAATCTGTCAATAACATCACACTTTGCATATATTGTTATGGTAATAATTTTTCTTCCATCCACAAAGTTGATCTAAGTAGTCAATTGTTGATCAGAATTAACTAACACTGTGACTTGAATATCTTGCTGAGAATAAATCCATATTTTTCATTTTGATTATAGTTTGCATATTCCATACCAAACCTTCTCTTGTACCTTTGAATCTGGCAAGTTGCTTGAAAAGGTTCTATTAATGCAATTTAGAAAAATTTATTATGTCTGTGCAATATTTGAACTTTGTGAAAAGCATGATGAGTTCTCATAGATCTAATATTCTGAAAGAGAGCTTTGCAACGCAGTTGGAACTAGCCTTGACCCCCTCAATGGTAAGACCCAAGTAGGTTTACTATTATCAGTCTTGGCTCTTGTTTTCTTTTCATTCATCTTCTTTGTTGGAGATAAATCTACATGTTTCATGATATTTTTCATATTTATATCATTCATTTCTTATTCATAATCTTCTGTCAGTTGTTGGTTGTTCTTTTTATAGCTGGTTATTAATCTTCATACTAGAATGTGTTATTGTTATCTCAGTTGCCTTGTGAGAAACCAAATCATTCACAATCTTGATTAGAGAAAGTTATTTTCTATGTACAATCACCTACCTCTCTGGGACCTCTATATCTTCTATAATAATAAAACTATTTATGGAATTTTGAAATGGGAACAATGATACTCTTACATGTTCAACCACTCCAAAACTATCAATTTGTAAAGGCTAATGGAATTTAGCATTTGCAAGTGTAGTTTAATTTGATCATCTGTGATCTGACATATCTCTCTTTTATATGGGAAGTTTTGTTTATTTCCTTTATCCATCTCTTCTTTATTTTCTAAACCCTACACATTTGGTATGTCAATTGTCGAATTCTACTTATGTTGGAAATTGCCTAATTGGCAATTATCTCTTACTATAAATAATCTATTGTTGAGTGTCTTTTAGAACTTCCTACTCTGTTATATTTGTTCAATTTTGTTTACCTACTACGAGGGAAATCTGTTCTTGCTTATAGATTTGAACCATTTCATTTGAATGTAAACTTAAATCTTCTCTCTATTTGTTCTCTTCTTCCCTTTCCACCCTTTCTCCTCATTTTTTAGATTATCCAGTTGCTCCATGATGATAGGCAAATTTACACGCCTAAAGTACTATATTTTACTCATATTTTAGCTAAGTTTTGAGGACAAAATATATAATTCATGCACTTTTAGTCCTTTTTCCTGTAATTGAGCTAACAAACGTGATTAGCAAGTTTTCAGGTATAAATGATGCAGATTTCAGCATTTTATGGATAACTTGACGCCAAAGGAAGCTTCACGAAATAAGGAAGGGAAAGCTTGGACGCCAAGGACCAAAAGTGATGCATAGGAAACCTGTCCCGAGCAAAAACAGCAATTATAAAGACTTTGGGGACTAGCAGTAACTTATTAGGATTAGGATAATGATGCAGTAACCCAGTAGGATTGCGTTAAGTAATGTAGTAGCATGGTAGGAATAGGATATGGGTGTTATAAATACCCTATTTTGCTAGAGATTTTTATTCATTCTACTTCTAATTCATTTCTCTACTATCCAAACAATTTTAAGCTTTTCAACACTTTCAATTCTTATTCTCTTCATCTATTCAATTCTTAATTTCCACAATGAGAGAAAAGCTATTCTAAAAGGAATTCACGCCTAAAGCCATACCACACCATACTACATGTGAGATCTTTATTGTGGTATAATGATAATGTCTATTGTGATTTCCATCGCACTCATGAGTAGCTAAACTTCTCTGTTGGGGTTATGGAAGCCGTATGAGATACTATCTATAGCTATGAGTTTGTGAATTCGCGACACGTATGCTGCTTATATCATTATTCTCTTCATCTTAATGCAAATTCTTGTGGTTGCAAACGTATAGAATATGCTAGTATAGCATTAACTTGTTCAAAAGAAAAGTTATATGTCTGGAAAAGAGATAATGTCAAGGTAATAGGGCACCAACCCCTGTTAAAAAGTTAGTGTTGTAACTGGATTAACCTCTTGGTGAATTTGTACCATTAGATACGCTTTAAGCTCGAAAGAGTTAAAGCGAAATAGTCCTTGTTAGGTCGAAAGACGCTTGGATTTACCATAGAATACAATTCTCTATAAGCACATGCATGTCTGAATTCCGCATAACTTATAGCCAATAGAGACGTATAACTCATAAGGTGGACATAACCCCAACTCTCAATTCACATCTCACTAAACACTCTTTCTGTTTACTTTGCTATTTCTGTTTTTACTTTACTATTTTGTTTACATTATTTGCACATTAAAAACCCCCCTTTTTTACGAGACTTGCACCAAAAGTCTAATAATCTTTGCTTACTTATTGACCGGCTATTCCCTGTGGGATCGATACCCAACCCAGTTGGGTTCTATATTTGACAACGACCGCTTACACTCTTACGAGAGCTGTAGTTTGAGCATTATCAAAAATTGGCGTCGTTGCCGGGGACTACGGTTGTCAACTAAGTTTGTGATAATTACTAGACCCTTTGGTCAAAGATTCTTGTACTTTTACTTTTAGTTTTTGTTTTTGTTTTCTGCAGGTTTTTATTCAGTGCATGCCCTATACTCAAAGTTTTGGTCAACCGTTATTATCTATCAATCCTGAACCACAACGTATTGGCAGAATGGAGGCACAACACGAAATTGAAAGGATGGCTGCTCAACAGGAACAGGCGAGATTAGCTGCTCTAGCAGCCGCTCAAGTGCATCAATAGAATATTGATAACCCTGGGAGAGCGACAAATCCTGACGATGAGGACCTAGGTGATGACGAGTTACTAAACCCAAGGCGTGATGCTAAGATAGCAACACCTGCTAACAGAAGAGATCGTCAAGATAGGTTTAGGCATGAACGCCAACCTGTACAACCAGCTTTCGACGATGATGATGATGATGATCTTGATGGAGCCGGAGCCATAGGAGCCATTATTCCTCCACCATTGGCACCCGGAGCCAAGTTCAACATCACAAGCACTATGATTCAGTTATTACAACTCAAGGGATTATTCGGTGGACAAGCAGGCGATGATCCGAATATGCATCTGATCAACTTTATTTCTACATACAAGTCATTTGACAATCCTTGCGTTGGACAGAATGCAATTCGGTTGCGCCTATTTCCATTGTCTTTATCTGGGGAGGCAACTCTATGGTTGAACGGGCTAACTCCTGATTCTATCACTAATTGGAGGCAGTTGAAAGATGTTTTCCTAGAAAGATTCTTTCCGCCATCCAAAAGAGCACAATTGAGAGATGAAATCAGTAACTTTTGGCAGCTTCCAACCGAAGCTCTTCATGAAACATGGGAGAGGTTCAAGACGAATCTAATGTGTTGCCCAAACCACCATATGACCAATGTTCACCTAATGGAGATACTATACAGATCCTTGAATTCAATAACTAAACCAGTGGTGGATAATGCGGCTGGAGGATCTTTTATGGACCTCACCTTTGGTCAGGCAAGCAATATGCTAAATCAGATGACGAAGCAAAGTAGAGCTTGGCATACCAGGGATTCTGAGGTAGCAAGCCCCACTTTATCTATTGGCATGACTGCAGACCAAAGGAGAAAAGAAGAAGAACGTGATCAAGATATGGCGCACCTGAAAACACAACTGGATCTTCTTACAAAACATCTATTATCAGGGAAGACCAAAAAAGTCAAAGATTTTGTGTCAAAAGGAAGAGACGAATCTGATTCAGAAGAAGAGGCCAACTACTTAAACAATCAGGGGGGTTTCCGAGGTAATACCCAAGGAAACCAAGGTCAGAACTATTATGATAAATCTGGAAACAAGGACCAAGGTAGTTGGAAGAACAAGAATGACAAGAGTGGTTTGTATGTTCCCCCAAGAATACGTTACGCCACTACATCTGGTTCTGGAAATATGGAAGATATGATGGCTAAACTGTTGAAAGGAGTGGAAGCAACCAGCGCGGGAGTAACAGAGGTAATAAATGATTTGTCCTCAATGAATCAATTGGTTGACTCACATTCCACTTCAATAAAGTAAATAGAGCAGCAATTGAGCCAACTTTCCGCAACACTCAATCAAAGAAAGGCTGGCACTTTACCTAGCGACACTATGCAAAATTCAAGGAATGATGGATCATGCATGGCTATTACTACTTGAAGTGGTAAGGTGCTGGAAACTTCATCCAAACGCAAGCAAGTGGTCGATAATGTAGCGGACAACGATGATAAGGCTAATGGAGAAAATGCAGTAGAAGCCAACCACGATGTCCATGACGTCACACCGAGTATATTGTAGCCTGAAAAGACTGAAATACAGAAGTAAGAGGAGAAGACAGCCGTGGAGAAAACAATCCCACTTCCACCACCACCTTTTCCCCAAAGATTGAAGAAGATTGCGGATGATACAAGGTTCAGCAAATTCATGATGATGTTAAAGCAGGTGACCATTAATGTTCCACTGGTGGAGGCACTAGAACAAATGCCTGGGTATGCAAAATTTATGAAAGATCTTTTGACAAAGAAGCGGGCAGCAAGCTATGAGTTGCAAGATACTGTGCATCATTGCAGTGCAATTGCTACCCGATCACTAGTTCAGAAGAAGACCGACCCCGGTGCTTTCACTATTCCATGCACAGTTGGTTCTTTAAATTTTGCCAAGGCATTATGCGATTTAGGAGCCAGCATCAATTTGATGCCATTATCTATTTATACAAAGTTGGGGTTGGGTGATCCTACTCCAACCAATATAAGGCTCGTAATGGCGGATAGGTCGGTAAAATGACCTGTTGGTATTCTATGTGATGTATTGGTAAAGGTTTCTTCATTCATCTTTCCAACAGACTTCATTATTTTGGACTTTGAGGCAAATTCAGAAGTTCCCATAATCTTGGGGTGCCCTTTCCTTGCAACAGGAAGTGTGCTTATTGATTTAAGAGCTAATGAGCTTTTATTCCGGATAAATGACGAAGTAGTTCGCTTTGATGTGTGTAAATCAATGAATCAACCCAAAAGAGCTGAACGTATTCTCGGTGGCTGATGTTTACTTTGATGATAAGAAAGAATTACTTGAAGAGAAACAAATTATTGATGACCCATTAGCAGTTGTGCTCATGAATCTTGAGCATAAGGATGCTGAAAATTATGAAGAGACTATTGATGCTCTAATAGGATTTGGGTCATATCCTCATGCTCCCAAAAAGCTGGACCTTGATCTCAAAAATCGACCCACACCACCAGATAAACCATCTATTGAAGAGCCACCCATGTTAGAATTGAAAGATCTGCCTAGCCATTTAAAGTATGCATTCTTAGGAAACAGAAACACACTTCCAGTCATTGTGGCGGCAGATTTGGGTGAGCAGCAAGTTGCAGCTCTCATTGCTATTCTACGGAAGTATATAAAAGCCATTGGTTGGACCATCACTGATATTATTGGTATTCCCCCTGGGATTTGTACACACAAGATTCAGCTTGAAGAAAATTGCACACCCACTATTGAACATCAAAGGCGTCTAAATCCACCTATGCAAGAAGTAGTGAAGAAAGAAATTATTAAGTGGTTAGATGCGGGGGTAGTGTATCCAATCTCTGACAGTACATGGGTAAGCCCGGTACAATTTATTCCCAAGAAAGGAGTCATGATGGTAGTAGCGAATGAGAAGAATGAGCTTATTCCACTCAGACCCATCACCGGATGGAGAGTATACATGGACTACCGAAAGCTGAATTCATGGACGCTTAAAGATCACTTTCCAATGCCATTCATGGACCAAATGTTTGATCGATTAGCGGGAAAAGGCTGGTTTTGTTTCTTAGATGGTTATTCTGGCTATAATCAGATTTGTATTTCCCCCGAAGACCAAGAGAAGACAACGTTAACATGCCCATATGGTACGTTTGCCTTTAAACGTATGACATTCGGGCTATGTAATGCACCAGCCACCTTTTAGTGTTGTATGATGTCCATCTTTTCTAATATGGTTGAACATACTTTGGAGGTATTCATGGACGATTTTTCAATTGTGGGCGAGTCATTTGAATCGTGTTTGGTAAAGCTGAGTATAGCGTTGCAAAGATGTGTAGAATTCAACCTAGTGCTGAATTGGGAGAAGTGTCACTTTATGGTTAAGGAAGGCATCGTTCTTGGGAACAAAATCTCCAAAAAAGGAATTAAGGTTGATCGAGCTAAAATTGAAGTCATCGAGAATCTACCACCTCCAATTTTCGTAAAGGGAGGTCGTAGTTTCCTCAGGCACGCAGGTTTCTATCGGCGGTTCATCAAAGACTTCTCCAAAGTGGCTAGACCATTATGCAAACTTCTGGAGAAAGATGCAAAGTTTGACTTCAATGAAGATTGTTTGAAGGCATTCGAATGCCTCAAAGGGAAGCTAATTGCAGCTCTTATCATGGTAGCTCCAGATTGGTCCCTACCGTTTAAAGTCATGTGTGACGCCAGTGGGGTAGCTTTGGGCGCTGTACTTGGCTAGAGAAGGGAAAAGTTATTCCATCCTATCTATTATGCGAGCAAGGTCCTGAACGAAGCCCAAAAGAACTATACTATCACAGAACAAGAGCTCCTAGCAGTTGTGTATGCTTTTGAGAAGTTTCGTACTTACTTGTTGGGAACCAAAGTGACTGTTCATACAGACCATGCAGCTCTGAGATACCTAATGACGAAGAAGGACGCAAAGCTGAGGCTAATTCGATGGGTATTATTGCTGCAAGAATTTGATTTTGAGGTAAAAGATAGAAGGGGTTGCGAGAACCAAGTGGCTGACCATCTATCTAGACTTGAGAACGAGCATATGGCGCAGCCTGAAATCAAGATTGATGATGCATTCCCTGACGAGGAGATCTTAGCCACGATAATGGAAAAGTTACCATGGTATGCCGACATTGTGAATTTTGTGGTAAGTAATGTCATACCTGCAAATTTATCTTTCCATCAAAAGAGGAAGTTTATGCATGATGTAAAACACTACTTTTGGGATGAGCCATATTTGTTTCGATGATGCGCGGATGGTGTTATCCGGCGATGCATATCCCATGTAGAGGTGCCTAATATATTGGAAGCATGTCACACTTCCCAAGTTGGAGGACATCACGCAGGTAATCGAACAGCAAGAAAGGTATTGCAAAGTGGATATTTTGGCCGTCGATATTTAGAGATGCCTACAAATTTGTGAGAAGATGCGACCAATGTCAGAGACAAGGTGCGATTTCAAAACACCATGATATGCCCATGTCGAAAATTCTTGAAGTTGAGCTCTTTGATGTATGGGGTATTGATTTCATGGGTCCATTTGTAAATTCGTTCGGAATGAAATACATCCTAGTCGTTGTAGATTATATTTCAAAATGGGTTGAAGCAGTAGCGTTGGCCGACAATGAGGGAAAGCGTGTTGTAGCATTCTTGAAGAAGAATATCTTCTCCCGCTTTGGAGTACCACGTACTATTATAAGCGACGGAGGATCTCACTTTTGCAACAAGCTATTCAAATCCGTGTTGGCAAAATATGGTGTCAAGCAACATAAGGTAGCCACACCTTATCACCCACAAACTAGTTGGCAGGTAGAGGTTTCCAATCGAGAGATCAAGCAAATCCTTGCAAAGACGGTAAATGCTAATAGGAAAGATTGGTCTCAAAAGCTGGACGATGCACTATGGGCTTATAGGACTGCATTCAAAACGCCAATTGGCATGTCCCCGTACCAACTAGTTTATGGGAAGGCTTGTCACTTACCCATTGAGCTCGAGCATAAAGCATTATGGGCATTGAAGCGATTGAATTTGAATTGGGATAATGCAATGAATCTGAGATTGGAGCAGCTGAACGAGATGGATGAATTCCAACTACATGCTTATGAAAGATCAGACCTATACAAGGAGCGGATGAAAAAGTATCATGATCAGTGGATTGTTCAATGAAACTTTCAAAAGGATGATATGGTACTACTCTTCAATTCCAGATTGAAGCTATTCCCATGTAAGTTGAAGTCCAAGTGGTCTGGTCCGTACAAAGGTAACCAAGTCTACTCGTCTGGAGTAGTTGAGTTGAAAGACAATAATGGTGTTGTCTTTAAGGTGAATGGCCAATGAGTAAAACCTTATATCGGTCCTCTCGACTCAATAAATTATATAGCCATCACTTATCTCGACGAAGTCTAAGTACTCGAGGTAACTATGTCGTGCCGCGACAATAAATCAAGCGCTAGATGGGAGGCAACCCATCGTTTTACATTTTTTTCCTTTCTTTCGTTCTATTTCGTGTTTGCCTTTGATAAATAAAAATACAAAAAGAAGAGTCGTGCCACGACCAAAACTAAGGCGCTAGATGGGAGGCAACCCATCGTTCTAATCGTGTTTGTTGTCTTTGAGCAAGTGTAGGTACAAGAGGCGTAAACAAGGAGATTGGTTCCAAATTTTGATTTGGTCGTATTGTATGTTGAAGGTGGTAAGTTAGTAATGAAGAAACAAAAGGCTATGGATTAGGCATTGCTTATGAAAATATAGGCAACAAACAAGGCTAGGCCTATGTAAAACTAGGCCACGAACAAGGCAAGGCCTATGCTATGGCCTAAGCTCTCGGAATCTAGTGTGCTATAGCATAGGGGCCGCCCATGCCCAAGTATGCCATAGTATAGGCGCCTCCTATGCCAATGCCTTTTGTCTCTGAATCTTATATGCTATGCGAAATGCGCTACCTATGCCTAACAATGCCATGGCATAGACGCCGCCTATTCTCAACAATGCTTTGTAAAAGGCGCCGCCTATGCCAAGCATAGGCAAAGCTTTAGGCGTCGCCTATGGTCACTTCTTGTCTCCAAATCCTATTTTAAATGGGTCAAAACCCAACCCAAGCCTCTCCTATAAATAAGAGACTTAGTCTTATACCAAAAACACATTTCAAACCTAGCATAAGCGTCGCTTATAGTCTCCAACTCCTCTCAAAAATTTTCGTTTTGCTCTTTTACTTCACATGAACATCATCCAAAGCCATCAATCAAGTAAGTACTTCTTTGTTCTTTATTTATATCCCGTAAGTACTACACTACTACACATATTATGAATCGTTAAATCTTGAAGTAGTATTGGTGATTTGAATGTGGTTGATGTGTTGTGATACAACTAAGTGAGTGAAAAAATATGTAAGAATGATCTTAACATGTTTCCAACTTTAATTTGATTTTGATACACTGTCATACTTTTGCGGAATTAACATGGTCAAGAACATTGCATAATATTGTCAACAGAAATCTTACATATTGGAATGACTTGTTCATCGAGATAAGAATTATGGTTGACTACCAACATATGAGGTTATGATTATTTCTAGATGCTATACCTTGATTCAATCACTATGTAGTAAGTCTTGATATATCAACCATGAAAGTATTGCCACGATTTCAAGAAGTATGACTTCCCTGATTATATTATTGGAATATAGCGCCTAAAACGTCTATCGATGAAGTCTGAGTAATCGACAAACTTTCACTTCACTAGTTGATGCGAACAAACTAAGTGTGGGGTGGTGCCACTACTGCCTGTTTATTGATTGTATCCACCGAGATGATGCTAACTTGACTATCGTTATAATCTCAGGTACAATGGCACCCAAAGCAAGACAAGGCAAAGATAAAGCAACCACTTCACAAAAAGGCAAGAAAAGAGGACGAAAAGAGCAAGGAGAATCATCCTCAATGCAAGTACCACACCGCATGTTCAAAATAAAATGGGTCCTCGAGGAGGAAGCAAAGGAGTGGTATAGGAACAATAAAGATAGAAAATATGTTCATGTGGACCTGATACACAAAGAAATCCTAGCAAAGAAAAAACCGCGCATGTTGGCCAAGATAATGGCGTTACATCTTGATTTCATCTTCTGAGATATGGGAGAGTGCAATCTTTATTTAACACGAGAATTCTATGCCAACTGGTCACCGAAAACCACAAAGAATGAAGTCAAGATTTGGGGCCAAGTTTTACAACTAAATGCGGATTTCTTCAACTCCTTTCTAGGTTTACCTTCAGTTGATCCATCACCACTCAAGGATCTGTACAATCCTCCATACAGGGCCATTCAACACACACTTTGTGGAACAAGATCTATGGCACGATGGAGTAGACACAAGGACACCGGTCGACACAACACCTTCCCCTATGCTCCTTTGAATAGGGAAGCAAGGATATGGTTGTGCATAGTCAACTCTTACTTGATTTCAGGAACCCAGTACACCAAGATTACACGAGATAGAGTGTGATTGGTATACGCATTGATGATGAATGTCTCTATCAACATTGGGGCAATTATTCGATCTACAATGCCGAAAGCTAGGCTACACAAGAGGTCCCACTACAGTTTTGGCAACCTGTTGACTGCAATATTGAGGAAGGAGGACATCAAAGAGGAACCGGCTGATCATAAGCTTCCACAGAACCCGAAGAAGGTTGACCTCACAAAGTTTAAAGATGTTGAGAGTTTCTTTTGCCATCTTTATGGCATAACTCGGTTTACCATGATGAGCGGAGGTCGTGCTTCAACTGCTGCAGAGCTCCAACAGCTGGACTATGACTACCCAATGAATGAGCATGCAAGACAAATATGTGGAGTAGGTGTGTACTTTGAGGAACCTCTTGATGACGATGTGCCAACCGATGATGATCGTCGAATTCCAGACTCCGACGTGGAGGAGAATTCTGATGAGGCTGACTCCAATGATGATTCCGACGAAGGGGGTATGACCCCAGACATAGAGGAGGAGTCCGACTAACCAGGTTCTTCTTATTTATTTTCCACTGAGGGCAGTGTATCCCGTCTAAGTGTTGGGTGCTGGTATTTGCATGCTATACTTCCTTATCTACATTTGCTTATTTATGTGTGTTTTGCTTATTTATGTTTGTTTGTTTTAATTTTTTTAGGAACTTTTTTTTTTGTTACAAACTTTGCATAAAATTATTCTGATAGGCAGCATGGTATTACGGCAAGAGTCTGTGATAAAATCATTACTATTGAGACGTTTAGGATCTACTAGTGACTCATTATGTGATAATTGTGTGGTTCAATTCCTTCATCTGTTGGATCAAGAGTCTATACTTCTTCCAATAAAGTTGACCATGTGCCTTGTGTGTGTAAGATGATAGTATATTCTATGTCTGTGGCTGATGCTAGAACTTGCCTGGTATGTATGTAAAGCAAAATAAAGAGTGTGAGTTTAGGAGATGATTTAGGCATTTCTTTGGCAACCTATGATTGTTTACCTTCATTTTATCTACCCATGGACATCATCCTAGATAACCCCCTTTGAGCCTTTAGCCTATTTTCTTTGACAACCTCATATGTAAGCCTAATCCATTTTTTTTTCAAGACCATAATTTGATCCAAATTCCTAAGTGCTTTAAAATTGTAAAGTAATGTGACAAAATAAGAGGAAATTGGGTGAGAATAGTGCCTTAGATTGTATTGGTACTTGAATTTGTTATGGAAAATAATTGCTATCATAAGAGGTGTGTTATGAAAAGAAGAAGGAAAAGAAAAGTAAAAAGTTAATTCCATTCAAAATTGAAGAACAAAAGAGGTGAGAAAGGGTGGTAGATTAAAAGAAAGTAGAAAGGTTATTTGAAAGAAAGCATAAATGGCATAATGTGATGTATTAAAGCACTTAGGAACATAGTCACTATTTCTGGCCAAAATAGTCCTACCCGTCCCTTAGCCTACATTACAACCAGCAAAAGACCTATTTGATCCTAAGCTTAGCATTCTGATATTTGGTGGAGCATTACACTAAGGACAAGCCTATGGTCATCAGTTGCAGTATATGAATTCTTTGTGAGAGCGAGAGCAAGGATACTCGTATACCCATGTTTCAATAAATATACTATACTTGTGAGTGATTATGGGTAATATATTGTGAGACACACATGGTTGATGAGTTTTGGGTAGTTGTGTATGATTCTTTGTACCTTAACCTTTGAATACGAACTAACCAGCATCACGAGTCTATATTAGAGGTTAAAATTGTTTCTAGTAATGATCAGAAAACTACTCTTTGTTAATGATTGCTATGCCTGTCTTGATGACTATTTTGTGTTGTTACTGTGAAACCCTAAGTAGATGTTTAGATATACATGATAGTTTGTTCAAGGACGAACAAAGCCTTAAGTGTGGGGTGTTGATGATAGGCGAATTTACACGTCTAAAGTACTGTATTTTACCCATATTTTAGCTAAGTTTTGAGGATAAAATATATAATTCATGCAGTTTTAGTCCTTTTTCCTGTAATTGAGCTAACAAATGTGATTAGCAAGTTTTCAGGTATAAATGATGCAGATTTCAGCATTTTATGGATAACTTGACACTAAAGGAAGCTTCACGAAAGAAGGAAGGGAAAGCTTGGACGCCAAGGACCAAAAGTGATGCATGGGAAACCTGTCTCGGGCAAAAACAGCAATTATAAAGACTTTGGGGACTAGCAGTAACTTATTAGGATTAGGATAATAATGCAGTAACCCAGTAGGATTGGGTTAAGTAATGCAGTAGCTTGGTAGGAATAGGATATGGGTGTTATAAATACCCTATTTTGCTAGAGATTTTTATTCATTCTACTTCTAATTCATTCCTCTACTATCCGAACAATTTTAATCTTTTCAACACTTTCAATTCTTATTCTCTTTATCTATTCAATTCTTAATTTCCACAACGAGAGAAAAGCTATTCTAAAAGGAATTCACGCCTAAAGCCATACCACACCATACTACATGTGAGATCTTTATTGTGGTATAATAATAATGTCTATTGTGATTTCCATCGCACTCATGAGTAGCTAAACTTCTCTGTTGGGGTTATGGAAGTCGTATGAGATACTATCTATTGCTATGAGTTTGTGAATTTGTGACACGTATGCTGCTTATATCATTATTCTCTTTATCTTAATGCAAATTCTTGTGGTTGCAAACGCATAGAATGCTCCAGTATAGCATTAACTTGTCCGAAAGAAAAGTTATATGTCTGGAAAAGAGATAATGTCAAGGTAATAGGGCAGCAACCCCTGTTAAAAAGTTAGTGCCATAACTGGATTAACCTCTTGGAGAATTTGTACCATTAGATACGTTTTAAGCTCGAAAGAGTTAAAGTGAAATAGTCCTTGTTAGGTGGAAAGACGCTTGGATTTACCATAGAATACAATTCTCTATAAGCACATGCATGTCTGGATTTTGCATAACTCATAACCAATAGAGACGTATAACTCATAAGGTGGACATAACCCCAACTCTCAATTCTCATTGGTTAAACATCTCACTAAACACTCTTTCTGTTTACTTTGCTATTTCTGTTTTTACTTTACTATTTTGTTTACATTATTTGCACATTAAAATCCCCCCCTTTTTACGAGACTTGCACCAAAAGTCTAATAATCTTTGCTTACTTATTGACCGGCTATTCCCTGTGGGATCGATACCCAACCCAGTTGGGTTCTATATTTGACAACGACCGCTTACACTCTTACGAGAGCTATAGTTTGAGCGTTATCACTCCCCTCCTATCTCTTTTCTCTCCTCCTTTCAGGATTTGAACTTGTTATTTATAACTATTATCTCCTTTAATGGATTAGCTTTTGCATCTTTGTTAACCCCTTTCCTTTCTTCATGGGTTTCTTTCTTTCCATAAGAGCCCAAATAACTGGATCACCAGCAACTTTACCACTGTATAAGATCTTTGGAGAGAAATCATTAGATCTTGGTCCAGCAACCTCCTGTTAATGAATCTCTAGTGTTGCTATATCCCGTTGTTGGCCCTCTTCATTATTCTTATTTTCTTTTGAATTATTGTACTGCCTTCTAAGATTAGGATTTAATTTCCTGCATCCTTCCTTATTATGACCTTGTAACCTACATTCTTTGCAATACTATGGCAATGCATCATATTGTATTCTGACATTAGTTGTATGTTTTTCTCTGGTAGATTTATCTACTATGACCATATGTACAAATTTAGGTAGATTAGTGGCAATATCTACCTGGACCTTAACCCTAGCACAATTAGGCCTGGCTTAACCAAGGCTTTCCACTGTTGATGCCAATGAAAAGAGAGCCTCCACATAGTATGTGGATAACAAATTACGAAAAGATATCCAAGTTATGACTTAAGTCATTTCAGTATCAACCCTAAAGCTAGAATAATATATAAGAGGTTTCATTAAGAACACTGCACCGTGTTATTTTTTACATAATGTAGATTTTTTGATAGAAGATCAATAAAAATCCACCATTAACGCATATCTAATCAATTATGTCGATATCTCAAGAAACCAATTCTGAATCACCTTTTATTCCACACTGTGAAGGAAGATTTTTCCATAAATCATCAAGGTTTGGCCATCCCAATGTGAATTTACCCACAATCACTTATTGTAACAATTCTAACATATTCATTCTTGAAAGATTCACCTATTTCTATTCAACCAAGGTATTCCATTATCGTATTGCACCGATTTCATTGAAAAAGGCTTAACATTCTTAGATACACCAAAAGGTGAATTAAGAGTTGAAGTATTGAAAATCTTACTGTATCAATAGGTGTCAAAATATTCTTTACGTTATTTGAAATAGGAGTTGTATTAGTAGAAAGAGATTAAGAAGGGAGATAGGGAAAGAAGATTGACTAGCCAAAAGATTTGACTAGCTAGAGGCCTGGTTGTCCATCAAAACAATGATAGAGTCTAGGGTTCGTCATCGGTCGATGAATCTTCCATCGATATAGTTAAAGTTAACACAGCATATATAAGCATCAACTTCGTCAAACTTAAAAACCAAATAAATGCTTCATGATAATACCAATAAGACAAGCAAAAAGCCTACTCAAATTCTTTCACACACCACAAAATGCACAACAACTTGTAATTCTAACCTAATATAATTCAAATTTAACCAAATAACTTAACATCACAATCACATCTTTTATTACACAAACAAAGTTACAACCAATCTATTTCATAATAATTTATATGATAATCATAAGTTTTAGCTCTTATAGACAAATATCGATTGGAAACAACTAGGTTCCAATTGCAAACATCTCAAGATATCAATTAGAATCGACTATCTTCCAATTATGATTATAGAGATACCAATTGGAACTTGGAGATACCATTTGGATTCAACACATACAAGTAACTACATAAACCATATGAGAGAAAAGAAAAAAGTGCAATAATTTTCTAGAATTCCTCATAGCTTCTTGAAGATATTATGTTAATGTTAACACACCAATCGGCGGGACTCTACTAGATATTTGTTCTTATAAAGGAAGACTGATAACCTGTGCTCTGGTACCAAATTATCACGAACTAAATTATCAGACCGTGAGGGTACTAACTCTTATCCACCTAGATAGGAGAATCACTTACCACCCTTTAAAAAGATATAATAAATCTTAAGTAAATAAAAATATCAATCCTTATTACAATAGATTTTAAGAAATTAAATACGGAATGAAAACTATCCCAAGGACCTAGTCTAAATAGGTAAAAGAGCTTCTAAATTAAGAACGATAAAATTGGACACAACTTCCACCATGAAGGGGAGGAGTGAAAGTGGTTGGAGATCATTATCCATGTCATCTGTGAAATGTCAATTGATCTTGTAATAAGACTATACCACAAAAAAGGATATAACAAGAGCAATAGCAATACAAACAATACATACTAATAGGTATCATCAGTGAACCAGAATTAGATAATGTAAACACAATATAGAAATTACAAAAAGAAAATATGACAATTTTATAACAATTTATTTCACAACACTTTCATCCACTGTTGTTATCTTTATCCCTTATTTTAATTAAGAGTGATACGATCCAAATGTCCAACTTAGATTTTGATGACATCTTTAGAGGCCAACACATAGAGACTCAAGACTTGGTCACCTCGAGTATACAAGAACAAGCATGAAGGACCAGTTTTGAGCATGCCATTAAGCAAGGCCATGTGTAGAAGATTGCTTGGAGCATTACAAATTTAAGGACTCACGGATTTGGACCAAACTTAATGGCTCACGGTTTTTGGAGCATTGAAGAGCCTTAAAACACTCCAAAACATCCACACTGCTTAAGGGTGTTTTGTTCATTTTATGCCTTTTCCTTACACTCCATAAGAGCTTCTTTCATTAAGGACATTAGGGTCATTTTTTCTTTATTTTGTAATAACTATAAGTAGGCTCATTAGGGTTCATTTCATACTTGGTTGTTTATTGATGGAAGACTTTGAAACATTGTAACACCTAATTCTCTCTAGGTTTTTAGAGTGAAATACCTTAGTTG
Source organism: Capsicum baccatum var. pendulum (assembly GCA_030864225.1). Taxonomy (NCBI): domain Eukaryota; kingdom Viridiplantae; phylum Streptophyta; class Magnoliopsida; order Solanales; family Solanaceae; genus Capsicum; species Capsicum baccatum. The sequence continues at coordinate 166,710,549 of CM061550.1, forward strand.
TAGGGGTTAAAAAAGCCAAAACCAAACTGAGGGCCAATTTAAGTGTGGATTCACTTGAGTTGCAACTTGGTTCAAAACGTTGGTGCTTGAGGAGGTAACGTCCCTCTTGTGTCACCATAAGGGTTTTGGTGATTATTTATGTAGGTGCTAGAGGTCCTTAGATTTGATACATCTTAGGGTTTTTAGTGTTTATGTAAGTATTTGTCTAACAATTCTTTAATATATTTCAAATCATTTGTGTTTTGTGTTTCTCTTCTTGTTGTCGTTTTGTGTCTTATTCTGTGGAATGTTTTGTGACATTTATGAACTTTTTTTTCCTTTCTGGGCTGCCTTATATCATTTGGTATCATAGCATGGAGTGATATTGTTCCCATAAAATCAATCTTGGGATCGTAAACTTGAAAATTAAAAAAGAATTATTGAAAACTGAAAATTCCAAAAAAATAGCAATCTGCCCGTGTTTGTGTTCTTGGATGAAATTGGGTTGTTGTTGTTGTAGTCTTGGCAAAAATTTGAGTCTAGATCTAGGTGTGTTTTAGTTGTTTTGAGTGTTTCTTGTGTTATATTTCTTCTTCTCTAACACCTTGAGTCTAGATTCAAGTGACCTTGAATGATTGTTGTTGGTATTGTTGTTGTAGTTTCAAAACTTGAACATTATTGGTGTTGTTGTTGTGGATCCAAAATATGGAAGTTGTTGGCTTGAACTTGGGTCATTGATATTGTGTTGTTGGTTATAAGTTTGAAAAGGGTGTGTTCGATTCTTGGAGGTTCACGTGAGGTTTGGTCTTCAAACTTCTATTTGAAGGTTCTTGTTGTTCTAGACCAATCTTTATGTCTAGTTGCAAGACGACTCTGCAATATTGTTGTTTTTGATCCAAAATCCAAGTAGAAAGAAGTGACGTCTTTGTTAGTCTTGAAAACAAGTCCCAAATACCTACCAAAAGGGAAGAGGGACATAGATATCTACCAAAAGACTTGTTTCCAAAGGGGCAAAAGAACACTATCCTAGGTGTACAAAAGAGGAAAAGTCCACCAACCCCTCAAAAAGGTGGCTTGCCCAAAAGGTGTAAGACAAGTCAAACCTTTTTGAAAGGGAAAAAGGTCTCCAATCTTGTTGTTTTCTTGCCCAAGTCCGAATTATACACTTTAAGAATTGAAAATTGAACCAAAATTTTAAAGTTGGGAAAAATAAGAACCTTCCAAAAACCGCAACCTATCCTAGACTGCCACATCACTAAATTCCATACAATACCGAAACTTTTGGCTCAAAATCATGGATTCTTAGTTTCTGGTTGTTGATTCTTAGTTTCATTTTTGTTGATTCTTATACTAATTGGCAATTTTTGAATACGTTTCTTTGTATTAGCATTATTTTGTGCTTTGCTTGTTTTTTAAATCATAGTATTTCTTGGTTCAAGTTTGGACATTATTTTCTTGAGTCTTCAAACAAAGAATCCATTCCAACCAAGGAGTTGACTCACCCCTCGACTCATCATGAACTACAAGCCAACTTAGAACACTTATGAATCCAAGTGTGAGACAATCAAGTGTGTGAGAGTGTGGTGAGGTTGTTTCGACTAACCTGTGTTTTTTTTTGTAGGCTTTTTTTTTCTTTTAATTACAATGGAACCCGTGGCTTCAACGTCTTAACCCATGGACAACAATGTCACCAATGTCATTTTGGCCTACCTTAACACTATTTCCCGAGACATAGATATGATAAATGAAAGGTTGGATCGTATGGTAGGTCAAAGGGAGAAAGTGGCCTGCCCAGACACACGTCAAGAGAAATACCATAGCTCCTGTGAGATACAGTGTAAAAATTCTATCCCCTACACTCCTATGAACTTAGAATATTCTGTTGTGGCTAGTAGTAGCCAAGTGGGTGTAGTTGCGGTTTTGCATAGGATAGAGGTTCTTGAATCTTCCTTTTGTGATACTCTTGGTATTTTTAGGTCGCATGAGGACCAAACTTTTGTTGTAGGTACACAAGCACTAGCTAATTCTTTAGATGATGAAATTGATTCTTCTTGTGAGAATGATTTATGTCCATCTAATGCTAGCACTTATAACTTGACTAAGGTTCCATTACCAAGTGACAAGAGTATTCACACATTAGTTGACCCTTGTAAAAACCAGAGTGAGTCTACGTTGGTATGTGAGTTTTCAACCACTAGTGAAGGTGAGCAAAATGATCAACCAGGTGAAGATAATCTTGATTTGCTTGAATATTTAGAAAACCTGAATTGTGATTGTGCTTGTGAAGACGGTTTTAATTATGGTCTTTTGGATGCCCATGATGGTTTGTATGTATATGAGAACTACTCTTATGAAAGAGAAGGTGGTGCGTGTTTAGAAATTCCATTGACTTCTTCTCTATGTGTTTCTTATGTTGGGCATACTCCTAGTGGAGATTTTGAAACTAGTAGTAAGTGCATGCATGAGAATCTTATGTTTGAAGATGACTAGTGGAACACCTTTCCCAAACCTCTTTTTGTCCATGATATTTCCAATGGTGATAAAGGGGGTATGCTTAAATTTGAGGATGGGACCCTAGGGAAGAGTGAGAGTGGCCGAGACCTAAGTCCTTGGTTACGTCTTTCATTTGACCCTGGTAACTTCTTAGGGTGTGAAGGACAGATAGTTGTTGGTCGGTCCACTTGTTTGAGCGACATTGCTATATGTGGTGCATGGACTTTACTTTCAATTAAGGCACCCCCCTTGATGGTGATTCCTTTCGCCAACTCCTTTGTAATATTTTTACTAAGTTCCTCGTGATTAAAACAAAGGATGTGTGGTTGTATCTCAAGTGTGCCTCTTTGGCATGTTGAATTTGTTTATAGTGCTAACTCTAACACTCATGTCATGAGGATATGGTGCTTGTTTGTCTTTTCTTTGTTCTTGCAAGGTTTGGATTCAAGGTCGAATCCTTTTCAAGAAGGGGAGGATGATACGAGCTAACTGGCCAACATAGCTTTTGATGACATCTTTGGAGGGAAAAACATAGATACTCAAGACTTGGTCACCTCGAGTATACAAGAACAAGCATGGAGGATCGGTTTTGAGCATGCCATTAAGGAAGGCCGTGTGTGGAAGATTTCTTGGAGCATTAAAGACTTGAGGACTCATAGTTTTGGACCACACTTAATGGCTCACGGTTATTGGAGCATTGAAGAGCCTTAAAACACTCCAAAACATCCACTCTACTTAAGGGTGTTATGGTCATTTTATGCCCTTTCCTTACACTCCATAGGAGCTCCTTTCATTAAGGGCATTAGGGTCATTTTGTCTTCATTTTGTAATAACTATAAATAGGCTCTTTAGGGTTCATTTCATACTTGGTTGTTTATTGATGGTGGACTTTGAAACATTGTAACACCTAATTCTCTCTAGGTTTTGAGAGTGAAAAAACCTTAGTTGTAGGGCTTGGAAAAGGCAAAACCAAAACGAGGGCTAATTAAAGTATGGATTCACTTGAGTTGAAACTTGGCTTGAAACGTTGATGCTTGAGGAGGCAACGCCCCTCTTGTGTCACTGTAAGGGTTTTGGTGATTGTTTATGTAGGTGTTAGAGATCCTTATATTTGATACATCTTAGGGTTTCTAGTGTTTATGTAAGCATTTGTCTAACCATCTATCCTTTAATACATTGCAAATCGTTTGTGTTTTGTGTTTCTCTTCTTGTTGCCGTTTCGTGTCTTGTTCTTTGTGAGTTGTTTTGTGATGTTTGTGGACTGTTTTGTGTCCTTTGTGGGCTGCCTTTTATCAAAGAGTATTTTCATTTTTAACCCCACTAATTATTAAGTCAATCTGTTTCACTTACGCCTTAATCAACCTCAATGATAAATGAAAACCAAAAATCATCACCAATGATAAAGCAACTATGAACACATATTATTGTAAATACCTTAAGTTTAGGACACTTAGCCTTTTCAAGTAATTCTACAAAATTCAAGTCCAAGTCAAGAGACAACAACCATGACCAAGTCAACGACCCTGACACTAACAACAAGAAATCCAAAATATATGCCAAGTAAGCAGGACAAACAAGAATCTCAATAATCTAGTTCACTCAAGGAAACCATGACAACAACCACAATATAACTTCATCCATTCATGGAACCAATATAAAAAACAACAATAGCAATAATAGTATACCTCTTCCACTCAAGAAACTGCCACACTTACACATACATTGTACATACATGCTAAGGATCTTATGGGTGCTTCTACTAGCTATGGCCTATAGGGGCCGAACTCTTTCCAAGTAACAAAATCAAGACATTAATTTTCTGCCAACCTTATTTTGCCAAATTCCATGAATATATTCAACTACCTATACATCCCACAAATAACCAATAGAATATCGCAACAATCACAGAAAACAATGGTAACAACCAACACTTGTAACAACCAAAAGTTTACATACAAACTCAATGAATATGATTACACTTAGTATATCATTTAACATATTTCTTCCTTAAGTATTCATTCCAACAACAAGCAGCTATCCAAACACTTAGTCAACTCTACTTAATCATTTCAAGTAAATAACAATCAAACTTTAGCACACCAAATCATAAGTTGATATGAATCATTGGTTTCATCAATTATATCATGGCCTAATACCAAATCCATAGCTTATTCAAGAAAGGACTACCAAGACATACTTATTAAATTTAAGTATTAATTTTAGGATAGAACATTCAACCAAGAGGATTCTAAACTCTAGTCCAACATTCATAAATTCATTCACTGATCAATCCTCCCCATCTATATCGAGAAATGGGATTCCACTATTAGCTAGCAAATCTTACTTTCAAGTCATTACAAGGTGGAAGACCTACTCTATTAGTCAATCATTCAACTCTATTAAACTTACAATCTAGTTTTAGTCAACCACCTTTATACCTTATGCTTTCTAACCCTTAGCCTTACTTGACTTTAGGCTTTTAATTTATGTCGCTACCTTCTCCTACCATAGTCAGTTCTCATAACTAAACTTAAACAAGATCATCCAATTTTCAAATACACATAAAACCAAATTCATCCTTTTTATGGTAATTAGGTTAAATCACTAGATTATAGGCTAACACAGTTTTATTATCATGTATATTCATATGACTCACATTATAATTCTCCATAAAGTCATGCATACAAACACTAAGCACCACTTAAGGATCTATACATCAATATAATAACACATAATTAGGTTTGTAGTACATTAAATCCATATTTTATCTATTCAAAGTCCATGTCTACAGGCCTAAGCATGATTTCTCACATCAAATTAACACTATGGATATGATTACTCAAACCATAACATATCTGGGCGTCAAACTGCAGCAACTAATAATCTATATCAGGGATGATCTTTTTTCTTCATATTTTTGAAGGCTAAATCATCTAATAAATAAAAATTACCAGAGAATTAATAAACAACTCTTTAAATAAATAGAGTAAAGCATCTAGTACCCCCCGAACTATGATCAAATTCACTATACACACTCCAACTTTATAGGGGTCCTATTAGCCCCCTCCCCCCAACTTAATTTTAGTGTATTTTTATTACTCTTTTTATCTGATGTGGCACCTATTTAGCTTATGTGATGCTAACACACCCCGAACTAGGGCCTTGTCATGTCGGGTGCCTCAAGCCCAACCGAGATTGAAGACCACCCCCAAAACCCAACCATAACCACCCTATACCTAATATCATATGAATTCTAATAAATCAAATACAGTCAAATAGTGCCAGCCCCAATACCAATACCATTGCCAAGGCTAACACCAATACCAACACCGCCTATGCCAACCTAAAGTAGTCTCACAAAGCCTTTATCAAAAATCAAAACAATATTTGATCGAGATATGCACCCAACCATAGCCAAAAACCAAAGTCTAACAAATAAAAAAAGTGTGTAAAGAATTCCATAATTAAACCACAAAACCATTCATTAAAATAAGAATTTAGTTGAACTAACAATTATGGAGAAGTAACATGCCTTAGACACCAAAGAAGACGGAGAGAAACCACCCTTAAGAGCCTTAATTGACCACTTTGAAGGAAACCTTAGTCTTTTCTTAACCCAAGATCTTAAGAGAGATTTGAGAGTGTTTTAAAGTGTTTGTTATTGAGAATAATAGGGTAAATGGAGTCCTAAAGTGTTTTAATTCATGGGTTCAAAATGGGTTAAGTGGAGAAATGTCCAAAATACCCCTAACTTAAATTGTAAAAATTACCGCAGGAGGGTAGAGTTTGACACCTATAGTCGTACCCACATGATACAAGTGGTACCCTCCACTGGTACTTTGATCAGAATGTTGGACACTATATTTTTCCAACATATGCCTCCTTTACCTAAGTCGTACCTTCATCATATGACAAGTACTCTCATACCTTATCCATGACAGATTCAAAAGGGGTTGGACACTGTCCAACATACGAATGGCATGACTCTCTCATACCATCTCCGTACAACTCATATGGATTCTAGAAATACCTAGGACAGTACATGATCAAGAACACACTGCTTAACGTATAAATTGGTCACCCTAGGTCGTACCCACATCATACAACTAGTAAGCCTATGTCGTATGATGTCCTGAGAGTTTAAAACTCAAGAAATTTTTAAGGATCAAACTCAGGGTGTTTTAATTCTCCCCCACTTGGATCATTATCCTCGAATGATGGGACAAGGCATGACTATCACAAATTAAACCCAAACACCTCCACCTTAACTAAGTTAGAAAACAAAGATGCAATGAAATTAATCTCTCCTTTAACTAAGTTAGAAAACAAAAGTGGGATGAAGTACACATACCTTCTGCACGAATTTTCTAAGCAAAAAATAGGAATGGATACATGGACTTCATGTCCTCTTCCGCCTCCCAAGTATCTTCTTCAACCTTGTGGTTCCTTTAAAGAACCTTAACCAAAGCTACATCTTTGGTCCACAATCGATGAACCTGTCGATCCAAGATCCCAACTGGTACCTCTTCATAAGACAAAAAATATGAAACACCAATATCCTTGATAGGCAGAATTTGAGATGGATCGCCCATACACTTCCTCAACATAGAAATATAAAATACCGGATGATTGAAGCTCAAACTAGAAGGCAACTCCAACTCATACGTAATATTGCCAACCCATCTCATAATTGAGTACAGACCAATATACCAGGGACTGAGCTTCCCTTTTTTACCAAATTCATCACTCCCTTCATGGGAGATACCTTTAAGAACACCCTATCGCGATAGCACCGCTTTATGGTGAAGTACAGATTCACAATTATCCATTTTCCAGTGAAGCACCGCGATAATGCTACTTCATTGTTAAACCCAAAATCCTATTCATCCTTTTGCAGTAGCCCACCGCAATTGGCCAGTGTCGCGCCAGAAATCACGATGGAGCATAAAACCACGATGGAGTGCAAAATGACACACATCCTTTTTAGTGACGTAATGCGATTACGCCGCATTGCGCCAGAGCCTAAAATGGCACTCATCCCATTTCCAATAAGCCATCGTGATGACACCGCATCGCAGTGGAGTGAAAAATTGGGATTTCCAGTTCTGAATTAAATTATTCAAAGGGCAATCTAGTCATTTCCCAAGCCCCCAAATCATCAAAAAACACAAGATTAAACCTAAACTAAGCCTAATACACTAATTATTCTTCAAATTTCTCTCCAAGAAACCCTAGAACTTCAAATCTTAAACCTTAAGAAATCCAAATTCCACCACTTTTTTTCCAAGATAACCTAAAATTCAAGATTTTTAATTCAAGATCTTGAAGAGAAAAAATAGGAACTCAAAGTTCAAGCTTCTTCATTCATTCCTTAACTAAGGTGTGTTGGGTTTTCAACAAGGATAATTCTTTCATCCTTGTGTCCAAAATTAGTTTTTGAAGTTGATTTCATATGAATTTACATGAGTTTCAAATTAGGGTTCATACCCAAACATTGTTATTTGATGATTATGAGATTATAAGTGATTTAGATATTGAATTGCATGTCTACTTTCGTATTGTTATGCGTATGACATTAATTTCCAGATTTAGGATTGAATTATCAATATTTTCATTACTTAGCATGAACTTATGATGATTTGACATGAATTTGATGCATGGGTGGTAGCGCCCAAGCGCACACTCAAGTGTACGTGGTCTTATCAAGTAGTAAAGTGGCCTTCAAGAAAGCCCAAGTATCGATCTCTCAGGGACTTGCATTCGTCGACTATTCAATTCTAGTTTAACCAATTGAGAAAAGTAGCAAATAGACTTTTAGAATTGTAATAAACTAAACTAATGTGGAAAAGTAATGACTTAGGACAATCAAGGGATAGAAACCCAGGGTTAAAGCTTAAGAACAATCATACTACGGTATTGCACTTCATTCGTTAATTCGCTTATCTTGGTTGTTGATTCGTAGGATTAATTGCATGATCATGATCTCCCAACCTCTAATTATTTACCTAATATGGACATTACAACTACATTGTTGAGCGGGGATTAATAATCCAATTAAGTATTTTAAAGCTATCATCCTATATTGAATCAAGTAAGGCATCTAAGTACATCCCTGTCCTAGACGCTAATTCAAATTCTCTATTTAATAAAAGAATAAAAATCATACTTTATTTATTCCCATGTTCTATCTCCCTATTCCCTCTCCCAAGATCAAAAGATTGACAATTGATGTATTATAAGGGTAGCTAATTCTCAAAATAGTTAAATTAAGAATAAACAAACAACCAATAATGATTAGAAAATTAAACAAAATTAATTCAAAATGAAAGTATTCATGATCTTGGCCTTAACCCCAAAAAGTGAGTTTAGACTTGAATGGAAATATTCATCATCCAATCCCTTGGAGTGATGATACAAATCATACAAAAAACTAAATTAAAGAATGATAAAACCTAGAAGAAGTTGTGGTAGCCTCCAATGATGTCCCAAGTGATCTAGGGTGTTCCAAGATGATAAAAACAGAGTTTAGGATGTTATATTTATAGTATACAAGACATAAATTGACTTAGATTAGGTTTCCACGTTGTTTTCTTTCATCTGGGTAGAACTATCCCGATTTTGGGCATCAGCGCATCGCGGTGAGATGCCAGTTCACAATTGTCAAAAAATCTGTCAAAATCCATTATCTCGTCCCGAATTCACTGCATCATGGATCCTCCTTAAACCCCATTATAAGCTACACATGTCAGTTGGTCAAGAACTTGGGCGTCTTCTGAATCCAGTGGTATTTTTCACGCATTGATTGGCCACTCCTACAGTCCACACGCGCTCCATCCATTTTAGGAGTCCAAATTGAATCAATTTTTGTATTGTGCTTTCGTTGAGCCATTCCGTACCTTTTTTTTAGTTGTTTCCACTTGATTTGAAGCTTGTATATCCTTCATATATCATCATAATCCATTCACCAAGCATACTATATCATTAAACACAACAATTTAGAGCTTAAAACAACAAAACATCCAAGACGGTAAACTAGAAACACTAGCTAAGCATAGGCTAAATTCACATTGAGCTTAAGCTTATTGTTTTGACTCTTGTCTTGATCCAATTGACCCTTAAACATCACCAACAAATTATTTCACATAAAAAAAATAAAAATAAAAAAAAACTCATTAAAACACATTATAACCCAACACAATAGACTAGACAACCACCTAGCTCAAGCTACTAACACTAGTTTTCTCAGTTGAACTCTAAATGCTCAAATTGAATCAAAACTCATGCGAAAACACCATTAAACATTGTAAACACATACTTGGACACATAAATGCTCATTTATATCATTATCAACACATATAGAATAAGAATCATCCTCAAAGCAAGGCAAAATAGCTAGAATAGTAGAGCTAGGATGCATAAATACACCCAACATCACCACCCCACACTTAAAGCATTGTTCATCCTCGAACAACTCTTAACTATAAACAGCCTGATCTGAAGAGTCTCCACACTTCTACTATATGAAATAAATTCAAGTTAGCACTACAATGACTATACGGAATGCAAGTTTACAACACTAAGCATGTAATACACAATTGAAAGCTCATGAACACTACTTCAAAACATCCTATCCTCAAGAATTGACTCACCTAGTTGGCAAACTCATGATTATCATTTAATCAAAGACATCGTACAAATCACCCATGATCATCAAATATGTGCCCCTCACAATAAGAGAGTTACACATAATCACTCACATAAAAGCATTTTGTAACAGGATGGGTACAAGAATCAAATTACTCTCACTCTCACAAAGAATTCACAAGTTACACACACTAACCCATAGGCTTTCCCTTAGTGTAGTGCTCCACTAATATCGGAATGACGAACTTAGGATCAATTAGTTCTTTATTCGGATTGTAATATAGGCTAAGGGACGGGTAGGAACTATTTGGGAATAGTGACTAACCACTCTAAGCGCTTTAATACACTACATTATACATTTAAAACCAATATCCAACAACCAAATTACACCATTTTTGTCTACCCCATTCTTTTATTTTGCCCCATCTTTTTTAAGTATTTTCATAAACACATGGTGGGCGTGTTGTCTATTCCTTCAAGATTCAATTTTTTTCTTTTTCACAAACATGAGAATATTTCTAACACCATTTACATCACTCCCAACCACAACACATCAAATATAAGCACCAATAATTATTACCTTGGGGCATCAATTTCACTTTTTTCTTCTTTAATTTCTCAAACTCCTTACTAAATCAATTTTTTTATTAAAGCACTTAGAAGATTTTTTGATAAAATTATGGTCTGTCAAAGAAGGGATTAGGCTACATATAAGGCTACCAAAGAAAAAAGCAAAACGTTCAAAGGGGTTTAACTAGGATAATGCACAAAGAGTAGGAAAAATAGAAGGTATAAAACAAGGCTATCAAAGAAATGCCTAAATCATCTCCTAAACCCACACTCTTTATTTCGCTTTACACACACACAAAGTAAGTTCTAGACATCACATGCAACAAGGAATATACAAAACCTCACACGCACATGCACATGCTCAACTCAATAGGATCATCATAGATTCTTAACCAACAATATCATGAATTCCAATTTAAGCAACCAAATACAAGAGTCACAAACATGAGCCTAAGAGTCTCAAAAGTAGTAATTCACTCATTCAACATGTTTTTACCAAACAAAACACTTACACCATGTAATCAAAAATAGCACTAACAAGAATATCTTACGCAAAAATTTAAATTTTAAATTGAGCCAAAATTTAGAAATTTCTCCACCCCACACTTAAAAATCTACTTTGTCCCCAAAGTGAACTTTAAAGTAAGAGATAGAAATACTCCCTGAGGCCTCTAGGCCTAGCTAGTAGCATCTTTACACATTTGTAAGATCCGTGGGACCCCACATTCAGTTTTTGGCATGCTCCTTAGCTCAGGTTTCTGGTACTCAGACTTTCCATTAACCTGTGACTCAATCAAAAATAGAAAACTACATGAAATAAAGAAAAAACTAAAAACTGAAAAATAAAACATACCTACGTAACTTTACTTGGGTTGTCTCCCAAGAAGCGCCTAATTTAGTGTCGCGGCACGACCCAATCAAATTTTTCCTCCACCTTGAGGATATAAATTTCACCCCCAACATCACATCCATCTTTTTGCCTCGATCATAGGGAGGTGGTACAAAATTAATGTACTGAGTAATGGAATGTGCATAGTAAACCACTCATTTTTTAAGTGAGGTGCATTTTTATGTTGCTTATCCAGTGTAAAATCAAGAATATAGGATTTTTGTTCCTTATCTTCATACTCTTTCTATTTTAAATGATTCCACAGACAAGACATCATCTAAATATAATGTACAAAAGTGCTTTGAGTGCAGCCCAACAAATCGTACTTCAAAATTTACACTATTCACAACACCTTCACTCATATTCACCTTTTCAATTTTAGTCTCAAAAGAAAGATGGCAGTTGAATGGCTGCCATTCTTGTGTTTGTTCCACAGATAGGCACATATCCTCCTTATATTTTCTTTTCTTAGCATCGGTAGACATGGTGGCGGTGGTCTCTCCTCAACCTGTTCAATAGCTTTAGTTTTCAAGTACTCAGACTTTTTTGAATTATCAGCAACTTTGTCTACAAACAGTTGGGAAGTCAAATCTACATCTATCTCCAGTTGATTATACAATTTCTTTGCAACCTCCCGATAGTTCTTTAAGTCTACCAACAACTGTACTTGAGACGCTAAAAGTTGCTTTATCATCTCTTCCAAATTGTTTGTTTGAGTTGTGGACTGCATACTTAGTTGTTGCTGCTGAAAATGTTGTTGGTTGTTCGATGATTAAATTTATGACTGATTCTGCCCCATTCAATTGTAGTAGTTTATATAATTTTTCCTTTCAGTATAGCCCACAAATAATTTTGAATCGGGATTGACAGCATACATAACTGCAATCTGACCACTTTTCCCATAAACCAACATTAAGTTGCAGTCTTCTCAACAGATAGAATAGTATCTGCATCATATTGTGAAGGTCCTATCCATGCACTTCCATCAAAATATGGAAAATAAGTCTCATGATATGGTCCCCCACAAAACAACAAGAATCGTCATCACTAGAAAACCATCTATCCCAGGCGACATCTCAAGAAGACTGAGAAAAATAAAAATAAAGAAAAAAAAAGAAACTAAAAAAACAAAAACTATTTACAAATCAATATAGAAAAACTAAAAATAAGCTAGTTGCCTAGTTACAAGTCCCCAGCAATGGCGTCAAAAACTTGGTAGCGCACATACAAGTGTGCGTGATCTTATCAAGTAGTAAAGTGGCCTTCAAAAAAACCTAAGTATCGATCTTTCATGGACTTGCGTTCGCCGACTATCCAATTCTAGTTTAACCACTTGAGGAGAGTAGTAAATAGACTTTTAGAATTATAATTGAAAATTAAACTAAACTAATGCGGAAAATAAATGACTTAGGACAATCAATGAATAGAAACCCAGGGTTAAAGCTTAAGAACAATCATACTACGCTATTGAACTTCATTCATCAATTTGCTTATCTTGGTTATTGATTTGTAGGATTAATTGCATGATCATGGTCTCCCGACCTCTAATCATTTACCTAATATGAACATTGCAACTACATCGTTGAGTGGGGATGTAATAATCCAATTAAGTCTTTTAAAGCTATCATCCTACATTAAATCAAGTAAGGCATCTAAGTGCATCCCTGTCCTAGATGCTAATTCAAATTCTTTATTTAATAAAAGAATAAAAATCATACTTTATTTATTCCCATGTTCTATCTCCGTATTCCCTCTCCCAAAATAAAAAGGTTGACAATTGATGTATTCTAAGTGTAGCTAATCCTTAAATAGTTAAATTAAGAATAAACAAACAACCAATAATGATAAGAACATTAAACAAAATTAATTCAAAACGAAAATAATCTTAGCCTTAACCCCAAAAAGAGAGTTCAGCCTTGAATGGAAATATTCATCATCCAATCCCTTAGAGTGATGATACAAACCATACAAAAACTAAATTAAAGAGTGATAAAACCTAGAAAGAAGTTAGGGTAGCCTCCAATGATGTCCCAAGTGATCTAGGGTGTTCTAAGATGATTAAAATGGAGTTTGGGACGTTATATTTATAGTATACAAGTCATAAATTGACTTGGATTGGGTTTCCACGTTGTTTTATTTCAGTTAGGCATAATTATCCAAATTTTGGGAATCACCGCCTTGCAGTGACATGCCATTTCACAAATGTCAAGAAAATCTATCAAAATCCATTATCTCGTCGCGATTTCACCGCATCACAGAGCCTCCTTGAACTCCATTATAAGCTACATGCTCCAGTTGGTCAAAAACTTAGGCCTAATCTGAATCCAGTGGTATTTTGCACGCATCAATTGGCCACTCCAACAGTCCACAAGTGCCTCATCTATTTCAAGGGTCTAAATTACATCAATTTTTGTATTGTTCTTTTGTTGAGTCATTCCGTGCCTTTTTGAGTTGTTTCCACTTAATTTGAATCTTGTATATCCTTTATATATCATCATAATCAATTCACCAAACATAATATATCATTAAAAACAACAATTTATAACTCAGAAAAACACAACATCCAAGACGGTGAACTAGAAACACGAGCTAAGCATAGGGTAAATTCATATTGAGCTTAAGCTTTTTTTTTTGCTCTTGTATTGATCCAATTGACCCTTGAACATAACCAACAAGTTTTTAAACATATAAATACATATAAATAAATAAAAAAAGTCATTAAAACACATTATAACCCAACACGATATACTAGACAACCACCTAGCTCAAGCTAGTAACACTAGTTTTTTCGGTTGAACTCTAAATGCTTCAATTGAATCAAAACTCATGTGAAAACATCATTAAACATTGTAAACATATAATTAGACACATAAATACTCATTTATATCATTATCAACACATATAGCATAAGAATCAACCTCAAAACAAGGCGAAATAGGCTAGAATAGTAGTACTAGAATGCATAAATACACCCAACATCAAAGGGTTAATAAGACCTAGTTTGAATATTGATATTTCAAGAATTACTATGATTTAAGCATCGTATGATTAGTTATATTCAAATTTTGAATCAAGATTTGATCTTTTGACCCTCAGCTTTGATGTGGAATCCACTTTACAATTTCATTACAGTTTATATTGAGCAGATGCATGATTGGTTTTCATTGTAAGCCCTTATATTAGTTTTAAAAGTGGATTTCCTATAAAATGATCATACAAATTAAAGGTAGTAGTACTTAGCAACGAGTTGGGTATGTTCACATACCCCAGAACTATGAGCCAACGTAGGTTCAAATTATAAGATTATTTCCATTTCTATATGGATGACAGTTACAGATTGTGATCACTTAGCTTAGGTTATACTCCTTGGCAAGAGTATGACACCTCTCCCCAAGGTGAGATTTTTCCATAAGGGAACTAGACGCTGGACACTATGATTTCTCACATAGTGTATGTCGGTTAAAAGAACCTCCCTACAGAAAAGAGTAAAGAATAACAGAAAAGCTTTAAGAAACTAAGTGTAAAGGCTCACAGTTTTATTCAGATATTATTTTATATAAGTCATTAGCTACTAAATTTCATCTTTCAATTTACAAATACAGAGGTGAGTCTTTTTACACTTAGTATGTATGATTTTAAAAAATAGATTTTGAGAACGATTTGAAACTAAGTGTGGTGGCTCATAGCATTCATATAGTATGTTTTGCCATTCATGATTTATGATTATAATTTTCAATTACTCAAGCCAAAGTGAGCCATTATTACTTAGCATGCATTACTGATGAGAAAGATTTATGTATTCCCTCACTATTTTACTATGAATTTCACCCCATATACTCAGTACTTTCCAGAAATACTAATCTACATATACGTCTATGTGCTATATTATCTCAAAATGTAGGTTCAGGTGCTAAGTTTTTGCAGCATGAGTGATTTTGAGCATCTACATCTACATCCCGACAGTTGGTGAGTCCTTATAATTTAGTGACCTAGTCATTCAAATTCTTTATCTTATTACTACAGTTAATTCAGTATTTTCAGTCAGTTCGAGTCAATTGGGGGCTTGTCCCAGTGTCCCTCTAGTTCTTAGTAGTAGAGGTTTGTCAGACTGGTAACTATGATTCAAATTTCTAGTGTTGATTGTTCAAACTCTTAAGTCTAATATTTTAGATATCATGTTTAGATAATTTTAGCTTAGCTCAAACAGAATTTTGTATTTTAGCTTTAATTATATATCTATATTTCTTTATTATAAGCTTCAAATTTAGTAGAAGTCTTACAGGGTTAGCTTAAGACTACTCGTAGTCTTGAGCACCGTGTGATGTCTCGGGACCTATTTTTTGGGCGTTACAAATTTAGCATCAGACTCTAAGGTTATAAGAGTCCTAGGGAGTCAGAAAAGCTGTGTTACGTAGAGTCTTGATCATGGGTGTGAAATGTGCCACATTTATGAGCAAGAGGCTACAAGACGTTTTAGGAAATCATCCATTTCTTTCATGGTCTATCTTTCTTACAGTGTCTCAATCTGATTTTGACTTGTGCTCTTATGTGACAGTTGAATATACCTCTTTGCTGAGCTAAGGCATGTAGAAATAATAACTAGCCACCCCAGTCCGCTGACCCTCTAAATGAAAATGTATCCCATGCTGAACTTCGAGCTGTCTTTTAGGCGTTAGCCTAAGATGTGACTGCCAATGTTCTGGGCAACCATCAGCCAGCATTCCCACTTCAGCAGGATGGGGATTTAGATGCAACCATGATTTGTAACTTTATGAGAATGAACCCGCCTGAGTTCTTTGGGCCAAAAGCAGGTGAAGACCCACAACTTTACTTAGCTGAGATAAGAAAAATCACCCAGATTATGCATATTATTGAGGAGGAGAGTATAGAGTTGGCATTCGATAAGCTGAAGAATATGGCGTATGATTGGGTAATTAAGTAAAAGGATGGTAGAGGTGAGAATGCAGCTCCTATGAGTGAGCAGGTGTTTCAGGATGTATTTCTAGACAAGTTTTTTCTATGTGAAATAAAAGAAGATAAGGTAGAAGAGTTTGTGAACCTGAGGCGGGAATCGATGATAGTGAAAGAGTACTGCCTTAAGTTCAATCAGTTGTCTAAGTATACCCCTGATATGATGGCGGACCCTAGGTCGAGTATGAGTAAGTTTGTTACTAGAGTATCTAATTTGGTAGTTAAGGAGTGTAGGACTATCATGCTTATAGGGAATATGGATCTTGCTAGGCTGATGATTCACGCTCAACAGATTGAGGTAGAAAAGTTGAAAAGAAGAGAGAGGGGAAATAAGAAGGCTAGAACCGGACAATTTGAGTATGGCTAAACAAAGTTTGGAGGGGAAATCGTTTGCAGTTTCAGAATCGCTTATCTATGTCAGTGCCATCTTCAGCCAGTTCTCATGCCCCAAAAGCTAGGCAAGGGCAGTAGGGTAAGACTTTTTGTAATGTCCCGATTCCCATGAACCGGAACGCCACACGGTGCTCGTGACCCCGAGGGACCACAAGCTAACCCTTCACTGATATTCGTATCTGTTCACTACATAATATAATATGATAAATGCGGAAACTGGCTAAATTTGGCCATAAGGCTCAAACATCTAAATATCCAGTACTGAAAACTAAATATCAATACATCTGTCTGAAAAGCATCTACACTGTTTGAACTGTGGAGTTGAAGGGACAATTCCCCAACTAACTCTGTCTACTAAAATCATCAAAACACTGAAATAAAATATCCTCGAATGATGAGGACTCACTGCTTCACCCACTGCTACAAGATCTGACAGCTAAATATACTCTGAATCTCGCTCTTCTGAACCTATGGTGGGAACACACCATAGCGCGAATGCATCAGTACAAAGAATGTACCAAGTAAGCAAGGATAGGGTAAGGTAAAATATATGGCTTATGCATAAACATAACAATCTGAATAATATGTATTCGCTGGAATAAACATAGATAGAAACTCTGCAGTTACCAATTTTGAAACATGTCTGATCAACAATACACAAATGGATGCATAAAGTACAACTGAAATCATCATGACACCGAATGTTACATTTTGAACGCTCACACCTGAAAATAATAATACTGACAATAAGATACTGAGTATCTGAAGCTACTAGAGCTGACATCTGTACTTATCCATGCTGAGAAATCAGATAACTGATATTACTGATATTTGAGACTGTTACTAAAACTGTGGGATTGATTATTTAACCGACATACCCCACTTACCACAAGTAGGATCAAACCTGTACCCCAGCTGGAAGGGTGTCAATACCGCGCCACGAGTAAAGACAACTGCATAGGACTCTCTACTATCAGGACCTCAAACGAGAATGGTGGGACCCTCAACTCACAGGAAAACCACCTCATCTAACCCTCTACTCGCAGTATAGATGTCTCAACCTACATTGGCGACGTAGTTCTAGAGCATAAGGATTGATACCAAGAATCAAACCCTCTATTCACAGGAATGTTCCCATCCTTAGCTCGCTCGATGCTGAATCCTACTCCTAACTGAAAGACATTTAACCGGTTCTGAACTGTACTCACTAAAGTGAATTTGTTCTCAACTTATGATACTTTATCAATATGACAGAGTTCGCTTGATTCTGTTCTCTGACAGAGTATTTCTTAATGCCACTTACTTTTAAGATAAGCTTACTATCTCACAAAATGTACAGAGGTCTGTAACGGGGTGAATTGATATGTAAGATTTCAGAGCTTCATGGCCCGATTATTCGATGAAGAATGATTTTCAAGATTACTAAGTTTTCCCAAATTTTTGAAACAAACCGGGAGTTCATTGTTCATCGCTTGATTGAGATTACCGTGAAACTGACTCGGCTCTAGACCAGCAGACTATTTCGGGCATACGTACCCCCGGCACACAATAGCATAAAATAACACAAGAAATATAACCCATACAGAACATGCCCATAGGCCATCATACACAACACATAATTGAGGACTTCACACTTAGCAAATCAAATGGCCTCATTTCTTCATATAAGCATCCAATCGAACACGTGGGGAGAATGCTCTAGGTCTACAGCAAATACTATGCACAAACATCATAGTTACCTCAACAATTCATCATGGCATTCCATCATACACGCATAACGCACCACAAATTCAAGAAAATCAACTATCCATAGAAACAAAGCATGAATTTATCTTTTAAGACCTAATGAACCACAATGCATAGTTTCCTATTCTCTTAAATAATTTGTCAAACATATGGTAGACATAAGTTAAGCATATGGATATGGCTTGAAATCATAATTTGGATAACAAACATGTCAAATACTTAAATTCTTCTTCACATAGGCATTTTAGCAATCATCTTACATGCACCATATAGGGCATAGGTTTAATGCTCAATTTCATGCACCACAACACCACCATCCTTCAACTTCAATATCCACATTTCTCAATTCACAATCCAACTCACATTTAGAAAATATTTAACATATCAATCAATAGTAGGGATATATAATTCCCGATAACAATTATCAAGTCATAACAAGGAAATAATGGATTAATAGTATAAATCAAGGCTTAACAATTTAAATCATCATATATTCATAATCAATTAATTTTGGACCTATTATGTTATAAAAATAAAATCTCTAGTCTCTTGGGTATTTTCATAAAAACCTTACATGCACTTCTTAGGCACAGGTGGATTCATCAAGATTACAAGTATTCAATCACCCATTTCATATATTTATACATCACACGCCACCATAGTTTCCACAAACATACAAAGATCCCTTCTTGGATATCACCAACGTCAACAACATAATCACCAACCATCATAAAAATACTACACACATATACTTCAACCAACACACATAATCATCCCACACATATGTCTCAACCATCATGTGAATACTACACACATACACAATGAAAATTTAGAAAGCATAATCATATACGTATATGTACACATGTATCTTGAGCATTTGAAAAAGTATTTGTGGGCTCTATGGACAAAAGGAGCCCATAGATAAACACTTGCATACCTTAGATTTCATAGCCGAAGAGATTGACAGAAGCAATTCGCAAAGCGAACCCTTGAATTGATTTCCCCCAATTGGAACCCTAACCCTAACTCCTCTTCTTATATATATATATATATATATATATATATATATATATATATATATATACATATATTTTGAGAGAGAGATATAAGAGAAATGAGAGAAAATGAATGACAATTCTCCGCTCAAAGGGGTATATAGAGAGGGTTACCATAATGGGAAATGACCAAAATACCTTTAAAAATCAATTAATGTCAAATCTGCCCTTCAGTGATCTATCCGATAGGCTAAAGTAAATTGGCCATAACCTTTTACTCCGATGTCCAAATTGGATGAAACCAATTTCATTGGAAAGAAGACTCTCAGGGATTTCCGTTGATATATAGAAGCTCACAACGTTTATTATGTACAAGGAGTTATGATCGTTTGAAGTTGAGCAAAAAAATTGCCTGGCTGCAGTATTTTTTTTCCTGCACATTTTACTGTTCACAGTTCGATCGAATTGGTCGTAGTTTGATCAGAATGGTCATAACTCATCGCTCGATTGTCCGTTTTGGATGATCCACATGTCATTGGAAAGATTATTAAATGCTCTACAAAATGGTGGGTCGAAATCCAACAAATGACACACAGAAAAATTATAAATCATTCTCAAAGATAGGATCCTGACACATTTACGCACAAAATTTCAACGAAAAAATTTTTTAGGGTATTACATCATCTCCCCTTTGGAAACATTCGTCCTCGAATGTGAAGGACAGATCAATAACAATAATCGACTTGGTTTATTCAAGACAGCAACACATCTCAAAACATAACCACACGATTGAAGCAATCAATACTCTGTGTACTTTCACTAGTCATGCACATCTATCGCATAAAACATTTAACAACCGACTCATGGGTAAATTTTCACAACATACATGCATCCCAGATGCACAGAATCATAACCCAACCAATCTCTTTAAAACATATTCAAACATGCCCACAATTCGTGTTTCTTTCTATTGAACGTGCATATTAAATATGAATATACCTAATATACCAAGTTCTCGAAAGCATAACTAGAAATGCAACGAACGATGAGGTTAACATCATAGAAAGAGCATGGACATGCAATTATTATAACATTATGGGGTATCTCCCCCTTGGGACCCAAGGTCCCTCTAGACATATTTCAATGAAATAAGAATTGGTTGGGAACTGTCTCCCTTTACTGCTTTTCCATACCCACTGGCACCACTACCAGATTTTGAGGGCCTGACTTGTCACTTTCTCTATCATCCTTTTCTCAGCTTTAAGTCATCATCAGACACTTTTGAACAATTTGCTAAACCCCGAAATGAACTACAACCAATGTACTCTAGAGTCTGAGGCACAACGGTGGACAAAATGATAACTTAATTCATCCAGAAAAACGACACTTGAAAACATAAATTCAATACCAATGCTAAGGAGTGTAGGACTATCATGCTTATAGGGGATATGGATCTTGCTAGGCTGATGATTCACGCTCAATAGATTGAGGTAGAAAAGTTGAAGAGAAGAGAGAGGGGAAATAAGAAAGCTAGAACCGGACAATTTGAGAATGGCTAGTCAAAGTTTGGAGGGGAAATCGTTTGCAGTTTCAGAGTCGCTCATCTATGTCAGTGCCATCTTCAGCCAGTTCTCATGCCCCCAAAGCTAGTCAAGGGTAGTAGGGTATGACTTTTTGTAATGCCCCGATTCCCATGTACCGGAATGCCACACGGTGCTCGTGACCCCGAGGGACCACAAGCTAACCCTTCACTGATATTCGTATCTGTTCACTACATAATATAATATGATAAATGCGGAAACTGGCTAAATCTGGCCATAAGGCTCAAACATCTAAATATCCAGTACTGAAAACTAAATATCAATACATCTGTCTGAAAAGCATCTACACTGTTTGAACTGTGGAGTTGAAGGGACAATTCCCCAACTAACTCCGTCTACTAAAATCATCAAAACACTAAAATAGAATATCCTCGGATGATGAGGACTCACTGCTTCACCCACTGCTACAAGATCTGACAGCTAAATATACTCTGAATCTTGATCTTCTGAACCTATGGTGGGGAACACACCATAGCGCGAATGCATTAGTACAAAGAATGTACCGAGTATGCAAGGATAGGGTAAGGTAAAATATAAGGCTTATGCATAAACATAACAATCTGAATAATATGTATTCGCTGGAGTAAACATATATAGAAACTCTGCAGCTACCAATTTTGAAACATGTCTGATCAACAATACACATATGGATGCATAAAGTACAACTAAAATCATCATAACACTGAATGTTACATTTTGAACACTGTCACCTGAAAATAATAATACTGATAATAAGATACTGAGTATCTGAAGCTACTAGAGCTGACATCTGTACTTATCCATGCTGAGAAATTAGATAACTGATATTACTGATATTTGATATTCAAATTCACCAACTCTGGAACACTGAACATCTGAATCTGAGATCAACCCTCTTCTAGTAGGAAGTCTCTAGAACACTGAACAACGGAATCTGAGATAACCCTCATATAGCAAGAAGTCTCTAGAATACTGAATAACTGAATCTGAGATCAACCCTCATCTAGCAGGAAATCTCTATACTCAATGATAATGATAATGGGTAAATAAGTTCGAGAGAAACCCTCATCTCGCAGGAAGTCTCTCTACTCAATGATAATGATAGCAATACTAAAAGGCCTGTATCTGATAGCCTCAACTTCTGCACATTAACTGAGTTCTTTTTTGAGACTGTAATTGAAACTGTGGGAGTGATCATTTAACTGACATGCCCTACTTACCACAAGTGGGATACAACCTGTACCCCAATTGGAAGGGTGTTAATACCGCGCCACCAGTAAAGACAACTGCTTAGGACCCTCTACTATCAGGACCTTAAACGAGAATGATGGGACCCTCTACTCTTAGGAAAACCACCTCATCTAACCCTCTACTCGCAGGATAGATGTCTAAACCTACGCTGGCAACGTAGATCTGGAGCATAAGGATTGCTACCAGGAATCAAACCCTCTACTCGCAGAAATGTTCCCATCCTTATCTCGCTCGGTGCTGAATCCTACTCCTAACTGAAAGACATTTAACCGGTTCTTCACTGTACTCAACTAAACTAAATCTGTTCTCACATTATGATACTTTATCAATATGACAGAGTTCTCTTGATTCCGTACTCTGATAGAGTAAGTCTAAATGCCACTAACTTTTAAGATAAGCTTACTATCTCACAAAATGTACAAAGGTCTGTAACGGAGTGAATTGATATGTAAGATTTCAGAGCTTCATGGCCCGATTATTCGATGAAGAATGATTTTTGAGATTACTGAGTTTTCTCCAAGTTTTGAAACTAACTAGGAGTTCATTGTTCATCGCTCGATTGAGATTACCGTAAAACTGACTCGGCTCTAGATCAGCAGACTACTTCGGGCATATGTACCCCTAGCACACAATAGTATAAAGTAACACAAGAAAGATAACTCATACACAACATGCCCATAGGTCATCATACGCAACAGATAATTGAGGACTTCACACTTAGCAAATCAAATGGCCTCATTTCTCTGTATAAGCATCCAATAGAACACGTGGGGATCATTCTTTGGGTCCACAGCAAATACTACGCACAAACATCATAGTTACCTCAACAATTCATCATGGTATTCCATCATACACCCACAACGCACCCCAAATTCAAGGAAATTAACTATCCATAGGAACAAAGCATTAATTTATCTTTTAAGACCTAATGAACCACAATGTATAGTTTCCTATTCTCTTAAATATTTTGTCAAACATATGGTAGATATAAGTAAAGCATGTGGATATGGCATGAAATCATAATTTGGATAACAAACATGTCAAATACTATCATCTTACATGCACCATTTAGGGCATAGGTTTAATTCTCAATTTCATGCACCACAACACCATCATCCTTCAACTTCAACATCCACATTTCTCAATTCATAATCCAACTCACATTTAGAAAATATTTGACATATCAATCAATAGTAAGGATACATAATTCCCAATAACAATTATCAAGTCATAAAAAAGAAATAATGGAATAATAGTATAAATCAAGGCTTAACAATTTAAATCATCATATATTCATAATCAATTAATTTTGGACCTATAATGTTATAAAAATAAAATCTCTAGTCTCTTAGGTATTTTCACGAACACCTTACATGCACTTCTTAGGCATAGGTGGGTTCATCAAGATTACCAGTATTCAATCACCCATTTCATATATTTATACATCACACACCACCATAGTTTCCACAAACATACAAAGATCCCTTCTTGGATATCATCAACTTCAACAACATAATCACCAACCATCACACAAATACTACACACATATACTTCAACCAACACACATAATCATCCCACACATATATCTCAACCATCATGTGAATACTACACATATACACAACGAAAATTTAGAAAGTATAATCATATATGTATTTGTACACATGTATCTTGAGCCTTTGAAAAAGGATTTGTGGACTCTATGGATGAAAGGAGCCCATAGATAAACACTTGCGTACCTTAGATTTCGAAGCCGACAAGATTGATGGAATTAATTCGCGCAGCGAACCCTTGAATCGTTTTTCCCCCAATTGGAACCCTAACCCTAACTCCTCTTCTTCTATATATATATATGCATATATTTTGAGAGAGAGAGATATAAGAGAAATGAGAGAAAATGAATGACAATCCTCGGCTCAAAGGGGCTATATATAGAGGGTTACCATAATGGGAAATGACCAAAATACCTTTAAAAATTAATTAATGTCAAATCTGCCCTTCAGTGATCTATCCGATAGGCTAAAGTAAATTGGCCATAACTTTTTACTCCGATGTCCAAATTGGATGAAACCAATTTTATTGGAAAGAAGATTCTCAGGTATTTCTGTTGATATATAGCATCTCACATAGTTCATTATGTACAAGGAGTTATGATTATTTGAAGTTGACCAAAAAAATTGCCTGACTGCAGTATTTTTTTTCCTGCACATTTTACTGTTCACAGTTCGATCGGAATGGTCGTAACTCATCGCTCGAGTGTCCGTTTTGGATGATCCACATATCGTTGGAAATCTTATTCTATGCTCTATGAAATGGTGGGTCGAAATCCAACAAATGACACACAGAAAAATTATAAATCATTCTCAAAGATAGGATCCCGACACATTTACGCACAAAATTTCAACGAAAAAAATTTTCAGGGGTATTACACTTTTTTGTACAGATCTCAGAATAGTGTGAGTGGAAAACCCAGTTATCTTTCATGTACAAAGTGTGGTAAGAATTATCTTGATGAGTGTTTGTTGGCATAGAAAGGTTTTTATGGTTGTGTACGTTGGGACATAGAATTAAAGAGTGTCCTCATGCTAAGCAGGGAAACAGGGATGTTCGTTCCCAGACTCAAGCCAGTAGCGCACCAGCTCCTCTAGGTCGGCCTGTCCCTCCTCAGGGTGCATCATTCAATACTGGTGGTGGTCATCACCAGAATTAATTTTATGTTTTACCACCTCGTCGGGAGCAGGAGAGTTCACAAATATTGTTACTGGTATTCTTCGTGTCTTTCATCTTGATGTTTATGTGTTTTTAGACCCCGGGTCAAATCTCTCTTATGTGACCCCACTAGTTGCAGTAAATTTTAAAGTAGGTCATGGAAAGCTTCCTAACCCCTTCATAGTTTCTACCTCAGTGGGTGAGTCAATTATTGTCGAACCAGTCTATAGAAAGTGTCCTATTACTGTCCTTCATAAGATCATGTTAGCAAACTTAATAGAGCTAGATATTGTCGACTTTAATATTTTTCTGGGTATGGATAGGCTCTATTCCTATTATGCATCTATAGATTATCGTACCCGACATGTGAAGTTTCAGTTTCCAGATGAGCCAGTCTTTGAGTGGAAAGGTAATTCAGTGTATCCCAAGAGTCATTTCATATCCTATCTTAAAGCAAGAAAGTTGATATCGAAAGGGTGTATCTATCATCTAGTTTGAGTCAAAGACACTAAGTCTGAGGCTCCAACAGTTTAGTCAGTCCGTGTAGTTAATGAGTTTCTTGAAAGTTTTCTTGAAGATTTGCTAGGGGTACCTCCCGATAGGGAAATAGAATTTGGTATTAACCTTTTTCTAGATACTTAGACCATCTTCATACCTCTATATCGTATGGCTTCAGCTGAGCATAATAAGTTAAAATAACAGCTTAAATACCTTTAGATAAAGGCTTTATAAGGCCCATTGTCTCTCCATGGGGAGCTCCTATCCTATTTGTGCAAAAGAAAGATAGTTTTTTGTGAATGTGCATTGACTATCGTCAGCTAAATAAAGTTCCAATCAAAAACAAATATCCTCTTCCTAGGATTGATGACTTATTCAACAAACACCAGGTTGCAAGTTACATCTCCAAGATAGAGCTTAGGCTTAGAGTAACGGAATGTGATATTTCACAGACAGCTTTCAGAACCCGTTATGGTCATTTTAAGTTTCTAGTCATATCCTTCGGGTTGACAAATGCCCCAGTAGCCTTTATGGACTTGATGAACAGAGTGTTCAAATAGTATTTGGACACGTTTTTCATAGTCTTTATCGATGATATTCTTGTGTATTCTCGTAGTGAGGATGACCAAGCAAACCATCTAAGAATTGTGTTGCAAACTCTTAGAGATCACAAGTTGTTTGCCAAATTCAGCAAATATGAATTTTGGCTAAGATCAGTAGCTTTCCTAGATCATATTACTTCCAGTGATGGCATTAAAGATGATCCCCAAAAGACAAAAGTAGTAAGAAACTGGCCTAAACCTATCTCTCCGTCAGACATCAGAAGTTTCTTGGGCTTAGCTGGATATTACAAACATAATATTAAAGGGTTTTCTTTTATTGTATCCCCTATGTCTAGATTAACTCAGAAGAAAGTTAAGTTTCAGTGGTTAGATTCCCGTGAGAAGAGTTTTCGGGAGTTGAAGACTCGACTCACTTTAGTTTTAGTTTTAGCGCTACCTGATGGTACAGATGAATTTTTTGTCTATTGTGGTACTTCTAAAATCGGTCTGGGTTATGTTTTGATGCAGAGAGATAAGGTTATAGCCTATGCCTCTAGAAAACTTAAGCCTTAGAAAAAGACCTACCCTACCCATGACCTTGAGCTAGCTGATGTGGTGTTTGCATTAAAAATTTGGAGAAACTATCTTTATGCGGTGTATGTTGATGTATTCAGGGATCACAGAAGCTTTCAATATGTATTTACTCAGAGGGAGTTAAATCTTCATCAGAGAAGGTGGTTAGAATTGTTGAAGGATTATGATATGAGTGTTTTGTATTATTCGCGCAAGGACAATGTAGTGGCAGATGCACTTAGTAGACTGTCTATGGGCAGTGTGGCTCGTATGGAAAGTGATAAGAGAGAATTAGTTTGGGAAGTTCACCGGTTAGCTAGATTGTGTGTGAGGTTGGTTGAATCAGCTGAGGGGAATGTTTGGATTCATAGTAGTCCAGAATTTTCCCTAGTTTCTGAAGTGAAAGATAAGCAGGATAAGGATTCTAGTTTAGTCAAACTGAAGGGTTTAGTTAAAGACCAAAAGGTAGAGGTTTTCTCCCAAGGGGGAGATAGTGTGCTGAGATACCAAAGTAGAATGTCTATGCCATGTGTTAACGATTTAAGATAGTGGATTATGGTAGAAGTATATGGTGCACGTTACTCAATGCATCTAGGAGCCACCAAGATGTACAACGATTTACGAGAAGTTTATTGGTGGAATGGTATAAAGAAAGATATCAAAGAATATGTAGCCAAGTGTGCAACTTGTCAACAGGTTAAGGTAGAGCATCAAAGACCTGGTGGAACATTACAGGAGTTTGGTATTCCCACTTGGAAGTGGGAAGAGGAGAACATGGACTTTGTGATAGGGTTACCCCATTCACATCGACAGCATAATTTAATTTGGGTTATTGTAGAAAGATTGACCAAATCAGCCCACTTCTTGCCAATTCATACGTCCTACACAGCTGAAGATTATGCTAAGCTATATATTAGAGAGTTTGTTAGATTGCACGGAATTCCCTAATCCATCATTTCAGATAGGGGTACTTAGTTTACCTCTCAGTTTTGGAAAGCCTTTTAGAAGGGTCTTGGTACCCAAGTTCATCTCAGTTCAGCTTTTCATCCGCAAACAGATGGTCAGACAGAGAGGACCATTCAGACCTTAGAGGATATGTAAAGGGAATATGTTCTTAATTTCAAAGGCAGTTGGGATGACCACTTGTCATTGATCGAGTTCGCCTATAGTAAATGTTACCATTCTAGTATTTGGATGGTGATAACACTCAAATTACACCTCTCTTACAAGAGAGTAAGCGGTCGTTGTCAAATATATAATCCAACTAGGTTGGGGTAGAATCCCACAGGGAATATGGTGTTAATTAAGTTGTATGCAGATTAGTTGACTTTTAATCGTTCATTTCCGTAAAATAAATAGAGGGATTTGATTCAGTTCACAAATTAATGGTTTTAGCTTAACAAGATGAAATATGTGTAGTAGTATTCAAATTCGGAGAAATAGCAAGCTAGGGTTATGTCGACCTTGTAGTTTTCAATACATTCTAACTATGGTCTTTACAAATTCATACATGCATCGTGTTTACAGAGAAACGTATTGTATTTAACAACATAATCCTAGTATTTCTCAACCATCAAGGACTAATTCACTTTAGATCTCTCGAATCAAAAGTGTTTACCAAAAACAATACGAAATCTCCAAGTAGTTAATCCTGCTAAGGAATGAACTTATAAAATAGGGGTTGGTAATCCTATTTTCTTGTCACTACTATCTTTTACGAACATCAACCTTTCTTTCGAACAAGTTGTGTTTTAAGGCATATACTCTATGTTTGCAACCACGAGAATTCAAGATAAAAGAGAGTATGATATAAACAAATCAATGCATAATGAATTCAAAATCCAAAGTGATAGTATGCTACAAGGCTTCCATAACCCTAACTAATAAACTTAGCTACTGAAGAATAAAATGAAATCACAATAGAAATATTCATCATACCAAAAACTAGAAGACAATCTTGGTGTGCAAATAGTGAAACAAGAGAGAAACGTTTTTATCTCTCCACCCTAGGCCGTTATTCCCTTCTCAGAATACTACAGAATAATTCAATAATGAATAAAAATTCAGCATTAAGCCTTTTAATAATCTTTTCTCTCATAACTGTCTTCTAAGTCCCTGAACTAATTATAAATGACAAACTAGTCTTGAACATAGTTTCTAGGCGCCATATTTGGTCCAGATTGCTACTCTCTCTTGTGTCATATGCCATCCGCATTCCATAGTCCCATAATGTCTTCATCTACCTTATTAATACCTGAAATCATGCTAATCACATCTGTTAGCTCAATTACATAGAAGTAGAGTAAAAACATAAGAAACTAGGCACTTTGTTCTCTAAACGTTGCTAAATATGGATAAATTATGGTGCTTAGGCATATAAATACACCTAAAGTCACCACCCTACACTTAAATCTTTGTTCGTCCTCGAACAACATATCTATTTATGCATACTACACAAGCCTTAGCACCCACAAAGGAAAATAAGATGCTCAAATAGGCTCACACAACAATTATGAACAAGAAGTAGCTTCAGGAATCATTCCTAGATACAACCTACCCTCAAGAATAGACTCACTAAGTTGGCAATTTCATGCATATCGTTCAAGAAAAGAAATCATATAAATTACCCAACCTTCATTAACCATGTTCCCTCATAATAAGAGAGTTACCCATAATCACTCACAATCATGCAATTTCTAACAAAATGGGTACAAGAATCAAGTTACGCTCACTCTCACAAAGAATTCTCAAATTACACCTGATAACCATATGCTTTCCCTTAGTGTAATACTCCACTAATATCAGAATGCTAAGATTAGGATCAAATAGGTCTTTTACAGGTTGTAATGCAGGCTAAAGGATGGGTAGGAACTATTTTGGCCAGAAATAGTGACTATCTTCCCTAAGCGCTTTAATACACTACATTATGCAATTAAGATCTATCTCTAACAACCAATTTCCACTTCTCCTATCTTTACAGATTTTCACCCCAACTCGTTAAGCTTAATTAATAACACTATGGTGGGAGTATGCAACCCTTTCAAATATTTTTTGGCACCCTTTTCACGTTACGCACCCCTATAATAGCCACCCTCAACTTAAGCAATTTACCTTAGTAGAGGTGCACAGTGTCCAAGAAGGACCAGGACTAAAATAGGTTCATTTTAATATGTCTGAGATAAAATTTTGAACTTTTTCAACAATTTTAGCTACTCCCAACCACATCAATTACTCACGCCAATAACTAGACTTTGGGGCATCAATTTTACCTTTTTCCTCTTATTGTCAAACTCCTAACTCAAATTACGGTCTATTAAAGAACGGAGTAGGCTACATATGAGGCTAACAAAAGAACAAGCTAAAGGCTCAACTGGGCAAGCTAAGATAATGTACAAAGGTAGGTCAAAAGAAGGTATGAACAATGGCTATCAAAGAAATGCCTAAATCATCTCCTAAACTCACAATCTTTATTTTGCTTTGCATACACACCAGGCAAGTTCTAGCATCAGTTGCAATAAGGAATATACAACAGTCTTACATACTCATGGCACATGGTTAACTCAATTAGGAGCATTATAGATTCTCCACTAAATAATTACATGAATCCAATTAAAACCAACAATCACAACAAGAGTTACAACTAAAGCCTAGGTGTTTCAAACATAATGATCTATCACATACTTATGTTATAACGTCATGTGATCCACAAGAGGAGTTACATGTAACTAAAAGACTACTTTTATCTTAAGACGATCATCATCCATCCATCATCGAGAAAAGCACCTAATTATAACTAAATAACTAAAAAATGAACAAAATAACTAATCCTATCCAGAAGTATACTAAGGAGAAGGTCCTATTTTCTTACAAAACAAGTAGCAAAGTAACCAGCCACCCCACGCTTAAGCTCAGCACTGTCCCCAGTGCAAATAACAAGATAAAGAACCTGGATAGTAGTACTTATCATCCACATTAGGAGTCATGCCACCTGCATGGAGATCATCATTGGAGCCATTTTTCCAGTATTCATCCTATTATCCACGTCAGACATACATAATGAAACTAACTATAATTAAGATAAGGGTGATAAAGTCATCACCCCACACTTAATTTGTTAGTATCAACCAATAAGTGTTATTGTCGGGTACTCAGACTTCGCCGACATACACTTTGACATGGTGCATCAACATTAGTCATAATATAATTCACTCACTTCAATTCCCCCAATTCTATTTCAATGAAATACTTTTTTGAACAAACTAAAGCCCTACACTTTCAACCATACCAAGATATACAAAATTTCATCACTTCCACAACATCACCATGGCAAGAATTTAATTCGTAATTCTTAAGAAATCAATTAATTATAACATAGAGTCACAATAACTAAGGATTAAAAAGTAAAACTTACCTCGAAGATGGAAGATTAGTGAAGGACAAAGAGAATGGTGAGAGCTCAATATTAGGCATCTTAAGGGTGAAATAAGGATGAATTTGGGCATTTAGGGTGTGAAGTCTATTTGAAGAATGAAAATCTGGGTCGGGTTAACCCAAGTTAAAGTTAGAAGTCGGGTTTTAGGCTTATTTGGACTAAGTGTGCGACGCATTCCTACTCGCACACACTTAAGTGTGCGGCGCATTGTTCATAGCATTGTTGAGGTAGCAAGCATTTGTGAAGAAGTATGCGACGCATACCCTATCGCACAGATTTAAGAGTACAGCATATAGGGTATCGCACACTTGAGGCAGTGAGAATATACGGAGAAGTAGGCAACGCATATCTCATTGCACATGTTAAAGTATGCGACGCATAAGTTATCGCACACATCAAGGTATGTGGTGCATTATGTGTCGCATAGCTGGTCCAATGAGCATGTGCAATGGGATGTGTGATGTATTCTTGGTCAGAAAAATCCATACCGCGGGGCCTTTACCCCCGCACACTCATCGAGGTCAGTGGTGGGCTTCGTGATCTCCCAAACCCAGTTTCTTGAAAATCATCAATGGCATAATATTTATACTTGCCCCAAGATCACAAAGGGCCTTTTCAAACATTAGCAATCCAATCGTACATGGAACAGTAAATGCTCTCGGATCATCTTTCTTTTGAATAATAGATCTTGTAGCAATAGCACTACAATGATGAAGATTGTCTACCATTTCATAGCTCACAGTCCTTTTCTTCATCAACAGGTCTTTCATAAACTTAGCATATCCAGGCATCTATTCCAGTGCTTCAACTAAGGGCACATTCACTGTAAACTGCTTCAACATAGCCATGAATTTGCTAAACTTGCCATCATCTTCTTTCTTCTTTAATTATTATCGAAATGAGGGTGGTGCCCTTGAGATTTCAGTTGGAACAACTTCTACCTCTTTTCTTATACCTTTCTCCATATTACTAACATGTTTCTACTTAGGTGGTTGTTCTATTTCTGCACTCTTCTTTTCTGAACCTCCCAACTTCACAGGCACCACTGGAGATTCATCAACCATCTCCTAATCTATTTCGACCTCATCAGTATAAAAGGATGCTCCTAAACCTAGACTAGATAACATCTTACCGCTCCTACTGGTAATGTCCATACATGATCCATCAGTCCTTGGATTCTGAACTGTATCACTTGGTAGAGTCCCATTCTGTCTTTGGTTGAATGTTGTGGATAATTGGCTCATCTGCTGCTCCAATTGTTTAATAGCGATTGAGTGCAAATTTACTAGTTGACTCATGGAAGATATGTCACTCTTTATTGTAGTCACCCCAAAATTGGTCGCCTCAACTCCTTGTAATAGTTTCTCCATCATGTCCTCCATGGACATTTTGCCTGAACTGGTGGCAGCATTATCACGGCTTCCAAGAGGTACATACAGTCCACTCCTGTCACTTTTATTCTTCCAATCTCCTTAAAGGTTCCAACCTTGGTTTCCTTGACCGCCGGTTCGGAAACCCCCCTGGTTATACAAATAGTTAGCCTTTTCCTGAGTGTTTGATTCAGCTCCCTTACCATGGGACCCCACAGCTCTTACCTTTTCTATATTCCCTGATAGCAAATGTTTTGTGAGCAGATCTATCTGGGTTTTTATGTGAGCCATATCCTGATCACGCTCCTCTTCTCTCCTATGCTGCTCTGCTGATATTACACTAGACCCAGTATTACTTACTACCACAGAATCTCTGGTATGCCAAGCTTTACTTATCTTAGTCATTTTTTCTAACATGTCTGAAGCCTC
This sequence comes from Capsicum baccatum var. pendulum, assembly GCA_030864225.1. NCBI lineage: Eukaryota > Viridiplantae > Streptophyta > Magnoliopsida > Solanales > Solanaceae > Capsicum > Capsicum baccatum. The sequence goes on from CM061550.1 coordinate 166,743,610, forward strand.
AGTAAAGGTGAGCTCCATAAAACCTCCTCCTACAGCATTATCCACTATTGTCTTTGTAAGTGAGTTCAAAGCTCTGTAGAGTATTTCTATCAAATGTTCATCAGTCATCTTATGGTTTGGGCATTGCGTCAACTTCTTTTTAAACCTCTTCCTAGTCTCATGCAAATATTTATTAGCCAATTGCCTAAAGTTTCTGATCTCGTCCCTCAACTGTAACATTCTGGAGGGCGGAAAGAACCTTTCTAGGAAAGCTCCTTTCAATTGCCTCCAGTTTATTATAGAATCAGGAGTCAGCTCATTTAACCACATAACTGTCTCTCCAGACAGAGATAGTGGGAACAATCTTAAATGAATAGTATTTTGTCCCACTCTAGGATTATCAAATGACTTACAAATACTGATGAAATTCACCAAACGTAGATTTGGATCATCACCAGGTAATCCACCAAAGAGTCCTTTCAGATTAAGCAGCTAGATCATAGTACTGGTGATGTTGAATTTCACCCCAGGAGCTAGTGGTGGTAGAATGATTGCCCTTATTGAACTAGTTCCATCTAAATTGTCCTCAGGTACAACTACCCCTGTTGCACGCCTCTTATTAGCTGGGTTAATTAAATCATCATCTCCCAGGTACTCTTCATCTAGATCAAGTACCCGACCTGGGTTATTTGTATTCTGTAGATTTAATTGAGCATTAGCCAAAGCTGCTAATCTTTCAGCCTCCTGTTGGTTAGCCATTCTTTTAATGAGATAAGGTTTAGGATTTAAGGGTAATAATGGTTCTCCTGAACTTCTAGTTCGTGGAATAAACAACAATGAGCCTGTAATAAACAAAAACAACAAATAACATAAAATAAGGAAACTTGACTAACAGTCAATTAATACACATAAACTCAATCGACAACCATACTCCCCGGCAACGACGCTATTTTTAATAACGCTTAAATTACATCTCTCTTACGAGAGAGTAAGCGGTCATTGTCAAATATATAATCCAGCTAGGTTGGGTCGAATCCCACAAGGAATATGGTGATAATTAAGTTGTATGCAGATTAGTTGACTTTTAATCATTCGTTTCCATAAAATAAATAGGGGGGATTTGATTCAGTTCACAAATTAATGGTTTCAGTTTAACAAGATGAAATATGTGTAGTAGTATTCAAATTCAGAGAAATAGCAAGCTAAGGTTATGTCCACCTTGTAGTTTTCAATACATTCTAACTATGGGCTTTACAAATTCATACATGCATCGTGTTTACAGAGAAACGTATTGTATTTAACAACATAATCCTAGTGTTTCTCAACCATCAAGGACTAATTCACTTTAGTTCTCTCGAATTAAAAGCGTTTGCCAAAAACAATACGAAATCTCCAACTAGTAAATTCTGCTAAGGCATTAACTTATAAAATAGGGGTTGGTAATCCTATTTTCTTATCACTACTCTCTTTTCCAAACATCAACCTTTCTTTCGAACAAGTTGCTTTTTAAGGCATATCCTCTATGTTTGCAACCACGAGAATTTAAGATAAGCGAAGAGAGTATAATATAAACAAATCAATGCATAATGAATTCAAAACCCAAAGTGATAGATTGTATGCTATAAGGCTTCCATAACCCTAACTAATAAACTTAGCTACTCATGAATAAAATGAAAATCACAATAGAAATACTCATCATACCAAAAACTAGAAGACGATCTTGGTGTGCAAATAGTGAAACAAGAGAGAAATATTTTTCTCTCTCCACCCTAAGCCGCTATTCCCTTCTTAGAATACTATAGAATAATTCAATAATGAATAAAAATTCAGCATTAAGACTTTTAATAATTTTCTCTCATAATTGCCTTCTAAGCCCCTGAACTAATTATAAATGACAAAATAGACTTAGACATAGTTTTTAGGCACCACATTTGGTGCAGATTGCTACTCTCTCTTGTTTCATATGCCATCCACACTCCATAGTGCCATAATGTCTTCATCTACCTCATTAATACCTGAAATCATGCTAATCACATCGGTTAGCTCAATTACAAAGACAGAGTAAAAACATAAGAAACTAGGCACTTTGTTCTCTAAACATAGCTAAAATATGGATAAATTATGGTTCTTAGGCATATAAATACACCCAAGATCAGATGGCCCCATTTGAGGCTCTGTATGGGCAGAGAAATAGATCACTTGTTGGTTGGTTTGAAGTGGGTAAGGCCGCATTGATTGGGCTAGATATGGTATTTGAAGCCATGGAGAAAGTTCAATTGATTCGAGAGAGATTAAAAACATCTCATATTTTTCAGAAATCTTATGCAGACGTAAGAAAAAGAGATCTTGAGTTTGAAGTAGATGATCTTGTGTACTTGAAGGTTTCACCCATAAAGGGGGTGAAGATATTTGGCAAAAAGGGGAAGCTTATTCCCCGATATGTAGGTCTCTACAGGATTTTGAGTCGTGTGGGGATGGTAGTGTATGATCTTGAGCTACCTGTAGACTTATCATCAGTTCTCCCAGTGTTCCATGTATCCTTATTAAAGAAGTGCATGGACGATTCAGCTGTTGTAGTCCCTCTAGAAAGCATAGATATTTAGAATAGCCTCTCATACGAAGAACTTCTAGTAGAGATTCTTGATCACCAGATCCGTAGACTAAGGAACAAAGAAGTTCCCTTAGTCAAAGTTCTGTGGAGAAATCAGTCTATTGAGGGTGCTACTTGGGAAGCAAAAGCAGATATGTGAACCAAGTATCTTCACCTCTTCTCCACAAACTCAGATTCAGCCTAAGGTAATAATTTTCCTTAACGCAATTCTTTTCCAGTCTCAATTTCAGCCATGTGATTATCTTCATGTCAAGTTATGCATTCACAAATTAGTTTAGACGCTCGGTATGATTTAGATTCAGTCACGTAGTTTTATTTCAGTAGAGCATACTAGTATATAGCCTCAGTTCCTCAGTATCCTATATTTAACTAGTCTCATTTGAGGACGAATATTCTCGAGGGGAGATATTGTAATACCCCATACTTTTCCTAGTCTCGTTTATCTCCTAGTGTGTCAAGGGTCAACTTTTAAAATGCATAACTCTTGATACATGTAGAATTTTCTAGCTCTATACATACCAAATTATAGATAATTGAGTTATCTTTCCAATGATACCAATTTTACTTAAATCTGATACTCGGTTGAGAAGTTATGGCATTTTTAGTGAAAATGGTAGTCCACCATGATAGCATCGCATCGTGGTGATGTGCGGATTTGCAATTGTCCATTTTCCAGTGAAGCACCGTAATTATGTTGCATCGCAGTTAAGCCTAAATCTCGTTCGTCCCTTTTTGGTAGCCCACCGTGATTGGCCAGTGTCTGATTGTCCAGTGTCGTGCTAGAAATCACGATGGATCATAGTACCGCTGTGGAGTGAAAAATGGCACTCCTCCTTTTCCAATGACGCAACGTGATTACGCCGCATCACGCTAGAGCCCAAAGTGGTACTCGTCCCTTTTCCAGTAAGCCATCGCGGTGGAGCGCAAAATTGGGATTCCTAGTTTTGAATTAAATTTTCCAAGCCCCCAAATATTGAAAAACACAAGATTAAACCTATCCTAAGCCTAATATGCTCAATATTCATAAAAGTTCTCTCCAAGAAACCCTAGAACTTCAAATCTTAAACCTCAAGAAATCCAAATTCCACACTCTTTTTCCAAGATAACCCAAAATTCAAGATTTCCAATTCAAGATCTTCTAGAAATAATCTTCAAGAGTAGAAATAGGAACTCAAAGTTCAAGTTTCTTCATCCATTCATTAATTATTTCAACAAAAATAATTCTTTCATCCTTGTATCCAAAATTAGTTTCACATGAATTTACATGAGTTTCAAATTAAGGTTCATACCCAAATATTTCTTTTTAAAGATTATGAGATTACAAGTGATTTAGATGTTGAATTGTATGTCTACTTTCGTATTTTTATGCATATGACATTAATTTTCAGATTTAGGATTGAATTATCAATATTTTCATTATTTAGCATGAACTTATGATGATTTGACATGAATTTGATGCATGGGTTACCAAGCCCTAATTTGAATATTAATACTTCAAGATTTAGTATGCTTTAAGCATCCTATGATTAGTTATATTCAAATTACGAATCAAGATTTGATTGTTTATCCTCAACTTAGATATGGAATCCACTTTCAACTTTATTACAGTTTATATTGAGTAGATGCATGATTGGTTTTTATTGTAAACCCTTATATTAGTTTTAAAAATGGATTTCCTACAGAATGAGAATACAAATTAAATAGGGTAGTAATTAGCACTGAGTTGGGTATGTTCACATGCCCCAGAACTACAAGCCAACGTGGGTTCAGATTATTAAATTATTCCCATTTCTATGTGGATGATAGTTGCAGATTATGATCATTTAGCTTAGTCTATACTCCTTGGCAAGAGTATGACGCCTCACCCCAATGTGAGGTTTTCCCATAAGGGAACTAGACGTTGGATACTATGATAGCTTACATAGTGTATGTCGGTTAGAAGAGCCTCCCTACAGAAAAGAGTAAAGAATAAAAGAAAAGCTTTTAGAAACTAAGTGTAAAGGCTCACGATTTTATTCAGATATTATTTTATATAAGTATTAGCTACTAGATTTTAGCTTTTGGTTTACAAATACAAAGGTGAGTTCTTTTATACTTAGCATGTATGATTTTAAAAAATAGACTTCAAGCACGGATTTAGAACTAAGTGTGGTGGCTCACAGCATTTATATAGTATGTTTTACCATTCATGATTTATGATTATAACTTTCAATTACTCAAGCCAAAGTGAGCCATTATTACTTAGAATTCATTATTTATGAGAAAGATATATGTATTCCCTTTCTATTTTACTATGCATTTGACCCTCATATACTCAGTACATTCTAGAAGTACTGATCCACACATACGTCTATGTGATACATTGTCTCATAATGTAGGTTTGGGTGCTCAGTTTGAGCAGCGTGGGTGATTTCGAGTATCTTTATCTACATCCCGACAGTTGGTTAGTCATCATAGTTTGGGGACCCAGTCATTCAGATTTTCTAGCTTATTCTAGTAATTGATTCAATATTTTCAATCAGTTCGAGTCAGTTGGGGGCTTGTCCCAGTGGCTTTCTAGTTGTTATAGTAGAGGCTTGTCAGACTGCTAGTTATGATTCAGATTTCTAGTGTTGATTATTCATACTTTTAAGTCTAGTATTTTCAGATATCATGTTCAGATAATTTCATCTTAAATCAAATAGAATTCTGCATTTTAGCTTTGATTATATATCTATATTTCTTTATTATGAACTTTAGATTTAGTAAAAGGCTTACAGAGTTAGCTTAAGGATACACGTAGTCTTGAGCACCGTGTGACGTCTCAGGACCCATTTTTGGGGCCTTACATAGGTACTAGCTTAAAATTAAGTTAATGAGAATCTTTTCAACTCAGAGTGATCGATCGACGACTCGGGTTGAGATGAGTGCAATACTAACACCATGCAATTGCAAAGACTCGGTTGATGTTGTAGTTGACCCTATGAACTCATCCCTAGTTCTACCAAAATCAATTTAGGTAGTAGCTTAACATTAAGTTAATAAGAATCTTTTCAACTCAGAGTGATCGATCGACGACTCGGGTCGACAAGAACGCAATACCAACACCATGTAATTGCAAAGACTCAATTGATGTTGTAGTTAAACCTATGAACTCATCCCTAGTTCTACAAAAATCAATTTAGGTACTAGCTTAACATTAAGTTAATAAGAATCTTTTCAACTCAGAGTGATCGATTGACGACTCGGGTCGAGATTAATGCAATACCAATACCATACAATTGTAAAGACATAATTGATATTGTAGTTGGCCCTATGAACTCATCCCTGGTTCTACCTAAATCAATTTAGATACTATCTTAACATTAAGTTAATAAGAATCTTTTCAACTCAGAGTGATCGATCAACAACTTGGGTCAGGATGAACGTAATACCAACACCATACAATTGTAAAAACTCAATTGATGTTGTAGTTGACCCTATGAACTCATCCATAGTTATACCAAAATCAATTTAGGTACTAGCTTAATATTAAGTTAATGAGAATTTTTTCAACTCAGAGTGATCGATCGACGACTCGGGTCGAGATAAACGCAATCCCAAGACCATACAATTACAAAGACTCAATTAATGGTGTAGTTGACCCTATGAACTCATCCCTAGTTCTACCAAAATTAATTTAGGCACTAGCTTGACATTAATTTAATGAGAATCTTTTCAACTTAGAGTAATCGATCAATGACTCGGGGCGAGATGAACACAATACCAACACCATGCAATTGTAAATACTCAATTGATGTTGTAGTGACCCAATGAACTCATCCCTAGTTCTACCAAAATCAATTTAGGTAATATATTAACATTAAGTTAACGAAAATCTTTTCAACTCAGAGTGATCGATCGACTACTCGGGTCGAGATGAACACAATACAAACATCATGCAATTGTAAAGACTCAATTGATATTGTAGTTTACCCTATGAACTAATCCCTAGTTCTACTAAAATTAATTTAGGTATTATATTAACATTAAGTTAATGAGAATCTTTTCAACTCAGAGTGATCGATCGACAACTCTGGTCGAGATGAATGAATACCAACACCATGCAATTATAAAGACTCAATTGATATTGTAGTTGACCCTATGAACTAATACCTAGTTCTACTAAAATTAATTTAGTTACTATCTTACCATTAAGTTAATGAGAATATTTTCAACTCAGAGTGATCGATCGATGACTCGAGTCGAGATGAACACAATCCCAACACCATACAATTGTAAAGACTCAATTGATGTTGTAGTTGACCTATGAACTCATCCTTAGTTCTACCAAAATAAATTGCTTAGAAATCTATTGCAATAGACGACTGAGCTGTTGGAAATTTTTAAACAGATATTATGATCTGTTGCAACAGATTACATATCTATTTTAATTATCAAATAAACATTTGCATCTATTGTGATAGATGATTGAGCTGTTGAAAATGTTCAAAAAGATATTATTATCTATTGAACTGGTGACATATTTGTTTGAAAATCTTTTTTTTTTAATTTTAAAGAAATTTTCTTTCCGAAATAAAAAAGATAAAATACTAAAGGCGGTAAAAAATATTTCTTGGATAACTCAAAAATCTCCTCCTTGAGTAGTCTTATCTTGTTTTTCAATGTCACCCGTCTTTCTCATGCCCCTCAAAGTTATGAATGAATATATTAATGAATATTTAGTTGCCTTCTCTAGAATTATCTCTCCTTCAGCCATAAATTTATTCAACTCTATTCTTTTTCTTTCACTACTCTTTAGGGTTATCACAATTGACTCCTTTTTTTCTCTCTTTTCTCTCCTCTTTTTCGTGAGTATCCTTTTGGATCTCAATCGATCTATATCTTTTCTACTGAAATTAAATTTTTGATCCCCTTGCCTTTGATATTGCAGGTATGGTTCACTATTGCTCTTTCATTCCCATCTTCTTCTTTGCAAGTTTTATAAATTAGTTATTTATAATTATTTTTTAATTTAATTACCCTTTACCCATAACCTATTTATTTAAAAAAATTGAGAAAAAAGGTGACTTTTAATTCTGAAATGAACGAATCGTTGTTTTTACTAAAATATGTGAAAAAAAGTCATATGTTGGGACAAGTTTAAAAGCCTTGTTGTCAGCATTATTTTTTTGTATGTATTTTGTTTGTTTTCTTGTTGTTAATGTCGTTATTGATTTTGTTTGAACGTGTGGTGTGGTATTATTGATGGTGTTGGAACAAATGATGTTGTGCATTAGTTGTTTCTTTTTTGTTGATGTTGCAACAAACGGAGCAACTATTGGAACAAACCAAACCACTAGCTAGGTTGGTTTGATCTATTCCAATAGATTGCCATCTGTTGAACAGACGGAGCATCCGTTGCAACAGATGTGGAGCCTGTTGCAAAAGATGGGCAATCTGTTACAACATATAGGTAAGGTTCTTTATGATCTTCTTTTGTTTGACATCAATTGTTTCTCTCTTGTTTGTAGATATAAGGTAATAAAAGTTGATCAACTTTTTCCCGACCAACACAAGAGGTTGCAGTAAAGATGGGTTCGGAGGAATAAGCTGCTTGCAAATGGAACCACTTTATATGTGGGAGATATGTATTATTGATAATGTTATCGTGAAAACACTCATAGAGTACACTGATTTTGTAAATGTTGTTTTAAATAGATTCGGCATTGGTCATTCAAATAAGATATCTGTAATTTATAGTTAAGTTTTATCGGTCCAAACTGATAAGGCTGAGGGACCATATATATGGTTCGCATACCCTGTTAAGATTTATTGATGGCTGTTGCTCATATTTATGTGTCAAGCTTTGTGAAGGGATCAACTTTTGGTGGCATTGTAAATATATAGATTCAATAGAGACTAGACTAACTTTTAGGGTGTATTGGACTCTGATAAGGCCTGTGAAGCCTAGCACTGCATCTAATAAGTATGAAAAACAAATATAGTTATTGCCCTAGCGCAAATTTATGTGGTTGGGTTGCTCAGGATGATAATTATATGCTAGAAGATGTGGTAGGAGAATACCTACATAGGGAAAGGGGAGTTGATGAAAAACTATATCATCTGAGAGCTAATTGAAGAGGAAACATAGGATAAGAGGGTATTTGCAGCGAATCTGGCCTATGAAATTGACTTGGAATATGAGAAATCTAAATCAAGTGCAAATATGAGTGTATCCAAAAATAAAAATCCATCTGTTCTCTCTTAAAGAGAAATAGTGAAGCTGGGAAATTTGCTAGGGTAGCTGCTATAAGAAAGTGTGGTTGGAATGATCACCTACATAGAAAATACCATAACACCAAAAAATTAGCTTTACGGGCACCGAAGGCTTAAATGATGTATAGTAAGTCAAGAAAACATACGCTAAGAAAAGTTGAAGTTAAAATAAGGACTCAATCGAGAGAGGCCATTTTTGAATTTTAAATTACATCCCATGCCTTCTTGTTTGTGTTTTCGATTAGGTCCACTATTGTTGACTTGATCGGAACAACAAACAAGATTGAAAGGCAGATTGAGTATCATTACTTCCTTAATAATATGGATATAATTGATTGTGTTTTCTTTTCTTAGCATGCTTTCAACATATTTTAGAGAAGATCAGAGGTTTGTTGTAGTATGTGAATCCCGATAATTTTCAAGCTTGCCTCCAGTTTGCGGATTCGGTATTCAAGCTTATCGTTGTCGTCTTTGAGCATGGTATAGAGTTCCTAGTCTTTTGTTAGCTTTTCAATGAGAAACACTTTTCTTCAAAGTTGTTGCATTGCAAAAGGCCTTCAAAACACTTTCTTCAGAAGCCTTATATAATACATGGAGGGTCGCTATAAAGTCTTCAGAAGGCATGACTAGTAATCTCTTTATCATCTTACGTAATTCTAGGCTAATTAATTTATCAAATCCTTTGAAGGTTGGTTGAGCAAGATGCACTGAGAAACCCTCGATAAAAGTGAGTTGTTCAACTATTGGGACCACTGCTTGAGTGTGCATCAACACGTTTTATCCTAAGACAAACACAGCGACCCTCCATGTATCATTTAAGCCTTCTAAAAAAAGTGTTTTGAATGCCTTTTACAATACCACAACTTCGAATAAAGTGTTCCTCATTGATGAGGTCACAAAAGATCAGGAACTCTATACCAAACTCAAAGACGGAAACGATAAAAACTTGAATACTGAATCCACAAGTTGGAGGCAAGCTTGAAAATTATTGGGATTCACATACTACAACAAGACTCTGATCTTCTCCAAGATATGTTGAAAGCATGCTAAGGCTAGAAACAACAATCAATTATATCCATTGCTAAGGAAGTAATGATACTCAATCTGCCTTTCAGTCTTGTTTGTGGTTTTCGATCAAGTCAACAACAGTGGACCTAATCGAAAACACAAACAAGAATGCACGGGATGAAATTTAAAATTTAAACATTGCCACCTTCACTTGATTTCCTATTTTAACTTTAGTTGTTCTTGGCGCAAGTTTTCTTGACGTATTGTACATCATTTAAGACCTCAGTGCCTGCAAAGCTACTTTCTTGGTGTTATGTTATTTTCTATATAGGTGATCATTCCGACCATGCTTCCTAGTCGCAGATCCCCTAGCAAAGTGCCAAGTTGTAGTATTTTTCTTTGAGAAAGACGACAGACGGATATTCATTATTGGATACAATTTCATATTTCCACTTGATTCAGATTTCTCATGTTTATGCCAGCTTCATCGGCCAGATTCGCTACAAATTCCCTCCTATCTTATGTTTTCTCTTCAATTAGCTCTTAGATGATATAGTCTTTCATCAACTCCCCTTTCACTTTCAGGTCTTCTCTTCTGGCTCCTTTTGACGTATAATCATCTTCTCGAACAACCCTTCCATATAAATTTGGGCGATGGGAATTTTTGTTGGTTTTTCGTTCTTATTTGATGCAGTGCGAGGCTTTGAAGGCCTTCTCAAAGTCCAATACACGCTTAATCTCTATTGGATCACTGCAATGACACCAAATATTGATCCCTTCTCAATACTTGACACGCATAAACATGAGCAATAATTGTCATTAATTCGTAACAGGGTATTGGCACCATCTTCATGGGCTCCTCAGCCTCATCAATTCGAACCTATCGAACTTAAATGATAATGTAGGATCTTATTTGAATGATCAAATGCCAAATTGGTTAAAAACTACATTCATAAAATTATTTTACTTTATGTGTGTTGTCCCGATGACCTTATCAATAATACATAACTCCCACACATAAAAGTGGATCCATCCATTTGCACGTACCTTATTCTTCCTAGCCCATCTATGGCTTAACTCTCAATGACTAACCTGTTAAAATTATCTAATAGTTATAGACATCTGTTACGACAGATGATCAATCTGTTGCGACATATGACTTGTCCGTTCGAAAAATCAAATAGATATATGGATCTGTTGCTACAGTTTCAATATTTTGTAAATTATCTAATAGATATAATGTATTTTGTAATAGATTACCCATCTGTTAGATTTATTTTAAGGCAATTTTCTTTTCTTTCTGAAATACAATAAAGATAAATGTTTATTTAGATCTGTTTTTTTTTTAATTTACATATTCGAAAAGTCGTCAGTTTTATTTAATTAAGGAATGAATGGTCATGACTTTTTTACTAACCCCTTCCTTTATAAATAGGTCTCTCCTTACTCGTTCATTCTACTATACACTTCTAGATATGGATGATCCAGGTTCATACAAGAAGATTTATATCGAGTCCTTCCGGGAACTTCGAAGGCAATATGATGAGCTCCAAATGGATTTGGCCGACTTTAGAGAAAGGCTGAGGAGGGTCCTACTGCTGCCAGATGAAAATTGTCCTTTAGACAATGAAAGTAATAATAGTAATACTTATAATAATAATAATAATGATAATAATAATAATAATAATAATAATAATAATAATAATAATAGTAATAATAAATAGGTTATGTTTTTCCTTTTACCATATGTATTTTTCCTTTTTATATCGAATCTACCTAAGGGATTCAAAAATCTTGGCTGATTTTGGATTTTTTTCTTATTTAATATTTAATTTTCATTCTGTCTATTCCTTATTCTCAACAAGTCGACGGTTGGAGGTAGGGATTGAGCATTTATGGCAACAAATGAACCATATGTTGCAACAGATGGATCATATATTGTAACGGACGATTATTAATAAAAAGGGTTATTATTATTATTGAGAGGGTGAAAAGTCTTTAGTTGTGACTTTTCAATTATTTCATATGAAAAACAATTCGTAAAATAAGAAAATAAATGATAAACACAATTTATAACCGTAAAAGAACGGTTATTTAATTTTAATGACTGATCGTGACTTTTCGACATATTTGTTTTTAAATGTATTTTTTAAATTTATATAATAAAAAAGTCACCAAATTTGAATTAAAGATATGATGATTATTACAAAAATAGCTTATATGTGCAACAAATAGATTATCTGATGCAACAGATTGTCGATTTGTTGCAAGAAATGGTATATCTATTGTCACAAATGGGTTATCTGATGCAACAAATATATAATCTACTGCCAGAACTCAATAAAAATGGTTACTGAAAAGAACTAATTAATAATAATAAGACTTATCACAGTAATCAAAAAGTCAGTCAGCAGCTTGATTTAATTAAGTCATAATTTTTCCCAGTAATAAAAAAGTCACCAGTTTGAATGTAATTAATAAATGGAGGTGAACAGTCGTGCCTTTTTATGCAACAGATTATCGATTTATAGATTCAAATTTATATATTTTTAAAGCATAATTAATAAAGCTAATTTGGTTAAATAGCCCCCTAATAAATATTTTTTTAATAGGTGTGCCAAGTCTAACTAATACGAAACGGAGGGACTAAACACAAATTTGAATAATTAATGTTTAAATAGGCGACAAATGGTGACTTTTCGACATTTTTGGTTTTCAATCTATTTTTTAAATTTATATAATAAAAAATTCACTAAATTTGGATTAAAAGATAAAGATATGATGATTATTAATAAAGATATATGTTACAACAGATATATTATCTGATGCAACAGATTATCGATTTGTTGCAACAAATGGTATATTTGTTGTTACAGATGGGTTATCCGATGCAACAGATATATAATCTATCGCCACAACTCAATTAAAATGGTTACTGAAAAGAACTAATTAAGTCATAACTTTTCACAGTAATCAAGAAGTCACTAGTTTGAATATAATTAATAAATGAAGTTGAACAGTCGCGCCTTTTTTATGCAACAAATTGGCAATTTATATATTCAAATTTATATATTTTCAAAGCATAATTAATAAATCTAATTTGGTAAAATAGAGCCCTAATAAATATTTTTTTAATCGATGTGCCAAGTCTAACTAATACGAAAAGGAGGAACTAAACACAAATTTGAATAATTGATGTTTAAATAGGCGACAAATAATGACTTTTCGACATTTTTATTTTTGAATCTATTTTTTTAATTTATATAATAAAAAATTCACCAAATTTGGATTAAAAATAAAGATATGATGATTATTAAAAAAGATATATGTTGCAACAGATATATTATCTGATGCAACAACTTATCGATTTGTTGCAACAAATGGTATATTTATTGTCACAGATCAGTTATCTGATGCAACAAATATATAATTTGTTCCCACAACTCAGTAAAAATGGTTACTAAAAAGAACTAATTAAGTCATAACTTTTCACAGTAATAAAAAAGTCACCAGTTTGAATGTAATTAATAAATAGAGGTGAACAGTCGTGCCTTTTTGCCTAACTTATTCAAATTCAATCCTTTATAAATAGGTACCTCCTTACTCGTTCATTCTACTACACTCTATTTATTTCTTGCTCTTGTCTTACATATTACACCTTTGACTACTTTGTCTTCAAGGACTTGATAGTTTTTCCCAGTCTCTGGTAAATTTTTTTATTGATTTTTGTGTAAATATACGTTGTATTACTTTTGAATTCTTTTCTTTACTTTTGTTTTTGCATTTTTTGTCAATTTATGTATGTTCTAAATATGGCTGATCCAGTGTGGGTTGTCGTTATTTTATGAGATGCCATACGGGAACTGCAGATGCAGGTTTATGACCTGCAGTGGAGTTGGCTGCCGTCAGAGTAAGGATACTATGGAAGATCTGCAGGATCAGGAGGGCGCTGCTGTTGCTAGTTGAAGATTAGCCGGCTGGCAATAATAATAATAATAATTAGATTTTTTTTCTTTTACCTATGCATTTTTTTTTAGTTTAATAAAAAATTTATGTTTGATACACTTTAATGTTTTAATTCTTACTTAATTTTCATTCTGTCTATTTCTTCTTCTCAACAAACATGTCTACGGTTAAGGAATAATTTGATTCCAGTATCAATAGCAAGAGATCAACATATGGATTATTTGTTGGGTTTGTTACAGGAGTTGTATTGTGTTAGTCAAAACAGATTATTCATCTGTTGCAACAGAATTATAATCTGTTGCAATAGATAAATATTCTATTACAACAGATTACTTGTCTATTAAAACAAATTACTAATCCAGTGCAACAGATTAATTTTTTGTTGGAATAAATTACTAATCTGGTACAACAAATTAATTGTCTTTTGAAACAAATTACTAATTTATCGTAACAAAATACTCATCTATTAGATTCATGTTACGGAAACTATAGAACCATAAATATGAATCCAACATATGAGTCTTTTGTTGCAACAGAATATTTATCTGGTGCAACAGATGATGGTCTATTTAAATAGATGGTTGTTATGTTAAATTCATGTTCACGTGCTAACTATTGTTGAAAAAATAGCACACTAGTAATTACCCAGATGACAAATTCAAATAAATAATATAATTTGATTTACCAAAGTCTCATATCAAGTAAATGCCAAAGTTGAAAGTGATGTATGAAATAAAATTTGACCTAAGAAATTGGTCAAAGAGCAGCAGTTACGGTAACAACAATAACAATAATGGTCAACAAGAAGAATATGAAGAGGATAATGAAGTATAAGATGATGATAATGAAGCAAAAGATGATGAATAAAACAAAAACAACAATGAACAACAAAAATCGCAAAGAGAGAGAAAAACAACGGATGAGAAGAGAGAGAAATGTGCCTTTTTCCCTTCATTTTCCGTTATATCAAATAACATTTGGATGAAAGTATAAATTTAAAAACTTGTGGGTTATTTTAAAAAAAAATCAACTTTCTTAATTCATAATAAAGTAATTGTCACCTCCACTCAATTATTAAGACTTATATCACCTATAACTCATTTTCAAACTTTTTTGCCATCTACAACTCAAAGCCTCTTGTTACTACTACTCTTATATGTTTATACATTATTATTTTATTATTATTATAAAATAGTTAAAATTTATTTAGGACACTTTAGCTATAAAAATAATATTTTAGAATTATTATTGCTACTACTTCTATCTTAAATTCAAATTTTTAATCTTTATCTTACAGTTATAATACATTTTAATAGTAATGATTATCCACATTTCATGGCATAAATTGTGTAGCATGACTATGTAATAAACACATCTAATATTATTTTTTAAGAAAAATTATAAGTTTATTTTTGAGAAGATATTGTATCTCTAATTGAAAATTAAAAAAAAAAATTGATAGAATAGACAATATCTTATATGATTGGTTAAATCACAATAAAAGTCCAATTAAAACTCTATAGTGTGATAACTAACTATTTCTAATACCTAGTTTTATTTTATAATTATTTTTACTTTAAAATTAACAATCTATCACTCTTAATTATTTTTTGATGTTTACCAAAAAAAATTATCCTTTGATAGTTTTCCTCATTTTTTCCACTTTTTTTTTTAAATTTACTTTTCTTGCCTTTCTTTCTTTCTTTTTGTTTGTTTCTTAATTTTTTTTTCATAAAAAACAATTGAAAACTTAAATGTATAAAGTTATTTCAAGTGAATATATACGTTGAATTTAATTATTAAATTTTAATTTATATTTAAGATTTTAAAATAATTGCAAGTAAGGATACGTTTTAGATACACAACACAAATATATATTATTTATATTTATCAATAATAATAATAATAATAATATTGTGGGTTCACAAATAAGTTTATGAAATATACGAGTTCATTTAGAACTCTTTCATTGTGGATTTCTATTTTTAAATTAATTAATATTCTTTTAAAAGAATAATGCATTTTTAAATTTAATTAATTATAAAAATCTTATTACAATATTGTTAAATTTATCTTAAAAATTAATATGTGGCTTCTCAACCGTTTGCGGCTTCTTTTGATGCTTCGTCTCCTAGTTTATAATATATATAGTCTACATACTAGATTTGGCCAGAAAATGGACTTTTGACTTCAACAACAATCCTAAACAGTAGATCGAATTAAATGGGGTTTAACTGATTCAAAATCCTTCTCAGTCAATTCTTGCTATAAAGCGACCTACCGGGATCTAGATAGTGGGGAGGCACGTGCTTCTAAGGTGCAATCTTTCAATAAGATTTGGAAGATTCATATACCATAAAAAATTCGTCATTTTCTGTGGCTTCTGAATCATAATAGACTCCCCACGGCATCCTACCTTCGTTATATTCATTCCATACCTTCACATATCTGTAAAAGCTGTAATTTCTTTATGGAGGAAATCATTGATCATATTTTCCTAACCTATCCTGTGCCAAATTCAGGGGTTAGTTACGACCCCTACTCTCTGCTCTAGTTGGCTGCAAAGTTTTTTAACCTTCCAAATCGTACAGACGGACTCTCTTCCGATCCCTCTAAAGTTTTACTGGGTATAGTTTATGGTTGATTTGGCTAGCTCGAAACAGATGTGTGTTTGATAATGTAGTGTTCCAAATTTTTGTTGCAGCTATTAGAGCGTTTGCAACGGAATACTGGCTTTTGACCGAAAAACCCAAACCAAATTTATAAAATATAACAATGTATGTTAAATGGCAGCCCCCTCTTCCAACTCTGTCATGCTTAACATGGATGCCACTGTTGATGATACAATACGGTTGGCATCTATAGCAGGCATATTTAGGAATTTCATGGGTGATTGACTGTTAGGTTATAAAAGTACGGTCTATGTGCTTAGCCCTGTTGAGGCGGAACTTCACGCATTACGTATCGGACTGAATATATCTAATACAAATAGTACTACATTGATGTGGTATCCTCCACCGTCCATTTTGGATATTTTGCGAGAAGATAAAAATGGAGAATCATCACGCTGAATAGTTAGACTACCTACTCCCACCGGGAGATTGTATAATAGTAATGTTACTGCTTATCACGTTGCAAATACTAGTTTCAGAGGGACAACTACTATTGCTGCCCGTGTTTGTACATTGGCCTGCTACAACATATATCCCTGTAAACGTGCTGTTCATAATATAAACTTCCTATGTTTACCAAAAAAAATAAAATAAAATAAAAAAAATAGGCTCTAAACACTTTGGTCAAAAAGACTCGTAGGTAGGCAACGACGTCGTGGATGCACACAAGACAAAACTATTTTCTGCAGAACTTTCCCGCGCTAAAGTTATCCCCATTTCCACATCAAAGACAAGGGTTTCGAGTCCAAAATTCAAAATTAAGTTGTCTTTGAAATCAGGCATGACGGACCATGAGGCGTCAGACATGGAATTGGAGAGAGAAGTACTAGTGATAGAAGAGGAAGAAGATCCATTTCTTCAATTCATTGACTATGCTAAGTCCGTACTATCTCCCGATAAAGATTACGGAGATGATCGAAAGGGACCCAGCTGGAGCTGGATCGCGTCAAGGATTCTCAGGACTTGCATTGCTTATTCCTCTGGAGTTACCTCCGCCATTCTCCTTTCTGATCTCTTTCAGGTTCAAAACGGTTCTTTTCATAACCCCATTACAATTTCTATGCATATACTAGAATAGCAATCGCAATTGATCTCTCCTTACTTCTCAAGGGAATGGTTAGTATTTCGTTAGGGTTAAAGTGAAAAGTTTAAAATTAAATTGTTTACCTGGTACCTATTGCTGGGGGAGGTGGAAGATATCCGTAGAATTAGTCGACGTACGCCAGCCGGATACCACGGTTATAAAAATAAATCAATTTTTTTCTAAATATAGAAAAATATACATGTTTGGGGCAAACTAAAAAGGCAAGTGCATCACATAATCGGGCAAAGGTGTAAGAAAATGATCTCTCAATTCACACTGAAAATTGAATATTGTTGTGCTAGTATCCTCGCCATTGTCATTTTTTGCTGGGCGGGTTGCCGTTTCTTCTTTCTTTTTTCCGTTCTTCAATTAATATACTAGGTTAAACTTGCACATTTGAAGTTGGAATATTTTTGTGATGTAATAATAGTGATATGCAGGCTTGGCATGAATTGAATAGGAGCGGAGCTCCAAAGAAACAGTCGGAATGTATTTCGCAGATGAAGAAGAAACATAAGAGGGCAAAGCTTCCTAACACTGTCACCATTGACTCCATATATGAGAAGAAGTTTTTATCATTGAACAGTGTAATTGAAGCTGTTATTATAGACACATACATTCTTCCAGGTACAGTTGTCATGAGGTGATAATGCATGGTATTGCATTTCTACGATTTCGAATAAAACTGTATATCTGTTGTACTTTTATTGATAAATCATTACATCTTCCGCTGTCTTTCGATTGTCTATGCTTTTATTTTATATCTCTATCATGAAATTTGTATATGCGTTACTTGAGCCAAGGGTCTTTTGGAAACAAACTCTCTACCTCCACGAGGTAGGGGTAAGGTTTGCATACACTTTGCCCTCCCCATACCCGACCTGCGGGGTTACACTGGGTATGTCGTCGTATTTATTTCATGGAGAATCCTTTCAGCATCAATTGCATTGTGTTAAATTTTTAATATCAGTTCTTTTATTAATTATATAATGATAAGAAGAACACATGCCAATTTTTTTCTGTGTATTGTTTGGAAACATTGAATTTCAGAAAGTGACTTTTTCTGCATGGAGATTTTGATATTTTCGATACATGGGCTTTCTTGTAATTTGGCTCACTCTTAAGATTGAAATTTATGAATGTTATATGTCGGTTTTCTTCCAGGAACAAACATTTACATGCTTCATCTAGGTGATTTTTGGAGTTCTAATACGATAGATCTGTATCTTCACCGCAGGTAAATGGGCATTTTTGTCAGATAACTGGAATATGATGGTCATTCACTAAAATTTATTTTGCTAGCTTAAATGGTTTTTTACCAAATTTTAATGTTTCCTTGTCTACTATATTTCATTGACTAGCTCAAATTGCTTACTTAGACCCTCTTGTTTCTCTCTGTCTCTCTCTTTTACAATGTAGATTTGTAACATTTGTAAATAAGATTGCATAGAAATTATGCTGTTGTATAACTCAGCTTTATTAATGCAGTTACCTGCAATGGTTTATGAATGTAGTATGCATAAACAATTTATCCGTTTTCAATATAAGATTGTTAGTTTTCAAGTGGTAACGATGATTTGACGTAATATCAATCTAGTTTTTGGTCTTACTTGGCTTGATATTGATATATTATAAGGACCTAAGCTCAAATATTAACTGCAATGCTAGATTACTTACGTGATCTGATGTCCATATAATAAAAGCTTAAGTTGTATGTGAAGGAAAAGAAGTTTTAGACTTCAGAGCGTAGCTAATAATGTTTTGCTTCTGCAAATTGTCCTTCATGCCCCTTGTTCCACTTGACAGTTGCTGCATGATTTGTTTCTACATATTGTAGTTCTCGACTTTTTCAGAGCTCTTATTTGTGGTAGAATAGATTCTACAGCTTAGCAGATCCAAAGTATGGTGTTTTGAAGAAAGGCCGCGAAGTTTTCCTCACAGGATGCCGCCTTCGAACTGCCACTGGAGGTTCAGGTCATGCACGGCTTTTGCCAACTGAATATCTTGTGATACTGTTAGACGAGGTAGTACCGGAATCTGTTCGTTTCTGTGCTTCCACATTTAGTGGAAGTTGGTTTCATGTTTTCTGTGCTACAAAGATTTACTTATATTCTAGATATAGTAGGCAAATTGTGTCTTTTATTGTCTTTAACTACAAACTGTTACAAAAGTGCAGCACCTCAGTAACCATCTCTCTGTCTGATGACCTAGCAGATATTTTGCTGGATTACTGCTGGTTCTGTGATTGCTGGCTGAAGGTGCCAAGCAAATGAAGTGACCTCTTTAGGCCCCTTTAATCATAAAAGTTAGGTCTTTTTAAAAAATTATTGAATACTTCAATGAGAATATGTAAGATCTATAGGACTATTTGTTGTGTAATTGAAAGTGTGAATGTATATACTCTTCGGGTAATTTCATATATAATCCAAATTATTCTTGTTAATTTTTTTCTTGTTTCTCATAAGGAAACTCTGTACTTTATATAGTATAAAAAGAAAAGAAAACTTGTACTTTATACTCTTTTCTCTTCCTCCTATGCTATCAATTATCTCAAAAATAAAGCCTGAAGGGTTTGAATAAATCAAGTTTCACATTCTTCTTCATTCTTTCTTGAGTTGTTTGAATCAAGCAAACACAATCAATTTCCCAAAAATATAAATTTGTATAAAGCATTGATATTTTATTTTAACATCAAGTTACAGCTTCACGAATCAGGTTTTATCGCTCTAATTTCCTAGTCTCTTTTCTCTCTTTTTTTTTTACTTTGAAATTTGTTATTTATTTTTATATTCTTATTGTGTAGGTCTATATTGCTTTTTATACGATTTATTAGAATTTAAATATGTCAACTAGAAAATATAACCAGATTAATTACTCAAAACCAGAAAAAACCCAATACTTTAATACTATCTCATAATGGATCTCTTGATAAATTTTTAACGGACAATTAAAAACAAATTGAAAGATATTAGAGGGTGCTCTTTAGAATATGAACAAGTCACAATCTAAGTTGTTTGTAAGTGCATACTCGAAGGAATAATAAGACAATTGAAAGCTTTTCATCTAAAAAACGAGAAGGATAGACTTCAAATAATGCATGAAATTCTTGTTCTAGAACAAAAGTTTAAAGCCTCGTAGTACAGTTTGGCTTTAAGGCACCAATTAAATTGTGCTGCCTCTGATCCCGTGTGTGTTTCCTTTGTCACTGGGTTTTTGCAAAAATGGGCAGGAAGGCAGAGGTGTTGTCCTTGATTAAATCTGTGAGCCTGGAATCTCTCATGTTATTATATTCCCATAATGGAATGATTGACGCAGTTGGCAGGAGCCATGAATCGTTCCAATGTAAAAGTTCTTCTGTAAGCATTCCTAAAATTAAATGATAGTTCATTGGAAAGCTGCCTCAACTAACCATTTATCATTGTTTTTGTGATGTAGTTCTGTCTCCATCATCTGTTATTGTTCTAAAACAATCTTTTTACTACACATTAGTGTCGGTGTTTCTTGATGGCCCAAAATCTTCAAGAACGACAAAACAAAGAAGTTATATACCATTCATAAGTTTAGCAAATTCAACTTCCGTATGTACAGTTATTACGACCTTAAATTGAAACTCTGTTTTAATGTAGTGCGTTCTTCACCGCTAATAATTGCAACTTATATATAAACTACAAAACTTGCGTTGATATTTTTGTCATCTACCACTATTGTTTTTCCATTAACCTTTTGAAGTAGGTTTTTGGTGAATGACATCAGCTAGATAAAATTAAGTCATGAGCTGAATGCCCTTACTCCCTGGATCCTTTTCAATAGTATTCTTGCATTTCAATTTCTATGATGAACCCATGTCATAATTTACAGGCAAACACGTGATTCTTATTCCAAATGTAGGACCAAAATGATGATGCAATGTTGCTTTTAGCACAATTTTGTGCAGATTGCTTCTCTTCCATTTCTCTTGATCGAGTCTATCAGGGGGTCTCCTATTCATTACGTGCAAGGTGCATTATCCTGTCATATGACTATTAACAATTCAAATATAGGTTCAAGCTTTTACATCCATATCTGGCATTTGTATTGTGCATTTTTCTACATTATTGATGTACCCTAGTCCCAAATTGCTATAGGATTGAATCTATTACTTCTCTGGCGGTTCAAGGAAAGTATGGTAGTTTGCAGAGGAAGCAAATTAATCTTGTTGATGATGATGATGTTAGTTCAAAATTTATTTTGTGGGGTGAGCAGGTTCTGCTTGCAAACCTATTCAGGTACAAGACCATACATACTCCTCTTTATTTGTTTTTGCTTTGTTTGATTTTCTCTTTGCCTGCTTCTGTACCTGGCTGTAACTTTGATCTCTTCAGCATGGGAAGTACGCTTGCCCTGGATAGACCATTTATCTCGAGTTCCACTGATAGTGCTCTTGAAACATCTGAAGAATTGTGCCTCGAATATGGTAGCGCAACACAGCTGTATATGGTGCCTTTTATTCGGCACGAGGAGCAAGTAAGTCCTGAATAATTTATGTAAGAGATGTTAAATTTTTATTACTGCTTGAAAACTTAGATCAGGGACTTCTCAGGTATCCGTAGCATTGACACAAAACCATCATAAAGGATCAAAACAATCAAGAGCTTTGGATCCAAGTCAGGGAGTTGTAGTCTCCCAGGTCTCCTTGCCTTGTAATTCTCAAGGTTCTGTTGACTTCAGTAATTGTCCTTTCCGAGTAAGCCTGCACTCCTTAAAGCTTTCTGTTATCAGATGCCTATATATAGAGAGACTTTTGGAATTTCTATCTTCCTTTCATTTAGCTCTGAATTTCAGAAAAGAAGAAGAATAAACGGTCTGTTTTGAGGTGTTTCTGACTTTCTATCACATATTGATTGACATTATAATTCATTCACCTCCATAAAATGTTTTGTTTACAAGCTTTTGGTCTTCAATATAGGGTTCTTACATCCTTGCGGTGATGCCACTGCTTCTGGCTTGACTATGTATCTGTTCTTGATGGCAAACTACTTTTCTGTTCCTATTTAGATTTCAGAAACAAATCACTTGATGTCTGTTTCTGATAAATAGGGCACTATATGCTTTTTGACGCAGTGCATAAAATTGTAAATAAAGTTTTAGAGCTTTTTATGTTTACCCTGGTTCCTTCAAATCTCTAAAGAAAAACCAGTCTGAATAGTCTGTAATCATGTCGGTTGGTGATTAAATAATCTGGAAAGGTTTTTTGCTGTTGCTCACCATTATCCAGTTGCATTTGTTATTGACGTCTTACAACTTTAAAGTCTGCAGTCATTTGTTGTTGATCTTCGGGAGAAGATGACTGGAATAAGCCTCTATGGTGTTGTTGCTGACATCATAAGTAATCAAGAGTCAGTACTTTCTGTTATGATTCAAGATGTAACTGGTGCCGTTTGGGCGAGACTACATTTTGCTCGATCCTGGTAGGAAGATTTTCTCAAACCAATGAAGTTGCATGCTATTCTCTTTGATCAATCAATTGAAAAAAAGATATTTCTCAAACCTATAACTTGCATTCTCTTTGATCAATCAGTGTGAAAAACATACTTCACTGAAATATATCCCTTGCAGGTCATTTGGGAGGTTAGGACTGGGGCATACTATTTACATAACTGGTTTGACATGCTCTGTGGGGACAAGAAAAAGGTGAATATTCTGATTAGATGATAACTTATATATATAACTTCTTCCACGGATTTCATATAAAGAAAAAATGGGAAAAAGTGAACCATCTATTTTTACAGCTTGATCATCTTATCATGTCACTCTGTCTACTTTGCAGCCTAGAATTACGGTGGGTTGAGAATGACGTTGGAGCTTCATTTATTAATATTAGTTGCTTACCGGCGCTGCTTAACTCATCTTGTCTTCACAAGTTATCCTGCCTTTCTGATTTATCAGCTGAGCCTGCTGGTACTTGGGTATGTTCTCTTGCTTTGAACATGTCATTCATGTTCAAGATCTCCCTGCAAATGGCTAGGATTCTAGCCTCCCTTAATGTCTAAGGGGTATTTACTTTTTATGAGAACTGGTTTATAAGATCTGGGTTTATAGCTCTTATGCCAGTGTTGACTTCCAATGATTGCATCTGGTGAAAACAGACAAGCTTCATGACAGTTTAACAGTCCTATTTTTTAAGTTCTGTTGTTTTTTTTAAAAGATGGGGCAGCAAAAAAAAAGGTGGTCTCTTAATTGATTTAAAATGTCTTTCAACGATTTTATTAAGCATTGGAGGGTTTTAAATAGCCAACATAAAGCACATAATATGAAGAATTTGAAATTCAAAAGAGCCTAAAATATCTCAACAACTAAACAAACCTAACAACAAACAACAACAACAACAACAACAAACCCAGTGTATTCCCACCAGGTGGGGTCTGGGGGGTTAAGATGTACGCAGTCCATACCTCTACCTCTAAAGAGGTAGAAAGGCTGTTTCCGAAAGACCCCCGGCTCAAGACACGAGACACCACGCAAATACATAGTACATAAATACATAGTGAAGCACCGAACAAGGTTACAAGATTACATAACATAAAGACGGCAGCCATAAGTAAAGGAAACAGAGTAAAACGCCCAGGTTCATACTAAAACAAGGAACACGGAATCATAATTAGGATACTACCCCTAGCAACAAATTCCCTGCGCTAGCAACCTAAACTTGCCCTAGTCTTCAGCCCTAATTCGCGTCCTCCAGACCTTCCTATCTAGGGTCATGTCCTCGGTGAGCTGTAACTGCTCCATGTCCCGCCTAATCACCTCTCCCCAGTACTTCTTCGGTCTACCCCTACCCCGCCTAAAACCATCCAACGCCAGCCTCTCACACCTACGAACCGGGGCATCCATGTCTCTCCTCTTCACGTGTCCGAACCAGCTCAATCGGACTTCCCGCATCTTGCACTCCACTGGAGTCACACCAACCTTCTCCCTGATAGACTCATTCCGAACTCTATCCCCTCTATTTAGCCCACACATCCAGCGCAACATCCGCATCTCTACCACCTTCATTTTTTGAATGTGGGAATTCTTAACTGGCCAACACTCCGCTCCATACAACATGGCCGGACGGACTACCACCCTGTAAAATTTGCCTTTAAGCTTGAGAGGCACCTTCTTATCACACAACACCCCCGACGCAAGCTTCCACTTCATCCAACCCACCCCAATACGGTGCGAGACATCCTCATCAATGTCACCGTTACCCTGGATCACGGACCCGAGATACTTGAAACTATCCCTTTTACAAACCTAACAGAAATTTGAAATTCAAATTTATCCTAAACTAAACAACTTATTTTGCTAAAAATTACTGCAGTAACTAAAAGCAAATTTCAACGAGTGAACAAGCAACTCAGGTATTGCTTCTTGCTCAAGCTTTACAGGTTCTGCATCACATGAAAAGTTGAACAACTTTCTATGTGATTGGGGTCTGTTCAGCTGCTTGATCACTTATGTATTCCAACGATTAAAAAGTGTGATGAAGTTAAAGAATTGAGCTTTTGAAGTATGAGTTTCCTATTAAGCCCCTCTGGTACAATGCTAGAGATACAGAGAATATTATCACCTTAACAGAGTCTCATTGATTCTGTTTTCTGTTGTCATCATGCTACTTATGCTGAACTGAAGTGATTGGAGAATCTGCACTTCTAATTATGGTTGTGGTGTTGTTTGTATTCCAGATATGTAGAGTCTGGTTGGATCAAATTCAACATTGTCACGTGACTACGAGACTATCACATACATCTTGTGGTTATTTTCTTGATGATGGTTCCAGTGAAGACCTCAAGTGCAACTTCTGTCAACGTAAATGCAATGCAGAACTGGCACGGAATTTCCATTTAAAAATAACTCTTGCAGATGAGAGTGGAAAACTCTTTGCCTGGTGCACTGGTCAAACTGCTGTGGAGTTGCTGCAAATAACTCCTGATGAATTCTGTGAACTGCCAGAGGTAAAGCCCAACTACCTGACATGAAAACTGGAATTTGGACAACTAGTTCGACAATTTTCTGATACCAGCTCTCTCACACACACACCCACACCCACACCCCTACCTACCTACCAGCTGATTTCTTCAGGAGCAAAATTGTTCACTTGTCATGAATTTTTAGAAAAAAGGTGAAATTTAACCACTTTGATTTATTTTTTCTATTTTATGAGTACCATAAACAGGCAATTATAGTATTCCATATGTAGTCTCCAGAATTTAGAATACTTTGGCACTTCAAAAGATTAGGCCAAACACATCGACATACACCTCAAGTTGGCACGATCTTTCACTTTGGCACCTAAAGTGGACGTTGTTCATTTTGAACATCTAAGGTAGCCATCATCTGTGTCACTTTTTTAGCAATTAGCGTAACTAACAAAGAGAGGGTAATACACTCGTAATGATGTGGCAAAACAACAAATCAAATAATTGCATGTCATTTTTAAATAAAATGAAAGAAAACACTATTTAGTTTACCCCCCACTCCACCCCAACCTCTCTTTCCTGGGTTGACTTTTTTGTTGAGCTTCTATGGAATTGGAATGAGCTTCCATGGGAATCTGACCCGAAATCAAAATTTTTTAACAAATACACTTTTATTTTGTTATGAAATTGGGTGTGCCTAATTGTTAAATTGGAATGGAGGGTTTGTTGATGGATTAAATTTAATGGTGGTGATGGGTGTTTTCCCGTGGGATTTGATCGGAAATTGGAGCGGAGGAGAGTGACTGCTTGTTAGTGTGGGTTGTTGGTTTTTGACGGAAATGGTTGGAGTTCATGCTTTGGGTGTTTGACTGGTTGAAAGTGTCATTGGATGTGATGGAGTTTTCTAGTTGGTTTAATGATTAGTGTTCTGCCGGAGATGAAATGTTGGTGGCGGCGACGGAGGTCAACGATGGAGTAGCTCAAATATATATATTTTTTCCAATTCGTTTTGCAATTATGGGCAAAAATTATTCTGGAGAATTTGAAGATGGTGGAAACAAATAGTGAATAACTACGATTACGGATACATTAGCAGCAACACGGTAGCAAAGCAGTAAAGGAAGGTGGAAATGGGTGTGAAGTGTTGGGAAGGAGAAGAGAAAAAAAAAAAATTGCAAAATTTAGTCTTTCATGCGCTCAAAATAGGTGCAAAACACACTGTGCCAAGTCGGCAAAAGGTGTCAAAATGACTCAACTAGAGGCTAGTGTAGGTGTTTAAAATGAACATCATCCACTTTAGGTGCCAAAGTGAAACTTTGTGCAAAGTTTAGGTACCTGACGATGTGTTTGGCCAAAGGATTACTATATAGTATGTACGTACTTTTTCAAAGACTATTGATGAATACCTTTGATAGGAACTTTGTGTTTGATGTTTGATAACACAAAGGAGTGTTCATTTCTCTTACTATTTTTCATTTTATGGATTTGACAATCAGGAAGAGCAGATAATGTACCCATCATCCCTTGAGCATGAAACATTCAAAGTCGCATTGGTGAACTGCAGGAAAAAGGTTGAAGGACTTAAGGATCATCATGACATAACTGCATGGGAGATCACCCGTGCAATGAAGTGTGAATAAGTTTTGAACCATTACTTGCATCACAAATATGATAGTAGAAAGAGGTTCAGCCCGCTTCATAGTTGAGATTTGGTAATTGAAGAAATCTATTGCCAACATTTAGACATACAAAATAAATACAATTAACCCTCATCTTTATCATCTATGTTAATCCTGAGTCTTAAATCAAATCAACATTTTGGTGTTATGCTGTGAACAAGGTGTTTGTAACAGCATTAAGTCATCTAAATTTTGTTATATCTAGAAACAGTGGCATTTTGAAGATACCCTCTTCAGTATAACTTGCATTATGCTGAGTTGCTAACCTTTATACCTACTACTGATCATCCCTTTACTCATTGTAACAGGTATGCGTACTAAAATGTATCAGTGATCATCTTAATTTTTGGCATTTATTAGGATTTAGGCGGCTAGAAACTGGGGAATGATTGCCCTTAATTATCTCTCTTCAACGAAGTTATGACTCTCACAAGAATGTCTCCAAATCAATTTTGCACATTCCTAATAACTAATACAAACCCAGGACACCTCAAATTGCCCTCGAGTTTACAATTTAAATTCAAACCCAGTTGGATAGCTCACTCTTCATTTAATGGTTGAATCTTTGTTGGAATTTAGAATTTCATATAAAAGTGGTTGTATCTTCTTGGCTCCGGACAATCCCCGCGGACACCTTTCCTCTCTAAACTGATGGTCAATGGAAAAAAAGATGTCATTGTGTTGGGTAGAAGTCGCTTCATATAACAACTGCAGAGAAACTGGCTCGACATAGAGATATATATACACAAGGCCAACAAAGCCAAAATTGAGAATACAACTGACAGCAAGGGTAACAAGACTACTGCCTACCAGTCCGACAACATACGTCTGCAAACCTCTAATATGAAAAGCTGCTAAACAACTAGTCGGCACAGGGCCCGACGTACCCACCATCTACATAAAGCAAAAGAAGACTCCACGCTTAGCAAAACAGGGAAGAACAAAGCATACCAACAGCGCGGAAACCTTCTAGTGAAAAATGTTTTCTCGAAATATATATTTTTTTTAAAATATTTTCTTGAAAAATAAATATATTTCTTACTTAATTTTTAATGTTTGTTAAGTAAGCAAGAAGACATTATTTCAAGAGCATTTCTGCGTAATCTAACAAAACATTATGGGATGGCGTGGGGTGAGGAGTGGGAGTAAGGGGGTGGCGAGAAGTGGGATGGTCAAGGGTTGGGGGCATTGGATGGGTTGGAGGAGACAATCAATGTGGAATGTCATTTATGAGACTTGTTTTTTCTGCTTCAATAATACTAATGATACACCTTGTGCTACAAAAACAACTGCAGAATTTTTGCTTCAACTACTTCTAACTATATAGAGAATTAAGTGCGAGATATGTACCAATCAAAAGCATTTTCTTTGGGAGAATAGACGAACTACTTGACGAGATAATCACCATAAGTCCTAACATTGTTTCACATCTCGACGAAGTAATATGTTATTTGAATTTTTTGTTGCCATCGAACTGTTGCAACTTAGAAGGTTGATAGCCAATATGTTGTTACCAACAAATTTTTACAGTGACAGAAATAAATTGCAATCACAAATAAATATATGAAGAAACATGATTTTTATTGATAAATGATGTGGGTACAAATCTGTTCTTTCCTTGATTCTTCTCTCTTAATTTTCTCGTGATCCGAGGACCGTTAGTAGTGTATTTCTCGAACGTAGAAATATTTGGATTTGATCCGTTAGTAGCGTATTTCTCGAACGTAGAAATATTTAGATTTGATCTCGATGAAAGGAAAGTTTGTGGGACCTTCTCGATGTATTTGATTACCAAGAAGAGAGAGTTTTGATCTTGAATATCCATGAATTTCTGAGATCTTAATCTCTTTATGAATATCCCATGAATTTATTGGGACTTTTAGAGATGCCTCTTCAAGGGATATTTACCCTTTTATATAGGCGTAATTTAGGGTTTAGGGTAGAGTGCCCTCCAAGAACTCTAACACAAATTGAATTCTTCTTGTAGAGCCCCACAAATTTAGACGTCTACACATGCATCTTCAAGTTATTAATTCCTTACATATATGGCTTTGCATATGTGAGAGAAGATATGAACTAGGACTAGATTTATCATTAATGACCCTATGACAAATTTCTTTAATTGATACATGTCACACTCCAAATTTGAGGAGGTACGACAGGTAGTCGGTGTCTTACTTGACCGAGCGAACCGACTGAAAACAAAGCAACAAACATGCCAACGAGGTCCGAACAATACCAAGCATGCCTAATATAAAGATAAAAAAATAACAAAGCAGATCGACAAAGTTATTTCATATAACAGTTGCGCGAAAACCATCCAACACACAGATATATACACAAAGCCGACAATGTCAAAATTAAGAATACAACAAACAATAAGGTTAACAAGACCACAACTGCTTACCAGACCCACAACAGACGTCTAAAAACCTATAAGATGAAAAACTGCTAGCACCTAGTTAGGATAGGATCCTGACATACCCATCATCTACACAAAGCAAAAGCAGACTTCAGACTTAGCAACTCCGAAAAAATTGTGTACTATCAACTAAACTTGACCACACACAAAGAGGACTCCTATCCACGTGATAACCTGCAGACATGAATACAACGCCTCCCAGACAATGAGGATGTCAGTACGAATAATGTACCGAAAATGCAAAGCTACAAAATAATAGAAATAACACAACCCAAAATTGAAACCACAATATGACAGACGTAATTTGCACAAAACAAACACTCTACTAAAACCATACTACTTGCATAGTTTGTATCCACTTCTCCTGCTCTTGACACAAATAACCAAATAACAAGTAATTAACCTCTCAAATAATAACCTACCTGGGCTCCCATAAGCTCAACAGGTGCCAACTATATTCAAATAATAGTGAATGCAATACAATTTAAACAAAATACATCACATCTTAGATCACCCAATTATTGCAACTACAATACGAACAACCTGCTACTGACAATTCGAATACAAATCTACCTGTCCTCAACTAATCTTATATCACCATAGTTACAAAAAATACACTAAATCCCATAGGCCCTATACAGC
Source organism: Capsicum baccatum var. pendulum (assembly GCA_030864225.1). Lineage (NCBI taxonomy): Eukaryota > Viridiplantae > Streptophyta > Magnoliopsida > Solanales > Solanaceae > Capsicum > Capsicum baccatum. Next base: position 166,773,847 of record CM061550.1, read on the forward strand.
TAACAACAACAACAACTGAATGCCATAATCTGCAATAATTATAAAATGCAATATGCAATGTGTTAGAGTGCGTGCCCTACTGATTACCTTATTTTAGCCTAGCTATTGCCTGTCATCAACAGGTTGTCTAACGTATTTCAAACTAGCTAAAATAGTAAGTAAATAACACAATAATTTTTCACGTGAAAAACACTCGGCTCAAAGAAGTGTAAACAAAACCACGATCTATATCTCTACAGGATTTAACCCCAACTCTACTAAATCACCTAAGGCTCAACAATCAACAAATTACAAGACTCTTATAAATTAGCAATTATAAACTTCTAATTCTTACTTCTACAAAACACAAACCTCCCAAGGTGAGTGTTCCCAAGTCTTTGAGTTCCCCAACTTGAAGACATTGATCCTAACTCAGTTTATACTTCACTGAGACTAGAGTTAGGTAAATAGTACAACTCAAGAACCAACCTAATACATAAAGTCTAAGCCTCCTTAACTTTAAGTAATAGGAACAAGTTCAACTATGACTCCTTCAAACTTTGGAACTGCAGATATAATTTGTCTTTGATTGCTATTTTTGTAAGTGCGTAAGTGTCTGTCGGTGTCACTTTCTCTATTTAACAGTAACTCTTTAAAGAGTCCTTCATGTCATCAATCTTCTATCTCCAGTTGGACTCTTCAACCCATCAGAGTTTGTTGTTAAGTCAAAGTCCTTCTTCAAGTCATTCTCTTCATCTGAGTGAAACTCTCTCTTTCACTTATCTTCAGGTGTTGTACCCAAACACAACTTCTTATTTTTTACATGTGATTAATCACAAAGATTTTATCAAGTCCTGATCTCAAGCATTCATGTCTTATCTTCATCTTCCAGTACCCTAGTTTACTGGACCACTTCAACTAACATGTTTCATATGTCGTGTTAATCACCAAAACCATCTTAACAAATTCCCCCATTCACAGTTTTAGAGGTATGAATGTTAGTGTGGGAGGGAATATCAAGCTCAATCTTTAGAGAGAGAGGCATAGTATACCCAGTAGCTTCAGAATCAGAGGAAGGAACAGGTTATGTAACCTATTTCATAGATCTGGTTTTCAAAGTAGTTTTGGATGTGGAAAAAAACTGAGGATGCTTTTTGGGAATGGGTTTTCTCGAGGAGGAAGAAGGGGTAGCAGATTTGGGAGGCTTATATGTAGAAGGCTTAGAAATAGAGCGTTTATAAGTTTGCCCTTTTCAAATATTTTAAAGAAGGAGATCAGAACAAGAGGGAGGAGTGACAAGATGTGAAGAAAAAGATTTCTTCTTTTTGGTTGATTGAAGAGCAACCTCAAGTGAAGTTTCTTCTTTCCTTTTACAGTTTTGTATATGAGGGGTGATAATAGAGGTAGGTTTAGAGTATCTCTCAATGACTTGTTCATCATATAGAATAGGAATATGATCCTTAGAAGCTTTGACTATACGAGAACAGAACCGTCTTGGAGTAATTTTAGGAATAGATAGTGACATGGAAGAGAAAGAAGGCTCAGTCTCAGGCAAGAAAATTTTTAGTGGAGCAATATTTTGGACAGTGTCTGATGAATAAGACTAGTTGCAAATAGGATCTTGGGCAAAGGAATCCATCATGAATTTGAAATCATACCAGGACCTAAAATCAGACAACTTAATTAGAATTGAAAGGGAAATTTATGAAACTGGGGCAAAATCAGGGTGAAGGACAAGTGAGGTGATAGGAGGGGAGGATGTGGTGGATTTGTCTTTAGAATTGGATGAGGATTTTTGAGAAGCAATTGATGTGAGCTCAAAGATTTTCAAGGATGGAACAGGTAAGAGCAGTGTTTTAGAGAGAGAGATAGATGATCTTAGAAAATGGATGAGTGAGGTTTTATCGCGTAAGAGATGAATTGAATTTAGAATAGGAAAAAGAAAGATGAAGCGTATAGGTGTAATTTGGTGTGTCAGGTGTATTTAAGTGGGAAAATGAGATGTGACCCTTGGCAGAGGTGGCAATAGTTTTTTCAAAGAAGAGAGACTTTTGGGTTTTTGGCGGTTAGGAGTTTCCTCTTTTGAATTAAAAGGTACACAAGTGCCTAGATGTTCCATAATACTTACTTAATAAGTGACTGAAGTAAATCATACCTTGCTATGTCCATGAGTTCCAACCCCCTAGATCTCTTAGATTTTGTATGACTAAAACTATGACTTAATTAAATTATCATTATACTGGAATTGGGACACACAAATAAATGTACAAAACTAAAAAAAAATAGTTGAGATTTTAGGAATAAGGTAATTGTTCTAGCCAATCATTAAGGGTAGGTTATGCAATCTTAATCATTCCCAATTCTAACCTATTTTTCTCAAAGTGTTCTCTACTTAGCGCCTTTGTGAAAACATCAACGATTTGATCTTCAATAGAATAGAACATGATAGATACAAGACCTTTTCAACATTATCTCTAAGAAAGTGATGTCTAATATCAACATATTTAGTTCTTTTATATTGCACAAGCTTCTTTGCAATATTAATGACACTTGTATTGTCATAAAAAAAGAAACACATCCCACATCCATGCCAAAATCCATAAATTATTGCTTAATCCACAACAATTGAGCACAACATGACCCAACAACAACATACTCACCCTAAGCAGTAGATAGAGCTACTGAGTTTTATTTCTTGGTGAACCAAGTCATTAGAAATGATCCAAGAAAGTGTGTCATACCTGTGGTGCTTTTTTTATCCACTAAATAGCCTGCATAGTTAGCATCAAAATATCCTACCAACTTGAAATTACTAGTTTTAGGATACCAAAGGCCAAGATTAGTGGTTCCTTTGAGATATCTGAAAATTCTCTTCACCAATTTAACATGAGACACCTTAGGATTTGCTGGAAACCTTACACAGAATCCCACACTAAACACAATATCTGGTCTACTTGTTATAAGGTAAAGTAGTGATCCTATCACCCCTCTATATAATTTTTGCTCCATAGATGGACCTTTTTCATCCATATCAAGCTTGGTGGCAGCGACAATTGGAGTACTGATCTCCTTTGCTTCCCATATGAAGAACTTTTTGAGAAGTTCTTTGACATTTTTGTTGGTGAACTGTGGTTCCAGTATCTATTTGTTTGATTTGCAGCTCTAAGAAAACAAATTTAGCTCGCCCATCATACTCATCTAGAATGCACAACTCATAAGTTTGGCAAAGTCATGAGTCATGTTGATATTAGTGGGGCCAAAAATTATGTCATCAACATACACCTGTATAATTAAAAAATCCTTTCCATCAGTTTTTAAGAAGAGAGTGTTGTCAATTTTACCTCTAGTATGTCCATGCTCCAAAAGAAATTTCGACAATCTTTCATACCAAGATCTTTGAGCTTGTTTCAGTCCATATAAAGCCTTGTTAAGCTTATAAACATAATCAGGAAATTCCTTACTTTTAAATCCAGAAGGTTATTTCGCATAAACTCCCTCCTTGAGAATACCATTCAAGAATGTACTCTTTACATCTATTTGGTAAAGTTTGAATTCCTTATAAGCAATAAGGGCCATAAGAAGTCTGATTGCTTCAAGTCTTGCTACGGGGCAAAAGTCTCATCGATGTCTATGACTTCTTCCTGATTGTATCCTTGGACCACAAATCTTCCCTTGTTTTTTGTAACTGTTCCATGTTTATCAACTTTTTTTTTGTACACCCACTTATTTCAATCACGGTTCTATATTTTGGGGTGGAACCAAGTGCCAAACCTTGGTTATTTCAAATTAATTTAGCTCTTCTTGCATGGATATGATCCAATCAGCATCAAGAAGTGCTTCATTCATTTTCTTTGATTCAATCACAGGTAATAATGCTTTGAAAGCACACATGCTCCTTAATCCAGATCTTGTGGTGATTCTTGAGGTGAGATCGGTGAGAATATTTTCAATAGGATGAGATCCTTGATACTTGCATCCTTTTGGGACCAATTCTTGACAACTGTTAGGATCATAATGATTAGTTTAAGCTAGATTAGTTGGTGGTTCAGTTCCCCATGTCAGTGTAGCTCCAATATCAGTTCCCCTATCGAGGTGCCTCTAGGTTCAGGTTCTCCAGTCGATGGACCAGGTTGTTTAAACTGTTCTATCACCTGTCTTCAGAATTACTTTCTTCCTTCATATTAATCTTAGCACAAGATTCATTAAATACTATATGCACACTTTCTTTAACACAATTCTTTCTATTATTTAGGACCCTATATGCCTTACTATGATATGAATATCCTAGAAAGATTCCCTCATCACTTCTAGCATCAAATTTTTCCAAATTTTCTTTACCATTATTATGAATGAAATACTTGCAAACAAAAGTTATAAAGTGACAAATATTTAATTTCTCCCTTTTAGTAATTCATAAAGAATCTTCTCTAGAATAGGCCTAATCATGCATCTATTTATAATGTATGCAATAATATTGATTGCCTTAGCCCAAAAGTTTTTTGCAAGATTTCCTCCAAGCATCATTGTTCTAGCCATATCTTCCAAAGTCCTATTTTTCTTTTCACTACTCCATTTTACTGAGGTGTTCTAGGAGCATAAAAATTGTGATCTATACCATTAGTGGAATAGAAATCTCAGAATTTGGCATTTTCAAATTCTATACCATGGTCAAATCTTATGGAAATTAAGGGATGCCTAGTTTCTTTTCTATTTTCTTCATGAATATAGAAAAGACATCAAAACCATCTTTTCTGGAAACTAAAGACAATGTCTAGGTAAATCTAGAATAGTCATAAACAATCACAAATACATACCTTTTTCCACCTCTGCTTTAAATCTCATTGGTCTACAAAGATCCATATGATTCAGGTCAAGGCACTTGGTTATGCTGACATGGTTCTTTGGTTTGAAAGAAGACTTTAACTGCTTCCCCCTTACACAAGCACTACAAACTTTCTCTTCCTTAAACTTGGTTTTGGACAAGCCCAGCACCATATCTTGGGAAGAAAGCTTGTGTAATTATTTCAGACTTGCATGTCCAAGTCTTCTGTGTCAAAGGAGGGGATCATTCTCTATAGCACTCAGATAGGTTCGCCTTGTGCTTGGCATGTTCATTATTTCAACTTTATACAAATTACTGTGTCTTCTTGTTGTAAGAACAACCTCCTTGGTATCCATCCTTTTGACCTTAACACTTGCAGAAGTAAAACTTACTTTGTTACCTTTATCACATAATTGAAATATACTAAGCAGGTTGTGCTTCAATCCTTCAACAAGGTAGAAATCTTCTAGTGCCCTTGATTGAGACGTCCCAATCCTTCTAAATCCTGTAATGTTTCCCTTTTTTGCATCACCAAATAACACTCCCCCTTCACTTATTTTGGAGAGTGAAAGAAATTTTTGCTTATCACCCGTCATTTGTTTAGAGCAAGCACTATCCAAGTACCAGTGCCTCTTGCTTCCTTTCACTCTTATCTGCAAAAGAAAATCAGAGGTTAGATTTAGGAACCCAAACGAGCTTAGGTCCTTTCTTATGAGTAAAAGAATGAATCAAATTTCTTCTAGCCTATGGAGGCAACAAGTTGTATGACTTGTTCCCTGAACCAGTTTTGATTTTTCTTTTATTGGTATGAGATGTGTTAAAGTTTGATTTCTTTGCCAAATTTGTGCTCCTAGATCTGATTTTAGCAGCAACTGGACATTCAGTAGTAGGATGTCAACGATTACCACATATATAGCACAAATCCTGAGAAACATTAAAACTTTTGTAAAACCCCAGTCCAACCCTTTTATTGTGAGTTTCTTCACCCATTTGATGAACAATTCTTGAGGAATTTGTCCATCTGTTTGCCCTTTCAAGATCAAGCTTTAGTTTAGTGATTTCTTGGCTTAATCTGTTCACCTTTTTCTTTTCATCACTACATTCTTGTTTGAACCTAGTCAATTCAAGTACAATATTTTCTTGTTCCTCGCTTTTGATCTTTTTTTTTTCTAGAAAGAGTTAGTTTTAAGATTTTAGATTTTAGAGTCAGATTTGACGAATCAAGTTGACCAACCTGTTCCTTAAGAGTGTAGTTTTCTTTTCAATAGTGTTCTTACAATCTTCTAGATCAATAAAATCAAATTTGAGACTTGCAAGATTGTTGAATAACTCATCCCTGTCAGAAGTTAATTCTTGGAATCATTAATTAGAGCACTCATTATGGAAACAAGTTTACTTTTAGAAAATAAATGCAATTTTTCCTTAATCTCATGAACACTTACCTCAGAAGTACCATCTTCTTCTTCCAAGTCTGAATCTACAATGGCCATGAGTGCAGTTTCATTAATCTTTTCATCATCTAATTCATCTGAATCAAATCCCCAAGTGGATACAATAGGATATTTTCCTTCTCATTTTCCTTAGCCTTTTCCTTCAATTCCTTCTTAACACTTTCTTTTCTCCATTTAATTTTTGGACAATCCATGATTTGATGATCAGTCTTACTGCACTTATAACATCCAGTAGGATTGTCATTGGAACATTTTTTGCTACTTGTTCCTTTCTTTTTTTTTGAAGATTTTGTCAATGTTCTTAGTTATGAAAGCAACTTGTTTTTCATCCAGTTCAATTGCTTCATCACTGTCAGATGCCTTCAAAGCCAAAGTTTTTTTAGAAGCTGCTAATTCCTTCTTGATTTTATCAATTTGCATTTAATGAGTCTTCAGATTTCCCACTAGTTCATCCAGAGTCATCCGAGTGAGATCCTTTGCTTCCCTAATGGCAGTAACCTTGACATCCTATCTAGACTTAGTATACCCTCAACACTTTTTCAACTTATTCCTCAGTAGGGATGACTTTTCCTAAAGAAGCTAATTCATTTGTTAAACCTGTGAGCCTTGTCATCATATCATGAAGAGATTTATTCTTCTTCATTTTGAAAGCCTCATATTCAGTAAAAAGGAGCAATTCTAAACTTTCTTACTTGAGAGGTGCCCTCATATGCATTAACTAAAGCATCCCATATTTGCTTGGCAGTGGTATAATTTGACACTCTGTTGTACTCATATGAACCTAGTACACACACTAAAATGCTCTTATCCTTTGCATTCTTCCTTAATGCAACCAAGTCATCAACAGTAAATTCACTTATCACTTTCTTGACTCGTTCACCATTAACCAATTTCATTGGGATAGTTGGACCATCAATGATCCTTTTTCACAACTCGTAGTATTCTCCTTGGAGAAATATTTCCATCCTAGCTTTCCACCAGATGAAGTGAGAGACATCAAAGAGTGGAGGTCTAGTGGTGGATTAACCTTCACTGTAACCAGTAGGTAGTGCGGAATTCATCAAAGTGATCTTTTCTTAGGTACTAACCTTTTTAAGACAACTTCGCTCTGATACCACTTGTTAGAGTGAGTACCCTACTAATTACCGTATTTTAGCCTAGCTGTTGCCTATTGATGAAATAGGCTGCCTAACATGTTTTAAGCTAACTAAAATAGTAAATAACACAGTGATTTTTCCCATGGAAAATACCTGGCTCAAAGAGGTGTAAAAACTATGACCTGTATCTCTACAGAATTTAACCCTAACTCCACTAAATCACTTGAGCCTCAACAATCAATAAATTACAAGACTCTTGTAAACTAAGAATTATAAACTTGTAATTCCTACTTCTACAAAACACAAACCTCCCAAGGTGAGTGTTCCCAAATCTTCGAGTTCCCCAATTTTAAGACAATGATCCTAACTCAGTTTATACTTCACTGAGACTAGAATTAGATAAATAGTACAACTCAAGACCTAACCTAATACATAAAGTCTAAGACTCTTTAACTTAAGTAATAGGAACAGGTTCAACTATGAATCCTTCAAGCTTTGGATCTGTAAAGATAATTTATCGATGGTTGTTATCTTTGTAAGTGCATAAGTGACTGTCAGTGTCACTTTCTCTATTTAACAGTAACTCTTCAAAGAGTCCTTCATGTCACCAATCTTCAATCTTCATTTGGACTCTTTAACTTATCAAAATTTGTTATTAAGTCAAAGTCCTTCTTTAAGTCAATCTCCTCATCTGAGTGAAATTCTCTCTTTCACTTATCTTCAAGTGTTGTACCCAAACACAACTTTTTTTTTGCATGTGTTCAATTATAACGATGATATCAAGTCTTGATCTCAAACATTCTTGTCTTATCTTGATCTTTCAGTACCCCAGTTTAGTGGACCACTTCAACTAACATGTTTCATATGTCCTGTCAGTCACCAAACCATCCTAACACAATACAATAAAATGTATGTGGTATAGTTGAATACCTCAATTCCTATCCTTAAAGATATAAAATACATGTGGTGTAGGCAAACAAACCGATCCCTAGCCGCAAAGGCATGGAATGCATATGATTTCGACAAACATCTCGATCCCTAGCCTCAAAGGCATGAAGTGTATGTGGTGTAGGAAAATCTCCATCCGTAGCCTCAAAGGTATAAAATACATGTGGTGTAGGCAAATATATTGCACGAATCATCTCGTCAATTTTCCACCAAAGTGTTTTTAATTTTCCCACTTCCCAACTTTGATTTACATAACATTTGAGAAGCGAGGGACTATCTGTGTTAGATAAAATTGACTAGGGCATTTGACATCAAAATGAATAATACATGGTAATCTATGATAATGTCTATAGGAAATAAGAAAAAGGTGACAAGATGTGTCTTTTAAAAAATATCCCCAAAGGCACGAGAAAGGTCTTTATCAAGAATGAGTAAAGGACGTGTGACCAAAGACAAAGGATTTCCAATAACATGGCCTAAGAGACAAAAAAGAAAAATGTGCCATTGTTATCCGTAAAATCTCATAAGACTGACATTGTAGTATTGGTTGGAACCACCAATGGTATTACTACATGGACAATGTTTAATGATTTTAGGCATCGTTTGGTAGGAGGGATAAAAATAACTAATTTCGAGATTAGTTTAAAAGAGGAGCTTATCCCATGTTTGGTTGGACAAAATGCATAGGATAACTCATCCCAGGATTAGTTATCCATACAAATCTCCTGAGAATGACATTATAGTATTGGTTGGAACCACCAATGGTATTACCACATGTACAATGTTTAATGATTTTAGGGGTCGTTTGGTAGGAGAGATAGAAATAACTAATCACGAGATTAATTTAGAAGAGGAGCTTATCACATGTTTGGTTGGACAAAATGCATGGGATAACATATCGTGATTCGCGGGATTAGTTATCCCAGGATTATAGTTTTTTTCTATACCTCTTTGAAGGTGAGATAACTGATCCCACAATTAATAATCCCGAAAAAACTTATTTTCCAAGCCCAAAACCCCTTAGTGCTTTAGGACTCGAGTGGAGTTCTCTTATTGGTAGATGTCTACCCTTGTAACCTATATCAAGTTTATTTCTTATATTTATACTAGGGGATATGTCTTTTGTTAGCACGATCCAACGTGAAGAACATTTTTAGGCTAATTATACGTAATATTTAAATAATATATGTTACACCTTCCGTCTCAATCTATGTGGTATTGACTCAATTTTGAGAGTTCACTAAATTTTTTAACATACTTCAAAAATATTTTAGATAATTAATTATTTTGATTTATAAACTTTTTCTTCCGTCCAATTTATGTGGCAGTAACAAAATTTAGAGAATTAGCTAAATTTTTCATGTCGTTTTAATTATTTTAAGTTATTAATTATTATAGTTTATAATATTTTTACATAATTCTCAAATATATAACTTATTAAGAAAAGTAAAATAAATAAATATAAAAAGAAATATCTAAGCAGACAACACAAGTAAACATGTCGATTTGCTTATCATCATTTATAAGTGAGGTAATAAATCACAAATGCCAATTTAAGTGGTACAATATTTAGATAACCATAATAATTAATTAGGGTTAATATAGTAAAATCACGATTAAAGCAGCGAAACAAACATGTCTTAAAGGACTTACATAAACTAATTAGAAGTTATCGATATAGCAAAATTACTATAAAAATATTTGTGATTTTTTTAAGTGAGCCTCATGTAGTCAAGTTAATTTAAAACATCAAGAGTTAATTTATAATTTTATATCTATTTTTTTTATTAAATATTATTAATTTTTAATACTTAGATGACTTATGATAATTAATCATAAGTGATATTTAGTAAACTTCCAATTGAAACAGTTGAAACAGACAAGTCATAAATGTCTATTTTTTTTAATTAAATATTATTAATTTTTTAATACATAAATAACTTATAATATTTAATTGAGAATAATATAGTAAAATCACGATTAAAACAACTAGACAAACATATCTAAAACTGCTGCTTTTATAATATTGAAAACTAAGGAGACCCTAACGGCAAGTAATAGAACAACACAAACATTCTCGAGATCCAGGTTTTCATTTTTTACGAAATCTTTACTCTTTAACATCCAGAAAGGGAAATTGTGACCCAATCAAAGACAAGTACTTGAACTCAATATTCATAGCATTATTCAAGCCTAAAATTTTAGATTGTTCTCACCTTTATTAGTTGTATTTGTTAATTTTAATTACTTATATCATAATATTCAACAGCTAATAATTAGATCTAACAAAGTTAAATTGAGACGCGTGTCTTTGACTGCATACAAAATTAACTGTATCATTTTTTCCATAAACAATATCTTGTATTCAATGAATCAATGTAGTCCAAATTATCTCATGGATTTGAATCTAGTAAATTTTTAATTTTTACAGAAATTATCTAAACTTGGAGGGAGTTCTCTAAAATTAAATATATTGCCTGCCTTCAATTTTTTGAACTTAATGACACATTTTAGAGTTCATTTGGTTTGAGGACAGTTTTAGAGCGAAATTACGTTTTTCATATTCATGGAGAGGCAAACAATGTCAGCAAATTCAGTAGCTAATTATGGGGAGAATTGGGCTTTACATAAATTTGTTGTATCTGATATTGTTTTTAAAAGCACCACTTTTACATGCTTTAATCAAATTTCACGAATATTTTTATGAAACTAGATCTCCGCAATTAGTTCCATTATGTACTGAATCATCTTATTCCTGTTAATAATTTAAATCACCTTTCATTAGAAAAAAAAATCTTAATGGGAAACTTGAGAAAAAGTTGTATGACACACATACAAGTCACAAAGTCACAGGAGTTCATTGACACAAAGTTAAATCAGAGTATTGATTTTTATTTTCTTGAAAAAATTGATATACAGACTAAATCAAACATTTTACATTAGATAAAAAGTAAAAAGCTAAAAAGTTGAGTTTCATGACTTTGGGGAACTACTAGTCTTTAGTAAAATAAAACTTAGTTTTAACAATTCTTATTATACTAGTTTAATCACACGTGCCTCGCACGTGAAATCTTTGATTATTTAAAATTAGATAATTTTATTTATTGCTCAGAGATCCTTTACACTTTAATATAATAATGTACACATAAAATATACCACCAGAAGTTTTGAGTGATTAATTAATGGCTGCGGGGGCTAGTAGTTTAAGACCCGCTGATGCTACTGATTCAGCTCCACCGCCTGATCCACTACTGAGCGCACCGGCCACCATGTGCCACGATTGCTGAGGATTTCTCGACAGTCATTGGGACCACTATTGATGAGAGTGGGTTTCGATCTGACAGGCCCCATGTTGATAATCTTGAGCTGGCGCCCAGGAATGTCCTCGATCCTATTTGTATTGCTAGATACACTGAGGATAGTGCATAGGATTTAGTTGAGGGTGGAAGTATACCACATTCTCCACAGGTTATGGTTACCGTGTTTCAAAATCCGTAGGCCACAGTTCGAATAATGAATCGGCATATGTGTGTGTGTTGTTGTGTGATGCTTAAGTAAGAAGAGCAGTGTGGTAAAGGCATTCGATAATACGTGTATTTTGTTTGAAAAATTGATGCCCCTCCTAAAAATTTTTGTGATCTGTGTGTGCGTGCGACTAATGAAAATCCCTTAATGGAATTAGAATTAGGGACGAGATAAGTATGGCATATAAGTGCATGAACTGGATAGGTAGTGACGGACAATGCGACCCTGTACAACGTGAGTGTGAGGCATTACTTAGTTCCCAGTGTGTACAGAGTTCATATCTTGCCCGGTTGATTTTTCCTAGATTGTAGGATGGATGGTTAGGGATGATCATATGCCATTTTTCTGAATAGTCCATTCAAGCCTAAAATGTCAAACCAAATGCAATTAAGAATCCATTGATCCCTAATTTGAGCCTAATAGACTCATTTTTGTTGTTTACACCAATTTCACCTTTCTGTTTGACTATAATGAACCTATTTTTAAACTTTGGTACTTGTTATATTTTTCTTTGTCTAAAGAAGAGATTTTTAATTAAGGGCAAAGATATTTAAGCGAGGAAGAGCGTTACTTATAAATAAATCCAACATAGAATACAAATTAAATCAATTAAGAACATAAATCAAACTAATAACACAAATTAGATATATTAAGAATGTAAGTTAAATTTTTAACATAATAATTAATATTGTGTTTAAATCGTTAATAAGCAAGCAACACGCAATAATACAAAAAAGGAAGATTTTATGACAAATAAGCTAAAATGAGTTGACAAAAAGAACCTAAAGAAGAGAACCTGGAGAACTGACAAAATTGAGAGAAATTGTCCCTGAAAAAAAAAGTATGGTGAGGATGAAAAAAATAAAATTTGCATGGCTTTTAAAGAAATTGGCAAAAGGTACATTAAAGCCTATTTTATATAGGATAGAAATTATTGTTTGTCAATTTTTGAGGTTTTCTTGACCTAATTTTGCATAAAAAGTTATGCTAAAACCTGCGGAAGATGAGAATTTTTTTTTTGGGACAAAAGGCGCTAGGAGAAGTTTTTTTTAATTATTATGATTATATTATATATTATTTTTTTGGTTTGACGTTGTGGGTATTTTTTTTAATTTAGAGTTTTTTTTAAATTATTATATTACTTTTTGGGGTTTCAGTTGGGATGTTTTTTTTTAAATTACTTTTACTATATTTCTTGTTTCAGATTGGGGAAGAATTGTCTTCACATTGGGTTTTCTTGGTTTCACGTTGGGTTTTTTTAATCTTGTTACATTAGAATAAGCATATATGAAGAGACATATACATATCTTTATATATAGAATGCCAAGTCATGGAAAGAGTCATATTAATCATTCTTAAAGCATTCATTCATGATACATGGAGTGAAGAATTTTCATCCTTTCACCTTACCAATTTTAAAACCTTAAACTTCTCCGTTACATTAGTCAAGGGGATCCGAACCTCAAACCAACTCAACCAAATTCATTAGGAAATTGACTCTAACCAGAAGCCATTTCATCGAGCGAGGGACTCGAACCACAAGCCATCTCATTGGGCAAGAGACTCTAACCACAAGACATCTCATTGCGCGAGGGACTCCAACCATAATCTATTTCATTGACTGAAGGACTCCAACCACAAGTTATTTCATTGGGAGAGGGAGTTCAACCATAAGCCATCTCATTGAGTGAGGGACTCCAAGAACAAGCCATCTCATTGGACAAGGGACTTCAACCACAAGATATATCATTGGGCGAGGGACTCCAACTACAAGATATTTTATTGGGTGGGGGTCTCTAACCACAAGACATCTTGTTAGGCGAGGAACTCCAACCACAAGCTATCTCATTGGGTGAGGGACTCCAACCACAGGCCATCTCATTGGGTGAGAGACTCCAACCATAAGCCATTTCATTGGGCGAGGGACTTCAACCACAAGCCATCTCATTAAATGAGGGACTCCAACTACAAGACATTTCATTGTCATTTGCTAGTTGACATTTGAGCTCTTAACCCCTTTAGTTCATCCCTTATCATTCATACAATTCATTTCAACTCTTAAGGACTTGAACCATTTATCCAAAATACAACCACATGAGACCACAAGGCCTTTATGGGAACATTTATATATTGAACACCTTATTAGGCTAATGCCTTAACTCAAATCATCATTCAATTCATTTGGTGGTCATCAAGACCCTTATCAAACCCATCATTCTTCATTAGTATTTCTATACCACACTTTAGTTCTAAATATAATTTAAGTTCATGTTTAGGGGATTGAACCCCTTTCTTAGCCATCAAACCAACATGGTTAACTAATTACATGGCTAACAACATATTTACAATACCATTTATCAACCATTCATACTTATTGTGCCATTACACTATCTAAAGTCATAAATTAATCCATTACATGAGTAACAAGATTCTTACCCACTATTTACCAAGTATTCACATTCATCATGACTCAATACATGATCAACAAGGTCTTTTCCAATCATTTAATAAGTAATCACATGAATTATAAAAATATCTTATCTTATTCATATTCACTAGACCAATACCCTAGTTCAACACACCATTAACATGTGACTAGATAATTTATTTAGACATTTTCACAAACACCTTATGTGCATACCTTTATCAAGACCAATTCATGGTGGAATTCATCATTATTAGGGTTATTCAAAACCCATATTTTAGACCACATACAAAAAGTACCCACACATGTAAGCCGTCATTATAACATATACAATCACAAGTTCAAGTAAGAACACACATTATCCATCATTGACTACAAAAACCCTTTTCATTTGATTTCAAAACTACCATGTACACTTACTAATCCAAGTATGAAATACATGTTTTTAAGTTATTTAACAAGGGAGAGTGTTACATGCTTCAATAAAGATAATTCACCAAGGAAGACTTGACTCCTCTTGCCCACAGATGAACACCCTTGAAACCCTAGCCTCTAATTCTCCAAAATATGCTTGAGATAGTATTTAGGATGTTTGATCTACTAAAAATGTGTCTTACAAGGCCACACACACTTATATAGTAAGGGGACTTAGGGTTTTGGGGGTAGGAAATAACCATAGGGCCCTTAGTTATATACTGGAAAATGACCATGATGTTGGGTACGACTCACTTGAGTCAACCGTATCCTAGGGTATGAATGGTACCCTAAATCGTACCCTAGGCTTATCCTAGGTCATTTATACTGGTTAGGGTATGAATAAAAACCCTTGAGTCATATATAAAGGGTATGACTCATGCCCTAAACTGTACATACCACTGGTACCAAAAATAGTCCACTCCAAGTTCAAGACACCACTCTATACGACCATGTTAGGTACAACTCGTATCATAGTGTGTGATTGGGGAGGGGGGCTAACCCATACCTAGGATACTGATTAACCCTTACCACACAACCTAGGGTACTAGAGGGGGTCTAAAACTCGTATCCAAGGGGTATGACTCATGCCCTTAGTCGTATCTAGCCTAGTGACATCAAATGAAGAAATTTTTCTCATGGTTCCAAGCCTAGGTGTTTCACTTCTACACTTTCGATCCATGATTTTAGGTGAATATGAAGGTAAAGAACTTTAATTGTCTACTCTGATTTACCTTCTACGTTCATCGATCAAGAATTTTGGTATTCAAGTAAGAACAAAAGAACCCATAATATTAGAGTTTAGTTTATTTTAAACTCCTACCCGGCCTAGTGAATATATATATATATATATATATATATATATATATATATATATATATATATATATATATATATATATATATATATATATATATATTCATAAGTTTTTGTAGTCTTATATGCTTGCTTATACAAGTAAATAATTTTGGGTTTCATTGTATTATAACATTATATTGTCCCAACTTTGGGTTTTTATGATGTTGGTGTTGTTGAAATTCTACGACTTTCTCTTATTTTTATATTCTGATTTTAGGGTTTATGAAGTTCTCATGTAACTTTTGATTCGATTAAGCGAAAATTAATTTAGATGTTATGATTTTATAATGTTGGTGTTTGTTTCTTTTATTATTTATTCTAATTAATTTCTTGGCTTTACATGCTTGTTTTAGAGTTTATTTTGTCTATTTTAGACCCTTGTGCAACTTTTACCTCAATTTTGTGCATTTAAAAGGTATGTGTATGATTGTTCTCTTTTGATGGATCTTTTTTAGGTTTGTTTTACCCTTTTGGGTGCATATAAAGATGCCTCATAGTTTTGTTTAATTTATAAATATAGTCCCTATGACTTTATTGCCGTGACCTAAGTTTACACCTTAGCTATAATCTATAATGACCTGAGACTGTACCCTGGGCGTCACACTGTGCTTACAATCACAAAGGACCACAAGCTAACCTATGACTGGTACCTGCTGTGAGCGCTGAATAATAATAATACTTAAAACATATGCAAAAATATAATTGAAATGCCATAAGGTTCTCGAAATACTAAATACTGATAGTAGTGCTGAAAAAAATTGAACATCTGTCTAAAATAGTCTAGTTTGAAAGCCTCTAACAGTCTGTATATGGAGTTTATAGGACAAGTCCCCAACTAACTCTGACTACTGAACATACTGGACTACTGGAATGCTGAATTAATAACTCTGTCCTAAAAATATGAGGACTCAACACTATAACTAATGTTGATAACCTGAGCTGCTAAGTACGGTCAGGAACCTGAGCATCCAACCAATGATATGAGACATCATAGCATAAAAAAGAGTATGCATCAGTACGTGGAATGTACTGGTATACTAGATGAGGTGAGGAGAAAATGCATGGGCTCATATACATGAATAGCAACTGGCTGAATGATATGAACATAATTGAATAAGAGTACATGGATAACTGAAACTGCTATAAATACTGATTATGCAATACTGTGTATATATATATATAATGTATCTGAGATCATACTAAAATTGAATACTGAGTTCTAATAACTGGAAGACTGATATCAAAGATTTATTGATAAATATATTACTGATAAATGGGTGACTATTTTTGAAAGTCCTAATTCTGTAGAACTGAATTGAGTTCTATACTGAGTCTGAAACTGAAACTGTAACTATGGGAGTATTCATCTAACTGATATACCCCGATGATAAACTGAGTTGGGGTCCAACCTATGACCCCAGCTGGAAGGGTGTTATAATCATTCCATGGGTACTAACAATGACTATGTGGATCCACTAAATAATTACCCTTATCTGACAGGTGATATATGTTTTACCCTCAACTGGCAGGTAAACACATTATCAACCCTCAACTGACACGTTGATAAACTTAACATACGCTGGCTACGTAGTTCTAGAACTAAGGGACTGCTACTAGATGTCACACCCTTAACTAGTAGTTGAGCCCCCATCCCTAGGTTCGCTCAGTGCTGAATCCTACTCCCAACTGAATAGTCACTGAACTGATCACTAGAGTGTACTAGGATTGACTGAACTATTACTGATCATGTTGACTGGCTGAACTGGAATGAGTTCACTGAGTTCTGTAACTGACTGAGTACTATTGTTCGTGACAATACTGAGACTATTCTATAGCTACTGTAATTTTAGGTAAATAGCTAGATTTTTGGGCATTGAATACCCTCAGGACTCGATAGCATCAATAACAAAACATGGCAAATCTTGAAAGCATTACATTAATTACTTATTCACTATGCATTCATTTAGATATTTTGTCAAACACTTGAGAGGCATGAACTTGTACATGAATGCGACCACATGATAACATGTCATGAATTCACTACGCAATTCACATAGTCATTCTATCAAACATTTGGGGAGCATAATTAATGCACATGAAAATCATCAAAATAGAAACATCATGGCTACCACAATCAACTTGCAAATCAAGGGTTTTAATATGAGGATCACACAACTCTATATACATGCTAATTAATTCACTTGAAACTTGTAATAAATCTTGATTTGAAAACCAAAAAACAATACCTATATGAACATAATCCAATTAAAACATGTAAATCATTAAATCAATAATTTTGTAGTTTTAAAAAGAGTTCTTGAACTCCAAGGGTGAAGGAAACCCAAGGATGAACACCTAACATACCTTAATTGTTGATCTCTTGAGATTTATGGTGAATTCTTGGGACTTGAATATTGAGCTTAATGAAACTACGGTTTGATCTTGAGAGGATTTTGAGAATAAAGAATGAATTTTTCTCTTTTTGGGGCTTAATATCATGTTTAAGCTGAATTATGTAAGGGAAAATTACCCATTTTCCCCCACAAACCCAGATAAAAAAATACTGGATAGGGTACCCATTGCGCCACGACCCCTGCTTAGGTCAAGCGGCCCTCGCGATGCGACCCCTGCTTGGGTCAAGCAACCTTCGTGGCACGACCCTGAGCCTGGGTCAACGGTCCCTCGCGACGCGGCCCTATCGCAATCCCTTATTATTTTGGATATCTAAACTCATCCTTACGCTGGTTTAAAAAATTCGAAACTCACCTGAGATGACCTACAAGTGACTCTGATCATGAATCAACTTGGAAATTGGTGTTTTAAGACTGGGAAGGTCGAATTAAAGTTCATCAAAGTTTGAGGGTTCTATAAATGACTAAGTCGTAACACTTAATAAAATATTATAAGTCCTGAACCCCTTTCTACATAAAATAATGAGCTAAAATGAACCTAGCATCTTATGGGTCCTTATAATATCTTCCCTTTGGGAACATTAGTCCTTGAATAAGACTGATTAAACTAAGAATACTGATAGATTAAGTTTACATATTGGACATGCACAACTGAAGCATGATTACATGACTGTAAGTACTGATAAACTGTGTTTTCATACTGAACATGCATAACTGAAGCATGATTACATGGCTGAACTGATTTATGGATGTATTACTGTCATAAGGTTAATATGCAACGGTAATTGATACCAAGTTTGTAAAGGTAATCTGAGCATGGAACTGAGTAAATCTAAGGAGGACTATTACCTCAAGTTAAGTCTGAGTTTACGGAGAAGAGGTGATGATACTTGGTTTGTATATCTGCTTTTGTTTCCCAAGTAGCTCCCTCAACGGACTGATTTTGCCAAAGAACTATGACCAAAGGAACTTCTTTGTTCCTCAGTCTACAGATCTAATGATCAATGATTTTGATTAGGACTTCTTCACAAGAGAGACTATCCTGAACGTATATACTCTCTATAGGGACTACAAATATTGGGTCACCAATGTATTTCATTAGCAAGGAGATGTGAAATATTGGGTGTACTGAAGCTAAGATTGAAGGCAACTCAAGCTCGTAAGCTACCTTTCCAAAATGGATAAGAATTAGAAAACGACCGATATATCGGGGACTAAGCTTCCCCTTCTTACCAAACCTCTTCACTCCCTTTATGGGAGAGATTTTCAAGTACACATAATCACCAATCTCAAACTCGAGATATTTTCTTCTCACATCAGCATACGATTTCTGTCAGCTCTGACCTGTCTTAAGCCTCTCCCTGATTAGCTGAACCTTCTCTAAGTCATCAAATACTAAGTCAAGACCTGCCAACGTCGTATCGCCTACCTCAAACCAACCAATGGGAGACCTATATCTCCTTCCATATAGTGCCTCAAACAGATCCATCTAAATGCTGGAATGATAACTGTTATTATATGCAAACTTAATCAAGGGTAAGTGGTCATCCCAACTTCCCTTAAAGTCAACAACATACGCTCTCAACATATCTTCTAATGTCTGAATGGTCCTTTCTGCTTGACCATCTGTCTGAGGGTGAAAGGCTGTATTGAGGTGAACTCGGGTACCAAGACCCTTTTGAAAGGCTTTCCAAAAGTGAGAGGTAAACTGCATACCTCTCTGAAATGATAGATAACAAAACTCTGTGTAATTAGAACAACTCTCTAACGTAGAGCTTGGTATAATCCTTAGTTGAGTAAGAGGTATGGACTGGTAAGAAATAAGCAGATTTGGTCATCCTATCTATAATGATCCAAATCAAATCATGTTGATGAAAGTATGAGGCAAACCTGTCATGAAATCCATGTTCACTTCTTCCCACTTCCATGTGGGAATACTGAACTCCTACATAGACCCACTAGGCTTTTGATGCTCAATCTTAACCTGCTGACATGAAGAGCACTTAGCCATACACTCTGCAATGTCTCTCTTCATCCCACTCCACCAATAGACTTCATGCAAGTTGTGGTACATCTTAGTGGGCCCTAGATAAATCAAGTAATGCGCACCATGCGTTTTTTCAAGAATCCACTGCCTCATTCCATCAACACATGGCACAAATAACCTACCCTCAGCTGAATCAACCAAACGAACACCCAACCTGGTAAGCTGATGAACTTTCTAAACTAACTTATTCTTACTATCCTCAACGTGAGCAACACTACCCATGGACAATCTGCTGAGAGCATCATCCGCTATATTGTCTTTGCCCAGATGATACAGGACACTCATGTCATAATCTTTCAATAACTCTAACCATCTTCTCTGACGCAGGTTCAAGTCTTTCTAATATAATACATAGTAAAATTTTATGGTCTGTGAACACATCAACATGTACTCTATACAAATAGTGCCTCCAAATCTTTAAGGCAAATACTACAGATGCTAACTCAAGATCATGGATGGAATAATTCTTTCATGAGGCTTAAGCTGTCTAGAGGCATAGGATATGATCTTAGCTCTTTTCATCAAAACACATCCTAATCCAATTCCGAAAGCATCATAATACACAACAAACCCATCTAAACCATTTGGTAAAGTCAAAACTGAGGATGTAGTAAGTCGAGTCTTCAACTCCTAAAAACTCCTCTCACAAGAATCCTACTACTGGAATTTGACTTTCTTCTAAGTCGATCTGGACATGGGGGATACAATAGATGAAAATCTTTCAACAAACTATCGGTAATAGCCAGCCAAACCCAAGAAACTCCTGATATCTGATGGAGAGATGGGCCTAGGCTAGTTTCTCACTATTTTGGTCTTTTGAGGATCAACTCTAATGCCATCACCGAAAACTATATGACCAAGGAAAGCTACTGACCTTAGCTAAAATTTGCACTTACTGAATTTGGTGAACAGCTAATGGGACCAAAGGGTCTGTAATACTATTTTAAGATGGTCTGGATGATCATTTTCACTGCGGGAGTAGACAAAAATGTCATCAATGAAGACTATGATAAATATGTCTAAGTACTGCTTGAACACGCGGTTCATCAAGTCCATGAAAGCTGCTGGGGCATTGGTAAGACCAAATGACATGATTATAAATTCAAAGTGACCATACCAAGTTCTGAATGCTATTTTCAAAATGTCACATTCTCTGACTCTAAGCTGATGATAGCCTGATCTGAGGTCTATCTTAGAAAAGTAACTGGCACCTTGAAGTTGGTCAAACAAGTCATCTATTCTAGGAAGTAGATACTTATTTTTGACTGTGACTTTGTTCTGATGATAGTCAATACACATCCTGAGAGAATCGTCTTTATTTTACTTGAATAGAATTGGTACGCCCTACGAGGAAATACTGGGACTGATGAACCCCTTATCTAGGAAATATTTCAACTGTTCTTTCAAATTTTTTGGTTCTATTAGAGCCATTCTATATGGCGGAATAGAGATAGGCTAAGTATCTGTTAGAATGTCTATTCCAAAGTCAATTTTCCTTTTGGGAGGAACTCTGGATAGATCTTCGGGAAACATATCTGGAAATTCACATGCTACTAAAACTGACTCAATATTAGGGGTCTCTAAACTGAAGTCTTTAACTCAAACAATATAATAGACACACTCTTTGGATATATTTCTTCTCACCCTAAGGTATAAAACAAGATGACCCCTAAGTGTTGAAGTACTACCCCTCCATTCTAGGACAGGTTCATTTGGGAACTGAAAATACATAACTATGTTTATACATTAAACTGAAGCATAGCATGAATGAAGCCAATCCATGTCGAGAATAAAGTCAAAATCTATCATCTCTAACTCTGCTAAGTTTACTGAAGTAACTTTCTGAGAAGGGCTCTGTTAGGATTTTAGGACTGACTCTGAAGTCAACCGCTATATAAGGAGTTACAAAAGATAAAGAAGATCCTGGATCTAGAAAAGCATATATATTTAAATGATAAATTTGTAACGTACCAGTGACCATATCTGCAGAACTTTCTTGATCCTGTTAGGACTAAAGTGCATAGAGTCTATTTGGGCACTTCCTACTGGTGGCACTAGAAGTGGCACCGTGCTGATTCGAGCGACCCGACTAAACTGGGGGATGATTGTACTTACCCTATGAACCTGACTGAGGACAATATCTAATTCTATGACCTGGCTTGCCACACCTAAAACACACATCATTGCCAGCTCTGTAGATACCCTGATGGTTTCTACCATACGTCTAGCAAATAGAATTTGTTCGGGCACTGCTAACACTACCCTGAGACTTAGATCCTAGCACCCTATCCTTATTACCATTTCTAAACTTAGGCACCGGAGCACTGGCTGAGGATGAAGATGGATCTAAAGATTTTAGGTAGAACCGAGAATGATTACCACCTTTTGACTTAGGCTGAGTGAAGTTGAAACTACCTGTTCTAGCCCTCTTGTTCTCCCTCTCTTTCTCCTTAGTCTTTTGCTCCTCTATCTATTGAGCATGGACCATCAACCTAGCCATGTCCATCTTTTTAATTGGCATTGCGGCCAGTCCTACACTTCTTGACTACGCTGTCAGATACACCAAACACGAACTTACTTATATTAGATCTGATATTAGCTACCATATAAGGAGCATATCTAGCCAACTGAGTAAACTTGAGAGAATAATATTTCACTACCATTCCACCCTATTTTAAGTTGATAAACTATAACACCTTAGATTTCCTTAGATCCAATAGAAAGAACCTATCTAGAAAGGTAGTAGCAAACTCTTTCCATTCTATAGGCCCTGCATCTGCGACCCTATCTGCCATTCACTACTTAAACCACATATTAGCCACCTCCTATAACTGATAGACATCTAGCTCGGCATTCTTATTAGAGATTACCCCCATAATGTTTGTTACCTTCTGCCCCATGTCAAGGAATTCCTATAGTTCATCTTTAGACTTAGACCTTGAGAATGAAGAAGGATTCATTCGGGTAAAGTCCTGAATTATAGCTGCAGCAGTATTGGCTACTAGGTTGGACTAAATAGTAGCTGGGCATTTATTCTGGGTTGCTATAGAATAAGCTAGAGTAGTGAAAGCTGCTCTGAATTCTACATGGAAAACATGCTCATCCAGGGGATCTGCCTGAATGGGCGGAGGTGATGGCTGATTCCCAGTTCTTCTTCCATTAGTCTTAATGGAAGGCATATTCTGTAAATGGAAGGGAAACTTGGATTAGATAGAGAGTTTAACTTGAGCTCATGCTCACTCGCATGATATGAATACTGAAAGAAGGGAACTTTTCCTAAAACGCCTTATAGCCTCTTATCCATAAGTGTGGTGCGCTACACACCCATACACAAGACTCTACTTGGCATGACTTTCAGACTCTCTAGGACTCTTTAGAACCTTAGGATCTGATACCAAGTTTGTAACGCCCCGAGACTGCATCCTGGGCATTACGGTGCTTACAATCTCAAAGGACCATAAGCTAACCCATGACTGGTACCTGCTGTGAGTACTAAATAATAATAATATTGAAAATATATGTAGAAATATTACTAAAATGCCATAAGGTTCTCGAAATACTAAATATAGATAGTAGTACTGAAAAACATTGAACATATGTCTAAAATAGTCTAGTCTAAAAGCCTCTAACTATCTGAATATGGAGTTGATGGGACAAGTCCTTAACTAACGCCAACTACTGAACATATTGGAATGCTGAAATAATAACTCTGTCCTTGAAATATGAGACTTACCACTATAAATGCTGCTAATAACCTGAGTTGCTAAATATGGTGAGGAACCCGAGCATCCAGACCTATGATATGAGACATCATAGCGCAATAAAATAGTATGCATCAGTACATAAAATGTACTGGTATGCTAGATGAGGTGAGGTTGAAATGCATGGGCTCATTGTAAGACCCCACAAGTTTTTTCTCATTATCTAAGCCTTTAGAGCGTGATGAAGGAAACCTTATACTTAGAAATTTGGCGAAGTGTTGAGACTTAGTCATTTTTAAGACCTTAGAACTTTGAAGATTTTTATTTTAGACCTTCCTAACCCTTGATAGTTGATATTTTAGCTAATTCATGACTTGGGAGGTTAATGGGTGTTATCAGACAAGTTTTGGATTTTTTGGACCGCATTTAGACCTCATTTGGTGTCCCAAAATAGTGGACCAATGCGATCTTGGCGTGTTGCGTCACCCATCGCATTGGTCAATTTTTGTGTAGAAAAAGTACTGAGGCTCGATACGATGATGGCGAGATGGATCCAGTATCGTGTTGATGCCCACAACGCGCTGCGTTGCTTACAACGTCAATGTCCAATTATTTTCAGCTTTTAAATTCTGCATCATAGGGGGCAATTTAGTCATTCCCCCTATCTTTTTTTAGCTTTAACAAGGGATTTAATCCCAAAGACACCAAATTATATTCACTTTCACCCAAATTGCTCAAGAACACTCACTAGGGTTTCAACCCAAAATTCAAGAGAACTCAAAATTTAACTGTCACTTTTCAAAAATTCTTTAAAAATTGGAATCACCATTACGAGGTCTACAAGAAGCACCCATCAATTGTACGAATAGCAACCCAAATTCAAAATTTTATTCAAAGCTTCTAATTGAAGGTATGTGAAGTTTGAAAAAGAATACTTTTTTCGTTCTTGTGACCAAAGGTTTGACTTTATTAAAGAATTTCATATTTTTACAAGTGTATTTATATCTAATTTACTCTACTTTGAGTTTATGAATCTCGAAATTGTTTTAAGTCTTGAAATTGCATGTTATTTCTCTTAATATGGTTGAATTTGAGAAATTATGCTATAAATTGCACTTCCTTACCATGAATTAATGTTTTGAGTGTTTTCAAGGTTGAAGTCATGATTTAATCTTAGTTTTGAAATTGAGATTTCTGGAATATGTATACATGCTTTAAGTCCAAGAATAAGTTTTTGATATTTTCTAAAGTGTTTGAAGAAGTGTATTGATATCTCCATGATATTGAAAATTTAAAGCTTATTGATGATAGTCTACCAAAGATTCAAGGAAAGATTTGATTTTGATATTTAAGTCCTAAGCTAAGAAAGAAGTCCACATCTTTTTGACTTAAGGTAAAGGGAAGTATAGTTGGCTTTCATTACACACTTTTGTATTATTTAAGGTGGATTTTTCTAAAAGTTCTGAGCTAAGTATGAGAGTAGTATTTAGCACCGAGTTGGGCATGATTCCAAGGTCTCATACCCCAGAAATACGTGCCCCCATAGGTTTCTGATTTACCCCAAGTGGGTTAAGGTAGTGATCACTAAAGTTATGGTTATACTCTGATGGCAAGGATAGAACATCTCTACCCAATGTGAGCAAGACATTGGACTCCATGTAGCTCACATGGTTTATGTCGGTTAGAACAAACTCCCAAGTGTCCCAAGTCATTGAGTCCCAAATTTCCCACAGTATTCCAAGGTCTTAAAGTGTCAAAGTTTTCCTAAAGTTCTGTAATCCTAAGTCTTTGAGTTCTTAAAGTTTTAAAGAAGTTCATTACTCTCCTTAAGAGAAAAGTGTAAGTCTTGATAGGCTATTGTTGTCAAGATTCCTTTATGCTTACAAGTTCTGAGAATAAGAGGAGAATGTGGATTTTAATATAAAGTATAATGACTCAAGAGGTTTATATACATGATTCACCATCCCTGATTTATAGGGTCTATAATTCAGTTTTATTCCAGCTATGTGGGTCATTTATATCAGTATGCATCTTTTCTATAAAAAATGATGATAATGTTTAATTATTGTGCTACATTGTTTCATAATGTAGGTTCAGGTGCTCATTCCCAGCAGCGTCAGTGATCCTGAGTACCTTTGTTTACATTTCCACAGTGGTGAGTCCTCATGGTTTGAGGACCTATTTTCTAGACATTCAGTATTACTATTAGTTGGTTTTGTTGATTTCAGTTTGAGTCAGTTGGGGGTCTGTCCCAATGACTCTTTAGTTCTTGAGTAGTTGAGGCTTTGCCAGACTAGATTATCAGTGGTGTTATAGATTTTCTAGTATTATTTTGATATACAAATAATATTTTCTAGTAATACTAGTTTGGTTTTGGTATAATATAGTATTATTGTTTGGTTTGACATCCTAAAGTAAGTGGTAGAGATATTGGAAGGCTCAAAAAGGTTAGCTTGGGGATACTTGTAGCCTTAAGTACCGTGTGATGTCTCGAGATAAGATTTTAGGGTGTTAGAAACTTGGTATCAGAGCCTAAGGTTTAAGGAGTCCTAGGGATTCTGACAAACCATGTTACGTAGAGTCTTGATCATCAGTGTGAAGCACACCACATCTATGAGCAAGCAGACATCTTAGGAAAACGTTATCTCTTTTGTTCATAATTTGTCGTGGTTACAGTTGTCTCTCTCTGCTATTAATTCGTGATTGTTTATGATAGAAAATGCCTCCCCGAAGAGCAAATGACCACAAAAACAATAATAAGCAACCTCAGCCTGCTGGTCCCCTGAATAAGATTGTGTCTCATGCTGAGTTTCAGGTAGCTTTTCAGGCGTTAGCCCAGGCAGTCACCGTGAATATTCAGTCTAATAACCAGGCTATAGTCCCATACCATTAAGGAAATGATTTTGCTGTATCCAGGATTTGAGGTTTCATGAGGATGAATCCGCCAGAGTTCTATGGGTCAAAGGCAGGTGAAGACCCACAGTTGTATCTTGAGGAGGTTAAGAAGATCACCTAAGTAATGTATATTTCTGAAGAAGAGAGTGTAGAGTTGGCCTTTTATAGGCTAAAAGATATTGGTTATAACTGGGTTGTAGCATGAAGAAAGAATAGAGGGGAGGATGCTGCTCCTATGACTTGGCAGGTGTTCCAAGATGCATTCCTGGACAAGTTATTCCTACTTGAGATGAGGGAAGCAAAGAAAAAGGAGTTTATGAATCTAAGAAAAGGCTCTATGACTGTATAGGAATATTTCTCTAAGTTCAACTATTTAGCTAAGTATGCTCCTGATTTGATAGATGGCACCCGAACTAGTATGAGTAAGTTCATAAACGGTGTATCTAGTTTAGTACTGAAAGAGTGTAGGATTGCTATAATCAATAGGGATATGGATCTTTCTAGAGTGATGATGCATGCACAATAAATTGAGGCAGACAAAATAAGAGAGAAAGATAGAGTAAGGGGAAACAAGAGGGCTAAATCCGAGCAACATGATATGGTCAGACTAGGTACCATAAAGGGAATCGTCCATAATTTTAGAGACATTCATCTATGCCAGAACCTTCATCATCTAGAGCTCCCATGCCCAAAAATAGGCAGGAGCAAGGGAATAAGCCTTCTATGTCTAGATCCCAGAACAGTGTAAGTAATAGGCCCAATCATCCTCCTTGTGCTAAGTGTGGCAGGACCTATCCCGACGAGTGTTTGGCAGAACAGAAGGGTTGTTTTACTTGTGGAAATTTAAGCCACAGACTTAGAGAGTGCCCGTATGCTAGACAGGGGAATAGAGATATTCGACCTCAGACACAGGCTACCAGTACACCAGCTTCTTTAGCTCGCCCAGCCCCTCCTTAGGGTGCTTCATTTAGTACTAGTGGTGGGCAGTTCTAGAACAGGTTCTATACCTTACCATCCTGTTAGAAGCAGGAGGATTCTACCGATGTAGTTATTGGTATACTCTGTGTCTTTTTCTTTGATATTTATGTGTTGTTGGACCCTGGGTTAAGTTTCTTTTATATGACCCTGTTAGTTGCTGTGAATTTTGAAATGAGTCCCAAAAAAATTCCTCAGTCTTTCTTATTTTCTACTCCAGTAGGTGAGTCAGTTATCGCTAAGCAAGTGTATAAGAAGTGTCCTATCACTGTTCCCTATAGAGTTATATTTGTTGATTTGATAGAGTTAGAGATGGTTTATTTTGATATTATTCTGGGTATGGATTGGCTTCACTCTTATTATGCATCCATAAACTGTCGTACCCGTGTGGTTAAGTTCTAATTTCCTGATGAGCTAGTTTTTGAGTGGTCTGGGAGTTCTGTATCACCCAAGAGTCATTTTATATCTTATCTCAAAGCCAGAAAGCTAAGATCAAAAGGTTGCATCTATCACCTAGTTCGAGTTAAAGACACTAAGTTGGAGACTCTAACTCTCTAGTCAGTCAATTTAGTAAATGAGTTCCCTGATGTTTTTCTGGAAGATCTTCTAGGGGTACCTCCCGATAGAAAGATAGAATTTAGGACTGACCTTCTTCTCGACACACAACCTATTTCTATTCCTCTATATTGTATGACACCCGCAAAACTTAAGAAGTTGAAAGATCAACACAAAGATCTTTTAGATAAAGGTTTCATAAGGCCCAGTGTCTCTCCATGGGGCACACCTATCCTATTCGTATAAAAGAAAGATGGTTTCTTGAGTATGTGCATTGATTATCGTCAGCTGAATAAGGTCACAGTTAAGAATAAGTACCCTCTTCCTAGATTTGATAACCTGTTTGATCAATGACAAGGTGGAAGTTACTTCTCAAAGATAGACCTTAGATCCAGCTATCATCAACTCAAAGTAAGAGAATGTGTTATTCCAAAGACAGCCTTCCAAACCCGTTATGGACATTTTGAGTCCTTAGTCATGTCTTTCGGGCTAACAAAGGCTCCAGCGGATTTCATGGACCAGATGAATCGAATATTCAAGCAGTATCTTGATATGTTTGTTATAGTGTTCATAGATGATATCCTTGTATACTCCCGTGGTGAGAATGATCATGCGGATCATCTTAGAATTATCTTGCAAACTCTTAGAGATCATCAATTATTCATCAAATTCAGCAAGTGTGAATTTCGGCTAAGGTCAGTAGCCTTTCTGGGTCATATTATTTCTATCGAAGGCATTAGAGTTGATCCCCAAAAGACAGAAGCTATAAGAAATTGGCCTAGACCTATCTGTCCATCAGACATTAGAAGTTTCTTGGGTCTAGCTGGCTATTACCGCCATTTTGTTAAGGGTTTCTATTCTATTGTGTCTCCCATGACCCGATTGACCCAAAAGAAAGTTTAGTTCCTTTGGTCAGATTCCTGTGAGTAGAGTTTTCAGGAGTTGAAGACTCGACTCACTTTAGCCCTAGTGTTGACTTTGCCTGATGGTACAAATGGTTCTATGGTGTATTGTGATGCCTCTAGAGTAGGATTGGGTTGTGTGTTGATACAAAGAGGTAAGGTTATAGCCTACGCCTCTAGACAGTTAAAGCCGCATAAAAAGAATTACCTGACTAATGACCTTGAATTAGCTGCTGTGGCCTTTGCTTTAAAGATCTGTAGACACTATATTTTTGGTGTTTATGTTGATATGTTTACTGACCATAAAATCTTGCAGTACATATTTACTTTGGGGGATTTAAATCTTAGACAGAGAAGGTGGTTGGAGTTGGTAAAAGATTATGAAATACATGTGCTATGTCATTTGGGCAAGGACAATATAGTGGCAGATACCCTTAGCAGGTTGTGTATGGGCAGTGTTACTCATGTGGATAATGATAAGAAAGAATTGGCTCGTGAAGTTCATCGCTTGGCTAGACTGGGTGTTAGGTTGCTTGATACGACCGAAGGTAATGTTTGGGTTCAGAGTAGTTTTGAATCCTCGTTAGTTTTGAAAGTGAAGGAAAAGCAAGACTTGGATGATAGTTTGGTCAGACTGAAGGGGTCAGTTAAAGACAAATGGTAGAGATTTTCTCCCAAGGGGTAGATGGTGTGTTGAGATTGCAGGGTAGACTGTGTGTTTCTTGTGTTGATGATCTGAGGCAAAGAATTATAGTGGAGGTGCATGGTGCAAGGTATTTTATTCATCCCAGTGCTACCAAGATGTACCACAACTTGCGAGAAATCTATTGGTGGAGTGGCATGAAGAAGGATATAGCAGAGTTTGTGGCGAAGTATGCAACTTTCCAATAGGTTAAGGTAGAGAACCAAAGACTTGGTGGTGTAATGAAAGAGTTTGGTATACCCACTTGGAAGTAGGAAAAGGTTAATATGGATTTTTTGAATGGTTTACCTTTCTCGCGTCGTCATCATGATTCTATTTGCATTGTTGTAGACCAGTTGACCAAGCCAGTGCATTTTTTGCCTGTGCATACATCTTTTTCAGCTGAGGATTATGCTAGATTGTATTTCTGGGAGTTAGTTAGGTTTCATGGAGTTCCCTTGTCTATTATTTCATATAGGGGTACTCAGTTCACTTTCAAGTTTTGGAGAGCTTTTCAGAGCGGTCTTGGTACCTAAGTGCACCTTAGTTCTGTATTCCATCTGCAGACAGATGGTCAAGCTGAGAGGACCATCCAAATATTGGAAGTTATGCTGAGAGCTTGTGCTCTTGATTTTAAAGGCAGTTGGGATGAGCACTTGCCATTGATCGAGTTTGCGTATAACAATAGTTATCACTCTAGCATCTAGATGACACCCTTTGAGGCTTTGTATGTGAGGAGATGTAGATCATCCATAGGTTGGTTTAATGTGGGTGAGGCTGCTTCGGTTGGACTTGACACACTGTTTGAAGCTATGGATAAGGTAAGGTTGATTAAAAAGAGGTTGAAAATAACCAGAGTTATCAAAAGTCATATGCAGATGTGAGAAGGAGGGATCTTGAATTTGAAGTTGATGACTTGGTATATCTGAAGATTTCACCCATGAAAGGGGTGAAAAGGTTTGGCAAAAAGGGGAATCTTAGTTCTCGTTATGTTGGCCCCTATAGAGTTCTAAGTCGTGTTGGGAAAGTAGCATATGAGATAGAGTTGCCTGCAGACTTGTCAGTTGTTCATCATGTCTTTCACGTCTCCATGCTTAAGAAGCACATTAGTGATTCTGTTGTTGTTGATCTTTCGGAGAGCCCTGATGTCTAGAACAGTCTGTCGTATGATGAGATTCTAGTTGAGATCCTAGATTACCAGATCCGTAGACTAAGGAACAAATAAATTCCTTTGGTTAAAGTTTTGTGGTGAAATCAGTAGGTTGAGGGCACTACTTGGGAAGCAGAAGCAGACATACAAGCCAAGTACCCGCACCTCTTTTCCATAAATTCAAATCTAGATGAAGGTATTATTCTTCCTTAATTCAGTTCCTTTCCAATCAAAGATTCAACTATGTGGTTATTTTTGTATAGGTTCTTGCACTTTTGAAAGTATTCAAAAGTTTAGAAAGATATAGAGTCAGTTTATCCTTTTGTTTCAGCTGTGCACCCTTAGTTCCTCAGTATTCTCAACCTAACTAGCAACATTTGAGGACGAATGTTTCCAAGGAGGAGATATTGTAAGACCCCATAAGTTTTTCTCGTTGTCTAAGCCTTTAGAGCGTGATGAAGGAAACCTTATACTTAGAAATTTGTCCACGTGTTGAGACTTAGTCATTTTTAAGACCTTAGAACTTTGAAGATTTTATTTCTGACCTTCCCGACCATTGATAGTTGATATTTTAGCTAATTCATGATCCGGGAGGTTAATGGGTGTCCCCGAACAAGTTTTGGATTTTTCGGACCGTGTTTAGACCTTATTTGGTGACCCAAAATAGTGGACCAATGTGATCTTGGCGCGCTGCATCGCCCATCGCGTTGGTTAATTTTTATGTAGGAAAAGTACTGAGGCTCGACGTGATGATGGCATAACGCATCGAGTATCGCGTCAATGCCCACGATGCGTCGCATTGCCTACAGTGTCTATGCCCAGTTATTTTCAGCTTTTAAATTCCGCATCCTAGCGGGCAATTTTGTTATTTTCCCCACCTCTTTTCAGCTTTAACAAGGGATTTAATCCCTAAGATACCAAATTATATTCACTTTCACCCAAATTGCTCAAGAACACTCACTAGAGTTTCAACCAAAAATTCAAGAGAACTCAAAATTTAACCGTCACTTTTCAAAAATTCTGCAAGAATCGAAATTCCCATTATGAGGGCTACAAGAAGCACCCATAAATTGTATGAATAGCAATCCAAAGTCAAGAGTTCATTCAAAGCTTCTAATTTAAGGTATGTGGGGTTTGAACAAGAATAATCCTTTTGTTCTTGTGCCTAAAGTTTTGACTTTATTAAAGAATTTTATATTTTTACAAGTGTATTTATATCTAATTTACTCTACTTTGAGTCTATGAATCTTGAAATTATTCAAGTCTTGAAATTGCATGTTATTTCGCTTAATATGGTTGAATTTGAGAAATTATGCTATAAATTTCACTTCCCTACCATGAATTGATGTTTTGAGTGTTTCCAAGGTTGAAGTCATGATTTAATCTTCATTTTAAATTTGAGACTTCTTAAATATGTATACATGCTTTAAGTCCGAGAATGAGTTTTTGATATTTTCTAAAGTGTTTCAAGAAGTATATTGATATCTCCATGATATTGAAAATTTAAAGCTTATTGATGATAGTCTACCAAAGATTCAAGGAAAGAGTTGATTTTGATATTTAAGTCCTAAGCTAAGAAAGGAGTCCACATCTTTTTGACTTAAGCTAAACGAAAGTATAGTTGGCTTCCGTTACACACTTTTGTATTGTATAAGGTGGAGTTTCCTAAAAGTTCTGAGCTAAGTGTAGGAGTAGTATTTAGCACCGAGTTGGGTATGATTCCATGGTCGGTTGCCACAGAACTACGTTAAGATAGTAGTCACTAAAGTTAAGGTTCTACTCCGATGGAAAGGATAGAACAACTCTCCCAACGTGGGCAAGACGTTAGACTCAATGTTACTCACATGGTTTATGTCGGTTAGAAGAAACTCCCAAGTATCCCAAGTGTACCAAGTGTCCCAATTCATTGAGTCCCAAGTATCCCAAGTTACCCACAGTATTCCAAGGTCTTAAAGTATCAAAGTTTTCCTAAAGTTCCGTAATCCTAAGTCTTTGAGTTCTTAAAGTTTTAAAGAAGTTCATTACTCTCCTTAAGATAAAAGTATAAGTCTTGAAAGGCTATTGTTGTCAAGATTCATTTATGCTTACAAGTTCTGAGAAAAAAAAGAGAATGCAGATATTAATGTTAAGTGTAATGACTCACGAGGTTTATATACATGATTCACCTCCCTGATTTATGGGGTCTATATTTCAGTTTTATTCCAGCTATGTTGGTCATTTATATTAGCATAAATGTTTTCTATAAAAAATGATGATAATGTTTAATTATTGCATACAACCCCATATACTCAGTACATCCTTAAAGTACTGATCCATATATACATCTGTGTGCTACATTGTTTCATAATGTAGGTTCAGGTGGTCAGTCCCAGCAGCGTCAGTGATCCCGAGTACCTTTGTCTATATTTCCACAGTGGTGAGTCCTTATGGTTCAAGGACCTATTTTTCAGACATTCAGTATTAATAGTAGTTGGTTTTGTTGATTTCAGTTTGAGTCAGTTGGGGGTCTGTCCCAATTACTATATAGTTCTTAAGTAGTAGGGGATTTGTTAGACTAGATTATTAGTGGTGTTATAGACTTTCCAATATTGTTTTGATATGCAGACAGTATTTTCTTGTTATACTAGTTTGATTTTGGTATAATATAGTTTTATTATTTGGTTTGACGTTCTAAAGTAACTGGTAGAGATAGTGGTAGGCTCAAAAGGGTTAACTTGGGGCTACTTGTAGCCTTAAGTACCGTGTGATGTCTCAGGATGAGATTTCGGGGCGTTACACTCATATACAAGGATAGTAATTGACTGAATGATGTGAACATAACTGAATGAGAGTACATAGATAACTGAAACTATTGTAAATCTGATTATGCAATACTGTGCATATACATACATACATACATATATATACTGTATCTGAGATCATACTAAAACTGAATACTGAGTTCTGATAACTGGATGAATGAATCTGAGATTTACTAATAACTATATTACTGATAACTGGGTGACTGTTTCTGACAGTCCTGATTCTGTAGAACTGAACTGAGTTCTATACTGAGTCTGAACTAAAACTGTAACTATGGGAGTATTTATCTAACCGACATACCCCGATGATAAACTGAGTTGGGGTCCAACCTGTTACCCAGTCGGAAGGGTGTCAGCACCGTGCCATGGGTACAATAATGTCCATGTGGATCCACTAAAGAATCACCCTCATCTGACATGTGAGATATGTGTTACCCTCAACTGGTAGGTGAATACTTTATCAACCCGCTACTGGCAAGTTGATATACTTAACCTGCGCTGACAATGTAGTTCTAGAACTGCGGGACTGCTACTAAAGGTCACACCCTCAACTAGCAGGTGAGCCCCCATCCCTAGGTTCACTCGGTGCTGAATCCTACTCTCAACTGAATAGACACTGAATTGATCACTAGACTGTATTAGGATTGACTGAACTATTACTGATCGTGTTGACTGACTGAACTGGAATGAGTTCACTGAGTTCTGTAATTGACTGAGTACTACTATTCGTGACATTATTGAGCTATTCTTTAGCTACTATAATTTTAGGTAAACAACTAGATTTTTTCGGGCATTAAATACCCTTAGGACTCGATAATATTAATAGCAAAACATGGCAAATCTTGAAAG
The DNA here is from genome assembly GCA_030864225.1 of Capsicum baccatum var. pendulum. Taxonomy (NCBI): domain Eukaryota; kingdom Viridiplantae; phylum Streptophyta; class Magnoliopsida; order Solanales; family Solanaceae; genus Capsicum; species Capsicum baccatum. Next base: position 166,808,394 of record CM061550.1, read on the forward strand.
CATTACATTAATTACTTATTCACTATGCATTCATTTAGATATTTTGTCAAACATTTGAGAGGCATGAACTTGTACATGAATGGGAGCACATAATAACATGTCATGAATTCACTACTCAATTCACATAGGCATTCTATCAAACACTTGGGGAGCATAATTAATGCACATGGAAATAATCAAAATAGAAACATCATGGCTACAATAATCAACTTGCAAATTCAAGGATTTTAACATGAGGATCACACAACTCAACATACATGCTAATTAATTCATTTGAAACCTGTAATGAATCTTGATTTGAAAACCAAACAACAATATCTATATGAACACAATCCAATTCAAACATGTAAATCATGAAATCAATAATCTTGTCGTTTTAGAAAGTGTTCTTAAACTTCAAGGGTGGAAGGAAATCCAAGGATAAAAACCTAACATACCTTAATTGTTGATCTCTTAAGAATTGTGGTGAATTCTTGGGACTTGAATCTTGAGCTTGATGAAACTAGGGTTTGTTCTTGAGAGGATTTTGAGAATAAAGAATGAATTTTACCCTTTATGGGGCTTAATTTTGTGTTTTATCTTAATTATGTAAGGGAAAATGATCCATTTCCCCCTATAAACCCGTATAAAAAATACTGGATGGGGTACCCATCACGCCTCGACCCCTGCTTAGGTCAAGCGACCCTCGCGGTGCAACCCCTGCTCGGTTCAAGCAGTCCTCACAGCGTAACCCTGAGCCTGGGTCAACTGTCCCTTACACCGTGGCCCCATCTCCATCCCTTATTGTTTTGGACATCCAAACTCACCCTTACACTTGTCCGAAAAATCCAAAACTCGCTTCAGATGACCCATAAGTGACCTTGATAATGAATCAACTTAGAAATTGGTGTGTTAAGACTGGTAAGGTAAAATTAAAATTCATCAAAGTTCGAGGGTTCTATAAATGTCTAAGTCCTAATACTTAGTAAAATTTTCTAAGTCGTGAACCCCTTTCTACATGCAAGAAAGAGTTGAAACGAACCTAGCATCTTACGAGGCCTTGCATAATCGATACTCGAACCATTTTTGGTCTAGTGAATCACTTGGCATACCTTATAAGAATCTGAATAAATTATAAAAGACTGAAATATAATGCAGAATCTAACATATGGGCTGAACTTTGAAGAATAAAGATAAAATAAAAAAATAGATTTTTAATTTCTAAAAATATATGATCTCTTTCCAAGGAAGTATAATTTACTCAATTGACTGTCTGTCTTGTCTACAAAGGTTCTACTAACAATTTGGACACTATTTAAGGGGGAAAGAATCGAAATACATTTATGTATGCAAACTGATTGCCAACAAGACAACTAGACCGTGCTTTTTAAATAGATGAAAAACTCATTAACAACTAAAGACTTTAATTCTATCACAGAGTATGGTCACGTACTTGAATACCTGAATCTATATTACATAAAAAATATAGCGCAAAATATAGTCAATACAATATAATATATTGGTATGCAAGTTATATACATATACTTATACAAAATGAAGAATGAGTATGCGATCATAAGAGTAACTTAAAACTATGAATAAAATCCTAGTAACATCAAGAAAAATATTTCTTTTAAAATATCTTTTAGCATGCTAAAATCTGATGAGAACATGATGGCTAAAACTTTACTAAAAATCTCTTTTCATGCATACACATGTAAAATATTCATAAGGATTATATCTTGTTGGGAGTTTCTTCTAATCGACATACACCACGTGAGCTCATGATGCGCCAACTAACAATTATAGTTGAAGAGAGCTGCCTTACACATGTTCAGTGGCAGAGCCAGAATTTTCACCAAGGAGGTTCATAAGTGAACATACAAACTAATTAAAGGGGCTTTGGCATCTACTATATATACATAAAAATCAATTTTAACCATGTATATATAGTATAATTTTTCATCGGAGAAGATTCGGATGAACCCCCTATTCCATGTGTAGTTCCCTCCCTGCATTTGTCAAGGTATAGAACCTATATATCTATGAATCCAATCCAAGTATCTTGATCTAACATACACCTATGATGGCAACGTAGTTCATGGACAAGTGTTATAAAAAATGTAAGTCCACTCAGTGCTAAATAATTCTTCCAAAATATATCTATATATCTCATAACATATTTATTTGTGACATATCTGATGTCATAATGTGATTCTCAGCTCCATATAACTTTGCTAAAACTTTTTTTCTATGAGGTTATGCTCAAATCATTCTTTCTAAAATCATATGCAAAAATTTCATGTCATTAAACATATTCTTAAATCATGCTTATATCATAAATCATGTGATGAAATCTTCTTTCTAAAACATATCTTTGCATCTATGTATATAACTTAAACATGAGAAGACATGTTTGAAATCATGCATAACTTGTAAATTATCAAAGAGGCTTCCATAACTTATAAACAATCTTAAAACATACTTGAAGAATCATAACCATAGCATAAACATAATCTTCATGAGAATTCTATATCTTGTATGCTAAATCTTTCATAAAAATCAATACTTTTCGTAAGAATCAAATCTGAAAAATAATGGATTAGAAACCCTAACTTGGAAAATAATTTATAATAATCATTAAAATACTTGGACGTGAGAATAAAATGAGTTAATCATTGAATTGTGCATTCCTGGATTATTGTGAAATAATTTAGGAAGAACCCTAACTTTAAGGAAGAATTTTCAAGAATTCTGTTCTTGAAATCCTAGGATTATGGTGTAGAACTTTATTAATAATCTATAATAGAATAATGAAATTGATTGAAATTTCTTGAAATTATATGAGAGAAATTTACTTTAGTATTGAAGGATGAGGAGAGGATAAAAAAATCAAACTAGGCCTTAAAGGATATCAAAGAATGAAATTTTTGGATGAAAACCAACTTAAATAGAGATTTTTGTCGGGATCTTTAATGGAGGGATGTATGAAGTGCATAATATGATGTGTGTTCATAAATCTATACACACAATGCTTCTAGTAATTATTTTTCTCCATAATTTATTGTTCATTGGGTGGGGGAAATGCATAATGAGATGTGTGCCCGCACACCAGTCCACACAATGCTACTAGTGAGTCGATCAAATCGCTACTGTTTAATAAAATTGTCACAACTTTCTACTTTGATAATAGATTAACAAACAATCATTGGAGTTGGATAGAAGAATCTAATCCATTTCATTTGGTGAGTCTTGAACACAAAACTCTTCATATTCTATGAGAGAGTCTTGTTAGAAGTTGATCCAAGTAAAAACCTATACCAAAACTCAACTAGTAAAAAAACTTTTCACTCAACTTTGTTCTAGAGAACTTCCATGACCTTAATTCATCTCCAAAGATCTTTCCATACAAAAAATTAATCTTAACAGTTATGCTAAAATAGAAATCAATGAATTCATACCTATAAACAAATGGAGAATGATTTAGCTCTCAACTTAAAATTTTTGGGTTATTATATTTATCCTTTTATTTTTACATTAGATAATGTCAGACTCCCTACCATTTATTTGTGTTTATTCATATAGTTGTCTAACAACTCTTATTTTTTTAATTAGTTTTCATGTGAATTTATTAAAATATGATTCATACAATGCGCTTGGTATTTAATTATTAAAAAGGTGGGTCCTATCTCCTCAACTTGCCTATCTAAAGCAACAGATTGAGAAGGATATGCTATTTATTTGTTGTCATATATTGATATAACTATAGAGTTCATAGAAAAGTTTGGTTTTAAGGTTTTCAAGAAGCTGCTAGTAATAGGGCCTAATGGTAAGTAGTTTTTTCTTAAGGATGATTCAAGAATTATGACACTTCAATCTATCTTGTTTAGTTAGTTCAGGATGCTTCAACTATTTTCTATAGATAAGGGTAAAGCTAGTATTGTAGCTCCAAATATATCTCTTGCTAATGAGCCTAGCTTGAATGCAATAGATGTAGGAACAAAATTTGATTATGAATTAGGGAAGGAGGATGAGGATGGTAATAAGTCTATTTCTAGTGATTACAATAGTTAAAAGTTGAAATTCATTAAGAAGGAAAAGATCAAAGAAGACCAGTAAGACTGATTCTTAGAACTGAAAAAAAGGTATGTGCTTTAAAGATCTTAAAGAAGCTAAAATAGTTGTGTGCGTTTAATCTATTGGTAGGAAGGCTAGGCTTAAAGTTGATAAAAGTGACACTATTAGATTGAGATATGTGTGTGATTTTGGCTGTCCCTTTGAGTGTTTGATATCTTAAGATAAGAAAAGTCAAGGATTCAAAATTATGACTTTAAACACTAACACATATGTTGGCCAATTTTTAGAATAGAAGAGCTACACAAGATGATTTAGTACACTATTTCAAGAATAAAATTTAGGATTTAGATATTCTAAGATGAAGAGGATGAAGATATGCTTTAGATGCTTTAGCACACTATCTACTCACACTTTACATATGCTTTAACACATGAGGCAATATTTGGATGGTACTTTTAATCTAACTTTAGATATTCTAAGATGAAGAGGGTTAAGAGGCTCATGTTAGAGAAATTGAAGGGTAAATACATTGATGAATTTAATAAGTTGGAGGTTTATGCTCAAGAATTGAAGGATATAAATCTACCGATGTATTCATAAATATATCTAAAAGGGCATTGAAACAAGGAAAAATAAGATTCCTAAGAATGTATATGTATATTCAAGAGAGTTAAGAGGCTTGTGTGAGACAGATTGGAGGATAGTTACATTGATGAATTTAATAAGTTGGAGGCTTATGCTCAAGAATTGAGGGGTAGAAATCATGGTACCAATGTGTTCATAAATATATCAAAAGATGCTTTGAAAAAGGAAAAAGAAAATTCCTAAGAATGTATTTATATTCAAGCTTTGATTAATGATTGAAAAGCAGGTTTGAGGCCTTTTATAAGGTTTATAATACATTTAAAAAGATAAATACAAGAAAATTTTATTGATTTGCACTTGGACAAGATTCAATGAAACACTACTATCTAATTGCTTAGGCAGTGTTGAACAAAGAGACAAGTAGAACATAAAAATAGTTTATTGAGTTGCTCAGAAGTTCCTTTGATTTGGTTGGTGGTGAAGGATTGATATTTATGTCTAATATGCAGAAGGTGATTGTCTAAAATTTTTATTTATGCATTTTTGTGAATTATTATGCAAATAGTACTTTACTATTTTTTATATTTATTGTTATAGGGGCTGCTGGATACTATTGGTCAGTCTTTATCAAAACACATTATAGATATGTGTAAGACACATTTAAACAAAATAGAGCAAGACTTGGAGAAGTGTACAAAAGAAGAAACTGCTGTGATGGTTTACTTGAAGCACGTATGAATAAGAATTTCATGATCAATTGAAGACTATGGATGCTTTGTTTGAACAACCTGCTAAGGATTTGGTGAGGTACCCTGTACATCACTGGTTTAGGGATTATTTTGACACAATATGCAAGAATGTCACGTATGAAAATTATCCAACAAATGAATTCTAGTTGTATGGAAAAAATATATAATTAAGATGTTGGAAGATATTAGAACCAAGATAATTTGCTCACTATTTCTTTACTGTTTGATTTTCTATGTGATTCTCTCATTGTTTCTCAATTTTTTTTCACTATACGGATACTTGTCTATCTTTTAATATTTATTTGTTAAGCTTGTTGTATCACTATTTTCAATTTATATCATCTTAATCTCACGGTTTTCAGTTTATATTACCTTAGTCTCATTATGTTAATGTCTATTTTTTCATCATTTGTCTATTAAGCTTGTTGTCTTATTGTTTTTAGTTTATATTACCTTAGTCACTGTTTTCAGTTTGTATTAATTAGCATTGTGTACTTAGTCTATTTTATTTCACTGTTTGTCTATTAAGCATATTGTCTCACTATTTTTTAGTTTATATTATCTTTTATCTTGCTATTTTTAGTTAAGCTTGTTATCTCACTGGTTGTATATACAGGTCATGAATAAATTGAAAGAACTTGATGAGAAGGGTAGAAATTGAAAAAAACATTCTGCACATATGCCAATGAGTTGTATAATAATTACACTATTACTACACTTTATTATGAAGTTAAATCTAATAAAGATCAAGTGTATAAGGTAGTTCATCGTGAAGATAGGCATGTGGTGCATCTTGATAGGAAGAAGTGAACAGGTAGGACATGTGACATGATAGATATACCATATTCATATGCCATTAATCTTACCTTATTGGTAGGCAAGAACAAGAAAAATCATTTGAATTCGTGGTATTCAAAAAAAACTTATATGCTGGTGTACATACGTAAGATGCAATCAATTAGAGGTTTTAAATTCTGAAAAATTGATCCTGCTCATACTAGAAATCATAAAATATACATAAAATAGTTGTTAGATCAAAGCTTAAGATAAAAGAGGAAAAGCCCGAGGGAAGAAAGAGGGAGAGGGTATGGTCAACCTTAAGAAAAGAATTACAATGAAATGAAGAAATTGTAGTGCAACATGCCACAATTAAAGAAAATGTCCTGTGATAAGTATTTTTTTACTTGGCTAATATTAACATTAATTAATTTATTTTTTAACTAATTTATCAATTTTGTATCTTAAAAGACCAATACAACCAGACCAAGATGTGTCAGTGTTAATCCTCCTAAATAGCTAAGGATCTGGTGTCTTGATTCTTATTACTAGCTGTGTTGCCTCTTCCAGTCAATAAATCAGCCATTAAAATCAACAGACTAGCTTATCTGCTAGTAGATCAAACTCAAAGACAAATGACAAAAAATCTATTGGATCTTCAAGGCAAAGAACAAAGCTATTGGACCTAAGCTAAATGTTGCACCTATAAATGCAGTTGCAAGTATAGATGAAGATGAATATGAAGAAGATGACTAGACAATTATAAGGACTAAGAGAATCTCTAAAGCTAAGACTAAACTTGAATCTAAAAATATTCAATGTTGACTAAAGTTTTATAAATGACCCTTAAGAGGGGTGATGAGGCCAATATCTTTAGGATTTTCTTGATCGTACTTTGTCAAATTTTAGTATAGTTTAAGATCTCGTTCCATAGAAATTGCAACCTCTTAGGAAATAAATTTATATTATTTTTATTACTATCTTAGAGAATCAAAATAATGAAAGGTAAAATTGGAGTTATAAAGATTTCTTAAAACTTAAAAAATTACTTTCTAGAAATTTATAATTAAAACTTGTTGGTAATTATTGAATTCACTTGATAATAATTTTATAGTAAAATCTCAGTCTCCACATATATTTTATCTAAAGAATAATTGCTTATAGCTAATTCAATTATATTTAGCTCAAGCAATAAATAATTAAATAACACTCCGGGAGGTTATGTCAATTAAATAATTTAAGACTAGTGACAATTGAATTAAAATATTTTCTTGCCTGAATTGTGCTAAAAGGTGTAAAAACCTCTTGCAATTAGTCTTTAAATTAATAAACTTATTTGAGTCAGTTTCTTTGTGAGAATTAGAATGACAAAAAATAAGATAAAGACCCGTTAAATCAATAAATTTATTTGAGTTAATCATTTCATGAGATTCGGACTAAAAGAAATAAGAAGAAGATCATAAATGAATAAACTTGTTTAAGTTAATTTCTCTGCGAGAATTAGGACTAAAAGAATCAAGATTAAAGTTTAGAAATAAATAATAACTAAAAATTACTCTCCTTCTACTATTTTAGTCACTATTTATTATATATTAATTTTTCTTCGTGAGAATTATAAAATCAATATAAAATAACTTAGAGATAAAATTGATAGATGTGAACAATAATTATATGAAAGTTATTATTTCAGCAGAATATGAAGATATAAGTAAAAAGGTTCAAGCAAAGCATGTATTGAAATTGAGATAATATTATAAATATATCAAGCTTCATCAACAATCCCAATAGAAAAGAATTACTCCATTATAAAGAAAAATAAGAACTAATAAGAAAAATATCATCCTACTAAAAAAGAAACAAAAAAAAGAAGAGAAAGAACAGAAAACTAATGAATCTTGCTCATGGTGTGTGGAGTTCCTTTCCTTCAACAAACATGTGCCTATTTATAGAAAGATTTCTATGAAGGCATTGAAGGAGCTTTGCAAAATAATATCAATATATCATGAGTTCTTAATGAGAAATTAACATGATAATTTATCTTGTAATTCTGATGAGATTTTGACATGACAAATATCATGGAACTTTGATAAGAAATTTAAAGATCTTGATGAGAATTTTATTATTTTATCTTTCTTGTCTTTTGGTAATTTTTGATGAACTTGTATTAGATGTATCTTCATTCCTTGTCTTAGATCTTTTTTTTTTTTTTCATAATTTGTTCGTCTTGCAAGATTTATTAGAAAATATGTGAAAATATGATATATTTATTCATATTTATTTAAAATACTTGATATTTAATATATATATATATACATATACATATATATATATATATATATATATATATATAAAATAAATATATCCCATCAGAATTGAGGGATTGGAGAATCATAGTAGCCCAATTGGTTGGTTATCTAAACTCTCACCTTATTCGTGAGGATTCAATTCCCATATTGTAATCTCCTCCTCATTTTCCTTTTCCTAGCCCCATTTTTTATTTTTCAAAAAAAGGAGATCAGGGGCTAAGCAACATGCCCCATCCCTTCCCATAAAAAAAAATAAAACAAGAAAATACATGAAGGAAACATAGACCTTACCTTCGATTCTATGGTGGTTCATAAGTCGGCTAGCCTAAGCCATCCAACTCATTCCTAATACTAAGAAAATAAACCTAAAACTATGTAGCTAGAAGAAGGGACTCCTCTCTATACAATAATTCTAGAAAAGTGTAAAAAAGACTCCCCCTTATAAAGTATGAAGCAAATTAATTTAAAATTAAACATCTTCATAAAAGCTATAAGCAAGTGAAAATAGCCTAAATGAAAATGATAAGCATGAAGAAACTGAACTAGTGATGACTTGTTCACGGCCTGAGAGCATTACACAGTAGCAAGAAAAATGAAGGTTTCCTTATCCTTTTCAACTTTTTTCTTCTAAAGTTTGTCACCCCCATTTTCTCAAGTATAAAAGAGCCACTCATTTCTTGAGGAAGCTATTGGTAGATGTAGTAGCGTTAAAATGAATCCATGAATGACTATGCATAGATAGTATATTTAGCTTCCCTATAGATATGTTTGCATAGAAAAAACATCAAAATATTTGATCGATTCCTGAAGGTCAGTAATTTATTTTTTAATGCTCCACTATGTGTATTATCATGCTTAAACCATTTGGCTAAAAGTTAACAATCCACCTCCAGAATGACCCTGCTATACCCATGGCGGATACACCATGTTATACCCAAAGTAACATCTTGTACCTCAGCCTGGTTATTGGAACCAACAGCTTTAGACATAAACTAAATTGCTCATGTTGTTCCTTATAATTCTTCCAACTCCTATACTTCTTGGATTTTTAAGAGCATTCCTATCAGTGTTGAGTTTCACCATAGAATAAAGAGGTTTAAACTAAGAAACTTGGATAACTCTCATGTCATGATGGTATATTTCAACTAGAATAACTGGTATGCTCTACTTTGTTGGCCAAGTAATATAAGGATAAATTATGGCTAGTAGCATGCTAATATCTATGATGATAGAAAATTTCACTCTTGAAGAACTTGATTTCTTGCCTCCATATTTTCTAAAACACCTATTCTTTCATAGGAGTAGTATCATGTTGGATGTCCTATAAATCATAAAGGTATCTCCAAATATGTCTTGAAAAGTGTATAGAAGCAAAGATATGCTTAATAGTATCAAGTCTAGGTCTATAGCAACAAGAGCAATTGGCAGGTTCATGACCAATGAAAGTGATTTTTTCATTTGGTTAATATTTTCCCCTAAATTTTTCCACAAAAAAAGAAAAACCTTGAAAGGAATATTCTGTGATACATAAGAGTATTAGTTAAAGTCATTTTTTTTCTTTCTTACAAGGTCCCAAGTAGAAGAATAAGAGAAATTTCCATTAGTATTAAACTTTTATATAGCCTGATCAGAAACACCTTCTTGATAATTAAATAAAGTGTTGAGGATTTTATGAACAAAAGCAACAACAACATACTATCTCACCTTATGTTTATTCTAGTTTCCATTGATAAGGAATTGAGAAACTATCATATTGTTAAGTCTAGGGATGAACTTATCGTGATAAGGTAGAGGTCCCACCCCAAGCCAGTCATCCCACCAAAAGTAATAGGTTCTTGAGTTTAAAGTCTACTAGAAGTGATCTTCAACACTACTTTTATTTTTTGCCATATGCTTCCACATCGAGATTGACCTCTATCCTACTTTTTAATGATAGGGTTGGCTTTTTAGCAGTACTTAGCTTTGAGAATATCTTCCCAAAGTGATCTCTTGGATTTGAAAATTCACCACTGCTTGCATTAAAGGGATAAATAAATATCTTGAAGCTGTCCTACACCTATCCCTCCTTATTCATAGGAAAAACTAAGTGTTTCTCATGAGACCCAATGGTATTTCTTCTTAAATTATCCCTATCTCTAAAATAAATCAGCAGTGAGGCTCTTAATTTGCTTGAGAATGATTTTAGTAGGAGAGATAACTGCAAGGATATGAATGAAGAGGGATTGAAGGACTAATTTAATCAAAGTGACTCTTTCTCCATAGCCTAACATCCTTGATTTACATCCTCTAATGTTATAAAGCACCTTGCATACCATGAATACGTAGTATATAATCCTCTGACCGCTAGTATAAAAAGGGCATCTTAGATAAGTAATATGACTCTCCTTAGGAGTAAAAACAATGATTCTTTTAATTCTATCAACTGAAACCTATGGAGTCTTTGGGGGATCATGAAATTGCTTGTGTCCTTATTTATCACCTATCCATATGTCTTCTCATAAAGCTGCTGAGTCTTCATAATAAGCTTGAGAGAATATTTTTAGGTAGATGGTACAATGATTACATCATCTTCAAAAGTGAGATGATTCACTCGAGGATCTCTTTTCTCTGTATAAAAATCTTGATATATGCAAACAATTATTTTTCAGATTATTCATCAGTATTGAAAGAACCTCAACACTAAGGATAAAGAATACATTAGAAAGTAGATCACCTTGTTTAAGACCTCTTGTAGAGTGGAAGAAATCATGCCTGGAACCATTCACAATAATAAAATTCCAATTAATGGACATAATCCTTCAGATCATATCAATGATAATCTCATTAAATCCCATTCATCTCAAAACTAGACAAGTGAAGTCCAAGAAACCCTATCATAGTCCGTCTTCATATCACATTTGATAACTATATTATCACTCTTCGTATGTTTCATGATGTTGTAAATAATTTCTTGAGTTGACATAATGTTCTCTTTAGTGCTTATTTCTTTTACAAACCTAGACTGATTATAAAAAAATAACTAAGGAAGAATGGGAGAAAGTCTAAGGTGGAACAATTTCGAAAAGATTTTGTTGGTGAAGTTATTGAGGATTATATCTATTTTCTGAAAGCTTATTAGGATGATCTAGTTTTGGTAATAAAATCAAACATATATGTGAAAAGTATTTATACATGTTGTGACCATAAAAAAAGACCAAACCACATGTATCACGTCATTACATATGATATCCCAACAAGAATGAAAAATTTATAACTCATCCCATAAGGAACAACAATTGAGGTGGAGCACTTATAAAAAACAACCTACTTCAGTTCTTCCATATTAGGAATGGTTTGAAGGATATGATTCTGTTCATCAGTATTAAACCTGGGAATACAACTAAGAACATCTTCATTTATGAGTTTTACTTACCCTGGAAAACTTTTCTAAAATTGTTCATAGGTTGCATTAGCAATGTTCTCATCACCTATAGTCCAGTCCCCATTATCATTGATAATCTTATGAATAGAGATTTTTCATTTTTCCTTCTCTAATAAGGGAATGGAAATAATTGGTGTTCACTTTCCCTTTCTTAAACCAATGGAGTTAAAGTTTCTGCTTGAGAATGGACTGTTCTAACTTCAGAAATCTAATTTACTCAGCATTGATATAAACCAATATAGTTCTTTTTTCATTAGTGTTATCATTGATAATATCTTTATCAACAATTTTCTCTTTTTCTCATAATATTTTGCAGTAACATATATATCCCCATGCTCTTATTTGGACCAGTTACTCAAAGTGTTAGAGACCCTCTACATTTTTATCTAAAAATCCCACATGAGGTTACCTTCAATAGGTCTATTCTAATAGGATCTAACTATGTCTATGAAGGTAGTGTTATCTACCCAATAATGCAGAATCTTGAAGCACTTAATATGATTTTTCTATCTCTCAGTAATTTCCAATAATAATGGGAAGTGATCTGATCCCACGAAGGTATATGAGTGATAAATGAATGAGGCATGATTGCAGGACATTTATCATTGACCATAACTCTGTCTAACTTCTTTTACATTCTAGCATCAGCTTCTTTATGATTACACCAGGTAAACCTATGACCATGAGAACCAAGATTAGTTAATCCATATGCTTCAGTTAACCCAATGAATCCAAAGCTTTTATTCATATTGTATAGTTCACCTCCCATTTTTTCTTCCATATCAGTAATAATATTGAAATCACTTATTATGAATAAGGTCCTCTTGATATCAACATGCTGAAACAGATTGTCCCATAATGGTCTTTTGAGAAGATCTTTCTATTTAGCATATATAAAGGTGATGAGATAGGTTATTAGATGATCCAAATATTTGATCTCACAAGTTATTTATTGGTCATACTAATCAAGAACTTTACACTCAATATCTTGATTCAAAAATAACCAAATCTTGGTATTCATATTATATCCAAATATTGAATTTAAATAGGGTATTTCCTGGCCTTTTTAACGATAATGCAAACATTCATATTATGAATTTTGTGGGGATCTGCACTTCAAATAATTTTCTTGGAGTGAGCTAGGAGGCTATTACACTGAGGCTATTTCCATTATTTAATATGGAAGAAGCTACTCTATGGTTGGGTGTAAAGCCCGAGACTACCCCGAATGTCATACGGTGCTTAGAATCACAAGTGATCTTAATATAACCCATTATACTTGTATAACTCATGAGCAACTGAATAAGATACATTGATTTGAAAGAAATAAGTGGAATATATGTCTTTGATAAATATGTTCAATCAAAAACTATATAAAACATTTAGACTTTGGATATACAAAACAAAATAAAAAGTAAATACATCAACTCCTAATGACCGTCAATGAAGCCTCTACTATACTGACTATAGATAGTCGGGACATGGGCCCCAAATATCCATAATCAATACATAAGAAAAATAAAAATAAAATACAGAAACTGCAACTGACTTGAGTCCTCAAAATAAGAGAATTCATCACCTGCTGGCTGAATGTTGAGAACTATCTGATCTTGGTAAATGGGCTACATCTGATACCTATATTATGAAGGAATGTAGTCACAAATTCGTAAATATGATCAGTACTTTGGAATATACTGAGTATATGGGGATGAATGCATACGTAAAAGAGAAACTGAATATACTTTCAAATCATGCATGCTAAGTGTAAAAGGACTCACCTTGGACATGAATAAAATTGAAAGCTGGAAGATCATAAAACATGAATAATAAAGCATAATGAATAAGCTTAGTGAGTCATTACAGATAGTTTCAAAAATCTTTACTTTTATTCTTTCTTGTGGAAGATTCTTATAACCGACATAAACAATGTGAGCTATCATGGAGTCCAATATCTTACCCACGTTGGCGAGAGTTGTCCTACCCTTGCCATTAGAATAGAACCTTAACTTAAATTTACCACTAAACTTCATCCATATTGGTAAAAGAAGACACTCGCTGGCGAGGTCCCTTAAACCTATAGTGGCTCGTCATTTTTTCAAAATTATGATACGCTCATTGGCATTCCCTTCTTGATGCTAAATACTACTCTCATATATATATATATATATATATATATATATATATATAAGTTCATACTTAGAAAATTCACCTTAAAATAGCATATGAGATTGTAATTAGAAATTAATTATGCTTCTCATGCTTAAATCATATCCAATTGGTGAAGTTGTGGATTTCAAATCTTGAATGTGATCATAAGATTAAAACTAAACTTTAATCAAGTTTCAATACTTGGAAATTGAACTTATAAGCTTAAACTTCTTGTAACTCAATAGATTGTGCTTCAATCTTTTAAGTTCATGCATCATGTCTTAGAAACTTTATATCAAACCTTCATGCTCAATACTTAAATTAAAATCCTTCATTAATTCATCAAATTCCAAGTCAAGAAAATGAAATCATGTCATTATAGCGATCATGCAAGTCAAAACATGAATAAAGGATTGTATGAGTTAAACTTTAAATCATATGATAATATCATAATTCAAAAAGATGGACATTTGGGTATGAACCCTAATTGAAATCACTTAAGTACAAATTTAAAATCACTACTTTTGGGCACAAGGATGAGATATTATCCTTCTTAAACACCACATACCTGATTACTTTTGATTCTTGAATATAGATAAAGAACCCTAATTTCTTGATTTGGAAGAATAGATAAATCGCATGTTTAGGAAGTATTTTTGGTGTTGTGTTGATAATAAGGGATTTGGAGTCGTCTTGGATTTTTATTTATCCTTAAAATAGCTTAAACAATGTAGTTTTGGGGTTAAAAGAGTGGGAAAATATCAAAAAACCCCTTAGGAATCATCTGGAAAATGCCTAGAAACCTTCCCAATGACTTAGGTCATGAATCGTATGGTTTGGATACAAGTCGTGGTTTGATTCGTAGTCTAAGACCCATTTTCAGCCTTTACTGCCCAGGTTACAACTCCTTCCTAATGACCCGTAATGAGACATTACGAGTCGTAGTCTGGGAAACTTTGATAGTGCTTCAGTATTTTGGTCATAACTTTTCACCCCGATATCGGATTAAAGCAAAATAGGATCTTTGGAAATATAATTCAATTATTTATCTATAGGTGAATCTTAAGCTCAGAAATGCTTAGTGTACGAAAGTTATGCTTATTTAAAGCTAACTATAGTTATATACTTCACAAGAATTTAATTGCTAAGAGATGTTTTGACTTGTCTATAAAATAAGAGCTATTTGGGGTCTTTCTATATGTAGTTTTGATGATGAGCAACTAAACTCCAGGGGACCATGTCTCTGGACATGCAAGGTATAGTACAACTGGCATGCGCCTTCTGCACAGGTTTGTCATCTTGTGTAACAAATTTGCAAGTGTTATTTTGTGCCATTTTGTACTAACTTGGACAGTTGGTCCAATGACCTTCCAAGCCCTAATCATCACCCAGATATAAAAGGAAAGATATGTCTCTTCAATAATTGGTTTCAATATATTCTAAAGAGTGAAAAGAGAGGCAGCAAAACCCCATTTCAATAATTCTCAAGTTCTTAGCCATATGAGTGCTTAAATTGAATTTGTTCTTGAGTGAGTAATGGTTTGTAATCAAACTACTCATCTTATAAGAGTTGTGTTTTTTTTTGAGAGAGTTGCTTAGATAGAGTTACTTGAGCTTGTGGCTAGTTAGAGTTAACCTGTTTTGAAGGGAAACTTGGTAGAAGTGTCAAGGTGTGCTTGCAATAGAGGTGTTGCAAGTAGGAGGAACCTAGAGTTAGGTTTATAGTCGAGTATGTAACCAAGAGGTTGGTTATTGTGGACTATTTTGGTGCTTATGAGGGCAAGCCATATTTTTTCCCATGTTGGGTTTTCACGTAAAAATCTCGTGTTGTTCTTTCCTGCATTACCTTTATTTTTCTAGCACCTCATATTTGCTTTACTTTTCAAATGCTTGAGAATGACTCTGAGGGACCTGGTCCCTCATTGTGTGTTACAACCCACAATGGTTCTACAATTGGTATCAAAGTGGGTTCACTATAAAAGGTTTACACCTAGAGTGTCCTAAGCATAATGGCCGCTTTAACTAAACTAGTGGTGGAAATAAAAGAAAGCACACTCATGTGCACTCATAGTTGAAGAAATGGATATCTGAAAGAAAGATGTCAATATTGGCTTAAGGCTAAATTGAAGAATACTGAATACATTCAATCGGAGAATGCACATTCCAAAGGCCCCAAGTCACTAAAAAGGTGAAAGGGAAGACATCATTACCTAGATGGGCTAAAAAAGATTTGATCACACCATTATTCTCCTACTGGGAACTCAAACTCAAGTGGGTTCCCAAGACCAACTTGTGACCATGATACCAGACCTGATAAAGAGGATTGGAGTTAGGAGTAGTCAGTAAATAGTATATGCTCCAAGCTCAATATTTGAAGACCTGACTGGATTCTCTCTTCAGACACTTCAAGGTAAAAGTGTCTCATTTTGAAAAGGATGATTTCAAAGGACCTGACCTTGAATAAATTCATTTTATAATAAGAAACTTGAGACGGTATGAGTAAAGTGAAGTCAGGAACTTGGTCCTCACATATATTCTAAAAGAGCAAATTGGAATTGAGATTGATTATTTTACCTCTGAATAGTGTCCTTTCCAAAATTAGGCTATGTCAAGGGGACATGTATCCATGATAAAGTAGGTGTATGATAATCTAATTTAGTATCATACGTTTACCGATATATATTTAAGGAAACAACTTAGACAGGAAATAATTGAAGTAAAAACAAGTCAAAATTCCACTCAAAAAGTATAGGGACTTATTCCCATCTCTCAGGTGAGTACCAAAATAATGTACCTTGAATCTTTATAAAATTTTTGTTTAAAAAGGGCCACTAGTCTAATTCCATAGAATCAAAAGCTGTCAAATTAATTCAAAAAGGGATCCACAAGCATTGTTATTAGATGTGTCTATTTTTAAAGGTGACTCTTAAATATTAAACCGATCATCTTTTACATATAAATTCAAATTCTCTTATTCTCTTCTCAATTAAACTTCAACTACTACTCTCTTCCTAAACTAAATTGGTCCTTTCTTTCCTTTCTAAAAAACTTTTCAAAATGTCTAAAATTCCTTCTTCTTTAAATACCATAAAAGAGTTGTCTTCTAATCATTCTCAAGTGTCCCAAAGTGTGTTACCTGTTAGCCCTTCCCATGAGACTTCTAAGATTCTAAGGGAAATTTCTTTATTCGAAGGTTAATGCTCTATCCTAATAGTTGATCTAAACAAAGGTTTGGGGCCTTCAATTGAATAAGAGATTCTTCAATCTGAAGGACCTCTTTCCCCAGAAAAATTAGAATCCTCAAATACCCCTCAAATACAAGTTCCTTATAAGGATTTGAGAGTTACTAAAATTTTAGACAATTTATAAGAACATGGTTCTCCTATCCTTTTCAAGGGAAACTCTATATTTTCTAACCTAATTGATGAAGAGATTCTTGTAAAGAAGTTTGATTCTCTCAACAACATATATTTGGTAGCTGAGAATTTACTCTTACTTGCTCATGATCCTATGAAAAGTTCAGTTTGTGCAGAGAAAAAAATAACCGGGAAAGCGGATAACTCAAAAATAGATGAGAAATTCATATTACCTTTAAATGAGGAAAATCAAGAAGATGAGGATAATCAACCTTTGAGTTAGAAAATGAATAGGCTAAAGAACAATAAAATTAAAGGAAAAATGATTGACACTGGTGAGCAAGGTACTAGATCCTATTATACTAGGGGATCTGAACAAAAATTACTAGCAGATGCCATGAAGGCAAGTAAGTCTTATACCACCAAAAGAAGAAGACTCAAGAAAGCTGTCATAGTAGAAAAGGCAAATATTTAAATAGTAGAGGGTTGAGAAGATAAGGATACTGATACTGATATTGTTAGTGCATCTATTAAGAAAAGACTAAAAGTTCATGAAAGGTCCAGGTCCTCAAATCTAAAGTTTGAGAGTTATGGTGTAAGTAGAAAGAAGCACATAACAGTGAAAAGGAAGAGAGTCTCTAAGGGACCTAGTTCCTTGAAGAGAAAAGTTGATGAAGAGGTAGAATTAAGTAGTGAATCAAAGAGAATAAGAAAAGAGGAAGAAAAGAAGATTGTTCCTAGAGAAGTAAGGA
The DNA here is from genome assembly GCA_030864225.1 of Capsicum baccatum var. pendulum. NCBI lineage: Eukaryota > Viridiplantae > Streptophyta > Magnoliopsida > Solanales > Solanaceae > Capsicum > Capsicum baccatum. The sequence continues at coordinate 166,826,544 of CM061550.1, forward strand.
ATGCTGTCTTAAAAACTAAGAAAGTGCTGAATGGGTGACTTTTGATCCAATGATATATGGAAAACCAGGAATGGTAGAACTGGTAGAGTATGTAAGGCATCAAGGATGGTGCCCTTACTAGAAGAAACAACTCCCATTGTCTTTGAAGGAGATGTGAGAGAATTTTACTACTCCATGGAATTATTAGAGGATGGGTTAAGTTTAACTGCCCTGGTGCAAGAAAAGTCCATCTATCTGGATGAAGAAGCACTGGGAAGGATTTTAGATGTACCTACTAAGGGAGTAAAAACTGTTATGAAGTAGGAAATGGCTACTGAATTTATGATTGAAGCCTCAAAAGTGGGTGGGACTTCAATAGCAGTTATGAAAAAAAAAAATTTAATTAGTGAGTTTCAGTTGGTATATTAGTTCACAAACAAGGTTTTGTTACCAAGATCAGAGAAGGGGACCATTGCCTATGGTGTTGACCTATTCATAATAGAATGTTAGAGTAAATTTGAGTTGATAAGCCTACCTGCTCTTATGATAGAGCATATAAAGAAATTAATCTATGAGAAAGAAGGGAAGCATGGAATTCCTTATGGGTATTTCCTAAATAAGGTGTTTGATCACATAAGGTATTTGGGAAAAAAGGACCCCTAGAACAGTTAAACAGAAGTTTAGGCTGACAACCTTTGTGGAGAATGAATGCATTGAAGGAAAGTTTAGAACTGTGTCCTAAGTATCAGAACTCTTGGATGCTCAAGAAAGTTTGAACAAATAATTGGAAGAGTGGAGGATTCAACTAGCTGCAAAGGACACTGAGATAGTTCATCTAAAATGGTAGAATCAGAAAATGTGCTCAGAAGGACCTAGTGCTCTGGAAGAACAAGCAACAGAGAATACAAAACTTAAAGAAAATATTACAGAGTTAACTAGTGAATTCCAAAGATTGAATATTAAAGTAAAAGTTGTCACTAAACAATTACTTGATGCTCATGCTGTGCAACTGATAGAATGGACATCTTGTTGAAATCATTCTCTTCTAAACCCCATTCTATCTGAATCCTGTTGTGTCAATCTATTGAGTTAGTTTCCAGTTCCTATTCCAATAGCGGCCTTTGCAAATAGTTATTTGTAAATTTATGGCACATTGTACTGGTACCGGTCTTATTGGATAATGAATGAATTTCTTCTTGTGTGCCTCAATTATCTTCTTTACTTTAATATGTTCTTCATGTTAGTATTGCCCAATGACTATGAGTTAATTTGTGTACACTTATCTTTACTTATGGTTTACTGTTAATCCTTTTCAATAATGCCAAAAATGGGAATACTAACTTCGTATGTAAGGACCAAATGTGTGTGCTAAATTGCAGAAGTATGGAATCATAATGACAAGGGTGAATAGATAAATGAAGGGAGGCATGATGACAGGGGTAAGAAATGTTGAAGAAATAAAAATGCACAAATTGAAGGTGCATAACGACAAAAGAGAACATAATGACAAGGGGAATTTTTTGCTGCAAAATGACAACAAAGGACCATGCCCCTTAGTTACATGAAAGAGAAAGCATGTTTATAGGGGAGCCATTCATCCTCAGGTGTTAAACACTCTGATTAAATGTGATGAATGTGAACTGATGCTCAAATTGTATGGGTTGGTTTGTCATTACCAAACAAGGGGAAATTGCTATATGTATTTTTGATGATGAGCAGCTAAACTACAAGGGTCCAGGTCCATGGATGTGCAAGGTACAGTACAGCTAGCACGTGCCTTCTGCACAGTTTTGTCATCTTGTGAACAAACTTGTAGGTGATATTTTGTGCCATTTTGTACTAACTTGGACAGTTGGTCAAATGACCTTTCAATCCATAATCATCACCCAATTATAAAAGGAATGAGATGCCTCTTCAACAATTGGTGTTTCCATATTCTAAATAGTGAAAAGAGAGGCAGCAAAACCTCATTTCAATACTGCTCAAGTTCTTAGCCATGTGATACTTGAATTGAAATAATTCTTGAGTGAGTAATGATTTGTAATCAAACTACTCATCTTATAAAAGTAGTGTTTTCTTTTGGAGAGAGTTACTTAGGTAGAGTTACTTGAGCTTGTGGCTGGTAAGAGTTAACTAGTTTTTAAGGGAAACTTGGAAGGGGTGTCAAAGTATGCTTTCAATAGAGGTGTTTCAAGTAGTAGGCGCCTAGAGTTAGAATCATATTAGAGTATGTAATCAAGAGGTTGGTTATATTAGATTGTTTTGGTGCTTGTGAGGGAAAGCCATGGTTTTTCCCATGTTGGGTTTCCTTATAAAAATCATGTGTTTTTCTTTCCTGCATTGCCTTTATCTTTCCAGGACCTCGTATTTGCTTTACTTTTCAAATGCTTGAGAGAAACTCTAAGAGACCTGGTCCCTCATTGTGTGATGCAACCCCCTAGAGTTCTACAGGTCTTAATATATGTGTAAGTCACTTGTAAAACTACCAAAACACGAGGTTTGATTCTTAGATCCTTTGTTGGTCAGACTACGAGCCTTTATAATGACTCATAATGTCTAGATACGAGTCATCTACTGGACTCGTAACCATTGGGTTGTATTTATGGATTACATATTGTTGTGACTATGAATCCTTTCATACGCTCGTATCCACTGATTATGGATTGTAGTTACTTGGATACAATTGAGGGATCCACTGGAGTGGCTATGACTCACTCGGGACAGCTCTTCACGAGTGGTTACGACTCACATTACCTTGAGTCTTAGTCATAACAGTGAATCAGGCCATTAAGGGAAATCTTCCATAATTTCTTTCCATGACATCAGATTAAGACGAAGCTTGAAACGTTGGAAAGCTAAATTTGTGGCCTATCTTGCAAGAAGTCTAGAGCTTGAAAATTTTGGGGTATACAATATCTCCCCCTTGGGATCATTCATCCTCAAATGAAGAATGACTTGGGTGAATGAATAGGAAAAGAGTTCTAATCTCTGACATTGATTTGTAAGAGCTGAATATGGACATCATTAATAAATTTCCATATAAAACTTTGACTAGTTGGAATTCCCTCGTACCGGCTGGCTAAATTCTGATATTGGATAACTAATCATGATATCAATTTCTAAATCTGGGAATCCTTTATGGTTGGGACTGATTTATACTTGGAGTAAGGACTCAATTAAGATTACACATGGAATGAAAATAAAGAACCTCATGGAATAGTCATATAAAACCCAATTTAGGATAGAATTACTATGCCTTAGGCAATGCAACTGCTTATTTTCAAGCTTAGCCATACTTCTCATATACTCCCTCAACTATACTTTTCCCCTTAAATACTACACTTTATTTGACACCACTTCTAATTTTCATATTGGTATTGATTAATCCTTCTATCAAAGTTTGAGTTGAACTAAATTATCTCACCATGTTCAAGCCTAATTCAAAGTCACCAGGTACTACATATACACTATAATTCTAGTCTAAACTACAGATTCAATATCCTATGTGTTTTAAGAGATCTCATCTCATGAATAATACTCCTTACCACTTCAACATCCAACTTCAACCTCTTACTAGGAATTCACTAGCGCAAAATGAATTTATCCCTCTTATATACCAATATGACATTCAAGCCTATCATTATAACAACCTGTGAACTTCTAGGCAATCAACCTACCTAGGAATTTTCCCATATTTTCTAATACCTATATCAATAATAACTTTCATGAACTATCCCCAAGAAGACACACCAAGAATTTTCAATTAACTATGGCATATACCAAAAGCTTTGCCTCGATCTTTCTCCACACTTATAGCCTTAGATAAAAACAAGTATACAATAATCTTTCCCTAATAAGGAACATTTACTCTCTCCCATATAAACCATTGCTCATCCATTTTCATCACCACTATCTCCATACAAGGAGAGGTCACTGAAAGGCTAGAGCATCAAGGCCTGAAGCATGAAAGAATACTATACATAACTGAGGCCTAAGGAATAGAGTATCAAAGACATTGATTGATTAAAGAGATCTTAACTATGGACATACATGCCATAATTAAAGTTTCACTGGTCATTAAGGGTGTACCATGAGTTTTGGGAACTAAGCATACTCTAAAACATGGGTTCATACTTATCAAAAGATACTTAACATAAAACTAGAACTCATAGAGTCATAGGGAATGACTCAAATCATAGAGTGTTGTTGTTTCTTCTTGTACTAGGAGCTGATAAGGAACATAAATATGGATGAAGTGTATAAGCATTGGTCATAGGCGTGGCTCTATCATGTAATACATATATAGAAGGTCATAATGACTAAAATCTAAGGAAAGAAATACGCTATAATAAGAATGGATCACTATCTCATATCACTCTTATTGACAAAATCTCTAAACTTATATTTTTTTCCTAAACCCTCAGAATCAAAATTATACTAAAAGACTTAACATCCTCAACCTATAACTCCCAACATAGCTATTAAGAATACCACATACTTTATCACTAGCTTTGTTCATACTTACCAAATCAAGGGTACTATCTAAGCACATACGACACTTAAAAACTTAGAAAATAATACAATCCCATATCACCTTGGGTACACCTCTACCTCATACCTAAATCATCCTACTAAATTGTGAATGAATGAACTTAAGCTCTTGTATATATTGTCTTAATCCTACTAGCTCACCTCCCGTGTAACTAGCCTCACTATCCTAAGTAATCACTACTTCCACCTTGATAATAATCCAGTATTCAAGCTTAGATTCTAGTACTAATCATGATTAACCACAACCTCACACACCATTCTTACTTGAATAAAAAATCAAGAAACACTAGTCTACTGGAACCTTATAATTATAATATTTGATCAAAATCTTATGGTTTATCTTACTATAATCCTTTAGTATATCCTCCTTCTACACATAACTACTATATACCCATCCATATTCCCAGCTCTACAAGCATCAACCAATCTCTTTTTCACGATCTTAAAGAGAACCCATATTAAAAATTCTTAACCACCAAATACTTTCATTAATAACATATACTTTTCTAACACAATAAATACCATTAAGAACTACATTCATGATTTAAGAAGACCACAATTCACCTTAACTAGTAACTCCTCCTCTACATTCCACCAAGAAAGTTATACCATATTCATTACCCCTAGTTGACGCACAAGGACATACCATCTCAATAATAACTCGATGGCATGCATAAATTCATCTATATTCTTTTGATCAATTTCCATTCCCACTTTCTTATCACTATACTTATAAATCCATTCTTCCAACTCTAAGGATGTTCAACTACTTATGAATCACAACACCCTAAGTCATACAATTGCTTAAATGCAAACTCTATTTAACAATCCAACTATGTACTGTCTCCTCTCATAAGAACCATATATATTTGAGGGGTTAATGAGGAATCTAAAAATATATCATATTCTATCTTAACTGCACAACTCATATAGATGAGGACATACACTTTTAACTTAAGGGGCTTGTGACACACTAGCTAGCTCCTCTTAAGCCCCTTATGTGACTCCTGAAGTTATTGATAGTAAATTTAAGAGCATCATCTTAGGAGAAATTAGAATATAGTACTCATGTTACCTCAAAAAGTCATAGATCGAGAGTTATAGAGTAACACATAAATTGACAGAAGTTTCTGAGATAACAACTTTACTGTACGATCTAGAGTATGAAATAAATGAGACATTTTTTAAATGAACAATAGCCTCTCAAAGAAAAGTACATACATCTTTGTACCATTCTTCAAGACTCTACTAGACACGACTACACAGATGCCCTAGGACACTTGAACTGTGTGCTCTGATACTAAGTTTGTAATACCTCGAGACTACCTCCTAGAGGTTATATGGTGCTTAAAACCATAAGTGATCATAATCTAACCTATGATACTGGCACAACTTATGAGCAACTAAATAAGATACATAAATCTAAAAGAAATAAATAAAAGAGATGTCTTTGTTGAATATGTTCAATACAAAATTGTTTAAAATATTTACATTTTAGATACACAAAATAAAACTAAAATTAAATACATAAATTCTGAATGATCATTTATGAAGCTCTGTTATACTGACTATAGGTAGTCAGGACATAACCCCCTAACTATCCCTAATCAATATATAATAATATGGAAGTACAATACAAAAACTCAACTGACTTGAGTCCTCAAAATAAGGGAACTTGTCACCTGCTGGATAAATATTGAGAATTGTCTAACCTTGGTGTGTGGACTACACATGATACCTATATTATAAAGGAATGTAGCTACAAATGCATATATGTTGTCAGTACTTTGGAATCTACTGAGTATATGAGGGTGAATGCATAAGTAAAATAAAAACTGAATATACTTTAAAATCATGCATGCTAAGTGTAAAAGGAATCACCTTAGACATGAATAAAACTAAAATCTGAAAGATCATAAAACATGAATAATAAAGCATAATAAATAAGCTTAGTGATTCATAACACTTCGTTTCAAAAATCTTTACTTTTATTCTTTCTTGTGGGAGAATCTTATAATCAACATAAACCATGTGAGAGCTATCATGGAGTCCAATGTCTTACTCATGTTGGGGAGAGCTTTCCTAACCTTGTCATAAAAATAGAACCTTAACTTAAAGTGATCACTGGAATTCATCCATATTGGAAAAAAGAATACACTCACTGGTGAGGTCCCTTAAACCTACAATGGCTCATAGTTTTGAGAAATTAGGATACGCTCATCCATATTCCCTTTTCAGTGCTAAACACTACTCCCAATATTATATATATGATCATACTTAGAAAATCCACCTTAAAATGACATATGGGTTTGTAATTAGAAACCAATTATGCTTGTCTTGCTTAAATCATACTCAATGGGTAAATTATGGATTTCAAATCTTGAATGTGATTGAAAGGTCAAGACTAAACTTTAATCAAGTTTCAATACTTGAAAATTGTACTTATAAGCTTAAACTTCTTGTAACTCAATAACTTGTGCTTCAATCCTTAAGTTCATGCATCATGTCTTAGAAACGTCATATCAAAACTTAATGCTCAAGACTTAAATTAAAATCCTTAATTAATTCATCAAATTTCAAGTCAAGATAAAAAAAGTCATGTCATAATAGCGATCATGCAAGTCAAAATATGAATAACGGTTATTTCTTGTAAGAGTTAAACTTCAAATCACATGATAATATCATAATTCAAAAAGATAAAAATTTGGGTATGAACCCTAATTGAAATCACATAAGTCCAACTTTAAAATCAATGCTTTTGTGCACAAGAATGAAAAATTATCCTTGTTCAAACCCCACATACCTGATTACTTTTGATTTTTTGAATTGAAGTTTTGAGGATTGAAACTTGGAGATGAAGAATCCTAATTTCTTACTTTGGAAGAAGAGAGAAATCATATGTTTTGGGAGTATTTTTGGTGTTGTGTTGAGAATGAGGGATTTGGGGTCGTTTTGGATTTTTATTCAGCCTTAAAATAGCTTAAACTATATAGTTTTGGGGGTTAAAAGAATGGGAAAAGACCAAAAAACCCTTAAAAATCATCTGGAAAATGTTTGGATGCCTTTCGAATGACTTAGGTCATGAATCATAAGGTCTGGCTATGAGTCATGGCTTCATTCATAGTCAGAGACCTATTTTCATCCTTTACTACCCAGGTTACGACTCCCTCCTAGCGAACCATAATGAGATATTATGAGTCATAGTTTGGACAGCTTTGATAGTGCTTCAGTATTTTGGTCATAACATTTCACCCTGATATTGGATTAAGGTGAAATAGGTATTATTGGAAAGTTAATTCAATTATATATTTGTTGGTGGGTCTAGAGATCAGAAATTATTAGTGTACAAAAATTGTACTCATTTGAAGTTGACTATAGGTATATACTTCACAAAAATTTAATCGCTAAGGGATATTTCAACTTGTCTATAAGCTAGGAGCTATTTGGGGTCTTAATATATGTGTAACTTATAAAACTACCAAAACATAAGGCTTGAATCTTGAATCCTTTACTAGTCAGGCTACAAGTCTTCATAACGACTCATAATGTCAGGATAAGAGTCGTATGCTGGACTCATAACCACTAGATTGTAATTTTGGATTACGTACTATTGTTGACTACAAATCCTTCCATATGAATCGTAGCCATTGATTATGGGTTGTAGTAAGGATTCACATTTACTTGGCTACAACTTAGGGATCCATTGTAATGACTATGACTCACTCGTGATAACTCATCATGAGTGGATACATCTCATTACCTTGAGTCGTAGTCATAATCATTAATCAGAACATTAAGGGAAATCTTTGGTAACATTTTGCCATGACATAAGATTAAGATAAGGCTTGAAGCATTGGAAAGCTAACTTAGTGGACTATTTTTAAGAGGTCTAGATCTTGAAAAATTTGGGGTATTACATTGGGTGATTGCCTCATGGATATATTACTACTTTGAGTGAGTTGAGAACTCAGTTTTGGACTAATTTTTCCCACCTTCCAAAAGGTTATAATTGCAAGAAGATATATAAAACTTTAGATAGTTGCATTTAAAGGCACCGTACAAAACTTGGTTGAGGTTCAAGAAGAAGCTACAAAGTATTCTAAACAATAGGATAACTGGTAGAACTTTCTAGAGATTTTCTATAGAGCCTTGAATGCTAATATTAAGGCTATATCAACCACTATAATTGGTGGAACATTCATGACCCTTCCTTGGGAACATACTTCTGAGATCTTAGATTAGATCACAAAAACCAATCGTGTTGACATTCTCAAAAGGCATATAGGTCTGCTATTACTTATGAAATTGGAGCATTCGAAAAATATTAAGCACTAGATGACACAGTGGATCAAGAGGTGGGACTAAGAATAGATTTCTTACTAAATAATTTGTAGCAGTTGGAATAGAAAAGGTAAATGTTATAGGTGCATGAAGTAAGACACCTAGGTATAAACATTCAAATTTTGAGTAAGAGGCTAAATATCTTGACTGGGAGATTGGATGGTTTTCAAGCCAAAGGCCAAAGGTCTAATAAATACAATTGGAACTCTAGGCATTTCAATCAAGGTTGGAACTACTATAGAGACAACTACAATAAGTCTAGGTATAGAGACAAGAGTAGGGACATAGATGGTGATTGGGAGCGAAAAAGGGATTATAAGGGGTTAGAGAGACAAAAATATTGCCTTAAGGAGATTACAATAGACATTTTGGTGATGAGTCAAAAAATTGAGTCTCATGCAATCGTCATTAAATAGCTTGAGAAATAATTTGGGTAGATGTATGCTGCTTTAAATCAACATCAACTAAGCATACTTCCAAGAAACACTATCTAAAATCCTAAGAATGGTGGCTAGGAGTGGTAAGACTACTTCTGATCTGCCTATGCCTTTGGTTGATAACAAGATAGATGAGCCAATAATTATTGAATATGGGAGTGAGACTAAAGTAGAGAATTTAGTGGTAGATGAGCATGCATCTCAAAATCCTCTAGTGGTGAAAGAGTGGCTAAGCCTGATATAGGAAAGGAAAAAGTGGTCACATAATTATTCAAGCCTTTCTATAACCTCCCTCTTCTTTTACATAAATATTGAAAAAGAAAGACAAAGAGGGAAGATATCAAAAATTTATCTTGATATTGAAGTTATCTATGAATATCCCTCTTATGGAGGCCCTAGAATAAATGTTGAGCTATGAAAAAATTACAAAAACTTAGTGACAAAAAAGAGAATTGTGAGTTTTGAGTCCATGGATAATATGCATCATTGTAGTACAATAGCATCTAGATATTTGGTTGATAAAAAAGAAGATCAGGAGCGTTCATGATCCTATACACTATAAGGTGTTTCAACTTTGCAAAGGTATTGTGTGATTTGAGTGCTAGAATTAACTTGATGCCGCTAGAAATTTACAAATAATTAGGGTTAGGATCTCCCAAACTAAGTTTGACGAGACTTCTATGGAATATTGCACTATGAAAAAGTCGGTGAGAATCTTTTATGATGTCTTAGAAAGGGTTGCATCCTTCATATTTCTAGCTGTGGACTGTGAGATTGACTTTAAGGTTCCAATTACATTAGGGAGGTCGTTTCTCATGACTATAAAAACATTGGTGATATGGAAACTGGACAGATGAAGTTTTGTTTACATAATAAAAAAATTACTTTTAATATATGTCAATCTATCAAGCAGCCAAAGGACATATGTTTGATATCTATGATATATACAATAGACAAGAATGATTTGGTAGTTTTTCTTAAGGAGAGATTTTGTGTTGAAGCCCTCGTGGTAGTAATCATGAACTTTGACAGTGATGGTATTAATGAGTATGATGAGATGGTTAACACATTTGTTGGTCGGGGCTCATACACTTATGTACTAAAGAATCTGGATCTTGATTTGAAAAATGGAGTGACCCTATCAGCCAAACCTTCTATTGGGAAGCCTTTCATTTTGGAGATCAAGGCTCTTTCTTTTCATCTTTGTTTTGTATTTTTAGGGGCCAACAATACTTTGTTGGTTATCATTGTAGCTAATTTATTAGACTGGAAAGTTGAGGCCTTAGTTTCTATTTTGAAAAGGTTAAAATTGGCCATCGGATAGTCCATTGCTGACATTATTAGAATTCCACCTAGAATTTGCACACACAAAATCCAACTCAAATCGGATTATATACCTTAAATTGAGCACCAAGTAGATTGAATATACCACTCTAAGAGGTTGTAAATAAAGAGATCATTAAGTGGTTAGATGCAGGTGTGGTTTATCTAATTGTTGACAACAAGTAGGTAATCCCAGTCCAATATGTTACAAGGAAAAGTGAAATTACTATGGGTCCAAATGAAAAAAACTAGTTAATTCATATGAGGCCATTCATCGGATGAAGAGTTTTCATGGACTATAGAAAGCTAAATTCATGGATCGGGAATAAACACTTTTCTATGCCTTTTTATGGGCCAGATATTAGACCATCTTACTGATAGAGGATGGTATTGTTTTCTTGATGATTATTTGGGATACAAATATATTCTTACCACCCCCGAAGACTGAGAGAATATCACTTTTACATATCTATATAGGACATCTATATTTAGGAGGATGTAATTTGGTATTTGTAATGATCTCACAACTTTTTAGCGTTGTATGATGTCCATCTTTCCAGAAATAGTGGAGGACACTATTGAGGTTTTCATGGATGACTTCTTGGTTGTGGGTGACTCATTTTATAATTACTTGGAATATCTCGCCAATGTTCTAAGGAGTTTCAAGTAATGTAACTTGGTGTTGAATTGGGAGAAGTGCCACTTCATGGACAAGGAAGGGATAGCGCTTGAAAAAGTTAAAGATTGAGTTTATTGAAAATTTTCCTACACTAATTTTTGAGAAGGGAATTTATATATTTTTAGGATATGTGGGTTTTTATAGAAGATTCATAAAGGACTTTTCTAAGATTGCCAATCCTTTGTGTAAGCTACTGGGGAAAGATATGGCATTTTTGTTTGAGAGGCATGTCTAAAGGTATTCGAATATCTGAAAGAGCAGTTAACTTTTACCCCATTATTGTGTCTCCTGATTGGACCTTACCATTTAAGTTTTTGTGTAATAAAAGTAGTGTGGCGCTAGGTGCAGTCCCACTCCAAAGGGGAGATAAGTTTTACATCCCTCCTACTATGCTAGGAAAACACTTAATCTTGCTTAAAAGAATTAAACTATACTACACAAGAGTTGTTTAATGCTATGTTTGCATTTGAGAAATTTTCATTTTATCTGCTTGGAACAAAATTAATTGTGCATAATGATGATGAATTTCTTAGATGCCTTATGAAGAAGAAAGATGCAAAGTCGAGGTTAATTAGATGGGTATTTTTGGTGTAGGAATTCAACTTTGAAATCAAGGATTGAAAAGGGACTCAGAATCCAGTAGACGATCATTTATCACGCCTTGAAGAGGAGGTAATGCTGAAACTAAGGGATGACCTTGAGATTGATGATACTTTTCCAAATGAGCAAGTGTTGATATCATTAAAAGGTTTCATCCCTTGGTTTGTGGATTTTACCAATTATCTGGCTAGTGATCGTATTTTGGAAGATATGTTATTTTAGTAGCGAAAGAGGTTCAGCACGGAGTGAGGAAGTTCTTTTAGGATGAGTCATACTTGTTATGGGTTTATGTAGATGGTGTAATTTGGATATGTGTTCTTCAGGTTAAGATGATAAGCATATTATAGACATGTCACTCGTCACCAGTTGGGGGTTATCATGGAGGTGCACAAACTATGCATAAGATCTTATAATGCAAATATTACTGACCTATCATTCATAAATATGCCCATGACTATGAAATAGATTATGACCAATGTTAAAGGCAAGGAAACATCTCACAAAGACATGAACTTCCAATGACTACTATCCTTGAACTCGAGTTGTTTGGTGTGTGGGGTATTAACTTTATGGTCCCCTTTGTGATCTCGCATGTTATAAAGGCCGCATTTGTTTGCACTTAATGGATGTCTGAATCTGAATGGTTCAGACTTCAATCCATTAAGTTCATTTTTTTTTTTAATAACTGCCTCTTAATGTGTCTGAAATCCTCTGAATCTGTTAGATATGAAAAAGAGTCTGAATACTATTCATACTCTTTTTAAAACATGATATATTCCCTCAAAACTCTCTCACTTTCTTATTTTCCTCTCTCTATATATGTGTAAAATGAATTAAAATAACTTAATTTATTATAAAATGAATTATAATGCAATGGATTATAATACTAGTAATTCACTATTGAATTATTTATTTCCTCTCTCATTTGACAATTATTTATTTTCCTCTCACTTTGTTATTAAAAATAATGAACTATTCTAGTAATATAACTTACACCACAAAACTCTCTCACTGTTTTAGCAATTCATTTTATAATTACATCTTATTACAATTATTATTAATCGATATATCCTTTTTAATAATTTTTATAGTTCAATGATTATATTTAACATAATTTATTTATTTATATTTTTAAATATTTTAATTATCACTCAAATAATGTTTGTTGTTTAAGTTAATACTTTATCTAATTTTTTTCATATATTTTTTTATTACTTTTTAAATTTGAATTGCAAATTTATTACAAATAAATAAATCACATATATTCAAATGTAAAAAAAACAAACAGTCTTAATCATTCAATATTCAGATCTAGAAACAACATCTTAATCATTCAGACATCCATTCAGATTCAGACGTCTTAATCTTAAAAAAAATAAATGCACCCGAAGTATATATTGGTGGTTGTAGACTAAAATTTAAAGTGGGCAGAGGCATTTATGCTTCCAAACGATGAAGGTAAGAAAATCACAACTTTCTTAAAGAATATGTTCTCCAAATTTAGGATGCCTAGGGTTATCATTAGCGACAAAAGATCTCATTTTTCCAATCATATATTTAAGGCCCCACTTTATAAATATGGTGTGAATCTCAAGGTGGAGATACTGTACCATCCCTAAACAAGCGAGAAAGTTGAGGTCTCCAATCAGGAGATTAAGTCTGTTTTGGCAAAGATTGTAGACTTCAATAAGATGGATTAGGATAGGAGGTTAGATTATACAATATGGGATTACTAGAAAACATTTAAAACCCCTATTGGTATATTCTATAAGATTATGTATGGAAAAGCATGCCACTTGCCTATTGTAACACCCTGTGCTTTCAGGCTAGAATCTAGACCATTATTTCTACGCATATAGACTCGAACTAGATGACTTCTTGTTGATATATATGTGGTGATCAATCCTATAGTGTGGGAATACCTTTTAATATGACTTGACGTCACAAAAAAATCTCCTACTGTAAGAAGAGTTGAAAACATTTCTAGCGATTAAGTTTTAATGGACATTTAAACTTGGGTCAGCTTCCATTGACCATAACTTTATGTATATAACGAATTAGAGGGCCTACTATATATCAAATGAAATTTCTTCGAAATATCTTTCCAATGATACTAATTTCGCATTAATCTAATACCCGAGCAAAAAGTTATACTTATTTTTGTGAGAGGCAGTAAGGGTGTGTGATTGGTTAGGCGCCGCCCAACCAAACTTAGGTGATTGACAAGGTGTCACCCACCCTGGCTTGTACAATCAACTGGGCGTCACCTAAGTTATTGCCAAGTGCCAAAAACACCCTGTTTTGACTTATATCAAGCGTGTTGAAATCATTTCACACCCCTAAACCATCCCTAATCATCCTTAAACGAATTTGGGATTATTAGTAATATCTAAACTCTCCTAAGATACCTAGTTTATCCTTCAAGAACACAAGAGGAGAAAACAACTAGGGTTTGAGCAATCAGGCTTAAAGGTCCAATCTTTTCGAAACTTCTTCACGAATTCTTCGCAACTAAGGTACGTGGTATTTATCCTAAAACTAAATGGGATTGTTGAAAATCTTGAATATGATTTAAAGTTTATCAAGCATAAAATTATAAAGGAGTTTTGGAATCTATGTTTTAAATTATGCATCCTAAACGTTTCAATGCTATTAGTGATTTAGCCTTGAGGCCTTTCCCCTTAAACTGATTTATACTCATATGTATATGTATAAAATTGAGTTTTGAAGATTGATTTAGAGAATAATTACAAAGTTCCTCTCTTGTGATGAATTGAATTTTATGATCTTATCAAGAATGATTATAAATGCATATTTTATGATTTGAAAGTGGCTTTATTAATATCATAGTATTTGAACATGATTTAGAGATGATGAGAGGGAGTTTTATTGATATAACTATATCCTTGTTTTAAAGATAAAGAATTTCACATGATTTGAGTAAATTGACATGACCAGCTTATGTTATTGAAATATTAAAAAAGAGAGGGTTTCTTACATGTGTTTACATGTGTTCTTTGAATTGATTTATTGATATGGTGTTCCCAAACCTTATGTTTTGAAAGCAGAGATTATATTATGCTATTAATGGCTCAGAGATGCGACTTGCAAGTTAATGGTATGACAATACCATATAAATGTATGCCATAACAGAGCTAGAGTTTTTAGAGTTTAATTTCAGAGAATGAATGTTTTAAAGAGTTAAAAATGGGCTTAAAAAGGGTTAGGTGGATACCCGAAGAAGTCACAAGTCGATCGACTCATTGCCCAAAACTGTATTTGCTTACACGAGTTTACGACACTCGAAAGGAAAATTGTACGCTGGCGATGACCCTGTGGTGTAGTAAACAAATAGAGACTCCAACCCTTGTGGCAAACTCAGGTTGGGGACTTGGCTTTCGAGTTAAGGAAAGATTCCATATAGCCCATAGAATTCCAGAGTTGTAGGGTATACCACCTAGCGCAGAAGTAAAATAAAGAGCATGTCACAGAGTTCAGATGATTTTTTAGAGTCTTTTAAAAATGCCCATGTGTTTTCATATCATATGTTATATTTATGAACTGTTTTTGAACTGCTCTCACCTATGTTGAATAAAAATTATTATTTTGGATCTGCTCTGCACACCAGTACGATTGTATTGCCCCCTACCTTTCAGGGTTTGAGGCTCAGTCTGGCGGTCCTGCTAAGCCATAGAGTTTTTAGACAGAAGTGAAGTGTGCAGTTGGTGAGCCTTCTTTATTTCAGAAGGCCTATGTTTTTCAGACTTTGTCATTTACTTTAGTTTAGGTGCACTGGGGGCCTTGTCCTAGTTTCAGACAGTTGTTGTTTTCATACATAGTAGAGATTTAGACTGATTCAGATATTGTTTAGATGTTGTTAGATTTCTTTCTTTATTGTCAATTGAACTCAGAGTATGACCGTGGTTCTGTCATGATTTATTTTCCACATCTTTTTTTTATTGCATGAATGTTGTGCATTATTACCAGACAGAGAAGGGCATCTGAGCCTTCGTGGTTTGGCATGCTCGTTACGACCAGGGCCCCGGCTCAGGTCGTGACACCTATCAAACTTGATCATAATGCATTATGACCATTGAAGAGTCTGAATCTAGAATAAAGTTGTGTAATAAAGATGAGACTAGAGAAGATGAATAAAATGGATGGATTTTATCTCTGCAATGACTAGAGCTCAGGTTCGTATAACAAAAAGATGAAATTGTATCATGATCTCAAGATTTAGAGAAGAGAATTCACTGTAGATGATGTGGTACTACTGTTGGACTCAAGGCTGACGCTATTTCCTAGGAAGTTAAAGTCAAAATGGAAAGGCCTTTATAGACTGGTTACAATGTTTCCTTATGGAGCAATTGAACTTGAAAACACAGATGGGCTAAAATTAAAGGTTAATGGCCAAAAGGTGAAACACTATTTTGGTGAAAGTGAAGAATTATAGTTGATTCATAAGGTGTAGTTAAAGGAGGCTTCAACAATAAAGCCAACTAAAGTCGTGATGCAACATTAAATCAGGCGCTTTATAGGAGGTAACCCACGGGCTTGTTGGTGAAATCTGAGTAACAAACTTAGCCACATCATGCCACGATGTTAAATAAAGCACTCTTTGAGAGCCAACCTATGATTTTGTACTTTATATTTTATAGGGTAATGTTTTCTACTTGTGTATGAATTGTGCAACAAAAGAAACTGTTGAACAGGACTCAAGGATGAACACATGAGTGTAATGTACAATCATAAGATAGACCCATGATCATGGGTTGAGTTGTGTTTTGGGAGTCCTGCAAGATAAAATTTAGGAGTTATCTCATTATTAATTATGACAATCATACCTAGATGTCATGATTGTGGTATCAATTATCTAATTTAACTCCTGCAGATGATCAAAATAGATGTCAAACCTACGCTTTTAAGAAATAATTGTGGTTACATATCACAATCGTCCTTAAGCTCCATGTGTTCCCAGTTAAATTTTCTTCAATCCTTTTGGTATGAGAAGAAGTCATGACTGTGTTTTTATCCTATGATCATATATTCGAGTCATCTGATGGGTCCAGCTATTTTAATATAACTTAAACCCGACTCTACGCAACTAAGAATTAAACCTTAAACCCTATACCTGGGATCGAATTACTCATAACTCATTCACACTAAAATTACCCCAAATTTAAATGATCTAATAAGTAAAAGTGATGAAATATTACCTCTCATTCATGCAAATATGGTTACCCCTCAGTTATTTAAGACCACTATTTTCAAGCACTTACCAAATTCAAGTCAATTAAGTAAGCGTACTCATAAATTGTTTTCATCATTATCAAGTGAGTGAAAATTTGATTCAGTAGGGATAGCATGAGGTTGTTATGTCTAAAAATGTGTGGATCTGAATTTTGAATGAACAAACAACAATAAGGAAGTATTGAGTACCCAATTTTGTTAGAATAAAGGTCAATATTTGGGTTTGATTTTTGTTAACAGTCACTGAACTCCACAACACGACCTATAATCATAGTATTAACTATGATTATAGGTTACATCGTTGTGGGGTACTAATGTTCATATTGTAAGTGTTCATCATATGAGGTCTTGTTATGATTATGGTATGTAATCGTTTGGTGTAGCATGCCCCCAATACTTAGGATTGTTTCTACAATTAGAAGGTAATATCTTACCTTTATTTCATCATTGTGCATCTGATGTGATGTCTCCCCAGTATGTTTGAGGAACCCTTCCTATGATAGGAGGTATGACCGTACAGTTATTACATAATTGTAGAAAGGTCATTTGAAGTAATTACTACAGTTATTTCTGAACTTCAAGTTGATGCTAAATTTTTTGATACAGGTACAACTTCACCAAAGGCACAAACCAAGATGAAAAAAGATATCACTAAGAAGAGGGCACCCAAAGACACAACTCCAACCTCTAGCTTTATTAGGACCAAGGTTGAGTACTCTACTAGCCCTTAAACTGAATAAACTACCACATCTACACCATGGTAGAAGCTGCTACCTTAATCAACCTTCACCAATATAAAAAGAGAGGGCAAAACTCAAATTAGGATGGGGTAATCATGAGGATGATGTTGAGGATATTAGTTCCTCAAAGAAAGAGGGGCAGCCAACCCCAAATCCTCTGAGGATAATACAGTTTCCCTATAATAAAGAAGTGTGGATCCACGATGATGGATAGTATCAAACTCTTAGAACTATTATATTAAAGGAGTTTTATTAACTGAATGGGAAAACAAGAAGAGAAACATTCAAGAAAAGCCTCAAATCATGCTAGTGTCTCTTTAAAAGATCCCAAAATTAGTATGGGGTTTTGAGAGATATAGATTGGGATGGATAACTAGATCCCTCCATACATATGTGCTAAAGTTGGTATGGGAATTTTCTGGCAACTATGTTGTAATGCTGAAGAACATGACTCCTTCAGGAAAGGAAAAACATATCAAGAAACAACCCCGGGCTTGACATTTTTAGGGTTTGGTACCATGAAGTGGATATCTTTTTCAAGGTGATGTCTAATGCCTTATTTGGATACACATTTGAGCCGGTCTAGGAGACTCTAAAATATGACTTCCAAATAAATAATTCAAAGAGGGTAAAGAAGTGAGTATTGATGATAAATTGATGCATTATAGGTGGCTGGAGGGCCATATTGCTGAAAAGGATGAAAATGTTCCATGGGTTAATAAGGTGTCAATTTACAAGCATACTATAAAATTTTCCATCTAGACTTAGTGGTTGGTGGTAAAACACCATATTGTGCCTACATCTAATAATAATACTTTGGGGTGAGAAATGTCGGTTTAGTAGTTGCATTGATTTTTGAATTGGAGATAAATATTCCATGGATCATTGCAAAGAAGATTTGAGATAGGGTGTTATAGTTCAACACCACTCTTCCTTTCATCTGTCTCATACACAACTTCTGAGGAATACGTAGTCCAATAATAGATATAATATATTAGCTTATCCAACTGATAAGGATTATGGACATGGAATTGATGAAATATTTAAGGAACCCTGTGGCCCAAGCTAGGGGTATTGGGATACTTGAGGTATCTGGGGGTTCCCCATCTAATGAAATCTCAACATTTGAAATTGATATTACTTTATCCTCATCACAACCGTCCACAACCCTATTAGGTGTGTCCACACATGCTTTGTCATGACCTGAGGCTACCCCCTAGTCGCAACACGGTGCTTAAGGCCACAAGTAACCCCAAGCTAACCCATGATCTGGTACCTGCTGTGAGCACTAAATAAAATAATAATGGAGTAACATGTGTGAAAGATAATCGGATAAAATGCTGGTACAATATAATACTAAAATATAATTCAACATGTCTGTAAACAACTAAATAGAATGAAAAACTAATTATCTATCTATCTGAAAGCCTCTAAAATCATAAGGAGTCGATGGGAAAACCTCCCAACTAACTAAGACGGATAAATATAAAGAGATACTGAAATAACGGTAATAAAATGCCATATCCTTGATGGATGAGGACTCACCACTACTGTTGTTGGGTAATGATGAACTATCTAAGGATAGTCAAGTAACTGAGCATCCGAACCTATGTAATAAGACAACATAACGCAAGTATGCGATCAGTACTTTGTACTGCTATGTGAGGTAAGGAGTAACTGAAATACATATGGCAACTGAACATGAATACATGAACATGTACAACTGAGAATGCAAGACCAAGTAAGGCATGAACTGAATTGAATTTGTAAAATTGACTGACTGAATAACTGAAAATCTTACTAGTGGTAAAGCAAACCTGAAGTAATATAGACTGAGTACTAACTGAAACTGTAGGAGCTATTATGTAACAGACAAGATATCATATAATCGACATACCCTAAATTGAGATAATCAGGATCCAACCTATAACACTAGTTCGAAGGGTGTCAGTACCTTGCCACAGGTACTAACACTGGTTGTGTGGATCCACTAAACTGGTGTCTTGAAGGACTAGGGAGTCACCATCTACTGGCAGGTGACCTTAAGAGAATATCAATCCTCAACTATCAGGAAGATCTCTTATAACCTATGTTGTTTATGTGGTTCTGGAACTCAGGGATTACTACTAAAGTCATACCCTCTACCGGCAGGTGAGCCCCTATCCCTGGTTCATTCGATGCTAAATTTTACTCCCAACTAAACTGATACTATTTCTGACTAAAATCAACTGAACCTCTCAGCTAATAGCGCTAAACATGATCATAACAAACTAAGCATGACAGCAAAATCATAAATGTACTGATGCATAACTTGAAAAGTATGAAACATGAGTAAACACATAGGTATCGGGTGTTCATAACTTGACAACACTGAGTGAATACTATAATACGATAACAACTCTTAAAACAGTGATACGAAGTCATAGTTAAGAGACCCAAAACATAGAGCATATCAATACATGAATTTAAGCATGGGGATGTGTTAAAACTTAGGAGAATAACAATTTCCCATGGTTTGGTTCATAACTTGGTGATTTGATATGGGATCAATTGAATGTGACATGAATAATTGAAATTCAAAGCATAAAGTAATTTAATTTACATGGAAACACATACTGACATAGATTGAATTTAACTTGCTAAGAAAAGCAAGGATTAAGTTTATATTTAACATGGATAATTACATAAAAGAGGGAAAACTTCATACTTTAATTAAAAAGCAGATTTTTGGGCTCAGTGAGGTAAAGGAACCCATTGATGAATACCCCACATACCTGGATGTTGAAGCCTTGGATAAATTTCTTGATATTGAACTTGAACTTGATGAACCCTAGTTGGTTTTAGGGAGAAAGAAATCACCCCTTTTGCTCTGTGATGGATGACTTTTGAGTTATGATAGGTTAGGGTAGTATTTACGCTTGATAACTATTATTTGAAGGGTTAAACAACATAGTTTTGGGGTTAAAAGAGTGGGAAAAGAAAAACCAAAACCCTTAGGTATCATCTGGAAAATATTTGGAAGCCATCCCGATGAGTTTGGCCACGACTCTAAAGTTTGGCTATGAGTCGTGGCTTGAGTCATCATCAGTAACCCAGATTTAGACTCCTACTGTCACGACACTGAATCCTCCTAAATTCTCATAAGGTATGCTTATTAATCATTATCATGAGTCGTAAGCACTGGCAGCTTTAATAGTGCTTCAGTAATTTGGCCATAACTTTTCACCCCGATATCGGATTAAGGAAAAATTGGTTTAGTTGGAAAGCTAATCAAATTATCCACATGTTGGTGGGTCTTGAGCTCAGAAATCCTTAGGATACCCAAATTTATACTCATTTGAATATGACCATAGTTATATTCTTCACAAGAATTTAATCGCTATGGGATATTTCAACTTGTCTATAAGTTAGTAGATATTTGGGTGTCTTAATATATATCCAAGTCACTTGTAAAACTACAAAAACATGAGGCTTGATGCTTGAATCTTTTATTGGTCAGGCTATGATTCTTCATAAAGACTCGTAATGTTTGGATACGACTCATATGTTGGACTCATAACCACTGGGTTGAATTGTTTTTGGATTACATACTATTGTGACTACGAATCCTTCGGTACGACTCATATCCACTGATTATGGGTTATAGTGAGGATTCGTAGTCACTTTGCTACAACTGAGGGATCCACTAGAGTGACTATGACTCACTCATGACTCATCATGAGTGATTATGAATCATTACCTTGATTCGTAGTCATAATAGTGAATCGGGCCATTAAGGGAAATCCTTTATAACTTCTTTCCATGACATCAAATTTAGATGAGGCTTAAAGGGTTGGAAAGCTAACTTTATGGCCTATATTTTAAAGGGTCTAGATCTTATAAATTTAGGGTATTATAATATTTCCCCCTTAGGATCATTCATCCTTGAATGAAACTATTTGAACTGAGGTACCAGGAAAGCTGATATCGTGCAGCAAATACTCATAAGCTAAATCGTGATTAAATAACTAAATCTGAAACATGATGCATGGACTGAATTAATTTATGACTGCATGCCATGACATAAGGATAGTTATATAGATGAGATATAAAACATAAAAATAAATTAAGAGAAACCTTTGCCTCAAGATGAATTAGAATTTCTAGAGAAAAGATGGGGATACTTGTCTCACATATATGCTTCTACATCCTAAGTAACTCCCAATAGATTGATTTCTCCATAGAACCTGAACCAAAGGGGACATCTTTATTCCTCAACCTACGAATCTAACGGTCAAGGATCTCAACTGGGATTTCTTCATAAGAGAGACAGTTTTTTATATCCACACTCTCTAAGAGCACGTCTGAAGCTGGGTCGCCAATAAATTTATTTAACAAAGAGACATGAAACATCGAATGCACTTATGCCAAATCTACAAGCAACTATAACTCATAATCTACCTTCCAAAATAGCTCAAAATTGTATATAGGCCAACATAGTAGGGATTGAGTTTCCCCTTCTTGCCAAATCTCTTCACTTCTTTTATAGGCAAAATTTTCAAATAAACCAAGTCACCAACATCAAACTTAATACCTCATCTCCTCATATCTGCATAATATTTCTAATGACTATAGGCTATCTTTATCCTCTCTCGAATTAATTAAACTTTCGCCATATCCTCAGAAACTGACTTTGGCCCTATCAAATCAGCTTCACCTACTTTAAACCAACTAATAGAAGATCTATATCTCCTCCTATAGAGAGCCACAAATGAAGCTATCTAAATATTGGAGTGATAGATGTTATTGTAGGCAAACTCAATCAAAAGTAAGTGGTCATCTCAACTACCTTTAAAGTCAATAACAATGGCCCTCAGCATATCCTCTAAATTCTGAGTGATCCATTCTATCTGACCATCTGTCTGAGGATGAAAAGTTATACTGAGATGTACTTGGGTACCAAGGCCTTTCTAAAATTCTTTCCAAAAGTGAGAGATAAACTGATTACCCCTATCTAAAATGATGGTCAATAAAACCCCATACAACTTTATTAACTCCCCAAGATAGATTCTAGCATAATCATCAGTTGAAAATGAAGTATGAATGGGCAAGAAATAAGCGGACTTGGTCATTCTATCTATAATGACCCATATCAAATCATGATGATGACGCATATGAGGCAACCCTATTATAAAATCTATGTTCACCACCTCCCACTTCTAAGAGGGGATGCTAAACTCCTGAAGTGTACCAATTGGCCTTTGGTGCTCAACCTTAACCTGCTGACAATTTGAACACTTAACTATAAAATTTGAAATATCCTTCTTCATACCACTCCACCAATACACCTCCCACGAATCACAGTACATCTTAGTGGTCCCTGGGTGAACATAATATCGTGCACCATACGCTTCAGGTAGTACTTATTGACTTAAACCATCAACACACAAAACACATAGTCTGTCTAGACAATGAACCACACCATCTTCCCCTTGGGATAAAACCTCTACCTTCTGATCTCTAACTGTCTCCTTCAACTTGTCCAAAATAGGATCCCTATCTTCCTTTTATTTTACTTAATCAACCAATAGAGATTCTAAATCATTCTAAACCCATATACTACTTTCGACCAAATCAACCAACTGAACTCCTAACCAAGTAAACTGGTGAACATCACAAACTGACTCCTTCTTATCATCCTTATCATGAGCAAGACTACCCATAGACAATCTACTAAGGGCATCCGCCACTATATTGGCCTTGCTTGGATGATACAACACACTCACATCATAGTCATTCAAGCCATCTTCTCTAACAAAGATTCGGGTCTTTTTGTGTGAATACATACTGTAAACTATTGTGATCCATGAAAACATCAACATGAACCCCATAAAGGTAATGCCTTCAAATCTTTAAGGTAAAGACAACAGCTGCAAACTCAAGATCATGGGTTGGATAATTCTTTTCATGGGGTTTAAGATGTCGAGAAGCATAAGATATGGCTTTACCTTTCTATATTAATACACAACCGAGACCAACTAGAAGAATCAAAATACACTACAAACCCATC
Source organism: Capsicum baccatum var. pendulum (assembly GCA_030864225.1). Classification (NCBI taxonomy): domain Eukaryota; kingdom Viridiplantae; phylum Streptophyta; class Magnoliopsida; order Solanales; family Solanaceae; genus Capsicum; species Capsicum baccatum. The sequence continues at coordinate 166,850,493 of CM061550.1, forward strand.
TGTGCCATCTGGTAAAGTCAAGACTGGAGAAAAGTGAGTCGAGCCTTTAACTCGAGAAAACTCTTCTCACAAGAATCTGATGGCTGAAATTTAACTTTCTTTTGGGCTAGTCTATATATGAGAGAAGAAATATAAGAAAACTCTTTGACAAACCATCTGTAATAGCTAGCTAAACCCAAGAAGCCCCTGATATTTGATGGAAAAATGGGTCTAGGCCAGTTTCTCACTACTTCAGTCTTTTGAGGAACAACTCGAATGACATCACCAAAAACTATGTGCCCAAAGAAAGATACTAATATCAACTAGAATTTGCACTTGCTGAACTTAGAAAATAACTGGTGGTCCATAAGGGTTTGCAATACAACCCTCAAATGGCCTTCATGATCATTGTCACTACGAGATAGATAATGATGTCATCAATAAAGACTATGATGAACATGTCCATATACTTTTTGAACAACCTATTCATCAAGTCCATAAAAGTTGCATGAGCATTCGTTAGCCAAATAGACACAACTAAGAATTCAAAGTGACCATACCAATTTCTAAAGGTTGTCTTCTGAATGTCACATTCTCTAACTCTAAGCTGATAATAGCCAGATCCGAGGTCTATCTTAGAGAAATAACTTACACCCTAAAGTTGGTCAAATAAGTCATCAATCTTGGGAAGAGTATACTTATTCTTAATTGTGAATTTGTTCAACTGAACATAGTCAATGCACATTCTGAGAGAACCATCTTTCTTGTGCACGAACAAAACTGGAGCACCCTATACGGAAACACTGGGCCTAATGAAACCCTTATCTAAGAGATCCTTAAACTATTCTTTCAAATCCTTAAGCTCAGCTGAAGCCATTTTGTAAGGTGGAATAGAGATAGGTTGGATATATTGGTGGAGATCTATCTTAAAGTCAATTTTCCTTTCAAGAGAAACCCCGGGAAAATCATCAAGAAACACATCTGCAAATTTATATACTACAGAAACTGATTCAAGACTCAGGGTTTCAGAATTTGAGTCCTTGACTCAGGAGAGATAATAAATACACCCGATATCATTTTTTGTGCCTTAAGATATGAAACAACCTAGCTCTTAAGCACTAAAGTACTACCCCTCCATTCAATAATTGGTTCATTAGGAAAATGGAACTGGACAATTCTATTTCTCCAATCAACTGAGGCATAGCACGAGTAGAGCCAATACATATCGAGAATAATATCAAAATCAGTCATCTCTAACTCCACAAGGTTAACTGAAGTAACTTTCTGAGATACTGTGACTGGAAAATTTCTGTATACCCATTTGGCTACAATAGACTTACCCACTGTAAACACTAAGAAAGACTCTACTAATATTTCAAGACTGACACCGAAGTCTACAGCTATATAAGAAGTCACAAAGTAAAGTGAAGCTCCGGGGTCTAACAATGCATAAATATAACTATAAAAGACTTGTAACGTACTTATAACCACATCAGGAGAACTTTTCTGATCATGTCGAGTTTAGAAAGTATACGGTCTATTCTAGCACTGCCCATTGGTGGCATTGGAAGTGGAACCCTACTGCCATGGGTGACCTGCTTGAGCTAATGAAAAGTTGGACTGACCCTGTTGACGAACATCCTTACCTCTCTGGCCAACATTCAAGCATTCCCTAATCCTTTTACCTGGTTTACCATATCTAAAACACACATCACTGTTTTCTTTACATTTACCCTGATGATTCTTTCCATACTTCTTGCATAGCGGATTGGTACGACTACTATTCATACTAACTTGGAACTTAGAGCCTGGCACTCTATCCTGACTTTCCTACCTAAACTTAGGCATTGGCGCACTGACTGAAGATTGATCTAAGGCTATAAATTTTTGCCAGAATAGAGAATGGTTATTGCCTTTCGACCTTGGCTGAGAAAACTTAAACTACATATTTTGGCCTTCGTATTCTATCTTTACTTCTCTTTGAGTTTCTTCTCCTCAATCTACTGAGCATGAAATACTAGTCTAGAAAGGTCCATCTCCTTAATCAGCATAGAATTCCTAAAGTCCTTGACTACACTGTCAGATACACCAAACACAAACATACCCATCTTGGACCTAGAGTCAGTCATCATAGTCGGAGCATACCTCGCCAACTGAGTGAACTTGAGCGAGTACTCCCTCATATTTATTCTACCCTACTTCAAATTTATAAACTCCTAAACCTTAGCTTTCTTCAATTTTATGGGAAGAACTTGTCTAAGAAATCTATGGAAAACTCTTCTCACTCTACAGGCCCTACCTCAACACCTCTATCCTTTTTCTATTGCTTGAACCAGATGTGAGCAACAACCGTATTCATCACAGGATTGACTGGGGCAATAGACTGATAATTGTTTTGAGTAGCTATAAAATAGGTCAAGTTTGTAAAAGAGGCCATGAACTAAGTGTGAGACACATGGTCATTCAATGGATCTTCCTGAATAAGTAGTGGTTCGGGATGATCCCTGTTCCTTCTTCCATTGTTTATTCTAGGAGGCATTTCCTGTAAACGGAATAAAGGACGCGTTAGAAAAATGTGACCAAGGCAAACTACTAATTTCAGCCAAAATTCACACTTATTGAACTTAGCGAATAACTGGTGATCCTTGAGAGTTTGAAAAACAATCTTTAAATAGTCTACGCGCTCACCCTCACTGCGAGAATCAATGATAATGTTATCTATGAATACTATAACGAACATGTCTAGGTACTACTTGAACACCCTGTTCATCAAATCCATAAAAGTTGTAGGAACATTCGTTAGTCCAAAAGACATAACTACAAATTTGAAGTGACCATACCGTGTTTGGAAGGTTGTCTTTGGAATGTTACACTCTTTGAGTTTGACCTGATGACAACCAGATCTAAGCTCTATCTTAGAGAAATAATTTACATCCTAAATTTGGTTGAATAAGTCATCAATCCTAGGGAGAGGATACGTATTCTTGATTATGACTTTGTTTAATTAGAAATAATTGATGCACATTCTGAGAGAGTCATCTTTCTTGTGCATTAATAGAACTAGAGCACCCCATGGAGAGACACTAGGCCTGATGAAACCTGTATTAAGGAGATCTCTCAACTATTATTTCAATTATTAATCTTGAATAGAGTCATCCTATAAGGTGGAATTGAGATAGGCTGGGTATCTAGAAGAAGATCTATTTTGAAGTTTATTTCCCTCTCGAGAGGGACTCTAGGTATATCTTTAGGAAATAATTTTAAAAACTAATTCACTATCAGAACTAATTCGAGAGTTGGGGTTTTGAACTTTGAGTCCTTGACTCAAAAAATATGATAGATACACCCTTTAAAAATCATTTTCCTTGCCTTAAGGAAAGATACAAACTGGCCTATGGGCACTGAGGTGCTACCCTTCCATTCTAGGACTGGCTCATTAGGACATTAAAACAGGACTAATCTATTTCTACAATCAACTGAGGTATAGCAAAAGTGGAGCCAATTCATGCCATGAATAACATAAAAACAATTATCTATAACTTTATAAGATCAGCTAAAGTGACTTTCTGGGACACTTTGACTAGGTAATTCCTATATATTTGTCTGTCTATAATAGAGATATCACTGGAGTAGAAATTGAAAAGGGCTTTACTAGGATTTTGGAATTGATGCCAAAATCAACTACTATATTAGGAGTCACGAAGAAAAGTATGTCTTTGGGGTTTAACAATGCATATACATAATGGTAAAAGACTTGTAACATACTATTAACCATATCAGAGGAGCCTCCTACTCCTGTCAAGTCTAAAGGCCATAAATTTATTCTGATGTTGTCCACTAGTTGATAAAAGTGGCACCCTATTGAGTTAAGTGACCTGTTGGACTGCTGAAGAGTTAGTCTGGCCCTGCTGATGATTATTCCTACCTGTCTACTCAACCGCTGGGCACTTTCTTATCCCATAGCCTCACTTGACACAACCAAAACAAGTATCTCTACCGGTCATTCACTCACCCTTATAGTTTTTACCACAGCTCCAGCAAACTGGGTTGTGTGACCACTATTTATGCTACCTTGATACTTAGAGCCTGGTGCTCTATCACGAGCATCCTGTCGGAACTTATGCACTGGAGCACTAGCAGTTGATGGGATTGGGGATGAATATCTCTAGCGGAACTGAGAACGATACTCATCATCTGCCCTTTGTTGAGAGAAATTAAAACTACCAGTCCTGACCTTTTTATTTTCTCTTTCCTTTTCCTTGAGCTTCTCTTCCTTAATCTGTTGAGCATGAACTATTAATTTGGAGAGGTCTATTTCCTTAATCAATATATTAATCATGTACTCCTTAACTACATCCTCAAAAACACCAGATATAAACTTGCTCATTCGAGCCCTAGAATCATCCACCATATTCGGATAATAACTTGCCAACTAAGTAAACTTGAGCAAATACTCCCCCACACTCATGTAATTTACTTTAAGCTGATGAACTCTTAAACCTTGGCCTCTCTTAGGTCAAGTGGAAGAACCTATCTAAAAAAGAAGTAGAAAAATCATCCTACTTATAGGCCTTACTTCAACACCCGTGTCCTTCTCTCACTGCTTAAACTAAGTATGAGCCACTCTCTATAATTGGTAGCCAGCCAAATCAGCACTCTCACTCAAAGTGACACCCATGATCTTGGTCATTTTCTAAACACTATCTAGGAAATCATGTGGATCTTCCTCAAACTTGGATCAGAAGAACTCTGGAGAATTCATTCGCATGAAAACTTAGATTCTGGTTGTTACCGTACTCACCACTAGGTTGACTGGGGTGATGACCTACTGGTTATTTTGAGCAGCCATGGATTAGGAGACCTGCTCATTCAGAGGGTATTTAGGAACAGACGGTGGTGCTGGTTGGTCCCTATCCCTTCTTCTGTTAGCCCTTTTAGGAGGCATTTTTTTGTAAATAGTAGAAAATGAATTAGAAGAATAAGTTTAACAGATCTTGTACTCCATCGCACAACATGAATATAAAAAGAAGTGAGATATTCCCAAAATGTTTTGTAGCCATAATTATGGCGCGCTTCAACCCATAAACAAGAATCTACTTAACATGACCTTCAAATACCCTAGGACACTTTAAACCTTATGCTTTGATATCAAGTTTGTCGCGATTCGATACCACCTCCTAGTCATAACACGGTGCTTAGAATCACAAGTGACCCCAAGGCAACTTATGGCCTGACAGAAGAAATAAATACTAAAGAAATGTAACATAATACTGTGCAGAAGCTAATTGAAGTAAACTGATAAGGAATAATCATAAAATCAAGATAAATACTATCTAAAGATACTCAATGAAACTGAAAAGAAATACGTTTAACTGTCTGACTATACAAAAACCTCTAAACTTGTTGAGTTGTTGGGATAGGCCCAAAACTAACTCTGACTAACTAAAATAAGATAAAGTACTAAAATGAATAGTTGATAAGATAACTAGTCCTCGGATGATGAGGACTCACCAAGGTTGTAGCTGAGTGGTATGTGAATGCTCAATGGAGGGTACGGGTATTGAGCGTCTGAACCTATATTATGAGATAATATACTGCAAAGAAGTATGCTATCAGTACTTTAAATTTATTGAGTATGCGAGATGACAAGATAAATAATATACATATATACTGAGCATGAATACATAGACATAAAAATCAAAGGCAAGACCAAGTACAAACAAATGTTAGGTATCTGAATAACTGAATGACCGAATATTGTAAAATTAGTCATGCAATCTTGAATCAAAAAAATCTATATACTGAACTGAGGACTGTGGGAGCTAACAATAATTGACATACCCAAATCTGAACTAATCAGAGTCCAACCTATAACCCCAGTTGGAAGGGTGTTAGTACCTTGCCAAGGGTACCAACGCTGGCTGGCATGGATCCATTAAACTGATGTATCGAATGACAAGAGTGTCAAGCCTAAACTGGCGGGTGACCCCTTATAACTATAGTGGCATCATAGTTTTGTAATGTAGGGACTAATACTAATGGTCTCTACCTAATTAACGAGGGAGCCATCATCCTTGCATTTAGTCGGTGCTAAGTATTACTCCTAACTGAATGACCCTAAAGTATAGCTGAGACATGACTGATACTGATATGATCAAACTATGGAATTCCAAATACAATAATGCATATATAATCTGAAGTAATCATGAATATGTAAACTAATGCATATTTAAGATCCTCGATATCTGGTGTTCATCACCCACCAACAATGACTAATACAACAAAACATGATAATATTAAAAGTTGATCATGGTAGAGAATATCATGAATGAGGCTTAATATTTCAATAATGAATAGTGATATAGAAGTTCATATTCTTGGACACATGGGGACACAAATCTTATGGGGAAACATGTATTCATCAGTCATACACAAAATAAATTGAAAGAGTTAAACAAAACTCACATTTGACCTAGACCCCAAAATAAGGGCAAAGGGAATTTTACTTGAGAATGGAGGAATTCTTGGGACTCAATGGGTAGAAGAGACCCATTGATGAAAACCCACATTCCTAAAAGTAAACCCCCTAAAGAAATCTTTTTGAAACTTGAACTTGCTTGATGAACCTTAGTTTAGCTTTGGAGAGACGAAATTGCTTTCTTTTTTATGTATTGAATGATTTTTGAGTTATGATAGGTTAGGGTAATGTTTACCCTTGATAACTAATTTTGAAGGCTTAAACGTCATGAGTTTTGGGTTAAAAGGGGTGGAATTTACCATAAATGCCTTGTTAAAATCATGTAGGAATTTTGATCCCAATCATCACGACTCACCCAATGACTCATACCCTCTGGTCACGAGTCGTGGTCTAAGTCTTGACCTGAGATCCTGGGTTTTGATCCTTCAATGTTAATGTAATGACTCTCCTTCATAATGGATTGTTAGGTTTGGCCATGAGTCGTTAGGAGTAGTTGTGGTCTGAGACCCACTTTCTAGGTTTCTCTCTACTAAGGTAACATATCCACCCTCTCATTGTCGCAGATGATGAGTCATGAGGTAGAATCGTTATCCCTGGATAAAAATCTAGGGTTATTCACTAATGTGGCTATGATTCTACACGATAACTCATTAATTATGATAGCTAGTCGTGTGCTGGACCTGTTACCACTAAGCAGAATCCCCAGGTCACTCACTTCCATAGTAATGAGTCTAGGTTATGAGTCATTGCCTGAGTCATTACCACTGGCAGCCTGACAGACTCTTGGGGAAAAGTTTTCTAACTTTTTTCCATAACATTGGATAAAGGAGAGACTTGTGGCATTAGAAAAACTAATTTAATGGCCTATACTTTGACGGGCTTAGAGCTTGAAAACTTAGAGTATTACAAAAATATTGAGAGAATTTGGTTGATCTATGACTGGTGTCATTCCGCAATGTGAAATCAGGCACTGCTTGGGACGCAACCCAAGTTGTAATAGTGTATTTTTATATTTATAGTGTCACATTTGATTTTTGTTTTCTTTGTTGTTTTTGAATTGTGTAGATTTGAGAAAGTTTGAGTACCCAAATTTGAAAGCTAGCAGCCATGGGTGAAGCTTAAGTTTGGAGTCATTCACCCCTTTGATGCAAAGATTAAGGAAGAATATTGCTAGCTAGGTCCTAGAGGGCTTCATGATGTATTTTTAACCACTATTTTATGTTGATTAATTCTTTGGGGACAAAGTATGCCTTTAAGTATGGGGTGGGATTCTTCTGATAATGGTTAAGGGTGAAGTATGCTATAAGAGTTGTTTTGTTTAAGTTATTTATTTCCGTTGAGAATTTGTGCAAAAGAAAATTTTAAAAGTCAAAAACACAAAAAGATTTTTTTTGTTTTATAGATTACAATAGTTTATATTGGTTATTAGATTATTAGTTCTTTAGTTGAGCATACTTTACCCATCCCTTCGTTTGTTCTATTCGAATCTTTTTTTAGAGGCCCTTTGAGCTGACTATTTTTTTATTATTGTTAAAATAGTTTTTGTTTTTAGGTAGAATGACTTTTTCCAATGATGGATGGTTCACGACCATCTTGAGGGAAGATTTAGTCGTTAGGAGTTAGATAGTCTTTAGGACCAATTGAATATGAGGTGCTCTTGTTAGATACTACACACAACTGAATAATGCAAGTTAGTTTTCAGATTGAAAGCAAGTTTTGAAAAAAAAAAATTGAATGGCTTCTCTTGAGATACTTAAGCTCTTTCACTTGACTCGTATGTGATTTTTAGCGTAAATTTTAACTCTTATTATTTGCTTGATTTATAGTCTATATGGATCCTTCTTGAGTTGAACATATGCCATGTGTGTGAGGCGTTTGTTGATATTTCATGCTTTTATATTAATGTCTAGAACTTTTCTGGTGTATTTGCTAAGCGAAATGAGGAATATTTAGTTTAGGACATGATATAGGTGTTTCTTTGATTAACTTATTTTTATCCTTTGTTTTACCTACCCATAATAGATGATCCTAGTTAGCCATGTTGATCCTTTAACATATTCTTTGATATCTACATATAAAGCTTAATCCTTTTATTTTTAATAAGCCTTTAAGTTGATCTAAAACTCCTAGGCACTCTAATTTAAAAAAAAAAAAGAATTAGAAGGAGTGAGAATTGAGAAAAGGGAGATAGTTGAGGTGGAAAGCCTATAGAAAAGTCTAAGGGTGCAAGTCATTAAAAAAATCATATGCTATTGATAGAAAGTAGAAAAACAACAAAAGATTAAAAAGAAAAAAAAGTTTGATAATTGTGTACTCCTTACTAGTGATATGTGAACTTGCTTAAAGATACAAAAAATTAAAGAAATCTATGGGTGAGAAGAGTAGGGAAAAGTATTGGTTAATTAAGAGTAATCAATCGGTAAAAATTTGTGATGTATTAAAGTTCTTAGGAAAGATAATCATTATTTCAGCCAAAATAATTCATAGCAGTCCCTTAACCTACATTACAACCAGAAAAGTCCTACTTGATCTTAGATATGATATTCCTATATTAGTAGAGTAGTACCCTAAGGTCAAGTTTATGGTTCATCATATATTGCATGTGAAGTTCCTTTTGAGAATGAGCAAAAACTTGTCCATATACTGATTCTAGCTGTAATTTGTATACTTTTAAGTGAATATGGGTAACTCTCTTGTTGTAAGGGCATATGATTGATGAAAGATACGTGAAATATCTGATCTATTGATTGGATAGATTGTAAGAGTTTTTTAATATCATAGAGTTGATTCTTAAGGTTAAGAGTTCTTGGAGTAGTTGTTTAAATGTATGGTGTGAATGAAATATGTTTAATAAGATCTTGCCATCTATTGTAGTCGTTGTAGTCTTAACTTGAGTAATCTTATTTCAATGGGTGTAGTTGTAGTAGAGTTTATTTCATGACTGCATAGCTTACTCGAAGATGAGCAAGGGTTTAAGTGTGAGGTGTTGATTTGATGCTAAAATTCACCTTATTTTACCATTCTTTGCTTCACATTTATTCTTTTTTTGGTGTTGTCATGGTCCTAAATAATGTGAATTATGCTTGGATTTTGTGGTATATGTTTGTGAGAAAATATTGAGCAATTTGGAGAATAGATGATGGAACAAGAGGCAAGAACATCTTAAAGTGTTTGCGCCAATCACCTCGCCTTGCAACTGTGGAGCGAAGGAGATAACTTGCTGAAATTGCTGCTGAAGAGCCTCTGCGCCATTGCCTTGCTTTGGCCTAGTGGCGTGAAATATTCACTGTTGCAGAATCTCCCGCGTCACTGCCTTACTTTGGCTCAGTGGCACGAGTTTTGAAAATGCTTAAAAATTTTACTGTTTATTGCGCCACTCTCTTGCTTTTTGCCAGTGGCGGAAAAAGAGATTTTTTAGTTTAAGTTGAAGACAAATTTATTTTATTTTCATGTACACTAGGCTCTATAAATAGGAATTTTTGTGTGAAAAAAAAAATAGGACAACTGATTTGGGGAAGGCCAAGGCTAGGGCAACGCTCAAGACCAAGATTTAATTTATTTCTTTTATTTAATTTTTTATTTTTGCCTTGTAAACTCACAAAACCTCTTCTTCCAAAGAGATTCATGAGTAGCTAAACCTCTTAATTTCTAGGGTTATGGTTGAATATGAAAGTTGTGGTTGAAAATCGTAATATCTATTTTTTTTTCATTTATTGAGTTATTTATTTTTTCTTGGTTTCAATTATTTGTTTGATTGATCACCTTATGAATATTACGTAGGGCTTTTTTGTTGGACTTAAAAAAGGGAACAACAAGTGTAAAAAGAGAAAATAGAGCTAGTTTGTGAACCTTATAGGGAAAGGAAATCGCTTCGTCACTCTGGATAGAAATATACCCTGTGAATTAGCTTAGTTAATACATGCAATTTCTTTATGCACTTCACTATAAATCAACGACCATAGAAATATAGGCATTAGAAATAGTCGAGTAGACTAAGAGTTGTTGAAAAAACGCTCAATATAGCTACAATTAACTTTCAACGTAACTAGTAACTCAAGAAAATAAATTAGGCGAATGATGGATAGCACAACTGGATTATCAAAATACCGTAACCCTAGATCTTTTCTCAAATCTGAAATACAACACAACCAATCTACGACTTGCTTGCAATTATTTTTATTTACATTTTGTTATTGATCATCTACTGAATAGCTCAAATAAGAAATCAAAGTAGAGCTTCAATTCGTCAAATCTCTGTGGGGTTATCTGGATTTACATCCTTTATTACTTGTACAATCATGTACACTTGCGGGTGCGAAAGAACACAACAAAGACCCCTCTTCTCATATCACAACACAATAACATCCACAATGTAGTCATTAAAAGAGTATTGTTTAGGATGAGATTTTTCTCTCATAATTTTTAATGATATTTTTTTTCATATGTAGGTTCATTGGGTAAATCATTTCGAAAATATGTTTCTAGTAGATTTTCTTGTCATCTGATTCATCGTCTCCATGGTTTGCAACTATAAATTTCCGCATGACGTCCTATCAATTTCAAACCCAACAATTATAACATAGATTCATATGAAAATTTTCTTTTAGACGTAAAACATATGTAGAAACAAAACTTTTTAATTACTGGTTGAAAGAAAAATTAAACCTTGATATGATTTGATTTTTTGTTTTTGGCTTTATATGAAACTTTGTGAAGGACATATCGACATTGTTTTATTTTTGTGACGGTTCTTCATGTTATCAAGAATGATTCGTTTTTAGATTTAAGACTTGATTTTAGGTTTTGTATATGTGTTAGGAAGATCAACTACACTTTATGGTTAGAAGTCACGAGATGTGACTCATTATTTTCTATGCTAAGAAGGGAGTAGAATAATGAATGAAATTTTAGTTTTTGGATTTACAAAAGAAACTTTATATATCTAGGGGTAAAAAATATAAACATGATAATTCTTAATGGACTAATGGTTCACCCGATAAGAAAATTGAAAATTCCGTTCCCACATTGATAAATCATTAATTATAAAATTTTAATGCATTCTCCAATAGTTAATCCGATTACCCGTTACCGGTAAACCAAATAGCCAATAAACTAATTATATAATTAAATTATGGGTTACAATTTGATTTTAAACACCCTTACAAGAAAGTAAAATTTCATATGACCAACTTATAATCCAGCTAGTAAATTCTCGCTCTCAAGTCTCAAATATAACAGTTCAAGATTTAGAGGGATGCATTTTGAAAAAGTAATGTTCAATCTTAGCAAAGACAATACTAGTACACTAGTTAAATTACACTAAACTTTTCCAATTTATATTAGAACGTGATGTCCTCACGTCAAAGAAAGCATGAAAGAGACAAGTGGGAATTTCATGAGCCAGAAAAGTGGGTCCCAACAACCTCATTTTGGCTTTACAAGTGGTAGGAAAATATGTCATCCGACAAATCAACACTGCACTACTTGAGTACTTTTCTTCTTCCATCCTGAAATAGTCGTGATCCAGTTGCTCTCTCCATTATTGCTGTTGTTGAAAGTTCTTAATCAAAGCAAAAATCTTAAAGAGGGATGGAAGGAGGTGATAGATTTGTTGGGGTAGCAGTAGATTTCTCAGCATGCAGCAAGAAAGCTTTGAAATGGGCGATTGATAACATTATTCGTAAAGGGGATACCCTTATTCTCGTTACTGTGCGCCCTGAAGGACACTATGAAGAAAGCGAGATGCAACTCTGGGTGGCCACTGGTTCTCGTATGATCTCTTTAATTAATTCCTTTTTCTTCCTCATGTCCCTCTACTTTTATCTAATCCAACCCCAATAAATAAAATTAATCCATCTTGTGACTGATTTTATAGGCTCATATATATGTTGGTCATCTCAACTTCTTCTGTGTAAGCTTTACAAAGAATACCCGGTCTTCCACAGATAAAGGAGGAGGATCGGCACTCAGGTGTAAAGGAATGACTTTAGTAGCAGGGCCGGAGCCAGGGTAACGTAAGGGGGGTTAAAAAATACACTATATTGGTCAATATTAATTTTTTAAATATTTATATATATATATATATATATATATATATATATATATATGTAGTAGATGTTGAATCTCCTTGGTTTCTTGGTGAGTTTACCTCTTTATAGTTTTAATCCCCTTGGTAAAAATCATAGCCCCACTACTCGGCAGTAGATGATGAATTGAGTAAGAGGATTCACATAGTCGAATTGATTGATATGTTGGCCATCTGAGTCATTTTTAATCTGTTGGGTATCAAGATGAAATAACTAATTAAAACATTGTAGGTTACAATCCTTGCTGTAAATACTGGCAGTGTTGCAAGGCATCTTGCTTTCTTTTGTCTATCTGTAGATTGAAGGAGTATATTTTTCACTCAGAAAGTTTGATAGCTAGATAGATTCCTTTACTTTCAGACAGAAAGGGTGCGCTAGCTGGTGAAAATTTTGGAGCTTTTTTGTCTGTCCTACTATATTCTTATGGTTTGAGGGTCAGACTTTTCACAGCTTTGGGCAATCCACTAGTTCAGTGACGTAGAAGATCAGATAAGGTTTATCTTTTGTTGATGAACCTAGAAATCTCTGTTGATGTACCTAGAAAAATATCTGCTTTTTTATGCTTGTTGATTAGATGTCATGGTCATGGGAACTCTGGTGACTGGAATAGGGTTAAATCACTTGTCTATGTATGGAGATTTTTTATGTTTCACTATAAAGAGATTTTTGATATACGTTCCAGAGTGTCATCATCAGGATTAAAGATACAGCTAATGCTTTTTGAGTTTCATAGAGAATCCCATCCGTGTCAAATATGGAGACATTACAAGTATTTGTTTTGGGAATTTAGTTTTGGTTTGGTAGAGGGGATAGGAAACTAGATTGCATTAGGGTACATATGGATGTTTAGTCTCCACAATTACTTGTATTAGTATACCTGCAAACTGTTTAATCTTTAACTGGGTAGAGCGTTGCATATCCGGAATCATCTAGTTCATGCTTGCACCTACCTTTATTTATCTTTTTGACGTGTCTAGCTGCAAGAGCCAAGAGCTATAGTAGCTTCCTAAGAATCATAGCAGTGAAAGCATGTCGCCTTGGGCTTGTTACTGCTAAAATATCCGATATTTGATTAGCGAGATTCTATCTTCTGATACATCTTTTGAGATCTATTTGTTCTTTTTTTTCTTTTACAGCTTTCATTCCCTTATCCGAGTTATGTGATAGCCACACAATGAAAAGGTATGGGGTTAACCCTGACCCCGAAACATTGCAAATGATAAGCCTCGCTGCTAGGCAAATGGAGGTGATATTTTCTCTTCTTTTATGAGATCCGGTGTTTCTCAGGAAGCATACCTAGATTAAGTATTCTTACAGGATTTTTTTGCTTGCAGATTACAGTTGTGATGAAAATTTTCTGGGGGGATGCTCGTGAGAAGTTATGTGAAGCAATTGACAGAACTCCCTTGAGCTGTCTGGTCATAGGGAACAGAGGGCTTGGAAAGATCAAGAGGTGTTATCTTTTCTGTAATTCCTTTTGTGACTGAATATCATGTTGTGTATTAAGTCAAAGTGGAAATTAGTCACTTCACTGCTTTATCTTTTGCAACTATTGTGGAGTACCGGAGCTTTGGTTGCAGTTATTCCTTGACAAAGATGCCAATATGTTCTTGCTACCATATTCCAAATGTATTTAGGTAGCATGAGTAAACTTGGTATTACTCGAGTGGAATTTCAGCAAAAAGCTCATAATCATTTAGTAATTGCATTACTACGTCTACTCTGCTCAAAATAAAGGGAATATTGTAACTTATAGTTTTTCCTCAATATCTTCACAGGGCTATTATGGGAAGTGTAAGCAATTATGTGGTGAATAATGCTACCTGTCCTGTTACTGTTGTGAAGAAGGCAGAAGACTAATTATACAATGTGCTGAACTCCTATACAGGCAGAGCTGATTTATTGTCATTGAGATCTAAGCTTATGTTAAAATAATCTTATATGTTTTGTAAGCTTGATTAGGATCAAGCTTGAACATGTTGATGTGTGTATTATGTACCCTCATTTTGAACGTCTGTAATTCCTGTCATGTTGTGGTAAATAAACTTTTTGAACTCTTTCAATCTGGCTTCATCTATTTATATGCTTGTCATCTTAGATTATAAGGTAGCTTCACTAAAGAAGGCAGTATTGTGTTTTATTGTTGTGTTTTACATGGGGGCTTCCTTCAATCTACATGAAAGATGGAAAATATGGTTTTGATACAGGTAAAAATACTAATCCTGTGAGAAGAAGGTTTTTGAGAATCTACTAAATAAGGATGGTTTGAATTCTATTGTATGTTCTGTTTTAAGCTTGACATTATGTGGTTGCTGGACCTTTCATTCATAATAGCTGAAACTTATATTTTGGTCATGTTAACCCGAACATCAGGATTATCAAAAAAAGAAAAAAAGAAAGAGTTCTTTGTAAAAATAGACAGTAATTCACTTTCAGTGTTATATACTGCTGAAAACTAAGTGCAAGGCTTGGTAATATCACATAAATGGAAAGGGAAGGCAAGTAATCTACTACAATTAACACTATGGTGGTTTGTCACGATTTCATAATGTACGGTACCGTATGGTATGGGATGGTTTTGTATGGTATAGTACAATACAATGTTTGGATTGACTGTATCGTTCACTGCTATTTAGTAACAGTTTTTTGTTTGGTTTGATGGTATGGTACTGTATCATAACGGGTAAGTTTACTAAAATGCCCTAAGTGTTATAAATTTTGAATTTATCAATAATTATTAATAAAATAATTTTCTTTCAACAAATATAAGGGATTAAAGCAAATTTATCCGATAGTTATTAAAAATAATATAGGAAAGTGCACAAACATCCTCTGGACGACCCATAGAAAAGCCAAAGATGTGTAATAGAAAATATAGTATTGGACTAGATTATGTTAAGAAAGAGCTATATTAACTCAATAGTTGTAGGTTCCTGAATATAGTATTGGACTAGATTATGTTAGGAAAGAGCTATATTAACTCAATAGTTGTAGGTTCCTTTTTGAATTCAGGTAACAATCATGAGCTTTCGTGTAAAAGATCATCTTTTTTAGTATAACAATGAAGAACTGATATTGAAGTATATTAGTATAAAAGATCAAAAATACCATCAAGATTCTATTGACCCACAAGTGTCAGAACTATCTTTCTTTTTTATTTCAGATAAATCATGAGTAACTTCACAGGTCGATGCATTAATCAATTTGATTATAATTGAATAGGCTAGGCACATATTTGTATGAACATGGTTTCACCTATTTCCAGTACATGTGCTTCTGAAAATTAAGACACTCAAATTTCTAGAATAAAATTTTTAATGGAGAGAGAACAATAAGCAGTTAAGTTTTAAAAACAAAAAAACTTAGAAAGACAGAACGAGCGCAGAAGAGAGACAACAGAAGAAGAAAGAAGAACGCAGAGGAGAGTGTAAAGTAGGATTAAAAATATTAAGTAAGGGCATAATCGGAAAAAGAAATAAGAAAATCATGGGATACCACCAAATCGGTGGTTTTAAAAAATAAGGAATTCTATGATTACCGGACCATGAAAAGATACTATACCATACCATATATTTTAGAAAATAATCAAAACAAACATGATTCCTTTGATAACCATACCATACCATACCATGAGAAACCACCATCCAAACAGGCACTTATACTATCAATGTATAAATTCATTATATATCATAGGTATATTAGTGTAGTCCAGAAAGGAGGGGAGGAAGAAGAACACAAACCAATATCATGATTAATCAAGAAAAACAACCACCGGCAACCTCCTGCCATGCACACAAACCAGTAGACAAAAAATGCGATAGAGGAATCATAGAAGTTAGATCATTATTACCTCCCATAATATCATTTTCAAAGGAATATAAATCTCTTCTGAGGTTCTATATTAATTTATTTGCCTTTTCATTTGGATGAAAAAGCGGCAGTATAAGTCTATATTATACCCTAATCGAATATGAATTTGCCATACCTATATTAACAACACTTGGACCAGCATATATATCAAATAAAAATGACCATCTTTCACTAGCTTTTCACTCGCTCTAATTTCTTATGTTTATGATCTTCTTTTGGAACCGTGAAGTCCACGATACACTTCGCTCTATGTTATCTTTAATTTAATATAGGCTAGGAATTTGTCTCGAAAATAAATAGTAGTATGTTATCCAGAATTTTTAAGCCAATGGATGTGTAATATATTTATACATATAACAATGGTTCGTATAGACTTAATTATATAGTATTATGTAGAGACTGCCGACAATGTAGATGTCCACTGGTAACTTTAATTTGTTAAACATTTTAAAGGTTCTCCTATTTTCATTCATGTCAACCTGTTTTCTATGGTAACTCAACTTTCCTCCCTCCCTCAATTACTTGTTCATGTTGTTCCTTTCTATTCATTCCTCCCTTCACCATTTGGTCAATTAATTAAAAATTTCAAATAAAACATGGAATCTCTGTTCCTTTTTTTCCTCTTTCTCTTCACTCTCACTTCAGCTCAATCCGTAGATAACGATAATCTCAATAACTCATCCCCAAATGTTGCACCAAGCATGCAACCCGCAGCTGCTTCTTCTTCTTCTTCAAAACAAAATGCAAATTCACCAACCAGTTATTTTCCATACCCTCCTGGATATGAAAATGATAATTCACGGTCACAATCAGAATTTTCTTCCATCTCCATCGATTCAATTTCTTCTAGTGATCAATTAGGCGCCTCTGGCCTCGTTTCTTCTCTTACGTCCACCAATAAGCGGAAAGATGAGGGTGCAAGTAGTGATCATGATAAGATAAAGGAGATATGCGACAATACTGACTATCCTGATCTTTGCACCGAAACCATCTTTCCGCTTATGCGTGGAAATGCCATCAACGTACAAAATGTTCTTCAAGTGGCAATGAAGGCGAGCGATCAGTTCGCCAAATTGGCATTTGCAACTTTTAAAAGAGCTTCAGAATCCCCTGCTACTCCTCCCAAAACTAAGACAATGCTTAAAACTTGCCTCGACAGTTGGGATACTGTGGCCTACAATTATAAGCAAGCTATTCAGGCTCTGCATATTCATGACAGTGGACGTATGAGCACTATGCTCAGTGCTGCAATTACTGACATTTCTGATTGTGAAGATGCCTTTGAAGATGTCGTTTCTCCCATGAATGCGTATGGTGAAAGAATGACTAAAATGACTAGCAATTGCCTGGCCATTGTTTCACAACTCGATAATTAGATTACAGAATTTCTTATTGAGTTGATGCTCCATAGCACACCTAAACCAACCACACCTTTTCGCGAGTTTCATATCTCAAATTTCTATTAATCTTTTTACCTTACCTAAACTCTCACCCCCTTTGTATTATTTTTTGTATTAAAACACGCTCGATAATGAGTTGACCTAATATTTGTTCTCAATTGACAACATGCACGTGTAGGCCGACTTAGCATCAAGCGAGGTGTGTAATAATACAAAGAAAGTGATAAGTTAGATAGGCAATTAATGAAACAATGAATATAGTTGAGACATAAAACTCGTGAAAAGATATAGGTTGAGTATATTGTTTATCATTAATTTTTTCTTTATTTACTGATACTAATTAGATATTAGTCTAGATGGATGAGTAGGATTACTACACGAGTGGTCCTTAATCACCTCTCCCAATTTTTCTTTTAACTTTTATTATCATTCTGTCCTCTTTTGATATGTGTGAGTAGTCATGTGAAAAACGTAGAAACCGACTCTTTTGTAGAAGTATAAGCGAAATGCTGAATATAAGGTAGTGACGGTGCTACAAATTTTTATTAGGAAACTAAAATGAGAATCCAAACATATAACATTTAGGATTTGAATATGTATTTTTCATAAGGGAATTTAAAATTTTACACACATATACATATATGTTCATCAGAAAAACAGTATACTTAAATATGTATGAGGTCAATGACAGGCATCGTAGTTGAACCCGTAATATTTGATTATTGGCAATTGAGTATTCCAATACTAAGAAAGCGATGTAAAAATGATAATGCAAGTAAATGAGGAGTTAAATGAAGCTTTTGAGCTTCAATAATGTATCCAATCACTGAATCCAGTGTTGTGTGCTTCAGGCCTGAAAGTAATTTAGAAAAAATAAATGCATATATTCAATGAAACAAAGACTTGGTGAATAAGGAAAACTTGGAGGACAACAATATTTTAGGATCAAAATGTCATAAAATGCTCCAATCGAGCCCTAAAATACCACACCTAATGGGAGCTGACTACGTGGCAAAGCCATTAGTGGCGTCAGTCATTATTTCTCTATCATGCTCAGGCTATCTGTACGATATATTCACATATTTGTCTTGTTTGTCCTTTTTGCCATGTCATTTGTACACAGTTCTTTTGTACTCTTCAGTTTCCGTGTTTTCGAAATATCCCCAATGATAACCTTCCCTACATCACTAAATTATTATAATAGAACTAATCAAAAATCAGAGATATATTTCTTTTTGTCTTACTCTGGTAAGGTTGTGCATTGTGTGGAGGGATTGTTCTTATGAATTAGCTAAAGGAGAAGTCTGCTGCATTCTGCTTTTAGACGTGACACTAAATTATGTGTCCTGGACAACATTTTGATTTCACCTAAAAACTCAAGCATTTTCTGTAATCAGATATGGTTCTCACTGACTTGAGGAAAGCTTCAAGATTTTGGTGTTTAACTTGGGAGTGGATTGAATTGGTGTCTGTATAGTTTGGATGTATAGAAGGATGCAATTTGCTGCATGCAACAATACCTGTTCATCCTCTAAAATCAGATTTTGAAATCGTATTTGCTTCTCTGGACTTTTTCTCTCTCGGCTGATGTCGATGATTTGGACCTTGCATGTCCAGTCAGTCGGTTGTTATCTTATCAATGCTCGATCTTAAGACCATGTATACTGAAAAGATAGCAGGACACAATTTAGCATGAGCACCGGCTTGTGTTCAATCTGTGCAAGCAATAATAAGGCACAAATTTTTTACCACATAATTTGGACATTAGTAATACTGTTTTTGAGTCTAAAAGCAAACAACATTACCTACTATTGAAGTAATGAGAGCAAACGACTTCACAAAATGTTTTCTTTTCACCAAACATCTTAGGTGCATACTAATTTCTACTTTAAGGTCATTCTCCATACATACCAATTTACACAACCATACTCCATACGTATCAACTCACTCAACCATACTTTACTCTTATGTATAAGCCAACAAGGGTTGTACAATCACAACATTAAATGATTGTACATCATGCTTCAAGGGTTGTACTATCACAGCATCAAATGATTGTACATCATGCTTCACAAAATATATCAGGGAGAATTTAAATTTATTTCCTTTTCTGGCCCTTTTTAATTGTTACTGAGGCACGTGGAAAGCCTGTCTATTCACGTGTTAACTATCAATTACTTGGTATATATAGTGAAGAATGCAGCTAAAAGTTTCACCCACTTTTTATCTATCGAACATTTCCTTTTTACAGTTCTCACTGGGAAAATTGAAATTGCTGGTACGACTTTTGTTCTTCTTCTATCTGTAGAAAATTTGTGACTTCTTGATTTCACACTTTGGTCACTACAAATATTCTATCTGTAGTTGTTCAAGCTATGGAAGGCTGTTAAGATTAGTGCCTCAAGAGCTGCAGATTAGCTGTACTAGCTGCTGAAATTTAGCTTATAGCTTTAAAGTTGGATTAAGTTTAGGTAAATAAGGCTGCAATCATGCACAATCTGATTTTATAACAGCTACTAATCTTTAGGCAATAATAACTTATTTTACTCCTTTAATTAAGTTTTTTCAGTTATGATTGTGTGTATAAATGTGGCAGTGATCATTTCAATAAGCAATGAAACAAATAAAAGTTTTTCTTCTCTCTCTTCTTAGTTCAACATCTGTTTTTTTCCTTTATGCAGATTAAGTTCTGTTCTTTCTTTCCAACAAAGGCATATGTAGAAGGTTCTTGTGGACAGGAAGGTCAGAAGTATCCAATAAAACGTTAATAGCTTGGGAAGCTTTGGGTAGGCATGTGGTAACTAGTGGAGTCAACATCACTGATCTTGCAATGTGGAATAAGACTGCTATCCTGAAGGTTTTGTGGAATTTGTGTAGGAAGAAGGATAAACTCTGGGTGCAATGAGTCCATTCCTACTGCATTAAGGAGGCTCAAATTAGGGATGTAATGCCCAAGCAAGCATCATGGCTGCTACAGAAGGTTTTAAGGCTCAAAAGTACTCCCAGGAAGCTGGTATGATTCTGAATAAAATTACATATATGGAGAAGTTTTCTATCAGGAAAGTATATAGTAGGCTACTGTAGGAGTTCCAGAAGGTGGCTCGGAGGAGATTGATGTGTAACAATTATGGAGCTGCTAAGTGAATTTTCTTACAAAGGCTGGGTATTATGAATCGCTTGTAGACAAAAGATAAGCTGGTGAAATGGCATATACAAGTAAATGAAAAGTGTCTTATGGGTAGAGATGATGATAAAACTGCAGAGCACCTGTTCTTTAGGGGTAACTATGCTGCTAAAGTGTGGAATGTTTTGCTCAGCTGGATAAAGATTCAAAGGACTGCTTTGGCTTGGTCCAGTGAACTTGAGTGGATTGAGAACAATGTCAAAGGCCGATCAGCCTCAACATATATACTCAGGAGGGTACTGCTGCATGCGTTTACCATATATGGCATGATAGGAATTGTAGGATTGTCAGGACAATCAGTACTACACCGGAGAAAGTGGTTAGGCTAGTAATTCAGGATGTTATTTGTATTGCTACTGTCAGGCATAAGTTAGCAGCTGTGATCAATGATCTAAACTACTATCCTCATTATTATTAGTCTGATCAGTAGGGTTCGTTCTTCTTTGAGTCTATTAGGTTGTGTCATCAGGCCGGTAGTTGATTTGTATTGTCACTTTGGTAATAAAATGAATATGTTAGTTACCAAAACAAAGATTCCCCGTAAGGCCGGAACCAAGAAATACCCCTCAATTAAGAAGCAAAAGTAACCTACATGAGAAGAGGCAATGCTAACGATCACCTTGTCCATCGCAGACAACTTGAACTATCTAACAATTGATAGAGAAAAAACTCCTCCATGCAAAGCAAGTGGAGATCAACTGAATGAATGAATCCACATTGTTCATGTCACTCCATTTCTACATAGCCAATAATAAAAGCAAATGATAGAGAAAGATGGCTAAATTGTAGATTGAATTACAAGTAGTCAAAGCGTCTTAGATTCATGTGTCACAAGCTTGTACTTTTGAACGGATACAATTAGAGAGAACAACGGAAATACTAAGCATTGTGTTGCTATAACTGGTAAAAAAATTCTTATTTCTCTTTGCTCAACTCATGTGAGATAATTAAGGAACTCTGCAGCAGGAGCAACAGCACCTCCTGTAGTGGCATCCGTAACAATCTTGACCCTGTTGTTATTACTTGCAGCAAATACGATAGCTCCTGTCAATGCACCCCCAATCATTGTATTCTTCTGCAAATAGGTGAAGGAAATGAATCAAAAAAAGATATTGTATTGTGTTCCAGAAAAGAAAATTCAAGATTTCAATCCCTCTTTTAGTAGGACCATTGAATGAAACACTTGTCACAATTGAATTACATAACACATACCAAAAACAAACATTCTCAACAAAAGAAGAGAGCACATTAATAAATACATAGAACCATACGTCGGCTTAGACATATGTGACGTTTAATATGCTAATGCCCCTCTCTATCCCAGGTATCTTGCTGTTATGAAACAGCAGAGAGCACTTTGACTTAAGAATGACGAAGATACAAAGAGAAGATGAATTAGTTTCATATATTCTGACTTTTTTATTTCTAATAACCATGATGTCCAAGCCAACTTGCATGCACCTCAACTAATTCCACTGGATACCTATCACCTCCCACCAACAATAAGTACCAGGTAAGGTTTGGACATATATATCTCAATATTATTGTAAGCAGTTTGTTACTAGCGTCACCACAATAACCATCCCTTTTTTTTTGAAACCGATAATGTAAACCATCCTTCTTTTTAATAATCAGTTGTGACTGCGACCACACTTCCTCTGAGTACAACCAATTCTGGCAACAATATCAACTATCTGCTATCATGACATCGCTGACAGGACGAACATTATAACATCATTATTCCCTCCTTCCCATTTTATATGAAGGTATTTGGGGAGTCAAATAGTGTTTTCTTGGACTACAATTCTTTCAAACTCTTTAATTACTTTAAATTATTATGTATATTTTATTTCAAACAACTCTTGAAGAATATACGACCGAACTCACACAAAAATTAGGTACTTTGACCCTCATAATTGGAATCCATTCACATAAATTGGGATAAAAGGAGTACTATCTTCATAAAAACTGCTGCAGCATTGAGAAATCATATTTACATTGTATTGGCAGATTGAATAGCACGTACACCACAAACAAACTTTATATTTTCCTTCTTGTTTTCCCATATGTATCTTATCAGCTTGACAGCAAAGTATGCACTATTATCACAGATAGGACACAATGCTGCATAACCAATAATAAATTTACATTTTGGCCCTTAAACTTTACACTTTTTATCAGCTTAACAGCAAAGTATGCACTATTATCACAGATAGGACACAATGCTGCATAACCAATAGTAAATTTACATTTTGGCCCTTAAATTAGTCACCAGTTACCACCATATCCAGTTCTATTATCAGAATTGCAATTTCTCTTTACTTTATATTATGTGTTACTGAATGATGATTATCATATTAAAGATCCTGATGCAATATTTATCACTCATAACAAGGAATGTTTATAGAGCAGAATCCGAATGCAAGCATAATTAAAAGACAATGTAGATAGATGCAATGGTTGGGGTTGAGCAAGTAGGAAACAGGACAAATGGTGGAGACAACAGGTTGCACACACTGTATAGGCAATCAACTTCGAGTTGCTGAGTAAATTCATATAAAAATTCATTACTAATTACCCAATCTCTGTGTAAGATATTTATTTTCAAACAGTTATATCCAATCAAGGCAGTATTGCAAACATGCATGTCTAAACTTTCAAAAGAACATAAAATAAACACTTATTTTCAAACAGTCATATGACATATCCAATTAAGGCAGAATTGCAAACATGCATGTCTAAATTTTCATTAGTAGGAGGTACGGATAACTAACTTGTAAAGATAAAAAGTAAAATAGATCTATTATATATAATGGATATATTTTACTTTGTGATAATATTTCATCCATATTTTTTCTCCAATATTTTAAATATTTGTAATCTATCATTTTATCCTTTAGTAATTACAGAGTTACAGATTTTTGTATAATAATTTATTCTAATTGTACTGTAATGTATATCTAATTCTAGATTTTCAATGTTATTTATTATTTTATATTGTTCTTTTCGTAGCGAGTTTTTTAAATTATATAAACTATCACATGTACTTTTTCCTACATTTTCTAAGGTTTCTTCTATCCATATTAATTTTTCTTTTAGATTCTCCATTATTTTTCTAATTCGCTTTCTATAATTAGTTTCTTTATTTAGATTATCTTGATTTTCTTTAGTTTTTCTAATATATTCTAACATCTCTTAATCTGAATAATATCCGTCTGGGTAATTATCCAGGTATAACTGTGCTATCCAATTTATAGTTTCAATTTCATAGTCTAATACTTTTTATAATATTATTTTCTTAATATCTATAATTTCTATATCTCTAAGTATATATAAGATTAAGACTTTAAGATTATCTATCATTTGAAATTGACTAAATATTTTATTATAATTTTTTGTAGTTGTTTGTTTTAGTCTTAGTAGTTCTTGCATATTTTCATTAAGAAATTCTATATATTTTATATCTTTAGTTTCCATGTATTTGTCTAAATTTATTTTCATCTGTTTTTCTATTAACTGTATATTTCTCATATCTTTTTCCAAAAATTCTAGATATATGTAATTTATCATGGTAAGTATTTGTAAGAGTAGTTGGGTAGGTATGGTATGTAATTTATTCTAGTCATATAATATTTACCAAATGTTTTTTCTAATATGATTTTTCTTATATCTACTACTTTTATATCCTTAAGTGCATACAAAATAAGTATTTTAAATTTATCTACCATTACATCAGATAAATAATTATTCATTTTCATAAAATTGCTATTTTCAAAATATTCCCTTCAATCATGTACATAACAAAATATGGTCATCTTAGATTACTATATACTAGATTATTCTTAAATAACATGTTCTTAGGTCACTATTATCATGGTAATTGGGATATTTTTCCCTTACACAACACCTCTACTCTAGTTGCTCCCCACCACGGCTTCTTGTCTCATTGGTTTCACCTTTAGGATGGCATAGTTCTTAGGAATTTTTCTCCATTTCCACTTTGTTAATAAACTTCTTAACATATTATTCTTCGAATAATTCTACTATAAAGTAACTAACATGAATTTATTTTATCATACCATGATTGTTGGGAATTATGAATTTAGCTATTCATAATCATAAATAAATATACCTGTTCGGGTAGGTTTGATATTTCTAAGGTTTGTTCCTCCATAGCTTTTTTCATTGAAATAAATCGTTTTAATTACTAAGCAAAATATTTGTTGTGGACAGGAGAGAGTTTTTGCTTCAACACATGAAGGCTTTGAATCTTTACAAGAGTATTCACGATTTTAAAATTAGTCTACTTTACAAAAAATCTCCTAATAAGAAAAAAATTATTAATGTCTAGACTAATAATAATCAAAAAGCCTAAAACCTAAAAGTTTAGCCTATACAAAAGTTTTCAATATTTTACGTAAAATAAATTGTGAAAGTTTACATGTAGCTTTCACAATTTAATAGCTTGTCTTCTTCTTATTACTCCGTTGATATCTTCTCGTTGTCGTATCTGCTGCTTTCCATATCTCCATTATTGTTTCTTATCTTGTATCTTCCAGCTGGCGTTCTTATCTACTTGGTTGATTTTTCTTGTATTCTAGCTGAACTTCTGGGATATCATTATCTCCTCCATTACATTTTGAACATTTATGATCTGGATATTTATGTCCAATTGTCTTGCAATATCTCGTTAATAATTCTTCTGAAATAAATTTATCTCTGATAGCTCTGGCGATAGGTTCCGTCTCTGGTTTAAGCAACGTCAGAATCCATTGCCTAATAGTTTTCATATCTGTTTCTCGTAATTCCTTTGAATTTGAATATATTAGTACATGATTTCTTGAATAATAACTCCATATGGGATTTTGGTTGCGGTATGTGTTTGCTAGCTCTTGCACAATTGTAGATAGTCCGATAATCCTCTTATTCGCATAAAATTTTGATATCTCAATTCTAGGTATTTCTGATTGTGGAATAATATCTTGTGGTATAATCATATCTCGTGTCATTCCTATCTTTACAACTTGTATAGGTTTTTTAACTTCATCATATAATATCTCTGCTGGTGTCATGTAAATTTTTATAAAAAATAGGGTACCTTTGGTTATTCTTTTAAAAATGATAAATGCTTCATATATTTCTGGTATAGTAGATATCTCATTTCCGTCAGAGGTATATACAGTACTAAGTAGTCCATATTCATAGCAAGTTTTAACTAGACTTGGTTTGGTTTTAGGTAAAGCAATTAGTTTATTATATTCGGTCAATCCTTGGTTTATATAATTTGTATCTGGTTCTTGGATGTTTATAGCTCTGGAGGTTAGTATTTAAAAAAGTTTGTACATTATAGATATTTTCTATATATGTCCGGGCTGTGTAGTTGTAAGTCTTTTTGTCTTGGTTTAAACTATCTCGGTATGTGGTAATTTGTGGGGGTATAAACATGGAATCTTTTGATGTATTTGGTATATATGGTTTGTCAAATAGCTTGTTTAGGTTCATATTTGTGTTTTTCCTAACTCCTTTGCTTGTACCTGCAGAAGTAGATTGATAAACGTTATGGATTTTATGGAGTGTCCCATCGTCTCCTTCTAGCTCAGGAACTTTAATGTCTTCCGATCGACATAGCTCTGCACACTGCTGAGTTAGCTGATTTGTAGCTATAGACTTCAGTTTAACTTCATTAGTCTTTAGCTTTTATATTTCATTACCCATACTGTCCACTTTCATTGAAAGCGTAGTTAGGGTGTTGAGTATTTTTTCTAGAGTATCCTCTTCTATTATATCAGTCTGTGTAACTTTGTCTTGATATGTAATCTGCAATAACATTTTTGTTAGTACTAATTACTTCAATTATAAATGTGAAATTTAATATAGTAAATACTAGTCTCCGAATCTCTTTTGTTGTAACTGAATTTTGTATTTTCTTTGTTAACCACCAGCGTACCTGTATATTATCCGTTCGTACAATAAACTTGTTATATACAATATATGGCTCAAATGCTAACAAACATTTATATAATGAACATAATTCTTTCCTATTTATTTCCCATTTTATTTCTGTTTCATTGAACATACCTGAGTAGTATCTACAATGGTGTTCCAATTTTTCTGCTTCATATCGGTATTTAAGTACTCCTCCATAACTACATTCACTAGCATCTGTTTCTACTATATATATAAATTTTCTATTTTCATCTGGAAATTATAGTTTTGGTAATTCTTTACAAAGTAATTTTATTTTCTGAACTTATTTTTTATCTTCTTCATTATAGTTATATTCTACATCCTTTTTTAATTTTTTCTGTAGTGGTTTTAAAGTTTTTGCTAATTTTGTAATATATTCCCTTACTTGGTTTACTAATCCTAAAAATGATTGTAATTTTTTTTTTGTATCTAATTCTTCTTTCGAATTTATTATTTTTTGTACTATATGTTGTTGCATTTTTACTCCACTCTTATCTATTTGCATTCCTAAAAATTCTGTCTGATTTTTCATAATTTCAGCTTTCTTTTCACTTAGACTTATTCCTGATTTTTCTATTATATCTGTAAATTGTCCTAATAATTTTAAATGTTTTTCTTTAGTTTTTGTATATAATAATATATCATCTATGTATACTATACAATTAGATAATTGTTTAAAATAACTATCCATAAAATGTTGATATCTACCTGGTGCATTTTTATATCCAAATGGTAATACGTTCCATTCATAAAATCCTTGTGGTACCGTAAATGCGGTTAATTCTTTAGATTCTTCTTCTAACTTTAAATGGTAAAATCCTGATTTACAATCGAATTTACTAAAATAATTATATCCCTGTATTTGTCTTATTTTTAATATCTTATTTGATATTGGATAATTATATATCATAGTCTTTGCATTTAAATTTGTATAGTCAATAACCATTCTACTTTTTCCTCTTTTTTGTTCACTATGTTTATTTACTATAAATGCTGGACTATTATGTTTACTATTACTTTTTTGTATATATTGTTTTTCTAATAATTCATCTATATGCATTTTAAATTCTTTTAAATCGTCAAAATTATATGTTAATGGTTTCTGGGTTATTATGTTATTTTTATCTATTAATTTAATTTATATAGTAGTTTTATGTTTTTCCCATCCTTTTAATGAATTTTCACTATATAATTGTTCTAATTTTTTCTTAATTATTTCTATCTTATTTATTGAAAATATAGTTATTTCTGTTTTATTTATCGAAAATACAACTAGTTCTATTGTATCTTTAGTATTTTTTATATTTTCTAACTTTTGTGTAATTTTTTCGCTTCCTTTTATCCAATCAGTTTTCTTTCTTATTTTATTATTAACTCTTTTTGCTCTTACTTTCTGTTTACATGGTGTTGTAAACCACCAATCTGTTATATTATTATATGTGGGTATAATTTATCTAAAAACGACATTCCTAAAAGTATATCTTTTGATGTTAATTCATAATTATAAATTTCTTTTATTGTTAATATCTTATCCCATACTTGTATTTTTACATTCCTAGCTTTATAAGTAATTAAGCTTCCTTCATTATTAAATCCTTTAACTATTATTGGTGTTTTTAATTTATCCCATTTGCTTTCTGGTAAGCAATTATATCTACATAAATTATCTTCTGCTCTTGTATCTATCATAGACGTATAATATCTACTGTAATATCCTTCTACTACTATCTTCATTAATACATGTATTTTCATTTTATGTTAAGGCTCTTCTTAAGAATAATTTCTCTCTGTTATATGTTAAGGTCAATTGTGTATGTTCTATATTATATGGTTTTACTTGTTCTAGCCATTTTATTCCTAATATTATGTCTGCTTTTTGCATTTCTTCCTTTACTTCAAATTCTATTTTTATTTTTCTAATTCCTATTATTATTATTTTTTCTGCTATATTTTTACTATTTATTAAACTTCTTGGTAGATCTGGGCATATATCATTATCAGTTTTTATTTCTTCATTTTTTACTAGATATTTTGCTATATAATTTTCTCCTTGTCCTGTATTTAAGAGTATTAAATATTCTTTTTCATTTACCTTTCCTGTTATGTAATATTGGTTTAAATTATTTGTTGAATTTATTTCATAACTTGTTCTTTTTTATGAGCTTGATGATTCTGGTTTTTCATCAGCTATTCTTTTCGTTGTACTTATTCTATCATTTATTATTTCTAAATTTTCTTCTATATCTATGTCTCTATAGCTATAATCATTATAATCTATTGTTTTTACAATTTGTTCGAATGGACTTTCTATTCGTATTTTGTCAATCTTATTTTTTCCTGTTATTTTATGTTTTGTTGTTAATACATATAAATTTTTGCATCTTGCTGTAAATATTTTACTTCCTGGGGTTAATTCTATTCCTGATATTTTCCAATATAATACTAATGATTTATCTATATTTTTATCTGTTACCGCTACTGAATAATTTGCACTTATTATAAATTTAAATTTTTGGTATATTAAATTTCCTTTTATGATAGTTATTATGCTTTTTTTCTACAGGTTTTATAATTCTATCATCTGCTAAATATAATTCTATTGGTGTATCTATTTCTTCTCTTTAACATGCTTTTATTAATATCTCTGTACCTCCAAGGTGTACGTATTTTGTTGGGTCTCTACTTTTTATATCATTTACTCTTTATTAATTATTCTTTTTGTTACTAGTAGTATACTAGCTTTACCTTTTGCATATCTACAGTCTATTACATGTTTCTTTTGGCTTTTTCTACACTTAAGTCTAATTCTTTTCCTTTTATTTCATCAAATATGTTACTGTCAAATATTATTTTTTGGTCAGTTCCTTCATCATTTAAATATTCTTCCTTTGTTATTATTTTTATATCTTCTTCAGTCATTTGATTCATCTATTTCACTATCTATTTCAATATTTGTTTCATTTTCTGAAATTTCATATATACTATCCTCACTTTCTAATTCATAATCTATATAATCTATCTGCATATATTCTGTATTTTCTATTTTTATTTCTGATATTTATTTATTTTTTGAATTTTTAGGTAATTTACAATTTCTATCTAAATGTCCTAATTTTCCACAATTATAACAAGTACATTCTTTTATAGATTTCTTTTTTCTATATGGTCTTTTATATTTATAATTTTTTACATAATATTTTTTTCTTGGTTTCTTGTATTTATATTTTGATTTTTTATATTTCTTATGTCTTTTTCTTTTCTTATAATATCTTTCTTCACATCCGAATTGGGGTGCTATTTTATTTTTGCAACATGCTAAATTTCTTATCAATGTTTTTTCCATTTTTAATTCTTCTCTATATTTTTCTCATAAGTTTCTATACCATTGTTGTAAAAATTTTATTCTTGCTCCTAGAGTATCTACTATTTTTACTTCTTCCCAACTCTTTATTATCTTTGAACTAAATGGTTCGGGTAATTTATTAAAATATAATTTTCTTATTTCTTTACTTTCTTCTATATTATATGCCCCTTTATAATAATATTCTTTAAATGCGCAAGTATATTCATCTATATAACACATATTACATATTGCTAATTTTAACATTAAATTGCTATTTGTATCTTTTTCTTCATCTTGTTCTTCTTCTATTGTTGTCATACTACCAAATTCATCTTTTATAGCTGTTTCATATTTTTTTAATAATTCTATAGGTGTTACTTTAGTTGTTGTTGATGATGTTCCTTATGTAGGTTTGTTAGTTCTTAATACCTTTTTGCTATTTTCAGTTAAATTTGAAAACCATAATTTCACTGTTCCTATTAGTGTTCTTTCTATATATTCTGGTGCATCTGTTATATTTATATTATTATCTAATAATTGTTTTGTCATATATCCTATCCATAATAGTATTATTTTTTCTGTATCTATTACACAGTCTAAGTCTAAAAAGTTATAATTTTTATTAACTATTTGTTTTGGTATCCATTTGTCATATTCATTTTTTAGATTATATCTTTTAAACTTATTCTTATAATATGTAGGTTTTCTTATTTCTGATGTTCTAGGTATTATATTTTCATCTTCTTTTTTATCAAGAGTATTTATTTCCGTGTTGATATTTTCTAAGTTTTCTTCATTAATTACTTCTTGTTTTTCATTGATTTCTAAATTTTTTGTATTTGTTAATATTTCTGTATATGTTTCACTATCTTCTGAATCATAATTATCTGTCTCTTCAACATCTATATTATTTATTTCTAATTCCTTATTTTTTATTTCTTTATTGTTTATTTCTAATTTTTCTTTAAATTGATTTATCTCGTTTAGTAATTTTTGTTCTTTATTTTTTTCTTCCTTTTCCTTTTGTCTTTCTTCATACAAATTTTTTAATATTTGTAGTTCTTTATCTAATTCAGCAATCCTACTATTTTTAGTTTCTTCTATTTTTCGTATTTCTTCTGTAGTTTGTTTTATTTTTTCTATATCCTTTTTCCTATCTATTTCTTCATTTTCTCTTTCTATTCTTACCATAGCTGTTAATTTATCTTCTAATTTTAATTCTTCTTTTTCTAACATCAAATATAAATGTTCACCTATTTTCTTATATCTTCTTCCTAGATTAGAAAATACTATTTTTATTTTTAATCCTTCGTGATTTTCATATATATTTCATCTATTATAAATTCTTCTTTGTTCATTTTATTGTGAATAGTTCACGTTGATATATATATATTCTAAACTATCTATTTGTGATTCTAATTTTGTTATTTCATCTTTTTGTGTATTTGTTGAGTTTTCACTCACTTCGGCAAATATATTATAATGTAGTTTTTCTATTCTTATTTTTAATTCTTTATGTTTTTCTGAAATAATTTGTTTTAGTTCTTTGTATTTTTGTACTTTGTTCATTTAAACCATATTTATAATATTTTGGTGGATATCTAAATCTGATTTTATCATAATTAGGTGGTATGTGTCTCATTCTTCTAGATTTTAAATGGATTATTAATTTTGCTTCAGTACTAGATATTAAGTTAATTAGGTAGGCTAATCTTTGTGGGTTTTCTTTTGTTTTATTTAGACTTATATATTCTGAATAATTACTAATTAAAGATTCTTTAATTTTTCTAAAAGCTTCTCTGTTTTTATATGGTCTTCTCATAATTAATCCAATCCAATATAAATTCAAACATATATGCTACTGCTGTATTTTCTAAATAACTGGGCTCTGATACCATTAGTAGGGAGGTACGGATAACTAACTTGTAAAGATAAACAGTAAAAAATATATTCATTATATTTTGCAAAGCTAGTATACCACTAGTAACAAAAACAATAATTAATAAAGTGATAAATGATATAAAAAGTAGAGATCCAATAAAATATGTACACCTTGGAGGTACAGAGATATTAATAAAAGCATGTTTTAGAGAAGGAATAGATACACCAATAAAATTATATTTAGCAGATGATAGAATTATAAAACCTGTACAAAAAGCATAATAACTATCATAAAAAGAAATTTAATATACCAAAAATTTAAATTTATAATAAGTGCAAATTATTCAGTAGCGGTAACAGATAAAAATATAGATAAATCATTAGTATTATATTGGAAAATATCAGGAATAGAATTAACCCCAGGAAGTAAAATATTTACAGCAAGATGCAAAAATTTATATGTATTAACAACAAAACATAAAATAACAGGAAAAAATAAGATTGACAAAATACGAATAGAAAGTCCATTCGAACAAATTGTAAAAACAATAGATTATAATGATTATAGCTATAGAGACATAGATATAGAAGAAAATTTAGAAATAATAAATGATAGAATAAGTACAACGACAAGAATAGCTGATGAAAAACCAGAATCATCAAGCTCATAAAAAAGAACAAGTTATGAAATAAATTCAACAAATAATTTAAACCAATATTACATAACAGGAAAGGTAAATGAAAAAAAATATTTAATACTCTTAAATACAGGACAAAGAGAAAATTATATAGCAAAATATCTAGTAAAAAATGAAGAAATAGAAACTGATAATGATATATGCCCAAATCTACCAAGAAGTTTAATAAATAGTAAAAATATAGCAGAAAAAATAATAATAATAGGAATTAGAAAAATAAAAATAGAATTTGAAGTAAAGGAAGAAGTGCAAAAAGCAGACAAAATATTAGGAATAAAATAGCTAGAACAAGTAAAATCATATAATATAGAACATACACAATTAACCTTAACATATAACAGAGAGAAATTATTCTTAAGAAGAGCCTTAACATAAAATGAAAATATGTGTATTAATGAAGATAGTAGTAGAAGGTTATTACAGTAGATATTATATGCCTATGATAGATACATGAGCAGAAACTAATTTTTTCTATCTTATTTATTGAAAATATAGTTATTTCTGTTTTATTTATCGAAAATACAACCAGTTCTATTGTATCTTCAGTATTTTTTATATTTTCTAACTTTTGTGTAATTTTTTCGCTTCCTTTTATCCAATCAGTTTTCTTTCTTATTTTATTATTAACTCTTTTTGCTCTTACTTTCTGTTTACATGGTGTTGTAAACCATCAATCTGTTCTAGTTATTATATGTGGGTATAATTTATCTAAAAACGACATTCCTAAAAGTATATCTTTTGATGTTAGTTCGTAATTATAAATTTCGCGACCAAAGTGTGAAATCAAGAAGTCACAAATTTTTTAGAGATAGAAGAAGGAAAGTCCCAACAATTTCAATTTTTCTAGTGAGAACTGTAAAAGGGAAATGTTCGATAAATACAAAGTGGGTGAAACTTATACTGCATTCTTCAATATATATACCAAGTAATTGATAGTTAACATGCGGATATAAAGGCTTTCCACGTGCCTCAGTAACAATTAAAAGGGGCTAGAAAAGGAAATAAATAAAAAATCTCTCTAGTATATTCTGTGAAGCATGATGTACAATCATTTGATGATGTGATAGTACAATCCTTGTTGGCTTATACATAAGAAACATATATATATATATATATATATATATATATATATATTCAATCATTGTTTCATATTAAAATAATTGAAAACAAATAAGATAATGTATTTAAACAACTAATATTCTTCCATAAAATAACAAACAACACTCTACCATACAAATAGATGGCAAAATCAAAATATTATAAAAACCTACACTTTTAGGCATAAGATCAAAATTGTAAGACTGAAACATTATTGACAAATCAATGAAAAAATTGAAAAAATACAACTACTATAGAAGATAAAAAGAATATGAACATTGATATGTACTAATTATTCTCTTTAATTGCAACTTCAAATGATTGACACATGAACATGAAATAATGTAGGTGCACTAGAATTTTCTTACTCTTATTTTAGAAGAAAGAGTGTAGTTTTCGATAAATTCTTAAATCAAGGAAAAACATATTAAAAATAAAAATAACGAAAATAAAAAAATTATGATAAAATACTATAGAAAGTATGATAAAATATTCTAAACAAATAAAAAATAAATTATAATTATAATAAAATAATACGATAATCAAAATATAGATAACAATAGATAGTAACAAAAGCTCTGTGAAAATTTCAACTGAATTGATTAGTAAGAAAAATTAACTCAGTTCTAAAGAAAAACCAAACAAAAAGATTCATGAGAAAAAGGTATAAAAAAAAAATCTCACTAAAGAGACACCACATATTGGGCACACAAAAGTTATAGGCGTCAAATGACATGGAAAATACTAAATTGGTTACCAGCCCAACATCACTGTTGGTATTTATAGTAAATAAATATGTATTTATAAAAATCTATATTTATAATGTATAATTTATAATCTATAATCTACATCTATAATAATATATTAAAAGTGTGAACATCCTTGAAAAAGTGATTTGAACTTTTTGTCCTTCATTAAAAGATTTTTCTTTAGACAAAACTGTCTTTTCACTATTTTCTTCAATTTATTATTTAATTATTTTTATTATATTAACTAGACTCCTAAAATATATAGGACTCCTAAAATATATGGAAGGAGAATCAATTGATATTTTCCTTGATATTGATCAAATAGAAAAATACTCTTAAAATAGGACTCTATTAAGGAAATACTTCTGTAAATATTGAGATGCACATTAAACTAGAGAAGAAATAAAAAATATGATTGATGCTCATCTAACTTGATTCGATTTCTAGATTATGGATACTTAATTTTTTAACCCTCAACTTCTTCACTGTTTTTGTCAACATAATAGAATTCAACGTCTGTGTATATATATATATCTTCGTTGTTTTCATTCAAGTCATTCTTTAGGATAAAAATTTTCGTCCAGAAAAGAATTATTTTCATCAAAACTGAAGCTTTGTGATCACTATTGTATTATTTTGTTGTGGTTTACAGGTGGTAGATGAATTTACAGGTGGTAGATGAATGTCGGTCGACTTTTAGAATTTTTTTTTTTCGGTAAATGTTAGGTTTAATTTTATTATTTTTATATCTCTGTTTTGAGATTTTTTTGTGTGTAAAAGTTAAGTTTAGTTGTATTATTTTGATATCTCTATTATTGTATTATTTTGTTATAATTTACAGGTGGTATATAATGTCAGACGACTTTGCGAAATTTTTCATGTAAATGTTAGATTTAATTATGTTGTTTTGATGTCTCTATCATCGTATTATTTTATTGTAGTTACAGGTGGTAGATTAATGTCGATCGGCTTTGACAATTTTTTTTGATAAAGGTTAGGTTTAATTAAATAAATTCTTCAAAAGATGTTGAATTTAATTATTGCATTCATCTTTATTATTTAAACAAATATCCTATTTAGTGTAACGTTTGAACTCAATAAAGTGAGGTACATGTGCGAAACACGTACACCTAAACTAGTATTGAAAAATGTGGGAGATGAAAGA
Organism: Capsicum baccatum var. pendulum; assembly: GCA_030864225.1. NCBI lineage: Eukaryota > Viridiplantae > Streptophyta > Magnoliopsida > Solanales > Solanaceae > Capsicum > Capsicum baccatum. The sequence goes on from CM061550.1 coordinate 166,886,391, forward strand.
TGTGTAACTAAAATGAAATAATGTTCTTATTACATTAAAAATTTAAATAGATTGAAGTAATGAGTATTAATGGGGAAGCAATGTGGGTATACAAAAGTAATGAATAATTAGTTTTTGTAACCTGAAAAATGAATTAAAAAGTCCAAAAAAATTACAAAAAAAATAAATATAATTTTAGGCCTTAGAGAGCGCCATGTCAGCAAAACGATAATCCTCCTTTATATTATATTAATTTCATTCAATTAAAATCATATGTACTTTTAACATTTATGAAAAGATTTTTTTTTTAAAGCAATTATACTTTAAGTTAATAATAGAAGTTTACACATACAATATTATGCTTGAGTGATAATATTTTGAAAAACAAAGTAAAAGACCATCAACATCTAAGACCAAATTCTGAGAAAGTAACAATACTTGATTTAAGAAACTTGATTCATCCATTACATTGAAGAGATTGATGATTATATATTAAAGAGTAGAAATATATATATATATATATATATATATATATATATATATATATATATATATATATATATATATATATATATATATATATATATATATATATATATATATGAAAAATTAATATCATTGTTTGTATTCTCTTAATAGATGTTCCGAAATATAATTTAAGTTTTTGATTATTTTCATCTTTTAATGTATTTTCTGTGTTTAGAGTTTTTCTATATCTTTTCTAAGTCATTTATAACTTGTTGAGACTGACATTTCGATTTTCGGACAGTTAATTTGAATTTTATAGTCATTTTCCTATTTTGGAGCTTTTGAAGTTGAGAAAATGATCTCAAGAAAAAACTTCAGGTAGATAGTCTTAAATGATAATTCTGGCGGTTCTGTTAGATCTGGAGTATTGACTATAGGCTAGAGGGACCTTTGGTTTGGGTTTCGAGGCTTTCAGGGTCATTTTGAGTTATTGATTGAAATTTGATAAAAATAAAACCTTGAGTGCAGAATTTATTTTTTATTGAAACAACCCCTGTTGGAAATTTCGATAGTTTTGTTGAATTTGAAATATCAAATTTAGTTAGGTAGTATAGTTTGTTTGTGTGTACAAAATTTTGAACAAATTCTGAACAATCTATCGGGATATTTAGTTGGCTGAAATTTCTGATGTAGAATCATCCGATATAGCTGCTTAAGTGGCCCATTCATAAATATGCATTTCTTCAATGGGGAGTGTGTAATACCCCAGGTTTTTGGCCTTGAAAAATTTCTTAACTTTTTTCATCACTACCTAGGCAACGACTCACGTGACGAGTAGTTATCACTCGTCACGAGTCATATTGTGCCAATCGTAGCTTAACCAGTGAAGATATCCAAGTTTTTATTTAGATCAGACTAGGACCCTACAAGTCATAAGGTGTGGTCACTAGTCATGGTGAGGGACTCGTGACCATAACAGTAAGGGTGCCCTGAGTCACTGCCCTGACTATGAGTCCAAGCAACGACTTGTAGCCAGTCGTTATGAGTCATCACATGATCCATAGTGACTGGGAGCTATATTTCCTGTTGTTTTCATTAAGGGTATTGTAGTCTTTTCTTCTTACCCCACTATTCCCATGACTTAAAACCCCTCCATTGGCCTTTTTTTTCATTTCTTAACAAAACAAATTGATGATAGGCGAATTTACGCGCCTATATCAATATATTTTGCCCATATTTTAGCCTAGTTTTGAGAACTAATTATCTATTTCATGCACTTTTAGTCCTTTTTCCTGTAAATGAGCTAACAAACATGATTAGGAAAGTTTCAGGTATAAATGATGCAAAATACAGCATTTTATGGCTTACTTGACGCAAAAGAAAGCTCACAAACGAAGTGGAAAGGAGCTGGACGCCTAAAGGACCAAATCTGCTGCATGGAAAATCTGTCCCGGGCTAAAACAGCATTTCTGAAGACTTTGGGGACTTACAGACACAAAGCTGGAATTTTACAAAGATACATTAACCTAGTACAATTAGGTTATGTATTTCACTATTCTACTTGGATTATGATATTGTAACCTTACCCTAGTACATTTGGGTTAAGGATTTCATTAGTCTATTAGGATTTGGTTATTTATTTCATTAGCTTAGTAGGAGTAGGATAGGAGTATTATAAATACCCTATCATGCTAGAGATTTTAATCAAGTCCTCCCTTAGTGGAGGCAACTCCTCCCTTCATGCAAGAAATTCATTCTTAAACTATTAATTTTCTTCCATCCTTCTCATCTTCCACTACAAACACTTCTAATCTATTCTTCTATTCTTAAATTCCACAACAAGAGAATCGTTACTTGCTAAGGAATCACCAAAACCACACGCCAAACACCTACTATTCACGCCATCCACCATGCAAAACGTGATATCCTTCGCATTCATGGGTAACTAAACCTCTTAGTTGGGGTTATGGAAGCCGAATGAGTTACTATCTATTACTATGAGCTTGTGAGTTCAAGACACGTATATTGCTTATATCATTATTCTCTTCATCTTAAATCTACATCCTTTGCGGTTCAAACACAAGAACACGCCATTCTAACATCTAACCTGTTCGAGAGAAAGGTTATTTGTCTAGAAAAGAAGACGCATAGACCAACGCCAGTCTAACATTTAACTTGTTCGAGAGAAAGGTTATTTGTCTGGAAAAGAGATAATGTCAAGGTAGTAGGACACCCTTTCCTATTAAAAAGCTAGTGCCGTACCTGGACTAACCTCTTGGAGAATTCGTACCGTTAGACACGCTTTAAGCTCGAGAGAGTTAAAGTGAAATAGTCCTTGTTTAGGTCGAGAGACGCTTGGATTTACCATCGACTACAATTCTCTATAAGCAATTGCATGTCAAGACTCTACACACTCATAGCCAATAGAGACGTATACCTCAGAAGGTGGACATAACCCCAACGCCTCAATTCTTATTGTTTACAACACACGCGACAATCTCTCTTTATTTTGCTATTTTCAGTTCTTACATTCTTGTTTTGGTTACATACTACAATCCCCCCATTCTTACGAGACTTGCATCAAAAGTCTAATAATTTCACTTACTTGTTGACCAAGCTATTCTCTGTGGGATCGATACCCAACCCAGTTGGGTTCTATATTTGCTAACGACCGCTTTACACTCCTACGAGAGCTGTAGATTGAGCGTTATCAAAAATTGGCGCCGTTGCCGGGGAATACGAGTGTCAATCAAGTTCGTGATAATTACTAGACCCTTTGGTCAAAGATTCTCGTACTTTTACTTTTAGTTGTTTTTTTTGTTTTATTTAGGTTTATTCAGTGCATCAATGGAGGCACAACGTGAAATTGAAAGGATGGCTGCTCAAGTGCATCAACAAAATATTGATAACCGTAGGCGAGCAACAAATCCTGACGAAGAGGACGATCTAGACGGACCTGGTGCCACCGGAGCTATTATTCTTCCGCCATTAGCACCTGGAGCAAAGTTCAATATCACTAGCGCCATGATTCAGCTTTTGCAACTCAAGGGATTATTTGGTGGACTAGCAGGCGATGATCCGAACATGCATCTGATCAACTTTATTTCTACATGCAAGTCATTCGACAATCCTGGAGTTGGACAGAATGCAATTCGATTACGTCTATTTCCATTGTCTCTGTCTGGGGAGGCAACTATGTGGTTGAATGGGCTGACTCCTGATTCTATTACTCATTGGAGGCAATTGAAAGACGCTTTCCTAGAAAGATTCTTTCCGCCATCCAAAAAAGCACAATTGAGAGATGAGATCATAAATTTTCGACAGCTTCCAACTGAAGCTCTCCACGAAACATGGGAGAGGTTCAAGACGAAGCTCATGCGGTGCCCAAATCACCATATGACCAATGACCACTTGATGGAGATATTATACAGAGCTTTGAATTCGGTGACTAAGCCAGTGGTTGATAATGCGGCTGGAGGATCATTTATGGACCTCACCTTTGTGCAGGCAAGCCATATGCTAGATCGGATGACAAAGCAAAGTAGAGCTTGGCATACCAGGGATTCTGAGGTAACAAGCCCCACTTTATCTTTTGGCATGACTGCAGAGCAGAGGCGAAGACAAGAAGATCGTGACCAAGACATGGCTCACATGAAAATGCAGATGGATCTTCTTACCAAGCACTTATTATCAGGGAAGACCGAAAAAGTGAAAGCTGTAGCGCTAAAAGGAAGAGACGAGTCTGATTCTAAAGAGGAGGCCAACTACTTGAACAATCAGAGGGGTTTCCGAGGCAATGCCCAAGGAAACCAAGGTCGGAACTATTATAATGAATCTGGATACAAGGACCGTGATCATGGTAGTTGGAAGAATAATTCAGACAGGAGTGGTGTGTATATTCCTCCTAGAAATTATGAGGCTGAGGCGTCTGGTTCTGAAAAGATGTCTATGGAAGATATGATGGCCAAGCTGCTGAAAGGAGTAGAGGCAACCAATATGGGCGTAACCGAGGTGAAGAATGATTTGTCTTCAATGAATCAGTTGGTTAACTCACATTCCATTGCAATAAGACAACTAGAGCAGCAATTCAGTCAACTTTCAGCAGCACTCAACCAAAGAAAAGACGGCACCTTACCTAGTGATACTGTGCAAAACCCAAGGAATGATGGGTCATGCATGGCCATAACTACCAGAAGTGGTAAGGTGCTAGAAACTTCAGCAAAAGGCAAGCAAGTGGTTGACGAAGTGGTACGGTTTGATATATGCAAAACAATGAAGCAGCCCAGCGATATGAATGAGTCATCTGTAGCTGATGTTCATTATGAGGATATGAAAGCATTATCTATAGAGCAACAACCTACTGTTGAGCCATTGTCTGCTGCGCCACTGAATGTTGAGCATGAGGATAATGAAGATTATGAAGAACTTATGGGTGATCTACCAGAAATAGAGTCTTATACTCCTAAGAAACCAGATTGTGATCTCGAGAATCAACCAACAGCGAATACTCCCTTTGACGAGCCACCAATGCTAGAATCGCAAGAGCTCCCCGATTATCTAAGGAATGTGTTCGTGGAAAGTAGAAATATACATCCGGAGAGAGCAGATGATTTAAGTGAACAGCACGTAGAAGCTCTCATCTCTGCTCTGAGGAGATACAAGAGAGCTATGGGTTGGACTATTGATGATATAATTGGTATCCCTTCTGAGGTATGTATGCACAAGAGTCATATCGAAGAAGATTGCATGCCTACAAGTAAGTATCAGCGTCGTCTGAATCCATTCAGAAAACGATGCCCTATCTATCTCGATGAAGTCTAAGTAATCGAGATAGCTATGTCGTGCCGCGACAATAAATCAAGCGCTTGGTGGGAGGCAACCCACCGTACTAATCGTTTTCATTGGTTTTGAGCAAAAATAGGTGCAAGAAGTATGCAACGAGGAGATTGGTTTCAATTGACGATTTGGTCGCATTGTATGGTAAAGTCGGTAAGTTAGGAATGGTGATGCATAAGGCTATGGATTGAGCCTTTCTCACGTCATAATAGGCTTCGAGAAAGGCTAGGCCTTGGTAAAAATAGGCCACGAACGATGCACAACCTATTCTATAGCCTAAGGACTCGGAATCTAGTGTGCAATACACTATGCGCCGCCTATTCCTAGGTGTGCTTTTGACTATGCGCCGCCTATGCTATGGCATTTGAGATACTGAGACCAAATGCCATACCATATGCGCCGCATATGCCTAGATATGCCATACCATGTGCGGCGCATATGTCCCATTATGCCATGGACAATGCGCCGTATATACATGTGTTATGCCGAGGGATATGCGCCGCATATAGGGTGATTTTGTCCCCAAATCCGATTGTAAATGGGTCATAACCCGACCCATACTCTTCCTATATAAAGGGGACATAATTTTACAACACAACCACATTAGAAAACACCCTAAAGGCGCCACATAACCTTCCAAATCTTCTCAAAATTTTCTTCTTTTGCTCTTCCAATTCACAACACCGTCTCCACAAGCTTCAAGCAAGTAAGTACTCTCTTATTCTTCATTTATTTATCGTAAGTACTACATTGCTATGCTTTTTATAAATTGCTAAATCATATAAGATTGTTGGTGATGTTCATGTGTTCGAATTGTTGTTGCATAATTATGTGAGTAAACATATACGTAGGGAATTCTTGACTTATTTCCGACTTGAATTTGGTTTCAATAGCATTGTTATGATATTTGCTGAATAGATATGGCTATGAATATTGCTTAAGAGTTTTGTTTGGACGCTTACATGTTAGACTATTCCGGCCATCGGGATAAGATTATAGTACCTATCGACTTAGGAGGTTGTGCTTGTTGTAAGAATAACGATTCCATGTGGTAACCCCTATGTCGTAGTGTTGCTATATCTACCATGAAAGTAGTCTAATGGCTGCAAATAAGTGATGCATTGCTGATTTTCTTGTCGGAATACAATCCTAAAACGTATGTCGATGAATTCTGAGTAATCGATCACTTTCACCTCACTAGCTGGTGCCAATAACCTAAGTGTGGGGTGGTACCCCTACTGCCTGTGTATAGATTGTATCCATTGGGATTGTGCTACCACTAACACTATTTCTAGTCTCAGGTACAATGGAACTGAAAGCAAGACAAGGCAAGGAAAAGGCTACCACTTCCCAAAAGAGCAAGGAGCAAGGAGAACCCTCCTCGCGGCAAATACCCCGACTCACGCTTGGAATTAAGTGGGATACTTATGAGGAACTTCTAAGGATGACGACTCTGATGATGATTCCAATGCAAGGGGTATGACCCCAGACATAGAGGATGAGTCCGACTAACCAGGTTCCTCGTATTTATTTTCCACTGAGGACAGTGTCCCGACTAAGTGTGGGGTGGTGGTATTGCATGCTATACTTATCTATTCGCATCTATGTTTGTTTGCGTTTGTTTCATGTTTGTTTCGTTTTTCGTTTTTTTTAGTAGTAAAATTTTTTTTCTAGCTTCGCATGAAATTATTTTGATAGGCAGCATGAGATTATAACAAGAGTATATGCTACAATTGTGACTATTGAGACGTTTAGGCTCTAGTTGTGACTCATTATGTGATATTATGTGACTCAATTCCTTCACTTGTTGGGTCAAGAGTCTATATTACTTCCAATCAAGTCGACCATGTGCCTTGTGTGTGTGAGATAATAGTATATTCTATGTGTGTGGCTGATGCTAGAACTTGCCTGGTATGTATGCAAAGCGAAAATAAGGAGTGTAAGTTAGGATATGATTTAGGCATTTCTTTGGCAACCTATACATGTTTACCTTCAGTTTTTCCTACCCATGTACATTATCCTAGTTAAACCCTTTTGAGCCTTTAGCCTATTTCTTTGACAACCTTGTATGTAAGCCTAATCCATTTCTTTCAAGACCATAATTTGATCCAAATTCCTAAGTGCTTTAAAGTGAAAAATTCATGTGACAACATAAGAGGAAATTGGTTGAGTAGGATGCTTTAAATTGTAATGGTGCTTGAATGTGTTATGAAAAAGAAAGTGCTATCATAAGAGGTATGTTGTGAAAAGAAAAAGGAAAAGAAAGCTGAAAAGTGAGTTGTGCTTAAAATTGAAAAACAAAAGATGAGAACAAGGGTGGAAGAATAAAATAAAGAAAGGTTGAAAGAAAAAAGTGTCAATGATACAATGTGATGTATTAAAGTGCTTAGGAACCTAGTCACTATTTCTGGCCAAAATAGCTGATCCTACCCGTCCCTTAGCCTACATTACAACCATCAAAAGACCTACTTGATCCTAAGCTTAGCATTCTGACATTTAGTAGAGTACTACATTAAGGGCAAGCCTATGGTCATTAGTTGCTACATATGAATTTTTTGTGAGAGCGAGAGCAAGGACATTTTGATACCCATGTTTGAAAAATATGCTATACTTGTGAGTGATTATGGGTACTATATTGTGAGACACACATGGTTGATGAGTCTTGGATAGTTGTACATGATTCTATGCACCTTAACGTTTGCATGCGAGTTGATCACCATCACGAGTCTATGCTTGAGGTTAAATTGTTTCTACTTATAATCGGAAAGCTACTCTTTGTTGATAATTTTTTAGCTTGTCTTGAAGAAAGTTTTGTGTTGTTGCTGTAAAACCCTAAGTTGATGTTTAGAAGGACATGATATTTTGTTCGAGGACGAACAAAGCTACAAGTGTGGGGTGTTGATGATAGGCGAATTTACGCGCCTATATCAATATATTTTGCCCATATTTTAGCCTAGTTTTGAGAACTAATTATCTATTTCATGCACTTTTAGTCCTTTTTCCTGTAAATGAGCTAACAAACATGATTAGGAAAGTTTCAGGTATAAATGATGCAAAATACAGCATTTTATGGCTTACTTGACGCAAAAGAAAGCTCACAAACGAAGTGGAAAGGAGCTGGACGCCTAAAGGACCAAATCTGCTGCATGGAAAATCTGTCCCGGGCTAAAACAGCATTTCTGAAGACTTTGGGGACTTACAGACACAAAGCTGGAATTTTACAAAGATACATTAACCTAGTACAATTAGGTTATGTATTTCACTATTCTACTTGGATTATGATATTGTAACCTTACCCTAGTACATTTGGGTTAAGGATTTCATTAGTCTATTAGGATTTGGTTATTTATTTCATTAGCTTAGTAGGAGTAGGATAGGAGTATTATAAATACCCTATCATGCTAGAGATTTTAATCAAGTCCTCCCTTAGTGGAGGCAACTCCTCCCTTCATGCAAGAAATTCATTCTTAAACTATTAATTTTCTTCCATCCTTCTCATCTTCCACTACAAACACTTCTAATCTATTCTTCTATTCTTAAATTCCACAACAAGAGAATCGTTACTTGCTAAGGAATCACCAAAACCACACGCCAAACACCTACTATTCACGCCATCCACCATGCAAAACGTGATATCCTTCGCATTCATGGGTAACTAAACCTCTTAGTTGGGGTTATGGAAGCCGAATGAGTTACTATCTATTACTATGAGCTTGTGAGTTCAAGACACGTATATTGCTTATATCATTATTCTCTTCATCTTAAATCTACATCCTTTGCGGTTCAAACACAAGAACACGCCATTCTAACATCTAACCTGTTCGAGAGAAAGGTTATTTGTCTAGAAAAGAAGACGCATAGACCAACGCCAGTCTAACATTTAACTTGTTCGAGAGAAAGGTTATTTGTCTGGAAAAGAGATAATGTCAAGGTAGTAGGACACCCTTTCCTATTAAAAAGCTAGTGCCGTACCTGGACTAACCTCTTGGAGAATTCGTACCGTTAGACACGCTTTAAGCTCGAGAGAGTTAAAGTGAAATAGTCCTTGTTTAGGTCGAGAGACGCTTGGATTTACCATCGACTACAATTCTCTATAAGCAATTGCATGTCAAGACTCTACACACTCATAGCCAATAGAGACGTATACCTCAGAAGGTGGACATAACCCCAACGCCTCAATTCTTATTGTTTACAACACACGCGACAATCTCTCTTTATTTTGCTATTTTCAGTTCTTACATTCTTGTTTTGGTTACATACTACAATCCCCCCATTCTTACGAGACTTGCATCAAAAGTCTAATAATTTCACTTACTTGTTGACCAAGCTATTCTCTGTGGGATCGATACCCAACCCAGTTGGGTTCTATATTTGCTAACGACCGCTTTACACTCCTACGAGAGCTGTAGATTGAGCGTTATCAAAAATATACTACTCTTCCTCTCAAATTTTCCATTCAAGAGCAAGGCTAGGGTTTCAAAGAATTGAGCACCCAGGGTTCAAATTATGGGTTCTTCTCCAAATTCTTGGAATTTCCAGGCATGTATCTCTTTCCTAACTTGATTTTATGTAAAATCATATGTTTACTCATTATTCATGTGGTTTTAATTACGAATTTTGATTGATGGGTTGAGGGGTCTGAATGGTTGTTATTTGATTGATTTTTCATGGTTTTGGAATTGTTATTCATGCTTTAACTTGTGATTTTTGAACTAATTGGATGCATGGTCATGGTGGATGGGATGGGGGTTGCGGATTCTCCCAAAGTTATGATTTTTGGTTTGGAATTGTTATTCATCTCAACCTATTCGCATTATCAATTTTGAAATAAAGACAATTGGATGGTTTTGCTTGCTTTACTAAAATATTACATTGCATTAATGGTTAAATGGATAAGAATGATTTTGGAAGGCCTTAGTGGCCATGGTTTGATTTTAAATGATTTTGAAAGGCCTTGGTGGCCACAGATTGGTTTCTAAATTAGAACTTTGGAGTCTATTTGGCTAATTAGTTTGGAATGGCATAGTGGAATTTGCTTGTGAGCTTAACTTAATTTGGTACAACGATACCAACGGTAAATGCCTAGTTAAAAAACTCTTTAGTGATACCAAACGGTATCTACAACACCAAAACAGTCCACAAACAACCCACAATCACAAGCCTTTACCCGCAATAATAAGTCAACAACACGATACGAGAAGCAAACATAAACTTAAAAAGAGAAAAAGATAGCTAACTTGACACAAAGAGAACCCATTAGGTAGCAACTAAAGAGTGTATCAAACTCTAAAACCTCTACAAAATAAGTTAATAAGCTCCAAGTTCTTACGGGAACACAAGAGGAACTCGGTTCACTCAAGCACTCTCATTTTTAGCCATTTCACAACACAAGTGGAACCTTTCACTTGTGAAGCTCAAATATTTGGTGGTCTACTCTCTTCTTGATAGGAAATATGATGTTCAAATGTTACAAGTGTTTTCAAGAAATGACTAACTAAGGAACAAGTCTAAAGAAACACCTTAAATACTCTATTACAAAATGAATGGCAAAAGGACCCCTTTGCCCTTATTGAAGGGGTGAAGGGTGTGGAGTGTTTGGGGTAGCCTTGGGGTGTATTTTGAGAACCTAAGGTCACGCTGCACATGTCAAGATGTACAATCCCTTGAGCTAGTTTGCAAAAAACTCAACCACATCCATTTTCATAAACACGCCTTGAAGTCTTTGTAGTTCTCGAGCTTGGCTTCTAGTAAATGGTATCGAGCCTGTGATACCCGTATCATCCTCTCCATCTTGAGAGGAGTTTGACCTCAAACTCATGGGTTCTTCATCTTCAATGGTATCAATCCGTGAGAGATCACACATGTTGAACATGTTATGCTCTTGGTATTCCGATGGCAAGTCGATTTTGTAAGCATTATCATTGATTCTTTCAAGAACTTGGAATGAACCGTAACCTCTTGGAAGAAACTTGCCCTTTCTTTGGTTGGGAAACCAGTCTTTCCATAGGTGTACCCACACCCAATCTCCCAGCTCAAGCATAAGACGCCTTTACCTTTGTTGACTCGTTTGGCTACCTCTTGCTTCTTTTTCTCTAGCCACAACCTCACTTTCTCATGCAAGCTTTTCATAACTTCGGCCCTCTTATTTCCATCTAAGATAACAACAACATCACTTGGAAAAGGAGTTAGATCCAAGGGGTTTAGGGGATTGAAGTCATAGACATATTCAAAGGGCGTGATGCCCGTACTTGAATGGATCACCCGATTGTAAGAAAATTCAATGAGAGGTAGGTGATCTTCCCAAGATGTCAAATTACCTTTAACCATAGAACATAGCATGGAACCCAAGGTTCGATTCACTACTTCCTTTTGGCCATCGATTTGTGGGTGGAAAGACATAGAAAATAATAATTTGGTTTCGAGCCTACCCCACATTGACTTCCAAAAATTATTAAGGAACTTGGAGTCCCTATCACTTACAATGGTCCTTGGGATTCCGTGTAACTTAACAACATTTTCAATAAACAAAAAATCTATACTAGCCGTATCTTAACTATTTTTGCAAGGAATAAAGTGTGCCATTTTGGAGAAAATAATCAACGACAACAAAGATGTTATCTCGGCCCCTTTGATTCTGTGCCAGACCCAACATAAAATCCATAGAAATATCAAACCATAGGAGTGACAGAATGGGAAGCGGGGTGTATAACCCGTGAGGAAGAGGCCTAGACTTGGCACTCCTACAATCCATAAATTCGCTGCAAATTTTGACAACATCTTTGCGCATCCTTGGCCAATAGAATTGCTCCTCCAATATTCCGAGGGTCTTATCAATTCCAAGTTACCCATGAGACCGTTGTCGTGTGCCTCCCTCACAAAAAACTCTCACCAAGAGCTAAAAGGTACACATAACCGTCTTCCCCAAAATAAGAACCCAAAAAACACGACATAAATACTGAATTTGAGGGCCTTCTTTCCCTACCCGTGAATTTACTTTCCCTAAAGATAGGAGCAAAGTATGATTCCTCTGGAGACAAAGACTTAAGGCTATCAAACCCCATTATCTTGGATGAAAAAGTGGAAACAAAAACATGCTTTATAGATAATGCATCGGCTACCACATTGTCCTTCCCCTTTTATATTGAATCACATAGGGAAAAATTTTAAGAAATTCAATCCATTTGGCATGCCGTTTGTTAAGTTTATCTTATGCCCGAAGGTGCTTCAAGGATTCATGATCCGTTTGGATTATGAATTTCTTGGGCCAGAGATAGTGTTGCCAATTTCCTAACGCTCTAACTAAGGCATACAAATCCAAATCATGCGTAGAGTAGTTTAGAGTTGCTCCTTTGATCTTTTCAATAAAATAAGCAATGGGCTTTAAATCTTGCATCAAAATAACCCCTATTCCTACTTTACTAGCATCATATTCAACTTCAAACATTTGATCAAAGTAAGGCAATTGCAACAACGGTGCAGAAATGGACATATTTTTCAAGGTCTTAAAGGCCTTAGATTGCTCTTCACCCTACTAGAAAGGTTGGTTCTTTCAGATGATTTCGGTCAAGGGGGCTGCAATGGTACTATTTCCTTTGACGAACCTCCTATAAAAACTTTCCAACCTGTGGAAGCTCTGAACTTCACCCACGGTTTTTGGGGTTGGCCAATCTTTAATGGCGGTTATATTTGATTCGTCTACCTCCACTCCCCTCAAGATTACAATAAATCCCAAAAACACAACTTTATCAACACCAAAGGAGCATTTTTCTATATTAGCATACAACTTTTCTTTCCTAAGAACATCAAATACACTCCTTAGATGCAAGAAATGTTCATTAAGGGATTTATTATAAACTAAAACATCATCAAAGTACACAACCATAAACTTTCCAATAAACGGCTTCATCACATGAGTCATTAGCCGCATAAAGGTAATAGGAGCATTGGTAAAATTGAATGGCATAACCATCCACTCATATAGACCGAACTTTGTCTTGAATGCAGTCTTCTATTCATCACCCGATTGCATACGAATTTGGTGATATCCGCTCCTAAGATCAACCTTAGAAAACACACAAGAGCCAGTTAGTTCATCAAGCATATCATCTAGTCTAGGAATAAGATGACGATACTTTACCGTAATTTTATTTATGGCTCGACAGTCCATGCACATTCGCTATGTCCCATCCTTATTCGACACAAACAACACCAGGACCGTGCACAGACTTATGCTTTCCTTGATGTATCAATTGTTGAGGAGGTCCTCAACTTTTCGTTGGAGTTCCTTTGTATTCGTAGGGTTTCTCTTATAAGCCAGCTTGTTCGGTTATTGCGACCCTGGAATAAATTTGTTTCGGTGCTCAATTCCTCGAAGTGGAGAAAGTCTTTACGGTAACTCACTTGGAAATACATCATGAAATTCTTGCAAAACATTATAAATAGAAGACGGGATGGGGGAAGTGGATGGGTTAGCATTCAAAACATGAGCCAAAAGTAACATGGCAGTAGTATCATCATAGTCTTTGAAGATGTCGCCCTTGCGAGCCAACATTACCATCGAATCCCTACCCCTCAATGCTGAAACTCCCTCTTCACCCTCACCCTTACTACTCTCGGGTTCCTCCCACTACCCATAGGTTCTTTTTCCTTTTTTCTCTTTTCTTGCAAACTCTTTATTTGTTGATGTGCCTCACACACTTGTGATGGTGACAGTGGTCGGAGGTACTTTCGACCCTTGAACTTAAAGGAATAGTAGTTGGTTTGGCCATCATGCTTGGTCGACCGATCATATTGCCATGGATGACCCAATAAAAGATTACAAGCTTGCATAGGAATGATGTCGCAAAGTACCTCATCTTCATAGTTTCTAACTTTGAGCCGAAACACTACTTGACAAGTCACATTCAACTCTCCACAATCATTCAAACATTGGAGTCTATATGGACTCGAATGTGGAGTAGTCAAAAATTTTAAGTGATCCACCATCGAGGCACTAGCTACATTAGCAAAACTTCCACTATCAATAATCAAGGAGCACACATTACCCTTAATGAGACACTTGGTGTGAAAGAGGTTTTCTCGTTGGCTAGGATTATTTAACGCTTTGCTAATCATAATTCTCCATTCCACATAGTTAGGTACTTCAAGTTCACCTTCTTGAGGCCAAACCTCTTCTTCATTATTATCACTAGGCCTCTCAGCCTTCCCCCCTCTCTATCTTGAGAGAATTTTTCATTTTCAACTATTTCAAGCCCCAATTATTCCCCTAACAAATACAATTTCCCTTATCTAAAAATCATATTTCTATGATTAGGACACTCACTAGCCTTATGGCCCCATCCATAGAATTTGAAGCATTGGAATTCTTTGATATTGGAAGAGACATTCGGCTTGCCCTCAAACCATAGAGGAAGAAGTTGAGAACTCTTGCTCATAGGTGGTGGGGTCTTGACTAGTTGTTGCTTGAATTTGTTCCACCCCAAATATTATGGAACCATTTCTTTCCCCTTGGTCCAACCCGAGGACCCTTGGTACGCTTTGGTTTTGTATGCTGACCTTTTCTTGTTCTCTTGTTCAATCTCTAAAGTCACTTGAAATATCCCTTCAATCGTTTCAAACTTATAAAGTTTCATGTGAGTAGAGATTTTCTTATTTAGGCCGACATTGAAATGGATGATGTCATTACTCACTTGCTCTCCTCTATGATCAAGTTTCAAGATGAGTTGTTGAAACTCGTCATAGTAGAATGCCATACTTTTGTTTCCATGCTTCAAGTTGTATAATTTTGCAAGGATTTTATGTTGATAGCTTTCGGGAAGGTACCTTTGCCTCATAAGATACCTTAACCAAAACCAAGGGGTTGCCCCTCAATCAATACATTGCCAAAATGTTTGAAATACTCCCACCACGTGGTAGTATATCCCTCAAAATAAGAAATGGTGTAGTAACTCTTCTTCTCCTTTGTGAGATCATTCACTTAATAGACTCTCTCGTATGCGAATTCCCATGCGAGAAACTCTTTGGGATCACTTTCTCCCTTAAAGATCGAAAGCCCCATTTGATGGTGTTGAGGCTAACATCCCTTTCCCAAACACTTGCCCACCCCTTCCCTCAATCCCTCAATTCTCCCTCAATTCTACCCTTCTACCTCTCATTCCATATTCCATTAAATAAGGATCATACACTCCATACCCTTCCCTTCAGTTCTCCCTTACAAATCTCTCTTATTGTATTGATGGGTTTTGGACATTTGATATCTGGTATAGTTGATTGGCATTTATTGGTGGAGGTCTTTGTATTAGAAGATTTTGTTTTGGAAGATTTGGATTTAAGGGTGGCATTTGGGTTCCAAGTCCTTCATGTGGGACTTGGTGATGTAGGGAATGACTAGGTCCATCATGGCCTTGGCCTTGTGAGTAATAGTTGGCTTGAGGTATAGTATTTGGTGGGTATATTATTTGGTGCATGTCTTTGGGGGTAATGGTTGGGGATGTGTTTTGAGGAGTTGAGGGTCGAGAACTTTGTTGGCTTTCTACCCTTTACACCGACCACTAATAGAGGCCACTTCCATACCTAATTTCTCAACCGTAGCATTCACTCTAGCCACGTTCCAAGACAAGGACTCAAGACTAGCTACAAGGGTATTCATAACATTATGATACATGGTTTGTGCATTAAAAGTTTTGGGTTCCATTTGTGGTGGTTCTATTTGCAAATGTAGCTACAAAATGAACAAACGTTAGTTTTAAAGACTTTCATACTCGGATCCCTCACTTGGCCCTTCAAGTGTTGTAAGACAACTATCAATCCTTGAGTTCTTATGAATGATTCTAATCTTGAGTTAGAATGGATTTCGGTTTTAAAGACTCAAGGAAGTTTTGTACGCACTTGAACCAAGAACAACTATGAATTGTAAACGAACAAAGCACCACAAAGAACGTTGACACGAAGACATACTGAAAAAATAGTTAACAACTTAGTAGGTTGTTACTTAGTTTCAAACTAGTGTAGGAGTCAATAGAAAGAAAACTAGAAGATATAAGGAAAGAAACTTGGAAGGTCTTATGACTTGAGTTTTGATGTTGATGTGACCCACAATTTTTATTTTGGCTGTTTGGTGTTGTTGTTTTGTTTAAGTTTGATGTTGTCTAACTTGAATGACTTAATCTTGTTTGTTTGGTGAGGCTTTTTCGGTTTTTGGAGTGAAATGGAAAGACTTGGAACTCTTTTTCCAAAGGTCAAGGTGTCAATCAACTTTTCACCAACTTTTACCAAAATGGCAAAAAACCTTTTTGGCCTTGGTTTGTCCCTTTCCCCTTTTGGTTCCTTTTGAAAAAGGTTTGACACCCCTTTGGTAAGTAAGCTTTTTGGGAGGTCCTTTGTCTATTTATCTCTTTGGTGTTGTATTCAAAATAATTCCAAGACAAACACAAGACTTTAACCTCTCTCTTTTTTTTTAAATCAAACACACCTTTTGTTGAACATTCACCTCAAGAACATTATGAACAACAATAAGAACACTTTGAACAACAACAATATTCAAGCTGTCCAACCCTTCAAAAACACTAAACAAAGCTCAAATATTGGACCTTAGACTCAAATGTTCTAGGTAGATAAGAATCTAACACACAAAACTACTGAGACAAGCAAAAATAATACCTAAATCTAGACACTTCTCGGCCAAACATAAGTCACCAGATAACACTTTTTTTATTTTCAACTAGAAGAGCCCAAGATTGGTGGTGTAAGAACATGACCAGCCTTTGCTCTGATACCAAATGATACCAACCAGTATCTACAACACCAAGAAATTCCACAAACAACCCACAATCATAAGCCTTTACCCGTAACAACAAGTCAACAACACAATACAAGAAGCAAATATAAACTTAAAAAGAGTAAAAGATAGATAACTTGACACAAAGAGAAACCATTAGGTAGCAAATAAAGAGTGTATCGAACTCTAAAACCTCTACAAAATAATTTAACAAAAACCAAGTTCTTACGGGAACACAATAGAAACTTAGTTCACTCAAGCACTCTCATTTCTAGCCGTTTCACAACACAAGTGGAACCTTTCACTTGTGTAGCTCAAAATTTTGGTGGTATACTCTCTTCTTGAGAGGAAATATGATGTTCAAATGTTACAAGCGTTTTCAAGAAATGACTAACCAAGGAACAAGTCTAAAGAAACTCCTTAAATAGTCTATTACAAAAAAGATTGCAAAAGAACCCCTTTGCCCTTAATGAAGGGGTGGATGGTATGTAGTGTTTGGGGAAGCCTTGGGCTGTATTTTGAGAACCTAAGGTCATCCCCCACATGTCAAGATGTACATTCCCTTGGGTGATTTCGCAACAAACTCAACCACATCCATTTTCATAAACATGCCTTGAAGTCTTTGTAGTTCCTGAGCTTGGCTTCTAGTAAATGGTATTGAGCCTGTGACACTTGTACCATTCATTTAAATGGATGAGTTATGTGCAAATAGTTTAATTTGGGATCAAAGAGGGTTGTGTAGCTCCCTGTGAAAGGTGGAGGCCTCGGGGGGACCAATACTGGAAATCACACACACACACACACATATATATATTGGAATGGTTAGGATCGTGCATTCCATGTCTCTTTCTTGAATTTTCCTAGTTTATTTAGCTAACACACACTGGGACCCTTTCAGCAGAGGAAGCTGAACCTATATAGCTCATAGGTGTCCTTAGGACAATTAGAACTACATAGTCCAAGCTAATGATTTTAAAATTAATGCTTAAACCTCATTCCCTATCATGAAATCTTATATATATGTATATATAAAATATGTGCATATGGTTTTTGAATTATTTTGGACTGATTTAATTATGATATTATTTTATCCCTTTTCTGAGTTACATGCTAGTGATCATCCCATTAACCATCCACGGACTCTACATTGTTTCATGATGTAGAGTCCTAGAGGTGCTTCAGTTACCTTGTGCAGAGTTAGGTTATTCTGGTTCATCGGTTGGTCTGCATTAAAGTGGTGAGCTTCCATCTTCTGAAAGGTCGGACATTTCACTGCTTTCTTTATATTTTTCAAAACTCCCATCCATTTTTTTTTCATATTTTGGATTCTCTTTTTGTCCATGGTCGGGGCAATTTCCTAACCTAACTTGGTATTCTAGTTTTAGAGGCCTTTGTATACAAAGTATAGGAATGATTATTATTTTGGACTCCTAGTGTCTCTTTGGTTATTTTATCTATCTTGCTTATATATTTGGTTATCTTTCACTATTATTCATATTGTATTCTGGTTAGCTAGGTTAAGGATGTAGGTCTCCGACCTTCGGTGAGCTTCAGATATCCATCACGACTAGGCGCTAGTTTAGGTCATGATAAGCTTGGTATCAGAGACTGGGTTCAGGGTCTTTGGGTGTCCACAAATCCATATCGAGTAGAGTCCTTTTTATGGGTATGTAGCATGCCACATTTATATGGAAGAGACTAAAATATATTTAGGAATGTTTTCCTTTCTTGTGTTTCGTTTTGGGCTAAGAATTTAGTGTCTTGAACTTCTCTAACTCTTGAAATGTGTTTTGTTTTAGATCATGCCTCCCTGAAGATATGATGTTGGTAGAAACTCTGCTGGACCCTCTGTCTTACCTGAGGACAATGTGGATGGAACTCATCCTATTTATGAACTGAAGAACCGATCTAGGGTCCCTGCCCCTGATTGTACTTCCCCATGTGGAGTTCCACTTGTCCCCACTAGTCCTCCTCGAGCTTCCCGGCTGATGATGCTTATGCCCTGATGCCTTAACATGATATTTTTAATGTAGAGTTCCGCTAGTCTATTTATCTTCTTACTCAAATAGTGATATTGCAGTCTCGTTAGTCAAATCATGTTGGTTTTATTCTTTCTTATTTTAAGGTCACTTGGGTTAGCCAGTTCATGAGGTTAAATCCCCTAACCATTACAGGCTCTGAGGTTGAGGATGATCATTAAGGGTTTGTGGATGATATGTACAAAATTTTTAGGGTGATAGATGCCACTGATTCTAAAGGTGCAGAGTTTGCTACATACCAGCTGAAATATATAGCTTATCAGTGATATGGAGTGGGAACAGTTGAGGGGTGACAATACGGAGCTGGCATTATGGGATGAGTTCTTGGGTGCCTTTTTCGATCACTTCTTTCCTCTGGAGTTAGGGGAAGCTATGGCTAAGGAGTTTGTCAATTTGAAGTAGGGTAAGATAAGTGTGAAAGAGTATGTCTTGAAATTTTAGTAGTTATCTCTCTATGATCAAAAGTTGGTGTTTAGTCAGAGGTCTAAGATGAGAAAGTTCGCTTCTAGGTTGTCCAATGACTTTGTATTAGAGTGTAAGACTACGATGTTGAATAATGACATGGATATATCTAGACTTATGATTTATATACAGTAGGTAAAGAATGAAAAGAACAGATAGATAGAT
Organism: Capsicum baccatum var. pendulum; assembly: GCA_030864225.1. Classification (NCBI taxonomy): domain Eukaryota; kingdom Viridiplantae; phylum Streptophyta; class Magnoliopsida; order Solanales; family Solanaceae; genus Capsicum; species Capsicum baccatum. The sequence continues at coordinate 166,906,116 of CM061550.1, forward strand.
ATAGGAGAGGTAAGAAATTTAGGTATTCAGAGAAGGGTAGAGGTCAACAAGCAAGTAGGAGATAGTAGACAGTAGAGCAAGAAAAAGACTTGGAAAAATTCTAGTTTATATTCTTCGGCTAGTTCTCCTTATCCCATGTTGCTTGGTGATCGTCGTTTTCAGGCTAGCAGTGGTCCTAAGGCACAGGGTGCACAATCTCAGGCTAGTGGAGCTCAATCAGCCCCACCATATCTTCTTTGTAGATTTTGCAGTCAACTTCATCATGGTTATTATGATGGGGGGAGAAATCGATGCTTTAATTATGGTTAGCCTGACTATATGCAAAGAGATTATCCCACAGTTAAGGTAGCCACTGGGGCTAATAAGATTTCGATCGCCACTTCTTTGTCTTTGCTGCCAAAGGGTGCTACTTCTGGTACCTACGCTACTTAGAATCATCTCTATGATCTTGCCACTCATCATGGGGTTTCTCCATGGGGTGCTTCCATACTTTTTGTGCATAATAAGGATGGGTCTCTTTAGATGTGTATAGATTATTAGTATTTAAATAAGGTTACAGTGAAGAATAAGTACTCTCCTTCTAGGATTGATGATCTTTTCGACCTGCTTCAGGGTGCTAGATACTTTTCTAAGATTGACCTTCGTTCGGGTTATGATAAGTTGAAGATTCGTGAAATTGACATTCCCAAGACTACTTTTCGAACTCGATATGATCATTATGAATTACTGGTTATGTTATTTGGGTTGACTAACACTTTGGCTTCTTTTATAGATCTTATAAATCGAGTGTTTATATAGTTTTTAGATCTATTTGTGATAGTTTTAACTAATGATACTTTGGTGTATTCTAAGAGCGAGGAGGATCATCTCAATAACCTCTGTATTGTGTTGTAGAATCTTAAGGATTAGAAGATATATGTGAAATTTTCTAAGTGTGAGTTCTGTCTATATGTTGTGACCTTTCTAGGGCATGTTATCTTTAGTGTGGGGTCAAGGTGGATCCATAGAAAGTGGAGGCAGTTAAGAAGTGGCCTAGACCTATGACTCAAACCGATATTATGAGCTTCTTGGGTTTGGCTGGATATTATAGGAGGTTTGTGGAGAGTTTCTCTTGTATTGCTACTCCATAGATGAAGTTGACTCAGAAAAGGTCAAGTGTTTGTGGTATGATGCTTTTGAGGGTATGTAAGACCCCATAAAATCCTAATCATTTATAAAAATTCAAGTAAGTGTTAAGACATAGAAGCAATTGCAGCCTTTGGAATTGAATGATCTTGTTTTTGGTTTTTTCGATCTCAGAATGTTGATTTTTAAATTGATTCATGATCAAGGATGCCAATAGGTCATATGGGGTTAGTTTTGAAATTTTTGAACTTCGTTTGGGTCATGTTTGGATGGGAAAAACAACAAGCCAACGTGATCTTGACGTGTTGCATTGGCTGCCGCATTGTACCCATCGACGCGATGCATCGGTGATCATGTTGATCCCATCAACGCAGCACGTTGCCAATCACGTCGTTGGGCAGTTTTTGTGTATTAAAAATTTGAGTTTTCAATGGCATTTAGGTTCTTTTCCTCTCACCCAATTTAGCTAAAACACAATATTTAAATCTTAAAAGGACAAATTTCATTCTTTATTCTCAAAATTCTCTCAAGAACAAGCCTATTTTCATCAAGTTCAAGATAAAGTCCCAAGAATTCACCTCAATCTTCAAGAAATTAACAATCAAGGAATGTTAGATATTCATCCATGGGTTCCTTCCACCCTTGAAGTTCAAGAACCCTTTTTAAAACTTGAATTATGATTCCCATGTTATGAATTAAATTATGTCCATGATTGTATTGTTGTATAGGTTTCAAGTTAAGATCTTTTATGAATTCTATGAAGTTATGTTAGTATGTGTGTTGAATTATGAGTCTTCATGTCAAAACCCTTGAATTGTAAGATTACATGTTGAAGTTATGATGCCCTATATGTTATTCTTCGTATATCACAATCATGCTCCCCAAGCGTTTGACAGAATGCCCATATAAAACTGAATAGTGTAATCATGACATATTAGCATGTGTTTTCATTCATGTACAAGTCCATGGCCTCTAAGTGTTTGATAAAATGCCTCAGTGAATGAATTATAAACAATGGACTATTGCTATGCTTGTAAGATTTGTTATGTTTTATTATTGATGTTATTGAGTCCTGGGGGGTATTTATTACCTGAAAACTAGCTGTTTACTTAGTTACAGTAGATATAAAATAGTCCCAGTAAAGTTCAAAGACCATAGTACTCAATCAGTTAACAGAACTTAGTGAACTATTTTATATCTACTGTAACTAAGTAAACAGCTAGTTTTTAGGTAATAAATACGTACTCAATCAGTTAACAGAACTTAGTGGACTCAGTCCAGTTCAGTTAGTCAACATGATCAGTGTTAGTTCAGTAAAGCCTAGTACAGTCTAGTTATTAGTTCAGTTTCAATTTAGTTAGGAGTAGTATTTAGCTTCGAGTGAACCCAGGGTTGGGGGAATTTCTGTCATTAGAGGATTTAATCCTTAGTAGCAGTCCCTGCATTATAAAACTATGTAGCCATAGTAGGGTAAGTCGTCCTCCTGCCAGATTAGGGTTGATGCAATTATTTATATATTTTATGAGTCTTCAGGCTAGATTAGGGTTGACACAACATTATTAGTATCCCTTGGCAAGGTGCTAACATCCTTTCAACTAAGGTCACAGGTTGGACCCCAACTTAGTTTATAATCGGAAACAATCCTACAGTTACAGTTTCAGTCTTAGTATTCAGTAAAGAACTTAGACAGTTCTATAGAACTATGGCTATCAGTTATCAATTACTTAGCCATCAGAAATTAGTACTTCAGTATCAGCCTAAACTTTCAGTTATCAGTATTCAACAATCAAAACTCAGTATTTCAGTTTTAGTCTAATTCAAATGGATGTTATATGCACAGCATTACATATTCAACATGTTCAGTAGTTACATATTACATGTACTCTTATCCAGCTACTTCATGATGTTTATTCAGTCTGTATCATCTCATGCATATGAACTCATGTATATCAACCTACCTCACTTAGCATACCATTATATTTCACGTACTGACACATAGTTTTTCTTTGTGCTATGATGTCTCATATCATAGGTTCGGACACTCGGGGTCCTGACCATACTTAACAGCTCAGGCTATTCATAGTAGATATAGTAGTGGGTACTTATATTTCAAGGAAAGAGTTTATTTATATCGATATTTTAGTTAGCTTAGTATTTATTTTAGTCGGAGTTAGTTAGGGGTTTGTCACATCAACTCCATATTTAGACATTTAAAGGCTTTTATTCTAGTAGTTAGATATTCAGTTTTTTAGATGTTATTATCAGTACATTTAGTTATTCTTTCAGTATTTTGAGAACCTTATGTCATATTTTGTTATACTTCCACATATATTTTCAGTATTATTATTTAGTGCTCACAGTAGGTACCAGTCATGGATTAGCTTGTGATCTTTCAGGGTCGTAAGCACCGTGTGACATCTAGGGTGTAGACTCGAGGCGTTACAAACTTGGTATCAGAGACTAAGGTTTTGAAGAGTTAGAGGGAGTCTAAAAGTCACTTCAAGTAGATTTTTGTGCATAGGTGTATACCGCGCCACACTTATGGACAAGGGCCTATGAGATATTTTTAGAAAAAGTTTCCCTTTTTTTAGTATTCATGTTGTGCGAGTGAGTATCTGTATAATCCAATTTTTCCTTCCATTTATAGAGCATGCCTCCCCAAAAAACTAATAAAAGAAGAACTGGGAATCAGCCAGCACCTCTGCTCGTTCAGGGATTTCCCCTGGATGAGCACTTCTCTCATGTAGAATTTAGAGCAGTTTTCACCACTTTAGCTCATTCTGTAGTAGCCCAAAATGAACATCCAGCTACTGTTCAGGCCAACCCACTGCCCAATACTACTGTAGCTATAATTTGGGACTTCACCCTAATGAATCCTCTATCATTTTCAGGGTCTAAGTCTGAAGAGGATCCATTGGAATTCCTTTACATGATGAAGAAGGTAACAAATATTATGGGGATAACTAGTGAGAGTGTTGAGTTAGCTGCCTATCAGTTGCAGGATGTGGCTCATACATGGTTTAAGCAGTGGAAGGAAGATAGGGCCGCAGATGCAGGGCCTATAGAATAGGAAGAGTTTGCTATTTCCTTTCTTGATAGGTTTTTCTCATTGGAATTAAAAGAGGCCAAGGTTTTAGAATTTATTAACCTGAATCAGGGCCACATGAAAGTGAATATGTATTCCTCATGTTTACTTAGTTAGCCAGACATACTCCTCATGTGGTAGCTGATAGCAAGTATAAGATGAGTAAGTTTATATTTGGTGTGTTTGATAGTGTGGTCAAGAAGTGTAAGATCGCAATGCTAATTAAAGAGATGGACTTGGCTAGGTTGATGGTCCATGCTTAACAGATAGAGGAGTAAAATACTAAGAAGAAAGAGAGAAAGAGCAAGAGGGCTAGAATAGATAACTTTAACTTTACTCAACTTAAGTCAGAGGGAGGTAATATCCCCAGTTCTACCTAAAATTTTCATTTCTGGCTCCATCCTTATCCAGTGCTCCAATGTCTAAACTCAAAAGTGGTAATAAAGATAAGGCGCTATGATCTAAATCTCAGGGTAGTGTTAGCAGTGATCGAACAAATCCTCTTTATCAGAAGTATGGTGAAAACTATCAGGGTGTCGCAAGGCTGGTAGTGATGTATGTTTTGGATGTGGCAAGCCAGGTAATAGGATCAGAGATTGTCCTCAGGTGGGTTCATAGAGTCAGTATAATCGTCCCCCAGCTCAGTCCAGTCACCCATCTCAGTAGGGTGCCGCTTCTAGTGCCTTAAGTGGGCAACGCCCAAACAGGCCCTATGCACTTCAGTCTCGATAGGATCAGGAAATTTATCCTAATGTAGTCACTGGTACATTATAAGTTTACCATTTACATATTTATGCTTTGCTAGATCCAGGAGCTTCTTTGTCCTTTGTAACTTCTTATATAGTTGTTGACTTTGGAGTCAGTCCCAAAATCCTTGTAGACTCCTTCTTAGTCTCTAACCTAGTGGGACAATCTATCATAGCCCGACGGGTATACAAGAATTGTCCAATTATGATATCTCAAAAAGTTACTTCAACAAACTTAGTAGAGTTAGAGATGATAAATTTTGACGTTATTCTCGGCATGGATTGGCTACATTTATGCTATGCTTCAGTTTATTGAAGAAATAAAGTTGTTTATTTTTAGTTCCCAAATGAACTTATCCTAGAATGGAGGGATATTACTTTAGCACTTAGGGGTCAACTTGTTTCATACCTTAGAGCGAGAAAAATGGTATCCAAGGGGTGTGTCTATCATCTCATTTGAGCTAAAGATTCTAGTTTTGAGACCCCTAATCTTGAGTCAGTTCTAGTAGTATATAAATTTCTAGATGTGTTTCCCGAAGATCTTCCCAGAGTTTCTCCTGAAAGGGAAATTGACTTTGGAATAGACCTTCTTCCAGATACTTAGCCTAGATCTATTCCGCCATGCAGAATGGATCCATCTGAACTTAAAGAGTTAAAAAAGAAGTTGAAAGACTTCCTAGATAAAGGATTCATCAGACTCGGTGTCTCCCCATGGGGCGCACCAATTTTATTCGTGCGTAAGAAAGAGAGTTCTCTCAGAATATGTATTGACTATTATTAGTTGAACAAAGTCACTATCAAGAATAAGTATCCACTTTCGAGAATTGATGACTTGTTCAACTAACTTTAGGGTATTAGTTACTTCTCTAAGATAGACCTCAGATCAGGCTATCATCAGCTCAAAGTCACAAATTGTAAAATCTTAAAAATAACTTTCAGAACTCAGTATGGTCACTTTGAATTCCTAGTCATGTCATTTGGTCTTACTAATTCCCTAGAAGTTTTCATGGACTTGATGAATCGCGTGTTCAAGTAGTACTTGGACATGTTCTTTATAGTCTTCATAGATGAAATCCTTGTCTACTCTTGCAGTAAAAATGTTCACGCATAATATCTCAAAATAGTATTACAGACTCTTAGAGTCTATCAGTTTTTCATCAAATTCAGTAAGTTCAAATTTTGGCTATGGTTAATAGATTTTCTTGGTCATATTATTTCCAGTGATAGCATTAAAATTGATCTTAAAATGACTGAGGCAGTAAAAAACTGGCCCAGACCTATCTCTCATATCAGATATTAGAAGTTTCTTCAATTTAGCTAGCTATTACTGGTGATTTGTTGCCGAATTTTTGTCTATTGCATCCCCATGTCTAGATTGACTCAGAATAAAGTCAAATTGTTGTGAGAAGAGTTCTCAGAAGTTGAAGTCATGACTCACTGTAGCCCCAATTTTGAGTTTGCCCGACGGTCAGATGGATTTATTGTGTATTGTGATGCTTCTAGAGTTGGTTTGGGGATTATTTTGATGCAGAAGGGTAAGGTTGTGGCCTTTGCCTCTAAAGATCTTAAGCCCCATGAAAATAATTATCCCACCCATAATCTAGAGTTAACAGTTGTTGTGTTTACCTTAAAGATATGGAGAAACTATTTTTATGGGGTACATGTTGATATGTCCACATACCATAAAAGCTTGCAGTATGTATTTTCTTAGAAAGACTTGAATTTGTGTCAGAGGAGGTAATTATAATTATTGAAGGACTATGACATGAGCATTCTGTATCACCCAGGTAAAGCCAATGTAGTGGCTGATGCCCTTAGTAGGTTTTCCATAGGTAGTATTGCTCACGTTTAGGATGGTAAGAAGAAGTTAGTTCAGGAAGTTCATCAGTTTGCCAGACTAGGTGTCCGATCGGTTGATTTAGCTGAGGGTAGTGTTTGGGGGCAGAATAGTTTAGAATCATCTTTAGTTTTTGAGGTAAAAGAAAAGTAGTACAAAGATCCCAGTTTAATTGAGTTAAAAGAGTCATTCAGATACCAGAAGGTAGAGGTTTTCTCCCAGGGGGAGATGGTGTGTTGCGTTGTTAGGGTAGATTATGTGTATCATTGTGGATGGCATGATACAGTGGATTCTTGCAGAAGCTTATAGTGTGCATTACTCGATTCATCTAGGGGCACTAAGATGTACCGTAACTTGAGGGAAGTCTATTGGTGGAGTGAGATAAAGAGAGATATGCTAGAGTTTATGGCTAAGTACTCCTTGTGTCGGCAGGTTAATATTGAGCATCAGAAGCCTAGTGGGTCTATGCAGGAGTTCAGTATCCCCATATGGAAGTAAAAATGAGTGAACATGGATTTCGTGACGGGTTTGCCCTTTACTCGTTGTTAGCATGATTCAATTTAGGTCATTGTGGATAGGATGACCAAATCATCCTATTTCTTGCCAGTTCATAACTTTTATTCAGCTAAGAAATATGCCAGGATCTATATTATAGAGTTGGTTAGGTTACATGATGTGTCACAGTCTATTATTTTAGATAGAGGTACGCAGTTCTCCTCTTATTTTTGGAAAGCCTTCCAAAAGGGTCTTGGTACCCAAGTTCACCTCAGTACAACCTTTTACCCTTAGATAGATGGTCAAGTAGAAAGAACCATTCATACTTTAGAAGATTTGTTGAGAGCATGTGTTGTTGACTTTAAGGGCAGTTGGGATGACCACTTATATTTGATTTAGTTAGCGTATAATAACAACTATCATTCCAGTATTCAGATGACTCAATTTGAGGAACTTTATGGGAAAAGGTGTAGATCTTTCATTGGTTGGTTTGAAGTAGGTGAGGCCACATTAGTAGGGCCTGACTTGGTGTTTGATGCCTTAGATAAAGTGCAGTTAATTAGAGAGAGGCTTAAGACAGCTCAGAGCTGACAGAAATCATATACAAATATGAGAAGAAAAAATCTTGAGTTTGAGATTAGTTACTTTGTGTATTTGAAGATCTCTCCCATGAAAGGAGTAAAGAGATTTGGCAAGAAGGGGAAGCTTAGTCCCCTATATATTGGTCTTTATAGGATTCTCAGTCATTTTGGTAAGGTAGCTTATGAGCTTGAGTTGCCTGCAGACATAGCATCAGTGCACCCAATGTTTCACATCTCTTTGCTAAATAAGTACATAGGTGACCCAACAATTGTAGTCCCAAGAGAGAGTATGGATATTCAGAACAGTCTTTCTTATGAGGAATCCTAGTCAAAATTCTTGATCATCAGATTCGTAGACTAAGAAACAAAGAAGTTCCTTCGGTTAAAGTTCTTTGACGGAATCAGTCCGTTGAGGGAGCTACTTGGGAAGCGGAAGTAGACATGCGAACCAAGTATCCTTACCTCTTCTCCATAAACTCAGAATCATCCTAAGGTAATGGTCTTCCTTAAATTTATTCTATTACTTATTCAGTTATAGCTGCATAACATTCTCATATCATTTATGCATTCATAAAATAGTTCAATCATGTGTCATGTCTCCAGAATGCAATCATGCTTTAGTTATGCATGTCAGTGTAAGTACAGTTCCTCAGTTACTCTTAGTTCAGTAAGTCTTATTCGAGGATAAATGTTCCCAAGAGGGAGATATTGTAAGAACTTGTAAAATCCTAATCATTTCAGTCCTATATAGCATGCCAAAAAGGATCCCAGACTTAGAAAAATTCAGCTAAGTTTTAAGACTTAGAAGCAATTTTAGCCTTTGGAATTGGATGATCTTGTTTTTGGTCTTTCTGACCTTAGAATGTCAATTTTTAAATTGATTCAAGATTAGGGATGTCAGTAGGTCCTAATGGGTGAGTTTTGGAATTTTTGGATTTCGTTTGGGTCATGTTTGGATGGGTAAAATAGAAAGCCGTCGAGTTGGCTACTGCATTGCACCCATCGACGTAATGTATCGGTGATCAGATTGATCCCATAGACGAGGTACAACGCCAATTGTGTTGCTGAGCAGTTTTTGTATATTAAAAATTCGAGTTTCCAAGGGCATTTAGGTCCGTTTCCTCTCACCCAATTCAACTAAAACATGAGATTTAACTCTCAAAAGGGAAAATTTCATTCTTTATTCTCAAAATCCTCTTAAGAACAAGCCCTAGTTTTATCAAGTTTAAGATTAAGTCCCATGAATTCACCACAATCTTCACAAAATTAACAATCAAGATATGTTAGGTGTTCATCCTTGGGTTTCCTTCCATCCTTGGAGTTCAAGAACCCCTTTTAAAACTTGAATTATGATTTCCATGTTATGAATTGAATTATTATATGATTGTATTATTGTATGAGTTTCAAGTTAAGATCTTTTATGAGTTCCATGAAGTTATGTTGGCATCTGAATTGAATTATGAGTATTTATATCAAAACCCTTGAATTTCAAGATTACATATTAAAGTTATGATGCCCTATATGTTATTCTTCATGCATCACAATCATGCTCCTCAAGCATTTGATAGAATGTCCATGTCAAATGAATAGTGTAATCATGACATGTTAGCATGTGTTTTCAGTCATGTACAAGTCTATGGCCTCCAAGTGTTTGATAAATGCCTCAGTGAATAAATTGTGAACAATGGACAATTGCTATGTTTGCAAGATTTGTTATGTTTTATTATTGATGCTATCGAGTCCTAGGGGTATTTATTACCTAAAATCTAGTTGTTTACTTAGTTGCAGTAGATATAGCATAGTCCCAGTAAAGGTCAAGAACTGTAGTACTCAGTCGGTTAACAGAACTTAGTGAACTCAGTTCACTTCAGTCAGTCAACACAATCAGTGTCTGTTTGGTCAAGCCTAGTATAAACTAGTGATTAGTTTTGTGTCAATTCAGTTGGGAGTAGGATTTAGCACCGAGCGAACCCAGGGATAGGGGCATTCCTGTCAGCTGAGGGTTTGACCCTTAGTAGAAGTCCCTGCATTACAAAACTATGTAGCCAATGTAGGTAAGTCATTCTTCTGCCAGATTAGGGTTGACGCAATTATCTATATATTTCATGAGTCTTCCTGCCTAATTAGGGTTGACACAACATTGTTAGTATCCCTTGGAAAGGTGATAAAACCCTTTTAATTGAGGTCATAAGTTGGACCCCAACTCAATTTATAATTGAGGTATGTCGATTAGATGAACACTTCCACAGTTACAGTTTCAGTCTCAGTATTCAGTAAAGAACTCAGATAGTTCTACAAAACTATGTCTATTAGTTATCAGTTACTTAGCCATCACAAATTAGAACTTCATTATTAGTCTAAACTTACAGTTATCAGTATTCAGCAATTAGAACTCAATATTTCAGTTTTACTCTAATTCAGACAGACATGATATGCGCAACATTGCATATTCAACATATTCAGTAGTTACACTATTGCATGTACTCTCATCTAGCTACTTCATGATGTTTATTCAGTCAGTATCATCTCATGCATACAAACCCATGTATATTAGCCTACCTCACTTAGCATACCAGTACATTCCATATACTGATGCATACTCTTTCTTTGCGCTATGATGTCTTATATCATAAGTTTGGATACTCAGGATCCTGACCATACTTAGCAGCTTAGGCTATCATCAACAAATACCATGGTGAATCCTCATATTTCGAGGACAGAGTTTATTTATATTAGTATTTTAGTTAGCTCAGTAGTTATTTCAATCAGAGTTAGTTGGGAGTTTGTTCCATCAACTCCATATTTAGATAGTTAGAGTCTTTCAAACTAGCACAGTTAGATATTCAATTTTTCCGATATTATTATTAGTATATTCAGTTATTCTTTTAGTAGTTGGAGAACCTTATGGAATATTCAATTATGCTTCTGAATATATTTTCAGTATTATTATTTAGTGCTTACAACAGGTACTAGTCATAGGTTATCTTGTGATCCTTTGGGATCATAAGCACTGTGTGACATCTAGGGTGTAGATTTGGGGTGTTATAGGGTAGTTTTAAAAAGTTAAAGAATAAGTTGGCCTCTGCTCCTGTTTTGACCCTGCCCTAGGGTACTGAGGGTTTTGTTGTATATTGTGATAAATCCCATATGGGATTGGGTTATGTGTTAATTCAACATGGTAAGGTGGTGGCCTATGCTTCCAAATAACTTAAGGTTCATGAAAGGAATTATCTGACTCATGATTTAGAGTTGGCGGCTGTGGTTTTTGTATTAAATATTTGGTGCCATTATCTATATGGGGTGCAGGGACATATATTTTGATCATAAGAGCTTTAAGTATGTATTTACTCAGATGGAGTTGAATCTCAGACAAAGGTAGTAGCTTAAGTTGCTAAAGGACTATGATATGAGTCTTAACTATCATCCAAGTAAAGCTAATGTGGTTACTGATGCTCTTAGCAGGTTGTCTATGGGGATCTTATCTCACATGAATGAGAAGAAAAGAGGATTGGTGAAGTATATTTACCGGCAGGCTAATTTGGGAGTTCCTTTTTTGGACTCGAAGAATAAAGGGAGTGATTGCCCAAGAAGTGGTTAAATTATCTCTTGGTGCTGAGGCAAGGAGAAGCAACCTTTGGATCCCATTTTTGTGTTGACTAAGGATGATGTGGGACATTAAAAAGTTATGGCCTTTGAGACTGGTAGTGATGGTATCTTGAGGTATCAAGGTAGGTTATGTGTTCTTGATGTTTATGGGCTGCGAGAGATGATATTGATTGAGGCTCATGAGTCAAGGAACATAGTTCATACAAGTTCGACAAAGATGTATCATGACTTAAAGAAAATCTATTAGTGGAGCAATATAAAGAAGGATATGGCAAATTTTATGGCCAAGTGTATGGTCTGTCAATAGGTGAAAGTTGAACACTTGAGGCCTGGTGGGATATCTCAAGAAATAAAGTTGTCTATGTGGATGTGAGAGATAATCAATATGAATTTCGTTACCGGTCTTCCGCGGTCTTACAGTTAGTATGATTCGGTTTAGGATATTATGGATAGAATAACTAAGTCTGCTCATTTCTTGCCTATGAGGAATATACTCTAGAGAGGATTATGTTAAGTTATTCATTGAAGTAATAGTTAGATTGCATAGAGTGCTAATGTCCATAATTTTAGATTGAAATACACAATTTTCTTCTCACTTTTGGCATTCATTTTAGAGAGGTTTGTGGACTAAGGTGAACCATAGCACTGTTTTCCACCCTCAAACGGATGGACAAGCAGAACAAACTACTCATACTTTAGAGGACATGCTAAGGGCTTGTGTGATTGGCTTTAAGGGAAGTTGGGTTGAACACTTACCTCTTATTGAGTTTGCGTATAATTATAGTTATTGATGAGTTGTGATTTTACCACTCATATCTACCAAACATTTGTGTACACTACCATGATTTGTATAAGAAAAATAAGACATCATCAAGATTTAAATGCACTAATTGCCATATTTTGCAGGTATCTAGTTGAAGAGATCAAAATATATGGAATAGAGCTTAAAATGATGAAAAGGGAGCAAAGAAGAGTGCAGCTAAAAACCTGAACCACATTAGCCTCAGTTACTGCAACTGCAGTCCTCAACTCGGGGTCAGTCAAAATGGTTAGCACAATGTGGTCGTGGAGAACAACCATTATCATGTAGCCACGGTCGTAGCCAAACCTGTGCGATCGCAGTTCAGCGGGAGTATTCCCAGGGGCAGATTTGTAAAAGCACATAGATGAATCCTAAACCATATATAAGAAAAAACCCTTTCTTCTTTGGGCATTGCTTACCTTATAGATATTTTTGAATTGTAAGGAAAAAAACCCTAATTGGGCAACTGTATAACTTATTATGGAGGCTTAATTTATTAGTATTTTTTGAAGAATGAATGCTTTGAATAATCCTTATGGTATATCTGTCTTTACTTTCTTCATGAGTAGCTAAGTAATTTAGTCTTGAAATTATGTCGAACTAAAGTATATTTGTGTGTGGGTTTTGTTATGTTTGCATGATTCTTAGTTGTTGAGTATGGATAACACCATTGGTTGAGTTTATGAGTTGGAATATATGGGTGAAATCCCCAAATCTCCAAATGGGTTTGATGGGTGAAAATCCCAAACTCTAAAAACCCTTCATCATCCTTGAAAGAGGGATGAAGGTGAACTTGAGGTAACTCATAATATCCTTGAAAGAGGGTTCTAGGGGGAAAATGTAATGGTGAAAGATTGAGCCTATGGTTTACTATCTTTTGCAATCTTAGAAATAAGTATGACTGGTGTGTAAGAAATGGTAAGAGAACCATCCTAGAAATAGGGATGCTTGATTGAGGTTTTGGGTGATTATAACTTGTACACTTGTTTGGTGCTCGAACGAGCCAATGGGTGAAATCGTTGTGGTTTTATTGAAAGATTGACCATAATGACTATAGGCCTAGCCTATCCTTTACTTAACAACTAAGTGTTATGTCAAACCATTAACAACCAACATGCTTTACTTTTAGGTAGACATAATCCCAAGACCTCCTCAAAATCTTGATTTCAAATCAATAGTATTGCTTTGGTATATTGTTGTAAAAAATTATTTCAAACCAATTGTTTATTATCATTCCTGGTAAATATTTAGTAACTAGAACACCCATAGGACTTGAAGTCTATATTTTTCTACTTGAGGATTCGACCCCAACTCTAGTTGGGTTATTAACAACGACCGCCCTACCCCTAAGCATGGAAGTGAGTTGAGCGTTATCAAAATGGTGTCATTGCTGGGGAGTGAAATATAAATTTCACTTGTGTGGTGTGATTTTTACTTGGGAATACCCGGGGTGGAATAATTTACTTTATTTGTTGTTTTTAAATTTTTATTTAGGTGATCGAAGTTTTAACGTAGCAATGAGCGTAAACGAAATAATGAGTGATAGCGCAAACAACATGGGCCCTTTTTATGCCCCTCTAGATAATGAGGGCCCAGTAAATGAAGAGGGGAAACAAGTACAATCCGTATCCTACCAACTAATGGGAACTGAGCCTTCCATGTGTTTAGCATCATGCTTCACATGTTGAAAATGAAGGGATTGTATGGGGGGCAAGCCTTTGAGGACCAAAATGTCTATTTGAAGAATTTCATGGAAGTGTGTGCGTCGTTCAATATAGAACACATTACTCAATAATCCATTCGGCTTCGCCTTTTCCCATTCTCATTAACGGGCGAGGTGCTTTCATGGCTCTGCTCACTTCCACCTGAATCAATTATATTTTAGGATGAGCTCACTAAGGTGTTTCTTGATAGATATTTTCTTCCATTAAAAATGCTTCAAAAGTGGGACAAGATTGGGAATTTTTGGCAAATTAATGGAGAGCCAATGTTAGAAGCTTGCGAGAGGTTTAATGGTGTGCTTGCTCAATTCCCAAATCATGAAGTCCCAGATAAAATGCTTCTCAAAATCTTCTACTGTGCCCTTAATCCATTAAACAAAACGGTGGTAGATAATGGGGCGAGTGGTTCCCTAGTGAAGTTGCACCACCACGCGGCCTTTCTATTGATTGGAGAAGTGTCAAAGCAATATCGGGTTGGCATACCAGATAAAATGAAGCACCCAAGATTCCTTCTACTACTTCCATGGTTGATAATGAACAAAGAAAGCGGAATGAAGAAAAGGAGGAGAACATGGCAAAAATGATGACCCAATTTAAACTCTTAATAAAGCATTTTATGGGTGCACCCGTAAAAGCTGTCAACACCGTAGCATCAAAATCTTATGAAGATGATGAAGAGATAAAGAATTTGGATGAGGAAATACATTATTTGTCTAACTACTCAGGGGGTTCCCGCCCTGCCCATCAAAGCAAGGTGGGAATCAAGGTTGGATGGACCACGAGAGGGATAGAGATTGGAGAGATCAGGAATGCGATTATGACCGTTATGTTCCCCCTCATGATCGAGCTAAGGCCAAGGAGTCAAGTGCAATTGACCCTGAAAAATTCAAGATCGAGGATGTGTTAGCAAGAATATTGAATAGAGTGTAAGGTACAGAAAAAATGGTCAAGGTGACTTTTCTCAACTCTTCCAAATCGTTGTGTCTCACTCTGCCTCTATTATGCAATTAGGGACCCAAGTCGGGCAAATGTTCATATAAATAAATTCTAGGCCTAGAGGTAAACTTTCGAGTGACATAATTGCTAACCCAAAGAATGAAGCACAAGTTCTAGCAATTGTCACACAGAGTGGGAAGGTACTGGATGAGCCCTTTATAGGAGACTTGAGTGAGAATTTTCTCAAAGATAAAATCAAAGGAGGTGATGACTCAAAGGAAAGAAGCAAATGATGAGAAAAAGATCAAAGAAAGTGATGAAGAAATGGTTGAAATTAGGAAGCCCCAAGGTGATGCAACACCGACAATCTAAGATCCTCCCCCATTCCCTTAACGATTGCATAAAAAAGAGGAAAGTGACAAATTAAAGTTCATGGAAAAACTTAGCAACCTATCAATAAATATCCCGTTTCTTGAGGCAATCCAAGAGATCCCCGAGATACACTAAGTTGATGAAAAAGTTGATGTCTAAAAAGAATCTTATTGAAGATGCGACCATCAAGGTGACTTATGGGTTTAGCGTTATCATGAATAGTAAGGTTGTGGAAAATAAAGATGATCCCAAAGCATTCACTATCCCTTGCACAATCGGGACACATAAGTTTGCAAAAGATCCATGTGACCTTGGTGCAAGCATCAACTTAATGCCTATTGTCATCTACAAGAAGCTTGGATTAGATTCCCCTACACCGACCTCTATGAGACTTCTTATGGCGACCGATCCATCAAAAAGCCGGTAGGAATTTTGTTTGGCGTCCTTGTTAAAGTGAACAAGTTATACTCCTGATAGATTTATGGTATTGAATTGTGAAATGGAAAAAGAGGTACCTATTATTGTTGGTTGTCCTTTCTTGGCTACTGGAAGAGCTATTATCGATCTAAAGATGGGGGAGATGAAATTTAGGGTGCAAGAGGATAAAGTCTCTTTCAAAATTTGCAAGTCAAAAAAACAAACCACGAAACTTCAAGTAGTATCTGTGGCCGATGTTGAAAATAAGATGGTGAATGAGGAGGGGTTTGAAGGTACACCTTGAGAATGAAGAAAGAAAGATGTTATGCCACGATGATAACTAAGGCGCTAGGTGGAAGGCAACCCACAAATGCCACAAGAGTGGCTCGTATCCTTTTTATTATATTTTTGTAAGAAAGATGTTATATTTTGCATATGAATAACCCATGTATTTATGGCACAATGGAGTGCATTAGATGAGCTTACAAAGGGGAAAGTGTGCAATTATTCATTAAAAATAGAACAAGGAAAAATTTATGAAAATTGAGTAAACAACTGAACAGAGGAAAACAAGAGTGCAAAACTGCTCTCAATTACCACTATCGTGGTCTCCAAGCGCGATCGTGGTGATGAAGGTGTCTGTGATAGCGTCCACCTGACCGCAATCCCGACCACTTCAGCCATTTAGACCCTTATTTTCCCTCATTTCCCTTCACACTCCCTTTAAAGATTGCACTCTCTAATTTGGGCTAATTGCTGGCCAAGTTTGTGAGTTCTTAAACAACATTCTTGCACCTCTCTTGCATCACAACTCCAGTAAGTGTCATGAATCCATGCTTTTATCTTTAAAAATAGACCATAGAATGTATGATTAAGAGAGAGCCTAAAGTTTTAATTGTTATGACTTTCATGTTATCATACTTGGTGTGGTGTAATGTTAGTTGCTTAGATATGGTGTGCACATAAGTGGACATCTTGATTACACAATAATGTGTGATAGCTTTAGACAAACAAGATGTGCACACCAAGTGTTTGATAATTTGCCTAAATGAACTTTCAATAAGGGTAATTACATTTTAAAGGGTGATTCAAACACTTATTAACATTGCTTAATTGCTTTTCCTATACATCCATACTGTAGAGCATGATCGTAACCCAAGAACTTGGAAGAAATCTGAACATGAGAAGGTGGCATGAAACCAGCCTCAGTTATCGAGACCGCGGTCAGCTGACCGCGATTACGGCAACAAAATCACAGTATTCGAGGCTAGTTTCCTGCCATGCAAAAAATCCTTCACTTCCAATTTTTATCCACCAAGCACCCATTCCTATGAGAATTAATTAACAAGATGGTATAGTTTGCATGTTAAAATGTCATTGATTGATATAACGTATGCCTGGTGCTTTTAGAAAACCTCATGGACAAGTATGATCACATTTGATTCATGGCACCCGAGTGACACACTCACTACTACAGTGATCTGTCGAGGACAAAGATGCTCTCGAAATTAGAAATTTCCTTGGATATTGTTCCGGACAATGTAACGCCCCAAAAATGGGTCCCGAAGCATCACACGGTGCTTGAGGCTACGAGTAGATCCAAGCTAACCCTTTGAGCCATTTTCATTTAGTTCAACACGAATCAATGGTGTTTCCATAAATAACCCTCAAATATCAACAGAGCAATCATCATCAAAGAATAAAAGAATTTCAGAAAGATAACAAAATACGACTTATTAGTCAACTCCCAACATCTCAACTAGTCTGACAAGCCTCTAAGAAAATCAATAAAACTAGTGAGCCATTCAGACATGCCCCAACAGACTCATACTCAGTTATCAAATGTAAACAATTCCGTGAAAACAACATCAGACATCACGTCCTCGGAACATGAGGACTCACCACGATAGAGGATGTAGAACAACATGCCTGAAGAATCACTGTCAAACCTTGAACTGAGCACTTGAACCTACATTCCAAGAAAATACAACCCACATCCGAAGATATGGGTCAGTACCATGGAAAGGAACAGAGTATATTGGGGTGTATGCAGTTTTATAAACATCATCATCACAAATATTTATAAGAAATATGCAGGATGTATGAAAGAATCATATAGCCCGAAGAAAATCATCATAATTATGAGAGGATGAAATAAGTACAATAACACATGTGAGTCATCATATAATTTGTCAATCACTTTCAGTTCATCAAGAATATCAATTCTCATAATGTAAATATCATTTTAATCTTTCTAAAGAGTAACTTTCACAATTCCACTTTCAAATCACTTCACCATTCGCCATAGACACAAGGAAACACACACACACTGGGAGATCCTATAACCGACATAAACCATGTGAGCTACATGGAGTCCAATGTACAACCCACGTTGGGGAGAGTCGTCCTATCCTTGTCATCGGAGTAGGACTATCAATGTCAAATCCACACAAACTAGTAATCACTATATAAATTAGCCTCAGGCTCACTCCTATGGGGGCACGTAGTTCTAGAAAAGTAAGGTCGCTTTATACCTCCCACTCGGTGCTAAAGATTTCTCCCAGACTTAGATTAGATCATTTCAAAGACAATCCATAAAAAAATAATTTCAGTAATATATAAATATACATCGGGAGCCATCATGCTTCCCATCTATCAAAATCAACCACGTTGTGGATTTTTTCACACTTGAGTTCAAAATAACTCCATTAAGACCAAAAGGTCAAATCATTCAAAATATCTCAAATATTCAACATCAACGTGCTTATAACACACACTTTCTAAAAAAAACACAATTTTTAATGGGGATTCATGACCCAAATATCAAAATCATGATAAATATCGTTCAAGATTCATGCTTTATATCTCCACACATGTAAATTCATCTTTCAAAATTATAAACAACAAGATTTCATAATCATCATCATAAGATATGGGTTCATGCTTCAAATTCATAAAAATCATGCCTTTATAAAGAAAATTACTTTTTGGCACAAGAATGAAAGAGAGTTCTTGTTGAAAACCCCCACATACCTTGAATGATGAAATTTAGATCGATACTCATTTTTGAGATGTTAATCGTGCCTTTGAATGATGGTTCTTGGAGTTCTTGAACTAGAAACTTGGAATCTTGAATAAATTTGCAGAATTAATGGTGAACTTTGAAGGTTCTTGAAGTTCTTGAACTAGGAATTTGGAATCTTGAATAAATTTGCAGCATTAATGGTGAACTTTGGAGGTTCTTGAAATTGGATATAGGAGCTTAGGGTTTTCTTTTTGAGGGAATTTTATGTAATATAACATATAATGCTTCTAATAGGCTTTAATATAGGGTTTGGATGGATTTTGGGTGAGGGGGAATGACCAAAACGCCCCTAAAAATCAAATAATTCTCGAATTTGTCCTTTGGTGGACTGTTTTGATAGTCTGAAGTAGATCAACCATAACATTTTACTCCGATATCCAAATTGGATGAAACCAATTTCATTAGAAAGAGGACTCTCATATGTTTCCATTGATATATATCATCTCACCCAGATAATTGTGTACGAGGAGTTATGATCATTTGAAGTTGACCCAAAAATTTACTTTTGATAGGCTGAAGTAGATCGAGCATAACGTTTTGCTCCGATAGACAAATTGGATGAAACCAATTTCATTGGAAAGAGGACTCGCAGAGATTTATGTTGATATATAGTAGATCACCCAGATCATTATATACAAGGAGTTATGATCATTTAAATTTGGATAAAAAATACGCCAGGCCTCAGTACTTTTTCCTGCACGTTTTACTGTTCACTACTATTCACGGTTCGATCGGAATGTTCATAACTCGTCGCTCGGGTGTCCGTTTTGGATGATCCATATATCCTTGGAAAGCTTATTCAATACGCTACATAATGGTGGGTCATAATATAAGTCATTCTACGCGAAAAATTTATAATTCATTCTAGAAGATAGAACCCAACACGTTTACGCACAAAATTTCAACAAAAAATTTCTCGAGGTATTACATCATCCCCCCTTGGAAATATTTATTCTCGAATGATGCTAGACATGCCAAGATTAGATAGGGAATAGAGCATAGAGCTGAAACCATTCGTTAGACTCATCACCACATCGTTTCTCACTCCGAATGCAACATAGAATGCATAAATTCAAGAAACTACAGCTGAACACATAATAAATGACAGCTGAACTGCTGCAACTTTTATCAAAAGTGCATGATTTAGGAATGAACAGTACCTAAAGCTTGATTGGAGTTCACAGAAAATATGTGCGGGTACTTGGATTGTATATCCGCCTCAGCTTCCCAAGTTGCACCCTCAACAGATTGGTTTCTCCATAATACCTTGACCAAGGGTACTTCTTTGTTCCTTAGTCTTCAGACACTGAAATCAAGAATCTCAACAGGAATCTCATCATAAGAAAGATTTTCTTGAATGTCAGCACTCACAGAGGAATCCACTACCATAGCATCACTAATATGCTTTCTAAGCATGGAATATTGGATGAACAGAGGACAACTCGGAAGGCAACTCGACCTCATAAACTACCTTACCAACACGACTAATTTGTAAGGACCAATATAACGAGGACTAAGCTTCCCCTTATTTCCGAATCTCTTCACCCCCCTCATGGGTGAAATTTTCAGATACACTAGGTCACTAACTTCAAACTTAAGGTCTCTCCTTCTAACATCCGTATATGACTTCTGACGACTCTGCGCAGTTTTTAACCTTTCCCTAATTAACTTAACTTTTTCCATAGACTCGAATACCGAATTAGGACCACTCACAGCCTCTTCACCCACCTCAAACCAACCTATGGGTGATCTATACTTCCTCCCATACAAGGCTTCAAATGGATCCATGCCAATACTAGAGTGAAAGCTGTTATTATAAGCAAATTCTATCAATGGTAAGTGATCATCCCAACTTCCCTTAAAGTCAAGTGCACAAGCTCTCAACATATCCTCTAAGGTTTGGATGGTCCACTCAGCCTGACCATCGGTCTGTGGATGAAAAGCAGAACTCAAAAGTACTTGGGTACCAAGACCCTTCTGAAAAGCTTTCCAAAATTGCGAAGTGAACTGAGTACCCCTATCCGAAATGATAGACAAGGGAACTCCATGAAGTCTAACTATCTCTCGGATATACAATATAGCATAATCCTCAGCAGTATATGAAGTATGAACAGGCAAGAAATAAGAAGACTTAGTAAACCTATCAACCACAACCCAAATGGAATCATGATGACGTCGGGAAGGAGGGAAACCAATCACGAAGTCCATATTTATCTCTTCCCACTTCCAGGTGGGAATACTAAACTCTTGCGTCATACGACCAGGTCTTTGGTGTTCAACCTTAACCTGTTGGTATGTCGCACACTTAGCTACAAACGCTGCTATATCTTTCTTCATGCCACTCCACCAATAGATTTCCCACAAGTCTCGGTACATCTTGGTGTCACCAGGATGAATAGAATATTGCACCCTATGCACTTTAGCCATAATCCTCTATCTCAGATCATCAACATTTGGGACACACAATCTACCCTGCAATCTCAACATACTATCTCTTCCTTGGGAGAAAACCTCTACTTTTTGGTCCTTGACTGACTCCTTCAGTCTGACCAAAATAGCATCTAAGTATTACTTTTCGTTCACTTCCGAAACCAAGGAGGATTTGAAACTACTCTGAACCCCTATACTACCTTCAGCAGAGTCAAACAACTTAACCCTTAATCTAGCCAAACGATGTACATCACGATCAAACTCTTTATTACCTTCTACCACATTCGAACACTACCCATGGACACTCTACTTAGGGCATCTGCCACAATATTGGCCTTGCCTGGATGGTACAACACACTCATATCATAGTCCTTTAACAATTCCAACCATCGTCTCTGCCTAAGATTTAATTCTCTCTGGGTAAACATGTACTGCAGACTTTTATGATCAGTGAAAACATCAACATGGACACCATACAAATAGTGTCTCCAGATTTTCAAAGTAAACACAACAGCAGCTAACCCAAAGTCATGGGTGTGGTAATTTTTCTCATGGGGTTTCAAATGTCTAGAAGCATAAGCTATCACCTTACCCTTCTGCATCAATACGCAACCTAACCCAACTCTCAAAGCATCATCGTACACCACAAAACTATCAACACCATCAGGCAAAGTCAAAACAGGGATAAAGTGAGTCAAGTCTTCAACTCCTGAAAACTCTTCTCACAAGATTCAGACCACAAAAACTTCACTTTTTTTTGGGTCAACCGAGTCAGATGAGATTCTATAGAGGAGAAACCCTCAACAAAACAACGGTAATATCCATCTAAACCCAAGAAACTTTCGATATCAGTCGGAGAAATAGGTCTAGGCCAATTTTTAATAGCTTTGGTCTTTTGGGGATCAACTCTAATACCCTCAGAAAAAATGATATAACCCAGAAAAGCAACTGACCTTAGCTAAAACTCACACTTACTGAACTTGGCAAAAAACTTGTGATATCTAAGGGTTTGTAAGACAGTTCGGAGATGATCAAAATGTTCATCCTCACTATGGGAGTACACCTGTATATCATCGATGAACACTATGACAAACATATCCAGATATGGTCTGAACACCCGATTCATGAGGTCCATGAAAGCTGCTGGGGCATTAGTTAACCCGAAAGACATAACAAGAAACTCAAAATGGCCATAACAAGTTCGGAAAACAGTTTTTGGGATGTCACACTCCCTCACTTTGAGTTGATGATAGCCAGAATGAAGGTCCATCTCTAAGAAATAACTTGCACCTTGCAATTGGTCAAACAAATCATCTATTCTCGGAAGAGGGTACTTATTTTTTACGGTGACTTTATTCAGTTGGTGGTAATCAATGCACATACGCAAAGAGCCATCGTTCTTTCTCACAAACAACACAGGATCACCCCAAGGAGAAATATTGGGCCTTATGAAACCCTTATCTAGTAGATCTTTAAGTTACTCTTTCAACTCCTTAAGTTCTGCAGGGGCCATACAACAAGGAGAAATAGAAATAAGCTGAGTATCGGGAAAAATATCAATCCTGAACTCTATCTCTCTATCAGGAGGTATCCCTGGGAGATCATCCAGAAAGACATCAGAAAACTCATTGACGACATTAACAGACTGGAGAGTTGGAGTCTCTGACTTAGTGTCTTTGACTCTAACCAAATGGTAAATACAACCCTTGGAAATAAGCTTTCTAGCGGAGGCATATTTCTGAAAGAGGAGAACACAAATAAATAGCAGAGAGAGACACTTTAAGCACGATAGACTTCTGAATTTAAGAATAACATTTTTTCCTAAAACGTCTTGTAGCCTCTTGCTAATAGATGTGGTGCGCTGTACACCGATGATCAAGACTCTACTTAACATAGTTTGTCAGACTCCCTAGGACACCTTAAAACCTTAGACTTTGATACCAAGTTTGTAACGCCCCGAAAATAGGTCCTGGAGTATCACATGGTGCTTGAGGCTACGAGTAGCCCCAAGCTAACCCTTTGAGCCATTTTTATTCAGTTCAACACGAATCAATGGGGTTTCCATAAATAACCCTTAAATATCAATAGAGTAATCATCATCCAAGAATAAAAGAATTTCAGAAAGATAACAAAATATGACTTATTAGTCAACTCCCAACATCTCTACTAGTCTGACAAGCCTCTAAGAAAATGAATAAAACCAGCGAGCCATTGAGACATGCCCCAACTGACTCATACTCAGTTATCAAATGTAACTAATTTCATGAAAACAACATCAGACATCACGTCCTCGGATCATGAGGGCTCACCACGATAGAGGATGTAGAACAGTGTGCCCAAAGAATCACTGTCGAACCTGGAACTGAGCACCTAAACCTATATTCCGAGAAAATGTAGCCCACATCCAAAGATATGGGTCAGTACTATGGAAAAGAATCGAGTATATCGGGGTGCATGTAGTTTTATAAACATCACCATCATAAATATTTATAAGAAATATGCAGGCTGTATGAAAGACTCACACAGCCCGAAGAAAATTATCATAATCATGAGAGGATGAAATAAGTACAATAACACATGTGAGTCATCATATAATTTGTCAATCACTTTCAGTTCATCAAGAATATCAATTCTCATAATTTAAGTATCATTTTAATCTTTCTAAAGAGTAACTTTCACAATTTCACTTTCAAATCACTTCACCATTCACCATAGATACAAGAAAACACACACACACTGGGAGATCCTATAACCGACATAAACCATGTGAGTTACATGGAGTCCAATGTACAACCCACGTTGGGGAGAGCATTCCTATCCTTGCCATCGGAGTAGGACTATCAATGTCAAATCCATACAAACTAGTGATCACTATATAAATTAGCCTCAGGCTCACTCCTATGGGGGTACGTAATTCTAGGAAAGTAAGGTTGCTTTATACCTCCCACTTGGTGCTAAAGATTTCTCCCAGACTTAGCTCAGATAATTTTAAAGACAATCCACAAAAAAATAATTTCAGTAATATATAAATATACATCGGGAGCCATCATGCTTCCCATCTATCAAAATCAACCACGTTGTGGATTTTTTCACACTCGAGTTCAAAATAACTCCATTAAGACCAAAAGGTAAAATCATTCAAAATATCTCAAATATTCAACATCAACGTGCTTATAACACACACTTTCTCAAAAAAACATAATTTCCAATGGGGATTCACGACCCAAATATTAAAATCATGATAAATATCGTTCAAGATTCATACTTTATATCTCCACACATGTAAATTCATCTTTCAAAATTATAAACAACAAGATTTCATAATCATCATCATAAGATATGGGTTCATGCTTCAAATTCATAAAAATCAAATAAAAATCATGCCTTTGTAAAGAAAATTACTTTTGGGCACAAGAACGAAAGAGAGTTCTTGTTGAAAACCCCCACATACCTTGAATGATGAAATTTAGATCGATACTCATTTTTGAGATGTTAATCGTGCCTTAGAATAATAGTTCTTGGAGTTCTTGAACTAGGAACTTGGAATCTTGAATAAATTTGCAGAATTAATGGTGAACTTTGGAGGTTCTTAAAGTTAGATGTAGGAGCTTAGGGTTTTCTTTTTGAGGGAATTTTATGAAATATAACATATAATGCTTCTAATAGGCTTTAATATAGGGTTTGGATGGATTTTGACTGAGTATGAATGACCAAAACGCCCCTAAAAATCAAATAATTCTCGAATCTGTCCTTTGGTGGACTATTTATATAGTGTGAAGTAGATCAACCATAATGTTTTACTTCGATATCCAAATTGGATAAAACTAATTTCATTAGAAAGAGGACTCTCATATCTTTTCGTTAATATAAAGTATCTCACCCTGATCATTGTGTACGAGGAGTTATGATCATTTGAAGTTGACCTAAAAATTCACTTTTGTTAGGCTGAAGTAGATCGACCATAACTTTTTTCTCCGATAGACAAATTGGATGAAACTAATTTCATTGGAAAGAGGACCCGTAGAGCTTTCCATTGATATATAGTAGATCATCCAGATCATTATTTATAAGGAGTTATGATCATTTAAAGTTGTAGCAAAAATACGCCAGGCCTCAATACTTTTTCCTGCATGTTTTACTGTTCACTACTATTCACAGTTCGATCGAAATGTTCATAACTCGTTGATAGGGTGTCCGTTTTGGATGATTCACATATAATTGGAAATATTATTTGATACTCTACGCAATGGTGGGTTATAATCTAAGACATTCCACATGAAAAATTTATAATTCATTCTAGAAGATAGAACCCAACACGTTTATGCATAAAATTTCAATGAAAAAATTCATGGGGTATTACAGACAAACTATCGAATTTCATGAAAAACATAAAGCCGTAAGATGGCAATGTTTTACCCCTAATATTTTCATTGTAAATGAATAATGGGTCTGGAAATTTTATGCCAATATCAATGAAGTATTTTTTTGGACCCATTTAATGTGACTGTCAAGATCTGGGGCAGACCGATTAAAGTTGGGGCTAAGAAAATCAATGATGTTTATGGGCTAAAATATGCAGACATGGGTGAATTCAAAGAAAATAGGTGTAAAATGGGGAGTTGGTTGGCGCAACGGCTATGCCTCAAAAATAAAATCTCTTGGACCAAGACTAAAAGCATCATCTCCATGAACTACTTCACTTTTGAGGCTCAGATATGGTTGCACATCATTTATAGCTGAGTTTCTCCTTGAACCCATATGCAAGCAGTCCCCGAATTACGTGCTCAGATGGTTGCTTGTATTCTAGACCGCATCTCATTGGATGTTGGTCAGCTCGTGGTTAATGAATTAGATTATTTCAAGAACCATGGTGGTACACATCTCTTCTTCCCCTCTTTGATTACTTAGCTTTGTAGGAAAATGGGGGTTGAAGAGTAGTGATTCATGGGTGTGCCCTAGTGCCCCCATTTACCCCTTGAGGATTTAAGGAGAGGGCACACACGACAAAAGCAAGAAAAGAAAGATAGACTTGGAAAAGACATCATGCAGTGAGCCCGAGTCTCATAGGCTAATTACCACAGGTCCTCTTGAGGAGATTGGAGTAAATATTACAACCATCAAAGAGTTTATGTCTGGTTTTCTCTAAGGATCAAGAGATACCTCCACCACTTATCATTCTTATGTGTCACTTACTAAATATGAGAAGTACAGGGAGGACCAAAAGAAGCAAGATGATACTATCGATAAGCTTGAGAAGGCCTACTCTTTAGTGGCTGAGTCATACCGGGTCCTCTAGATTGAACGTGAAAAAATAGTTACAAGGGAGAAGAAGAGGGATGAGTTCTTTATAAGGATATAAAAGGGCATGAAGGGCCTATGAAAGGTTCTAAAACCACAAGATAGACTTTCTTCTTCTTGGGTAGAGAGTGACGATGAGGCCCCGACCGAGTGGTCCGATCTTGAGGAGGATGGTGATGATGCAGAATCCAACAGTGATAGCATCCCTTAATGAGGTTCCAGGGATCACCCTTATTTTTTTTCCTTGATTATTTGTATGTTAGGGACACTGCTACTTTTACAGTTGTGGGTGTCTTCTTATTCATTTAATTTGGGTCTGTATTATTGATGTTTCTGCATATTTTTCTTCTTTTTTAGGATGATTCTCATTTTTTTTTGGATTATAATATTTAGACACTCTGATAATGTCCATATTTGCATTGATTATATACATTGTTCTTAGTTTGTTACTTTAGTTTAGTTCTAACCGACGAGCTTTTCCCTGTGATAGATTGAGTGATGACATTCTTAAGGGGAAAACATCATTATTGGGTTTCTAACTTTAGGTGTAGGGGAATTCTGAGTACCCGTGGCACCAAGGCCATAAAATGCAAGGAAAGTCTGAGTACCGATAGCATTGATTATTTGGGATCGCAGTCATATTCATTGGTGAAGTTTGAGTAACCATATGGGTGGTACGCCCATGTTATAGTTTGCAATATGAGACTATCTCTTGGGTTGTTACCATGATTAATAAATTATGCATGGTGTGGATACAAAAGAAAACAACCCCCTCTATCCAAAAGTTTTGAAAAATTCAAAGGCATGGACGTGAGCAACTTTGTGAAGAGAGTTTCCCTCTTTCTATGATTCCAGAAAGTGACTTCAAAAAAATAGTGAATACTCCATCTTTGTCTTGAGCGGGTCGAGCAATTGAATCCCCTTGACAACATTCACATGCCATGTGTGTTGAGCTTAATTTTATTCATCTCATATGTACTTATACCATCTAGAACTTGCCTCATTAGTCTTTTATAGCTAAATTTTGATTGTACTTCGTTAGTAAAATAATCATAAGCCACCTTGTGATTTTTGAATCCCACTCTATCCTAAAAAGCCTACCCAATCATTAATATTATCCCTAGTCACCCTCTTTGAACCTTTGGACCTTTCTTTGGCAAACTCATTACAAGCCGTGACCCTTCTATTCATCCTCTCTTGAACCCTATTCTCCTTGAACTTAAGAATACAAATTGAGGATAAAAGCCTAAGTTGGGGGTGGTAGATAGAGAAATAAGTGTAGTTATGCCACGAAGTCGTAAGAAATTATCTACAAGTCTACGCTAATAAAGTAAGATGGTTAGAAGAAGGAAAAGATCCCATAAAGGAAATAAAGGTATTATCTATGCACAAAAAAAGAGGAAGAAGAGAAAAAAAAGAGAGTGGGAAAACCAAGAAAAGGCTAAAATAGGCAAAATAGTAAAAAAAAGAAGAAGTGGCCTAATAGCAAAAACTTAAGAAAGCATGATGTAGAAGTTCAAGAAGGTTTTAACCTTATTGTTCTAAGTTGATATCCTACCCTATCCTAAGCCTACATTACAAGCTCAAAAAGCCTTTTATGATTCCTAACCAAATATAGTCATTGTAGTGGTGATTGAAAATAGGGAAAAGCCTATGTCATGGTACTTGTTAACATGGAGAATTTCATGAGAGAGTAATTGTTTGCACTTAAATTTCCTTGTTGCATGATTGGTAACTAGGTGTATAAATTTTCCATTTCTTATAAGGAGGCATGTGAATTAGTTGAGGTCAGCGATTTTGTCATCTTTCACACAATAAGATAAATGGAATTATAACATGATTGTAGTCATCATGTGAGTCATTTCTAGAGTGATAGTAGTTGTTACATGGTTGATTCTAGAAGTCTATTGCATATTTCTCTATTCCATTTTATGATGAGATAAGTTATTAAAAACATATTTACCTATGTGTGAAGAGCTTTTGGTGATAGCATTCAAGTTTAAGTCATCATGATCATTGGGAGATAGAATGAGGGCATACATATAAAATTGTCTCATAAAAAGGGGTGGTGTTACTTAGGGACAAGCAAAGTTTAAAGTTAGGGGTGTTGATAAGTAGTGATTTTACCACTCATTTCTACCAAACATTTTGTGCACACTATCATACTTTGTCTAAGAAAAATGAGACATCATCATGATTTAAATGCACTAATACCCACATTTTGTCGGTATATAGTTGAAGAGATCAAAAGATGTGGAATGGTTCTTAAATAATAAAAAGGGAGCAAATAAGAGTGCAACTGAAGACCTAAACCATATTAGCCTCAGTTACTACGATCTTAGTCCTTAGTTCATGGTCACGATCAGCTAAAACGGTCAGCACAATGAGGTCACGAAGCATAACAGCGATCGCGTAGCCGTGGTCACGGTCAAACCTGCACAATCGTAGTTCAGCGAGAATATTCTCAGGGGCAGATCTATAAAAACACATAGACGAATCCTAAACCATATATAAGCAAAAACCCTTTTTTCTTTGGGTATTGCTTACCTCATAGATATTTTGAATTGCAAGAAAAAAAAACCCTAATTGGGCAAGTGTGTAACTAATTATGGAGGCTTAATTTCTTAGTATTTTGTGAAGAAGGAATGCTTTGGATAATCCTTATGGTATATCTTTCTTTACTTTCTTCATGAGTAGCTAAGTAATTTAGTCTTGAAATTATGTTGAACTAAAGTGTATTTGTGTGTGGGTGTTGTTATGTTTACATGATTCTTAGTTGTTGAGTATGGATTCCACCATTCCTTGAGTTTATGAGATGGAATATATGAGTGAAAGCCCCAAATATCCAAATAGGTTAGATGGGTGGAAACCCCAAACTCTAAAACCCCTTCATCTTTCTTGAAAGAGGGATGAATGTGAACTTTAGGTAACCCATAACATCCTTGAAAGAGGGTTATAGGGGGACAAGGTAATGGTGGACAATTAAGCCTATGGTTTACTATCTTTTGTAATATAAGAAATAAGTGTGATTGGTGTGTAAGCCATGTCAAGATCATTATCCTAGAAATAAGTATGCTTGATTGAGGTTTTGGATGATTATAACTTGTGCACCTGTTTGGTGCTCGAAAGAGCCAATGGGTGAAATCGTTGTGGTTTTATTGAAAGAATGGACATAATGACTATAAACCTATCCTATTCTTTAATTAACAACTAAGTTTCATGTTAAACCATTAACAACTCACATGCTTTACTTTTAGGTAGACATAATCCCAAGATCTCCTCAAAATCTGGATTTCAAATCAATAGTATTGCTTTGGTATATTGTAGTCAAAAACCATTTCAAACCAACCTCATATTACACCCCTTAATTTATTTTACATATTTTTTTTTATTATCATTCCTGGTAAATATTTAGTAACTAGAACACCCATAGGACTTAAAGTCTATATTTCGCTCCTTGTGGATTTGACCCCAACTCTAGTTGGGTATTGACAACGATCGCCTTACTCCTTAATCATAGGTGTGATTTGAGAATTATTAGTTATCACTCGAGTATTTAGACAACACCTTTTAAAGATCTTTATGGTAGTAGGTATAGGTTTCCTATTGGGTGGTTCAAGGTTGGTGAGACTAGGTTATTTGGTCCTTACTTGGTTTACCAAGCTCTGAAGAAGGTGAAGGTAATTAGAGAAAGACTTAAGACTTCCTAAAGTCTCTAAAAATCTTATGCGGATGTGAGGCAAAGGGAGTTAGAGTTTGATATAGATGATTGGGTGTTCTTAAAAGTCTCTTCTATGAAAGTGGTGATGAGGTTTGGGAAGAAGGGAAAGCTCAGTCCCTATTATGTTGGTCTGTATTAGATTTTAAGAAGATTTAGGAAGGTTGCTTATGATTTGGATTCGTCAACGAGCTTGGGTTCTATTCATCTCGTCTTTCATGTGTCGATGTTGAAAAAGCATGTGAGTAATCCTTCTTTGATTGTACCTTTGGAAAATATTGGTATTTTTGGCTTTTTGTCTTATGAGGAAGTCCCAATTGATGTATTGGATAGGCAAGTCCATAGATTAAGGACTAAGAATGTGACGTCGGTAAAAGTCCTTTGGAGAAATCAAAAGATAGAGAAATTTGCTTGGGAGGCGGAGGATGATATGAAGGCTAAGTAACCATATTTTTTCCTACATTAGATGAGAGTGGTTGAGGTATGGGTTCCCTTTTCTCTCTTATCATTTTTTGGATATAGTTGATGGTGTTGTGGTTGCATTCTTTCTTGTATTCATGCTAATGGGTGCCCTAACTCCTTATTCGGGGATGAATGATCCTAATGGGAGTAATGTAATACCCTAGGTTTTTAGACTCTTAAAATTTCTTGACTTTTTTCATTACTTCCCAGGCTACGACTCACGTGATGAGTCGTTATCCCTAATCGCGAGTCATATTATGCCAGTCATAGCCTAACTCGTAAAGATTGCCTAAAAATCTGTTTGAATCACAACTAGGACCCTATGAGTCTTAAGATGTGGTCACGAGTCGTGGTGAGGGACTCATCGTCATAACAGTAAGGGTTCCCTGAGTTACTACCCCAACTACAAGTTCAAGCAATAACTCGTAGACAGTCATTACGAGTCATTATCTGACCCGTAGTGATTGGGAGCTATATTTCCTGCTTGTTTTCATTAAGGGCATTGTGGTCTTTTCCTCTTACCGCACTATTCCCACGACTTAAAAAACCCTTCAATTGGCTTAACAAAACAAATACACTACTTATCCTCCCAAATTCTCCAATCAAAATCAAGGCTGGGGTTTCTAAGGATTGAGCATCTAGGGTTCAAATTGTGGGTTCGTTTTCAAATTCTTGGTATTTTTAGGCATTTATCTCTTCCCTAACTTGATTTTGTATAAAAATATGTGTTTAATCATTATTCATGTAGTTTTGATTGTGGATTTTGAATGATGGGTTGAGGGTTTTGAATGGTTGCTACTTGGTTGGTTTTCCCATAGTGTTGGAATTATTATTCATGCTTTAACTTGTGGTTTTTGAACTAATTGGATGCATGGTCATGGTGGATGGTATGGGGGTTGTGGATTCTCTCAAAATTATTGTTTTTGGTTTGTAATTGGCATTCACCTCAACCTACTTGCATAATTGATTTTGAAATACAGACCATTACATGGTTTTACTTGCTTTACTAAACTATTGCATTGTATAATGGCTAAACATATAAACATAGTTTTGGAAGGCCTTAGGGGCCATGGTTTGGTTTTAAATAGCCTTGGTGGCTGCATATTGGTTTTTAAATTGGAACTTTAGAACCTATTTGACTAATTGGTTTGGAATGGCATAATGAAATTGGCTTGCAATCTTAACCTAATTTGGTATGACGATACCAACGGTAAATGCCTAATTAAAAGACTCCTTGGTTAAATGGATGAGGTATGTGCAAATGTTTTAATTTGGGCTTAAAGGGGGTTATGTAGCTCATTGTGGAAGGTGAACGTGAAATTGACATTCCAAAGCTGCTGGTACATTCACAATTTGCATACGAGATCATTTTACTAAAGTTTGCATCTGGTGGCCATTTGGAACTAACAAAGACTTCAAATAGGGAATTGGTTCTAAAAACCAAACGAACTGCATAATGACCGAACTATCAGTCTTAACAAGTCATAAATGACTTGAAGAAGCTATGAAAAAGCTCTGACAATGAAAATATGCAGAAATATAGAAAATAACGTGAAGGGTTATTATAATGTGTGACTATTATGAATGTCATTATGGCATTAGAATTAGGGACATAATAATCATAATTAATAATTTCATAAACCAAATAGGTAGTATCTTGTGATGTAACCCTATGACATGAGTATGTGAGATACTACTTAATTTATTTTGTGTGTTGAATCCAAAACTTTCTCGGTTACTCTTGCTTAGGTTGTAGGATAGTTGGTTAGGAAAGGATTATAGATCGTTCTTGAAATAAGTCCACTTATAGACTAAATGACCTTCAATACGTATCCCTTGAACCCCTTTTTAGCCTATATAGCCTATTTTTCTTATTACACATTTTACCTTCCCATTTGTGTTACAATGAATTTCTTTTAGTCTTAGTCCTCCTTGGACATTGTGCACCTCAACTCCAAAATTCACCTAAGTTTAGGGTGGATATCATAGGGGTTTCTAATGTAATATGGGAAGGAAGAAGGGTAAAACAAGAGAAAAAGAATAAGGCTGGGTGTGGTAGAAAAAGAAAAACAAAAGAAAGAAAAAAAAAGAAAAAAAAACCACACCCAACTTGAATGTGCGATAAAAGAATAAAAAGAGGAAATACAATGAAACTGGTTGATAAGTGGACCCCAAAATAAGTGTAGCACCAAGGAGGTTTAGTCACTAAAAATGTCCATATGTATCATACCAGCCTATAGTGATCCTAACCCGACTGTTTGAAAGTATAGGTAAAGAAAATAAGGGAAAGCCTATGGCATTTGATGCGCATTAATGGAACTTCTCTTGTGAGTGTGAGTGTATCTTGACCATTCCTGCATTGACATGCATGATTTTATATGAGTGATTGGAACTATTTTGTTGTGGGGGCACATGGGTTGTATTGCTAACTGCTTACTTATTTGGGTAGTAAATTGTACATATGCATGGTTGTTTGTTGCTAATGTAATTCCATATCTTTATTCCCTTGCATCATAATGTTGTGCTTTATTGATACACACAGTTGGTTTTGAAGTGTTAAAATAGGAGAGGGTTGATGCTCTTGTGCTTAAAGTGATGATTGACTGTCGTATAGATCGCTTAGGTATCTCCTAGTTAAGCGTCATTATTTTGTTTTGTTATGTTGTGTTTCTTGAGGACATAGAAATTTTCTTATTTGAGGGTATTGATGTGCTATGGTTTTATAGCATTTTTGACACATAATGATAAAAAATATGCAAATTACTTAGGTCTTTTTGTTAGTTATGTTGTGTTTTGTGTTGTGTTCTGCAGGAAATTAGGTTTTGGAGCTATTTTGAAGAAAAGAATTGAAAATTGAAGTTTTGGACCACTGAAGTGGGCACCTACGGCATATATATACTATCTACTAGGCATAGGTTCCAGAGTATGTGTTAGAGAAGATGAGCAACAGAGAATCCAAAGTTTAAAGTTGGACCTGCTACCTACGAAGGGCACCTACAACCAGTAGGTGATAGAAGCTGTCTCAGAAGATAAAGTCCAGATGAGTATTCAAAAGATTTTTTGGGCCCTAGCACCTATGTGGGACCTCCTAGGTTCATAGGTGCACCTACGGCCTGTGGGTGGCCTAGTAAATGGTTACCAACCTCAGTTTTCCTTCTTTGTTTAGGAGTTCTTTCATAGGGTTTCCTTGTACTCTATATATACCCCTTTGATGTTCTTTAGTTAGGTTACACACTCTTGATACTCAAAAATATATATTTGATTTCAGGATTCGATTTTGATCTTTGTAATATTTTGTTCTTTATTTGGTTGATTATTCAATTCGAGACTTTGGGTTTTGTTCGTTATTCATTGCGATATTGATTTAATGCTTTCAATTATGAATTCCATTGATAGTTTCACAATGATAAATGGGTAATTCCCTTAACTAGGGTTGTGGGAACCCTGTAAGATTGACGAAGTAGGGGAAGTGGAACATTATTTCTAACCAATATTCTTGCATGTATTGTGGTTGTCTTCAGTTTAATAGATTTCTTAATGGCTGCAAACGTTAGGACCCCGCCTTATATTCATTACTTACATCACAAGAGGAGTAGTTATTAGGAAAAGATGATCACAACAGTAATTTGAGGTTAATTTCCAAAATAAGCGTGTCTACATTATCTACTTAAGATGATTATCTTTCATCTAATAACATGAGACTCAAAAGATAATAGTTAATTTGGGATCTAGGATAACGGTTAGTAAGGCGACATTCTGAGACTCAAAAACTAAAAGGTTAAATTCGTCAATGAGTCTACAAGAAATTTGATGGTACATAAGGTATCAGATTCTGCATGCAAGATATTGGGTTGGTTTTAAAAAGCACGATAACGTGGTTGAGAATCTAGGGGGATCACAATCCTAGTGTTCGTTTGTGATTGATTACAACCAAAACACCCATAGCTTGTTACTTTTCACAGATTACTACTATAATCCCCCATTTACTTTTCAGTACTACCTATTGACTTTAGCAAACTAGAGAGATAATTCATATATTCCTGTGAGTTCGACCCTAACCTGAGTTGGGTTACTATATTTTGCATCAACCACTTTAGCCTTGTTTGGAGGTGTTACTTTGGCAGATATCACAACCTCTCTCTTGGAATAAACCAAGATATCATCTATGAATAAAATAACAAAGGAGTTAAGATATGATCGAAACACCTGGTTTATTAACTCCATGAATTCGGTTGGGGCATTGGTCAACCCATGACGAGAACTCATAATGACTATATCTAGTTTGAAAAGCTATCTTCAGAATATCTGAAGCTCTAATCCTCAACTGGTGATACCCGAATCTCAAATCAGTCTCCCAAAACACTGTAACACCCTGAAGATAATCAAAGAAACCATCAATACAAGGAAGAGGATACTTATTCTTGATCATCACCTTTTCAACTGCCGATAATCAATACACATATGTAAAGACCTATTCTTTTTATTAATAAGAAAGATAGGTGAACCCCAAGGAAACACACTAGATCGGATAAATCCTTTATCCAACAACTCCTGCAACTGATCCTTTAATTCATTCAACTCGGTTGGGGCCATCCTATAAGGAGGAATAGAGATGGGCTTGGTGCCCGACTCAACATCAATGGATAAATCAATATAGCGATCTAGCATACCATGCAAATCCATAGGAAACATATCCATAAACTCACAGAAAACACTAACAAAATACAAAGAAGGAGGTGAAGCAACACTAGTATCATGAATTTGAGCCAAATAAGATAAACATACCCTCTCGACAAAACAATAATCCAGGAATAAGATATAACCCTCTTGGGACCTGAATGAAATGCGTCCTTCCAAGCTATCCTTGGGACACTTGGCAAAGCTATAGTCATTGTCTTAGCATAAAAATATAGGATAGCATAGTAAGGAGCCAACTAATCCATACCCAAAATGACACCAAAGTCAACCATATCTAAGATAAGAAAATCTACCAAAATCTCATACCCAGAAAAAGTTACAATAAAAGATCGGTACACTTGATCCACCGCCAAAGAATCCCCTACAGAGGTAGATACACAAAGAGGCATACGAAGAGGCTCACTAATAGAATCAAAACCCAAAGAAAAATATGTATACACATAGGGTAAATTCAATCCCGAATCAAATAATAATGACACGGGTCAAAAATAAATGGGGATGATACTTGTGATAACAGCATCAGAAGCCTCTACCTTTGGTCTAGCGAGTAAAGCATAGCACTGTCCATGACCACTAACTGCCTAAGTAACCTTGTCACCACCACCGCGGGAACCACTGCCTTTGTCTTGCGCACCTCTGGTAGAACCTCTACTTCCCATAGCTAAAATAAGAGTAGCTCTGAACAAATGGTAGGGATAGTCCTTGGCCAAATAGACATTCTCATCACATACATAGCAAGCTCTATGATCCAACTCAATAGGAGGAGGTACAACTAGATCAGAATGACCACCCTGAACTGTTGAACCAAAAAGCCTACTTTTTGAGCTCTGTAAGGTTGTCTACACTGGCCTACCATGATACCCACAAAAACCTCTAGAATTGCTAACTCGAGAAGTGGGGCCTCTGAACTCTCCTATACAATGCACCTTCTTTGCGCCTCCCTAAGATGCTCAAAGAATACCCTTAGTCATCTTAGCATGGTCTATTATAGTCTGAAATGATGATCCAAACACTAACATTAGAGATGTAGCTAATTAAAGCAAAACATCCAACCTCTTTATGAATTTTTGAATCTACTCAAATTCGGTGGCAATAGTGGCATAGATATATCTAGACAAGGCATAAAAGCATGCCTCATACTTTGAAACAGTCATAGAGCCCTACTCCAGGTGATAAAACTCATCTCTCATCCTGTTCATCAGATTGTAAGGCACGAACCTCTCCAAAAAAGCCTCAACAAACTAGGCCCAATTCATCTCAGGAAAATTAATAGGTCTACAACTAACAAGTAACCTCCACCAATCTCTAGCAGTATCCCTCAACTGATAAGTAGTATCGGCAACACCATGTGACTCGAGTGAACCCAGATTATGCAGCTTCTCACGACAGTCAATAAAGAACTCATAGGTATCCTTGCCCAGAACACCACTGAATCTAGGAAGACCTAAATGAGTGAATCCCTCAAATCTCTTCTGACGTCAGGAGACATAACTATGCTCATCATAAGAGAAGACATGTTGAATCTAGAAAACTGAGATCCCATCTAGAAAGGTAACATAGATAAAGGCTAAACACCTGATCTCAGGATAGCATACTCATATGTAGGCAATGAATAAAGAAAACTCATAGTTTATGGAGTATAGAAAGAAAAAGTAGGTACCGCCAGAGGATCCATACTTAGGGATAGAGGAACACTATAAGCAGACTCTGGTACAAACGGAGGTGCAATACTCAGAGTTAGGGAACACCAGAGGCACTCGAAGGAGAACCCTCGAAATGGGTTAATAAGTAAATCAACAGTCCCTCTAAGACTGGGGAACAAGAAATTGATGGGACCAAAGTAGGACATACACCTTCGACATGCTCAAAACGAGGATCATAGGAGAGTCCCCTAGCACTACTCCTAGATGGGTAAGATCCATATGCCCGTCCACTTCCACTATTGTGTCTATAACTTAAAACTCGACCTCTAGACTGGGCTCGCTCCTCGGATGAAGTATTTTCATATCTAACCTCATGAGATCTAGTCATCACCATCTACACCAAAAAGAGTAAAATATGACTTAGAACATAAGGTATGAAGGAAATATACATAGTAAGGAACAAAATAAGGGAAAATTACTAAAGACATCTATATACCAATCCACAGACTCTATTAAATACCTCATTCTTACACTGTTGAGACCAATGAACTTGGCTGCTTAAATACCAATTTTTCAAAACCTAAAATCTAAGGGTCATGCTGACACTTTTCGTGGGAACTCTTGACAAGTAAGCCTATCATAAAAACTAACACAAAAAGAGAAAATAATAATAATAACATGAGTAAGGCTTCTCTAATGAAGCCAAACCACATAATATAGTAAAACCAAAAGTATAATCAATAATACTGTAATCCCAAAGCTTGGTGTCACAATGTAAGAACATCACTAGTACAACTCGAGTTCAAAATACATAAGATATAAGAAACAAGAACAACTCTGCCTCTAATATGAATACAGACATAGTCTAAGTAAATAAAGGTAGTAGTCAACTCTGAAAGCAAGAATCCAACCACTACCTTGAATATCTCCAAAGTATCGCCTGAAGTCAATCACCATGAGGCGTACTCAAATCAGGATCTACATCGAAATAGCATAGTAGGGGGAGTACAGTCCACTTATACTTAGTAGATACCATATGATGATTGGGAAAAGTAGAAAATAACGAATACAAAATACACACTAAGGGCACGTCACCTGCAATAAAAAAATATCCCAAATGGTAGCCCACACTATCTCTACTAACAATTCTAATATCCACACATATAGAAGGTACAAGTAGGGAAAAAGAAGAACACGTACATATATATGAACATTAAACACTAGTAAAGGTAAGTAGAACAATGGGTGGATAACAATTCAAGACAAAAATACAATTACACATAAGCATAATGATGTATATGCAATGAAGATGATGATGATGATGTGATGCATGATGTTTGAACCATTGGGGGTTCATCAACCCATATAAAATCCATATCCAATACCATATTCATATCTTCTCTCCCACATATCCTTTGATAAAGGTTTTTAAGATGTCATATTTTCTGTCAGAAAAAGCTAGTGTTTTCAGTATTTCAAATATCTCCATAGTGGTACCAATATTTCATGATTGTACATGATATGAGAATGTCAAGCTCGCAATCAATCAAAATAAAAATTTCCACATCCAACTAATAGATCAATCAAGTGAGCCAAAAATCCATCCATTAGTCCAACCACCCATGAAACCCTCATAATTTATATGCCAATAGAATGCAATATAATAGAATTACACCTTTGATACCACATTAGGCCTTTTCAACAACAAAATATGCTTTATTTTATGTACACAATTCAATAATATCATATAAGACCCCACACAGTCACTCATAGAAAATAATGTTCCAAAACAACCAAATAACATCAACATATAGTCCTCCACAGAGCCCTAAAAAAATAATATAGCCATTTTCATGATTAGTTTCCACACCCTTAACATGCTTTGTATTAATATTAACTACCTAACCTAATTTGAAGAAAGCTAAGCCAGAACCTAAGGTTCTGCAAGCCTTCAACTCAAAACCTTTACTCCTCATGAACATACTCATAATCAACTAAAAGATTGAAACATAGAATCTATGTGTCAAAAGAAATCCAACGATACCCATATTTCAAGTCGGTGTCAAAATGGGCCCTCAAAAATTTTTTTTTTTTAAAAAGAAGGGAAATATCATAATTTTATTTGAAAAACATGTTCCTCATAATTTTTGAAGTCTACAAATGAAAACCCAAGAGAAAATGAGTTAGAAATAAGGTCCAAATTGAAGAAAAACCATGTTTAAGATTTACCGACAAAATCCCCAAAAATCCTTTTTGAGATCAAGAATTTGAAGTTGTTTTGAATATGAAATTGAGAGAAAACTGATAATTATAAATCATAACTTACCTAAGTAAAAATGGGTTGAAAATGGGGTTTGAATAGAAGAAATACAAGTTTTAGACCTTTCGGGCCAAAATTTCTAATTCCCACTTTAATCTGTGTTAACAAGAATTTGATGATAAAATTGGAGTAAAGTAGTTGAAATAGGTATTTAGAAGCTTAACCATGCTTAGAAATGGAAAAAATTGCTCAAAAGTGTGAAACCCTAATCTCCAAGTCTAAAAAATGCGGGAAAATGACGAAAGATGGGTATATATAGGGTCCAATTCTCCGCGGATCATTCAGGATTCATTTGAAATCCCGTGATCGCAAATGCAATATGCTACCCTATCAAATTCAATGTCCTAGACCCAATGAAAATATCAGATTTTTAAACAAATATCATTTAGACAAAGTTAACCCCCGAAACCCATTTTAAAACTTTTCGAATCGAGGGTCAAAATGAGATTTAAAAGCCATAAAATTACACCACTCATGTTACCAACCTAAAATTGATGTTTTGGATTTGCTGGCACAATCCGTTTTGCCACCCGATACGCATATCAATAAAAATGACCGAAGTCAACCATAAGGCTTTTTAAGCCACCAAAAAACACAATTCCACATAAAACACACCAAAATTGATTAGGAATCATACCAATCACCCTCACACTCCATAAATACCATAAATAAACTATGGAGAGTAGTAATTGGTCAAATCACACAAAAAAGAATATTGCACATAATTCATCAAAATTCGAAACTTTACAATTGATTTTGAAGAATCTCACGTTTTCTCTACTTTGTTATTCAGCCAGGGTTCTCATAATCCTAGTTAGGTGGTTTAGCCCCTCATGTTTTCAAGAAGATTTATGAAATTCATAAAATAAAGCATAAAAACAATCTCACAATAAAAGCTGAATTCTTAAATTAATAATCAACCAAACAATAAAGAACAAATAATTCCAATATTAAAACTGTGTAAACTAGTACACAAACATCAAAAGGTTATTTGTAGATTACATCAAAATCCTAAAAATTCTAACTAAAATAAGCAAGAAAAATAGGGTCGGTGGCCACTTACAGACCCACTTATGGGCTGTAAATGGTACTTATGCCCCATAGGTAGGTGTCATAAGTGTCAGAGCTCTCAACAAGCTGCAAGAAGCTACCTAATATGGAATTTATGGTGACATAAGTGGTACTTATTCCCCGTAAGTGTCCCCATAATAAGTGTAAAAAAAAATCTTCAACTTTCAGGTTCTCAGATCTTCATCCTCTGATACCCATGAAGATACCTATGACCATAGTATGTACCATTTATGGGTTGCAACCAATTTGTAAGTGGTCCTCCTACAACTTTTTCATCATCTTTTTCTCTCTACATCTCCAGAAACCTCGTTTCCTATAAAATAAACATGCAAACACATCATAACTAATAAAGTGGTCCAATGTATTTGCATATTTTTCAATTTTAAGCATCAAAAGTGCCATGAAACTATGACACATCAACACCCTCAACTTAAAACATTTGTATGTCCTCAAGTAACAAAACCTGACAAAAACAACAAGACGATGCTTAACCAAAAGAAACCTAAGGTACCTACAACAATCAATTTAATTTTAGCTTAAAACATCATCCCTCATATTTTTAACTTTTCAAAACCAACTGAGTAGATCTAGGTACCCCAACAATGCAATAAAAAAAATCAAGATATAGCATCATATTAATAATAAAAAACCATGTAGATATGCAAATTATACTATCCAAATAGATAAGAAGCTAGCAACACAACTCATGTACCCTCACAATAAAGAAGTTTCACTCTCGCAGTATAATCATGAATGTTAATGTGGGGATGATAACAAAACACACTCATAAAAGAAGTTCCAATCAATGTGCATAAAATACCATAGACTTGACCTAATTTTCTTTACCTTAGTGTTTTGGACAGTCAAATTAGGATCACTATAGGACTTTATTTGGCTTGTAATGTAGGCTTGGGGGGATGATATGGTACATTTGAGAATTAGTGAATAGACCTCCTCGACACTATAATTATATTTTTTGAACACTTTTCAACCAACTTTTCCTGTATTCCTTCCTTATTTCTCCCTTTTCTTTTTTTTATCTAGGTTGGGTACAGTTTCTTTTATTCTTTCTTTTTTCATTTTTTCTACCACACCCAACTCTACTTTTTTTTTCTCCTTTTCAAACCCTTCTCCATACCCAATTCTAACTGCGTGCCATTATGATAGCCATCCTTAACTTAGGTAATTTACCTGAGTTGAGGTGTACAATGTGAAAGAAGTGAAAGAACCAAAATAGTTTCATTATAATTAAACTGGAAAGGTGAAAGGTGAAAATAATAAAATAGTCTATGTAGGCTCAAAATCAAGATCAAGGGATATTTATTCTGATTTGGAAGGTAATCTAGGCTAAGAGTGGACTAAATTAAGAGAGACTTGTGATCCTTTCCTAACTGACTATCCTACAACCTAGGCAAGACTAACCAGATAAGTTTTGGATTAAATGCTCAAAAAGAAATAAGCAAGCAAACTCACACACACATAGTATCGGGTTATGTTACCAGCTACTACCTATCTGATTCATGCAACAGCCAACTATGAATATTATGTACCTAATCCTAATGCCATACCAATATTCATAGTGGTCACACATATAAACATATCACATAGTTCAAAACAAACTTTTTGGACTCAAAATAAACTTTTTTTTTCAAAATACTTCAAAATACACTAAATATATCAACTGCCCTTAGGTTTCTTATTTTTTTCTTGTTAAACATAAACAAAATAGAATAAATGTATGACACAAACACAAAATGACCTAAACATGCCAACTTTACTAAGAACAGACTCCAAGGAAGAAAAAATGACAACAAAAAC
This sequence comes from Capsicum baccatum var. pendulum, assembly GCA_030864225.1. Lineage (NCBI taxonomy): Eukaryota > Viridiplantae > Streptophyta > Magnoliopsida > Solanales > Solanaceae > Capsicum > Capsicum baccatum. The sequence continues at coordinate 166,948,382 of CM061550.1, forward strand.
CCTAAGAGGACATCTAGACCCACAAGTAGCCCGCACCTTCAACTTAAGAAATGCATTATCCCTAATGATTTAGGCCACTACAAAGCAAGAGAGTTAGGAATATATTTATGGAAACTTAGGTGCACAGATCTGAGATCAATCACTCACAAAAACTATCACAAATGGAAAAATAATAAGATACTGTGGTTGATTTAATATTACGACATGATGTGGGTACCTTGATTAATTAGAATTCATCAAGGAAGCCGAAGGATTGGCCTCCAGGGTTAATAACACAACATATTACTGAAACAACCCTCATGTCAGTTGGCTTCTTCATGGTTCTACAAATATTGAACGTGACTTCCTCATCATTCAGCCAGAACTTAAGCTCACCTTTTTTAATATCTACCAAATATCTTCCCGTGGCCAAAAAGTCTCTCTAAAATTATTGGCATCTTAAAATCAACCTTAAAATCCAAGACAACAAAGTTAGCCATAAAGATAAAGTTGTCCACTTTCACCAAAACATCAAATGATATGCCCACAAGCATTTTCACCAAACAATCTGCCATTAGTAACTGTATCATTATTGGTTTGGTAGGTCTCAAGCCCAACTATTTAAACACTAACAGTGGCATCAAGTTAGTGTTTGCACCTAAGTCTTACAAAGCTCTAGAAAATCTAGATGACCCAATCATACAAGGAATCATGAAACCTCTGGGATCACTTTTCTTTTATGCGAGAGATCAATATGGGATCGCATAACAATGATACAAACCACCAAATCCTTATAACTGATAGTTCTCTTCTTTGTCACCAAATTCTTCATAAATTTTGCATAACCAAGCCTCTACAGTAGGGCTTCAAGAAGAGGAATATTCAAACTCAATCTTTCAATATAGTGATAAATTTTTTATACTTCCCTTATTTTTTCTTCTGCTTCAACTTCTGAGGAAAAGGTAAGGGAGGTTGTGGATGGTCTTCATTAAAGGATCATATTTTTTCCCCTTTTTTTTATCTTTCTCGACACACTTATTCAAACCTATCTATTTGTGTGATGACTCATCACTATCAATAACTTCTTAGATTCCACCTTGGGAGCACCATTAATATCAACAACATTATTCCACGCCTCATCAACTACAGGCATAGGGGTATCAATGGTAACCTTACCAAGACGAATAGTGATGGCCAAATAGTGACTATCATTTTTTTAGATTCTGATAGCATTACTTAAAAGAGTGCCCGATTGACACTAATTCATAGTAACTAACATCTAACTAAATTGCTGCTCAAGCTGCTTGATCGCAGTGGCATGTGATTCTACCTTTTGGTCGAGTCCCTAAATATCTTTCTTAGTATTCTTAAGGAAACTCTCTTGACTTTTTTGACCCATTACTAACTTTGAAAATATTGCTTCCATTCTAGAATCATATCTCTATTCCCTGGCAAAATATATGCACCACTCTTCTCTTTATAATCATTATTACATCTCAGATCACTATCTCTCTCTCTACTATAATACCTATATCGGTCCATGTAGTAGTTGTAACCCTGATTTCATTTTCTCGAGTTTCAAGTGTCTTGATTAGACCCTTAGCCCTTGGTGCAGAAACCCATCATCTCTCTATCCAGATACTTTTCCTCTTCATTAATATCAAAATCATATGACCTAGGAGGTTTACCTTATGCTCCTATAATATTTACCTTTTAAGAATTTATAGCTGCAAATTTCTTCAACGGTTACCCAATCTCCATCCTCAGCTGTGCAACTTCTTGAGATATTGTATCATCTATAATTCTTTGCTATCTAGAAGCACCAATAGCAGAAGTACCAGCACCACTTTATAGCTCTAGAGTATACACCCTAAATTGTTTAGAAAGACCCAATCTAAGATTATCGATGCTACCTCCCAACACATGCTAATGAAAGCTCCACCCATAATAGTGTCCACAATAACTTTGACACTGGATTTAGGGATTGATAGAAAATCTCTCCCTAAAATTCTATGATTAGGAAACATCATAAACTTTTTCTTAAAGATAAACCATTCCTTGTACAGTGGTTCAGAATGCAATTACCTAAAATTATAGATCTCGTCCTCCAATTACAATATTCTGGCATAAGGAAAGAATGGATCTAAGAATTTTTTATGCAACTCATTCCAATTAGTAATGGACCCACGAGGTAGTTCCCCTAATAATAATGTCGCTTCACTAGATAGAGAAACTAGGAAAAAATTGAGTCACAATGATTCTTAACTCACCCCAAGTAAATTATATGATGTGCAGATCCCAATAAAATTCATGATGTACATATTGGCATCATTGGTTGGCAGTCTAGAAAGCACACTCTTCATATTTAATAAATGGATTATAGCACTAGTAATATCAAACTTCACCCACTGGGTAACTTAGGAGATATGATGGCTCTTATCTCGCTAGGCTTAACATACCCTAAGTCATCCTCTGGATCATCATAGGCTGGCAAATACTCATAAGCTGGGAAGGCTTAACCTCTATATCTTCTACCTATGTTGAGTATTTCTCAATGATCTTCTTTCTATCTCTATCTCTCCTCTAGAGCTACACAATAGGCAACCTCATTATCCCTCATCGCAGTTGTATCTATTAGTAACCGCATAATGGTTTACACAGTTATCTCCTGAACACCATAAGGTGGTGGAGGAGGCAAGTCATGTAGATCATCTAGAAGCCCCTTATGATGATCTTCACAATCATGTTTTGACATCTTATGATTCTGTTATAGGGTTCTTTCAAGGTCTGTATCAAGTAGGATCAAGGGATTTCCTTGACTCCTAGTACTGGACACTGAAATACCCCCCAAGAAGAAAAAAAAAAGTAAAACCCAAAAACCTGAACAAACTTTGTCAATCAATCCATAATTATATTCCTTGGTAACGATACCAAAATTTAATATTGCCCAAACCTACACCTCTAAGAAGTATAATACGATTTATGTCAAATATAGTAACCCAACAGAGGCTAGGGTCGAACCCGCAGGGAATAGGTAATTTTATCTGATAAATCTATTGAAGTAGCTGAAAAATATAGGAAAGTGTATGGAGGGTTTATTTGTGAAAATAGTAAAATAGCAACAAGTCTTGATCATTTTAGTTGAAATCAATTTGAGATGAATACTAGGTTTGTGTTCCCCATGATTTCCTAACATTGTAAACTTATCTGCTCAATCTAACAAGCTCAATACCCTGCATGTAGAAGCTAATGAGATATGTATCACTAATTGTCATGTGAACACCTTTGGTGAATTTCACTCTTCATCTTGTAAGTCTCAAAGTGTCGCCTTAGCAACCCTTATTTTTTTTCACTATTCAACTATCTCCTTTGGGTGTTAAGTTGATTAGATGAGGGTTGATAACCTTAAATTACTGTTGTAATCTTCTTCTCCTAACTTGACCTCTCTTGTGAAGATAATCTTGAATACGGGTAAGTTCTTAACTTCTGTAGTAGCTAAGAAAGCATACAAATTGAAGAAGATCACAATACATGAATAAACATTGATTTAGAAGAATCTCACAGTTTCTCTACTTCGTTATTTAGCCATGGATTCCACAACCCTAGTTAGGTGGTTTAGCCTATAAGAAGATCCATAAAATTCATAAAATAAAGCATATAAATAATTTCATAATAATCAAACAACAAAAATCAAATTCTCAAATTAATAATCAACCAAATAATCAAGAAAAAAAGATTCCAAGATCAAAAGTCAAGTCTCAAAATCAATATATGTTTATGAATGTAAAGAGTGCATTAAAGTGCATAAACTACTACAAAAATATCAAAGGATATTTATAGATTACATTAAAAATCTAAAAATTCTAACCAAAACAAACAGGAAAAACTGAGTCGGTGGCCACTTACAGACCAACATATGGGCCGTAAGCGGTACTTATGCCCCATAGGTGGGTATTGTAAGTATCAAAGTTCTCTCAATGGAACTTATGGAGACGTAAGTGGAACTTATAATGGTGTAAGTGGTACTTATGCCCTGTAAGTGCCCCCATCATAAGTGTTAGAGAAAATCTCCAGCTTTTAGGTTCTTAGATCTTCATTATCTGATACCCACGATGGGATCTATGCCTATTGTAGATACTACTTACGGGCTATAAGTAGCCGTGTAAGTGGTCCTCCTATAGTGTTTCATCCTCTTTTCCTCTCTTCATCTCTAAAAACCTAGTTTCTTTTAAAATAAACATTAAAACACATCATATCTGAGAAAATGGTCCTAAGTGCTTGGATATTTTCCAATTTAAAGCATCAAAGGTGCATGAAACCATGGAACATCAATACATAACTATGTATTTTCTATATAAGGAAAATTACCAAGAAAATACTTAAGATCCCCAAGTCTTTGATCTTGAAGGTCTTCTGCAACATCTATTTTACATCTTTGATAAAGTTAAGATCATTTCGTGTGATCATTAAGTCATCAACATAGACAAGAACTATCACCAGTAAAGAGCATGTTTTCTTAATGAACAAAGATCAGTCAAGACAACTTTGTATAAATTCTAAAACTATCAAGGCCTCGGTGAGTTTTACATTTCACTATCTGGGGGCCTATTTAAGGCCATACAGTGATTTAATGAGCATGCATATAGGTTTCTCCCTGCACATCAAATTAAATAGGTAATTAAAACCTCTGTTGTAGAGTCATACATACTTCATCAAAGAGATCATACTAAAAAAAGGCATTGTACATATCTATTTGATGTACATGCCAATTTTCAGCAGCAACAACATACAAAATAGCTCTAACAATGACCATTTTAACAAAAAAATAGAAGGTTTCTTGATATTCCAAATTTTCTCTTCGATTAAACCCTTTGACAACTAATCTTGCCTTAAAATTTTCAACCTTACCAAAAGATTGTTACTTAAATTTAAAAATTTATTTGCAACTAATGATAGATTTATTAGGTTGAAGAGAAAAAACTATCCAGGTATTATTGGCCTCTAAAGCTACAATTTTAGTCTGTATGGCCTCAACTCACCTAGGATCATGAAAAGATTTTTCAAAGAAAATTGGTTCTAACCCAGTCCTAAATGTTGACATGTAAGCCTAATAGGACCATTATAAGACATATAATGTGATAGAGAATTGGGTTGAGAGGATGTATGAACTGATGCTACATAGGCCTCATTTGTTTGCACATAATGAATGTTTGAATCAGAGTGATTCATATTTCAGCCATTTAAGTGTATTTTTTAAAAAATATCTTATTATATCCAGAAGAGTCTTAATAGTCAGGCCTAACAAAAATTCTGAATATTATTCAAATTCTTTTTAAAATGAAAACTTATTTCCCTGAATATCTCTACGTTATTTTATTTCTCTCTATATACGCATCAAATCTCCCTCTTTCTTCATGTTGCTCTCTTTTTCTCTCTCTAGGTTGCTCTCTAGGTCACTTTTAGATATTGAATTTTTTCTCTTGGATCAGTAAGATTTCAATACTTTTTATAAGTAGTTTGTTCATTAATTTGGGTGTGAAATGAAGTATATTTTTGCTTCCTTGAATTCTAATGAAATAATACTTTCTCATAAAATTATTGAAAAACAAATTAACTAGATTGCTCTTGTTGAAAATTATAGGGTTTACTGGATAAAAAGATGAATCAACTTCAGGATATATTAAAATTAAAGGAAATATAATATATGTTGCATTAAATAAAACACTTCAAAATTCTTTCTATCAAAATTAAAATTTGTTTTTAAAAGAAGATTATAGGTTCACTTTTAGATCAATATTTTTATTTTTTTGCTACGTAAGTTGTGTTATATTCTTTTTAAGACTATAGAGTGCTAGAGAAATGAGGAATTTGTGTTTATTGTAGTAGTACTGTTTTGAGTGTGTAAGGAAAAAAATGGTTTAGATGGGAATGATTGAATGATGAAAGAGTAGTTTTATCCCTTTATTCATACAAAAAGATAGTAAATTTTGTTGTTATTAAGTCTACAGAGTGATGTAGACATCATTTATTTTTTTGGCTTTTCATTTGATCTCCAATATCTATATTGGAATCTGTTTAAATTTAAATTCACGTCTGAAAGTTTCATATTAAGGGATAAAATGTGTTAGTAAATCCAAACATTTAAAAGAACAATATATACCCATGATAATTAATACAAATATATTAGATAGACCTGAAATAATAAAATAAAAATTCATGTTTAAAATATTCTATTACTGCCACTATCTTATCATATCAAAAACGTTACAAAATGAATCTTAATTCAATTCAACTGAAGCACCTGAATTGCATCAATCCAAAGTTTCTTCTTAATGCACATGTGATCAAATATGTTACATGAACAAGTTAGACATAGTAGTCTTATATGTATTCTTGAGTTTCTTAGTCAGCTAGGATGGAAGGCAATAATCTTCTTCTCTTCTTTGACAGTACCAAGGTCCAAGATACTACTGTGATTTAATGCAAAAATAACCCAAAAAAGCAACACAAATACGTGCTTTCCACTTTTAGTATAACTACTTTTTGGCACGTATATCCCTATATCATGTTATATTCATGTCTTTTTATTTTTATCTTTTTCTTCTTCTAAAAAAAGATTTGACAGTTATTATGCATGTCATAGTGCAAAATATACATTAATCATAACCTGAAAATATTGTGAAATATTATTCTTTGTTTTTTTCAAGATTATGAACTCTGTCATGTGGAAAAAAAATCATTGCGGTACTTGTAAGATTCTTATTTTTACTTTCTTTATTTTCTTATTTTTATTTCTACTAATTGGATTAAAAGTTTATATTTTATGTATGCAACAGGCTAGTGATAGATTATTTGGAGAATGGATGTTCTAAAATTTTCTTTAGAATCTTGTATTCAAGAAGTATCATTTAACCTGAGATATGAAAGTAGTTTGAAGCCTGAATCATGGAACAAAATTAAAGATTTCTTAGATACTACTCTTAAATTTGTAGCTACACGAAAGAAGATGAAGAACCAATATGATTATATAACATAAAAATATCAAGATTGATTTTCAATAACTAAAAAGACAGGCAATATTTATGATCCAGCAACCAATATCATTCAAATGTCTAATAGTGAGTAGAAAGAGTATATAAAGATTAGTTCATTAGATAGTACTTTTTTCTCCTTATTTTACTATAAAGAAAAATAGTTTAAGGTATATATAAAAAGTATAACTTCTTATATTTGGATGTAGGCTCATCCAAAAGTAAAGCTATTGAAGAATTTATTGCTACCTTTCTCAAAATATTGTACAACACTCTTTGAGAGTTCTACTGCAATAGGCATTTATGGTTGGAGTTCAAGTTGTAAAACTATACGATTTGGTTTTTCTTCTACATCTACTAATGTTGATCTTGATGACTTACAAGATCTAGTTGGTCAAAAAATGATAAACCTTCTAAAATTTTTTCATCTCAATCTTTAATTTCAATTGAAGAAAATACTTTTAGAAAGAAAGATGATATACATTAGAAATTGATGAGAAAATAAGTACCACATTGGAGTTATTGATTAACAAAAGTAGTGCACCTGAATTTGAGGAATATATGAAAAGGTTAGATGAAAGTGAAAGGAAAGACCTATTGTACTCTGCAACTGTTAGTATTCTTTGTGAAGGTGATAGCTATTGAAAAATATAAGTGAAGCTAACAAAGGCTGACAAATTAGAGAATTGGGTTAAAGTCATGGAGGAAAAATGAAAATTCTTTAATTTTGCGAGTTAGTATTTTTATTGGATGGGGATTTCAAGGAACCTAGTCTTTATTTTTTTTCTAGTTAGTTTTATTATTGTCTTTGAAACTTTGTAATGCTATATAATGCTTATAAAATATATTTTATTGGTGAAATATATTATTTTTATGTTTTTCTATGCTGATGATTATTGGTATGTAATTTCTGGTCTTATAAAATATGTTGCAAGTTGTGCTTATTATTATGTGTTATTTTTTTATTTGTAAAATAGATTCGATGTGGATATTGATGATCAAATATTATGGTTGCTGAGCTTATATTGATATAAAGAATGTTATAGACTCAAATATGATAAAAACAATAAATATTTAACATCATCTTTATCTGATAAAAGATATATATTAGAATTATTGTCTAGTTCTAATTAACAATCACTAGAATTGATACGCATGTCTCTTTATGCATATGTTTGTCTATATCAATATTTTATACTAAATGAATGACTCATTAATAGAAAACATATATCTGCCAAAGAGAAGATAGCAATGTGTTCAACTATTATAGGACATGATTAATGTTATGCCATTATTAAGAGAAGATTTCATCTTTATTCGCAAACACTACTCAAGTATTTTCATGAGGTTCTTAAGGCAATAATGAAATTTGTAAGAGATTAGCACCTACAATATTTAATTCTAATATGAATATTCCTGGAGCCCATAATAACAAGTTGTGAAGAATTTTTAAGGTATTATTCTTGAATTATTATTATAGAATTTTAGAAGAATTTTTTTTCTTTATGTTGACATAAACTTATATATTGACAGGGAGCAATAGGTGGACTAGATGGGACATTAGTACATGTTGTTATTCCTGCTAATCAACAAACTTTTATAGAGGAAGAGGGAAAGATAAATTATCAAAATATTCTAAAAATATGTGACCTTAATATGATCTTTACCTATGTTTATGCTGGATGGAAAGGGATAGCACATGATGCACGAGTTCTAAAAGAAATTGTATCTAATTCAGATAATGGATTTCCATTTTCTCCATCTAGTAAACCATATAGTTTAAATAACCAAAATGATTATATAAACTTTTTTATTTCAACAACATATAAATGTTATCTATGTGATGTGGTATATTCCAATACTGGAGGATTTCTAGCACCGTATCATAATATTAGATATTGGTTAGGAGATTATCGTTATAGACATACCATAACTAAAGAGAAAAAATTTAATCATGCTCATGCACAACTTAGAAACGTTATCGAATGTTCTTATGGAGTACTGAAAGTAAGATTTCCTATATTGGACAAGATGACTTCATATTCTATCAATATCCAAAGAGATGTTGCTATTGCAAGCTTTGCAGTTAATAATTTTATTAGAAAGAAGAACATAAATGATGACTTGTTTAATCAATTTGATACACCTCAACTAATATTTGATGAAGAAGGACAACAAGAAGAAACATTGGAGAAAAGATACAGACCTAGCTGGACAGTTGAAGATTCTTAGATAATGCACAATATGTGTGAGGAACTTGCACTCAATCTAATACAACGAAGTTGAAGTACTTGAAAGTTCAACAATTTAGTTGTTTGATTTTTTTCATTAAAGGAATGTTAAAATTAGGTGATTATTAGTTTGTTATTCAAATACCTTAATATTTAAGCATCTAAGTCTCAAAACTATATATGAGTAATTATATTAGTCCGTTGGATCAGTCTGATTGATAGATTATTTTATGTTAAATTTAATTTTTATGCCTATATTTTATCACAATATTTTTTAAAAAGAAAATGGCCAGAGTCCCCTAACCTATTACTGTATTACCAACTACATACTTATTCTTCACAGGGATCCTATTACCCTCGTAAACTTTTTAAAATAAAATTTTTTTAAACCCCTTAATGCCTATGTGGCCTAGTGAATGTATTTCACTCTCTTTAAGAGTGAGCACCAAAAAAAGGTATTAAAATTTAATTTTCAATTTTTTTCATAAACATATGTATTTTTAATGTTTTTCTTTTTTTCATATTTATTTCTCTCACATTTAATTCACTTTCTTCTTCATACCATAAAGGCATTCACTGAAGCCACTAAACCACCGCTGCCATTAGAATTGACCGACCCAACACCTTCTTCACCACCATAATTCATAAACAGAAATTCCACCCTCACTCTATACATTCAAAAAAATATTAAGTAGCTTACTTTACACCCCGTTTTAAAAACAATAGACAACCATTAAAACACCATTAAAGTACTACTTTAAAAAGCTATTCTAATATGTATTTTTATCAATAAAATTTATTCAAATAACTTAATAATAGTGAAAATCTCTAAATTCTTTTTCAAAACATTCTTATTGCAAAGATCTTGGACGAAATCCATTTCTTTAAGCCAATCTTTGCAAAATATGTATTGATGAATCTGTCAGACTGATAATGAATCCTATCATTATTGCCCTTATGTTTCTTGTATAGCCATAAATTCAACAATAATTTCACAGTTAATAATTAAAAAAATAATTAAAAAAAGAAAAATTTGATAGGTGGGTATTCACGTTTTGATTTCTGAAATTAAAGAAAATGATAGGAAGAGAAAGAAAAGGGAAGGAAAATTAATGAGTACTTCTTTCTGGATTTTGAGATCGAAGAAAACAATATGAAGAGAAGGGGGAAAAGAAAAGAAAAGAATAAAATAATAAATTTGGAGGAAAAAGATATAAAAAAATTTAACCAAAATTTACACATGATGTGAGTTTCACCGCTCAACACAGATGTGATTGTGGCCTTTTAGGGATGTAATAATTTTGATTTTAAATTGTTCAGGGGGTGATAGGACCTTCGTGAAAAATAAGTTTGTAGTTGGTAAAACGGTAATAGGTTGAGTGGGCTTTTGGCAATTTTTTTTATCGATATATCTTTTTTCAATAATTTAGATAGTTTAATAATTATATTTGACAAAATAAATTTATATATATATATATATATTTAAATTTATTACTCAAATAATAATTTGTTGGTTAAGTTAATATTTTATTTAATATTTTATTACTTTTTTAATTGCATATTGATTATAAGTAAATAAATTAAGTACACTTAGATTAAAAAAAACCAATATTATCGTTCAGTATTCATATGTAGAAACAACATCTTAATCAATTATATATGCATTCAGTATCAAACATCTTAATCTAAAAAAATGCATCGATAGTCTTTCATCCATATATGCTTGTGAATACTTCTGCAGGATTTCCTTTGAGATTCAGAGGTAGAAAAGACAACATCTAGTAGGACTAAAGAAGGTGGATCATTAGGACCAGATTCTATAGGAGTAGAGGTAGTACATTCAGGCATGGAATCAACATGTGAATCAATTACAAATGAATCAGAGGGAATAAACAACCTCTAAGCTGCAGGAGGAGAAGAAGAAAAAGGAAAGATTGTCTTTCTCTCTGAATATGATATCTCTATTAACAAAGAACTACCTATCCTGCAAATTATACATGATGTATCCCTTAGCATGTGTACTATAGCCTATGTATACTAAAGGTAGATTCCTGAATATAAACTGTCAATTGGATGGAGATTTTTGGCAAACCACAAGCAGCCAAGTACTTTCAGGTGTAGTAAGGATGGTCTCCTTATGTGAAATACTTCATATGGACATTTCCCATAAGAAAAAAAAGATGGTAACCTGTTAATAGTGTAGGTTGCACAAAAAACGCATTGACCCCAAAAGTTAAGAGAGGTAGAGCCTTAAAATCTTAGTGCCCTTGCAATTTCAAGTATATGCATGTGTTTTCTCTCATCTATTTCATTTTGCTAAGGTGTATATATACATGTTCTTTGATGGATAATACTATACTTATTAAACAAGATAAAACATTCAACATTTACAAATTATAAGCCATTATCAGTTTAATAACTTTAACAGAAACATTAAACTGAGTTGTGACTAAATTGATAAAGTTTTGCAAGATGAAAAACACATTACTTTTCAGTTTTATTAAGAAAGCCCATATTATTCTAGTACAATCATCAATAATAGCGACAAAGACTATATATTACCATAAAAGGTAGGTGTCATTATCCGAACCAGGGTCTGGTCGTGATGGGTATCTCAAGTCCATCGAGGATCGGAGACCACCCACTTTTTCTAGTCAAACAGAATATAACACCTAGCAGCGGCTGAAATCAGAATATATAACAAGATAGAGGATAGTAAACTCAAGGTTACTAATATTAGTAATCACCACAACCCAGTAAAATTTGCAAAGCCTCTAAACAATACCGATAACCAATCTAAGTTTGGGACATGCCCCCGAACCTGATAATGATAATGTTAATGATAATGTGAACTCTTCAATTGTTGTTTATGAAAGAAAACTGATGAAATAACCAAGTATTTCCGAGAATGGAAGGTCATCACTTCACCATAACGACCAACGAACAAGTCAATCCGCTTAACACTGCGCAGGAAAAGTAAAAGTATCTCTGGAGCTTGTATCACATGGGGATAAAGTATTCAGAGATGGTTAGTGGGTTGAGCACTAGCCTATAAATTAGGGATAGGGGATAAAATAATGCTAAGTCAAATCCAATCCAAAACCATATGAAAACCAACATCTATATACATAGATAATATGTTCGGATAAGGAATAAGGTTTAGCATAAAGAAAAGTATTATCCTAGACTATGTAGCTTAACCATCATAAAAGGCACCCATGGGTTATATGTATTCAACTCCTACTGTTGAAAGGACCTTAGTGCGTGTTAGACATATGAACCAGAGAAAAACCGAGGGAAAGCTAAAGCCATCAAGGCAACTAGCCATCCCCAAATATATATATATATATATATATATATATATATATATATGAAGTGTGACCCATGCACATGATCATCAAGACCAAACCTTACGTTGGCAAACATGAGCTTCTAATATAAGTCATCTGAGACCCACATCTTCACGGCTTCGCTACATAACCCCCATTATGCTCAATTTAAAGCAGTTTCACATAACCCATTTATTAACCAAAGAGCCAACCGTCAAGTCACACTATGGGTATCGTTATATACTAACACTTGAAAGATTATCTCTATGCCATAACAATCATATTAGTTTGGGGGAATACCTAAACCCCCTTTGTTCATTAAATCAAATCATAGCCCAAAAGGCTTCCAAAATCTATGCTCATTGTTTAATCGTTTATGAAATGCAATAGCATAGCTGAGTAAGTCAAACAAAGTGACAATTTCACAATTCAAAGCTATTTACACAAGTGGGTTGGGGGAATGCCATTATTTAAAAATAATTTCAATTCCAAAATATCAATTTAGGGAAAACCATGACCCTTTAGTTTATTCACCATACCCATGCACCCTATAAATTCAAACCCATTAATAAAGCATAAACAATGCATAATAAATCATGAAAAAATAATTTAAGAATCAACCATGTCAAAACCCTCAACCATAACAAAACCCACATTCAAATCCATACAATTTAAACCACATAAACCACATGTTTTTTGTAAATTAAAAATTAGGGGAAAAGTAACATGCCTGAAATACCAAGATTTATGGAGAGAAACCAACTCTTGAGCCCTTATAAAACCAACTTCTTGGAAGCCCTAAGTATCGTGACCTTGGAGATTTTAGGGAGTTTGAGAGTAGTTTTAATTGTGTTAAGAATGAGAAATAACCCCATTGAGTGCTTTATGGTCATGGGGTCTAAGTAAGGAAAAAAGGAAATTGACCAGAATGCCCTTAATAAAAGACTTAAAATTGACCGCCCAGTCGCTATGGGTGACCTTATGACTCATAAGGTCCACTTGTAGTCTGGAAAGTATCCATGATCACCAACACTGACTTGGCTATGATTCGTACCATACAAATCATACTCAATCATTACGACTCACATAGTCCAATCGTTGTCAAAGCAATAATAATTAGGCATCACACTGGTTAGGCTATAAAAAATACCATACGACTCATTGTGAGTCTTACGACTCGTAACCCCTAGTCGTAGTAATAGAAAAAACTCTAGGACAACATACTGTCCAGGCTTCAATTGGGTCCATAAGACCCATCAAGACTCCCCACAACTCGTATGGAGAGTCATAGTCTGGGTAGTGAGGATAAAAGTTCAGAAATCTTTCAAGGACCAAAATCTTAGGTGTTATATTCTCCCTCACTTTAGGATCATTCATTCTCGAATGAGGAGATAAGGTATTTATTAGCATGATATAATACAGAGCACTTCCACACTTACCTTTAACAAAGACAAAAAACAAAGATATCAAAGAAATCACAATTTTCTTTAACAATGTCTGAAAATAAAGATGTTAAAGAATACACATACCTCAAGCACGATTATCCAAAGCGGGAAACAAGAATGGGTATTTGGACTTCATATCCTTTTTGGCTTCCCAAGTAACTTCTCCAAGCTTTTGGTTCCCCCATGGAACCTATACCGAAGCCACGTCCTTCGCTCGCAACCAGTATATTTGCCGATCTAAAATCTCAATCGAGAATTCCGCATAAGATAAAGAATTTGAGACACCAACACTCTCCAAAGGAACAACCAATGAAGGATCGCCCATAAACCTTTTCAACATCAACACATGAAAGACCGAATGAATGGAACCCACATAAGCCACATTGCCCACTCATAAGCCACATTGCCCACTTGTCTAAAAATACAATATGGACCTACATAATGAGGACTGAGCTTCCCCTTCTTTTTAAACTTCATAACTCTCTTCATAGATGCACCTTTAAGAATACCCAATCAATTGCATCAAACTCCAAGTCCCTTCACCTTACATTTGCATAAGACTTTTTGCGACTTTGGGTAGTCTTAGCCCTATCCTAAATCATCTTCACCTTCTCCATAGCTTGGTGAACCAAGTCGGGACCGTACAAACTATTTTTACCAACCAAAAACCACCCAATAGGATACCTACATCTCCTACCATACAAAGATTCAAAAGGAGCTATCCCGTTAATCAAGTGATAACTATTATTATATGCAAATTGAATGAGAGGAAAATGGTCAACCCAACTACTACCAAAGTTGATCACGAAGACCTTAGAATATCTTCCATAGTCTATATTGTCCTTTTTCCTCTTCCATCCATCTATAGGTGGAAGACGGTGCTAAGGTTCACCTTGGTTTCCAAGTCTGTCTGAATTTAATGCCAAATATAAGATGAGAACTGAGTACCTAGATCAGATATGCTGAAAAATGGAGCACCATGAAACTTCATGATCTCCTCGATGAAGATCTTAGCATAAACCTTCACTGAATAGTTAGTATTCATTAGCAAGAAGTGAGCGGACTTAGGCATCCTATCCATGATAACCCAAATGGAATCAAAATGATAGTGAGAACAGGAAAACAAGTAATGAAGTCCATATTAATCACTTCCCATTTTCATACGGGCAACTCAATCTCTTGAGACAAACCAGCAGGCCTCAAGTGCTCAACTTTCACTTGTTGACACACCAAGCACTTAGCGACAAAATTGGCCACATCCCTTTTCATGTTATTCCACTTCCACTAATAAATTTCAATTAAGTCATGATACATCATTGTAGACCAGGATAAATGGTGTACCTCAAGTCATAAGACTCAGCCAAGATCCTTTCTCATAGCTCATTAACATCGGAAACACATAACCTACCTTGTACCTCAAGATACTATCACCTTCTAGTGACCCACATCATCCTTGATCTATATCAAGATAGGGTCGAAGACCTATTTCTCCTTCACTTCAGCATCAAGAGATGACTTTACCACCTCCTAAAAAATCACACCACCATCCTCAGAGTCCAAGATACAAACTTCAAGATTAGCTAAACGGTGAATATCCTTTACCAATTCTCACCTTTTCTCATTCACATAAGATAAGTTTCTCATAGATAACCTTCTAAGAGCATCCGTAACCATGTTAGCCTTACCTGGATGATAATAAAGACTCATATTATAGTCCTTGAGCAACTAAAAACACCTCCTCTATCTGAGATTTAACTCCTTTTGAGAAAACACATATTTTAAACTCTTATGGTCTGAGAAGATGTTAACATGGACCCCATACAAATAGTAATGTCAAGTCTTCAAAGCAAAGATCACAACCAATATTTCCAAATCATGTGTCTAATAGTTCTTTTCATGCACTTCAACTGCCTAGAAGCATAAGCAACCACCTTACCATGCTGCATTAACACACAACCTAGTCCTACTTAGAACACATCATAATAAATAATAAAACCATCGGTACCCTCGGGTAGGGTCAAAACTGGAGCCAAAGTTAAATTAGCATTCAACTTATTGGAAGTACCCTCGCAAGAATCCGACCACAAGAACTTCACCTTATTTTGAGTCAACTTTGTCAATGGGGCAGCAATAGAAGAAAAAATTTCCACAAATCTTCTATAATAACCGGCTCCCAAGAAGCTTCAAATATCGATTAGAGTTGTGGGTCTAGGTCACTTCTTAACCACTAAAAATATTTGTGGACCTACTATGATCCCTTCACTAAAAATAATATGACCTAGATAGGTCACAATATTCAATCAAAACTCACACTTCGAGAACTTTGCATATAATTGCTGATATTTAAGGGTCTGTAACACTATGTAGAGGTGATCGACATGATCTGCCTCACTCTTAGAATACATTAAATTATCATCAATAAACATAATCATGAACAAATCACAGAATTGGCAATAATTTATACACATCCGAAGGGACTCATCCTTCTTACGCACGAAGAAAACCATATCACCCCAAGGAGAAACACTAGGACAGATAAAACCCTTATCTAGAAGATTTTTATATTGCTCCTTAAGTTCTTTCAACTCAATCGAAGCAACTCTTTAAGGAGGAATATAAGTTGGATGAGTTCAAGAAGAAGATCAATCCCAAAATCAATTTTCCTATTGGGAGAAATACTAGGAATATCATCAAGAACACCTCGGGAAACTCACAGACCATAGGGACCGATTGAAATAAAGAAACTTCAGATCTAGAACCCTTAACCTGCAATTAATGGTATAGACATCCCTTAAAAATCAATTTCCGTGCTCTAAGATAAGATATAAACCTTCCCTTAGGCACTAAGGAACTACCTTCCCACTCAATCATCGACTCACTTAGGAATTGGAAACTGAACCTTCGAGTAAAAATCAAGATAGCATAGCACGAGTGCAACTAATCCATGCCAAATATTATATCAAAATCTAACATGTATAACTCTATCAGATCCACTAATGTCTCCCTACCATAGATAGATCCCACAAAACATCTATAGACTCTCCTTGCCACAATAGAATCACCCACTGGGGTGGACATAGAAAAAAGATCCAGGATACACTCAAGACCAAAATCAAAATGAATAGCCACATAAGAGGTCACATAAGAGAGAGTAGACCCATGATCAAATAGATAATTTCATCATGAGAGAAGAGTTTTAGTGTAACAATAACAATATCTGGAGAAGCCTCAGAATCCCAATGGGTGGCAAGAGCATAAAACCGATTCTGATTAGTTTTGGAGCCAGAAGTAGCACCCTTTGGTGTGGGAGAAGAAAAAAAGCAACCGAGACCTTATTAGTCACCATAGAAACATTGCCTAAAGGATAGTTCCTCTAGCCACTACCCTACTCAGAAAATTGGGAAATCTTACTCTACCTTTCCCTAATATTTGCCTATTTTTTCTTCTTATCCTCCACTTATTCCATCTACACCACAATCCTAGAGATGTACATGTCATTATTCAGCAAGGCGGCCTTACACTCCAACACCAAGTCTCGAGACAAACCCAAAGTAGACTTCATCATCTTAGCCCTTAAACTAGATACTAGCGGGAGCATAATGGAACAACTGGTGAAACTTCAAGGCCTACTCTTTCACTGTCATCTTGCCTTAATTCAAATTCATGAACTCTTTATCCTTTGCCTTTCTAAACTCCTGAGGAAAGAAGCGATCAAGAAAAGCACCAAAAAAATCCATGCATAAAGCCAACTTCACATCATCTTCCCTAGGCTGGTCCCTCTTCTCATACCACTGATATGTTATATCCTTTAACTGGTATGCAGCAAACTCTACACCATCAGAGTCAAAATCATGCATTATACAAAAAATCTTCTCTATCTCATCTATAAACCCTTGAGGATCCTCCTCAACCTTAGAACCAGTCAAGGGCGGAGGATTCAGCCTCATAAAATGGCCAACTCTAATTGCCTCAGAAGAGCTCATGGCAGCACCAAAAGAACCTGAATGATGTGACTGAGATGTCACCAACTGGGTCAATAGATGGATAGAATAGCAAAACTCAACATTAGTAACATCTCCTGGAGGTGATTGTGTAGGAGCGTCACCCACGGGGGAAGGATCAGTGGAATTCCACAAGGGCAATCAAAAGAAGCGACCCTAGATTGGGTCTGAACTCACTGAGTAGGACGAGACCCACCCATATTATCCTTAAGTGGGATAGGGGAGTTTCTATGAGCATCAGATCTTCTGGGAGACATAATCTAAAAAGTGACCCAATGGAAATTAGAGGAGATTTCAACACCCTAGAATTTACAACCCAAGAGTAGATCACGCTACTACATTCCCAAATGCCTCATAGACTCTTTATTATAAGTGTGGAATACTATACATCCATAAAAGAGACTCTACTTGACATGGCTTTGTGGATACCTAATGACACCAAAACTAGGCTCTAATATTAATTTTTTCATGACCTAAACCAGGGTCTAGTCGTGATGGGTATCTCAAGTATACCAAGGATCAAAGACCACCCCCTTTGCCTAGCCAAACAAAATATAACACCTAGCAGCGGCTAAAATCTAAACATATATCAAGATAGAGGATAATAAACTCAAGGTTAATAATATGTCAATCATCACAACCTAATCCACAGTAATATCTACAAAGTCTCTAAAGAATACTGATAACCAATCAAAGTAGGGGCATGCCCCCGCCCCTGATAATGACAATAATAATGATAATGTGAACTCTTCAATTCTAGTCTATGAAATCAAACTGATGAAATGATCAATTCTTCCAAAGAATGAAAGCTCACCACTTCACAACAACGACCGACAAATTAAGTCGATCCACCAACACTGTAAAGGAAAAATAGAATTATCTCTGATGCCTGCATCGCATGGAGTACAATGTTCGTAGACGGTTAGTGGGTTGAGCACTAGTATGTAACTCAGGGATAGAGGATAAAATAATGTCATGTCAAATCTAATTCAAAACCATATGAACACAATTATATACATACATAGATAATATGCTGGGATAGGGAATAAGGTTTACTATAAAGTAATACATTATTCTAGACTATGTTTCTTAACCATCATAAAAGGCATCCATGGGCTATATGGGTTCAGCTCCCCCTACTAAAAGGGCCCTAGTACATGTTAACTGCATAAACAAGAGAAAAATTGAGGGAAATCTAAAGCCATCATGGGAACTAGTCGTCACATTAAGTCACACCATGGTTATCGTCATACCCTAACATTTGCAAGCTTATCTCTATGACATAATAATCATATTAGTTTGGGGAATACCTCGACCCCCTTGTTCTTTAAATCAAATCAAGCCAATAAGGCTTCCAAAATCCATATTCTTTGTTTAATCATTTATGCAATGTAAACAATAGCATAGGTGAGTAAGTCAAGCCGAGTGACAATTTCAAAATTCAAAGTCATTTACACAAGTGGGTTGAGGGAACACCATTATTTGAAACCAAGTCCAATTTCAAAATATCAATTTAGGGAAAACCATGACCCATTAGTTTATTCATCATACCCATGCACCCATAAACTTAAAACCATTAATAAAGCATGAATAATGCATAATAAATCATGAAAAAATAATTTAAGAATCAACCATGTCAAAACCCTCAACTATAACAAAACCCACATTCAAATCCATACAATATAAACCATAAAAAACACATGCTTTTTGTAAATTAAGAATTTGGGGAAGAGTAACATGCCTTAAATATAAATATTTATGGAGAGAAATCAACTCTTGAGCCCTTAGATGACCAACTTCTTGAAAACTCTAAGTATCTTGACCTAGGAGAGTTTAGGGAGTTTGAGAGTGATTTTGATTCTGTTATTAATGAGAAATAACCCCATTGAGTGATTTATGGTTGTGGGATCTAAGTAGGAGAAAAAGGGGAATTGACCAGAATACCTTAATGAAAAGACTAAAAATTGACCGCCCAGTCGCTATGGGTTACCTTATGACTCGTACGGTCATGGCACAACTCATAAGGTCTAACTCAGTGTCTGGATAGTGTCCTTGATCACCGATACTAACTTAGCTATGAGTCATACCATACGACTCATAGTCAGTCATTATGACTCGCACAGTCTAGTCATTTTCAAAGCAGTAACAATTGGGAATCATACTAGTTAGGCTATGAAAGACACAATACAACTCATTTTGAGTCTTTACGACTCGTAACCCCTAGTCGTAGTCAAAGTAGAAGCTCTAATATAACATATTGGCCAGGCTACGATTGGGTTTATAAAATCCGTCAAGACTCCCTATGACTCATATGGAGAGTCGTAGTCTGGGCAGTGAGAATAAAAGTTCAACAATCTTCCAGGGACCAAAATTCAGGGTGTCATAGTTGGCATCCTAAAAGGACCCAAAACATTAATGTGAATCTAGATAAAAAGACTACTAATCTAGACACACTAGTAGGAAAGGGTGATTTATGTTGCTTAGATAATGGATATATAGCACAATTATGAATTTCTTGACTACAATTCAAGAAAAAAAAGGTAAAAGAGGAGATAATACTCTAAAAGAGTTGTATCCTAGTTTGTTATATCGAAGAATAGTTTGAGACTTAAATAAGTAGACTGATCTGAATTTGTAGAAACTGAAATTGATACTTGGTGTAACATTGGTGGTGTGGAGTACGGTAACTCTCTACTTGGAGTATTAGAAGGTATAAGGTAGAGTCTAGTTAATTCTTCACCAATCACCTTCACCTGCCCACTGTAGAGGTCTTGTAAGACAAAAACGTTAGGAAAGAAGCTAGCTGAGCATTGTAAGCCTTTCATTGATTTAAAAATACACAAAAGTTTAATTTTGAAGTTTGGACGAGTAAAATATTTTTAATAAGATCATGCTTATTCATATTAAAGAAACTAATATGGATAACAGTAGTGGTGTCTAATAAAACCATTGGGGGTTGGATCACACAGTGAGGGACCAGGTCACTCAAAGTCAAACATAAGTGATAGGATAGTAAAGCAACTATGAGGTTCTGGAAAATCGAAGGAAGTATAGAAAAGTAAAAACATAGGATTTTTACGTGGAAACTCCAGAAGGAAAAAACCACAGCTTGCCCTAAAAAACACCAAAATAGTCTACTATAATCAAACTCTTAATTACAGACTCAACTGTGAACCTAACTCTAGGTTCCTCCTGCTTGTAATACCTCTATTACAAGCACTCCTTGGCACTTATGCCAAGTTTACCTCAAAAACTGGCTAACTCTAACCATCAACAAGCTTAGGCAACTCTACCTAAGTACTTCCCTCATTAAAAGAAAGCACTACTCTTATAACATGATTAGTTTGATTAGACATTAGCACTCAAGAACACTCACTCATTCTTTAATCATATTACAAATATAAGAACATGAGCAGTGCTTGCGTAGTGTTGAAATTGAGTTTTTTCTAACTCTCTTCACTCTTTAGAATTGTGCAAAACCTTTTTGATGAAGAGACATCTTTTATTTTATAGTTGAGTGATGATTAGGGCTAAAATATCATTAGACCAACAATCCTAATAAGTACAAAATAGCACCTATAAATTTATTACACAAAAGGAAAAAACTATGCAGACAACGTGTGCCAGCTCTACTATAACTTGAACATATAGGGACGTGGTCCCTTGTAGTTAGCTGCTCATCATCTAAATAACATATACCAATTTTTCCCTTTTTTTATTATTACAAACCAACCATACAATTTTGAGCATTGATTCATATTCATCATATTAAATCAGTGTGATTTCCACTTGAAGATGAATGTTCCCCCTATCATTATTCTTCCTCCATCATGCTACACAAGGACTTGGTCTCTTGTTGTCATTTGCACCAAAAACCTTTAATTTATTCCCCTTATGATTATGCACCTTAATTTAGTGCATTTGTATACTTCTTCCCCATGTTATTTTTCACCCTATCATTATGAACCACATGAACACACAACACACCCACACATACCTGGTCCTTACACATGAAGGTCAATATTCCCCCTTTTGGAATCATTGAAAAGGATTAACAGTAAACTATAAGTAAAAAAAGTACAGGCTAATTAACTCATGGTCATTAGGGCAACATTAACATGAAGAATAATTTTTTAAAAGGAAATAGATGAGGCCCACAAATAGAAATTCATTCATGATTAATTAGGATAAGTGCCATTACAATATATCAAAAATTATAAAAAGTACTAGTTTCAAAGGCCATGATAGAAACTGACTCAGGAAGCTGACACACTAGGACTCAGGTAGGAGGGGGCTTAGGGGAGAGTGATTTTACCAATATGTCCATTTAATCAACTATAGCAACATGAGCATCCAATAATTTTTTCATGAGAGATTTTATTTCAGGATTCAGTCTTTGGACTTCACCAGTCAACTCTGTAAATTTTTCTTTGAGATTTGCATTTTCTGCTATAAATTCTTCAGAGGCACGAAGTCTTTCTGAGCACAACTTTGTTTTTGTAGTTTCAGATGCACTATTTTTAGTGTCTTTTGCTACTATCACAATTCTCAACTCCTCTATTTCTTTGATTAAGCTTACTTGAGCATCCAGTAGCTCAGACACTTAGGATATAGTTTCCACTTTCCCTTTAATGCACCCATTTTCCACCTGTGTAGTTAGACTAATCTTTTTTTTATTGTTTCTAGTATTCCTCTAGTCCCAATCACTCAAAGATTGAAGACTTTTTTCAACAAGTAACCATATGGCATTACATGACTTCCTTCATTTTCTTGAACCACGTTGTATATATGCTCTATCATTTGAGAAGAAAGACTCATTAACTGAAACTTACTCAGGTATTTGATTAGAAACTGATCAATACCAGAGGCAATTCTTTTTTTCTTTAATCTTGGTATCAGGACCTTGTTAATAAATTCAAAAACCAACTGAAACTCATTCTTTAGAAATTTTTTCTTTACTGTAGTTATTGAGGTCCAACTACACTTAAGGCTTCAATCATAAATTCAATTGTGGGTTGTTGCTTTATAACTGTCCTCACACCTATAACAAGTACATCTAGAATTCCTCCCAAGGTTTCTTCATCCGGTCTTATTTTTTTCCTTGCACCTGTATATATAAACTCAATCCATCTTCTACGAAATCTATTGAATAATAGAACTCTCTTACTTTATTTTCAAAAACAACTGGAGTTGCTTCCTCAAAAAAAATGCAGCTAGCCTTCTTTCACTTGACATATATTTCTTTTCTTACTCTCTTTTTATTCTCTTGGGCTCATTACTAGGCTCTTTATTTTCATCAATTTTTCACTTCTTGGGACTAGTTCCCTTAGAGACTTTCTTTATTTTTTACAGTTATGTGCTTTTTTCTTCTTATACCATGACTCCCAGACTTTGGATCAGAGGACCTGGTCCTTTCATCACCATGAACTTCTATTTTTTTTACTTAGATGCAATGACAATACCAAAATTATTTCCCTCATCTTCCCTTACCTCCACAACTTTAAGATTTTTTTTCCTATATAATAGATTTCCTAAGTCTTCTTCTTTTAGTAGTAGAGGACTTACTCTTCTCCATTGCATTGCTAGATCTTATAACTTCCATATCAAAGCCAATCAATTTCTCCTTACATTTATTGTCCTTTAGTTTATTCACTTTCCAAATTAGATGTTGTTCATCCTTGTCCTTTTCATTTTCCTTATTTAGAGGTAATATAAATCCCCCATTCTTTTTCAAGTTATCCTCTTCCCTTTTTATGTTTTCCTCTGTACAAGCCAAACTTTACATAGGATCATGAGCAAGTAAGAGTAAATTCTCAGCTACCAAATCTATGCTGCTGAGAGAATCAGACTTCTTTATAGAAATCTCGTCATCAACCAGATTAGCAAATATAGAGTTTGACTCAGAAAGGGTAGGAGAACCAGTCTATTGTAAATTATCTAAAATTTTAGTAACTTTCAAATCCTCAGAGGGAACCTAGATTGGAGAGGCATTTAAAGACTCTAGTTTTTCTGAGAAAAGAGGTCCTTCAATTTGAAGAATCTCTTATTCAATTAGATAGCCAAAACTTTTATTTAAGTCATCAAATATGACAGAACATTTACTAAGGTTTAGAGTTTTGACTGGTACAATTTTACTTAGGGTTTCAGGAGTTTCATGTGCAAGACTGACAGGCAATGCTTTTAGTGGCTTTTGAGAATGATTTGAAGATAAATCTTTCAAAGGTTTAAAGAAGAGGGAATTTTAAACATTTTGAGGATTTTTGAGAAGGAAACAAGAAGGATTCTGAGTTAATTGGAAAGAGAATGAATTAATAAGATGTGAATTCGTAAGTAAAAAAATAATCGTTTGACATTTAGGAGTTACCTATTTGAATAAACCCATCTAATGACAAGGGTTGTGTCTTTTCACTTTTGAATCAAATAGACATCTTTTTTTCATAATGGCTTGGACAAGTTTCCTTACTAAATAGAAATTTTATAAAAATTCATGGAACATTATTTTGGCACTCACCTGAGAGATGGTACCACTTACCTCTCCTTTTTGAGTGAATTTTCAACTTGTGTTTGCTTCAATTATTTTCTTCCAAAGTTGTTCCCTTGGGTGTATACTTGGAAAGGTATGATACTGAGTTAGATTATCATACACCTACTTTATCATGGATTCCTATTTCCTTGACATAGCCAAACTTTTTAAGAGACACTAATTCACATGTTATTCATTCTGGTGAAGCTTCTTTTTCTGAGATGGGTTTCCTAGGGACCAGGTCCTTTGAAATTATTTATTTCAAAATAAGATGCCTCCATCTTGAAGTGTATTGAGAGAGAGAACACAGTTAAACCTTTCATTATTTAGATAATCTTGACTACAATCCCTTTCTCATACCTAGAATCATGATCACAAGTTAAACTTGGGAACCCACTTAAGTTTAGTTCCTAGTAGGAGAATAATGGTGTGATCAAATTCTTCTTAGCCCATCTAAGCAGTGATAGCTTTCTCTTCACCCTTTCCAGTTGCTTGAACCCTTTATGATATGATTTTCCTTGTTGAATATCTCTGAAACCATCTATTTTAGCTCTAAGCCATCTCTGACAACTTTCCTTAGTGTGTCTATCCTTCGGAGTACATATAGGACTGACAGCCTTGTTTCTAGCCTCATTGATAATCTTTCCTTACCACTCTGTTGGTTAGAATTATCTTTTATAGCCCCGTCCTCTACCACTATTTACACCTTGACTAGTCAAGTTATAAAGAATTGTGAGGAAGTAGTTTATTTAAGAGACTTGTTCAACTCTTTTCTCAAGTGGACCAGGTCTCTCTCTAACTTTTCATTCCCATAAAGTGCACACATAAGGTTTTTTTAAGAATCCCTCAGCCTTTTTTCAAGATCAATTTGAAGGCATGAAGCTTCTTTTTTCCCTTTTCATCTATCTCATTTACCTTCCTCAGACTACTCATCAAAATTATATTTTCAGATTTTATCTTTGTGAACAACTCTCCAATTTTAGAAATTTGGACAATTAAAGAAATCAATTGATGTTCTTGATACTCTACTTTCACTTCTAATGCATTTTTCTCAATATTTAGTTTACATACAGAGTCTATTAACATACTACCAAGCCTCTTTTTCCCTTTAGCAGAGTAGTTATCTAGATTATCCTTAATATTAAAAAAAATTAACCTCTTTATTTTTTTCATATTTTGATTTTTCCATGAATGTAAATAGGGAATCATAGATGACTGGATTGTCTTCCACTACTATTATACAAATATTTCCAAACTTCTCATCGTCATCAGATTCACTGAAAGAATATTCCCATGTTGTCCGATCTTGTTTTACTGTATACTTAACTGCAGTTTTCCATTTTGACTTTTCAAGAAACTGACCATTCTTTTGCATTAGGTAGTTTCTCATAAATGCTTTAGAACTACCATTTTTATCACAACCTTCAGTCTTACCATTTTTTTTGCTAAGCTGACCACCTTTTTTATAGCACTAACAATTCTGGTTTTCAAAAGTGCAACATCAGTGTCTTTATTACCTGGGTCAGACTCTAGAGTCTTCAAAGTCAGGAACCTCTACCTCTTTGCTTTCTTTATTTCTACCCCTAATTCAGGTAAAGCAGCCATGATGACCAGAATACTCTAGGTGTGAACCTTTTAGAGTGGACCTATCTATGATACCAATTGATAAAACCCTTGGGGGTTGCACCACACAGTTATAGACCAGGTCAGTTAAATTCAAACTCAAGTGTAGATTAGTAAAGCAACTATGAGGTGCTGAAAAAATAAAGGCAGTGCAGGAAAATAAAAACCGAGGAATTTTACATGGAAACTCAGGAAGGGAAAACCCATGGCTTGCCATCACAAGCACCAAAATAGTCCACTATAATTAAACTCTTGATTACAGACTCAGTTGTAAACCAAACTCTAGGTTCCTCATGCTTGCAATACTTCTGTTACAAGAACTCCTTGACACCGCTGCCAAGTTTACCTCAACAATTGACTATCTCTAACCAACAATAAGCTTAGGTAGCTCTACCTAAGCACTTTCCTAATCAAAAGAAAACACTACTCTTATAGCATGAGTAGTTCGATTATAAATCAACATGTAAAAATAGTCACTCACTCATTAAGCATATTGCAAAGATAGTAACATGAGTAATGATTGAGCAGTGTTGAAATTGCATTTTTGCTGCCTCTCTTCACTTTTTAGAATTGTGAAAAACTTTTTGGTGAAGAGGTGTTTCTTTTTTATAAATGAGTGATGATTAAGGATGAAAGATCATTGAACTAACTGTCTTAATCAATATAAAATAACACCTGCAAGTTTGCTATACAAGAGGACAAAAATATGTAGAAAATCCATGCCAGCGGTAATGTACCTTGCACATCCAAGGACTTAGTCCTTTGTAGTTAGTTTTTTATCATCAAAATTACATATAGCAGTTTCACCATTGGGTAAATAGACTTTCTGTTGATTAGATAGTTATAATTGTTCTTTGTTATATAAAAGATCAGCATGTGGTGTCATATGATTGGTGGCCCAGAGTCCAAGATCCTATTATCACGACTAGCATTTATTGAGAAAACTGTAAGAAAATCCATATTTGTATGAGAATTAGAGGTGCTGGTAGTAGCTGTTTTTGATGAGGCATCAGAATTGCTAAGAATCTATGTTTTACCCAGCATCTATAGAATATAATTGTACTATTCTCTTGTAAATCCCATTATGGAGAAGATGCACATCTATTGTGATAATAAGATCTTTCTCTCCCATAATTAGAAGGTCTACCTCTCTCATAGTTATGAAGTTCTCCTCTCTCATAATTAGAAGATCCATGTTAGATCCTGAGTTTTGGCCTTAGAAATTTTCCTTGAAAATCATTCTTCGAACCCAGTACAACTCCAGGGTATGAGCCATATATTGGGGTACAAGTGGTATGGTCCTGTCATAAGTTAATTAGTGTAATTTGTTAGGATAGTTTTGATTACTGGAATGGTCATAACTTAATAGTATGAGTTATAAGGCTTGGATATGAGCTGTATTAGGGACTCGTATGGTAGGCAGTGTTTGATCCTCTTGATAATTTATTTTGCTAGGGATACTGATCATGGGTTCGGATCATATACTGAGGTTACAACTTAGTTGGATAAGTCATATACTGGATAGTGTCTCATCAAAGGTTAAGGCCTAGGCACGACAGGTAGGAACCAATCATAAGAAAGGGTATGACTCATAAGAGGTTCATTCGTATCCATGTGTCGTGGTTTTAAGAGACTTAATGGAGGTATTTTGGACATTTTCCTACTTACCCTAATTATGACCCACAACTTATAATACACTTAGGAGGTTATTTACCTTATTATTCTATTCATTAACACATATTAAACTATTCCTAACCATTCAAAAATTCTCTCACGAGCTTTTGGGGCAAGAGAGCTAGGGTTTCAACTTGGGGATTGCTTTAGATCTTGTTTTGGTGATTTTCTTCTATCATCTTTCTCATTTTAAGGCATGTGTTTCTTCCCTACTTCTTATTTATAAAAAGGAATGGATTATATAGTTGTTTTCATGGTTTTAACATTTCATGGGTTATTTTTTTCCACTAATAATTGGGAGTTTTGGTGTAAATGGTTTGGTTATAGTTTTCTATGGTTTAACTGTTCTTTTATATGCATTAATAGTGGTTTTCGTCACTTTGATTGCATGGTAATGGTTTAATGGTCTTTGGAATTGGTTTTGGTTATATTATACCCTCAAGGTGTTTGATAAAATGCTTATAAAGATATGTTCATTGCATTTACTTCTTTAATTGAAACTCTTGCTTATTTTCAGCTTATGCATAAAACTATAAATGGTTTAAATGGTTTACAAAGGCTAAAGGCTTATTGGTTTTTCTTGTGGAGTACATGAAAGTCTCCCAAGAGGTTAATATGGTAAATGGATAGGGAACTTGAGAGTCCCCTTAACCAAAATGGTTTGGCAGTGGATAAATCTTGCAAGTATGGTTGGTATGCCAATACCACTAATAAATGGACTTGGTTAATAAATGGTAATTGGATTGGTTTGGATATGGTTTTAATCTGGGAATTAATATTGGGAGGTATAATTGAGTCGTGGAAGGTGGAGGCTTCGGGGGAACCAAAACTGGAAACTCATATTTGCTGATATAAGGGGTCTTTGATGTCCACGTGTGAGTGTCACATTTAATATTGGAGGGATGTACTAGCTATCCCATGGGATATTTCTTGGTCGTGCGGCTACATGCATTGGGAATCTTTCAGTAGGGGGAGCTGAACCCATATGGCCCATGGGTATGGTTAAACAACAAGGTTACACAACCCAGGAAAAGGTTTTAAATACATATTAAACATGAATTCCCTTTCCCGGCACTTATATATATGTATGGTTATATGCATAATGGATGGTTTTACTTGGTTATTTAAATGGAATTACTTTATCCTTATCTTGAGATACATGCTAGCGATCATTCGCTAACCCATCTACTGGCGGGTGTATACCAACACTATACAGGAACTGGCCATTTGACTTATCCTATATAGTGATTGACTCAGGGATAATATTTGGATTGTGGTGATGATCTTCCTTCTTTTTGGAAGGCTCCATTTCATGATATGGATATTCTTAGACATTTTGTTTTCATTTTAGACATTGGTTTTGGCCAAGGTAGGGGGTATATCCCAACCGAATATTAGTATTCATTTAGATAGAGGCTTTGTGGTACTTTTGGAGATTGGTATGGGCGGGATCGGTACTGGTGTCGGCCTTGGCATTGGAATTAGCTGGGAGGCTGGCATCATCGGACATAATTTCTCACTGTTCCTTCATATTATATTTTGGGTTTGGTAATAATATTATGTTTTGATATTATCTTTTTTTTGGTATGGTATGAATGATTGGGTTTGGTACGGCTAGACTCGGTTAGGTCAGTCACTGTCGTGATCCTGTACCAGTGTAATACCCTTTATTTCCCTAGCTTAATTTAACTATAAGTACATGAGTATTGATATATGAATTCTTAAAATACTTAGTATTTTTCAGTTTAGAGCTTACCAATATGTAGGAAATTCAGCCAGCTTTCCAATGATATAAAATTCGCCCAAATTTGATACCCGGGTGAAGAGTTAGAGCAATTTTTATAAAATATTGTGCCACTTGGCACATCACCGCATCGTACTAAGGGTCCAAATGGAAATTGTCATTTTTTAGTGAGGGACTGTGATCCCACCGCGTCTCTCTACCAGCTATTTTCCTAATTGTTACTTTTCAGTGTGACTCTGCGATCATGACGCATCGTGCCAAGGGTTAAATTCGCATATAGTGGGGTACCGTGATTGTACCACATTGTGCTAAGCTCCCAAGTCGAAATTGTCAATTTCCAATGACACGACGTGATAGCTCCACATCGCACCAAGGGCCCAAATCAGAAAATTTCTACAAAAATTAAAAGTGTCGTCCAGGGGAAAACAAGTCTTTTCCCATAAATTTAATCAGTCCAAAGACGGGATTTAATCCCTAAAAATGCTATTAAGTCATTCTTTAATCAATTTTTCC
This sequence comes from Capsicum baccatum var. pendulum, assembly GCA_030864225.1. Taxonomy (NCBI): domain Eukaryota; kingdom Viridiplantae; phylum Streptophyta; class Magnoliopsida; order Solanales; family Solanaceae; genus Capsicum; species Capsicum baccatum. The sequence goes on from CM061550.1 coordinate 166,978,475, forward strand.
CAAATAAAAAAGCATTCTCTCCCGAATAGAAAACCCTAGCTTTAAGAAATCAAGAGCAATCCTCAAAAAAATTACCAAGAGCTTCAGGAATTAAAATACCCAGGTATGTTAGGTATTTATCTATGAGTTTCTTTCACCCATAGAGTCCAATAATCCATTTTTAAAACTACAAGATTATTAATTCATGATTTATATGCTTGAAATTAGATTATATTCATGTTCATGACATTAATTAAGTTTCAATCTATGATTAATTGTAGATTCCATAATATTGAAATAGGATGTATATTGAATTGTGTAATTCTCATGTTATAATCCTTGAATTAGCAAGTTAGGGTGTTGTAGTTACAATGTTTCCATATTGTCCATTATTATATGCATTAAGTTATGCTCCCCATCTATTTGATGGAATATCCATGTGAATTAAATTGTGAAATCATGACATGATAGCATATGTGATGTTAGGTGTATTTACATGCCTAAAGCGCCTTAATTTACCCATATTTTAGCTAAGTTTTAAGGATAAAATATATAATTCATGCACTTTTAGTCCTTTTTCCGGTAAGTGAGCTAACCAAAGTGATTAGCAAGTTTTCAGGTATAAATGATGAAGATTTCAGCATTTTATGGATAACTTGACGCCAAAGAAAGCTTCACGAAAGAAGGAAAGAAGCGTTTGGACGCCTATGGACTGAAAGTGACGCATGGAAAACTTGTCCCGGGCAAAAACAGCATTTCCAAAGACTTGGGGATCAGCAGTAACCTAGTAGGATTAGGAAAAGTACGCAGTAGCCTAGTAGGAATAGTATATGAGTGTTATAAAACCCTAAGATGCTGAACTTTTGAGGGGGGATGATTACAATTAAAAAACAGTTCTCTTTCACTTAATTCTTCTTCCCTTCTATTCATCTATTCGACTCTTAATTTTCACGACAAGAGAAACGCTATTTGCAAGGAGTTCACGCCACAAGCACTACCAAAGCATACTTCACGTTAGATTTTTATTTTGGTATGATGATAATGGCTATTGTGATTTCCATTGAACTCATGAATAGCTAAACTTCTCGGTTACGGGCATGGAAGCCTTATGAGATACTATCTATTGCTATGAGTTTGTGAATTCTTGACACGTATGCTGCTTATATCATTCTTCTCTTCATCTTAATATAAATTCTTGTGGTTGTAAACAGATAGAATACGCCAGTATAGCATTAACTTGTTCGAAAGAAAAGTTACATGTCTGGAAAAGAGAGAATGTCAAGGAAATAGGGAACCAACCCCTATTTAAAAGTTAGTGTCGTAACTGGATTAACCTCTTGGAGACTTTGTACCATTAGATATGATTTAAGCTCGAAAGAGTTAAAGTGAAATAATCCTTGATGGTCGAAAGACGCCTGGATTTACTATAGAATACGAATCTCTATAAGCGCATGCATGTCTGAATTCCGTATAACTCATAGTCAATAGATACGTATAACTCATAAGGTGGACATAAGCCTAACTCTCAATTCTCATTGATTAAAACCTACCAAGTACTCCGTTTTACTCTTCTATTTTCCGTTTTTACTCTACTATTTTGTTTACATCATTTGCACGCACAAAATCCCCCCTTTATTCGCAGAATTTTCATCAAAAGTCTAATAATCATTGCTTACTTAGTGACCAAGTATTCCCTGTGGGATTCGACACCCAACCCAGTTGGGTTCTATATTTGACAACGACCACTTACACTCTTACGAGAGATGTAGTTTGAGCATTATCAAATATTAGCATCATTGCCGGGGAATACGGTTGTCAACTAAGTTTGTGATAGTTACTAGACCCTTTGGTCAAAGATTCTTGTACTTTACTTTTAGTTGTTGTTTTTTTTTTCTGCAGGTTTTTGTTCAGTGCATGCCAAATACTCGAAGTTCGGGACAACCATTATAACCCATAAATCCTAAACCGCAACATATTAGAAGGATGGATGCACAACGTGACATTGAGAGAAGGGCTGCTCAACAGGAGCAAGCTAGACTAGTTGCGTTGGCCGCTACCCAAGTACACCAACAAAATATCGATAACCCTGGGCGAGCAGCAGATCCTGATGATAAGGACTTAGGTGATGATGAGCTACTAAACCCTCGGCGTGATGCTGAGGTGGTAACACTGGCAAACAGAAGAGATCGTCAAGCAAGATTTTGGCCTGAACGCCGAGCTATGCAGATTCTCTTTGATGATGATGATGACGATCTGGATGGAGCTATTATTCCTCCGCCATTGGCACCCGGAGCCAAGTTCAACATCACTAGCACCATGATTCAGTTATTACAACTCAAGGGATTATTCGGTGGAATTGCAGGTGATGATCCGAATATGCATCTGGTCAACTTTATCTCTACATACAAGTCATTCGACAATCCAGGTGTTGGACAGAATGCAATTCGGCTGCGCTTATTCCCATTATCTTTATCTGGGGAGGCAACTCTATGGTTGAACGGGCTGACTCCTGATTCTATTACAAATTGGAGGCAATTTAAAGACGCTTTCCTAAAAAGATTCTTTCCGCCATCCAAAAGAGCACAATTGAGAGATGAAATTAGCAACTTTCGTCAGCTTCCAACTGAAGCCCTTCACAAAACATGGGAGAGATTCAAGAAGAAGCTTATGAGGTGCCCAAACCATCACATGACCAATGTCCACTTGATGGAGATACTATACAGATCCTTGAATTCAGTAACTAAACCGGTGGTGGATAATGCAGCTGGAGGATCATTTATGGACCTTACCTTTGTGCAGGCAAGCGATATGCTAGACCGGATGAAAAGAAAAGTAGGGCTTGGTATACCAGAGATTTTGAGGTGACAAGCCCCACTATATCTATTGGCATGATTGCAGAATAAATGCGAAAGGAGGAGGAACACGACCAAGATATGGCGCATATGAAAACACAGATGGATCTTCTTATAAAGCATCTATTATCAGGGAATACTGAAAAAGTCAAAGCAGTTGCGTCAAAAGGAAGAGAGGAATCCGATTCTGAAGAAGAAGCCAACTACTTGAACAATCAAGGGGGTTTTCGAGGCACTGCCCAAGGAAACCAAGGTCGGGACTATTATGATAAGTTTGGAAACAAGGACCGTGATCAAGGTAGTTGGAAGAATAAGACTGATAGGAGTGGTTTGTATGTTCCTCCTGGAAGTCGTGACACCGCTGCATCTGGCGCTGGTAAGATATCAATGGAAGATATGATGGCGAAGCTGTTAAAAGGAGTGGAGGCAACCAGCACGGGAGTAACTGAGGTAATAAATGATTTGGCCTCAATGAAGCAATTGGTTGACTCGAATTCCACTTCAATAAAACATCTGGAGCAACAATTGACTCAAATTTCAGCCACATTAAATCAATGAAAAGTTGGCACCTTACCTAGCGACACAGTGCAAAACCCAAGGAACGATGGAACATGCATGGCCATTACTACCAGGAGTGGTAAGGTGCTGGAAAAATTCAGCCCAAAGCAAGCAAGTGGCCGATGATATCACAAATAATGCAGAAGACGTCGAAGAAGTTGAAGAAAGCGTCAATGACGTTACCCCTCAACTTCCACAGCCCAAAAAGATCGCCAATCTGAAGCAAGAGGAAAAAAAAGTCATGGAGAAAACTATTCCCCTTCCACCACCACCTTTTCCTCAAAGATTAAAAAAGAGAGCTGATGATACCAAGTTCAATAAACTCATGTCAATGTTGAAAAAGCTGACCATTAATGTTCCGTTGGTAGAAGCACTAGAACAGATGCTTGACTACGCAAAATTTATGAAGGATCTTCTGACAAAGAAGCGGGCAGCAGGTTATGAGTTGACAAATACTATTCATCATTGTAGTGCAATCCCTACCAGATCACTAGTTCAGAAGAAGGCCGATCCTGGTGCCTTCACTATACCTTGCACTGTCAGACCTTTGAATTTTGCCAAGGCATTATGCGATTTAGGAGCCAGCATCAACTTAATGCCACTATCTATTTATAACAAGTTGGGGTTGGGGGATTCTACTCCAACCAATATGAGGCTTGTAATGGCAGATAGGTCGGTAAAACGACCTGTTGGTATTTTATGTGATGTATTGGTGAAGGTGTCCTCATTTATCTTTCCGGCAGACTTTGTTATCTTGGATTGTGAGGTGGACTCAGAAGTTCCTATAATCTTGGGGCGCCCTTTCCTTACAACAGGAAGTGTGCTTATTAATTTAAGAGCCAATGAGCTTCTATTCCGAATGAATGATGAAGTAGTCCGCTTTGATGTATGTAAATCAATGAAGCAACCCAAAGATCTGAATGTGTTCTCGGTAGCTGATGTTTATTTTGATGATGAGAAAGAATTACCTGTAGAGGAGCAACTTATTAATGACCCATTGGCGATTGTGCTTATGAATGTTGAGCGTAAGGATGCTGAAAATTATGAAGAAACTATTTGTGCTCTAACAGGATTAGGGTCATATCCTCATGCTCCCAAGAAGCTGGACCTTGATATCAAAAACTGACCTACACCACCAGCTAAACCATCTATTGAAGAGCCACCCACGTTAGAATTGAAGGAGCTGCCTAATCATTTAAAGTATGCATTCTTGGGAAACGGAAACACACTCCCGGTTATTGTGGCAGCAGATTTGGGTGAGCAGCAAGTTGCAGCTCTCATCACGGTTCTACGGAAGTACATGAGAGCCATCGGTTGGACCAGCGCTGATATCATTGATATTCCGCCTGGGATTTATACACACAAGATTCAGCTTGAAGAAAATTGCATACCCACTATTGAGCATCAATGGCGTATAAATCCACCTATGCAAGAGGTAGTGAAGAAAGAAATTATTAAGTGGTTAGATGCAGGGGTTGTTTATCCAATCTCCGATAGTAAATGGGTAAGCCCAGTACAATGTGTGCCCAAGAAAGGTGGCATGACGGTAGTTGCGAATGAAAAGAATGAGTTAATTCCACTCAGACCTGTCACAGGGTGGAGAGTATGCATGGACTACCGGAAGCTGAATTTGTGGACACTTAAAGATCACTTTCCAATGCCATTTATAGACCAAATGCTCGATCGATTAGCAGGGAAAGGATGGTTTTATTTTTTAGACGGTTATTCCGGCTATAATCAAATTTGTATTGCTCCCTAGGATCAAGAGAAAACAATATTTACATGCCCATATGGTACGTTTGCCTTTAAATGTATGCCATTTGGGCTATGTAACGCACCCGCCACTTTTCAATGCTGTATGATTTCCATTTTTTCTGATATGGTGGAAGACACTCTGGAGGTATTCATGGACGACTTTTCAATTGTGGGTGAGTCGTTTGAATCGTGTTTGGCAAATCTAAGTATGGCGTTGCAGAGATGTGTTGAATTCAACCTGGTGCTAAACTGGGAGAAGTGCCACTTTATAGTGAAAGAAGGTATTATTCTTAGGCATAAAATCTCTGAAAGAGTAATTGAGGTGGATCGAGCTAAAATCGAAGTCATCGAGAAACTACCACCCCCAATTTTGGTCAACGGAGTTCGTAGTTTCCTCGGGCATGCAGGTTTCTACCGAAGGTTCATTAAAGACTTTTCCAAGATTGCTAGTCCATTATGCAAGCTCTTGGAGAAGGATGCAAAGTTCGACTTCAGTGATGAGTGCTTGAAGGCATTTGAATGCCTCAAAGGGAAGCTAATGGAAGCTCCTATCATTGTAGTGCCCGATTGGTCTCTACCGTTTGAAGTCATGTGTGATGCTAGCGGGGTAGCTTTGGGTGTGTACTTGGCCAGAGAATAGAAAAGTTATTCCATCCAATCTACTATGCGAGCAAGGTCTTGAACGGAGCCCAGAAGAACTATACTATCATGGAACAAGAGCTTTTAGCGGTTGTGTATGCTTTTGAAAAATTCTGTGCTTATCTGTTGGGAACCAAAGTGGTAGTTCATACAGACCATGCAGCTCTGAGATATTTGATGGCAAAGAAAGATGCGAAACCAAGGCTAATTCAATGGGTATTATTGCTGCAAGAATTTGATTTTGAGGTAAAAGATAGAAGAGGTTGCAAAAACCAAGTGGCTGATCATTTATCTAGACTCGAGAATGAGCATATAGCGCAGCCTGATCTTGAGATTGATAATGCATTCCCTGATGAAGAGATCTTAGCCACGTTGATGGAAGAGTTACCATGGTATGCAGACTTTGCGAACTTCATGGTAAGTAATGTGATGCCTGCAAATCTATCATTTCATCAAAAGAGGAAGTTCATGCATGATGTGAGACACTACTACTAGGATGAGCCATATTTGTTTAGACGATGCGCGGATGGTGTGATCAGACGATGCATATCTCATGTGGAGGTGCCAAGTATCTTGGAAACAAGTCATGCTTCCCAAGTTGGGGGACACCATGCAGGTGGTCGGACAGCAAGGAAGGTATTGCAAAGCGACAATTATTGGCCTTCGATATTTAGATATGCCTACGAATTTGTGAAAAGATGTGACCAATGTCAGAGACAAGGCATGATTTCGAAGCACCATGAGATGCCCATGTCAAAAATTCTTGACAAGCAAATCCTTGCTAAGACTGTAAATGCTAATAGGAAAGATTGGTCTTGGAAGCTGGACGATGCACTATGGGCTTATAGGACTGCATTTAAAATGCTAATTGGCATGTTCCCGTACCAACTAGTTTATGGGAAGGTCTGTCACTTGCCCATTGAGCTCGAGCATAAAGCATTGTGGGCATTGAAGCAACTGAATTTGAAGTGGGATGATGCTATGAATCGGAGATTGGAACAGCTAAATGAGATGGATGAGTTCTATCTACATGCTTATAAAAGATCAGACCTCTACAAGGAGTGGGTGAAAAAGTATCATGATCGGCGAATTGTTCAACGAAACTTTCAAAAGATGATATGATACTTCTTTTCAACTCCAAACTGAAGCTATTCCTAAGTAAGCTAAGGTCCAAATGGTCCGGTCCGTACAAAATTAGCCAAGTCTACTCGTCTGGAGTAGTTGAGTTAGAAGACAATAATGGTGTCGTATTTAAGGTGAATGGGAAACTAGTAAAGCCATATATCGGTCCCCTTGACTCGATTAAATGCATGACCACCATCTATCTCGACGAAGTCTAAGTACTCGAGGTAACTATGTCGTGCCGCGACAAAAAATCAAGCGCTTGATGGGAGGCAACCCATCATATATATTTTTTTATCGTTCCTCTTGCATTTTTTTCACTAAATAAAAATTCAAAAATAAGAGTCGATCCACGACCAAAACTAAGGCGCTTGATGGGAGGCAACCCATCGTTCTAATCGTTTTTGTTGTCTTTGAGTAAGTGTAGGTACAAGAGGTGTAAAATAGGAGATTGATTTCAAATTTTGATTTGGAAATAGTCCATGTTGAAGGTGGTAAGTTAGGAATGAAGAAGAAAAGGATGTGGGTTAGGCATTGCCTATGAAAATCTAGGCAACGAGCAAGGCAAGGCCTATGTAAATCTTGGCAACGAACAAGGCATGGCCTATGCTATGGCATAAGCTCTCAGAATCTAGAATGCCATGGCATAGGCGCCGCCTATGCCCAACAATGCTATAGCATAGGCGCCGCCTATGCAAAAGCCTTTAGTCTCGGATTCTACAATGTCATGGCATAGGCGTCGCCTATGCTCAACTAGGCTTTGCAAAAGGCGCCGCCTATGCCAAGCATAGGCAAAGAATTAGGCGCCGCCTATGCTCATTATTTGGTCTCCTAACTTGATTCCAAATGGGTCAAAAATCGAACCAAGCTTGTCCTATAAATAGAACCTTAGTCTTAAAACAAAATTGCATTGCAACTTCAACCTAGGGGCCGCCTACCTCTCCAAATTCTCTCAAAAAAATTTCCTTTTGCTCTCTTACTTTGCAAGAACATCTTCCGAGGCCATCAACCAAGTAAGTACTTCGGTTATCTTCTCTTATATTCCGTAAGTATTACAATACTACTCCTATACTAAGTTGTTAAATCTTGAAGTAGTGTTGGTGATTTGAATATGGTTGATTTGTTGTGATACATCTAAGAAAGTGAAAGAATATGTATTGGTGTTCTTGACTTGGTTCCAACTTGTAATTAATTTCGATACACTGTCATACTTCTTGCGAAATCGACAGGGTTCAGAAAATTGCATAATCTTGTAACTTGAAAGCTTGCTTGAATGAATTGTTCATTGAGATGAAAAATCATGGTTAACTACAAACATGAGATGTTGATTATTTCTATGCCATAACTTGATACAATATCTATGTAGTAGTTTTATTCAAAGTAATTCATTAGTCCAAAACATAAAAGCATTGTCAAGATATCATTAACTAGAATCAGAAAAGGTTAGTTAAGATGACAAGACAAATATGACTGTACTGATTATATTATTGGAACATAACACCTAAATGTACATCGATGAAGTATGAGTAATCGATTACGTTAACTTAATTAGTTTGTGCCAACAAATTAAGTGTGGGGTGGGGCCACTACTATTCAAAATTGAATAACAAAAAAGGTGAGAAGGGGTGGTAGATAAAAGGAAAGTAGAGAAGTTGTTTAAAAGAAAGTGTTAATGGCATAATGTGATGTATTAAAGCGCTTAGGAACATAGTCACTATTTTTGGCCAAAATAGTCCTACCCGTCCCTTAGCCTACATTACAACCTGTAAAAGACCTATTTGATCCTAAGCTTAGCATTCTGATATTTAGTGGAGCATTACACTAAGGGCAAGCCTATGGTCATTAGTTGCAACATATGAATTCTTTGTGAGAGTGAGAGAAAGGAAAATCTTATACCCATGTTTCGAAAAATGAAATACTTGTGAGTGATTATGGGTGATATATTGTGAGACACACATGGTTGATGAGTTTTGGGTAGTTGTGTATGATTCCCTGTGCCTTAAATTTTTAATACGAATTAACCATCATCACGAGTCTAAATTGGAGGTTGAATTGTTTCTAGTAGTGGTCAGAAAACTACTCTTTGTTAATAATTGACGTGCCTATCTTGATGAATATTTTGTGTTGTTACTGTGAAACCCTAAGTAGATGTTTATATGGACTTGATATTTTGTTCGAGGACGAACAAAGCTTTAAGTGTGGGGTGTTGATGTTAGGTGTATATACACGCCTAAAGTGCCTTAATTTACCCATATTTTAGCTAAGTTTTGAGGACAAAATATATAATTCATGCACTTTTAGTCCTTTTTCCTGTAAGTGAGCTAACCAACGAGATTAGCAAGTTTTCAGGTATAAATGATGAAGATTTCAGCATTTTATGGATAACTTGACGCCAAAGGAAGCTTCACAAAAGAAGGAAAGCAGCGTTTGGACGCCTATGGACTGAAAGTGACGTATGAAAAACTTGCCCCAGGCAAAAACAACATTTCCAAAGACTTGGGGATCAGCAGTAACCTAGTAGGATTAGGAAAAGTACGCAGTAGCCTTGTAGGAATAATATATGGGTGTTATAAAAACCCTATGATGCTGAACTTTTGAGGGGGGATGATTACAATTAAAAAACAATTCTCTTTCACTTAATTCTTCTTCCCTTCTATTCATCTATTCGACTCTTAATTTTCACGACAAGAGAAATGCTATTTGCAAGGAGTTCACGCCACAAGCACTACCAAAGCATACTTCACGTTAGATTTTTATTTTGGTATGATGATAATGACTATTGTGATTTCTGTTGCACTCATGAATAGCTAAACTTCTCGGTTAGAGGCATGGAAGTCTTATGAGATAGTATCTATTGCTATGAGTTTGTGAATTCTTAACACGTATGCTACTTATATCATTCTTCTCTTCATCTTAATATAAATTCTTGTGGTTGCAAACATATAGAATACGCCAGTATAGCATTAACTTGTTCGAAAGAAAAGTTACATGTCTGGAAAAGAGAGAATGTCAAGGAAATAGGGCACCAACCCTTGTTTAGAAGTTAGTGCTGTAACTAGATTAACCTCTTGGAGACTTCGTACCATTAGATACGCTTTAAGCTCGAAAGATTTAAAGTGAAATAATCCTTGATGGTCGAAAGACGCCTGGATTTACCATAGAATACGAATCTCTATAAGCGCATGCATGTCTGAATTGCGCATAACTTATAGTCAATAGATACGTATAACTCATAAGGTGGACACAACCCTAACTCTCAATTCTCATTGATTAAAACCTACCAAGTACTCTGTTTTACTATTATATTTTTCGTTTTTACTCTACTATTTTGTTTACATCATTTGAACGCACAAAATCCCCCCTTTATTCGCAGAACTTTCATCAAAAGTCTAATAATCGTTGCTTACTTAGTGACCAAGTATTCCCTGTGGGATTCGACACCCAACCCAGTTGGGTTCTATATTTGACAATGACTGTTTTCACTCTTACGGGAGCTGTAGTTTGAGCGTTATCAATATGTACAAGCTTATGCCCTACAAGTATTTGATAAAATATCTTTATGAATGAATTATGAACGAGTGAATCTTGTTATGCTTTTCAAGATCATGCTATGCTTTACTTTTCATATTCTCGAGTCCTGGGGTTATCTAATATCCGAAATGTAGCTATTTATCTAGAGCTACAGTAGCTACAAAATAGTCTCAGTCATGTCATGGAACAGTAGTAATCAATCAGTTATAGACCTCACTGAACTTAGTCCAGTTCAGTCAGTCAACACAATCAATAATAGTTCAGTCAAATCTAGTACTTTCTAGCAATCAATCCACAGTCTATTCAGTTGGGAGTAGGATTCAGCTCCGAGTTAACCCAAGGATAGGGGCTTACCTTCCAGTAGAGGGTGTGATCCTTTGAAGCAGTCCTTACGTTATAGAACTAAGTAGCCATTGTAAGTTGAGACATCAACCTGCTAGTTGAGGGTTGATGAGGTGTTTTAACCTGCCAGTTGAGAACACCACCATTCTCATTAGAGTACCTTCAAAATAAGGGTAACTCTTCAGCTTGTCTTTACCCGTGGCACAGTACTGACATCCTTTGTAACGCCCCATATTTCGGGCTACAATATAGACCATTATTCCAATGCATTGATAATCCTGAATCCATAAATCCTACGCCAATATGGTATGTTAATTATTTGCGTAGTATGTGAATCCATTCAAGCTTGAATTTAGACCATAGAGGTCCTTCAACTCAAGGATGAATTAAAACTATTTTGATTGATTAAGTTTTAGTGGATGTTGTAATTTGTGTCAGCTTCGATCGACCATAACTCTCTGTATATGTCCAATTAGAGAGCCTACTATGTGTCAAATGATACGTCTTCGAGTTAGCTTTCCAATAATCTAATTATGCTAAAATTCGGCACCCGAGCAAGAAGTTATGGCCTTTCAAAGTAGTGTGCATCGCCTAACCAATCGCACATGGCCCCTAGAAAACATAGCCAATAGCATAGGCGGCGCCTATGTAAACAAAGGCAATAGCATAGGCAGTGCCTATGTAAACATAGGCGATAGCATAGGCGGCGCCTACGTAAACATAGGTGATAGCATAGGCGGTGCCTACGTAAACATAGGCGATAGCATAGGCTCCACCATAAACACAAAATTCAGTTCCCAAATACCCCGAAATACACCTTTGTTCAAGAACTCTCTCTAGGGTTTCAAAATAAAAACCCAAGTAGTTCAACATTCAACCATAGGTTTTCAAAACAAATTGAAGATTTGGAATCTCCGTAACATAGGCTTCAAAAAGCACCTATCATATTCGCATATAGAGGTACGTGGGGTTATCTAAAAAATCTCATGGGCTTTAAAAATTCATGTTTTCAAATGGGGATTTTGAAATTATGAATATGATTATGTTTGAAACATTTTATGATATTGATTTAGCCCTTAGGCCTACTCCCAAGTGATTTTCTATATGATATATATATATATATGCATGTATTCTGAAAAGATGTTAACTTGAGAGCATGAATAATATGAAATTTCCTCTCTTGATGTGAATTTGTTTTAAATGTTCATATGATGTAAGTTATTTGAAAATATCTTAAAGAGCATGACATGAAATATTTTGAGAATTGATATGATTTTGACTTGAAAACAAGAAGGTTATTCATGTTGAATACAATGGTTGAATGAGAAGAATGATGTGATATTAATGGCTTACAAGTCGGGTATGACAATACCCTACAAAATATGATATGTGATTAAATCAGATGAAATTTAAATGCATTGATTTTACATGAGATAGGTGGATGCCCGAAGAAGGCATTTGAGTATAAGGGCTCATCATTGGAAATTGTGTTTATAGACACGAGAATTTGGTACCCTGCTTTATGATCTTGCGTACCTGACTTTATGTTATTCCCAAATTGGGACTATGGTTAGGAGTCCTTCTTTGTGATCTTGTTCACTACTATTAAGTTGAGACACCCTGCTGTGTGATCTTGTGTGTCTTCCCATCACTTATACTCTAATCTCGGCGGCAACCGAGGTTTTACAGTTGGTGTAAATGTGATATATAAGGTATTCCACCTAGCTCAGCTGCATTGCATTGTTGTTGAAAATAATTACATTATGCCCACGTATTTTTAAATGATTTGATATGAAACTGCTTTATAATGGATCTCAACTATATTTTGTAAATATATTATATTTTGTTTTGATCTCTCTGCATACCAGTACTTTTGTATTGACCCCCTTCCCTTCCAGGTTCAGAGGCACAATCTAGGGGTTTAAAAAATCAGTAGATTTTGTCAGACAGATTCACAGAGTCACTTGGTGAGCCTTCTATATTTCGAAAGGCCTGATATCTGCCAGATTCATTTATCATTTATTAGTTTTAGGTCTACTGGGGGCCTTGTCCCAGTTTTCAGATAGATATTTATTTCAATTATATAGTAGAGATTTCCCAGACGTTATAGAGATATTGATTGAGATTGTGGGACATTATTCCCCATAATTGTTTTCATATGATTTTTGACCATATTTCTTTTATATAGTGTATCTTCCATATTTCTTTTTCATATAATTCATGTGCATGATTACCAGATAGATAAAGGGTGTTTCGGGCCTAGATAGTTCGAAATACTCATCACGGCCAGGGCCTCGTATTGGGTTATGACAAACTTGGTATCAAAGCACGGTTCATAATCATAGGGTGTTTACGAAATCTCATCGGGTAGAGTCTTTTGTATGGGTGTGTAGCGCGCCACACTTATAAGCAGGAGGCTACTAGGCGTTTAGGAATGTCTCTCTTTCTTCATGTTCTATTTCGTGCAATAGAGTCAGAATATTCCTCTTTGATACTCAAATTCATGCTATGGTGATGCCCATACAAAAGTAATAGTCATCCCAATTCTTTCCTTACTTGGACATTCTCAGACATGTCTCATTATTGGGTCGATTCAAGTGTAGAAGTTTAGATCTAAATGGTATGGTTCATTCTAATCGAATCAAATAAGATTTTAGCAAGGACTTGAGAAGAGTCCGTTAGTGCTTCAGAGTGTGTTGGTTCTAGTGTGAACCTTGATTTTGATAAAATCGTCCTTTACAGACTGTAGTATTAAGTGTATTCAGTTCTTTTCAGAACTTATGTTGCCAGTGTCACACTTCAGAGATAATAAGGTATAGCAGAATGTTAGAACTGTATTTCCACCTGAAAAGTAGTGTGTGTTAAAGTGTTGTTGTCATGACATATTGGTAATGAAATTAGACAAAGAAGTTGGTGATGTGAAGTCACAAAGTTAGAAATCAGAGTGAGGATGATTTACCCCTTTATAGTGATAAACTAATTTGGTAGCTAGCAGCATGTGTGGATAGTATGGTAGTCCATGGTGGAAGTGTTTGACTCTGATTTTATTTCAACAGAGTAAGATGTGTATTCTTAGTTCATTGAATATTGCGTATTAAATCTCTATCTCATGAAATATTTTCATCAAAGTGTTGTTGAAAAATAAAGTTTAGTGAAACCGTGTGGGGCTCTTTCGATTCACTAGCATAGTTGACTTGTCATTCATCTCATTTCTTGTTCAAAATACAAAATCAAAGTGTAGTGAATCCTTGTGAGGCCTATTTCAATTCACTAGCAACTAGTTGTCCAACTTGGTATTCTTATGTAGGTTTAATGTATGTATAGCTGAATATGGTTGCATGAGATTGGGCCGGTAAAGAGATGATTTGTCCTTGTGTGTTAGTTTATTAGTAGAAGATAGAGAAGGAGTTATTAGGCGAGGTGAATTATCCTTGCTTGAAGTATGAAAATGGCCAAATTAGCCAGTAGGTTATAAGTATAGACTCATGGTTATTATGGACTTTAAAGGTAGTGTAAATGTATGCTTAGGTAAGTAATTATGATATGAGAAAGCAGTACAAGTAGATACGATTATACGGGGTTATAATATAAGGATAAGTTTGACCACGTCATTATGAGGCTTTAACCCCGTTGACCCTCTTTTCATTAGTAGTTGTAAACTAGTGCTACTTGTGAAAAGGTATGTAGTAGATTTCTGAGATATTTGGGTAAAATGTCCCAATTTGATGGATTAGTATATTTATATTTTGTTGCATTCTTCATTGGTAGTAAATGATTGATACTAAACTATAGGCTTAAATTTAAATGGTGTGGTGGTAAATAGTGGCAAGAGTTTGATGATGCATGTTTTGTGGGATTAAATTAGTAGGCTTGAGGTGCTGAAATAGTACATGCTAATGGATTATGATAAGGAAAACCGTTAGGTCATGATCGATTATTATGGTTATGAAGTTCTAGTGCACTAGTGTTTCGTAATGTTTATTTATAGTTTCCAAGTGAAAATTTTGGTGTAAGGTTGGGTTGTAAATCATGCATAGCACTAGATATTAAGTTTGAATAATTGATGTCCATGAAAGTGGATGTGAATATTTCTTGGTTAATGAATACTAGTTGTATAGAAGTGATCTAATAGGCTTGAATGGTGCATGCAATAGATTAAGTTTATTTGATTCGTAGTGATGTATGATATTGTATGTGTGTGATGTAGAAGTATGCCTAAGGTGACATGAGGTTGTGGCATTCTTTCTAAGGCTATTACATATTGCGTGTGGCTAGTAGTACCATTGAGTTTCTAGATGGGGAAAGACTAGTAGATGTTATATGGGTTCTAAATAGTTAGGTTAAAGAATTTTTATTGATAGTGTTGAGCCTTTTATATGATCTTGATTCTTATAGTAATGAGGCATAAGTTGGGAGTCGCGATATTAGTACACTATGTTGAAAGTTGTTTGGTTCATCAAAGGCATAGTGATATCCATGTTAAGTGTAGTTCAGTTAAAATCTGGTAAGGGATCTCCCAAACTTTAGATTATGACTTGAAGCTAAGGGGGAGATGATAGAATGAATAACCAAGTAAGGCTCTCAGATTCTAGTACTGATGCAGTATGATTTAGAACATCAGAAAGTGAGGGTGGATCTCAACCCATTCCTACCTCAGTAGTTTTTTAGTTATCCGGATGCTTAATCATGCCTTACGATTCAGTTTCGTGATTATAGTTTATGATTCCGGTATATGATAGAGAGTTGCATACTCTTCCAGTTCCAAGATAATGAGTTCTAGTTCATTCAAGTAGTCGGAATCACATTCCTTATGTTATGAACTCTAGTTAAGGTCATGCAACTCATGACGCATGTACTCACTCTTTATAGTATGCTCAGTCCCGTATAAAGATATTTTCACGCTTGAGGGTCTTATGTTTTTAACCTTTTAGTGACCCTTCCTATGCAATGATAGTGGTGATTATGTAAATGTTCTTGTTGATGGAAGATCATAGTATGCTTATTTAAATAAGGCCATAGGTATGAAGTAAGATTTGGGCCAAGTCTTTGATACATGTGATGGTTAGTGGAAAAGTTAGTGTGTGTATGCTTTTAAGATAGCGCGTGGGAGTTATATTGATAATAGTTTAGAAACTATGTGAAGTATGTATTTATGGGTGATTGCCTTAGAGTTAACATGTGGTTATAAATTAGGTTTGAATGACGTTTTAGGATTGTAGTGGAAGGTCGCCATATGCATTAGCGACTTCATATTAAGAGTTCAAAGTAGTCATTGACGTGTAAGGCAAGTTATACTTAGGATGTGATCTTTAAAGGAGATATAGAAGATTGCATCATATGGTTTAGAATAATAGCATGGTTTGGCATGTTGTATTTTTTGTGACTTAGAGTAGGCTTGATCGCGGCGAAGGGATTAAGTTATTTCCGACATTAGTAGAAAGATTTGTCAATGCTCATATGAAAATTTTAAGCTGAGTTGAATGAATATGACATTTATAGGGAATAGTATAGTTAAGAGATATTCGAGAAGTGCGCTAAGCCTGAAAGTAAGAAGTTGTATTGACAAAGGTCTGAAAATTCTATCCTAATTTAGGAGTTATATGTCTATACTCCAGACTGCAAAGTAGTGTCAATGTTGTGATTTCCTCAGTTCGATGTCTTGTGTAATCCATACCCAAGATTCATGGCTCCCTATTACCGCTAGAATTTCTTTAGAGAATTGTGCTGAAGATATTCTCCAGTTAAGTATGAGGGTGTAGTATAATTCAGTCTGTATGGCCAATAAGTCAGTTTAGCAGTTCGATTCGCATGACTTGTTTTCTCGTCTTTGCACTTATTCATGCTACTCGAAATCTCATTCCAAGATAGAGTATACCAGCAGTTACGAGTACAGCCCAGTTCATGCATCATGCATTAAATTCAGATTCCAGATGTTCAGTTATGATTCAATTCGTAGGTGCCCAATGCATCGCCTCAGTTTTCTGAGTATCTTAGTGAATTGAGTATTCATAGAGGGACATAGGGTCCCAAGGGGGAGATACCCCATTCAGCTGCATGCATAGATTCTTAGTACAAGCTTCGCACCAGTTATCATTGCGTATTCATTCATACGTCATACGTCAGTTGAGTCAGATACACATGCATTAGAAATTCATGTTCAATAGAAAAGTTCAGCTTATCAGTGTATTCAGTTCTGCGTTCATGCGAACAACTCAGTAAAAAATCCATGCATCAAATATGCATGATTCATTATGAGAATTTACCTTATGAGTCACTTCAGTTATGTATTCCCTGCCTCAAATATGCATGTCTAGCATAAGCATTTAAAACATTAGTAGTTCCAATCTTATAGTCATTTTCCGATTAGTGTATTCTTTCTTAGGGAACCTATCATGTACGTGTTATCCCATACCCTTAAGACTTCGATATTCTATCCATCATTCGAGGATGAATGATCCTAAGGGGGAGATAATGTAATGCCCCGTATTTCATGCTATAATATAGACCACAATTTCGATGCGTTGATAATCCCAAAGCCATAAATCTTATGCCAATATGGCATGTTAATTATTTGCATAGTATGTGAATCCACTCAAGCTTGAATCTAGACAATAGAGGTCCTTCAACTTAAGGACGAGTTGAAATTATTTCGATCGATTAAGTTTTAGTAGACGTTGTAATTTGTGTCAGCTTCTATCGACCATAAATCTCTGTATATGGCGAATTAGAGAACCTACTATGTATCAAATGATAGGTCTTTGAGTTAGCTTTCCAACGATACTAATTTTTCTAAAATCCGATACCCGATCAAGAATTTATGGCCTTTCAAAGTAGTATGTGTCGCCTAACCAATCGCACATGGCCCCTGGAAAACATAGGCAATAGCATAGACGGCGCCTATGTAAACATAGACGATAGCATAGGTGACGCCTATGTAAACATAGGCAATAGCATAGGCGGCGCCTATGTAAACATAGGTGATAGCCTAGGTGGCGCCTACGTATATATAGGCAATAGCATAGGCGGCGCCTATGTAAAGGTTTCAAGTGACTTAAACACTCTATTTTTGGGGCAAAATAGTCCTTTTCCCACCCTTATTTATCCATAAATACGAAATTCAGTTCCCAAAGACCCCAAAATACACCTTGATTCATCAAAATTGTTTAAGAAATCTCTCTAGGGTTTCAAAATAAAAACCCAAGTAGTTCAAGATTCAACCATGGGTTTTCAAAACAAATTTAAGATTTGGAATCTCCGCAACGTATGCTTCAAGAAGCGTCTATCATATTTGCATATAGAGGTACGTGGGGTTATCTCAAAAATCTCATAGGCTTTAAAAATTCATGTTTTCAAATGGGAGTTTTGAAATTACGAATATGATTATGTTTTAAATGTTTTATGATATTGATTTGGCCTTTAGGCCTACTCCCAAAGTGATTTGCTATATAATATATGTATATGCATGTATTCCAAAAAGATCTTAATTTGAGAGCATGAATGATATGAAATTTCCTCTCTTGATGTAAATTTGTTTTAAATGTTCATATGATTTAAATTGTTTGAAAACATCTTGAAGAGCATGACATGAAATTTTTTGAGAATTGATATGATTTTGATTTGAAAACGAGAAGGTTATTCATGTTGAATACAATGGTTTAATGAGAAGAATGATATGAGATTAATGGCTTGCAAGTCGAGTATGACGATACCCTATAGAATATGATATATGATTGAATCAGATAAAATTTGAATGCATTGATTTTACACAAGATAAGTGGAAGATCGAAGAAGGCATTTGAGTGTAAGGGCTCATCGTTGGAAACTGTGTTTGTCGACATGGGAAGTTGGTACCCTGCATTGTGATCTTACGTACCTGACTTTATGTCATTCCCAAATTGGAACTATGGTTAGGAGCCCTGCTTTGTGATCTTATGCACTACCATTGGTCGAGACACCCTGTTGTGTGATCTTGTGTGTCTTTCCCTAACTTATACTCTAATCTCAACGGCAACCGAGGTTTGACATTTGGTGTAAATGTGATATATAGGGTATTCCACCTAGCTCAGCTGCATTGCATTGTTGTTGAAAATAATTACATTATGCCCATATGTTTTCAAATGATTTGATATGAAACTTCCTTTTAATGGGTCTCAACTATATTTTGTAAAAATATTATTTTTTATTTTGATATCTCTGCGTACCAGTACTTTTGTATTAACCCCCTTCCCTCCCAGGTTTGGAGGCACAGTCTAGGGGTCCAGAAAATCAGTAGATTTCGTCAGACAGATTTGCAGAGGCACTTGGTGAGCCTTCTATATTTCGGAAGGCCTGATATCTGCCAGATTCATTTATCATTTATTAGTTTTGGGTCTACTGGAGGCCTTGTCCCAATTTTCAGATAGATATTTATTTCAGTCATGTAGTAGAGATTTTGCAAACGTTATAGAGATGTTGATTGAGATTGTAAGACATTATTCCCCATTATTATTTTCATATGATTTTTTACCATATTTCTGTTATATAGTGTATCTTCCGCATTTCTTTTTCATATAAGTCGTGTGCATGAGTACTAGATAGATAAGGGGTGTTTCGGGGCCTTGATGGTTTGAAATACTCGTCATGGCCAGGGCCCCGGTTCGGGTCGTGACACCCTTCCAACTGGGTTTATAGGTTGGACCCCAATTATCTTATTGGGGGCATATCGGTTAGATAATTACTTGCCATAATTTCAATTTTAGTCTTAGTATAGAACTCATTTCAGTTCTATAGAATTAAGATTGTTCGACACAGTCACTCAATTATAAGTAATTCAGTTATCAACAATCTCAGATATTAGTTAGCAATAGCAGATTCAGTAGTGAGTCCTCATCTATCAAGGATATGCTTTTATTTCAGTATTACAGTAGTTTTAGTCTTTCAGTAGTAGGAGTTAGTTGGGGGCTTGTCCCATTAACTCCACTATCAGACAGTTCAGTTAGAGGTTTTTTTGACTAGACTAGTTTAGATAGTGATCAGTTTTTCAGGTGTTATTACAGTTGTAATTCTTTTTTAGTATTAATATTATGAAACCTATAGCTTCTCAGCCTATTTTTCAGATTATTTTAGTATTATTATTCAGTGCTCACAGCAGGTACTAATCATGTGTTAGCTTATGGTCCTTCGGGGTCGTAAGCACCGTGTGGCATCTGGGGTGCAGACTTAGGGTGTTACAAACTTTGTATCAGAGCCTAAGGTTAAACAGAGTCCTAGGGAGTTTAAAATCCACGTCAAGTAGAGTCTTGTGCATGGGTATGTATCTCGCCACACTTATGGAAAAGAGGCTATAAAATGTTTTTAAGAAAAGTTTCCCTTCTTTTAGTATTCATGTCATGCATGTGAGCATGACATCAGGTTAATTTCTCAGTCTAATCCTTTACTTACTTCCGTTTACATAACATGCCTCCCAAAAAGAAAAATAAAAGAAGAACAGGAATCCAATCATCTCCTCTGCCCATTCAGGCAGATCCTCTGGAGGAACATGTCTCTCGTGGAGAATTCAGAGCTATGTTCACCACTCTAGACAATTCCATAGTATCTCATAATAAATGACCAGCTACTGTTAAGTCTAACCCAGTGGCCAATACTATTGCAGTCAATATTCGGGACTTCACCCGAATGAATCCTCCCCTATTCTCAAGATCTAAGCTTGAAGAGGATCCACATGAGTTCCCCGACTAGGTTCACAAAGTCACAAATATTATAGGACTGACATCCAGTGAGAGTGCTGAGTTAGCTGCCCATCATCTACAAGATGTATCTCATATGTGGTTTAAGTAGTAGAAGGTAGACAAGGGAACAGATGCAGAGCCCACAGAATAGGAAGAGTTTGCTACTGCCTTTCTAAATAGATTCTTTCCTTTAGAGCTGAGAGAAGCCAAGGTATTAGAGTTCATCAATCTTAGGCAAGGCAACATGAGTGTGAAAGATTATTCCCTTAATTTTACTCAGTTAGCCAGATATGCTCCCCATGTAGTAGCTGACAAATGGTCTAGAGTGAGAACGTTTATGTTTGGGGTGTCAGAGAGTGTGGTTAAAAAGTGCAGAACTATGATGTTAAGTAGGGAGATGGACATATCCAGGCTCATGTTCCATGCTCAGCAGATCGAAGATTCTAAGAATAAGAGAGGGAGAGGGAGAACAAGAAAGCTAGAACATATAGCTTTAATTTCACTCAGCCTAAGTCAGAAGGTAGTAACCGTTCCCAGTTCCATCCAAAGTCTTCAGTTCCAACTCCATCCTCAGCTAGTGCTCCAGTCCGCAATTTCAGAAATGATGACAAGGATAAGGCGCCGGTATCTAAATCTCAAGGTAGTTTCGACAGTGCTCGAACAAATTCTCTTTGCCA
This sequence comes from Capsicum baccatum var. pendulum, assembly GCA_030864225.1. Classification (NCBI taxonomy): domain Eukaryota; kingdom Viridiplantae; phylum Streptophyta; class Magnoliopsida; order Solanales; family Solanaceae; genus Capsicum; species Capsicum baccatum. The sequence goes on from CM061550.1 coordinate 166,999,637, forward strand.
AAAATATAGCAAAAACTATCAGGGTACTACAAAGTTGACAGTGATGTTTGCTTCAGGTGTGGCAAGCCAGGCAATAGAATTAAAGATTAACCTCAGTCAGGTTCTTAGGGTTAGTATAATCATTCCTCTGCTCAGTATGGTCACCCGAATTAGTAGGATATCACTTCCAGTACTACCAGTGGGCAACGCCCAAACAAGCTTTATACATTTTAGTCCAGACATGATCAAGAAAGTTCTCCTGATGCGGTCACTAGAACATTATAGATCTTCGATTTATATGTTTATGCCTTATTAGATCCAGGAGCTTCTCTGTCTTTTGTAACTTCTTATATAACAGTCAATTTTAAGGTCAAACCAAAAACATTAACAGAACCTTTCTCAGTCTCTACCCTAGTGGGTAAGTCTATCATAGCCCGGCGGGTATACAGGAACTGTCTGGTTATGATATCTTATAAAGTCACTTCAACAGACTTAGTAGAGTTAGAGATGATGGATTTTGACATCATTCTCAGCATGGATTGGCCCCATTTATGCTATGCCTCAGTTGATTGTAGAAACAGAATTGTTCATTTTTAGTTTTCAAATGAACCAATCCTTGAATGGAGGGGTAGTACCACAGTGCTAAAGGGTCAATTGATTTCATACCTTAGGGAGAGAAGAATGATATCTAAGGGATGTGTCTATCATATCATGCGAGTCAAAGACTCTAGTTCAGAGAATCCTAGTCTTGAGTCAGTTCCAGTAGTAAATGAATTCTCAGATGTATTTCTCGAAGATCTTCCTAGAGTTTCTCCTAAAAGGGAAATTAACTTCGGAATAGACCTTCTTCCAGATACTCAGCCCATATGTATTCCTCTATTTAGAATGGCACCAACTGAACTCAGAGATTTAAAAGAATAGTTAAAGGACCTTTTAGATAAGGGGTTCATCAGACCTAGTGTTTCCCCGTAGGGCGCACCAGTCTTATTCGTGTGTAAGAAAGATGGTTCTCTCAGAATATGTATAGACTATCGTCAGTTAAACAAAGTCACAGTCAAGAATAAATACCCACGTCCTAGAATTGATAACTTGTTTGACCAACTTTAGGGCGCCAGTTACTTTTCTAAGATAGACCTCAGATTAGGCTATCATCAGCTCAGAGTCAGAGAATGTGACATTCTAAAATTAGCTTTTCTAACCTGGTATGGTCACTTCGAGTTTCTAGTTATATCCAATATTCTAACTAATGCCCCAGTAGCCTTCATGGATTTAATGAATCCCATGTTCAAGAAGTACTTGGAAATGTTCATTATAGATTTATCAATGACATTCTTGTTTATTCCCATAGCAAGAATGATCATCCAGATCACCTCAAAATTGTACTTCAGACTCTCAGAGCTCATCAGTTATTTGCTAAATTCAGTATGTGGAAATTTTTTCTAAGGTCAATAGCATTACTTGGTCATATTATTTTCGGTAATGGCTTTAGAGTTAATCCTCAAAATACTGAGGTGGTGAGAAATTGGCCTAGACTCATTTCTCTAATAGATATTAGGAGTTTCTTAGGTTTAGCTGGATATTGCCGTCTGTTTGTTAAAGGGTTTTTGTCTATTGTGTCCCCCATGTCCAAATTGACTAAGAAGAAAGAAAGTTCCAGTGGTCAGATTCTTGTGAAAAAAGTTTTCAGGAGTTAAAGACTCGACTTACCTCAGCCCTAATTTTGACTTTACCAGATGGTTCAGATAGGTTTGTTATGTACTGTGATGAGTCCATAGTAGGTTTGGGTTGTGTACTCATGCAGAGAGGTAAGGTCATACAGCTTAAGCCCCATGAGAAGAATTACCCTACCCATAATCTTAAGTTAGTAGTTGTACTGTTTGCCTTAAAGATTTGAAGGCACTATTTGTATGGGGTGCATGTTGATGTGTTTACAGATCACAAAAGCTTGTAGTATGTGTTCTCTTAGAAAGATTTGTGGTTAGAGTTGTTGAAAAATTATTACATGAGTATTCTGTACCATCCAAGCAAGGCTAATGTAGTAGTTGATGCTCTCAGTAGGTTGTCTATGGGTAGTGTTCCTCATATTGAGAGTGGTAAGAAAAAGTTAGCTTAGGAAATTCATCAGCTTTCCTGACTAGGTATACACTTAGTCGATTCAGCGGAGGGCAGTATGTGGATACAGAATAGTTCAGAATCATCTCTAGTTTCTGAAGTGAAGGAAAAGCAGACAGAGATCCCAGTCTAGTTAAGTTGAAAGAGTCAGTCAGAGATCAGAAAGTGGAGGTTTTCAACCAAGGTGGAGATGGTGTCTTGCGTTGCCAGGGTCGGTTATGTATACTGGGTGTAGACGACTTGAGGCAATAAATTTTCCCAGAAGAACATGGTGCGCGTTACTATTTCATCCAGGGGCCACTAAGATGTACCGCAATTTGCGGGAGATCTATTGGTGGAGTGGGATGAAGAGGGATATTGTAAAGTTTGTAGCTAAGTGCTCTATGTATCAGCAAGTTAAGATTGAGCACCAGAAGCCGAGTGGATCCATGCAGGAGTTCAGTATTCCCATATAGTAATGGAAAGAAGTGAACATGGACTTTGCGATGGGTTTGTCATTTACTCGTTGTCAGCATAATTTGATTTGGGTTATCATACATAGGATTAACGAATCTGCTCATTTCTTACCAGTTCATACTTCCTATTGAGCTGAGGACTCTGCCAAACTCTATATCAGAGAGTTGGTCAGGTTGCACGGAGTCCCAATATCTATTATCTCATATAGAGGTACCAGTTTACCTCTCACTTCTAGAAAGCATTCCAAAAGAGTCTTGGTACCCAAGTTCACCTCAGTACAGCCTTCTACCATCAGACATATAGACGAACAGAAAGGATTTTTTAGACTCTAGAAGATATGTTAAGAGTATACGTGATTGACTTTAAAGAAAGTAAGGATAACCACTTTCTTTTGATTAATTTTGCATATAATAACAACTATCATTCCAGTATTTAGATGGCTCTATTTGAGGCTCTTTATGGTAGGAGATATAGATCTCTAATTGGTTGGTTTAAGGAAGGTAAGGCCATAGTTATAGGGCCAAACTTAGTGTTTGATGCCTTAGAGAAGATTCAATTGATCAGAGAAAGGCTTAAGGCAGCCAGAGCCAAATGAAATTGTATACAGATGTCAGGAGAAAAGATCTTGAGTTTGAGGTCAGCGATTTTGTGTACTTGAAAATCTCGCCCATGAAGGGAATAAAGAGGTTCAGCAAGAAGGGAAATCTCAGTCCCCAATATGTCGATCCTTATAGAATTCTCAGCCATTTTAGAAAGGTAGCTTACGATCTTGAGTTACCTTCATATCTAGCTTCAATACACCCAGTATTCCATGTCTCCTTGATAAAGAAATACATTGGTGACCTAGCAGTCATAGTTCCCTTAGAGGGCTTAGACATTCAGAATGATATCTTTTTTGAAAAGTTCCTAGTTCAAATCCTCGATCATCAGATTCATAGAATGAGGAACAAAGAAGATCCCTTGGTCAAAGTTCTTCGATGAAATCAGTCCGTTGAAGGAGATACTTGGGAAGCATAAGAAGATATGCAGACCAAGTATCCTCACCTCTTCTCCATAAACTCAGATTCATCTTGAGGTAACAGTCTTTCTTAGATTTTGTTAGTTCCCTGTTCAGTTATAGTTACAAAATTGGTATACATTACCATTTTATATTCAGTAATGCATTCATGAATCAGTTTAGTCATGTACCCATGCATCAAATATGCATGTTCAGTATGAAAACTCAGCTTATCAGTGATTTCAATCATGCAATCATGTTTCAGTTGTGCATGTTTAGTGAGTAAGCTCAGTCTATCAATATTTCTCAACTTAATCAATCTCATTCGAAGATGAATGTTCCCAAGGGGAGATATTGCAATACCCTATATCTTCTTAGTTTATTTTAACTCTAAGTACATGAGTATTTATATATGAATTCTAAAAATACTCAGTATTTTTCAGTTTAGATCTTACCATGTGTAGGAAATTCAGTCAGCTTTCCAACGATATAAAATTCACCCAAATCTGATACCCAAGTGAAGAGTTAGAGCAATTTTTGTAAAATAGTGTGCGACATGGCACACCACCGCATCACGCTAAGGGTCCAAATGGCAATTGTCATTTTCCACTAAGGGAACACGGTCCCACCGCATCGTACCACCAGCCATTTTACCAATTGTCACTTTTCAGTGTGACTCCGCGATTATGGCGCATCGTGCCAAGGGTTAAATTTGCATATAGTGGGGTACCTGATTGTACCGCATCGCGCTAAGCTCCCAGGTCACAATTTTCAATTTTTAGTGACATGGCATGATATAAACGCATCGCGCCAAGGGACCAAATTGAAAAATTTTAACTAAAATTAAAAGTCTCATCCAAGGGCAAACAAGTCTTTTCTCATAAATTTAATTAGTCCAGAAATGGGATTTAATCCCTAAAAATGATATTAATCATTCTTTAATCATTTTTTTCCTAAATCAAAAAATATTCTCTCCCTAATAGAAAACCCTAGCTTCAAGAAATCAAGAGCAATCCTCAAGAAAATCACCAAGAGCTTCAGCAATTAAAATACCCAGGTATGTTAGGTATTCATCTATGGGTTCCTTTCACCCATAAAGTTTAAGAATCCATTTTTAAAACTACAATATTATTGATTCATGATTTACATGCTTGAAAGTAGATTGTATTCATGTTCATGATATTAATTGAGTTTCAATTCATAATTAATTGTAGATTTTATGATATTGAAATAGCATATATATTGAATTGTGTAATTCCCATGTTATAATCTTTGAATTAGCAAGTTTGGGTGTTGTAGTTACAATGTTTACATGTTGTCCATGATTATATGCATTAAGTTGTGCTCCCCATATGTTTGATGTAATGTCCATGCGAATTAAATGGTAAAATCATTACATGCTAGTATATGTACAAGTTTATGCCCTACAAGTGTTTGATAAAATGTCTCTATGAATGAATTATGAACAAGTGGACCTTGTTATGCTTTTCAAGATCATGCTATGCTTTACTTCTCATGCTCTCGAGTCCTGGAGGTATCTAATACCTGACAATTTAGCTATTTAACTGGAGCTACAGTAGTTACAGAATAGTCTCAGTCATTCCACGAAACAGTAATACTCAGTTAGTTATTGTCCTCAGTGAACTCAGTCCAATTCTGTCAGTCAATACGATCAGTAATAGTTCAATAAAATCCAGTACAGTCTAGCATTTAGCTCACAGTCTATTTAGTTGGGAGTAGGATTAAGCACCGAGTGAACCCAAGGATGGGGGTTCACCTTCCAGTGGCGGGTGTGATCCTTAGAAGTAATCTTTATATTACAGAACTACGTATCCAATATAGGTTGAGACGTAAACCTATCGGTTGAGGGTTGATGAGATTTTTTAACCTGCCGGTTGAGGGTACCACCATTCTCATTAGAGTACCTGCCAAATGAGGGTAACTCTTCAGCTTGTCTTTACCCATGGAACGGTACTAACACCCTTCCAACTGAGGTTATAGGTTGGACCCAGTTATCTTATTTGGGGAATGTCGGTTAGATGATTACTTCCCACAGTTTTAGTTTCAATCTTAGTATAGAACTCAGTTCAGTTTTACAAAATCACGACTGTCAGACAAAGTCACTGAGTTACCAATAATTCAGTTATCAGTAATCCCAGATATCAGTTACTCAGTAACAGAAATCTATTCTCAGCTTCAGCAAAAGCTCAGATACAATATTCACGTATATGCACAGTAGTGCATACTCAGTATTTTACAGCAGTTTTAGTTATTTGTGTACTCTTACTCAGTTATTCCATATCATTCAGTCAATTATTATTCATGCATATGAACCCTTGCATACAAACGTACCTCATCTAGCATACCAGTACATTCCACGTACGGATGCATACTTTCTCTTTGCACTATTATGTCTCATATCATAGGTTCGAGCGCTCAGTTTCCCAACTACGCTTAGACAGATTCAGTTAGCAGCTGCAGATTTAGTAGTGCGTCCTGATATATAGAGGATGTTCTTTTATTTTAGAATCATAGTAGCTTCATTCTTTCAGTAGTCGAAGTTAGTTGGGGGTCTGACCCATTAAATCCACTTTCAGACAGTTCAATTAGAGGCTTTTTAGACTAGACTAGTTTAGATAGTGATCATTTTTTCAGATGTTATTATCGTTTTTATTCTTTATCAGTATTCAAATTATGAACCTTATGGCATCTCATCCTATTTTTTTGCATTTTTTGAGTATTATTATTCAGTGCTCACAACAGGTACCAGTCATGGGTTAGCTTGTGGTCCTTTGGGGTTGTAAGCATCGTGTGGCATCCGGGGTGTAGACTTGGGGAATTACACCCAGATTCTTAATGTGAAAAATAATGTTATCTTGTTATGTTTGGAATACATTCCATCTAAGGTTGTATAAGGTGGTTGGGTTAGGTTAAGAGGGAGGTCCCCGGTCCTAGCTGTACTTGGGATGTCCATTATGTATAGGCCTTGGTTCGGATCATGACAAGTTGGTATCAGATCTTTAGGTTCATGGTCAACTAGTAAGTTCATAAATTTGTGTCGAGTAGAGTCTCTTTTAGAGGTATATAGCATACCATACTCATAAGGAAGAGGCTGCAATACATTTAGGAATGTTTCACTTTTTTGAAAATTCTTAGTCCTGGAATCCTCTCTAATCCTTGGTTATTTGTCTTTTAGATCTTGTTTCCTAGATTTGGAACATAAAGGAATCCTTCTTCCTTATCTGTGGATAATGCTGAAGGGGTACCTCCTACATCTGGAGTACATCCTTGATCTCATGGTCTTATTCCTGATTGTTCTGGGGTTTCTCCTATTCTCCCTACTTCTCCTCAGGTCCCTCAGGGTAACATGATAAATACGGAGATTCATTAGTCTATCTATGTTATTTCTTAAATGGTCGTTGCTCAGGCCGAGTGGGGTACGACTAGTTCTTTTTCTTCTAAGGCCATAAGGGTTGGTCAATTTATGAAGATAGGACCTCTTAATTTTATAGGAGTAAAGATAGAGGAATAACTACAAGGCTTCTTGGATGAACTGGAGAAGATATTTTGGGTTATGATGGCTTCTGATGTGGAGGGAGTTAGTTTAATAGCTTATCAGCTCAAAGATGTTTCTTATCAGTGGTATGATGAGTGAGACAAAGAGAAGGGTGATATGGAAGAGAAAGGATTATGGGAGGCTTTTTCTACTACCTTCATAGATCGTTTCTTTCATCTAGAGTTGAGGGAAGCTAAGATGGAGGAGTTTATAAACCTCAGGAAATGGAGGATGTCTATAAAGGAATGTGCCTTGAAGTTTTATCAGTTGTCAATTTATGCTCCTAATTTGGTGGTTGATATGAGGTGGAGAATAAGGAATTTCACTTTTGGATAAATATAGATTTGGTTTTGGAGAGCAAGACTCTTTGCTCATTAGGGATATGGATATATCTAGATTGACTATTCATATGCAGCAGGTTGAGGATGAGAAGAGAAAGTAGGTAGAATTTTGGGATAGGCAGGAGAAGCGGGGCAAATTTTATGTTCAGTGAGGTGTGTAGGCTAAGGGTGGTAGAGATGGTGGCAAGTGGAAGAAAAAAAAGTAGGGAAGTTCTGGTTCATTTTATATTACCAGTGCTCCTTAAGCACGGTAGTCAGGTGATCTAAGGTGGTAATAATTCTCGGGCTCAGGTTGGCTAATCTTAGGCGAGCGCAGTCAGCCTATTTCTTTATGCCATCTTTATCAGTTATGTGGTTATCCTCATTGGGGATTCGATGAGAAAGGTAGAGATAAGTGTTTTAAGTACTGTTAGGTAGGCCATCGACACAAGGATTTTTTAGCTAATAAGGTTTCTACAGGGGCGAATAAGATTCTTATGGCTTCATCTTCTACTTCTACACCTAGTGGTGTGGCATCTGCTTTTGTTACTACTCCTGGTTCTAGTGCTAGTCAGAATATGTTGTATGTTTTGCCGTCCCGACAAGAATTTGATGCATCACCTAATGTTGTTACTGGTATGTTACATCTCTTTTCCCGTTACGTATATTGTTTTCTTAATCTGGGCTCCACTCTTTCTAATGTGACTCCTTATATAGCTGTGTCTTTTGATTTTGTTCCAAAAATTATTTCAGATCCTTTTTCTGTTTCTACCCCAGTAGGAGACTCGATCATTACTGAATGGGTCTATAAGGGTATGGGGTATCTGTTAGTGACAATCAAACCTTGGTAGATCTATTTGAGTTTTGAATAGTGGATTTTGATGTAATTTTGAGTTTGGATTGGTTGCATTCTTGTTATGCATCTTTAGACTGTCATACTCGTAAGGTCATCTTTAGGTTCCCCACTGAGCTGAAAATAGAATGGGAGGGTTATTTTGATATAAACCAATCAACAACACGATAACGAGATAGCAATAACAAGCTACAGATTCAATACAAAATTCGAGAACAAAATAGACAACAAGCAATAACGATAAATGGATAGATAACTTGACATACAATGCACAAATCTAAGAACCAAAATGTGTATAAAACATTAAGACCCAAATATTCTTATAAAAAACACCAAGTTTTCACAAAGACCTCAAAGGAACCTGAATTCCAAAGCTACCTCTATTTCTAAACTAGTAACCAACACAAGTGATTTCACACTTGCCACAAGTGAATCCACACTTGTAAGACACTCTCAAAGAGTTTATCTCTCAAAATATAATCCAAGTTCCTGGAAAATGAACAAATAGAATCTATTTAAAGTCTTGGCTAAACTTATTAAATAGCAAAATAACCAAAAGGCCCTTAATGAGTTTCTACACTTCATAGGCGCCTCATTCTCCAAAGAAATGACAAAAAAGCCCTTATGAGGGGAGGCCTTGGAGTATAATTGGATCTTCTCCACGATTCACACTTGTGCTCTCAAGTTAGGCATCAAATTCGAGCACCAATCTTGAGTCTTCATGCATTGTCCTCCAATCGAAAGTTATGATGCTCCTTGGCTCGTATCATCCTCCCCTATTTGAAATAGATTCAACCTCGAATACTTACCTTGGAAAATAGTAGAATACACAAGGAAACACACTTTCCTCATCGCATAAGTGTTAAGGTTAGCACAATCAATCAAATCACCAAACCAAGAGTGCCCATACTTCACATGTCGAGGGGTCTTAGGGAGTAGAATACCCTTCCAATCACAACATCCTGAATACCCTTCTATGAAAGAAATAACTTGTATATCCACATAAGTGCAACAAGAAACTAGATACAAGAGTTATTTATCAAGTGGAATCCATAGACTCTTCGTGGAAGAACAAATAGGCATGCAAATCAAAATAGAAAGGCCATACATTCCATGCACATTCAAGTCAATCCAAAAGACATCAACACCATCTAGGGAAGACTGTAAATTAAATATCTTCATAGCATTTTCTACTCTAGGGTAAATGTCATCATTATTCCAAGGAAAGTTAGAAATAGGAAGGGTTTGGTATATACCTTTGGAGCAAGGACTTGAGCCTACTCTCTTGCGTCTAAAATTTCACCACGGTAATGCATCCTCTCATGCCGTATCTTGAAAGTTGGCACAATGCTAGTGCCAAAGGTAGTGAACAATAAGTTCTTTGTTTTGAGACCAAGTTCTTCTCCTTGAACCCGCAACTCGTCACATTTACCATTCGAGTCCTTTCTCATCATGAGGTTAAAATTCAAGACCTCACCTTCTTCGGGCCAAACATCTTCACTAGGAGCCTTAATCATCAATCCATAAGGTACAAATATGTTTCCTTCTTCCTTTACCAATTTTTCTTCACCATCAAGGCCATCATCCTCTTAAGGGATTTCCTTACCTCCATCATATAGGGTGACTTTACCTCCAACAAAGTAAGGATTACCCTTTACCAATATAATTTTCCTTTGGTTGGGGAATTCACTAGCCTTATGACCCCAACCTTGACATTTAAAGAAAACAATACCTTTAGAATTAGGAGTAGAAGATGGATTACCTTCAAGCCGTGGTGGATACTTTTGGTTTACCCTATCAATAGGCTTTTTCTCTAAGGACTTATAAGAGTCCTTGTGCTTGTTCCATCTTAAGTTATTCTTGGTAATATTATTCTTTTCAACCTCAATGGATAATTCAACAAGGTTCTCTATTCGGTCAAACTTGTGGACACTTAGTTGAGAAACAACTTCATTGTTTAAACCACTTTAGAACTGAGATATTCAATGAGTTGGTGGTTCAACAACATCAAGACGAAGGATCAAGTTTTGAAAATCCTCATAATATTCCTCCACAATTCTAGTTTTGAAAATCCTCATAATATTCCTCCACAATTCTATCTCCTTGCCTCAAATTGTAGAGCCTTATTAGTTTCTCTTGTTTGAACCTTTCTATGACATATCTCTATCTCATAAGTGCTTTTAATTCATCCCAATCCGAAAGTTCAAGATTGCCATTTCTTTCTCTTTACAATATTTTTATCTCCCACCAAGTATATTTATATCCTTCAAGTTGAGCAATGGCATGTGCGGCTTTCTTATGGGAACTTAACTCATTGAGTTGGAAAATCTGATTGCATTATAGTTCCCAATAAAGGTAGATAGATAGATCACTAGTTCTTTTGAAGGTAGAAAGTGTGATCTTAATTTAGTTAAGACCTGTGTCTCTACCTAAATTTCCTACTTGATCTGCATGATAGCATTCTTGAACATGAGGACATTGTCCTAAGTTACCTCTACCATGAGGAATCAAACCAAACCTTCCTCGTCGACCCCTATGCCCTCCTTTATGAGATTATCTTCTATTTCTCACAAATTCTGCAAAGAGATCCACTTCATCTAACTCCTCACCACCATAAGGACCCTCACTTCCCACATCATCAATTTGGATAGGTTCATTTCGATTAAGTAGGGCTCTCGGTATTTCTTGGGGTTCTTGGTTTTGTGGAGCTTCTTGGTGGATTTAGTTTTAGTTATTTGGATAAGTAAGCGCTTGGTTGATGGGTTAATGTACTTTTATAGGTGGATTGAATATTTGGTGAAGTGTATCTGGAGTTATGGTAGGGGAGGTGTTGGGAGAATGTCCACCATATGAGTCATGGTAGCTCTTGAGACTTGAATGGTTCGAGTCTAGACAAACTTCCAAGGAGTCCATTCTCTTCGGAAAAGAACGTTCAATCCCTTCCATTCCTCCCTCCATTCTCTCCATTCTCCCATCCATTCTAATTTTATTAGGATAGAGCTTATCCATAATGGAACTAGCCCATCTAGGAATTTCACCTTTATCCTCCATTTTACCTACAAAAATACTAAACAAAACCAAAAAACAGCAAACAAGTTAGGGTTAGAAACAAAAACGACCTCACAATCTCTCAAGCTCACACCTTTGAAATATCACTCAATTGGCCTCACAATTGTTCGTATCTCGTTTATACTACTATGAGTTTACTTGGTACCAATTGTGGCTTGAGGTCGGAATAGATTCTTGTTTGAAACAACTCAAAGAAAATACGTACAGACTTGAACCAAGAAACTACAATGAATTACAAAAGGATAAAAGCACACAAAGAAAGGTAACATAAAACAAATAGACTCAAACAACTAATTCACAACCTAGTAGATGATTACTAGTTGCTAATTAGTATTAGAATCAAGCAATGCAACTAAAGAAACAAAGAAAAGAAACTTAGAATAAAAATTTTTGAGCTTACGCAATTTCGTGTAGGATGATGATGTGGCAGCCTATCACTGATTGTTGAAAATTGTTGAAAGTTGAAAAAAATTCTTAAATTCAATTTGTATTAATCAATATTCAATTGGAAGATGTATTTTTGGTTTAGGGAGGGAAACAACAAGACCTGGAGGCTTTTCAATGTTCAAAGAGGCTTGACTTTCCTTTCACCTTTTTGGCAAAACACTTTTTGAAGTCTTTGTTCCTCTTTTTTCTTTTGTAGGTCTTGGTAAGACCCCTTTCTCTCTTTTGGTAATAAGAATTTTTGAAAGTCTTTTGGCCCCCTTTCTTCTTTTGTAATAGTCTTGGAATATGTTTCAAGACTAACAAGACCACACCTTCTTTCTTCTTTGATTTTAGATCAAATAACCCATTTTATCTTCAACAAGATATGAAGATAGTGAAGAACACCAAGAGCACAACTTTTGAATCATTGAATTCTAAGGTTCACGTTAGACCCCCAAACATCAATAACACATGTTCAAGCTCAAATCTTCAACAAAACATTTTTTCAGCCACCAATCCTCAACAACAAACAACAATAACACATTTTTTTAAGCTCAAGATATAGATCTAGACTCAAATAGTGTTAATGAGGAAGGGCCTAACACTAGAAACAATCAAAACACACAAAATACTCCTATATCTAAGTTCAAACTTTCATCCAAGGAACAAAATCAAGAACAACAATTTTTTTGTGAGATTTTTGGATTTGGACACTATGTTTTTTTAATTTTCTAGGCAACAATCCCAAGAGTGATTTTTTTGGAACAAAATCAAGACTTTCTTTTGATACCAAATGATACAAAACATTCAACAATAGACACAAAACCATCTAACAACATGATAACAAGATATCAACAATAAGCTACAAATTCAAAACAAAAACCGAGAAAAAGATAGACAACAACCAATAACGATAAATGGATAGATAACTTGACATACGAATGCACAAATCTAAGAACCCAAATGTGTATCAAACATTAATACCCAAAGATTCTTACAAGAAATACCAAGTTCTTACGAAGACCTCAAGGGAATTTAAAGCCTTGGCTAAACTTATTACATAGCAAAATGACCAAAAGGACCTTAATGAGTTTCTACACTCTATAGGCATCTCATGCTCTAAGAAAATGATAAAAGGCCCTTATGAGGGGCGAACTTAGAGTATAATTAGATATTGACCATGCTTCACACTTGTGATCTTGGGTTAGGCATCAAAGGCAAGCCCCAAGATTGAGTTTTCATGCATTGGCCTCCAATCGAAAGGTATGATGGCACCTTGGATCATATCATATTTCTTATCACCTTGGGAAAGATTTATTTCTTATCTTATAGGCTGAAGGTTAATCTATAAAGGGTGTATTTATCACTTGGTCTGAGTTAAAGATTTTTACTCGGAGGGTCCTTCTTTATTATCAGTTTTTGTAGTTAATGAGCTTCTAGAGGTCTTTCTAAATGATCTTCCTGGTGTTCCTCCAACTAGAGAAGTAGAGTTTGGTATTAATTTGCTTTCGGACACTCGTCCAATATCTATTCCTCCATATAGAATGGCTCTGCTTGAGTTAAGAAAACTTAAGAAGCAAATTAAGGATATTCTGGATAAAGGGTTTGTTCATCCTAGTATTTCTCTGTAGGGTTCACCGGTGTTGTTCGTGTATAAGAAGAATGGTTCCCTTCGAATGTGTATTGACCACTGGCAGTTAAATAAGATAATGTTTAAGAACAAGTTTCCTCTCCCAAGGATAGATAATCTATTTGATTAGTTGTAGGGTGCCAAGTTCTTTTCCAAGATAGATATTCAGTCTGGGTACCATCATCTAGATATTAGAGAGGTAGATATCTCTAAGATGAATTTTCATACACGATATGGGCATTTTGAGTTCTTAGTGATGTCATTTGGATTGACAAACACTCTAGAGGCATTTATAGATTTGATGAATAGGGTGTTAAGGCAGTATTTAGATCTCTTTATCATTATGTTTATTGATGACATTTTGGTGTATTCGAGGAGTGAGGTAGATCATGTTAATCACCTTTGTGTGGTGTTGCACACCTTAAAGAAACAACGTTTGTTTTCGAAGTTCACTAAGTGTGAGTTTTGGATTAATGTTGTGACTTTCTTGGGTCACATTATTTCTATTAACGTGATAATAGTTGATCCTCAAAAGGTTGCTACAGTGAAGGGGTGGCCTAGGCCCACCACTCCATCTAATATTTAAAACTTTTTGGGTTTAGCCGGGTATTATAGATGGTTCATGGAAAGTTCCTCATCGATAGTTGTTGCTTTGACTATGTTAACTAAGAAAAAGTTTAAGTTTTTTCTATCGGATGCCTGTGAGGGGAGTTTTGAGAAATTAAAGGATATGTTGACGTCAACTCTGATTTTGACCTTGCCAGAACTCAATGATGGTTTTGTGGTTTATTGTGATACAGCTCAGGTAGGGTTTGGTTGTGTTTTGATGCATCATGGTAAGGTGATTATCTATGCTTCCAAGAAGTTAAAGGTGCATGAGAGGAATTATGTTACTCGTGATTTAGAGCTATTGAAAGTTGTGTTTGCTTTAAAAATATGGCGGCATTATCTGTATGGTATTCATGTGGATATCTTTTCTTATCATAAGAGTCTTTAGTACGTATTTACATAGAAAGAGCTTAATCTCATCCAAAGAAGATGGCTTAAGCTTCTCAAGGATTATGATATAAGTCTTTACCACCACCCAGGTAAGGGTAACATAATTGTCGATGCTCTTAGCAGGTTGTCTATGGGAAGTTTGGCTCATGTGGAGAAAGGCAAGAGGGAATTGGTGAAGGATATTCACCGCTTATCCAATCTTGGAGTTTGTCTCTTAGATTCTAAAGATGGCGGTATGATGGTGCAAGAAGTGGTTCGATCATCTCTTGGTGCAAATATTAAGTAAAAACGGATGTTGGATCCGATCTTGATGAAAATCAAAAGTGATATTGGTGGGGAAAAGGTGGTGGTGTTTGAGATTAGTGGTGATAGTACTTTACAGCACCAAAGGAGGCTATTTTTTCAGAATGTCAAAGGGTTATGACAAAGGATTTTGGCTGAGGTGCATGAGTTGTGCTATGTTTTCTATCTTGGTTTGATAAAGATATATCATGATCTCAAGAAAATCTATTAGTGGAATGGTATAAAGAGATATGTGGTTGACTTGGTAGCTAAGTGCATAGTGTGTCAACAGGTTAAGGTTGAGCATATGAAGCCTGGTAGGTTACATCAAGAAATAGAGTTGCCTCAATATAGATTTTAGTTACCAGTTGTTCTCAGTCTCGGAAACATCTTGATTTGATTTTGGTCATCATAGATAGGATGACCAAGTCTGCTCACTTTTTGCCAGTAAAGACTACCTTTTTGGCGGAAGATTATGCAAAGTTGTATCTTCAAAAGATTGTGAAGCTGCATGGGGTGCCTGTTTTGATTATTTCTGATCGTGGTACATAGTTTACCTCTTATTTCTGGTGGTCTTTGCAGAAGGTACTAGGTATTAAGGTTAGTCTGAGTACTGTTTTCCATCCACAATCATATGGGCAAGTGAAGAGAACTATTTAGATATTGGAAGATATGCTTTAGGCATGCATGATCAATTATGGTGGCAGTTGGGTTGAGCATCGACCTTTGGTAGAATTTTCTTACAACAATAACTATCATTCTAGTAGTGGTATAGCTCCTTTCAAGGCGTTATATAGTAGGAGGTATAAATCTCATATTGAATGGTTTGAGCTTGGTGAGGCGTATATGTTTGGTATCGATTTGGTCTATCAAGTGATAGAGAAGGTGAAGGTAATTTGGGATAGTCTTAAGGCTTCTCAAAGTCACCAAAAGTCCTATATAGATGTTAGGCATAAAGACTTTGAGTTTAAGGTTGGGGACAGGGTGTTCCTAAAGGTGTCTCCTATGAAAGGAGTAGTGTCGTTTGGAAAGAAGGGGAAACTCATTCCTTGGTTTGTTAGCCCTTATGGGATTTTATGGAAAGGGGGCAATACTGCTTATGAGTCGGAGTTGTCTGTGAGTTTGGATTTGGTTCATCTGATCTTTCATGTTTCCATGTTGATAAAGTGTATTGGCGATCCTTCTTTGGTTATTTCTTTGGAAGGGTTGGACATCTTGAATTCTCTATCCTATGAAGAGATCCTGGTTGAGATATTGGATAGGTAAGTTCATCAGTTGTGGACCAAGTATGTGGCTTTAGTTAAGGTTCTGTGGAGAAACCATAAGGTACAAGAAGCTATGTAGGAAGGGAAGAGGATATAAAGTCCAAGTATCCGCATTTATTTTATGCTCCTGGTATTCATGTGGAAGGTATGTGTTCTTGGACACATCTTTATTTTCTGAGTTTGTTAAAGAAAATATTAATATCTTTGCCTCTTTGTTTTCAAACTTTGTTAAAGGGATGTTTGATAATGCAAATGACTCTATGTGTGGTTATCCTACCTTATCTGTCATTCAGTGTCGAATGTTCCTAGTGGGGGAGAATGTTACATCCTGTGTTTTAGCCTTAGAAATTTTCCTTAAAAGACATTCTTTAGACCTAATATGACTTCAAGGTACGAGCCATATGTTAGGGTACGAGGGTTATGGTCCTGTCGTAAGCTGATAAGTATTAGTTGGTGGGATGGTTTTGGTCACTGAAATAGTCACGACTTAAGTTTATAAGTCATAAGGCATGGATACAAGTCATATCAGGGACTCGTATGATGGGTAGTATTTGATCCTCTTAATAATTTATTTTGCCAGGGATACGGATCATGGGTACGAATTGTATGCTGAGGTTACAACTTGGTTAGATAAGTCGTATACTAGATAGTGTATGATCCAAGGTTAAGGCCTGGGTACGATTGGTGGGAACTAATCGTAAGGAAGGGTATGACTCGTAAGAGGGTCAGGTGTATCCCTGTGATGGGGTTTTAAGGGACATAAGTGGGGGTATTCTAGACATTTTTCTATTTACCCTAATTATGACCCACAACATCTAATACGCTTAAAAGGATATTTACCCTATTATTCTATTCATTAATACATATAAAACTATTCCTAAACATTCAACAATTCTCTCAAGAGCTTTTCGGGTAGGAGAGCTAAGGTTTCAACTTGGGGTTTACTTTGGGGCTTGCGTTGGTGGTTTTTTTTCATCATCTTTCTTGGTTTAAGGCGTGTGTTTCTTTCCTACTTCTTATTTCTAAAAAGACATGGATTTTATGGTTGTTTTCGTTTCAACATTGCATGGGTTATGGTTTTCCACTAATAATTTAGGTTTTTGGTGTAAATTGTTTGGTTATGGTTTCATATGGTTTAACTGTGCTTTTATATGCATTAATGGTGGTTTTGGAAAATTGGACTGCATGGTAATGTTTTAATGGTCTTTGGAATTGGTTTTTGTTATATTATACCTCCAAAGTGTTTCATAAAATGCTTATAAAGATATGTTCATTGCATTGACTTCTTTAAATGGAACTCTTGCTTGTTTTCAGCTTATGCATGAAACTATAAATGGTTTACAAAGGTTAAAGGCTTATTAGTTTTGCTTGTAGAGTACATGGAAGTATCCTAAGAGGTTAATATGATAAATGGATAGGGCACATGAGAGTCCCCTTAAACTGAATGGTTTGGCTATGGGTGAATCTTGCAAGTATGGTTGGTATGACAATACCACTAATAAATGGCCTTGGTTAATAAATGGTAATTAGATTTATTTGGGTATGGTTTTAATTGGGGAATTAATGGTGGGAAGTGTAACTTAGTTGTGGAAGGTGTAGGTTCCGGGGGAACCAAAACTGGAAACTCATATTTGCTGATATGAGGGGTCTTTGATAGCCGCGTGCGAGTTTTACGTTTTATATTGGAGAGATGTACTAGTCATCCTATGGGATATTTTCTAGTAGTGCGGCTACACGTACTGGAACTCTTTCAGCAGGGGGAAATGAACCCATATGGCCTATGGGTGTAGTTAAAATGCAAGGTTACACAGCCCAGGTAAATATTTTAAATGCATGTTAAACACGGATTCCCTTTCCCGGCACTTATATATATGTATGGTTATATGCATAATAGATGGTTTTACTTGGTTTTTTAAATGGCTTTACTTTATCCTTATCTTGAGATACATGCTAGTTGTCATTCGCTAACCCATCTACTAGTAGGTGTATACCAACACTATACAGGAATCGACCATTTGACTCGTCCTACATAGCGATTGACTCGGGGATAATATTTGGATTGAAGTAATGATCTTCCTTCTTTCTGGAAGGCTCCATTTCATGATATGGATACTCTTAGACATTTTGTTTTCATTTTGGACATTGGTTTGCCATGGTTGGGGGCATGTCCCAACTGGATATTTGTATTATTTTAGATAGAGACTTTGTGGTACTTGTGGGGTTGGTATGAGTAGGATCGGTATTGGTGTCGGCCTTGGCATTAGAATAAGCTAGGAGTGTAACGCCCCGAGTCTGCACCCCGGACGCTACATGGTGCTTACGACCCCGAAGGACCATAAGCTAACCATGAATAATATCTGTTGTGAACACTGAATAATCACACAGTAGCAGCAGTAGTAGTAGTATTAATAATAATAATAATATTAATACTGAGATAAATGCGGAAATTAACCTCGTCTCCATAAGGTTCATAACTGAAAATAAAGTACTAAATACTAAAAATTAAAATATCTATCTGAAATACTCTAATCTAAAAAGCCTCTAACTAAACTGTCTGAATATGGAGTTGATGGGACAAGCCCCCAACAAACTTCAACTACTGAACTACCGATAAACTAATAACTGAAATAAATGCATGCCCTCGATAGATGAGGACTCACTACTAAATCTTCTATTGATAATCCGGGTTGCTAAGTGTGATCAGAAACCCGTACGTCTGAACCTATGATATAAAACATCATAGCAGAAAAGAAAGGTATGTGTCAATACTTTGAATGTACTAGTATACTAAGTGAGGTGAGGCTGAATGCATGGGTTCAAATGCATGAATAATAACTGGCTGAGTAACATGAATATAACTGAATGAGAGTACATGTATAACTGAAACTAATAGAAGACTGATTATGCACTACTATGCACATATCTACATATACTATTTCTGAGATCATAGTCACACTGGATACTGAGTTCTAATAACTGAATAGCTGATATCTGAGTTTATTGATAACTGTATTACTGATAGCTAGGTGACTGTTTTTAACCGTCCTAATTCTGTAGAATAGAACTGAGTTCTATATTGAGCTGGGTAACTGTTTCTCATTCAATTAGCATAGAATCAACTTTGTTCAATGAGGAAAGGGGAACCCTCATCAGAATTTGTGACCTAGGTTGCTCATAAGTCTCATTAAGGGCAATTCAGTATAAAAGTCTCGTATTCCGCCAAACTCGAAAACTCACAAGTAGGAATAAGTGTGATACTATAAAATTTAATCCAAAATGCACACAACCTAGAGAAATAGATAGAAATAGAGCTAGTACCTTGAGTGAATGTAGCAATGTTTTTATGAAGTTGAAAATCTCTATATCCATCAATCTTATCAAAATGATCCCTCAAATCATTCCAAACAGCAGAGGCATCATATGAGCAGACAACTCCACTAATAATTCTATGGAAACACGGTTCATAATTCATGAAAGGAAAATTTCATTGCATCGTTCCCACAGTTCAGTAAGATTTGCACCAAAATCAGCTCGTTTAAAAGTACCATCAATAGATCCCAATTTATTCCTCCCAAGGATTGCAATATGCATTGCACAACTCCAAGTTGAATAATTCTCTGCTCTAGTCAGCTGTAGAGAGATTATCAATCGTAGACAGAGATAGAGGATGATTGTGGCTCAATTTCTTAGGCACTTTGTTATCGATCGTCATTTTTGAGTTAGCTAAAATACCTTTGAATAAATCACTGGTTCAGTGATCGTAATGCTATGATACCATCTAAGTAATCTCCATGAAAGCTAGATTAAAGCTAAGAAAAACGTAGAAGCTAGTAAAAATGAAGAAGATTGGCGAGAGTAAAGAATTATAAGATATTTTGAGCAATTGTTTTGGAATTGTTTCATTCAATTAGTTAGCACATCAGTGCAAGTATATATACACAGATATTGACAGCTCATACTCCTAACTAATTAACCGACTAACTGATTACAAGATATTTCATACATAAGCTATCCACTACTTCCCAACATGTACAGTTTAGTTCGTAAACTAAGTGATGCCTTCTTCAACAAGTTGACTAGAAGCATAGGGAAATTTGTGGTAGGAAAGAGCTTGCCATAGTTTTAGACTTTGACTAACTTGATACTTCCTTTGTTCCAAAATAATTGTCATATTTCGATATCGAGAATTAATTTGACTAATTTTCAAAGATAAAAGAAATTAATTAATTCGATACTTTTAAATATTGAAATTATAAGAAAAGTATAAGGGAAAAAAGTTGTATTTTTTTTCTCGTATCAATATAATGAAAAAATATATTTTAAAATGTTGGTTAAAATTGATATTATTTAACTCTCAAAAAAAATAAAATTGTCACAAGTGAAAAAGGAATGGAGAGAGTATTAAGGTAAAACCTTAAACCAGTAATGTCAATTCTTTTTGAACTTCCTCCAATTAGCTGATGGTTAATGGACACGTGCATTTCACCACTTAAGAGTAGTTCACATTTATGCCTTACAAAATTAAAGATTAAATTTTGATTTTTTTACCATTTCGTGTCTTTATCACTAATTTGATTCGATAATTTCATTTTTAATTGTGTAAGGCATAAATCTGAGCTATTTCAAAGTCCGGAACCCAGATGATGTCCAAAAACAAAAATTAATGATAAAGACATGAAATGATAAACAATTAAACTTTGCAATTACCATATCCGATTCTAATAAAACATGGAAATAATATAACTGATGGTGTACGAAATTTACTAACTTAAAAAAAGTTTCTTTCCAAATTACAAATATCACAACAGAAAAAGGACTCTAAAGCACTCAAAGTTCCATCATCTCTTGGTTAACAATACATGAGGACTTGCAAGACAGCAATGTTATTTAGTGTCGCATACAAAGATAATTTCACAAAGAATAAATTCCGTTGCTGGTACTAAGCTTTCCATCCAAGCAATACTTGGGTAAAGAGATTTCACATCTCACTTACGAGAGAAACAGTAGCATTAGTTTCAGCAGAAATCTCCCAAACTCTATCAGAAACCCCAAAATTGAGGTTATATTTGGGCTGCTTGTTGGGGGAAAATAATCCAAAATGTTTCTCCAACTCTGGATTCTTGTTATTCTCATCAAACATTGCAAATATATATGTCTCAATCGGTCCAGGCTTTCTTGGACTACCCTCTCTAACATGTTGAATTAAACCCCTCAAGTAAGTAGCTGCATTGTCTGTTGTGGCTCCAAATGCACCAGCAGATGGCCATCCACTCTCTGAGACAACAATTCCTACAGATCCGCCTCCTGATCGATCGAGGGCAGCATACACGGAATCCAACATAGCATCAAATAAGTTTCTATATTGGCGTGAACCATCATATACCACCACATTAGGTGCTGTAAAAAGAGCATAGGGGAGAGAAATCTGCCCTGGATTACCAGAATAGCTAAAATAAGGATAAATGTTAACGAGCAAAGGTGCACGTGTGTCCCTTAAGAACCCAACAATGGGATCAGTGAACCACCTAGCATCGTTCCTAAACGAACCCTGTGATGGTGGGTAGGAATTTCCAATCAAGGTCATGTCTACTGATGTTGAAACCTTAATGTCATTTCCCAAACCAGCTGCACCAATTGCTTTATGAATGTTTACCATAGCAGGAATAAGAAATGAAGTAAGATAAGATGTGCCTGTGACAGGGCTGATTTCATTCCCGACAGCAATGTACTTAATTTTAACATCTGGCCAGAAATCTCGAACGTTCTTTTGCACCCACCAATTCGCATGTTCCATGCCCGAAGCAATGTGTTTCACATCTGAATTGGGAAGTCCTAGCATAACTTCGATATTGGATCCTCTTAAGGCTTGTAAAGCTCCATGATTTGGATCATAAAGCCTCAATCTTCCTATGTTTCTTGACTTGTAGAGCTGAATAACTTCCCAATGTGATGGCAAATTGTTACCCATCATTCCATAACAAACACCTAATTGAGCCCCTGTTCAATATGAATTAGAAATGGTTTTAGAAACTTAATCAATTTAGAATTCTTGAAAAATTAAAATGTAAAGAAGATATGATATGGCGGATATAGTCTATATGTTACTGGTTCCTTCGAATCCAATATTTTTGGCTCAATCACTGTATATGTTTAAAAAGTTCACTAAACAAGTATAAATGAAAGATTTCGGCGGAGTTACATTTTTGGATCCATCTATTTTGGAAAAACTTGCGAGTGTTAATCCAAAAATAGCAAATAATCCTGGCTAAATGAATATAGTAGTGCAAGTTAGTGTGGGAAAAGATACACAAGTACGTGGATACGAAAAATAAGCAAACAAGTATCAAGCAAATTTAGATTTTGCATACAAAAAATGTTTAGACAATGTTTTTGACTCGGAATTCAAATGTTTGAGCAGAAACCTGCTATGTCAATGTTGGTAGCAACAAGTAATCCTAGAAGCACAATAACAGTTATTTGTGAGGCAGCCATGATGATTAATGAGAGGAGTTGTTGGTACAAACTAAGATGAACTAGTAGCTATATATATATCGAAAGAGCCTTGAGTATATAATATTAATTCTAGTGGAATATTATTAGTATTTGTTAAGAGCCGCCAGGTGACCTGATCAACTTGATCTTTTTGTGGAAAAAAAAAGAAGATGATATGTACAAAGTTTGATAATTGATTCTAAAGTGCATGCCTTGACTTAACAAACGAAAATGTAGCAAGCTACGACTAGTTTCTTTCATCTGCATGCCTCAAACTATGCCACTGATGAATTGCTTAATAAACATCATTACAACTGATAAACTTCGTGATAGTTCCTCTTACAGTTTCTCCACATATGTGGTAAATAGTTACTTGCATCAGATAATTTAAATTTGACTGTCAAACGTTAAAATGAGGAATATATGACACTACGCGCACATAATCATAGTTAAGTTATAATGTATATACGAAAAGGGTTTTGCATTCTGTGATTTGGTATTAACACATAAATCTTTATCCATATTTCTGAATTTTTTTAGTTCATTTATTTGATGGAAAAAAGGATATCTTGTGAAGGGTCTGTTTGATGTGAGGTATAAGGTGTAATAGTTTTGGGATAAAGTAGGTGTATTTTATCTCATATTTGATTGCATGTATAACTTACTCGTGAGATTATTAAATAATCTCACCACTTATAAAACAGTGATGACATAATTTATCTCATATATATGATGAAATAACTAATTCAAAATTAATTATCTCGAGATAATTCTTTTCCAACCAAATTACTCCGCAGACTCTGGAAAGGCCAGTGAATGATCAGTAACCGGAGTCATGCTAACATTTAGGGGAAAATTAAAAGATTGACCACACATACATGTTTAATTTGTTACTCTCTCCATTCATTAATAGTTGTTCACTATTATAACTTAACACATGAATTAAAAAATAAAAAATAATAGTTTATTATATATTATTTTTTGAATATAATAAATTTAATATTTTGAGAAATATTTTGTATAATAAATGACATTTAATGTTAAGAATAAAATAGATAAAATAATTAAATTATATATTATTTTTTCAAATTAAATAAGTATTGATGAATATTTATTTTTAATATAATAGAGAAATAAATATTAACAGCGACAGCAATATTAGCAGAGTTGTAAATGAAGACTTCAGAAATATCCGATGTGTGGAAGCTGAGAACGTAGCAGCCCCCAGTTTTTTTTCTTTTTTTGGTCAGAGCACCCCCCATTTGCATCAAAGTATTATTGGAAGAAGTTTGGCACTTGAGTCACAAAATTCATTATTTTATTGGCGGCTTTTATTGTTATAGGTCTTATTTTAACGGCGGCTATACTGAGGAGGCAGCTAAGAAGATGGACTTCAAAGTTCGAATTATTATAATGATAATGATATCTTGATAGTGTTTTCTCAACTAACTGCCTAGAAAAGCTTCTTGCCCATAATGAACCATTTAGAATTTCAAATGAGATATTTTTGTTTTTCTGATATTTCTTTTCCAGAAAGAGAGCTTTGGAGTAACTGATAAAATTATTGTCCTGGTTATATGTTCAATCCTTGGAGACAGCCTCTGCAGAAATACCTCGTGGTGGAGCGGGTATTTTAGTACATTAGGCTGCTCTTTTTAACATTTCTTTTTGCTGAAATAAGCGAAGAATAAATTTTAGTAATTTAGGATTAGGATTGTACATAAACAAATGTGGACCCTTTCCTAATATTATATATATTCTATACAATTTATTATATTCTTTTTTTTTTTACCCTGTTTATCAAGGATCTCCGAAAAAATTGGTTACATATTGTATAATGTTGATAGTAATGCAAGGTAAGAATGCGTATGCACCCTCGTGGTGAGACGGACACTTTAGTGCATTGGGCTGGCCTTTTTAACATTTCTTTTGCTGAATAGGTTTATCCATTTCAGACCGGAGCTCCACTCATAGTAAGAGTAAATATAGTATAAGATAAATTCAACTTGAATGATAAGAATAAATTTTAGTAATTTAAAATATTATAAATATGGTTTAAATGAATAAAGTACAAAAATATAAAGAATTAAAATAAATTATTTCTGAAAAATATAAAAAACTAAAAATAAGAAACAATTTATTGTACTCTCTTTTCTTTACCCTATTCTATCAAGGATCTCCAAAAGAAATTGGCTTCATATTACATATAATGTTGATAGTAATGAATCCTTTTGTCTATGATCCACATTCATCACGATTAACGTTCTTTTCAAAATGATGGGAAAAAATGTGAGCATCTAAATGAAAATACTAAAACAATTACTAATTGTTAAATTCCTTATGTGGAAGATGTACTTCCCAACACCTCTTTGGACGTATGTTCATCTAACTAGTTCCAGGATTTTTGTATTATAACACTAGAAAAACATTCTTATATCCATTATTAGTTCTACGGGCTCAACCTTAGAGCCAAAGAACACAACTGGCTAGAGAAACAGAGAAATTTGTTACTATATTGTGGTTTTTGGGTAAAATTAAAAAAACGCTTTGAACCACTTGCGTTAAGCCAAAAAAATCAAAATAAGCCAAAAGTTAGGTATTAGGCAAAGATCCTCTAGAGTGGTATCACGAGGCAAATGTTATGACTGAAAGAGATAAATACAAAAACAAAAAAAGTAAAGAACACCAAGTTTAACATCGAAAAACCTTCACATCAAAGGTACCAACCACAGGATCACAGAGATTCATATTGCTCCACTATAACAATAAGAGGGTTACAAATATTTTTTGAATGACCACAGAACAAGAGCCAAATACGGAGACGCAATAGCTACACTGTCACGACCCGAGCCTAGGCCCTAGCCGTTACGAGCATCCCGAACCATGAAGGCCCGGAACACCCATTCTCTATCTGGTTATCATGCACAACATTCGAAATCATAATAAAATGCGAAATTGAAACTGAGTACGGAATACATGGTCAAGTTCTGCAACATTTCTGAATAATACTATCTGACATCAGTCTGCGAAATCTCTACTAAGAACACAAACATCTGTCTGAAAAGAAACTGGGACAAGGCCCCCAGTAAACCAAAAACATAATAAATAAGATAATGTCTGACATAATTAGGCCTTCCGAATAATAGAAGGCTCACCACTGCGAGATCAAGTCTACAAATCCGAGAATGTCTACTGAGTAGCTGGACCCCTAGACTGTGCCTCAGGACCTGGAAGGAGGGGGGTCAGCACAAAAGTACTGGCACGCAAAGCAATCCAAAAATAGTATAATGGAACATATATATATATTAAGTGAAAGCAATTTTTCATCAAGACATCATGTATAAACTGTTTCCGAAAAATACATGGGCACTTTCTGAAAACATGTAACCTGTCTGTTCATTTCAAATCATGATCTGTGTTTTACTTCTGAGTTAGGTGGTATTCCCCTACAAGTCTGATATTCCACGGGCTGTATGGAATCGGTCATTGACTCGGCGGGGAAGCCCCCAACCCAAGTGTGCCGCAAGGGTTGGAGTGTCTGAGTCTGATACGCCACAGGACGTTTAAGTCAGCGCATAATAGTATACCCGGGTCGGAAAACCACGGTTTTAGGAAATGAGTCGCTTGAACTCAAGCCCTCTTCGGGGAACCACCTAATATCTCTGTATGCCCATTTTTAACCTTTTCTGTACATGCAACATTCTGAATGTCTAAAATCATGAAAGTCTGAAATGTCTGTTAGTCTGAGTCTGATATGGCATTAGTCTGAATTGGTATCGTCATACCAAGACATTGCAAGTCATGATTTTTCTGAGCCATAATGTATTAAGCAAGAGCTTTCATTCAAAACATAGTTTAGACCACCAAAACATGTAACTGATGTAAAGGATTTCATATTCCGAAACTTAAAGTCCAATTCATGCAGAAATTTCATCAAACACCTGGTGGTCAAATGTCTTTAGCAAGTTCATGTATTCAAAATTGAAACACATTCATTCATATATGTATATAAACTGTCAAATCGCTTTGGAGATGGTCAAAAGACCAAAACAATGATGTTAAAACATCTCATACATAAATATATATATATATATATACATAATTTAAAACCCCATTCTAAAACATGATTTTTCTATGCCCATGAGAATTTAGGAAAAACCCCGCGTACCTCTATTTCCAAGGATAATAGATGTTTCTTGAAGCTTGCGGATTGGTGATTCCGAATATGTAATTATCTTCGAAAACCTACGGTCGAATCTTGAACTATTTGGGTTTTTATTTTGAAACCCTAAGGAGAATTCTTGAGCAATTTTGGAAAAGTATGTGTATTATGGTGTTTGAGGGATTAAATCCCGTGTTGGTGGTATATATAGGGGTGGAGGATGACCAAAATACCCTTAAGGAACAATTAAGGTCAAATTTGTCCCTCAGTTGACAGTTTGATAGGCTGGAGTAAATCGATTATAACTTTTTACTCATATATTCAAATTGGATGAAACGAACTTCATTTTAAAGAGGACTCAAATAGCTTTCGTTTTATATATTATATCTCATATAGTTCATTATATACAGGGAGTTATGATCATTTGAAGTTGACCCTGAAATGTTGAAAACTAGGCAATAGGCTACGCGTTTTGCTACTGTTTTGAAATCCAAACGCAGCCTTATGCATTCCGAAAAATTCCAAAACTTATCCGAGATATACTATGATCTTGCCCGATCGTAACGCAACTTTAAAATCTAAAAACGGATATTGAGAAGGTTGAAAAGTTGTATCCTGAAGATTGCCAGCTAAAATGACACTAAGTCCTCATTACAGTTACAAAAATTTTCAAGTTTTTAAGTCTAAGGCCACTCTATTAAAGGCTAATAATCCATGCACGACTTTTACGGGGTATTACATTATCTCCCCGTTGGGATCATTTGTCCTCGAATGATAGATAGGAATTTGTTGAAGCCTTAAGGATATAGAATAATGCGGACACGACATGTCCTCTAATAAATAATACATTGATTTGAAACATGACCATATGGCTAGAACTACTGATATTTTGAATTCTTATATCGGACACACATATTTGATGCATGGAATATACGACTGAAGCTATTCATAAGCTGAATTCTCATAATGAACATGCATATCTGATGCATGGATCTGTCCTTGAGTTGTTCTCATAAACGCAGGACTAAATACACTGATAAGCTGAACTTTTTCTATTGAACATGCATTTTTAATGTACGCATATCTGACTGGACTAACGTATGAATGTATGACTGATTATACAATGATAACTGGTGCGAGGCTTGTAATAAGAATCTATACATGCAACTGAATGAGGTATCTCCCCCTTGGGACACTCCGTCCCTCTATGAATGCTCAATTCATTAAGATACTCGAAAAAAAAAAATTGAGGCGATGCACTAGGCACCTACAAATTGAATCATAACTGAACATCTGGAATCTGAATCTAATGCATGACACATGAACTGAGCTATACTCGCAACTACTGGTATACTCTATCTTGGAATAGTAGCATGTTTGAGATTTCGGGTAGCATGAATAAATGAAAAGACGAGAAAACAAGTCATGTGAATCTGCCTGTTAAACTGACTTACTGACTATACAGATTGAATTATGCTGGACTTTCATACTTAACTGGAGTATCTCTTCAACACTCTCTCTAAAAAAGTTCTAACAGTAATAGGGAGCCACGAATCTTGGGTATGGATTACACAAGACATCCAACTGAGGAAATCACAACATTAACTCTACTCTGTAGTCTGAAATATAGACATATAACTCCTAAATTAGGATAGAATTTTCATACCTTTGGCAATACGACTTCTTACTTTCAGGCTTAGCGCACTTCCCGAATATCCCTTAACTATACTATTCCCTATAAATATGATATTCATTCAATTCAGCTTAAATTTCTCATATGAGCATTGACAAATTTTTCTACTAATGTCTAAAATAGCTTAATCCTTACCCCGCGAGCAAGCCTAACTCTAAGTCACAAAAATACAACATGCTACACCACGCTATTATTCTAAACCATATGATGCCACCTTCTATACCTCTTTTAAAGATCACATTCTAAGCATAACATGCCTTACCACTTTAATGACTACTCTGAACTCTTAATATGAAGTCGCTAATGCATATTGCAACCTTCCACTACAATCCCAAAACGTCATTCAAGCCTAATTTATAACCACATGTTAACTTCAAGGCAAACACCCATAAATACATACTTCACATAGTTTCTAAACTATTATCAATATAACTCCCACGGACTATCCTAAAAACATACACACACAAACTTTTCCACTAAACATCACATGTATCAAAGATTTGCCCCAAATCTCACTTCATACTTATGGCCTTATCTAAACAAACGTACTATGATCTTCCATCAACAAGAACATTTACTTTATCACCACTATCATTGCATAGGGAGGACACTAAAAGGTTAAAACATAAAACCCTGAAGAATGAGAAGATTTTTATATGGGACTGAACACATTATAAAGAGTGAGTACATGCGTCATGAGTTGCATGACCTCAACTAGAGTTCCTAACATAAGGAATGTAATTCCGACTACTTGAATGAACTAGAACTCATTATCTTAGAACTGGAAGAGTACGTGACTCTCTATCATATACAGGAATCACGAACTATAATCACAGAACTGAAACGTAAAGCTTGAGTAGGCATTGGGATCACTGAAAAAATACTAAGATAAGAATGGGTTGAGTCTCACCCTCACTTTCTAATGTTCTAAATCATACTGCATCACTACTAGAATCTGAGAGCCTTACTTGGTCATTCGTTCTGTCATCTCCCCCTTAGCTTCAAATCATCATCTAGAGTTTGGGAGATCCTTTACCATATTCTAACTGAACTACACTTACTACACTCTAGGGTCTGAAAAAAAATAACAATATATGCATATCATAGAACTTAGCCCGAATGACTACCTTCCGGGATACACTCTATCTTTCTCTAGCCACCAATAGTCATAGTATAATGCTTGCACACTTATTCTATCGATTTAACCTTCAAAAGTCAAGCTTAGATGCTAACACTTAACATGGATATCACCAAGCCTTTGATGAACCATACCTCTTTCGATAGAGCATACCACTACTGCGACTCTAAATTTATATCCCTTTACTATGAGAATCAAGATCACCGCAAAAGGCCCAACACTATCAATCAAAACACCTTAACATGGCTATTTAGATCACCATGTACCATCTAACTAGTCTTTCTCCACTTAACAATTCAATGGTACCACTAGCCACGCACAACAAGTAATAGCCTTAGAAAAATGCTGCAACCTCATGTCACCTTAGGCATACTTCTACATCATACATGCAATATCATACACCACTACGAATCAAATAAACTTACTCTATTGCATGCACCGTTTAAGTCTATTAGATCACTTCTATACAACTAGTATTCATTAACCAAGAAATCTTCACATTCACCTTCATGGAAATCAACTGTTCAAAATTAATATCTAGTGCTATGCATGATTTACAACCCAACCTTACACGAGATTTTCACTTGGAAACTATGAAATAAACATCACGAAACACTAGTGCACTAGAACTTCATAACCACAATAATCGATCATGACCTAACGATTTTCCTTATCATAACCCATTAGCATGTACTATTTCACCACATCAAGCCTACTAATTTAATCCCACAAAACATGCATCATCAAACTCGTGCCACTATTTACCACTACACCATTTAAATTCAAGCCTATAGTTTAGTATCAATCATTTACCACCAATGAAGAATGAAACATAACATAAATATACTAATCCATCAAATTGGGATATTCTACCCAAATATCTCAAAAATCTACTACATACCTTCTCACAAGTAGCACTAGTTTACAACTACCAATGAAACGAGGGTCAAGGGGGTTAAAGCCTCATAATAGACATGGTCAACTTTATCCTTCTATTATAACCCCATACAATCGTATCTACTTATACTTCTTTCTCACATCACAATTACTTACCCAAGCGTACATTTACACTACCTTCAAAATCCACAACAACCATAAGTCTATACTTATAACTTACTGGCTAATCTGTTCATTTTCATACTTCAAGCAAAGACAATTCACCTCGCCTAATAACTCCTTCTCTGTCTTCTACTAATAAACTAACACACAAGGACGAATAGCTTCATTACCAACTCTATCTCATGCAAAAAGATTCAGCTATACATATATTCAACCAACACAAGAACCATACGTTGAATGACAAATTGCTAGTGAATCGAAATAGGCGTCACATGGCTTTACTAGACTTTGATTTTTTTGTAGTTTGAACAAGAAAATAAGAAGAATGACAAGGCAACTATGCTAGTGAATTGAAAGAGCCCCACACGGCTTTACTAGACTTTTTAGTTTCACCAACACGATGATAAAATATTTTCAAGAGATAGAAACTTGTCACACAACATTCCATAATCTAAGAATACACATCTTACTTTGTATAGATAAAAAAAAATCTGAGTCAAATATTCCCCCCACAGATTATCATACAATCCACATACGCTACTTACTAACAATAGGTCATGACACCGACACTTTAACTTATACTACTATTTGGGTGGAAATACAATTCCAACACTTCTACTACACATCTTTTCCCTTAAGCATGACATCTGCAACATAAATTTCTAAAAAGGGTCAAATATACTCAATAAAGAAGGCTGAAAAGCACGATTTCGTCAAGATCAAGGTTCACACTAGAACCCATACACTCTGAAGCAATAACGGACTCTTCTCATGTCCTTGCACAATTTTAAGATCTTATATGACGCGATCTGAAGGGACAATACCATTTAGACTCTAAACTTCTGCACTTGATTCACCCTAGAAATGTGATGGGTCTAAGAACATCAGAGTAAGGAAAGAATTTGGGATGATTTTACTTTCGTATAGACGTCACCATAGCATGAATTAGAGTATGAAGGAGGAACATTCTGACTCTGTTTTACGAACTAGAACATGAAGAAAGAGAGACATTCCTAAACGTCTTGTAGACTCCTGCTTATAAGTGTGGCGCGCTACACACCCATAAATAAGACTCTACCCGACGCGATTTTGCAGACACCCTGGGACCATGAATCGTGCTCTGATACCAAGTTTTTCACGACCCGAGCCTAGGCCCTAGCCGTGACGAGCATCCCGAACCATGAAGGCCCGGAACACCCATTCTCAATCTGGTTATCATGCACAACATTCGTTATCATAATAAAATGCGGAATTGAAACTGAGTACGGAATACATGGTCAAGTTCTGCAACATTTCTGAATAATACTATCTGACATCAGTCTGCAAAATCTCTACTAAGAACACAAACATCTGTCTGAAAAGAAACTGGGACAAGGCCCCCAGTAAACCAAAAACATAATAAATAAGATAATGTCTGACATAATTAGGCCTTCTGAATAATAGAAGGCTCACCACTGCGAGATCAAGTCTACAAATCCGAGAATGTCTACTGAGTAGCTGGACCCCTAGACTGTGCCTCAGGACCTGGAAGGGGGGGGTCAGCACAAAAGTACTGGCACGCAAAGCAATCCAAAAATAGTATAATGGAACATACATATATATATATATATATATATATATATATATATATATATATATATATATATATATATATATATATATATATTAAGAGAAAGCAATTTTTCATTAAGACATCATGTATAAAACTGTTTCCGAAAAATACATGGGCACTTTCTAAAAACATGTAACCTGTCTGTTCATTTCAAATCATGATCTGTGTTTTACTTCTGAGTTAGGTGGTATTCCCCTACAAGTCTGATATTCCACGGGCTGTATGGAATCCGCCATTGACTCGGCGGGGAAGCCCCCAACCCAAGTGTGCCGCAAGGTTTGGAGTGTCTGAGTCTGATACACCACAGGACATTTAAGTCAGCGCATAATAGTATACCCGGGTCGGAAAACCACGGTTTTAGGCAATGAGTCGCTTGAACTCAAGCCCTCTTCGAGGAACCACCTAACATCTCTGTATGCCCATTTTTAACCTTTTCTGTATATGCAACATTCTGAATGTCTAAAATCATGAAAGTCTGGAATGTCTGTTAGTCTGAGTCTGATATGGCATTAGTCTGATTATACATAAATATATATATATACATAATTTAAAGCCCCATTCTAAAACAAGATTTTTCTATGCCCATGAGAATTTAGGAAAAAACCCGCGTACCTCTATTTCCAAGGATAATAGATGTTTCTTGAAGCTTGCGGATTGGTGATTCCGAATATGTAATTTTCTTCAAAAACCTACGGTCGAATCTTGAACTATCTGGGTTTTTATTTTGAAACCTTAAGGAGAATTCTTGAGCAATTTTGGAAAAGTATGTGTATTATGGTGTTTAAGGGATTAAATCCCGTGTTGGTGGTATATATAGGGGTGGAGGATGACCAAAATACCCTTAAGGAACAATTAAGGTCAAATCTGTCCCTCAGTTGACAGTTTGATAGGGTGGAGTAAATCGATTATAACTTTTTACTCATATATTCAAATTGGATGAAACCAACTTCATTTTAAAAAGGACTCAAATAGCTTTCATTTTATATATTATATCTCACACAGTTCATTATATACAGGAAGTTATGATCATTTGAAGTTGACCCTAAAATGTTGAAAACTGGGCAATAGGCTATGCGTTTTGCTACTGTTTTGAAATCCAAATGCAGCCTTATGCATTCCGAAAAATTCCAAAACTTATCAGATATGTACTATGATCTTGCCCCATCGTAACACAACTTGAAAATCTAAAAACGGATATCGAGAAGTTTGAAAAGTTGTATCCCAAAGATTACCAGCTAAAATGACACTAAGTCCTCATTACACTTACAAAAATTTTCTAGTTTTTAAGTCTAAGGGCACTCTATTAAAGGCTAATAATCAATGCACGACTTTTACGGAGTATTACATACACCAACAAAAGTAAATCAAGAGAAATCACCCGAAATAGAGCTATTGTTGGGGACTCAAAATCAGATTTTGCGAACCTCCAAATTTTATCTCCACTGTTAAAAGAAAACATCAAGATGTTAGAAACACTTAGTAAAAATTTATGTCTGATTCAATGGTGAATGAGCCAGAAATATGATTTGAAGTTGGCTGGTCGGAGAGGAAAAACTGCAGCAACTAAATTCTTTTTCTCTTTGTCGTGAAAGCTCTTGAAAAACCTCTCTTATGTGCTAAAGTCTCTCAAAGTCAAATACCAATGAGCATGAATATTTCTCTCTCAAATGGGTGGTGTTTTTAAAGCCAAACCAACTCAAAATAGGAATAGAAATCCAAATTCTTTTCCAAATAGGATCAGAAATCAAAAGAGAATAGGATAGGCCATGGGCCTTTGGCTGGACATGGGCTATGATGCAACAAACTCCCTCTCCATCCAAGGGGCCAAATGACTTTTCAAGCGGAGAAAATCATGACAGGTTTCATGTCTGCCAAAGTTCTATAATACTCATACTTCTCTACAACCACCACTTTTGTTAGCATATCTGAAGGATTTTCATGAGTGTGTATCTTCTCAACCCAAATAATTTCTCTTCCATGGCCATTTTAATCCAATGATACTTTCTACTAATATTTTTGGACTTAGAATGAAAAGTGGAGTGCTTGATGAGATGAATAACACTTTGATTATCACAAAATAAGATGAACCTTGATTGCTCAAAGTTAAGATCTTTCATAAATTTCTTTATCCAAGTAATTCTTTAGCACCTTCAGTAATAGCAATATATTCCGGCTTCTGGGGTGGATAGAGCTATACACTTCTATTGTCTTGATTGTCATGAAATAGCTCCTTCTGCAAAAGTGATCATAGAATCGAAAGTGGATCTTGAGTTGTCAAGATTACCTCTCAAATCAGAGTCTGTGTAGCAAACAAGTTCAGGCATGCCACTACCAAAGCACAACTTTATATCTGCAGTACCCTTCAAATATTTTAGTATCCATTTTACAGTATTTCAATGCTTCTTTCCAGGATTAAAAAGAAATCTGCTAACAGTACCAACAACATGTGCAATATCTGATCTAGTGTAAATCATAGCATACATCAAGATTCCAAATGCAGAGGAATAGGTAATACAAGTCATCTCTTTTTTCTCTTTATTAGTAGATGGACTCTGGGTTGTACTCAATTTGAAGTGTTTAGCAAGAAGAGTACTAACCATTTTTGCTTCTGTCATGTTGATCCTCTTCAGTACCTTCTCAATGTATTACTTCTGGGACAATGATAACTCTCTTTTATCTCTATCTTTGTGTATTTGGATGACTAAAATTTTCCTTGTTGGTCCCAAGTCCTTCATCGCAAAAGATTTGCTCAACTCTTTCTTAAGGACTGTAATTCTAGATTTATTTCTGCCAACAATCAACATATCATCCATATAAAGTAGTAAAATAGTGAAATCATCATCAGAGAACTTCTGAAAGAATACACTGTGATCTGAAGAAGTTTTATTGTATCCTTGCTTTTCTATGACAGATTCAAACTTCAAGTACTATTGTCTTGGAGATTGTTTCAAGTCATACAAGCTCTTTCTCAGTTTGCAGACATAATCTTCTTTTTCTTTGACTACAAAGCCTTCAAGATTATCCATGTAAATCTCTTCATCTAAATCACCATGAAGAAAAGCAGTCTTGACATCCATCTGCTCAACCTCTAAATCTAGATGTGCAGCTAAGCCTAGACCATAGAATAGAAGATATTTTTCACGACAGTAGATAAAATTTCATTAAATTTGATTTCTTTTTTTCTAGACAAAGCCTTTGATAACTAGTCTCATCTTATACCTAAGCGTAGAGGTACGTTGCCCTTGATTTACTCTAAAGATCCATTTGCTTGTTAGAGCTTTCTTAGCTTTCGGTAATTCCACTAACTCATATGTGCCATTCTCATTGAGTAACTTTATCTTATTTTCCATAGCTTCTATCCACTCATCTCTGTGAGTATCTTGCATGGCTTCATCATAATTTCTAGATTCTCCCATGTCTATCAAAAGTACATACTCATTTGTAGAATAATGTGTTAATTTTTGCTTCTCCATACAATATCTTATACAAGTGGTTCAAGATCATCTGAAGTAGTTACCTAAACATGAGTTGGTTGTTGATCAACCACAATATCATTAATCAAACCATATGTGGGTTCTACATCCTCTTGATTATCATCCGCTCTATTATCTTGGGTTCCATTACGTGCAATAGATGTATTAGTAATAGGAACTGGATCAACATCAACTAAGCTCTCAGTATTTTAAGAATTTGTTTTCTCAGTCTTGTCAATATCTTCAATAGTTTGGTCTTCAAAGGACACTGCATCACGACTTCTAATAATCTTCTTATCAACTGGATCATAAAAGCAATACTCAAACCCATCTTGAACATAAGAAATAAAAATGTATTGCTTAGTTTTGACATCCAATTTTGACCTCTCATCTTTTAGAACATGCACACAAGTTTTACACCCAAAAACTTTTAAGTAATCATAGGAAACATCTTTATCAAATCAAACTCTATTTGGAACATCACTATGCAAAGCAATCGCAGGAGTTAAATTAATAACATAAGCAACAATATTAAGTGCTTCTACCTAAAAAGAATTTGGAAGTTTAGCCTTTTAAAGTACACATCTAACTCTCTCAATTAGATCTCGGTTCATCCTTTCTGCCAAGCAATTCAATTAAGGTGTCTTTGGTAGAGTTCTCTGATGATAAATTCCTTGTAATTTGCAATAGTTATCAAAAGGACCAATATATTTACTGCCATTATCATTGCGAATACATTTTAGCTTCTTCGTTGTTTGTCTCTCAGATAAAGC
Organism: Capsicum baccatum var. pendulum; assembly: GCA_030864225.1. Taxonomy (NCBI): domain Eukaryota; kingdom Viridiplantae; phylum Streptophyta; class Magnoliopsida; order Solanales; family Solanaceae; genus Capsicum; species Capsicum baccatum. Next base: position 167,035,983 of record CM061550.1, read on the forward strand.
TTGAAATTCCTTAAACACATCAAGTACTTAATTTCTGGATTTTAAAGGATATACACAAAGCTTGCGAAAATGATCATCAATGAAAGTTACAAAGTAAAGTGCACCATCTTGTGACTTCACTTTAAAAGGACCACATAAATCAGAGTGTAATAGATCCAATAGTTCAGGATTTCTTAAGGTATAATGTCCGTGAAAAAAAACTGACTTCTGGTTTTTGGCTAAGCAATGAACATATCTTTTCACCTTTGCTTGTTTCACACCAGTAAGTAGATTATTCTTAGCCAAACATGTGATTCCTATTTCACTCATATGACTGAGCCTCTTGTGCCATAATTCTGATAAAGTATCACTTTTCACTAAATTCACAGAGTCATTGAGGACAGATCTTTGAGTCATGTATAAATTAGAATACTTTCTTCCTCGATCCAGAACTAATGCGCCTTTGGTGAGCTTTCATTAGCCATCAAACAAGTCATTATAGTAGCCATCATCATCTAGTTTCCCTACAGATATCAAGTTTATAGGAATGTCTGGATCATGTTTGACATTCTGAAGGACTAACATTGTACGAATGTTAGTTTTCAAACAAACCGTGCCAAAACCAAACACCTTGATCTCACCAGCACTGCCCATCTTCAATACTCCATAGTTAACGGGAGTATAAGATAAAAAAAAGTCTTTCCTCGGTGTGACATAGGATGTAGATCGAGAATCTACTATCTCACTAGTTTCATGGGATACAAAATTGATGATGTTTGTATCACAAGCAAAAAGAAGGTCATCTCGGACAATAACATCATATTGTTTTTGTTATTTTCTTCTTTCTTTCATTCTCTAGTCTCTAGCTTTAAATTATAGCAAAACTTTTTAATATGTCCTTTGTTGCCGCAATGATAACATGAATGACTCCCATACACTGACCTTGATTTGTTTCTGCTTTTACCTCTATTTCTTGTATTTCTTATTTTATCTCTCTCCTGATCTTTTATAAATAGAATATCTGAGTGTGAGGATGAGTCCTAAGATTTGCTCCTTACTTCTTCATTCAAAACACCACTCTTAAAAAATTTCATGGTCACCTTGCCACCAAGAGTTTAATTTGTTAAAGAAACACGAAGAGTCTCCCAAGAATCTAGTAGAGGATTTAGAAGCCAAAGTCCTTGTATCTCATCATCAAAATTAACACCCATTCTAGAAAGTTTATTAAGGACACATTAAAAATCATTTATAAGGTCAAGAATAGGATTTCCCACCTTGTATTTAAAGTTTATCAATTGTTTTAGTAGGAATAACTTGTTGTTGCATTTTTTAAAGCGTAAAGTGTCTCCATCTTTTCCCACAATGTTCTAGCATGTGTCTTATTCACAATATGATTGTGAACATTGTTTTCAACCCATTCCCTTATATATCCACATACTTGTTGGTGCTCGAAATTTCAATTCTCTTCAGTTATATTCTCAGGCTTATGATCAGCAAAAATGAAAAAATGTATCTTCTTCGAAAATAGAAGATCTTTCATCTTGCTTTTTCATATGTTGTAATTGCTCCTATTTAAACAAACAAAATTACTCATATTTACCTCCATCTCAAAATTCTTGATAGATAACCAAGGCTCTGACACCACTTGTTATCACGAAAAAAGGTAAATACAAAAATAAAAAAAGTAAATAACACCAAGTTTAACGTGTAAAAACCCTTCAAGTCGAAGGTACCAACCACGGGATCACAAAAATACAAATTGATCTATTATAATAATAAGAGGGTTAAAAATATTCTTCAAATGGCCACACAACAAGATCTAAATATGGAGACGCAATAGATACACCAACAAAAGTAAATCAAAATAAATCACCTAAAATAGAGCTACTATTAGGGACTCAAAACTAGATGCTGTGAATCTTCAAATCCGATCTCAACCATTAAATTAAAAAAAAGATAGGTTAGAAACACTCAGTCAAATTTTTAGCCCGATCCAACAATAAATGAGCCAGAAAAAACAATTTGAAGTTGGCTGGTCGGAAAGGAAACAAACTGCAGTAACTAAACTTTCTTTCTCTCTTCTCTCTTTAGTGAAAGATCTCTCAAAAACCTCTCTTATGCTCTAATCTCTCTCAAAGACAAATATCAATGAGCAAGAATAATTCACTCTTAAATAGTCCTATTTAAAGATGATAGATGGTGCTTTTCCTAGAGTCAGGAAAACTCAAAATAGGAATAGAAATCCGAATTCTTTTTCAAATAGGATTGGAAACCAAAAGAAAATAAGAGTAGGCCATAGGCCTTTGACTGGAACATGGTCTATGGCCTAACAGTAAAAGGGACCTCTGTAACAATCGATTTCGTCGTTATTGAATATATTGATGGTAAAGGCATGTACCTCTTATTTTTCATAAGTGTTAAGATTAATTCATTGTGGAAGTGCATTTATGTACTAAGGTCATATAATATCTCTAGCACTAAGTTAACATAAAAGTATCTTTGTCGATTTAGTGTCGGGCTAAGTTTAAACTAGAATCAACTTCAAACGATCATTTCTTGTAAAATATAAAGAGTTAGGGGGGGACTAATACCCACCAAATAAAATATCTATGAGCCTTCTTTGCAATAAAAACGACTGTTCATTAATATGTTTTCTCAGTAAAGAGTTATGACCGATTTACTAAAGAGACTGTCCATGCTGAAAAAGCTGAGGCCACTGTAGTGGGCCCAAATTGCTATAGCAATGTCAATGAGCAAACTACATAAATGACCCTCATAATGGGTGATCTTTTTTGTCCCCCATAAGAAAAGTGGTACAAAACTAGTCTTCCTTCTATTTTATATTTAGAATAATTACCTATTTGTCCCTCGATATCTCATATATTTCAAACCAACTTCATACTTATTTATCTTTCAACTTCTATTTTTTTCTCTTTTTTATTTTACTTTGATTCTAATTTTTTTCTCTCTCTTTTTTTTTAAAAAAAAAATGACTTAAGTCATTAATAGGCCCTTAAATTTATTTCGAGATTTCACTTGGACATCTCAATTCAGACTTGTACAAATTGAACACTTTATTCTTAACAAATTTACACCTATTTGTCACAAAAGGAAAATCTTTTAAAAATTTGAAGTGGTTATAGACTAATAAAAAATTACATGTGGCAGTTGAGTTCAAATAATTTTTTTAAAAATAAACTAACTTTATTTAAATAAAAAAAATTAAAAAAAAAATCTAAACATCCCCCTCCCTCGAGCCCTTTTCATCTCCATCGGACCCCCTCTCTTTTCATTGGCGCTGAAAAATATTTCATATCATTTTTACCAGAAAAAATAAGACATAGTCAAAAAAAAATTAAAAATTTATATCTACTTTTTCGTATGAACAAATACAAGGATTCAAAAAAGAAAAAAAGATGATTTAGAAAAAGATTGAATAGAAAGGAAGGAAGAGGGAAAAAAAGAGTGGTCATTCTTGCCGAAAAAAATAAAAATTTAACTGGGAGTGGGGGGGGAGTATATGTTCATCCTTTATTTTTAAAAAAATAATTATTTTTTAAAAAATAATTTTAGGTGTAAATGCCCAAAAAAATGAAACTTTGCCGAAGAAAATGAGACCACCAAAAAACAAGAGGGGTGGTCGTCATTTTTTTTAGAAAAATAACTTTAGGTGTAAAAGTTGAAAAAAACAAAACAAAAAATTAAATTTGGTTCACGAGCCTTAGGAATGTGAAACACACTTTGTTTGTCATATCCACAGTTTGTGCCCAATAGGAGTGACTGTTGAATAGTTAAAATGTTCAATAGGTATATTTGTAAGTTGAGTGGTCCATATAAAATCTCGAAATAAGTTTAAAGGTCTATCGATGACTTAAACTTTTTAAAATTTTTCTCAACCCCTACTTTTTTTTCTTTTCTTCTCTCAATTTCTACTTTTTAAATTTTTTTCTTTTTTTATTTTTAAAAAATATATTTTTTCTTTTCTCCTTTATTTCTTTTTTTTCTTTTTAGTTTTTCTCAACCCTTACTTTTTCCGTTTCTTCTCTCAACTTCCAATTTTTTCCTCTTTTTTATTTTTCTTTGATTTTTATTTTTCTTTTCTTTCTTATTTTTTAAATTTTTCTCAACCTTTATTTTTATTTTTTATTTTTTCTCAACCTTTATTTTTTTTTTCCTTTTCTCCTCTCAACTTCTACATTTTTTTAAATTTTATTTTATTTGATTTTGTTTGATTTTAATTTTTCTTTTTAAATATTTTTCTTCATTTATTTCTTTTTCCGCAACTTTTATTATTTTTGTTTTCTTTGATTTCTTTCAAACAACAAGTTACGCCCCATGGAAAATAGCTAACTTTACCACTTTATATCTTGATTTATGATATGTTTTATTAATCTTGCCTTAGAGGCAGGACTTAGGACTTTTAAGAAACAAGTTATGTTTCTTGAGAAAAAGTAGACACTACCACATTGTGTTTTAATTTACGAGATGTTCTGTAACTGTTACCTTAAAAGAAAAACTTAGTTCAAGGACTTTCAAATAACAAGTTATGCCCCATGGGCAAGAGTTGACACTACCACATTATGTCTTGATTTATGAGATGTTTTACAAGTCTCGCCTTAGAGACACGACTTATCCCAAGGATTTTCAAACAACAAGTTCCATGCATTGGGTAAGATTCAACACTATCACCTTGTGTTTTTTACTTATGAAATGCTCTATAACTCTTGTCTTAGAGGCAAGACTTAGACCAAGGACCATCAAACAACTAGTTATGCCTCATGGGCAAGAGTTGACACTAGCATATTGTGTCTTTATTTATGAGATGATCTATAACTCCTTCTTTAGAGGAAAGACTTAGACCAAGAGCTTTCAAGCAACATGTTACGCCCCATGGAAAAGAGTTGACACGACCACATTATTTTTTGATTTATGAGATATTCTATAACTTTTTCCTAGAGGCAAGACTTAACCCAAAGACTTTCAAACAACAAGTTATGCCCCATGGGTAAGAGTTGATACTACCACATTATGTTTTGATTTATGAGATGCTCTATAACTCTTGTCTTAGAGGCAAGACTCAGCCAAGGACTTTTAAACTACAAGTTACGCACCATGGGTAAGAGTTGACACTACCACACTGTGTCTTGATTTATGAGATGCTTTATAAATCAAGGACTTTCAAATAATAAGTTATGCCCCATGGGTAAGAGTTGAAACTACCACATGATATCTTTATTTATGAGATATTCCATAACTCTTGTCTTAGAGGCATGACTTAGTCCAAAGATTTTCAAACAACAAGTTACGCCTCATAGGCAAGAGTTGACACTAGCACATTGTGTCTTGATTTATGAGATGTTCTATAACTCTTGCCTTAGAGGCAAGACTTAGGCCACAAGTTACGCCCCATGGACAAGAGTTGACACTATCATATTGTGTCTTAATTTATGTGATGCTCTATTAGTCTTGTCTCTAAGACAAGACTAAACCCAAGAACCTCCCAAAAATAAGTTATGGTGAATGCGCAAATGTTGACGCTACCTTATTATGTCTTGATTTATGAGATATTCTATAAATCTTGCCTTAGGGGCAAGACTTAACTCAAGGATTTTCAAATAATAAATTATGTCCCACGAGCAAGACTTGAGACTACCACATTGTGTCTTGATTTATGAGATGTTTTATAACTTTTGTCTTAGAGGTAAGACTTATCCCAAAGGACTTTCAAACAATAATTCCATCAAAATTTACTTTGATGTCAAAGAAAGAAGATCCCTTTGCAGATTATTCAACTTTCTATTTATTTGCAAACTATAATAGAAACTGAGAAAAAAAAAAGAAACAAAATAGAGAAAAGACCAAAAAGATTAAGAAAAAAAAGAAGAAAAAAATAAAGTTTAAGAAAAAAGAGAATTATAAATAATTAAAAATAAAGAATAAAATAAAGATTGAGAAAAACAAAAATAAGAAAAAAAATTAAAACAAAGTTTGAGAAAAATTTAAAAAAAATAAAAAAATGAGAAATGATAAATAAAAAAAATAAAGTTTGAGACAAATAAATTAAAAATGTTTGAGAAAAAACAAGTAAAAGAAAAACAAAAGTTGAGACAAATGGATTAAAAAATGAAAAAAGTCAAGAAAAAATTAAAAAATAAAAATAGAATTTGAGAGATAAATGAACATGAAAGATTTAAAAATATTTGAGGTGTACAGCGGCAAAAATTTACTTGCTTTATATATAAAAATGAAGGAAGGCTAGTTTTAAAGTCTTTTTTATATGGGGGCAAAAAATGAAAGTCAGCCGCTATGGGGGCCTTCCCATGTAATTTTCTGGACTTCAATAGTAGATCAAAAGCGGATTTTGATGAGTTTCAGCACCAAAAGCTCAAATATTTCATTCCTAAATCCTCGGGAGGGGGGTATTTGCACATGAATGGGGTGGAAATCCTCCGTCGAGGTAAGATTTTACTTCTTTTTAAATACATTTAATTTATTCATCTTCTAGAATAATTAGAATGAGAAATTTATGGTGAAATTCTTATAGTTTAGAACCTTAGGTTCATAAATTTATGGGGAACACCCATGGGTATAAGTATTTTCACCTAGAATTGATTTTAGATTGTGAATTAACTCTTCCTAGTATGAAATTACAGGTCAAAAACATGAAAGTTTATAGTTGTGGACCTTGAGTTTAATAAAGGTGAGACCTTTAACACTAAAACTCCATTAATGGAATAGAGTTGAGCTTGATAGAACTAAGTTAATGACTAATTGACGTTTGAGTAAATATTTAGGTCACGGTAAGTATAAACTTAGTAGGTTTGAATTTTCAATGTACTAATTTTTTAGATAAGCATCCAGCACCCCTTTGAACTATGACCAAAGTTTCTAAGACACACTTCAATTTCACATGGGTCCTATTACCCCCCTGAACTTAAGCTTAGTATATTTTTATCACCCTTTTGTGATGATATGTCACCTTTATTACATAAAAATAGGACCCACATTAAAGGGGTCTGAAATACCCAAAGTTTGATCCTTAAAAATATCCTGATTTTTGAATGCTCGGGTATCATACGACTTAGGCTTACTTATCATATGATATGAGTACGACCTAGGGGGCCCAAGTCGTATGTTAAGAAGTGTGTTCTTGACTATGCACTATCCTAGTATGACTAGAATCCATATGATTCGTATGGAGATAATACGAGAGAGTCATGCCATTCGTATATTGGGCAGTGTCCAACCCCTTTTGAATCTGTCTTGGATATGATTTGAGGGTACTTATTGTATGATGAAGGTATGACTTAGGTAATGGAGTTGTATGTTGGACAAAATGTGGTGTCCAACATTCTGATTAAGGTACGAGTGGAGGGTACCACTCGTATCATGTGGGTATGATTGGAGGGGTCAAACAGTACCTTCCTAGGGTGATTTTTAAAATTTAAGTTGGGATATTCTGGACATTTTCCTTCTTAACCTCTTTTGACCCCACTACTTAAAACACTTTTGGGACTTCACTTACTCTATTATTCTCAGAAACACTTTAAAATATTCTCAAATCTCTCTAAAGCTCTTGGGTTAAGAAAAGGTTAGGGTTTTCTTTGAGGTGGTCAATTAAGGCTCTCAATGGTGGTTTCTCTCTATATTATTTGGTGTCTAAGGCATGTTACTCCTCCCTCATTGTTAGTTCAATTAAAGCCATGTGTTAATGAATGGTTTTCATGGTATAATTAATTGTATTGTTTGGTTTTAAACTATATGTTGAGGGGTTTGGTTGTTAATAGATGAATACTGTTTTCCAATGTTTTCCTTATGGTTTTCATGTTAAAATATAGAATTGAACATATGATTTCATGGGAATAGTCAATTGGTTCTTGGTTTGGGAAACTTTATGCCTTCAATATGTTTGTTAAAATGCCTATAAGAATGGTTTTGTCACGTAGTTTGACTTTTACTGAAACTATTGCATTGCATAATATGGTGATGGAACATAATTGGCTTGGTTGGTTTTAAATGATTTGGTGGCCATGGTTTTAGTTTAATTGTTAATCATGTGGGGTATATGGGAATCCCCTAAGTGTTGGCTAATGACATTGCTTGCAAGCTATAGTCAGTATGACGATACCACTTCATAATTCCTTGGTAATTAAACTCTTGGAATTGGCGATTTGGTTATGTGATAAGGTTTTAATTGGGAAATAATGCGGGTAGTTTTAGCTAATCGTGAAGGTGTGAGTATGATGGATGCACACTGGAAGCTCATGTTTGCCGACATGAGGGTTGGTCATGTTTACCATATACTTGTTGGGTACATGGGAAACTCCTAAGTTATACTTGTATTTATGTATCATGGAGTGCGAATGGTATAAGTGAATCCCCGGCCCCTATGATATCTCCGGTTCGTGCGGCTACATGCACTAGGGCCCATTCAGGGGGTAACGTTTGACCCATATAGACCGTGAGTGGTTTTAGAATGGCCAAAATACACAACCCAGGCTATGATTTCAAATACATACTAAACCCGATTCCCCTTTCCCCGCTTAGAATACATATATATGTATGAATGAGAATCCCCAGCCCATATGATATCTGTGGTTTGTGCGGATACATGCACTAGGGCCCATTCAGGGGGTAACGTTTGACCCATATAGCCCGTGGGTGGTTTTAGAATTGTCAAAATACATAACCCAGGTTACGATTTTAAATACATGTTAAACTCGATTCCTCTTTCCCCGCTTAGAATACATATATATGTATAAATGTGATTGCACATGGTTACTTACTTGGTTTTAAATGTTGACATTATTTTACTCTTACTCCTGAGTACATGCTAGCATTCACTCGCTAACCTATCTTCGGGCACTGTATGCAATGCAGGAATCAGCCATACTAGTCATCTTGCTCAGTAACTTGGATTCTAGGACAACTTTGTGTCAGATTGAAGTAGTATACTTCCATACTCTGGAAGGTTGCATTTCATGTTATGGAATTTTCTACATACTTTTGTTATTTTTTAGCCTTTTATTTTTGGCTATGGTTGGGGGCATGTCCCGATCAGATGTTGTTTTGATTTCGGATAGAGGCTTTATGAGACTACATTGGGTTGTCATGGGCAATGTCGATATTAGTGTCAACCTTGGCATTGGTATTGGTATTGGGGCTGCCACCATTTTACTATATTTGATTTATGATTATTCTATCTTGTTATATTATATAATTAAAATTCATCCAACATTGGGTGTAGGGTGGTTATGGTTGGGTATTGGGGGTGGTCTCTGGTCCTAATTGGTCTTGAGAAACCCGACACGACTAGGCCCTGGTTCAGGGTGTGTCAGATTGGTATCAGATCCCTAGGTTCATCGTCAATTGGGACTCCACAAAGCTATGTCTAGTACAATCTCTTTAAATGATGTGTAGCATGCCATACTCAAAAGGGAGAGACTACAAGTCATTTAAGAATGTTTCTCTATTTTGTGTTCTATTTTTAAGCTATGGAGTCTAATTCCTAAAATATTCTCTAATTCCCTTTTGTTCGTTTTTCATATCATGCCTCGACAATCTAAAGTTCATAAATCACTTCTATCCCAACTGGGGACAATGTTGATGGGACATACACTACTCATGGGATCCATACTCGGTCTAGGGGTCTAGTTCTTAATTGTTCTGGAGTTCTACTATTTCCCTCTATTCTTTCTCTGACTCCTCAGGATGAAGTGATGAATGTTGAGTTTCGTCAGCCCATCCATATATTGGCACAGTTAGTAACTTCTCAGTCAAAGCGTGGTATTCTTGTTACTCCATATTTTGATGCCACAAGGGTTGGATATTTTTGAGTTTTAACCCTCTGACATTTACGGGTTCTAAGGTTGAGGAGAATCCTTAAGGTTTTCTGGATGAGATGGAAAAGATTTTTCGTGTTATGCATGCCACAAATGTGGTGGGCATAGATTTTGCCACCTATCAGTTAAAAAATATAGCGTACTAGTGGTATGAGGAAATATATAAGGCAAGGGTTGACAATGATGAGTCATCACTGTAGGAAGATTTCTCTAATGCTTTTTTGTACTACTTCTTTTCTTAGGAATTGAGAGAGGCAAAAACAAAAGAGTTTGTTAATCTAAAATAAGGAAAGATGTTAGTCAAAGAGTAAGCCTTGAAGTTTCACCAGCTGTTGCAGTATGCTCCAGAGTTGGTTTTTAGTGTAAGGGTTCGAATGATAAAGTTTGCATCGGGATGGTCTCGTGAGTTGATCTTTAAGAGTAAGGCTTCCTTATTAATCAAGGATATGGATATCTCTAGGTTGGTTTTATAAATTTAATAAGTAGATAAAGAGAACAAAAAGCAGATAAGTTAGGAAAGAGGCAGGGAAAGAAGTTTAGATTTTCTGAGAAGGGTGGTGACTATCAATAAAGTGGCAGGGATGGTGGTAAGTGGCCCAAGAAAAAGTGAGGCAAGTTTGGGTCTTACTCGACGTCTAGTGCTCCCTACCCAAAGCCATCGGGTGATAGACGTTTCCATAGTAATGATAACTTTAGGGCATAGGGTGCCCAAGCTCAGGCTAGTGGAGCTCAGTCAGCTCCATCATATCCTCCAAAGATTTTGTGGTCATTTGTATCGGGGTTTCTGTAATGAGGTAAGGGACAAGTTCTTCAACTATGGTTAGCCAGGTATATGCTTAGAAACTCTCCTGTTGGTAAGGTTGCCTCTGGGAAAATAAGGTTCCTATTGCATCTTCTTCAGCTTTAGCACTAAAGGGTGCACCATCTAGCTCTGGCACAGGTCAGAACCATGTTTATGCTCTCACTACTCATCAGGAGACGACGCATCACCTGATATCATGATTGGTATGATGAAACTCTTTTCCTATGATATGTATTATCTACTTGATCTGGGCTCCACTCTCTCTGATGTGACCCTATTTATGGCTATGCATTTTGGTTTTAGTCCCGAGTTTATTTTGGTCCCTTTTTCTATTTTTATCTCGGTAGGTGACTCTATGATTGCTAAAAGAGTCTATAGGGGGTGTGGTATCTATTGGTCGTAAAGAAATTTTAGTGGATTTGTTTGAATTAGATATAGTGGATTTTGATGACATATTAAGGATGGATTGGTTGCACTCATGCTATGCGTCCTTGGACTGTCGGACCCATAAGGTTGTCTTTAAATGTTCTAGTGAGTCAATTATTGAGTGGGAGATGGTTCCCTATCTCCTAAGAGGAGACTAATCTCTAAGGGGTTTCTCTGTCATTTTGTCCAGGTTAAAGATTCTAACTCAGAGGGTCCTTCTTTACATTTCGTCCCTGTGGTGAATGAATTTCCTGAGGTCTTCTTGAATGACCTTCCTGGTGTTCCTCCGAATAGGGAGATTGATTTTGGGGTCTTATCATTTCTAGTAAGGAAATCATAGTGGATCCTCAGAAGGTTTTAATGGTTAAAAAGTGGCCTAGACTCATGACTCCAACCAATATTCGGAGCTTCTTGAGTTTAGCCGGCTACTACAGGAGGTTTGTGGAGTGTTTTTCTTCCATAGCTGCTCCGTTGACTAAGTTGACTCAGAAGAAGGTAACGTTCTTGTGGTCTAATCCTTGTGAGGGTAGTTTTGAGAAGCTAAAGGATAAACTAACTTTGACTCTGGTTTTAACTTTGCCTGAAAGCACTGGTGGGTTTGTGGCCAACTGTGATGTATCCTGTGTGGGGCTTAGGTGCGTTCTGATGTAGCATGGTAAGGTGATAGCTTATGTATCAAGACAGTTGAAGGTACATGAAAGGAATTATCTGACTCATAATTTGGAATATTTAGTTGTGGTGTTCATGTTTAAAATATGGTGCCACTATCTGTATAGAGTACATGTGGACATCTTTTTTGATCATAAAATCTTGCAGTATGTGTTTACTCAGAAAGAGCTTAACCTCTGGCAAAGGAGATGGCTTGAGCTTCTCAAGAATTATGACATGAGTGTTCACTACCATCCATGTAAAGCTAATGTGATTTCTGATTCTCTTAAAAGGTTGTTCATAGGGAGTCTAGCTCATATGGATAAGGAGAAGTGGGAGTTGGTGAAGAACATTCACCGTCTGTCTAACCTTGGAGTTCATCTCTTAGACTCTGAGGATAGTGGTGTGTTCATTTAGAAAGTTTTACAATAGTCTCCTGGTGCCGAAATTAAAGAGAAGCAAGTGTTAGATCCTGACTTGATAAGGATCAAGAGTGACATTGGTGGGCAGAGGGTGATGGTACTTTGTGGTACTAAGGGAGATTATACGTTCTTGACATCGATGGCTTGAGAGAAAAGATTTTGGCTGAGGCGTATAAGTCGCGCTATGCATCCCAGTTCGATAAAAATGTATTATTACCTTAAGGAGATGTATTGGTGAAACAATATGAAGAAGGATGTATCCAAATTTGTCGCTAAATGCATGGTGTATCAATAAGTAAAAGTTAAGCATATGAGGACTAAAGGTTTATATAAGGAAATTGAGTTGCCCAAATGGAATTGGGAAGTGATCAATATGGATTTCGTTACCAGTCTTCTTCAATCTTAGAATCAATTTGATTTGGTTTGGGTCATCATGGATAGGATGACAAAGTCGGCTCACTTTTTCCCAGTAAGGACTAACTTCTCGGCTGAGGATTATGCCAAGTGGTACGTCCAAGAGATTATGAAGTTTCATGGGGTACCTATTTCTATCATCTCAGATCGTGATACACAGTTCTCATCGCACTTTTGGTGATCATTTCAGAAAGGGTTGGGACTAAGGTTAGTCTGAGTACTGCTTTTCACCCGCAGTTTGATGGGCAAGTATAAAGGACTATTCAAACATTGAATGATATGTTTTGTGATTGGATGATTGACTATGGTAGTAGTTGGGTTGATTGTTTGCCTCTTATAAAGTTTGACTACAACAATTGCTAACACTCTAGCATTGGGATGGCTCTATTTGAAGTGTTGTATGGTAGATGATGTAGATCTCCTATTGGGTGGTTTGAGGTTGGTGAGGTGGAGATGTTTGGTCCGCGTTTGGTTCACCAAGCCATCTAGAAGGTGAAGGTGATTCGGGATAGACTTCAGGCTGTCCAAAGTTGCCAAAAGTACTACATAGACGTGAGGGGAAGGGACTACTATTTTTCACTAAAAACTCCATTACTTCTCAATAGAGTATCGAATTTAAGCAAAATTAATATCGTTGGACAGCTAATTCAATTATCTACAATTTGGTGGGTCTAGAGCTGGAAGACTCTACACGTATCATGAGTTATATATTTTAAAAATTGACCCTTGACACACTAGGAGCTAAACGGGACTAGGAAAAGTACGGGGTATAACAACCTAAATTGATTTTGATAGAACTAGGGATGAGTTCATAGGGTCAACTACAACTTCAATTGAGTCTTTGCAATTGCATAGTGTTGGTATTGCATTCATCCCGGCCCGATCGTCGATTGATCACTCTGAGTTGAAAAGATTCTCATTAACTTAATATTTTAAAAACTATATCTTTTAAAATTTAAAAAAATTAATTAATATCAATTCGGACCAAATTAACAATTTCAAAACTTGTCATTATGTTCAAAAATTACAAATCAACCCATACAAATCATCCATTTACGGGAAAATTTCCTTATTTCAAATCTTAAGTTATCTCTCTGCTCTCTCTCTCTCTCAATAATACAGATAGTAACTACTCAACATATTGTTCAACCCTTCAAAATAGATCAATTTTCTTCCCATTTTCGACCACATAGTTATTATTTTTAACTTTATTCTCACTTGTATCCATTATTTTCTCAGTCTTCATAGGTAATAGAGTTCAAGAAAAGTTCTACATTTGTTCTTTATTTTAAAAATTAGGAATTTTTAATTAATGCTGAAAAATAAGACTTTTAGTTGTATTATCTTCGATAATGGGTTAACAATGTGAGTTTTGATGCTAAAAATGTAGGAAGCACCCGAGAAAATCCTAGTTTTTATCGCAATATTTTATTGACTTTCTTAGTATTGTTAGATGGTATTTGTAGTGTTGTTGGTGGTTGGTGGTGGTGGTGTCGATATTTGTGGTTTTGGTGGTGGTGTCAGTGATCTTGGTGTTGGTATTGGTGGCATTAGTGGTAGTGTTAGCGGTGTTGGTGGTCTTGATGTTGGTATTGGTGGCATTGGTATTAGTATTGGCGGTCTTGGTGGTGTTGTTGGTATTGGTGGCATTGGTGGTGGCACTGGTTGTGGTGCTGGTGGTGGTCTTGGCGATCCATCTGTTGCAACAGGTGGAAGATTTATTAGGAGATATTAAATGGGTCTTCAAACAGATTCCCCATCTGTTCCAACTGATGGGTTATCTATTGGAGTATATTTTTGTAATGTGGCGTATAATAATTTATTGAAATTTGTCTTACCTTTTTTAAAAAAATTATGCAGACATCAAATGTAATGTATTTTTTATTTTTTTGTTTGTTTGTAGTTAAAAGATGTCTCCTAAAAGAAAAGAAACTAAAAGTGGATCAATTTCTGACTACCCAACAAAAAAGGCTAGAGTACAGATAGATTCGGAGGAACTTCCTGAACAATCTCAATCAAGGCAAAATGAAGTTAAGGAAAGTGAGAACTCCTTCTCACCAATGGGGCGTGAATTAATATCAAAATCCCAGCATGATCCTGTCAAAACCATTAGTATTGACATGTTTTGAGTTGCGATGCCGATAGATGACCCTGCAGAAGCAATTGGTGATCTTGTACTTAAATGTCAGTTGGGGAAAGATTTTGATGAATTTAGGAGTATTATGAAGAATGAAAACATAGACGAAATTTTTAAGAGGAGTTGTTTTGCATACTTTCTTAAGCTTCCTGAGGACCACATTGTCCGTTTCCAAATAAGTATGGTAGATGGTCTTCTCAAGAGCAGGATCAAGTGCGTGGGGGTGATAAAGATTCGATGGAGGGGGCAGAAAGATGGATAAAATATGGATCAACTACTGTGGCATGCCGATTAATTTTGGATTGAAAGAGTTTGCCATAGTGACGGGTTTAAGATGCGATCGTCCAGAAGAACCTCTCATCAAGAAAAACTCCACAAAAGGTCCAAGGCATTGTCCTAGCAACCGCCACCCAAAACCAACAAATGCAAGAAAAAAAGGGTTTTTGGGCATTATTGAACTAGCTACAAAGCAGGGGATTTGATAGCAGATCTCGAGGATAAAATCATATCAAAGTATTACAGGAAGAAATTGTGCTTAGTTTGTTTTTTCCATTCCATTATATTGGCAAGAGACGTCAAGAAAGTCATAAAAGATGATTTATTGGCGCTTGCTGATGATTTTGAGAAATTCAACGATTATCCCTGGGTATATGACAGCTACTACTTAACTATCAAATATTTACTGACAAAGTTATCCCCTGGAACGATCATATTATATGGCTTTCGTTGGGATTTCATGGTAAAATTAATCACTATTTATTTACTCATCCATTAATTTATATTGACTAGTTATTATGACTTTTTTTAGCTTGCTTCCTGTTTATATATTTTCGGCTTGGACATTTGAAGTCATTTCTCCCCTCCGAAAATAGTTCAAGGATTACCCGGATGAGGTTTCTCATCTATGGATCCTTAGGTGGTTGGCTGCAAAGAGTAACAAAAATATTTTGGAGGCTGATCTCTTTAACCTTCCGAATGATGCAGTATGTCTTCTTTCAACTAAAATAATTTATCTCAAAGAAAGATATTGAAAAAGATATTTCATCTGTTGCAACAGATAAGTCGTATGTTGCAACAGATTACCTGTCAACTGTAACTGGTGCAATAAATGGTTAATCTATTGTGATAGATGATCTATATTTTACAACAGATTAACCATCTGTTGCTCTGGTTCTCTGAACCCAACTCAACAGATTACCCATCTACTTCAAATTATGTAATAGATGGGTAATCTGATGCAACATATTGTCAATCTGTTGCGACATACAGACCAATTATTATGGCAGATAGATCATCTGTTGCATAACTTGGTTGTGTTAACATGTAACCCAACTGACTACAAATTATTATTATATGATTTGAATGTCTTTTGTCTTTTTTATAGGTTGTGTATCCTTGGATAGTGCCTACTGAGCAGGAGTTGGGGATGACTTCTTTTATTACTCTAGGTCTTGTTGATACAACAATAGACCCAATGGTGGAGTTAATAAAGAAGGAATTGGTTGGATCGACAGCCATAAGAAGAGAAGTTAGGCAAGGTCAGCCTAATGTTGAAGCTCTTCATGACCAACCTACTACAACAGATCCGGGTGCTTCTTCTAGAGGTGTTGCTGGTGGAGTTGTTGATGATGGTGGCAGCCATCCTGATGCTTCTACTGCTGCTAGTTGTAATTATGAGCATGTTGGTGCTTAATAAAAAATAAATACATTTGAAAACACCCTTTATACAGGTCCCTCTCTTTCTTACACTAGTCCCTCCCACCCTTATAGTGGTCCCTCTCACCCCTCTTCACCCTCATATTCTCATTGTATATGCAAAGTATGCAAGGACAGAGAGGATAAATTCCTCAAAAAATTAGAGGTTATTGTTGAAGCAGTCTAGGAGTTGAAATTCAAGAGGGGTGTTATACCATCCAAAAAGGTGAGGGAGTCATACACTTCTACAGTAGCTATCAGGAGAAAGCGAAGAAGCATTAGCCAAATACTCCCCATTCTAAAAACAAAAAAAATTGCAACTCCTCCCGCTCCAAGAATTGTTGAAGTTCAGCGGACACTGAAGAAAGTAGACATATACGTGGCACTTGACGACGAAAAGAAAAAAGAACTGGAAAAATTATGACTGACGAGACTAAACCTTCACAAGAATAATCCATGCATTTCTTTGTCGCCCAAAACTTCATAAGTATGACAAATATGCGTGAGTGGTACATGGATAATGTAAGTTTACTTTTGCTAACCTATCCTTCTAATCTAATCCATGAAGAAGAAACTAAGCAACAAATGTGCAATCTGTTGCAACAGCTGGGTATTCTATTGCAATATATTACATATCTATTGCATAAGTTTCGTTAGCTGGGTAATCTGTGAACTGATTCAGAGAACCCTCTGTAACAGAATCTTTCCACTATATTTGCTTCTTTAAAATTACCAACGTATTTAAAAATTAGCTTCTTATACCACAGTATATTGATGAAATTCTCTGCCCCATGAGGGGCAGGCAATTAGTGTACCCTAATGCTTATGATGCTGCAGATAGAATAATGGACCTCAACTTCTACAATAACTTTAAGAGTAGGTACGATAATCTCCATAGGCAAGATGCATCCAGTGCCTGGGGATTTGATCAATTAGTTCTTATATTTAAATGGGATGAAGACATGAATAACTATGTTAGAGAGAAGAGGCCATATCAACAAGGCAAGAGTTGGACCAAGGCAAAGAGAATCCTTGCAGTCATGAACGTGGAAGTCAAATATTTTCTCGTTGTTGAGATACTAATCGACGAGGGAAAGATTAAGGTTTATGAATGCAACTTACCTGTCTTCAACGAGGCCACATTTTAAACACACATGCAGCCACTCTTAAAGTTGTTCCCCAAGTTGTTGACGCAGAGTAAATTGATGGATTATTTGATGGCGGAAGTATTGATGAATAAGTCATGGGATTTTCAAGGTCGAAATAAGAACATCCACCTTTAAAAAAATAAAACTGGTGTCACGTGAGGGCCGTACTCCCTTACATACAGAGTGTTTGCTGACAGGCATAAAAATGGTCGTTATGTGCGATGCCATTATAGAAAAGATGCAAAAGGTCTGGGCTTATGGAGTACTAACTAAATGGTTAGAGCCTGTGTATTAAGAGGAATATGTACAAAGATAGAGACGAACACGATAACATTTTTTTATTTCAAGCCACTTCACTTTACATATAATGGCAATTTTTTATGTCTGACGAAAGTTGAATTTTTATAATGAAATAAATTGTCTATCTATTGTAACAGATATCATACCTGTTATGACAGATTGATTATCTATTGTAATAGGTTAGTCATCTGTTGCATTATGCAGATGTTTCTCAGTCTGTCTGTCGCAACAGATATACAATCTATTGCAACATATAATCTATCTATTGCAACTGATCGGTAATCTATTTGAACAAATCAAAAAAGTAGGAAGACTTGTCATTTAATTTCTAGCAGATGACCTCCATGTTGCAAAATATGTCTAAATTTATTTGATAAGATATGTCGTCTATTGCAGCAGATGTATTATTTATTACGACATTTGAATCTAGTATTCTATTTCAATTAAAAAGTTCAAAATTAAGGATTAAATTATATTCATAGACAACATAAAATAAATTGAAACCTTCAAAAATTACATGAAATAACTCAATAAATAAAAATATAAAAAAGTTATTATGGGTACAAATGATCTACTCTACAAATAAATCAACAAGTTAACCAAGGAGGATAGGTTATTACATTGACAGACTCAAGCTATAAAGATCTACTCAATATGGATAAGTTGTTCTTCATCTGGTGCTATGGAATTCGGCTTTGGTCATCGTGGATCCTTAATGTCACTTGCGAATAGTTTCTGAGCTTTTGTTTTTTAGTATTTTCATAAAAGAGTAGCATATCTTTTGCAGAGTAATCTGGCATCTAGTCCATCATTTAGTACTTGCAATTCATCGCTCAAATAGTCGGTGTAAGTGACAACAAAAAGACTGCAATCCCTTCATTTTAAAAAATTAGATAATCCATATCTTGCAGTTCATGTAAGCGTTGTGAAATTTTTGAAATGAAACTAAATCATGATACTTACACTTACAGGCTACCAATGATTTGTTAAGAAATTTCTTCAATATATTGTACATCAAATGGATTACCCATTTTATCCTGGTATGCTTCTATCGCCGACCAATCAGTACAAATCTTTTGGTCCAAAAAGCCACTCATATCAAGGTAAGTAGGCAATATTTTAGCCAGTTTTTGTATCTCAGACGATGGCCCAAAATATCTCCTTCACAACATCGATTCATAAACTCGAATGTGTCTCTCTTTTAGAATGATAACAGTCAACACCCAATGAAATTCATCATCACAATTGATTGGGATGTACACTTCGTCGACCAAATGCCAAGGTAAGCTAGCTGGAATGCTAAAACCTTTGATGATGTTGATTAAGCATTCCTCATTTTGGGAAACTTTCGGTTGTTGTTGACAATACCTATCATAGGAATTATTGATGTAAACTTTGTACAAATAATTATTTATCGTGTATCTGTATTATTCTTGTGTTTGCAACTTGGCCTTCTTTTGAAGGTAGTAAAAAATGTCATCGATGTGCTGCACATATTATCAAATATTTCCAATTACGTGATAAAAAATTAATACACAAATGCAATTAAATAAAGTATTAATTATAATATGTATGATATTTAAACCTCATCATTCCAGCAATTTTGGGGCTGTGATATCAAATAGAACCAATTCTTCATTCTGAGATATGCAACAAAAAAGTCTAACATATAGAAACCAAGACTCGATTCGTTCAGTTTGCAGTGTTCGTTATTTTGTTTTCTACATGATGATTTATATGTGTTAATGTCATATTTTTACAACGAGAATTGTATAAATCAATATCTTTTAAATTAATTTATGTACCTTCCAACATGATGCTTTAAAAGTCCATCGGCAATTCATTCTGAATAGTCGTTGATCAACTTTGTTAGTCTTTTGGAGCCTCGTCTAAGATGTTGAACACTTCAAATGGGTAATTTTTTTTTTTCTCCCAAACTGATAGACTCCACTTTTTCTTTTTCTTTAGAAGCAGTTGATGGATTATCAACTGTGTATTATGTTGTTCAGCAGTAGCTTCTACTGTAACATCCACCTGGAAACCAAAATTGTCAATGCTAATTACAGATATACAACAGATTGTCTATATGTTGCAACAAATAAGTCTTATGTTACAACAGTTGAATCATCTTTTCAGACAAATTCGAATAGGTAATACAAAGCAGTACAATAATTTTGAATAGATGATCCATCTGTTGTAACATAAGACTAATCTATTGGTACAAATTAAAATAGTATGAAAACCTATTTGATTTGTTGAAACAGATGAACATATGTTGCAATAGATAACACATCTGATGCAGCGGGTTAGATAATAGTTGCAACAAATGTATATATTTGTTTGATAATTTTCAGTAGATGTATCATCTATTAAAACAGATATGTGCCTGTTTGTTTGTTGAAAAAGATGATATACATTCACCTTCTTCAGCTCATACTGCTCTTCCGTGGCCCTTGTACACTGAACAACGGTGCAAGACAAAGACATAGGAGTTTGAATTTAGCTTTTTTATGCTTGATGATGCCTTGGAAATATCTTTCCTTCTCCTCTTAGCCACCTTAATCCCTAGTGGAATGTATGGATATGAAATCTTTTTTGATGGAATGACACCCCTCTTAGATTTATTTTCTTTATAGAAGCAGTTAGTGTATTAATAGTATTAATCACTCCAACATATTTTGTCTTGCAGTTTTCACATTTGCATATAGAACATTCGCTAGAAGTGGCAAAATCTGTACAACCAATATGATCATAAGCATAATGGTTTGTTGTTTCAAAAACTGTAAGAGCAGCATCATTAGCCCCAACAGCAGCACTACTACCACTACCATTACCATCATCAACAACAATAAGCTCACCTTCCAAAATTATTTTTCTTATAATGGTTGTTGCTCTAAACAATTCCATTTTTATTCTATCAATGACGTTAGGGTCCAATAAAGTTTGTACTGATTGTAAAGTAAGAAAAAATGGCATCTTCAACTCTTGATTGGTCGGAACAAGCCACAGATGGACAATCTAAAATAAATCAGTACATATATTAGAATGATAATAAAATCATTTAAAATAATCATTAATTAAAATAAAAACTTGATTAGAATTAGACTAATTGCTTTCTTTAGGGGATTAAAAAGATCAAAAAAATGTACATTTTGATCAGTTTTGGCCGACAACCATCTCAAGATTCTTAGACAAAAAACTTCTTCCTGGTAGTTCACTTGTTGTCTCAAATAAGGAATGACTTCAAATGCCCAAGCCTATAACATAATGCCAATAAATCAAAAGCATTATTGAATTAAAAAATAAATTATATTATAATAAAAGAAATATTTATCATGAAAACCCATGAAAAGCTATATAAGTTGACTTTCTTTGGCGTTAACAGAGTCAATAAATATTTGACAGTTATTTTAAAGCTTTCATAACCCCAAGGATAGCTGTTAAAAGCCTCAAGATCCTCGGAGAGATTTATTAAACCGAAGCATATGTTGTTGTTAGCGTTTCTCGCCCAAAGAATATTATGTACAAACCAAACCAAGTACAATGATTTCTTTTTCTTCTTTAAAAGTCTTTTACCTTTCAACGCTTCTATCAAATTTTTATTTTTGAAGCTTGGACCAATAATGGACACCAGGTCATCACAATCACTCGACTTGCCTTTGCCTTTTTTGAGTGTGCAGGGTGTTTTTTTTTATGTTAGAGTAGGTATAACTTGAGAAGAAGGAGAAGGATAACATTTTAGTCCAGTAACTGTGGCAAACTCTTCCAACCAAAACAAATAGGCACGCCACAGTAATTTATCCATGCCTCATCCATCTTATCTTTGTTTTCATACATAAACCTACGCTTGAGAAGATTATATACTAGTTTCATTTAGAAACGAGCATTGTTGTCCTCCGACAAATCAAAAATTTGTCCAAAGCAGCTTTCCTTGAAATAAGAATCCAATTTTTGTTCTCGAAGTATTTTTCTCAAGGAGTCGAAAGATTTTCCCATGGCTAAATTAACCATGAAATCACCCATTAAATCTGTGTAACCATCGTATTGCATTCTCACGGGATAACGATCAATGCTGAAGGTTTTGACCAACTCTTCGGGAGAAGATATATTAGCATTTGGATCATCTATTTTGAAACATTCTTCTTCCCTGTGTTCATTATCTTCTTCTCCTGATTGAGATAACACTTATAAAGCAAGCTCATAGAGTGGTGGATGTAGCCAAGTTGCTTCACTTGTTTCTTTACTTGGACTTGATTCGATTTCTTTTCCTTTGGGAGCTATATTATCTTCAATTAACAGAAACATAAAATAGATTATAATTGATTAATGCATTGCTAAAAAGGGATAACGGTAAATCTAACATGCATAACAGTAAAATAATAGTTCCAACAGACCACATATCTGTTGCACTAGGTATGTTATCTGTTGCAACATATAACCGACTTGTTGCAAAAGATAAGTAAATCGTTGGAAACAATAAAAATAGATCACTCATCTGTTGCACCAGGTAGTTTATCTGTTGCAACATATAACCAACCTATTACAACGGATGAGTAATCCGTTGGAAACAATAAAAATAGATCACTCGTCTGTTGTACCAAGAAGATTATCTGTTGTAACATATAACCAACTTGTTGCAACGAATGAGTAATTCATTGGAAATAATTATAATAGATCACTTATCTTTTGAAACAGATCACTTATCTATTTCCAAATGAGTTATTTATTGGAATTGTTATCAACTGTCAATGTTGTTTAGATTTCTTCCAAATAGAAGAGTCATTTGTTGCAATAGATGAATGATCTATTAAATTGTTTATCTGTTGCATCAGATGTTTATCTGTTGTATCATATGTTCATCTTTTGCATCAAATTTTTATCTATTGCATCAGATATTTATCTATTGCATCAAATGGTCCATCTGTTGCTTCAGATGATTCATCTGTTGCATCATATTGTTCATCTATTGTATCATATTTTTAATTTGTTGCATCATTTGCATCTGTTGTGAAAAAATAGTACCAGGATTTTGTTCAATAGAACAATAGCACTATCATCGTTTAATATCAAATACACCATTTTTTCCAGGAAAACAACAAATCAACCTAACAACACAACCAACACAACACACTCACCAAGAATAAGAACATTAACGGTGATAAAAAATCACCAACATTGTTGTTTTGCGTTATAAACAACAAAAATCAAACTTCAAAACACTCAACAGACACCAAAGAATCGAATCAACAGTTCGACAATAAGAACTGTAATAACAACAAAAAATTATATTTTAGAAAGAGTAGAGAAGAAATGCCAGAAATTAAATTAGAATTTTCTTCAGTCCACATTTCAAATTAAAGTAACAAATATTAAAATTGTTAACCAATACTAGAAGAGAAGTTGGCTCAAGTTCTCCTTTTTTCTTCAAAACTAAAAAGACATAAATTTTTACCTGTGACAGAAAAAATGGGTTGTTGTCACCGGATAACACTACTATAACGTTAACGGTTGAAAGTCAAAAAGGAACTCGCCCGACTATTTATTGCCGGAGATTGAAGTCACCGAGGATTGAAGGGAGAAATTTTGCAGAACTATTAGTTGAGAGAGAAGTTGTCGAGAGAGAGAGGATAAAGACGGTCGATGATTTGGAGAGGAGAGGGGTGTGGGTTGATTTGTATCTTTGAAAAGATTAGAAAGTTTTGAAAATATTAATCAAGTTCACAATTAATTTAATCAAGTTTTCTAATTATGTTTGACCCTTTAAGTTGGTCAATGTCACAAATCCTTTATTCAAGACTTAAAGACATTATTCCTTCAATTTTCTCTAGTAACAATAGTAGTCATGCTAATAATAATAATAATAATAATAATAATAATAATAATAATAATAATAATAATAATAATAATAATAATAATAATAATAATAATAATAATAATAATAATAATAATAAATAGTACTAATACGTACATAGTAGTAGTGATAGTAATAATGTACTCTGTTATATTTGAATACATTTGATTAGATATTAGTGAAAGATAAAATATATTATAACAATAATAATAATACTAATAATCTCGTTGGTTTTGAAATTATTATCTCAATTCAAATATATGATTTATTAGGTAAATATGCATCACAGATGAAAAAAAAATAAGGATAAGAAAGAATAACCAACTAAACTTTTTTTTAACAAATCAATGTGATATTTGAAATTTGAATTGAAATAGGGTTCTAGTTTCTTAGTCTCTTATATAATTTGTTTACTGCATTCTTTACTTTCTTCATTTTAAAAGTTATTTTTATTTAACATTTTTTTATATGCATGACATCTTCATCTTCATCTTCATCTTCATCTATTACCGTAAATGAAAAGAAACAAGTCCACACCTATTGATGCCATATTTATCCATTTTTCACGGTAGTTCACTTCTCATTACAAATGGCAACACCTTCCAAGAAGATAAGGAGAAAAAGAAATTGATAATAATAGAAACGAAGACTTCGATAAGTAAAGGATTTATAGGTAAGTCGATTTCAAATTAATACCATTTATATTGTTTAATTTGTGAATAGGTGTTGAAAGTTTATTCTAATTTTTAGTGATAATTTTCTTGTTATTGTTGACTTGTAGAAAGGATAAACAAGAATGAAGAGAAGAAACTAATAGATAACTGCAAAAATAGGAGTTTTGTTGGTATAGTTGGCAAGCTTAAGTTTTTTAAAATCTATGTATGATATTATTGTTCTTTTTCTAGCGTTCTATTATTGCATAATCTTTTTGTATTTAATTCAATTGTATGTAATTTATGATTATCTGTTTTCTGTATCTAATAAGTACCGCATTCACATATTTACTTTATTAGGATTTTTACAAAACATTAGATATTCTAATTATTTATTATTTTTAAATTTTACTTGCCAATTTATATTTATTTATAATTATTTTAGTGATTTTAAGCGTTATTTAGTTTCATAATATAGAGAAAGAAAATAAAAAACACAAAAATAAATCATAGCCTAAAAGCGTATGATTTTCCTCATTGAATTTCTTATAACTCTTCAGACAAAGTCAATTAATTTTTTGAAATTAAATAAAAAATAAAAAATAAAAATATGAGGTAAAATTTTATTTGGTAGAGTTAAAAGTATTTAACTTGAATTTTAAATCATAATCATATCTAACATATTAGACTATATTAGAGTCTTCTAATTTATATTTCATTTTATTATTTTTGTTATGCATGAAAAAATTTATCAATTTCAACGTCCCGTTGTACCAAAAAAATTTATTACAAAATGTAAGTAAATAAATGTTTGACCAATATCTTTATTTATATATTTTATATTAATATGAAATTATAATTTAAAATAACATATAAATAGATAAATCTAAACAATGGAAAAATCATGGACACTGAAATAAAAGTTAATAAATAAATTAAAAATTTTAAAAGTTTTTTTTTTAACTATAACAAATAAAATCTTATATTTTAATGAATTTATGAGTTTACTTTTTCCTTAAAATTAATATTCAAGACATGCTACATACATAATGAAATTTCTTTTAATTCTTCGGAAAAGTTAATAATTTTTTTTTGAATTTGAGTAAAAAAAAATTAAATATGAGATAAAGTTATATTTTGGTAGATGTGAAAATGTAACTAATTTTAAAATGGAGACAAAATTTAATAAATTAGATTATTTTGGAATCCTCTCCTGATCTTTATTTCATTTTTTATGCATAACAAAATTATGTATTTTAATTTTTATATTTTGAGATAAGTGAAAAAAAACTCAACTGTTTATTCGTTTAATACAAAAAATAATTTTAAAATGTACATTGAATGGGGTGGGGTTGGGAGGTGCTGTAGATTTTAATTATGAATGATATAATAAAAAAAAATATGAAATATAATATTTTTTACAACTAATGATTATTTTTTTTTTGTATAGATTTTTTTAGAGGCAGGGTGATTGGGTTAGGGGTGGAAGCGTAGGGGGTGGGGACGGGCAAATTTTTTAATTTTTTTTCAAATATATTGAGGGTGGAGGTGGAGGTAGGGGTGAGAAGTGGGTGGGGGCATAGTTTTTTATTTTTACATATTTCATTGAGAAATAATATGATATGAACTTTTTTCCAAGATCATATGGTTTAACATGTTCGAACAAGACATTTCAATATGAAATTATTAAAAATAATATTTTAATATTATCCGCACTTCGCGCGGGTATGTATACTAATATCATGTCGATGAGTATGTTTGGTTTTCCATTTTTCTCAAATTTAATTGGCTTAAATGTTTTGAAAAAATATTTTCTAAATTTACTTATTTTTCTCAAATCTAAGAAAAATGACTTCCTTTCAAAGAGTAAGGAAAACATTTTTCAAAACTATCTTTCAACCTCACTCTCAAGTTAAAATGTTCATATAACTCTCAAAATCACCCACCCCTACCCTGACATCCAATCCCTACCACCCCACTCCCATCAAAAAAACATCTTTAATTTTTTAAAAATATTTCAAATTTTTTCGTATCCTGACACTCACCCCCTACCACCACCACCCTTCACAAAAATATTTATTTTTTAAAAAGAAATTAAATTTTTTTTCTTAACTAACCGCTTACTCGACCTTCCATCCCTACCAGCCCTTTCCCCCTCCCCCCCCCCCTCCCCACTTCCAAAAAAAGTTATTAGAATTTTTTTTTAAAAAAAATAATATTCTTCTTACCCAACTGTCACACCCTGCTCCTACGCCTACCCTCAACCCCTACTAGCCATCGCTCCCTCTCCCACCTCCACCCTAAGAAAATAAATTATTATTTTAAATTTTATTCAAAAAAAAATTGTTACCCCACCCCTACACCTATTCTGAGCACCCCACCCCAGCAACTTTCCTCCCATAAAAAAGATTTAATTTTTTAATTTGTTTTTGTTTTTTTAGAAGTCCCTTCTTATCCTATTTATTCTCATCGTTATTTGCTAAATATATACAAATATTCTTAGAAAATATTTTTCTATTGACATAACAAACACAAAAATATAAGTAAGAAACAACTTATTTTCCTAGAAGATGTTTTCTTCCTCACATTGAACACACCCTAAAAAGAAGTCCTTTTTCGGGGTCAAAAATTATTTTTATAAAAAATATTTTGTACTCTTTAGCTAAACACTAAAATGTATTTTCTGAAAATATGTCTCCATTCATCAATCAAATATTAAAAAATATTTTTCGAAAATTATTTTCACTCACTAACTAAACATAAGAAAATAAGTAAAAAACCAACTTCTTTTCCATGAAAACATTTTCTAGGAAAATATTTTTCATGAAAAACATTTTCTTCATACCCAATACACCCTATATCTATACTAGACACAAGGGTCCGTGTATGCTACTTTTTTTGTGATACAGATAAATTTTTTAAAGTCTATTAATTTTTTTCATTATTTACATTTTTTGAACTATTGATTATAATGATATATAATACTTTTTTATATAACTATAGATAATATATATTACTCTCATCATTTTAATTTATGTGACACTAATAAAACTTGGAGAGTCAACCAAATCTTTTATATAATTTTTAGATTTTTGTGTGATTTTGAATATTTTAAGTTGTTAATTATTATGGTTTATAATATTTCTACATAACTTTTAGATTATGATACTCTCTCTGTCCTAATTTATGTGACACTGATGAAATTAAGAGAGTCAATCGAATTTATAATATATAGTTTTTATATATTTTTAGTTGTTAATTATTGTGATTTATAGTATTTGCTACTAATTAATTTTCAAATAATATATCTTACTCCCTCTGTCTTATGTAATTGTAATATTATTTGTAGGATGAATTAAAAAATTTATAAGTCGTTAAATATTTGAGTCGCAAATTATATTCAAAATAACTTTGTATAATTTTTAAATACATATCAAATTAAAATATATTTGTACATAAAAATGTGAAGGGTCTTAAAAATATGGTTTGAATTTTTTGTCCTTTATTAAATGACTCTGTTTTAAACAAAATCATCTTTTCACTATTTTTCGTTATATTTAGTAATTTAAAATTTGGTATAATTTAGGTTATTAAATTTTTCCTTATTTGACTATATCACAATTCCTAAAATTTAGAGATTAAAAATAAATTAAATTTTTGCCATATTCTTCGTACCAACACGAATTGATTCCAAGTAGAAGTAGATTGGGTGCAATTTTTTCAAGTATTTTAGGCTTTTATGAATTTGTCTTTTACAATTTTTTTTCTCAAATAAAATTTATAGATAAAGACTGATCTATTATTTATTAATAATATATTAAAAGTATGAAGTCCCTTAAAAATAAAAAAGTGTTTTGCACTTTTTGCCCTTCATTAAAAAACTCTGATTTAGATAAAATCGTCTTTTCATCTTTTTTTTAATTTATTATTTAAATATTTTTATTATATTAACTAGACTCCTAAAATATATGAGAAGAATAATTAATTAATATTCTCTCCCAACTAAAAAAGGACTCCTAAAATAGGAAAAGAATAGAACTCAATTAAAAAAAAAACATTCTTATAAATATTTAGACTCTTATACATATTCGCATTTTTTAGGCGGCGAATTCATTTTGCAATTGCCGACGTTATTCTAAGAATTAGCGGTTGGTCAGATTTTTCCTTTTTTATTTTTAGTTTAGAAAAATTTCTTTTCTCTCTTTCTTTTATTTTATAAAATTTGCATTTCTTTTAGTGTTGCCTCTTTCAAGTTTTATTAGTACATCATAAAGTATATTTTATTTTAAGATGACTCATTAATGTGTTGATTTTATTTTATGATAACATTTGTTATATGAACGGAAAATATTCTTATAATATTGACTTACTTTTTATGTTCTTTAAATGGAATTTTTTTTTATCTTTTTCTAAAGATATTAAGAATTTGTATTGTATTGATATCTCTATTATCATATTGTTTTTATTGTTGTTTGTATTTTTCAGGGCAATGGTGAGGTTGACTAGGATGTCACGCATCGTATTGGGGTAGGGTGGTTGAAGTGGAGGCTCCCTTCGGGAGTCTTATGTGATAAGAAGGTGCCCCCGAAGCTTAAAGGTAAGTTCTACAAAGTGGCAATCCGAAAGGCTATGTTGTATGGAGCGAAATGTTGGCTAGTTAAGAACTCCTACATTCAAAAGTTGCAGGTGGCGGAGATGCGAATGTTGCGATGGATGTGTGGACTTACCAGGAAAGATAGGGTAAGGAATAAGATTATTCAGGAGAAGGTAGGAGTTTCTTTGGTGGAGGACAAGATGTGAGAAGTGAGGTTACGTTGGTTTGGGCACGTGATGAGGAGGGGCTCAGATGCTCCAATGCGGAGGTGTGAGACGCTAGCTATGGATGGTTTTAGGTGGGGTAGAGGTAGACTAAAGAAATATTGGAGGGAGGTAATTAGGCATGATATGGAGTAGTTACAACTTACATAGGACATGATCCTTGATAGAAAGGTGTGGAGGCCGCGAATTAGGGTAGAGGGTTAGGGAGTAGGAGTGCGTCGGTAACAATAAAGAAGCGTTCTTTTGTGTCTATAGTTTTTATTCGTGGTGTTGTGTGATGTCTATGATTTTGGTT
This sequence comes from Capsicum baccatum var. pendulum, assembly GCA_030864225.1. Classification (NCBI taxonomy): domain Eukaryota; kingdom Viridiplantae; phylum Streptophyta; class Magnoliopsida; order Solanales; family Solanaceae; genus Capsicum; species Capsicum baccatum. Next base: position 167,065,413 of record CM061550.1, read on the forward strand.
AGATAGATCTTATTTTTATCTTGTGGTTGTAGTATTATCTTGTTGCTAGCGGTGTTAGTTTATTTTGCACTTAGATTATGTGTTTGTTATACTGTTATCGGTTCTAAGCTGGGAGTCTATCAAAAACATCTTATCTACTTCACCTGAGGTAGTGGTATGGTCTGCGTACACTCTACCCTCCCCAGGCCCCACTATATGAGAATAAACTGGGTATGTTGTTGTTTGTATTTTTTGCAAAAATTTTAGGTTTAGGTATATTGTTTTGATATCTCTATTATTTTATTATTTTATTGTAATTTACAAGTGGTAGTGAATGTTGGTTATCTTTGAGGAAATTTTTATAAAGGTTATGTTTAATGGTGTTGTTTTGATTTCTCTAATATCATATTATTTTATATGTTCGGTTGGACTTTAAGAAATCTTTATGTAAAGGTTAGGTAAAGTCGTATTTGACCTAATAGTCGTATTGTCCTAATATCTTAGCGATGTTGTCTTCTCTACTTAATACAAGCGGTAGATGAATGTCGGTTGACTTTGAGAATTTTTTTTTGTAAGTGTTAGGTTTAATCGTATTGTTTTGATATCTTTATCATCGTATTATTTTATTGTAGTTTACATGTGGTTGATGAATGTCGGTCATCTTTGAGGAAATAGTTGTGTAAAGATTAGGTTTAATTTTATTATTATGATGTCTCTATTATCGTATTGTTTTGTTGTATTTTACAGGTGGTAGATGAATGTCGGTCGGCTTTGAGGATATAAATAGAAAAATTATCTCAAAATTGAAAGTGTCTAATAATAATACTTTATCATGTGTTTAAGTGCTCAACCGAAACAAATCGTAAGAAGTGGTTAACAAAATTTATGCAATTTAAGATGTTGTTAATGTATTTCACCTATCTTATTTGTATCTTAGATATTTACAAATACTATATAACTAATTAAATAAATTATTCATCTTTACATGTTTAAAAGAAGTTTAATTTAATTATTGTATTCATTTTTATATTATTTAAACAAATATCAAATATCGTATTTAGTGTAACATCTGAATACATTAAAGTGAGATACACGTGTGAGGCACGTACACCTAAACTAGTGTATATTTAATATTGTATTCCCCAAATTTTCTATCTTTTATATGGAAATTTTCAACTATTTTTATATGAAAATTTTTAAATTATCTCTATATTGGAATTTTCAGTCCTCTTTTTATTATAATAGAAGTCCTTAAAAGATTAATCGGAGAAGTATTAAGTTATTTAATGTCATAGGTGTTCTAAGAAAAGGAGAAAAGGGATAAAAAAAAAAGAGGGGGAGGGGGGGGGGGGAAGGACACTCTATGACCTTTTTAAAAAATAATAGCCCAGTTATAACCCAAGTTTGACATTTAGATAAATAATGTCTAGTCAGCTAAAGAAATGTCATTTTATGGTCATTTCCTAATCTTTCCCAATTTGGGTTATTTTGATCTACGTAGTCCATATACAGTCCATATACGATACTGATACAGTCTATATACAATACTAATATTCAACTTAGGCTATTCGGCCCTTTTAAAAATATTTCAATTTTTTTTTACTATAAATTTTCTAAATTGATCAAATATTCTGCTTTTTTTTATTGTTTAGAAATAATAATTAAATTATATAAAAATGATATATTTATTCAACAGAATATGAATCTATATAAGATATATGTATAGAAATTTTATAGTTCTATCAAATATGTATATGTACAATATATAGAAAGTATATTCAAATTATATAATTGTTGTATAAAATGTGTAAAAAAAAAAGTACAGTTATTATATAAATTATGTATCAAAACTATATAATTTTCATATAGAATATTTATGTATAAGATTTGTATAAAACCCGTATGAAAGTTGTGTAAAAACGGTATAGAACCAGTTAGTAAATTAAAATGGCTACAAAGTGGAATTTAAATTCCATGGTCATTTTCAAGGAAATAGTTTAATTTGAAGTGCAAATGTACAGTTATTATATAAATTATGTATCAAAACTGTATAATTTTCGTATGGAATATTTATGTATAAGATTTGTATAAAACCTGTATAAAAGTTGTGTAAAAACAATATAGAACCAGTCAGTAAATTACAATGGTTAGAAAGTAAAATTTAAATTTCATGGCCATTTTTAAGGAAATATTTTAATTTGAAGTGCCACTTCTGTCCTTTCTCCCCCAAAAAATTAAAGTGTAGATTGGCGAAGGAATAAATAGGATACTAGAGCTTATAAGTTTTCTAGTGTGTTCTAGCTAAATAATGACTTTTACCCTTTTGATAATTTTCTTTTTCTTTTCTTGAAATTTATGATCGAAAAATTGAATGACAAAAATGTTGTCGTTGAATGAAGTAGTTAGAAAAAATGAAAGGTTTAACTTTTTCTTTTTTCGTTTTTTGTTTAAGAAACTCTTTTGTCGAATTTACCTTTACGTGTGTCATGGTAAATCTAGAGGTAGGATGGTAAAACTTAAAATTGATATCTTGCCAAGTTTTTTTCTCTCTTAGTTGATTAGGTCTTTTATCCACTAATATAAAGTCATCTGAATTTGTTTTTTATTCAAGTCATTTGATGTTTGTTGACGGGGAGCAAAGAACCAAAGATTTTGATCTGATATTCTTATATTTTCAATGACATTGAATTTCTAATACAATGTTTGACTTATATGAAAATGTCTACTACACAAGTTACTCAAATATCTAAGGTTAGAATGCTTGAAATTTTAACTCTGCTTTTCTTATGAAATGGATAGTGTCTTTTGTTAATAATTTTTAGCATTAAGGGGTTGCCAGTATGCTCTATCGCAAAATCGAGTTGGCAGTACGCTCTGCCTATCCCCTTTTATGTTAGTGTTGAGTTAATCATTTGATGAAAGTGAACTCTTCAGAGGAAAAAAAAAACAAAAAGAAAAGTAGCACCTAAATATAATATGTTAATTGTTTTTAAGATTTATGAATTTTTTGTTTTAATAATTCTGCTCCTTAAATTATATTGTAAGAGGATAAGTGAAGGAAGTTGAGACAATAAGGTTCTGCAACTGTAAATAGCTGAGATAATTTGGAAGAACATCTACTTCGAAAAGTTTTCAAAACTAATATAACTTCAAGTCACTAATTTTTAACGAAAATTCAAATATGTATAACATTTTAAATTTATCATTAGGAGATTAATTATGTTCCAAGTATTTTGAAATAAACGTGCCATACATTTTCACATAGACTAGTTATACTAAAAATGAAAAGATTCAGTGAAAAGTTAAAATTATCATCAAAATGTAATACATAAAATATTTAATTTAATTAATACTTCTCTATTGCCCTTAATGTATTGGAAAAAAAAGACTTGGGTTGACCTTTTTCTGAAATATTAGCCCACGTTTGGACCAATGGACAACAGATGACCTATCGTCCATTATAATGCCACTTTTGAGTCGTCGGTACAAAAGGCCCAAAATAACTTACTTTCCTTTTCTGATTTTCTTTTCCTAAGTTGTTTCTGTCTATCAGTCAACTCCCAAACCCCCATCCTACTATAAAATTTTCGTAGCTTCTCGTGTGTTGTACTCCGTGTAAGTTTCTTTTCCTTGAATTTGAAATTTATGAAGGAAAAAATAAAATGAGATTTCGATTGAAATTAGCTGACAGAGGTATTAAGTTTGACCCAAAGTTTGTTGTTACTGTTGATGATGATTTTGTGGAATCATTTATTGTTGGACACTACTTTGTTTAAACTATACATATGCAGTTTCTATACAACACTTATACAGTTTACATAACACACTGATACACTTTTTAAAGAAAAAACCTATGCATATGCAATTTCTGTACCAAATTGATACAATTCTTATATTACATTAATGCACTTTTAAAAAGAGAAGAAAATTGTGCATGCATATGCAGTTCTTATACCATATTGATACATTTTTTAGAAAGGAAAGAAATCCATGCATACATACACAGTCCCTATACCAAATCGATACAATACATACACCATATTGATACATTTTTTCAAAAGAGAGGAATCTATGTATGCATATACAATCCCTATACCAAATTGATACAGTTCTTATACCTCTCTTTTGGAAAAAAAAAATGATGGTTGTTTAGAGGAAATTGAGAATGGAAAGGAAAGAGAGTGGGGGGAAGATATTTAGATTTTGATTATCGAGATTTTTCGGCTATGTCTATTTTATAAGCTAGTTATCAAAATCTATTTTATAAGCTAATTATCCGCACCCCCTACAAATGGTATCAAAGCCCAGTAATCTAAAAAGTACAGCAGTAAGATATATGTTAGAGAAATTAGAATTTAACATATGTTTATTGAATTAATTATGAGAAGACCATTTAAAAATAGAGAAGCTTTTAGAAAAATTAAAGAATCTTTAATTAGTAATTATTCAGAATATATAAGTCTAAATAAAACAAAAGAAAATCCACAAAGATTAGCCTACCTAATTACATTAATATCTAGTATTGAAGCAAAATTAATAATCCATTTGAAATAGAAGAATGAGACACATACCACCTAATTATGATAAAATTAGATTTAGATATCCGTCAAGATATTATAAATATGGTTTAAATGAATAAAGTACAACAATACAAAGAATTAAAGAAAATTATTTCTGAATAACGTAAAGAATTAAAAATAAGAATAGAAAGACTACACTATAATATATTTGCCGGAGTTAGTGAAAATTCAATAAATACACAAAAAGATGAAATGTCAAAATTAGAATCACAAATAGACAGTTTAGAATATATATACCAACATGAACTATTCACAATAAAATGAACAAAGAAGAATTTATAATAGATGAAAAAATATATGAAAATCACGAAGGATTAAAAATAAAAATAGTATTTTCTAATCTAGGAAGAAGATATAAGAAAATAGGTGAACATTTATACCTAATGTTAGAAAAAGAAGAATTAAAATTAGAAGATAAATTGACAGCAATGGTAAGAATAGAAAGAGAAAATGAAGAAATAGACAGGAAAAAAGAAATAGAAAAAATAAAACAACAAATTACGGAAGAAATACGAAAAATAGAAGAAACTAAAAATAGTAGGATTGTTGAATTAGAAAAAGAACTACAAATGTTAAAAGATCTGTATGAACAAAGACAAAAAGAAAAAGAAGAAAAAGATAAAGAACAAAAATTACTGAATGAGATAAATCAATTTAAAGAAAAATTGGAAATAAAAAACAAGGAATTAGAAACAAATAATATAGACATTGAAGAGACAGATAATTATGATTCAGAAGATAGTGAAACATATACAAAAATATTAACAAATACAAAAAGTTTAGAAATCAATGAAAAACAAGAAGTAATTAATGAGGAAAACTTGGAAAATACCAATATAGAAATAAATACTCTTGATAAAAAAGAAGATGAACATATAATACCTAAAACAGCAGAAATAAGAAAACCTATATATTATAAAAGTAAGTTTAAAAAATATAATGAATATGACAAATGGACACCAAAATAAATAGTTAATAAGAATTATAACTTTTTAGACCTAGACTGTGTAGTAGATACAGAAAAACCAATACAATTATGGATAGGATATATGACAAAACAATTACTAGATAATAATATAAACATAACAGATGCACCGGAATATATAGAAAGAACACTAATAGGATCAGTAAAACTATGGTTTTCAAATTTAACTGAAAATAGCAAGAAAGTATTAAGAACTAATAAACTTATAGAAGGAAAATCATCAACAACAACTAAACTAACACCTAAAGAATTATTAAAAAAATATGAAACAGCTATAAAAGATGAATTTGGTAGTATGAAAACAATAGAAGAAGAACAAGATGAAGAAAAAGATACAAAGAGGAATTTAATGTTAAGATTAGCAATATGTAATATGTGTTATATAGACGAATATACTTGCGCATTTAAAGAATATTATTATAAAGGAGCATATAGTATAGAAGAAAGTAAAGAGATAAGAAAATTATATTTTAATAAATTACCCGAACCATTTAGTTCAAAGATAATAAAAAGTTGGGAAGAAGCAAAAATAGTAGATACGTTAGGAGCAAGAGTAAAATTTTTACAACAATGGTATAGAAACTTATGTGAAAAATATAGAGAAGAATTAAAAATGGAAAAAACATTAATAAGAAATTTAACATGTTGCAAAAATAAAATAACACCCCAATTTGGATGTGAAGAAAGATATTATAAGAAAAGAAAAAGACATAAGAAATATAAGAAATATAAAAAATCAAAATATAAATACAAGAAATCAAGAAAAATATATTATGTAGTAAATTATAAATACAAAAGACAATATAGAAAGAAGAAATCTATAAAAGAATGTACTTGTTATAATTGTGGAAAATTAGGACATTTAGCTAGAGATTGTAAATTACCTAAAAATCCAAAAAATAAACAAATATCAAAAATAAAAATAGATAATACAGAATATGCAGATAGATTATATAGATTATGAATTAGAAAGTGAAGATAGTATATATGAAATTTCAGAAAACGAAACAGATACTGAAATAGATAGTGAACTAGATGAATCAAATAACTGAAGAAGATATAAAAATAATAACAAAGGAAGAATATTTAAATGATGAAGGAACGGAACAAAAAATAATATTTGACAGTAACATATTTGATGAAATAAAAGGAAAAGAATTAGATTTAAGTGTAGAAAAAATATTTAAAATACCAACAATAAAAAATATTTTTACTAGGAAAAAAGACGAATATTATGTAGTATGCCAAAAAGAACATGTAATAGACTGTAGATATGCAAAAGGCAAAGCTAGTATACCACTAGTAACAAAAAGAATAATTAATAAAGAGATAAATGATATAAAAAGTAAAGGAGATCCAATAAAATATGTACACCTTGGAGGTACAGAAATATTAATAAAAGCATGTTTTAGAGAAGGAATAGATACACCGATAGAATTATATCTAGCAGATGATAGAATTATAAAACCTATAGAAAAAAGCATAATAACTGCCGTAAAAGGAAATTTAATATACCAAAAATTTAAATTTATAATAAGTGTAAATTATTCAGTAGCAGTAACAAATAAAAATATAGATAAATCACTAGTATTATATTGGAAGATATCAGGAATAGAATTAACCCCAGAAAGTAAAATATTTACAGCAAGATGCAAAAATTTATATGTATTAACAACAAAACATAAAATAACAGGAAAAAATAAGATTAACAAAATACGAATAGAAAGCCCATTCGAACAAATTGTAAAAACAATAGATTATAATGATTATAGCTATAGAGACATAGGTATAGAAGAAAATTTAGAAATAGTAAATGATAGAATAAGTACAACGAAAAGAATAGCTGATGAAAAACCAGAATCATCAAGTTCATCAAAAAGAACAAGTTGTGAAATAAATTCAATAAGTAATTTAAACCAATATTATATAATAGGAAAAATAAATGAAAAAGAATATTTAATACTCCTAAATACAGGACAAGAAGAAAATTATATAGCAAAATATCTAGTAAAAAAATAAAGAAATAAAAACTGATAATGATATGTGCCAAGATCTACCAAGAAGTTTAATAAATAGTAAAAATATAGCAGAAAAAGAAATAATAATAGGAGTTAGAAAAATAAAAATAGAATTTGAAGTAAAGGAAGAAATGCAAAAAACAGATATAATATTAGGAATAAAATGGTTAGAACAAGTAAAACCATATAATATAGAACATACACAATTAACCTTAACATATAACAAAGAAAAATTATTCTTAAGAAGAGCCTTAACATAAAAATGAAAATATATGTATTAATGAAGATAGTAGTAGAAGGATATTACAGTAGATATTATGATAGATATAGGAGTAGAAGCTAATTTATGTAGATATAATTACTTACCAGAAAGTAAATGGGATAAATTAAAAACACCAATAATAGTTAAAAGATTTAATAATGAAGGAAACTTAATTACTTATAAAGCTAGGAATGTAAAAATACAAGTATGGGATAAGATATTAACAATAGAAGAAATTTATAATTATGAACTAACATCAAAAGATATACTTTTAGGAATGTCATTTTTAGATAAATTATACCCACATATAATAACTAGAACAGACTGGTGTACAACACCATCCAAACAGAAAGTAAGAGCAAAAAGAGTTAATAATAAAATAAAAAAGAAAACTGATTGGATAAAAGGAAGTGAAAAAATTACACAAAAGTTAGAAAATATAAAAAATACTGAAGATACAATAGAACTAGTAGTATTTTCGATAAATAAAGCAGAAATAACTATATTTTCAATAAATAAGATAGAAATAGTTAAGAAAAAATTAGAACAATTATATAGTGAAGATCCATTAAAAGGATGGGAAAAACATAAAACTACCATAAAAATTGAATTAATAGATAAAAATAGTATAATAACCCAAAAACCATTAACATATAATTTTGACGATTTAAAAGAATTTAAAATGCATATAGATGAATTATTAGAAAAACAATATATACAAAAAAGTAATAGTAAACATAATAGTCCAGCATTTATAGTAAATAAACATAGTGAACAAAAAAGAGGAAAAAGTAGGATGGTTATTGATTATAGAAATTTAAATGCAAAAACTATAACATATAATTATCCAATACCAAATAAGATATTAAAAATAAGGCAACTACAAGGATATAATTATTTTAGCAAATTCGATTGTAAATCAGGATTTTACCATCTAAAGTTAGAAGAAGAATTTAAAGAATTAACCGCATTTACGGTACCACAAGGATTTTATGAATGGAATGTATTACCATTTGGATATAAAAACGCACCAGGTAGATATCAACATTTTATGGATAATTATTTTAAACAATTATCTAATTGTATAGTATACATAGAAGGATATTATTCAGATTAAGGGATGTTAGAATATATTAGAAAAACTAGAGAAAATCAAGATAATCTAAATAATGAAATTAATTATAGAAACCGAATTAGAAAAATAATGGAAAATCTAAAAGAAAAATTAATATGGATAGAAGAAACCTTAGAAAATTTAGAAAAAAGTACATGTGATAGTTTATATAATTTAAAAAACTCACTATGAGAAGAACAACACAAGATAATAAATAACATAGAAAATCTAGAATTAGATATACATTACAGTACAGTTAGGATAAATTATTATACAGAAATTTGTAACTCTGCAGTTACTACAGGATAAAATAATAAACCAAACAAATTAATGAATACATCTTACAAAAAGAATAAATCATTAAAAAATATTGAAATAAAATTTAAGAAATATCCACGCACAAAGAAAAATAGATTCATTAGAAATCTATTTTATAAGCTAGTTATCGAAATCTATTTTATAAGCTAGTTATCCGCACCCCCCTACAAATGGTATCAAAGCCCAGTAATCTAAAAAGTACAGCAGTAAGATATATGTTAGGGAGTATTTACATTTGAGGGCTATTTTAGTGTAATTATTTTAGACTTAAGTGTTATGTTTGTCATTTCTTCTAATTTATTTGAATAATTGTTTAATATATTTTGTTTCAGTTTGTATTCATAAAGATGAAAACATTAATGTATGCAACATGAACCAGATGAAAAAGAAGTGTAGGTCTTCAACAGATGAAATACAAAATATAGACTACATTAGTAGAATTAGGGGTGTTCATGGTTTAATTAGAAATCAAATCAAACTGCAAACCAAACCGACTAAAAAAATTGGTATTTGATTTGGTTTGATTTTGAATTTTTAATTATGATTCTACTGAAAAAAAACAAAAGACAACCAAACCGAATCGATATATTATATATATAAATTTTATAATTATTTGAATATATAACATTAGTTTTTCATAAATAACTATAAATGTTTTATGTCTTTTCATCATTAATTTGATTTTATTCTACTTATTTCACAGGCACTACAATACTTTTAAATATCTTTTTTTTTAAAAAATATGTCCAAACTCAACACTCAAAGTCTAATTATCTAATCATATATATGCAGTGCACTGTACTGTCAGAAATTAATTTTCTTTACCAAGACATCCATTTACTCTTCGATGGATTACTCTTTGATTATTTAAAGTTTGATCATTCTATTTAAAGATTTATATCTCTTCTATGGATATTAGACATGTGAAGTGAAAGAAACTCTTGTAATGACCCTACAGGTTATTTTCTGCATTTTCGTCATTTAGAGCTTTCCTATAGCTGCCCCAAGTCATTTATGACTTGCTGGAGCTGATAGTTCGATTACCGTGTAGTTCGTTTGATTTTTGAAGCCAATTCCCTCTTTTGAAGTTTTCGCTGATTAGAATTGGCTATCGGACAAACACTTCAGTCAAGCAACCTCGTATGGTAATTTTGACAGTTCCAATAGCTTAGATGGACCCTTTGTTCGGGTCCCAAGGCTCTCAGACTCATTTTGGGCTATTGACTAAATGTTCAAAAAATAGCATATGAGTGTGGGACTCGTTTTTTATCAAAATGATCTTGATTGGAAATTTTGACTATGCCATTGAGTCCATACCATCGAATTTGATATGGTAGCATCGTTTGTTTACCTATATGAGATTTTGGATGAATCCTGAGTTGTCGGTGGAGACTTGGAAATCTCCAAGTCTTTAACTGGTGCTGGTGCATTCGCTTAAGCGCCCATTGGGTCGCTTAAGTGGCCAGCTGGTTGCTTAAGCGACATGGCTTGCTAAGCGGATATCACTTAAACAATACCTTTGGGGTTTAAGTGATGGCTACTTAAGCTTCTAAAGGTCGCTTAAGGGACGAACACAGACTTAGCCAATGCCGTGAAAGTAACACTAGGCCATTTAAGCGATGGCCGCTTAAGCGATCTGGTGTTCACTTAAGCGACACCTGTTATTTTTAAAATCCCCACATAGCCCCTTTTCTTCCATTTTCATCCATTTCAAGAGAATAGAACCCTAGAAGGTGTGAAAACTTGGGAGAAACATTAGTGGGTGATTTTGGGGCGTTTGTAAACTCGAATAACACATTTCTTCTTTGAATTCGTGATAAGTTTTCACCAATTCCATGGTTAATTTCTCATAATTTCTCCAAAATCCTTAGAATATTGGAGGGTTGATGGTTGCACCATTTGAGCTCAAAATTCACCCATTCTTGAGGGTAAATATTCCTTAAGCATAGAGGAACATGTTGTCAATTTCGAAAATGCAATTCCACAAACGATCTCCACAGGGTATTTTTATGTGATTTTGGTTTTGAAGAACAAAAGTACAATATGAGTATCATTGTACTTATTTTGAAGAGTAGATTATGATTTTAATAGCGTAACATCTTGCGGAAGCTTCTTGGAAGGGGAAATTGATGGTTTAGCGGATTCTTTGGGCTTTTCTTTGGCGGCCAGGTAGAGTAGGTTTATCTTCCTCATAGATTGAGCTAATTCGTAGAATATTTATGGTGTTATACTAGATAAGGGATGAGAATTAGGTATTGGAGGCGTAATCGGTATAATTAACATTAGTTGGATAGTTTAGCCTATTAAAAAATTATAATTTAGTGGAATTGACTTAGTCGTTCATGATTTAGGTAAAATTGTTATCTTAGAGCTAAATGTGGCTTATTTAATATCTAGAAGTGAAATTAGATATCTTATCCTAGTCCAGGATATAGTTTGCCTTAGAATAAATTTTGGAGATTAAAAGTGGGCCCCTTTGCCCACCTTAGACCAAGATCCGTGTTAGCTCTTGTAGACTTCTATGCACATGCTATACCCTTTGAAATGCTTATTTTGGAATTTTGAGGAGATGAGATACATGATATTTATGCTAGTTTTGTATTTGAGAGTTGATGACGTGAATTTCGATTCAAGTCTGGCAAATAATGATATGAGTTTCGATTCGAGTCCGACATTGAGAGGTTTTTATTGTGTGACATGGTGTCATGACCCAATTTCTCAAGTCATGATGGCGCTTACTATAACCCACCAATAGTACGAAACTACTAGTAACGGACTACCCCGAATGATAAAAGAAGGAATGCATAATATGTGTAATAAAAAGCTAACAAATACATAAAAATTCCAAAACCTGGTGGTATCAGTACAAAAGCTTCTAACATAAGGAGAATACAAATGAAGCATTAAATGAATATATAGTTACAACCATATCTGAATACAACATAGAGACTAATATAGTTCATAAGAGGGAGAAAAGTAATACTTCGCATGTCAGGAGCTCACTCTATGCCTGCGAACCATGGCTGTTCTGTATGACATACACAACACTAATGATAACCCGTACTATGATCTGCAGGCTGCAGAAGTATAGTATGAGTACCAAACATGTGGTACTCAGTAGGCAACTAACAACTGAGCTCCAAAGATAATGCAGATATATACAACGTGTAACAAAATGGAATCTATACTCAAATGTTCAGCATCCAACAAGACTAGTGAGATAATAAGGATAAACTATTTTATCCCAAGCATACTCAAATCTAACCACTATACCGTATATCACCAACCAATATACAAAATAAAAGTGAGAGAAGGATATATAAAAGTATACAAGGTCAGGGATTGAATATATAAGCTGAACAAATGAAGGAAGGAAGGCATATACGGTAATACCATAACTACATATGGCTAGATATGTATATATATATATATATATGTATATATATATATATATATATATATATATATATATATATATATATCAACTCAAAGTACAACCTAAATCAATCATATCCTCATTGTAAGACCTTATAAACCTAGCAGGATTTAGTACTAACATATTCAGGGTTTCTAAACCATCTGTCTTATTATGAGATAATCATGTAGAAAGATATGCTCGTAAAGTGAAGGAGACAACAATCATACCTCAAATCTCAATACTGGATCAGTAACCAAGCTGCCACAAACTAGCCATAACAATAATAATAACAATATCAATGACAACGCAAGTAACTGACTAGTTCAGACAAACAATACCTAGTTGAGCCTTTCACGTACCCCCACCGCCCCAGGCTCAGAAGGTTCAATCAACATACAACACACCATAGTCATATTCATCACCCACATCTATGCAATCTCCCATAAGGCTGATAGATACAGGCACATATTTGTGATAGGCAATGCATATGCAAGAATGAAAGTCCAAACATACAATCTGTAAAACCATAGGAAACCCATGCCATCACACAACCTCTATAATAATGATATGATACAAGAGGTTGTCGCACAACCCCAAGACCATTGCACAATCTCAATAATAATGATATGATATGAGAGGTCATTGCACAAACCCCGAGACCATCATACAACCTCAATAATAATGATGTGATATAGAAGGTCATCACATAACCTTCGAGACCATCGCATAACCCCTGAGACTGCCACACAGTCTCAAAAATAAAAAGATATAATATAGGAGGTCATCGCATAACCTAAAAAATCAATTGCCCGGGATAAACTTTATGACTAAAGCAATATAAAAGTATAGAAAGGGTGGAAATCCCTCACGACCAGAATAATCAGTAGTATCAAAATCATAGACCTGAATCCATCTCAGCCAAATCTTTAAAACACCATTGTTAATCTCAATGCACATAAATCACCTATTAAGGTAGCACAATTCCCATTATGAAGAAATCAATTCATAAAGGCAAAAAGTGGAATTTTACCCTTTTTAGGAAAACAATAGTAAATCATCTTTTAGTTGGAATTGTACTATTTACCATTTTAAAAATCATGAGTATACCGAATCTATGCATTCCATCACCAGCATTCACACAATGAAATCATAAATGTCAACAAGTATATAAACTATAGCACATCCTTCATAAGGATAATACTTCTCGGAACCCAACCATTATCATAACACAACCTTAGGACCAATAATATTTCTGAAATAGTTACAACACCACAATCATGGCCTTAGGCCCACATAAATATCTAGAACTCATCTACATAATCATATCCATAACCATAGCATATCCATGAGGCATAACATATGTATAGGCCAAACATCATAATCCAGGGGAAAACCATCACCATTCATCAAGTCATGAAATAAACTCATACTAAAGGCTCATTAGTCTCAACCATGCCTAACATCTGTAGGTAAGTCCTCAAGAGCTAACACAAGTCTTGGCCTAAAGTGGGCCATAGAAACCCTCTTCTAATCCTCAAAACTTTAATAATCAATATTAAGTCATGATATTCTACCCATAATTAATCTTAACATTCTCATTCACAAGCAATATATATAACACATCATCTTGTGAAGAAGAGTAGAAAGAAGTCTACCTCGAAGCCGAACCATAAATCCTTGAATTGTTCATAAAATATCCACCCTTACTCCACGATCTCCAAATTCTGCCATGCTATCAAAATCATAATCTTCTAGTCATTAGAAGTCAGATGAGACCTATATTGCTACATTAAGGGTCAGGTCAAATCTTGGGTTAAGAACGAGCTTGTGGCCCCCCCAAATGGAATCCATAATTGAAACCGCCACGATGTCCCTCTAAGAACAAGGAAGTTGTGCTCAAAAGTTAAGCATAAATAGAGCACAATAGGGTCTCGAATGAACCCTCAAAGTGTAGGAATTCAAGGCTGTAAATGAGACTTGACCTCAACTGCTACACCCTTAGGTAGAAACTATCAACATAAATTTACTCCATCCACTACTAAAATAAATAATCCATGAGGGTAGTCATATATTCATGAATTCAATAACCAAGCACACAACTAATATGAACTTATCAAGGCATATAATCATCGATGGGCACAAAAACCCCACTATACACAAATGTAAAAAGATAAATGCAGCAATAAAATTACCCCTACCATGGTGAAATCCACAATCATATGCTTGACGGGTCTAAGGAAAGATAAATCCAAATGGGTCCAAACTCAAATCGACTAACTAAATCATCAACTGAGGCTCCAAGGCACTATCTTTAACTAAAGAAGCGATAGTTCTATGAGACTAATCTAAACGAGCTGAATGACTAGAATTCTATGATGGGGACACCTTCTATACCAGAAATAGATCTCTCTACAGTCGTAACAAACTCCTAAAGTTCTAACCCTAGTGAGAAACACGAGCTAAGACCAAATGGTTAGCCATCTGAAAGTGAGAGCACTCTCTACTATAATGCCCATCCTTCTCGCAAATCATAGCCTACCTCAAGAACTCTAGGCTGGCAGGGAATACCTACTAACTCTACCTGAACCACAAATTCATGTTTGGGGAACTTTCTGAACCAACATACCATCTCACTACAACTAAACAAAACTCTGGAATACTTTGAGGTATTGCCCCTCCTAATCTAGAATGGCCGCCACGACCTAAAGACCCATCCCAAATATTCTATGAGGTTTGATGAGAACTCTTCATGCTACAACCATGATGACTAACCTGAGAACCACTCATAGCTTAAAACACTACCTGCAGAGAATTAATAGGCTGTAAAAGAAGATGACCTCTTCCGAAAAGATCCTTACTCCCAGGTGAAGTACCACTAGCACTATACTGATGGCATAACCTCTTACCTCCATCTCCATATGTCTTAATACATCCTATTTTTATGGCCATCACATAATCAATAACTCGAAAGAAGGAAGCCTTAACTGCTGTCAAGTGCTCCGATATCAAGTAAAGCAGCAATGCTAAACCTTAAATAAATCCACGCACCATGTCCTACTCAAAAGGATATAGCATAAGAATGAGTCAAGCCCATGCAAGAAACCTAATCTCATACTTTGAAACTGATAAACAACCCTAATGAATGCAAAATAAATCCAACTCTGGCTTGAAAAATGCTCGATAAACCAAATGTCATCCCTGATTGTGAGGTATCTGCAATCAGACTTGGGATCTTTAATGTTGAACTTTGAAGGGCTAAAATAGTCGTGAGCTATACTAAATATTGAGATGGCCCTAAATTCTTTGGTTGACACTAGAGATCTTCGATATCTATCTCTGACTCTCTAGTTCGATGCTATGCTAAAACTTTGGAAACACATACTGAAGTCTTGTCTGTATTTGTCGATAAACTTACATCCTTCTTTAGGGATAAAATAAAGTCAATGAATATGCTTGATGATCGTAGAAATACGAGCATAAGACAAGGAGTCAAGAAATAAATTTCCTAAGAATGTCCTTATATCCTCCCAAAGATAGGTTACAAATATCTCCACACCGATCCATAAAACTCTACTAAACACTTAGCTCTTGTACTAATACCCTGCTGAACCTTGGCTCTAATATAACTTTGTCACAACCTAATTTCTCAGGTCATGATGGCGCCTACTATAACCCACCAGTAGGCAAGCCAACCCCATAGTCCAAAACTACCAGTAACAGACTATCTAGTAAGATAAAAGAAAGAATCAAAAAATATATGTAATAAAAGACTAACATATATATGAAAGCTTAAAACCTGGTGGTATCATTACAAGAGCTTCTAGAATAAGAAGAATACAAATGAGGCATTAAATTAATATATAGTTATAACCATCTCTTAATACAATATAGAGACTAGTCTAGTACATAAGAGGGAGGAAAGTAATACTCTATATGTTATGAGCTCACTCTATGCCTCTGAAATATGGCTGCTCCACACGACGTACATAACGCCGGTGATAACCTGTATTATGAACTGTAGGCTGCAGAAGTGTAGTATGAGTACCAAATATGTGGTACTTAGTAGGCAACTTTCAACTGAGCTCCAAATATAATACATATAAACAAAATGGAATCTACACTCAAATGTCCAGCATCCTTACAACAAGGCTAGTGAGATAATAAGGATAAGCTATTCTATTCCATCCATACTGAGAAATCTCAACACTATACCGTATATAACCAATTAATATATAAAATAAAGATGAGATATAGATATATAATAGTATACAAGGTCAAGGACTAAATATACAATCTAACCAAATAAAGAAAGGAAGGGATATACAGTAATACCATAGCTATATATAGCTAGATATGCAAACATTTATATAAGAGATTATATATAAACCTAGCAAGATTTAGCACTAACATACTCAGGATTTCTAATCCATCCATTTAATCATGAGATAATCATGCATAAAGATATGCTTATAAAGTGAATGGGGCAGGAATCATACTTCAAATCTCAATACTGGATCAATAACCAAGCTTTCACAAACTAGCCATAACAATAATCATCACAATAATAATAACAATATCAATGACAAAGCGACTAACCAGCTAGTCCAGATATATAATACTTTGTTGATCCTTTCACGTACCTCCACCACCCTAGGCTCAAAAGGTTCAACCAACATACAACACACCATAGTTATATTTATTACCCATATCTATACAATCCCCATAATATTGATAGATATAGCCACATACTGGTGATAGGCAATGTGCATGCAAGAATAAAAGTCAAAATAGACAATCCATAAAACCATCGAAAAACTAGGTCATCACACAACCTCTATAATAATGATATGATATAAGAAGTTATTGCACAACCCCAAGTCCATCGCACAACCTCAATAATAATAATGTGATATGAGAGGATATCCCACAACCCCCGAGTCCATCATACAACCTCTATAATAATGATGTGATATGGGAGGTTATTGCACAACCCCCAAGACCATTGCACACTCACAAAAATAAAAAATATGATACAAGAGGTCATCACGCAGCCTCCAAGACCATCAATAAAAAGATGTAATACACCATTCCGTTGCACAACCTCTATAAAATAATCAAAAATCCATTACCTGAGGTAAACTTTGGGACCAAATCACTATAAAGTGTCGAAATCCCTCAAAACTAAAGTAATCAATTGTATCAAAATCATAGACTTGAATCTATCTCGGCCAAATCTTTAAAAAACCATTTTCAATTTCAATGCACATAAATCATCCATTAAGATGGTACGATTTCCGTTATGAAGAAATCTGTTTATAAAGGTGAAAAGTGGCATTTTACCCCTTTTTAGGAAAATAATAGTAAAATCATATTTTAGTTGGAATTGTACCATTTAACATTTTAAAAATCATGAGTGTACCAAACTATGCATGCCATCACTAGAATTCACACAATGAAACCATAAACGTCAACATGTATATAAACTATGGCCATATCCTTCACAAGGATAATACTTCCTAGAATCCAACTATTATTATAACACGACCTTAGGACCATTAATATATCTGAAATAATTACAACTCCACAATCACGGCCTTAGGTTCACATAAATATCTAGAACTCATCTCCATAATCATATCCATAACCATAGCATATCATGAGGCATAACATATCTATAGTCCTAACATCATAATCCAGGGGAAAACCATCACCATTCATGAAGTCACAAAATAAATTCATACTAAACTCTCATTAGTCTCAACCATTCCTAACATTCTTAGGTAAGTCTGCAAGGGCTAATACAAGTCTTGGCTTAATGTGGACTGAAAGAACCCTCTTCTAATCCTCGAAACTTCAATAATCAAGACTAAGTCATGGTTATCTAACCATAATAAATCTTAACATTCACATTTACATGTAATATATATGACACCTCACCTTTTGAAGAATAGTAGACAAAAGCCTACCTCAAAGGCTGAAGGTAAACTGTAAATCCTTGAATTATCCATAAAACCTCCATCTTAACTCCATAATATCCAAATGCCACCATGCTATAAAAAACATAATCTACGTTCCATTAGGAGTCAAATGATACCCATGTTGATACATTAAGTGTCACATCAAATTTTGGGTCAAGAATGAGCCTACAGGGCCCGCTAATGGAATTCAAAATTGAACCTATCACGTGGTCCCTTGAAGGACAAACAATTTATGCTCAAAAGTTAAGAATAAATGGAGAATAATTTGGGTCTCAAATATCCTCAAAGCTTAGGAATTCAAAGTCCTAATTTTAAGAATTTATCAAGAAATTGAAGGAAACTTACCATGAATTCAAAGTAAAATTACGAAATAATGGATAACTAAGTCCCCCAAATTATCTACAAGTTTAATCCCAAGATTTGCTTCTATTTTAGGGTTTTTGGATCTCAATAAATGAGTGGAAAAAGGAAAAATCATGGACTAAGTCGTCCTTTTATACCCCTTCCAGGTACTTAGATGTTGCAATCATAACATCTAGGTGTGCAATCTCACTACATGGCATCAGGAGTAGGTGTTGCGATTGTAATAAAAGACAGTGTGATTGAACTATCCCCTCTTCCAACGGTACCATGATCATGGACCTTAGTGTGCGATCTTCGGCCTATCAGATATGAGCTGAAACTTGGAAAAATTTTCAAGTTTTCACTAATGCTTTGAGATTCATTTAGAACTCTATATACGCAAATGAACTATGTAACCATACTAAATTTGATGTTCTGGATATAATGGCAAATTTAAATTTTCCATCCGAGGTTATTTTGATCAAATGTGGGTCCAACACTCGTATTTCTAATTTCTCAACTTTCTGACCAATAGGTCTAAATAAGCCCGGATGTCTCAGAACCCAAATCAAAGGTCTAAATAGCATAAAATCAATATTACGGAGCTTCTGGTGCAGTTAGAATTTGCATCCAAGTTCATCTACTAGGAGTTTTGGTTCGAGACCAAATCCTAACCAGCGAAAGCTCCAAAACAGGGAAATGAGCTTAAAATCCAAATGAACTGTCTGATCACTAAACCGATAGTTTCGACAAGTCATAAATGACCTGTAGCCATAGTGAAAAGCCTCAAAAAACTAGAAAAACACATAAATCAAGGAACTAACTAGAGGGTCATTACACACAATATGGATGGATTCATGGTTATGACTTGATATTCTATAAATTTGTGAAATTTTGGTTATTTACTTTCATTGATTGCACCTTCTAGGCTTTTGGAAGCCCACATTGGGTTATTTAATTTTTTGCATTTACTGGTTTATAAGGCCATCCATGTAGTATTAATTATACTTTCTTTGATATTATATTTATTTTGATTATTTATTTGCAGTGTTAGAGCTTATTTTCAAGTTTGCCCTTTTACCTTGCCATAGCTTATTTATCTTGTATCTTTATTATATTTATATCATGGCTTAGCTCAGTCGGTTGATGATGCCTACTGAGTACCTGTGATTTTGGTACTCATACTATACTTCTATACCTTTTTGATGTAAATCCAAGTACTAGTGGCTGCTGCTAATGTGATGATTGTGTTGAGTTGATTTCAGAGATAGGGCGAGCTCTCTGATTTGAAGTTGCCCTTTCTTCTTCTACTACTTATGTTTACTCTTTCACTTTTTATGACTGATATATATTAACTATTGCCGTACTTATATTCCTTTTTTCTAGTGGCTTTTGTACCGATACTACTAGGTCGTGGGATGGTTATTGATATTTTATCTACCTTTTAGACTAACATTACTGCCTTATTATTATTATAAGTCTTTATTTGTGAATTTCCTACTTTTATACCCTTTTCCCACCAATTTAGCCTATTGCGTATAGCTTTGGGCTACGATTTTGCTTACTTACTGGTGGGATAAAGTAGGTGCCATCATGACTCATAAATTGAGTCATGACAAATTGATGTCAAAGCCTAGGTTCACTAGTATAGTTGGTACAAGAGCAAGTGTTTAGTAGAGTCATACAGATCAGAATGATGACATTTTTTTCATATCTTTGGGAGGTTATATGACATTGTTTGGAGTTCTTCACTTCTTTCAGTAATCTCTAATAATGTTAAGTTTTGACGAATGATTTTGTAACTGATTTATAGGAATTTAGGAAAAAGAAAAATCAGATGAATTTCTTATTAACACTCAAAAAGAAAGAAGACACCTTAGAATTTATTCAAAATTTTCAAAAGGTATTCCACAAAAAGAGAAAGATTTATTATATTTGATACATTGCTTAAATCATGGATTGACGCGTGTCTCTCCTATGTATATACTTAGTTAGATTTTCATTTTAGTTTTACTTATTCTTGGAAATTGAATATTCATATTCATTTTTCTAAGAAGAAATTTTTTTTGGGTTGCCTTCTATATCCAGATTTCAACGGCTAGCAGTAGTCTAGTCACTACTATATAAGCATTGAAAGTCAAAGAAAGAGATGTAGTTTTGTCTCAACCTTCTCTAGTTCTTTGCTCTACTTTACTCAGGCATTGTATTCTCTTAAGGTTTACCGTTTCCTAAAAAAGAAAGGAGAGAAATATATAGTTGGTAAGGCATTGTATCAAAGGGAGAAAGAAAGAAAGAGACTGTGAGTCATGGCCAGTAAAGCTTAACTCAATTCTTGTACTTTGATTTTCTATAAAAAGAACTAGTAGAATCCCTTGCAACCCAAGGGTACTGGAGTAAGACCTATTAGAGGTCCCAACCAGTAAAAAGTATTTGATGTTATTTACCTTCAGTACTGTATTTCCTAAATTTCTCATCACTGTATCAATAGTAGACTATCTGTCTAAGGATATCATCCGTCTAATAAAAAAGAGTAATTCATCCCCCCTTACTACTTTCAATCTCGTGCTAAGAGTCTAAGTTGGTTTCTAAAAGAATTTCCTTGGTTTCACTCTTTCGCAGATGGCTAGGATACGTTTTATCGCTATACAAAACAACGACTTTGAGTTCACAACTAAAGATCTTGTCACTATTTGTTAATGAACTAGAAGTTGTGGACAGCCTAGAGATGTATCCCCCAATAGGGGGTGAGGATAGGGGGTCTAGTGACCATGTTCTTACTCTCGAGAAAGATATTCTTTAGCCCTAACTAAGGTGGACCAGGGACCAATCCTGGCTCTATTGGGACTTATTTTCTCTTTATTGCTTGGAGATGCATTGGTTCAACTCTTGGGATTAGTTAGTGGTGCATAGTCTTTAGATCTGAGTGGTATTGAGATAAAGGCACAACCTATAACTATAAATCCCAGAGTTAAGGTCCCTCCTACGCCAGTGGTTGCTTAGTCGGTAGTTTCCCAGCCTGCTATGTCCATCAAGGATCTAAAAATATTGGGCATATTCTTGAGATTAGCTCTACCTAGGTTTTTTGGTACACCGAGCGAGTTTGCTTATGATTAGCTCTGCCTAGGTTCTTTAGTGCACCGAGCAAGGTTACTTATGATTTATTGATTACTTATAAGGATAGGATTTTGTAATTTGGGCCTAGATGGTACTTGAGATATAAATTACACTATTTTTTAGTTGAACTTGGCAGCTTGACATTGGTGGAGAGATCATCTTGATTCTAGGCCATCTGGATCTTCCCCATTGACATGGACTCAGTTCTCTGAGATTTTATTAGAGAAGTATATGCCTTGCAGTCTTAGGGATCGTCTGAGAGATTAGTTCTTAAGGTTGGAGTAGGGATCTATAACAGTTGTGAAGTATGAGGTTCTATTTCATGAGTTCACTAAACATGATACATTTATTATGACTACTGAGTATGAGAGGGTTCAATGCTTTATTTGGGGAATGAGACCCCCTCTTTGCATATCTATATAGAGTTTGGTTATTGCGGGTAGGTCTTTTGTCAAGAAAATATATAGGGTTAGCAGCGGTATGTATTTTGGGTGTGGTAAGCCAGGTTAAAGGATTTAGGAGTGTTGAGTGGTGGAGTAGAAGGGTAGGGGTGTGCGCCATCAGGGCTAGTCTCATTTACATCAACACCAACAGGTCATTCGACTTAGCAAGATGCCACGTCCAGTGCTACCGACGGTTAGAGTCCAAACAAGCTTTATGCACTTCAGTCCCAACAGGATCAGAAAAGTTCTCCTGATGTGGTTACCGGTACGTTACAAGTCTATTATTTACATGCTTATGCTTTGCTAGATGCCGAAGCTTCTCTTTCTTTTGTAACCCCTTATGTAGCTGTCTACTTCAAAGTTAGTCCTAAAACCTTAACAGGCCCTTTCAGTAGCTATCCTAGTGGGTAAGTCTACATTGCCCGACAGGTATATAGGAAATGCTTGGTTATAACATCTTATAAAGTTATATCAGTAGACCTTGTAGAACTAGAGATGATAGATTTTGATGTCATTCTCGACATGGATTGGCTCCATTCATGCTATGCTTCAGTTGATTGTAGAAATAGAATCATTCACTTTCAGTTTCCAAATGATCCAGTCCTTGAATAGAGGGGTATTAGTATGATGCTTAGGGGTCAGCTTGTTTTGTACCTTAGAACAAGGAAAATAATATCCAAGGAGTGTGTCTACCATCTTGTGCGAGTCAAAAACTCTAGTTCTGAAACTCCCAATCTTGATTCAGTGTCTGTAGTAAGGGAATTTCCTATTGTGTTCCCTGAATACCTTCTTGGAGTTTCTCCTGAAAGGAAAGTTGATTTTGAAATAAACCTTCTTCCCGATACCCAGCCTATCTCTATTCTGTCATACCGAATGGCTTTAGCTGAACTTACATAATTGAAAGAACAATTGAAAGACCTCTTAGATAAGGGATTCATTAGGCCCAGTGTTTACCCATGGGGTGCTTCAGTCTTTATCATATATAAGAAAGACGGTTCTCTCAGAATATGCATCGATTACCATCAGTTGAACAAAGTCACCATCAAGAATAAATATCCACTCCCTAGAATCGATGACTTGTTCGACCAACTTTAGGGTGCCAGTTACTTGTCTAAGATAGACCTCAGATCTGTTTATCATCAGCTCAGAATCAGAGAATGTGACATTCTGAAAATAGTTTTCAGAACTCGGTATGGTCACTTTGAATTTATAGTCATATCTTTTGGTCTTACCAATGCTCCTATAGCTTTCATGGTCTTGATGAACAGGGTGTTCAAAAAGTACTTGGACATGTTTATCATAGTCTTCATTAATGATATTCTTGTTTATTCCCGTAACAAAAATGATCATGCAGACCACCTCAGAATAGTATTGTAGACTCTTGGAGCCCATTAGTTGTTCGCCAAATTTAGTAAGTGAAAATTTTGGCTAAGATCAGTAGCTTTCCTTGGCCATATTATTTTCGGTGATGGCATTAGAGTTGACCCTCAAAAGATTAAAGTTGTGACAAACTGTCCCAGACCCATTTCTCCATCAGATATCAGGAGTTTCTTAGGTTTGGCTAGCTATTACAAATATTTTGTTGAAGGGTTTTCATATATTGCATCCCCCATGTCAATATTTACCCAAACAAAAGTCAAATTTCAGTGGTAAGATTCTTGTGAGAAGAGTTTTTAGGAGTTGAAGACTCGATTCAACTCAACCCTAGTTTTGACATTGGCCGATGGTTTAGATGGGTTTGTCGTCTACTATAATGCTTCCAGAGTTGGTTTAGGTTATGTGCTAATGTAGAGAGGTAAGGTCATAGCCTATTCCTTTAGACAGCTTAAGCCCCATAAAAAGAATTATCCTACCCATGATCTCAAGTTAACAACTGTTGTTTTTTTCTTAAAAATTTAGAGGCATTGTCTGAATGATGTGTATGTTGATGTGTTCACAGATCACAAAAGTTTACAATATGTATTCTAGTAGAAAGATTTGAATCTCTGCTAGAGAAGGTGGTTAAAGTTGTTGAAGGACTATGATATGAGTGTTTTGTATTACCCGAGTAAGGCCAATATGGTGGAAGATGCCCTTAGTAGATTGTCTATAGGTAGTGTGGTTCATGTTGAGAATGATAAGAAGAGGTTGGTTCAGGAGGTTCATCAGCTAGCTAGATTAGGTGTTCAGTTGGTTGATTCAGCTGAAGGTAGTGTTTGGGTTTAGAATAGTTCAGAATCTTATTTAGTGGCCAAAGTAAAATAAAAGTAAGATGGGGATCCCAGTCTGATTAAGTTGAAGGAGTTAGTTAGAAATCAGAAAGTAGAAGTTTTCTCCCAAGGGAGAGATGGTGTGTTGTGTTTTCAGGGGAGACTGTGTGTGCCATGTGTTGATATCTTAAGGAAAGAATTCTTGTAGATACGTATAGTGTGTGTTGTTTCATTCACCCAGGAGCTACTAAGATATACCGTGACTTACGAGAAAACTAGTGGTGGAGTGGTATGAAAAGGGACAATATACAGTTTATAGCTAAGTGCGCTATTTGTCAGCAAGTTAAGATTGAGCATCAAAAGCATAGGGGCATTATACAGGAGTTTAGTATTCCCATTTGGAAGTAGAAAGAGGTGAACATGGACTTTGTGATGGGTTTGCCCCATACTCGTCGTCAACATGATTCAATTTGGGTCATTGTGGACAGGACAGCAAAATCAGCCCTTTTTTTGCCAGTTCATACTTCTTATTCATCCAAGGACTATGCCAAGCTCTATATCAGAGAGTTATTTAGGTTTCACAGAGTTTTGTTGTCCATTATTTCTGATAGAGGTACTCAGTTTACCTCTTATTTTTGGAAGGCTTTTCAAAAGGGTCTTGGTACCCAAGTTCACCTCAATCTGACCTTTCACCCTCAGACAGATGGTCGGGCAGAGAGGACCATTCAAACCCTAGATAACATACTAACAGCATATGTTATCAATTTTAAGGATAGTTGGGATGATCACTTGCCATTAATTGAGTTCTTCTACAACAACAACTATCATTCCAGTATCCATATGGCTCTATTTGAGGCTCTATATGAGAGGAGATATAGATCTCCAATTGGTTGGTTTGAGGTAGGTGAGACTACTTTAATAGGGCCTGAGTTAGTATATGATGCATTCGAGAAAGTTCAGTTGATCAGAGAGAGGCTTAAGATAGCCCAAAGCCACCACAAATCTTGTGTAGATATGAGGAAAAAAGATATCGGATTTTAGATTGGTGATTTTATATATTTAAGAATCTCTCCCATGAAGGGAGTGAAGAGGTTCGGCAAAAAGGGGAAGCTCAGTCCTCGATATGTTGGCCCCTTGTAGGATCTTGAGCCACTTTGGGAAGGAAGTTTATGAGCTTAAGTTGCCTGCAGATTTAGCATCAGTGCATCCAGTATTCCATGTATCTTTGTTGAAGAAGTTTATTGGTGAATCAACTATAGATGTTCCTTTAGAAAGTATAGATGTTCAGGACAACCTTTCTTACGAAGAACTCCCAGTTGAAATCATAGATCACCAGACTCGTAGACTAACAAACAAAGAAGTTTCCCTAGTTAAAGTTCTTTGGCAGAACGAGTCTGTTGAGGGAGCCACTTGGAAATCAGAAGTAGATATGTGAACCAAGTACCCTCATCTTTTCTCCACGAATTCAGGCTCAACTTAAGGTAAGAGTTTTTCTTTGATCATCTCTATTCCATTCTCATTTCCAACTATGTAACCAGTCTTATGTCATTTCATGCATTCATGAATCAGTTCAGTCATGTAATCATGTTTCAGTTATGTATGTTCAGTATGTAATCTTAGTCCTTCAGTATTCTTATATTGATTAGTCTTATTCAAGAATGAATGTTCCCAAGAAGGAGATATTGTAATAGCCCATACTTTTCTAAATTCAGTCCAACTCATAGTATATGGACAAGAGGCTTAGAACCTAAAAATTTGGCTAAGTGTTGGGGACTTAGTCTTATGTTTGGTCTCTTAACTTCGGCAATTTTTAAAGTGACCTTCCCAACCCCGAGATGTAAGTTTTGAGTTGAGTCATATTCAAGAGTGTAAGTAGCATGTCTCGGGTAAGTTTTGGATTTTTCAGATGAGGTTTGGACCACGTTTGGATTTCCAAAATAGCAGCTCACCGCAATTAAACCGCGTTGCGGTGAGTATAGCGATGGAGGGGTTACTGCATCACGGTAAAGGTCAAACCCATGTTCTAGTTATGAATTTTAATTTCTAGGGGTAGTTTGGTATTTTCCCATGGCCTCAATCCGTGAAAAGCATGGGATTAAAGCCCCTAAAAGCATATTTGGTCATATTTTACTCAAATTCTCTCAATTTAAAACCATTCTCTCTCAAGAACAAAGCCTAACCCTTTAAAGATTCATGCTCAAGTTTAAGAAAACCACTAAGAACCTTCAAGAATTCTTCAATCAAGGTATGTTAGATGTTCATTCATGGGTTTCTTTCACCCATGGAGTCCAAGAGCCCAATTTCAAGTTTAAAAGAATGATTTTTTTACATGTTATCATGAATTTTAACCATGAATTCCCATGAATTTTGATTTTATATTATGCTTATACATGATTTATTGTTGAAATTAAACCCTACACATTTGAATGATGCTTACTCGTTGGTTTGTACCTTAAATTTTGATTTAGTATCGAAATTATGATATTACTACATGTTTAAAACTATTCCCATGTTTAAACCATGAATTGCAAGTGTTTGATAAAATGACCAAATGAATGAGTTTTGAATAATGATTACTTATCATGTCCTTAAGGTTCTAAGTATGGTTTTGTTGTTATTGCAACCGAGTCCTTAGGGTTTTGAATATACAAAATCTAGATGCTTATTTAGTCTTCAGTAGCTACAGAATAGTTCAGTAGAGTATTAGCATTTTCAGTTCAGTCAGTCACCATAAATAGCTAAACTTAGTTTTCACCAGTATTCAGTATCTTTTAATTGGGAGTAGGATTGAGCACCGAGTGAATGCAGGGATGACGGCATCCCCGTCACTTAGACAGAGTCGTTAGTAGCAATTCCTGTATTCCAAAACTATATAGCCAACACAGGATATGAAGTGTCATCCGCCAGTTCAGGCTTGACTACCTCTCAGAGGTCACTTATCATTTTAGGCTTGACACCCTGGTCCTTTGAGATACCAGTTAGTGAATCCACACAGCTAGTGTTAGTACCCATAGCACGGTACTGATACCCTTCTAACTGGGGTTACAGGTTGAACCCTGATAGTTCATTAGGGCATATCGGTTATAGTTAGCTCCCCCCCACAGTCTCAGTTTAGTATTCTGTACAGAGTACAGTTTCAGATTTACTTGACCATAACATACAATTATCAGTTAATCAGTTTCAATATTTCAGTACTTCAGTTTATAAATTATCTTAGTATCATATTATATGCTTGGTCATGCATCCTTAGGTTTACATATTTTATGTATACTATTGTATTAGTCATCTCATGCTATTTATTTAGTCATATATTATTCATGCTCATGAACCCATGCATATCAGCGTAACCTCATTTAGCATTCCAGTACATTCAAAGTACTAACTGCATACTCGTTTCTTATGCTATGATGTCTCATATCAAAGGTTCGAACGCTTAAGTTCCCAATGACACTTAGACATCTAGTATTCAACAATAGTAGCAGTGCTGAGTCCTCATACTCCAAGGACCAATGATGTTTATGTCAGCATTTCTTTTTAGTTTAGTAGTTAGCTGGAGTTAGTTAGGGACTTATCCCATCAACTCCACAGTCAGTCTATTTAGAGGCTTTCAGACTCGTACAGACAGCTAGTCAGTTTTCAATCGTATTATTAGTTGTTTTATCAATATTGAAAGTATGTTTCAGATATTTTAAACTATGGTTTAGTATTATTTTTAGTTGTTAAAAACCTTATGGCATTTTCAGTTAAAGTTTCACATGTCTTCGTTATTTTACTCATTGCTCGCAGCAAATTCCAGCTCATGGGTTAGTTGTGGTTCTTTGGGGCTATAAGGACCGAGTGGAGTCCAGGGTGTACTCTCGAGGTGTTAAAATCTTGATCTAGGCACTCGAGTTATTTCTATATCACCTTACCATATAGCTCCTATCGAGCTTAAGGAGTTGAATACTCAACTTTAGGATCTTCTAGATAAGGGTTTCATTAGACTGAGTGTGAGTTCTTGGGGATCTCTGATATTATTTGTGTAGAAGATGGATGGTTACATGTATTTGTGTAGTTGTTATAGACAGCTTAATAAGGTAACGATGAAGAACTGATATCCTATGCTTTGCATTGATGATTTGTTTGATCAGCTTCAAGGAGCAACAGTTTTCTCTACGATTGAATTTAGATTTGATTACCATTAGTTGGGGATTTGGGCTGAGGAATTCCCAAAGATAGCCTTTAGGACCTAATATGGTTATTTTGAGTTCCTGGTGTATCTTTCAGGTCGACCAATGCCTCAGTCGTATATATGGATTTGATGAATTGCATGTTTAGTACCCAACTACTAAGATCTTTATAGATCATCGTAGTATTCATCATCTTATGACCCAGAGAAAGTTTAATTCTCGGCACGTAGATGAATGGAGTTTCTTAAGGATGATGACATGTCTATTTTATATCATTTGGGCAAGGCAAATATGGTAGATGATGCCATGAGTCAGAAGGTGATGAGCATAGGTAGTTTGGCTTCTATGTTAGTTTCTTAAAGGTCGTTGGTGTGGGACGTCTAGTCCTTAGCCAACTTGATGATGCGACTTAATATTTTAGACCTCAGGAGGATTCTTACTAGTGTTGAGGCGATGTCTATGCAATTTGAGTAGATTCAGAATCATCAGTTTGAGAATATGAGACTTGGTATCATTATTGATAAGCCATTGAGAGGTGAGTCCAAGAAGGTTACCATAGATTCTAAGGTGTTCTAAGATTTAATAGTTGTATTTATGTTTTGAGGGTTTAAGACCTGATTCAGTCAATTTTGTGTGAGGATCACAGCTTCAGATAATCCATTCAGCCCGATATATCTAAGATATATAGAGATTTGAGGTAACATTATTAGTGGAGTGGTATGAAGAAATATGTGGCAGACTTTGTACATTGTTGTCTATGTTATTAGCAGGTGAAGGCCAAGTCTGGTAGCTTGATTCAGAGGTTACCTATTCTCAAGTGTAAATGAGAGCATATTACCATGGAGTATATTTGTGGTTTGCCTCGCACCTTCCATGGCTCTGATGGTAATTGGGTCATTGTGGATGAGTGACTAAGTTGACATATTTCATTCCTATTCAGCTATTCTTCAATGCCGAGAGGTTACCCATATCTATATTAGTGAGATAGTTCATTTGTGCGGTGTGCCTATATCTACCATTTCAGACCAAAGTTTGATGTTCACTTTGAGATTTTGGAGAGCTTTTCAGGAGGAGTTGGGTACTTAAATGAATCTTAGTACAACTTTCCATCCTTAAATTGATGGGCAGTCATAACGGACTATTCAGGTTCTCGAGGATATGCTTTGAGCATGTGTCAAGGATTTTGGAGATCAGTGGGAGCAACACTTAGCTTTGGCAGAGTTCATGTATAATAATACCTACTATTCGAGTATTTTGATGGCACCCTTTGAGGCTTTACAATATCATTCTCCGATTGGGTATTTGAGACCATTGAGATTAGACCCTATGGTACTGACTTGCTTCAGGAGTCGCTGGATAGAATCAGGGCAATTCAGAATTGGTTAAGGGCATTTTAGAGTTGGAAGAAGGCTTATACCTATCGTAGACTTCGTGCATTGAGATTTGGTGTTGGAGACTGGGTATTCCTTCAAGTATCGCCCATGAAGGGTATGATGAAGTTTGGGAGGAAGGGCAATCTCAACCCTAAATATATTGGACCTTTTGAGATCCTTCTCACAATTAGTGATGTGTCTTATGAGTTAGCTTTATCCCTAAATTTTATTGTTGTTCATCTAGTTTTTCATGTTTCTATGTTGTGGCAGTATTTTCCCGATGTATTTCATATGCTTAGATAGTCTTAGTTCAGTTGGATGAGCGGTTGATGTTCGTGGAGGAGCCGATGCTCATATTAACCAGTGATGTCAGACGGTTACGCACTAGAGAGATTACTGTAGTTAAGCTTCAGTGGTGGCACCACCTAGTAAAAGAGGCTATTGGGAGATCGTTAGCGAGATACGAACTCAATATCCCCACATGTTTAAGGCTTCAGGTACATCCTAATCCTTTACTTTTGCAGATGAAAGTTCTTTTAGTAATGGATATTGTAATGACCATCCAGGTCATTTTGTGCCTTTCTGCTCATTTTTTCCTTTTAAATCTTTCCTGCAGTTGCTCCAAATCATTTATGACTTGCTGGATCTGACAGTTGGGTTGTCAGACAGTTCATTTGGTTTCTAGAACTAATTTACTATTTTAAAGTCTTCACTAATTAAAATTGGCTACCAGATAAAAATATTAGTTAAACGACCTCATATACCAATTCTGACAGTTCCAATAGCCCTGGAACGTCTATTTTAGGCTAGGTGGATCCAAGGTTTATGTCCCGAGGCTTCTAAATTTATTTTGGGCTATTGATCAAAAGTTAAAAAAAATAACACTTGGGTGTGTGGCCCACTTTTCATCAAAATGACCTTGGAGGGAAATTTTGACTGTGCCTTGAGTCTGGAACATCAAATTTGATAGGGTAGCATAGTTTTTTGTATACGAGATTCTGAATGAATCCAAAAGGGTCGGTGGAGACTTGGAAATCTCCAAGTCTTTAGCTGGTACTGGTGCATTTGCTTAAGCCCCCATTGGGTTGCTTAAGCGTCCAACCGATCGCTTAACCGACCTAGCTTACTAATCGGGTATCACATAAGAGATGCCTTTGGCACTTAAGCGATGGTCTCTTAAGTGGCCAAACATCGCTTAAGCGATATGTACAGACTTAGCCAATATTGCGAAAGCAACACTAGGTCTCTTACGCGATGACTGTTTAAGCGATGACCACTTAAGCGACACCTGGTACTTATAAAATTTCCACTTAGCCTATTTTCTCCCAGTTTCACCCATTTCTAAAAGAGTAGAATCCTAGAAGGTGTGAAAACTTGGGAGAAGCATTAGCGGGTGATTTTGGAGAGTTTGTAAGCTCGAATAACACGTTTCTTCTCCGAATTTGTGGTAAGTTTTCACCAATTCCATGGTTAATTTCTCATAAGTTTTCCAAAATCCATAGAATATTGGTGGATTGATTGTATCACTATTAGAGTTCAAAATTTACTCATTCTTGAGGATAAATGTTTCTTGAGCGTAGAGGGGCGTGTTGTCAATTTCAAAAATGTGATTCCGCATGTGGGTCCCACATTAAATTTTTACGTGATTTTAAATCTGAAGCAAAAAAGTGCAGTATGGGTATCATTGTTCTCATTTTAATGAGTAGATTATGATTTTAATGGCATGACATATTGTGGAAGCTTCTCAAAAGAGGAAATTTATAGTTTAGTAAATTCTTTGAGGTTTCTCGGCATTCAAGTAGATTAGGTTTACCTTCCTCACAGATTGATCTAATTCATAGTATATTTATGATGTTATGCTAGATATGATAGGTAATTTGGTATTGGAGATATAATCGGTATAATTAGCATTATTTGGATTGTTTAGCCTATTAAGGAAACCTAATTTAGGTGGAATTGACATAGTTGTTCATGATTTAGGTAGAATTGCTATGTTAGAGCTAATTGTGGCTTATTTAATATCTAAAAGTGAAATTAGATACCTTAGCCCTAGTCTAGGGTAGAATTTACCTTACAATAGAATAGTGTTGTGTAGCAAATGATTGAGGAAGTTATTTCACTAAATATGAGTAATAAAGAGTTTATCAGATTCATTTTTTTATTTTAATTTTGTAGCAACAGTGGGGAATAATAAAAAGTCTACTAAAGACATTCACCTTTAATTTATGTAATTTTACAGTGAATATCGGTAATGAAGAGTCTACAAAAGACATTTATCTTTAATATTTTTAATTTTGGAGTAAATATAAATAATGAAGAGTGTATTAAAGACATTCATTTTGACATTATATGTTGTGTTTCTTTTCTTCATCCAACTCTCCTTTTACATTGTTGTGCTAGTTCGTATCTCCACTAGACTGGAATATTGTGATCATCACATATATAACCCCCTCAGCGTTGCTGCCACAGAACCTCTCTTTTTAATTTATTTACTATCTGCAAAAATTTTTTTTTCTTTTATTCTTATTGTAGGAATCGTGTCAAAGCAAATGACGCAATGAATATAAAATAGTGAGAAATCAAGCTCATCATTCCAAATCAATTATTCTGGAGTTTTTTTTAGTGTAACTATTCTTTTATTTTTGTCTAAGTATCGGTTTCTTTTGTTGTAAATTTTGTGATTTTCTATTTATATTTTAGAGGTACGCATGTGATTTAAACCTTTTATATTATCTTTATATAACGTGAAATGCTCAATATTGAGGAATTTTTTTCTTTCAGGCCATCAAAAGGCACTTATTTTTCTTTTATTTAGGTTGTTTATAGTGTTTGAATACATTGAATTGTTTGAGTAGAACATGTAAATATCGCTATTGATTGAATAGAGTTATGATTCCTTTTTATTGTATTTTTGTGTTTCATTAACTTACTCTTGAATTACACATATTTTCAAATTAAACATGTCACAAAAGTAGTATTAAATTTGCAAGATTTTCTAATCTCAACTTATGAGTTTACTTTTAATTTGTTTTGATTTTTGTTTCACAACACATGTAAAGTTCAACAATATATGTACCATTTAAAATTTATAATTTGCAATATAATATTTGTATTAAGTATTTTAAGCTGAAAAACTATTAAATATGATGCATTTAAAAAAACTTATACTTAATTTTGTTTTCTATTAAATTTATTTATCTATCTAAATGTATATAAATGAAGTTCAGCAATTGTTATTCCAAAAGTTTTCATAAAACAACAATAAATCAATTAAATTAAAACTAGCCATAGGAACAACAAATTAAAACGTGATAAGTGGTGATTTCTATTTATTATTACTCCATTATTTCATGTATTAACAAAAGGATCATCATGAATCTATTCTATTCCTAATGATTCTTAAATATTTTCATTTATGATCAAGTGATGTTGAGAGCTTTATAATGTTGAGATTTTCATCGTGAGTGAGAAAGCAAGAGTTCATTTTCCTTCTGCCAACTTGCTTCTAAAGTTTTCTCAGAAATTCATGTTTGATTTTGTCAATTAACTTTCATTTAAATTATTTCCATTTTCCTTTTTTCTATTTATATTTATTCTCTCCTTCACACTTAACATAATGAAGTAATAAAGGGAGAAAATCAAATTCCTTTTCTTAAATCACTAGATGGATCGTGCCCGTGCTATGCACATGCATGTCTGTAATACTATTGTACAAAAGAGATCCAACACTGATAAAGATAACTTCATTGTTACCTTATAATATACTACATATTATATATATTCATTTGTTGAACAAAGTTATATAGCTATATTATTGAGTTTGCTAGAAAGAGAGTACAATCGAGTAACATCGACAGTCGATAACACACTTGATTTGAATAACAATGGCAGAAATCTTAAAATGAAGAAGTAAAAATGGAAAATATACGATACTTCACTGCTCACCTGATTTCATCAGGTCTGCAGAACGTCCTTTCAAATAAGAAAAATAAATTAAAATACATATTGAAGAATATACATGAGAAGAATAAATTAATTTAGAAAAGAGCAAAAGACACAAGTAATTCTCCTTCTAGCATTAAATATTTATTGTAGAGCCTGCATAAATTCGAGTTCATTGGAACTCCACCTAAAGGATAAAAAGCATAAAACACGTAGAAGTTTAATTTAAGCTTCTCATATATGATCCTATTTGATTGTTGTTGGGTTGTTTCATTATTTTATGATATCTAATACCTACACAGACTCGTTACTATTCAAACTACAAATCTCAAATAACAGCATTTAGTATGCAAATAGACAATAATATAACTAACACAAATATTGAAAACTTGCAGTTTTTTTTTTCTAAAATACTCCATACTCGAACATATCAAATCACATTTTAAAATCATTGTCAAAGCGCACTCATCAAGCCTATCACTTGCTTCATATCACGTAAATATAGAAATTTCTTTACCAGATCATTGAGTTATAAATCATCATATCACTGAAACGAAAAAATAGACGCTCTCCTCCTAAAATTAGAACAGATAACATCAAGTAGAAAGAGTATACAATCACCTTTTTTTTCCTGGCCTAACATGCTTCTACTTCTACTTCCACCGTAGTACTTCCAGCTACAATAACAATAAATCATTTACCTTTTATAACACCTTTAATAATATGACTGGGTGCAACAAAACACAACACATTATTGTAGATAATAAAATAGCCTAGTTGTTTCAAGTTAGTGATTTGACGTGCATTCACAATTAAGTTTAAAACTAACTAGTTACTTCGGAAAAAAACCTGCTCAATTACTTCTTCTGGTCTTGGCAACTTCCACTCTGAGAATTCTACTTCTGTTTCACTAGTAACTAAGTTGATTTCACTTTCACCTTTGATAAATCGCATAAGAAGCCTGCTAGCCACAAAGAATCCTTTTTTATGTGTTATGGTTAACTTTAATCTTACCGAAAAAGCTATCATGCATGCACGAGAATAGAAATATGTCATTTTGACTGAAAATTGGACAAAGCTTATTGAGTGCAATTGTCCTAATGATATTGTACTCCTTTCGTCAACTGATGGATGAATCAAAACATAACCAAGTAAAAGGCAACTTCCGACGCTGATTTTTTAGTGCAAGTACTTGTTATGGTGCGAAAAAAATTGATGCAGAATCTTCATTTCACAAAAAAAGTAGAAAATCTTGATCTAATTGCCAGTTTATGATTTATCATAATTAATACCAATAACTAATTACACCATTAGCTCCTATGTTTCAAAGATCCTTCACTTGCCTTGATATACTTGTGTCGAATAAGTTCAACACAAGTATGGTTCTTCTAATTTTCAAAATAGTAAAAACTGCATGTAACTATATGGGATATCAACACACTGTTATCAAATACAAGTACCCATTTCTGGGTAGTTACAACATATTTAGCCCTTGGGAATAAGGAGTCAGGAAATATTGGACTCAAGCCACTGTCCCTAAGTGTTTTCAAGTTCTATATACCTCTCTACTAGTCTTCATTAGTTGGGTTAACATAATTCAATAGAGGATAGACTAAGATGTAACTTAATCTGAATGATAAATTTTCATAATACCTTCTTGGTGCATGATTAATACAGAATGACGCACCCAATGTAGGTGAATTCCAAAAAGACCACTTCTATCAACATGAGATATGTTGTCCTCATTTTATATTTCTAATGACTACAACTAAAGGAAAAACAAAAGGACGCTATATTTTTTAAGTGAAGAAAGAGGACAAGTATAAATATCTTTACAAATACATGTGAATAAATAAATAAAGAGAGTAAAAAGAGTAGGATTAGATGGACATCTTAATTTTGGTGATGAATAAAGAGTTTAACTCAATATATTTTTTGATCCACCCATGTAATCTACTTCTATAAGGCTTAACCGATACATGGAAGAGGACTGGTGGCAGCAGCTTCAAACACTGTTTCATAAGAGAAATATGAATATGACATCTTTTAAGTTTGATGATGCAAGAATACAAGGTTCCTCATAGGAAAAAGGCATTTTTATGGACACAATGGACACTTAACTCTCTTTTTAGAATTAAAAGTTCCAGAAAAACTTTTTAAAGGAGAATCACAGTTTTTCTTAGAGATATATTTTGCTTTAAGAGAATAAAGCACAATTATATTAAGAAAATCATAGGATACCTACCATCTTTGTGCCTGCCTATGCTATTCTCCTCCCAACGATTTAATTTGGCCTTGACGACTAGTGGAAAGTCATATGTCAACCATTGTGGAATTCGAAATTATGAAATAACCATTATAAATACATGATTTAATCATTTGAGTTTTTGAACACCAAGGTTTCATGTTTTTTGCAGGATAAGTACTTTGGGACCAGAGGGTAATAAATATTTAACATGACAAAATCTAGACATACATATCTAACAATGAAAATTTTTCACATTAAATAGACCTCTACAATTATTTCAGCTGATGTTATTTCAGTTTTCTTTCGCAATTCCTTATTAGCAGCAGATTTAGGGTCTTCTCCATCTTCAATACCCCCTAATTCAGAGAGAATCAAATTAATTACCATAATATAGTTAAACAGTACCAACACAGTTATGAATATTGAGTGAAATATTAGATTGCTAAAATACTTGGCAACTCGGTACCACAACTTAGTTTTAAAAATTACAGGTAATTGAATTTCACCAAAAGACGATCTTCAATACGATAATCCTGAACCTCCTACTTTCAAAATTTAATACACAACATCCTTGAATAACTAATTAAGGGTAGAATATAACTCTATTCCTACAAAAGATGGTAGTGAGGTACTTTCTACAATGAATAAATCAAATCAGGTGTTAAAAGTAGAGAAGATATAAATAACAATGTTATCTGTGGCATTTTTCATTCTCCAAATGTATTCAATTCAGAAGCCCCAAAGACTCGCAATTGTATCAAAACTATATAAGAGCTTGAATTTTACCCCCATAAAATAAATCTTTTGGTAAAAAGTTACAGATAGCCCACTTACATTAAAAATATTAG
This sequence comes from Capsicum baccatum var. pendulum, assembly GCA_030864225.1. Taxonomy (NCBI): domain Eukaryota; kingdom Viridiplantae; phylum Streptophyta; class Magnoliopsida; order Solanales; family Solanaceae; genus Capsicum; species Capsicum baccatum. The sequence goes on from CM061550.1 coordinate 167,102,733, forward strand.
CAAAAGAAGAAAGATCATATTTCAAATTTTAAAAAATAATTTGCATGTCAAGTTCTCCAGATGATAATATGTACTAATGGAGAACAAATTCAATCAACAAAATCAGGTGAATGAAGAATGTAAAACCTCTTATATTCCTATCTTTTTCATAGATCATATGATCATATTTTGAAATAGAGAAATAATAATAAAAATAGTTGCAAAAATACAGTCATACCTAAAGATACATGCAATAATAAGACGACAGATAGAACAGTCCAAATCTAGCACAAAATATAACAAGATCCAATGGTTTTTAAAGCAAGCTAAATTTCCTCACTCATCAATAAATAGTCAAAACAGAATCAAAAGCACTCTTATTCAAAGACTATGTAACAATATCAAGAAACATAAAAATCAAAGTACCATTCAAAAATTTTGAAAACAGATTTCAAATTTACCCCAAACTCTTATTTTGAATATTCTGAAAGAATTTTTTTTTGTCCTTTTAAAATAAAACAAGTTTCAACCTCAACTTACTTATTCCAAATTCTACTTCAGGGTAATCTCTCTGAAAACAAACTTACTTGTCTTAAGATAGAAAATACACCAAAGAAAAAGCTTTACACAATCACAGGCACAATCAACAGCCAATAAAAAATCACCTAGAATAAATATGGATAGACATAGACTTTTCATCAATTATTGTAGATTTATTGAACAAGTTGCTGCAGAATGAACTTTTCTGAATTCCAGTGTTGATTGACATAACAATAATTGGCTTTTGCTTCTGAATTATATCAATCGATTTGATAAGAAATTTCCTGATAGTACAAAAGCATAAAACATGCTTATGTTGTTCAAGTTGAATCAAAGGGGTCAAAACACATTATGCAATAAAATTGACAATTTGATACAATCGAAAAATATTATATCTAGAGAATGGAGAAAGCAAACTAAATAATAAATTGATACATATAAATACAGTAAGACACACATGCAATATTATCTAATAACAAAATAGTAAGATAAGAAATAACCCAATAAACCAGCTGAAAATTCCTGAATCTTGGTCAATCGATGAGAGTAGTTTTCCTTTTTGCCTTGTTCTGCCATTAAAAAATCAAAAAAGAAGTTTTTAGGATATTTTTCGACAATCAACTGAATCTGCTTTGTCAAATAGGATATGGACGAAGAATGATGTTTTACTAAGTTACCTCAATTGAATTCCAAGGAACGATTATGTTGATTCTCTTGCTGATATAATTCACAAAAATATTGTGAATGTTACCTTTTATGTAGGTGTTGCACTATTTTGAGTAGAGTATAAAAAATCTAATAATATTTATAGAACATGATGGACTAATGAAATCCTAATTTAATTGATAAACTGCAAGTACACCTGAAATAAATGACCACAATAAGGTTTAGCTTAACACCGGATTTAAATCTATGAATATAATTTTCTTACAATTAAATATTACCTAATTCTCTAGGGATAAAATTATAGCCGACAATATTCCCCAACACCAAAGACTTGCCTGAACCTTGCAAAAACACTATAATTCAATGTAAATACTTCACAAAAAACAACAACATGAAATTATCATCAAAACTTACTAAACTCCATTAATACATTTATGCCATTCAAACATAAAGAAATTGTCAGATATATTCTTTATGAAAATGACAAATCGATTCGAGAAATTTCGTTGAAAGTTGCATAGAAATCAATTTCTTTGATTTGTTGAAGAATTTTATCAAGCATGTCAAGAACAAATGATTTAGCCTAAAAATAATAATGGACTGGACCTACAAGAACCTTAGACAAACCCCAATTTGTCTTATAAAAAGAAAGTGCTACTGACTCTACTGAATCTGTAAAGTCTTGCATGGTGAAGAAGGAGCAAAGTAAGCTATTTTGTTAATATCTCTGCATTTTTAAGTTTTTTGGTGTAGAATATCCACCTTAAACTGAAAAGCTATAAACACCCAATAAAATAAAATTAAAAAATAAAAATCAAAATTCACCAAAAAATAACCCAATCGAGAGACTGGATGAAGAAGAACGATAGGAAAAGTGGTGAAAATAGAACAGTTAAATTAAACACTTTTTAGATTAAATTTTTTAAAAAATAAGGAAATGGTGCTCAATATCTACCCAAACTCAAGTAAAATTTGCTGTAGTAGGATCCATGTAAAGTTCAAACATATTACAATAAATTTTATCAAAATTTAAATATATTTCAGAGCATTTTTCAAAAAAAAAAAAAGAGCAAAAAATAATAATGACGGAAGAGAAAAACTCACAAGAAAAGAAAGATGAGATAAGAATTAAAAATTATTTTCAAATAGTAGAAAAAGAAGAAAAAGCAAAAGATGGCTCATGGCAGTAACATCTGTTGTCTGAAAGAGCAAAGGGTTGGTAAAAATGAAAAAAAGAGATTGTAAGTAAAATATTAGAGATACCCTTCGCAGTACCACAAACTTTTACTTATTTATAACTAGATTAGACTAGACTAGATGGAATGTGCTAGTACTTTGTACGGACTTGCGTCTGATGTTTGTTTATTTGTCATATGTTTGTATAAAATATAAAGATGTAGACATGAAGTAAGAATTTATCTTTATCAATACATAATTTAAATAATGTTTAAAACAATTTAGGAGATCAATTCTCCAATCCAAACTATAAATTGAATTTGAAAGCTAAAGAATTACTTTACTCTTTGTTTCGTAGAAAGAAATCACTGAATTCATACTAGTCAGTCTAATACTAACCAACCTAAAGGATACAATGGTAAGAGCATATAGAACAGGTCTTGTTCAAGTAGACACCCACCAACATACTAAGACTACAAAAAAAAATATCAAAATTAAATAAGCATTAATAACATCCAACTTCACAAATTTGAGCACGCCTTGCACTGGTTGTTTACAAAGTATGCCTTGAATATATTAAATGGCTAATGACACCAATCTTATTTTATTTCCAGGCATTGTCATGTCAGCATCAACGGATGTTGAGCTTATTTAAAGTTTGTTCAAGTACCATGCATCTTTTCTTGTCCTTTGCATCCACATTTGCATCATGTATTATAAGATAGAAAAGTTACCTGTCAATTTAAGTCCACTTTAAAATGTAACAAAATGTATTGACAACATTTTTTATTTGAAACATCAAAAAAATAAAAAAAAATTCTCTTGATAACAAGGATAGCAAAGATCACACTTTAATTTCAAAGTAATAATCAGTTAATTGACAAACAACTCTTTGGATTCAACTACCAACATCTGCGCCAATTATTTGTAGAGATAATTATTTCCTTATCGACAAAGAGCTCAAATTTCTACAAGTGAGATGTTGCATATTTGAGATTGGAACTACACAAGTAAAACTAAGTTAAAATAACTAAGAGACAGAATATCTAAAATGCTATTATGTTAACTGAAAATCATATTAAAAATCGGAGTGTCACTATAGAGAACCAAAACTATTAGATTCTAACCTCAGGTAAAGATCCATCAAAATACCTCATCACAGTACAATTAAATAACATGTCACACATTATACATAAACTACCCAAAAGCGCAAAAAATAAAATAAAATGAAATAAGTTAGAATATAGCATTTAGATGCAAGATTGAACATAAATAGTAATAGCTTTTTACATTAATTTCTACAACATTTCAAGAGGCATGTGAATAACGACACAATGTACATCAGACAACAATGACAACATAGATTTAGACTGATTCTAAAAAAAATAGTGAACTCACAACATGAATGAGACTACCCATATATAGATATATGTTCTACAATACCTTGAATAAAAAATTTCATTAGTAATATTAATGATCTCTACCTTCCTTTTAAAAAAATGACATTAGCAATATATGACTTGCTACCAAGGATATTAAAGCAAAACTATTATGTTAAGTAGTATTTGCTTTCAAAAAATTTGGTAGCATAATAAATAGAGAAAACACAAGCATCATACGTGTTCTAATCTAGGAGAATGTCACTGCAAATCCAACCATGAATTAAAGCATCTCTGAATATCTTGAGAAACATGACAAAGGAATCATGGATCCTTTTTTAAGTCCAATAATTTAATCTAAAAAACTATAATCTTAAAGGTGCGGTGTCAACATTTTAATTACATTAATTGATTTATGCTTTCAAAAATAAGTCATTTTATTTATAAATTAGTCTCTAAATGAAACATGCATTTACATATATAATGCACCAGCCAATATACTCTACCTCAAAAGTTCAAAATATATTTAGAACTACAAAAATAGCATATACATTCACTTGAAGCAAGGAAGGTAATAAAAAAAATAGAAGCATAACATATTGTGGAAGATGAAAAAGCTTTCCACAATAATACCACTTGAGAGAAAATCTACTACAACCTAAAACATGCAAAGGAAAAAAATTGTAAGGATAAAAATAACAATCATTCATCCAGATCAACAAAAGGCAAAAGTGAAAAAAAAAATTACGGTAAAAACAATCAATTGAGAGATAGCTAACTATTACCCAATATTTCCAATAAAAATTATGTAAAAAAATAACACATCCCTAATTCAGCAATAAAAGAAGGCATAGATGAAAATGCAAAAGTCTGTCTTAGATTACACGTATGTTGTTCAGTCTTTCAGGTATGAGCTTATTGATATTCCTACGATCTTTCTTAGTCTTTTGCACTATATCTTGGTAACAATCAGATTTGATCCTCCACCTTTCAGATTTTCATATTTTTCTACTTTTCGTTGGTAATCCATTTGATCAGTGCTACTTTTCATTATTTGCATCGCTAAATGCTATTAACATTGAAGATATGACATAGAGAAATTCATCTCTTGCTACCAGACTTATTCCTTTTAGAAAATGTTGGACATCATAAATTCATTTAGCCTCTGTATGTTGCATTTCCTTGTTGAGCAGACCAAGACAAAAGTCTTTTGTGAAAAAGAATAATTTATGGGTCAAAAAAAGATAGTTGAAAGATATCGACTACTGTATGAAAAAAAAACATAAATAAATAATGCTATTAATTTGAGAATAGAAGCACTTTCTATGAACCTATGTGTGAAAGGTAATATGTTTTTCACAAGAAGAAATCCTTTGTATTGTTTAAGGAAAACTTCAAATAAAGGCTCGTTGATAATCTCTTAACCAAAACACTTCAATATATTAGGTGCATGATGTCACAAAATCATACCCCAAAATAATACTTGTTTGTTACTACGAGATATATTGACAGTTGTCAGTCATTTGATTGGACTGAAATTTAGAGTGAGTGTAATTAACGATATGAATTATTTGGAAAATAAACATCTTTGTTCAAACCTCAAATCTTTAGACCATCAATAGGAATCACTTATCAGATACAAACTTTATGAGAATTCTTGGTCAATATCGTATCAACTTTTTAAGGTGATTAAAAATCCCGAAAGTCAATTATCAACAATGGACAAAACACCAGTCATCACAAATCGATAAGAAAATGAGAACACTTTGGGTAAATCCCCACAAACTGATAAGGAAATAAGAATACTTTGGTATCTAGTTCAATTTGTGGTTAGGCAATATAAAAATTTTAGCTTTAGCCAAATTTACCTGCTAAAGATTCAATTTTGTCAAAAATAAAATCTAAACTGGCACTACCTTTTTCCAGCAATCCCAGTATTACAATATGAAGTAGGAGCCTGTTCTAATAGACTCTTAAAATTTTTTGTGTTAAGGAACTATACTTATAAATAAGAGTTTTAGTTGATATACTGAGTGAAGTTGGGATCTTTTTTGAGCTAGAGCAGCAAATGAATGAATTTGGAGACTACCAAAAGAAGAGTAAATAGTGAACTTTCAAATATAAAAAATTAAAGGTATATAGCACTTGACATATATGGACATAATCTTGCGGAGCACTGCTGAGTACTGAGATAAGATGGTTTCCCCTCCTCCTCGATTTTCTAACACATCAAATAGGTTTTTCACAAAAAATACGCATCACGATCATTGATATCAGGAAGGATAAAAAAATGGATCAAGAAGATTACCAGTACAAAAAATGTTCAAGCCTCATTAAGTCACCTTTGATCTTGAGGAAAATGCAAAGTACCAAATAGAAACTCATTTTCTAGCAGAAGTTAGAATTCATTTCGAGTCAAAAAAATTTTGAAACAAAATTCAAAAAAGAGGAACCAAGCAAAGAACCCATTTGAAAATAAAATCGAGCAAAGACTGAAATCATTGAAAAAACTAATCACATAGAGTAAGGATAAAAAAATATACAATGAAAGTGCTAGCAAAATTAGGTGTGTCTGCTAATAAAACACATTGAAATAATTTAAATTAATATTCTAAATTTGAACAATCGATAAGGTATTATACCTACTCACGAGTCACGACTTTATCAAAATCTAATCTTTGTTAGTGTAGTGATTTTTCAGTCAATACCAACATTCACATTGTCTGATCCATATCTGAAATAACAGTTTAATTAGATTCTTAAATTCAAATTTTAAAATTATACTGTGACACCTCAAAAATCAATTCCAATATTAGAATCATGCTTTAAGTTTATGCGAGATTATACTTCATGTTTTGATAGTTTTAACTAGTGATTTAGATGCATATTGGTCACGAATAGCTCCTATCTTATAGGCAAGTGAAAACATCCCTTAGCAATTAAGTTCTTGTGAAGAATATAACTATAGTCATCTTCAAATGAGCATAGCTTTTGGTATACTAAGAAATTTTGATCTCAAGACCACCAACAAATATATAATTGAATTAGATTTTCGATGATGCCAATTTCGTCTAAATCCGATATCGCGGTAAAAAATTATGACCATAATACTGAAGCACTATCAAAGCTGAGCAGACTATGACTCGTAATATCTCTTTATGGATCGATATTAGGGAGTCCTAACCTGGACAATAAAGGTCGAAAATGGATTTCTGACAACGACTCAAGCCACGACTCGTAGCCAGACCTTAGGAGTCATGACCTAAGTCGTTAGAACGGCTTCCAGACATTTTTCAGATAATTTCTAAGAAATTTTTTGGTCTTTTCACTCTTTTAACCCCAGATCTATATTTTTTACCCTCCAAACAACAATTATCAAGCGTAAATATTACTCTAACCTATCATAATTTAGAAATCATTAATCACAGAGAAAAAAGAGGCAATTTATTTCTCCCCGAAGTCATCTAGGGTTCTTCAAGTTCAAATTCAACCCCAAGAAATTTATCCAAGTCTTCCACATCTAGGTATGTGGGGTATTCATTAATGGGTTTCTTTCACCCATTGAGTCTAAAAAATTTTCTTTTTATTCAAGTATGAATTTTTAGTCTTCTTTTATGAAATTATTCAGGTAAATCATGAATCTAATTCATGTCTTCTTAGAAATTTGAATTCAAGCTATGTGAACATGTTTTCCATGTAAATTAGGTTATTTCATATTTTAAATTTCAATTACCTATGTCATGTTCAATTGATTTCATGCTGAATCATCAAGTTATAAATTAAACCACTTAAATATGTTGTCCTCTCAAGTTTAACACATTTTCATGTTCAAATTCATATTTCTCACTCATTCATTAAAATGTCTTATGTTTTGGATCTTTGAACTATGACTTTATATCATTATTTTAAGTATTATTATCATATTTTATAATCATCAGTGTTGGCAGATTATGAACAACCAATACCTATGTGTTTACCCATGTTTTCAAAGTTTCAAGTACTAAGACAATCAAAATCATAATTTTATCACCATATTCAGATCGTTATTTTTATAAGGAAATTACCAGTATTATTTCATGTTAAATACATTAGTTTACATGTTCATGATTACTTGAGATTAGGCATGCACTGTTAGTTTCAGAATACCATCTATGAGCAAATCAGTTATTAGTGCATGTATCAGTTATGTTTTCATGTTATTTCAGTTGGGAGTAGAATTTAGCATCGAGTGAACCTAGGGATGGAGGATTACCTTTCAGTACAGGGTGTGACCTTTAGTAGCAGTACCTGAGTTCCAAAACTACGTCGTCATCACAGCTATGAGAAGTCTTCCTGCGAGTAGAAGGTTGACACTTTTTTAGGGGCACCTGCCAGTAGAGGGTGACTCCTTAGTCCTTCGGGACACCAGCCTTGTAGATCTACATCGTCAGCCAGTATTAGTTCCTGCACCAAGGTACTGACACCCTTCTAATTGGGGTTATAGATTGGACCTTGATTAGCTCAGATTGAGACATGTCAGTTACAAGATAGCTTCCATAATTTTAGTTAGTACTCAGTCTATATCAGTTCAGGTTTGCATGACCAAGTGTACAGATCTCAGTTATTCAATTATTCGGTTTATCAATTATTCAGTCACTCAATTTTATAGATTATTTTAATACATGTTTATGCTTGATCCAGCATTTATTTTACATGTTCATGTTTTCATGCTCACTATTCATACATGATCCTCAGTATGGTTTTATAGCCTATTCAGCTTTACTTGAGATTTATATATGGCATTCATATTTTCTATTGCTTCCTCGCTGACCAAAATATTTTTGCTCATGATTTATGAATTGCAGTATGCCTTACCGTTTTCATGTACAATCATATTTTAAATGCATGTTTCAGCAAATAACTTCAGTCCTCAGTTTGAGAGCATGTTTTAAATATTTTTGTGATTTAGTTCATGTCTTCATATACTAAGTTAATTCCAAGGTACTGACCACATATATACGTTTGTGGCTACATTCTTTCATAATGTAGGTACCAGATATAGTTCACACACCAGGGTCAGACAGTTCTCAAGATTTAGCTAGTAGGTGATGAGTTCTCTTATTTCGAGGACTCCAGTCCATTGCAGTCCATGTGTTATATTTTGATTATCCATATGTATTGATTAGTGGTAGCTAGAGGCATGTCCCAACTATCAATAGTCAGTATAGTAGAGGCTTCATAGATAGTTAGTCACAGTTATTCATGTAATTCAAGCTCTTTCTTCAGATTTATAGTGATGTAAACTTTATCAGTATTACATTCATTTAGATTTTCTCATGATTATGTTTTCGCTCAACATTTTATCTTTTATTTACATTATAATCAGTACCTCAAGCAGTGTGCCAGTACATGGGTTAGGTTGGGATCACTTGTGGTTCTAAACACCATGTTACGACTAGGGATAGTCTCGAATCGTGACATGTACTTTCATGAAACACTTCATTGATGCACAAAAAGTAAATCAAGCAAATCAAGAACAACAAAAAAGAAAGAAAACAATAACCTAAAAATGGAGCAAAGATGAAGGGGGAAGATCAAGAGAACATTGACGATGGAAGAAAGTGAGAGCAAAATGAAGAAAAATTGTACACATCATCGAATCATAAGCACTTAAAAAGGTGACACGCAAGAACAAAAATGTGGTGAAATTACGGGCTTGTCCTTCATCTTCCACCAAAACCTTCATTTATTAAAAAGTATAAATAGAAATACATAGACACAACACTTAAATGTCATATGCACTATTCGTTTTCTCTTCCTTATTTATTTATTAACCAGTATATTTGATCACGCTTCGGGCGATTACAAAAGATTTCATTAATTTTACAAATTAATCTTTTTATTATATCTGAAAATTTAAAATATTTTAAAGTACTCTATTTAGTCCTTAAACATAATCCAAATAGATTAAAGTCTAAGTTGTAATTCATTTTATTATTAACACTTTGTTTTATATTTGTTTCCTCTAACCTTCATCACCCGATCACCTAATTATTTAGATCTTAGGAAATTAATTCGCCAAAGAAAAAAATTCATTATATTATAACCATCATTATTTTTAGTTTGAAATATTAAACTAAAAAGATGAAAAAATGCGTAAAATAATCTGCCTTCTCCTCGTTCTTCTGAAGAAATTAATATGTGTGACTTACCATAATTGAAAAGTTTTAACGAAAATATCTAGAGAAACATCAATAAGACGATAGATCATTTCTTCTTGAAGTCTTTTGCCTTAGCCTTGATACCACATACTTTTTGGCTTCTTGTCAAACATTATAATTATAATCGTTAAAAATAGCTATATTCGTTCATTCTCTACAGTAATACATTTTATAGTTTGAGAAAGTTGTATAAACCTTTTATTTGTTAAATTCCTAAGAGTTTTCTCTTACTTCAAGTCCTTACATAATCAAATGAATTATTATATTTAACTTATAACTTTTGTTTCCCCGAGGAAATAACAATATTTATAATATAAACATATATTAAGCAGTGACGCTACCACCTTTGCTCTAGGGGATCCGAACCCCCTTCAACAGAAAGTGATATTATTTTTATATAGTTAAAAATATTTTTATGCATATATAATAGATGTTGAACTCCTTTTGACTAGTTTATATATATATACTTTTGAACCTGCTCAATAAAAATTCTAGTTCCGCCACTATATATAAGGTAAGCAAAATAAAAATATATCATTAATCTTTACTTTTTAGCTAAAACAATTATTTCTACCATAGAAATATCATTTAATAAACAAAAATAAGTCAAACTTAAGTAGTCATTACAATATCTTATTGATAATGAAAGAAATAGAAGGTAACATATCACATTTTTTTTAATCCTCGAAGCACTTAGAATTCCATGATATCTTGTGTATCTACTTAATTACATGGTTTCCTGCTATCTATTTTTCTTTTAGGAGTTTCAAATTCTTTCTTATTTGGATCTATTATAAATGGATCATCTTTTTTGTTTGACTTTGTTAATGACTCTCACAGTTATTTTTCTTGTTTTCATATATTTTTGATGTCTAGAGCTTTTCTATAACTGCTTCAAGTTATTTGTGACTTGTTGAGACTGATAGTTCGATCTTCAAATGGTCATTTGAGAATTATAGTAATACCAAATATATTGTGGGATACTTAATTTAAATTGGCATTTAGTAGAAATACCATTTATTACCCTTCTAAAATATTTTGATAGATATAAAATTCTTTAAGTTATGGTATATTTATATTATCTTATAGTAGCTTTTATATCTTATTAACATTTCAAACGGAGATAGTGAATCTAGAAAGATTAAATTATTATTATTATTATTATTATTATTATTATTATTATTATATAATAGAGATTTTATTAGAAATAATTTTCTATTAATTATGATATATTAAAAATAGTATATATTTTTTTTTACGTACCTATGCAATATCAAAATTTATATAACGGGATAATTAAAATTAATTAGTGACACCTTTATTTTCACGTGGAAGTGAAAGCATGGCCTTTATGAATATGACCAGCACACATACATACGATGTTGTGGCATGAAACAAAATGTGTTAATTATTAGGCAAGGTAGATCTACTTACGTTGTTTCCTATCATTATTTGATAAAATGTTAACCGCTTGGAAACTACAAGTTTAGATAAATTCCTACAATTGCTACTTCCTCACCACGCCTATGGCTCTATGAACTAACGTGTGTTGTGATAAAAAAAACTAACAAGAAATAATTATCTGTATCAAGTTGTTCAAGCTTCGATTCTAGTGACACTATTCAGAGGTTTCTCAAAAAGACATTTTAGCTTTGGCGTTCAGGTAGGCTAGGCTTACTCTACTTTTAGATTGAGCTTAATTACGATAATTGTGTGCTATTATGCTAGTTTTAGACAAGTACTTGTAGTTTGCGTACCATTTGATACGCATACAATGTCTTATTTACCCGGTTTGACCCCGTTCTACTAAATTTTGATATCTTAACCTTTTAGCATGATATAGCATCCATCTCTTTAGGACGTGGAGTTAAGTTGCAAAACCTTGAATTTATTCCATTAAAATTAAGATATGTGAATGGTTAATTAAGTATATTTTAGTTTTGATTTAGTTTCAACATGTACCTTATTTCTGTCATGGATTGTGAACTTTGGTACCATTTGGGCATTGGTTATGGTATGGTTTGGACTTTAATGTTATAGTTGGGTATGGTTATATGAGTTTCGATTTGAATCCGGCATCTGATCATGACTATTTGAGAGTTCTGGTACTGATTATCTGGGAGTTGTGGTTTCTTTAAGTTTCGATTTGAGCCCGACATCTAATTATAAATTTTGTTGTATATTATATATGTAGCCTCTCGCTATTACCCACTATTTTTGGTTCGAATCAGGCATATGACCTTTTGTTATTATCCACTACTACCAGTTTGAGCCCGGTGTCTGGCCTCTCGTTACTATCTATTGGTGCCGGTTCAAGCCCAGTGCACATCTGAATAACTATCATGATTTCTTGGGAACGACTCAGTTACAGATTATTTATGTTTATTTTCCTTAATTACTTCTTGTCTGTCCCACTGGCTTTTGGGGATATGGTTGAGTTAATTGTCTTCTTCAGTATGCCTAGCAGGTTTATGGGCCCCCAGTTAGGTTATGTTTGATTTGTCTATTATTACTACATTATTTATTTTTTATATCACTTATTTTATTCCTTTACTGCATTTGTATAACTTGGTAGTTTTTTACCTTTTTATCCCTATTTACTATTGGCTTAGATTACACCCTCACGTTCTAGTTATACTTTTACTGCATTAATCTCAGTCGGTCGATGATGCCTACTAAGTACCCATTGCTTTGGTATTCATACTACACTTCTACATCTTTTCCCTGATGCAGATTCGAGTACTAGCAGTCAACATTGACGTGGTTCCTACCTTTCAGTACTGATTTAGAGTAGGGTGAACGACTATTGTCTGAGGCTGATCCTCTTCTATCTATTCCAGTTTAGTCTTTTGTACTAGAGACTGCTTGTATATGTTATGTATATTCTAGATTTTGTTTAGTACTCTAGATATCTTTTAGTAGTAGCTCTAGTACCTACCTTACCAGGTCTTGGAAGGAATTCGTTTGTATATTTGGTCTTTTTTCTATCTCTTGTTTTGATATATTATACACAGTTCCTTTCTGTTTATCATTTACCATTGCTGCTATTATCGTTATATATAGTCTTCTTATGATTTCCGCTCGTTAGCCCATTACCTATTATTTTGGGCTATGACTTGGCTTACCTCGTGGTGGGATAGGGTAGGCGCCATTATGACTTGAGAAATTAGATCGTGATAGCTTGGTATCAAAGCCTAGGTTTCACTATACTATTTGTACTGGATTTGATGTTTAGTAGAGTCTCGTAGATTGATATAGAGATATTTTTATCCTATTTTTGGGAGGCTACAGAGCATTTTTAGGGAAAGATCTTATTTTCTTAATCCATTTTCATACGTGAAGTCTGAGTTGGTTTTTAATTTTTGTTAGTTCACTCTTTACACAGATGGCTAAGACTTGAGGTTCAGGAGTGAGGATCGGGACCCGAAGCCCGCTGCTAAAGTTCTAGCTTGGGGATGAGGTCGACCCAAATATTGGGGGAAGGATAGAGCAACATCCCCAGTTTGAGATCTAGCCAGGATCCATCACCTGATCCTGTTATAGCTCGTGAAATTGAGAGAGCTCCAGGTATTCCGCAACAGTAATAGGTGGACCAGGGGGTATCTTAGGCTCCACCCAGTTTTATATCCTCTCCGATTCTTTGTGATGCATTGGTACATTTATTGGGGTTAGTTCGTAGTCCGCCAATTGAGAGAGTATAGCCTATGGCAGTGATACCTAGGGTATAGGTTCCGCCATCACCAGTAGTCCCACTGTCGGCTGTAGCCCAGCTAGTTATGTCTTCAAATGAGAAGAAGATGTTGGGCCAATTTTTGATATTGAATCCATCTAGGTTTGTTGGGACCCCATGAGAGGAGGCTAATAAGTTCCTGTCTAGTTGCGATGAGCGATTACAAAATTTGGGGTTAGTTGAGTCGCGAGGAGTGAACTTCATTGCTTATCAGTTAGACATAAAAATAAGGATGTGGTGGAGAGGTTATCTTGATTCCAGGTCAACTGGATCTCTACCAGTGACTTGGACTCAGTTCTCCGATGCTTTCTTAGGAAAGTATATTCCTTGCAGCATCCGCGAGCATCTTTAGGATGAGTTTATCATATTGAGATAGGGTTCTATGTCTATGGCTGAGTATGAGGTGAGATTTCATGAGTTAGACAGCGACGCCAGTATGATTCTGCCTATGGGGTATAAGCAAATTTGACGCTTTATTAGGGGATTGAGATTATCGCTTCGTAGGGATACATAAAGTTTGGAGACTTTAGGGAAGTCTTTTTCTAAGATTGTTGAGCATGTTTATTCTACAAAGAATATGGATTATGAGGCCCAAGGGGGCAGTGATAAGAGACCACATTACCAAGGCAACTACAATAACTTATAGTCCACAGACCGAGAATTTCATGGTAGGTACCCCCAATAGCAGCCTTCTTAGCATCAGGGTTAGCCTAGTCAGCCAGTTCAGGCATCGCTTTAGATATCAAACAGGGATCAGTTTGGTTAGAGTGGTTCTAATAGTCAGAGCAATAGTCAGTCGCAGATGGGTGTTCAGTCAGGATCGTGAAGTCAGGGTGGTAATTCCGAATTCATTGGACCTTCTAGACAGAGTAGGGTGCCTAGGGCATGTTATGATTGTGGGGTTGTTGGTAACTTAGCCTGTGAGTATCCTCAATGTAAGATGATTGAGCCTTCAGTTCTAACTATACAACTGATCAAATTTGTGCCCCTCTAGGTAGGGGTGGGGCATAGGGTATGGCTCTTTATCGTATAGATCCTACTGATCTAAAAGAGCTGAATAGTCAGCTTCAGTATCTTTTGGGTAAGGCCTTTATCAGATCGAGTGTGTCACTATAGGGTGCTCCAGTTATATTTAAGAAGAAAAAAATGGCTCTATGCGTTTGTTTATGTACGTGTATCGACTACAGGTAGTTAAATAAGGTAATTGTGAAGAATAAATATCCTATGCCTCGTATTAATGATTTATTTGACTAGCTTCAGTGTGCTATAATATTGTCTAAGGTATATTTGTGGCCTAGTTACCATCAATTGAGAGTTAGGGCTGCAGACATCCCTAAGATAGCCTTTAAGAATCGTTATGGATATTATAAATTACTGGTGATGTCTTTTGGGTTGACCAATGCCCCAACAAGTTTTATGGATCTGATGAATCAAGTGTTCAAGCAGTATTTGGACTCCTTCATAATAGTATTTATTGATGAGATTTTGGTGTATTTAAGGAGTAGGGAGGAGCACAAGTGTCAAGACCCAAAATCCCATCGGGCCAGACTGGCACCTGAAGCCGAGAAGGCCAGGGAGAACCCGTTCAAATACCTGTACTTTCACTTACATGTCACCAAAAATTTGGATAGCACTTCGTTGCATATAGAAAGGTCTAATTACCTGTATCAGCACAACACGCACAAATATATATATATATATATAATACTTGGCCGTCGGGGCCACCACATATACAAATATAACATCACTATATAAACTCCCATGACTTTACCCTTCCTTATGTCTACAAAGCCTCTAGGATATATACATGACATAACTAGGGTCGGGACAAACCCCCGCCCACACATGACTCCTGTACAATAACAAAACATAAGGAACCGACTCGGAAAGCTCCGAAGCAAACTGGAGCTCACCAACAATAGTTGTACGACCTGGCTCCTATCTATGCTGTGAATGAGCTGAAGCACCTGTGCCTGCAGCATGAAATGCAGGTCCCCCGTGAGGGACGTCAGTACGAAATATGTACTGAGTATGTAAAGCTGTAAATAATCATATGTGATATAGGGGATCAAGAAAATCAGAAGCAAGTGAATAAATCATAATAGAAGTGAACCACACTTCATAAACACTTTTAGGATCATGTACATTATCATTAATCTGAATTGGGTTCCTAAATTCAAACACATTTGTGGAACGGTATACATTCGTTTATTTCATTCTTTACAATTATCATTCGCCATTACCTCCTCCTCCCGAACCTCCAACCACCTAACAATAATCAATATTGTACCGTACTATGACCATTAGGCTGCCCCCAGTACATATCAACTGTAATCATATCAAGTATCGGGATCGGCCCATGCTAGGCTTAATCCCCTGAGCTACCACCCACACGTATATCAAGTAACACACATAAGATATCTTTCCAATAACTTAGTTCAAAATCTTTTGAGGTTATTACATTAGTGTTCATGCCAATATAGTACCTTTGGAACAACCATACATCAATAGGAATCAAGTAATAGACCTTCTATACAATAACGATGTAATAAGGACTCATTGGTACATCAACAATGTGTTTCAGAATCATCAATATCACAACAATGAAATAGGAGCCTTTTGGTATATCAATGAAACATTTGACACTTTATAGAATGGAAACAACTTCGTTGGTAATGTAGAACAATACATGTTTTTGGACAACCTCGGAATCTTACTTGACGGAACATTGGTGTTTTCATGCCAAAGAACATCGTTAGAGTGTGCTTTACATACCTCGTTGTAGATTCGGATACCAATTCAACACAACTTCCCGCCTTTACAAATCACTTATCTACAATGAAATATTTGGTATCTAGTATTAGCAACCCAATACTACAATTCTCTTCCATAATTCCATACAACCAATATTTGCAAAACATTCCAAAACCCAACTTGAACAATAGGTTTATGTGTATATATATATATATAATCATCATTTCAATACCACATCATCACACCAAATCCCTTCACAATTCAACATTATCCAACCATTCACAAGAATGATCCAACATTATTTCCAATCATCTTTCAACAACAATCAAATAACATAGTTCTTATGCTCACATGCATATATATACATATCCATATAAATAACACCAACATAATTTACATCCTTACCATAAAATGGCCCTTTTGATTTTGAAGTCCTGTTGGCACAAATAAGGGGTGCTTCTCGAAGCCCTCGAGATGGTGAACACAACTACGGAATTAGTTTGGATTTTCTACGGTTGAATCACAAGATAATTGGAGTTGAAATTAGGCTAGGGTTTCTTATTTTCAATAACTTGATGATAATTGATGGATATGAGACTAATTATATGTATATAATGACCAATTTTCGTCCATGAGGTGATGGAAAATGACCATATTGCCCTTAAAAATTTAAGTAAATCCGAATCTGTCTATGGTGGACTGTTTTGATAGGCTAAAGTAAATCGGCCATAACTCTTTGCTTCGATATCGGATTTGGGTGAAATTAGTATCGTTGGATAGATAATTCAAAGGGCTTTCATTTCATATAAATTAGGCCACCCAGTTAGTCTTGTACAAGGAGTTATGAGCGTTTGAAGTTGACCCTAAAAAACTGGCAGGCCTCAGTAGTTTGTGTGCAGGAAATTTTCCTGCACATTTACTGTTCACATATCCCGGCCACCGTTTTATAGTTTCAAACATGCTCGATTATATCCGAAACTTATCCGTTTTTGGAAATCTTTATATCGTTGGAAAGCTTATTCAATAACCTTCGTATGGAACCATCGACGGGCAAATTCCGATATAAATAAAGTCTATTCCTATACACATATAATCAAACTATACATTTGAAACCATCTCAAAATAATCAATACTCATACTTAAACTCATATATACCTAACTTAGGATAAATACATATAGTCCAACACATATAACCATGGCTAATGCACGTAATTAAGTACGGGGTGTTACAACAAGCAATATTTGAGGATGGTGCTCCACACTTTGAGATATTATCGGCTTTATGCCAAGTTCTCAAAGTGTGAGTTTTGGATTAAGTCTGTATCTTTCCTGAGAACATAGAGTCCAAGAATGGTATTATGGTGGACCCAACAAAGATTGAGGCTATTTGTAGTTGGGCTAGGCCTACGTCACCTTTTGAGGTTTGTAATTTTATTAGGTTGGCAGGTTACTATTGATAGTTTATTGAGGGTTTCTCTTCTATTGCAACCCCTATGACTAGACCCACCAGGAAGGAAGTTCTATTTCAGTGGCCTGGGAGTTGTGAGGTGAGCTTTCTAAAGCTTAAAGATTTGCTTACATCAGCTCCTATTCTAACTCTTCTAGTTGAAGGCGAGGGTTTTACTGTCTATTGTGATGCATCTAGTATTGGACTAGGGTGTGTTCTGATATAGTAGGGATGTGTTATTGCATATGCATTGAGGTATCTGAAGGTTCATGAGCGCAACTACCCCACTTACGACTTGGAGTTGGCAGTGATAGTGTTTACACTTAGCATTTGGAGACATTATTTATATGGGGTTTGCTGTGAGATATATACTAATCACCATAGTCTTTAGTAAATTATGACCCAGAAGGAGCTTAATTAGAGGCAACGTAGATAGATTGAGCTGCTGAAGGACATGATATCTTTATTTTCTACCATCCAGGCAAAGCAAATATGGTAGTGAATGCCTTGAGCTGGAAGTTAGGGAGTATGGGTAGCTTAACCTTCGTTTCAGCTTTTCAGCGGCCATTAGCTTTGGACATCTTTTCCTTAGCTAACTTGATGGTTTGTTTGGATATTTTTGACCTTCGGAGGATCATTGTTAGTGTTGAGGCCAAATCTACCTTGTTGGAGCAGATTTGGGGTCATCAGTTTGAGGATAACAGGCTTCGTAGTATTTGAGAACGGGTATTGAGAAGTGAGTCTTGGGGATCTACCCTAGATTCTGAGGGTGTCCTATTGTTTGATGTCGTATTTGTGTTCCAAGGGTTGGAGATTTAATTCAGTTAATTCTTTGCTAGGCTCATAACTCTAGATATTCTATTCACCCTAGGATAACTAAGATGTATAGATATTTGAGGCAACTTTACTGGTGGAGTGGTATGCGAAGAGATATATAAGGGTTTGTGGCTCGATGCCTTTCTTGTCAGTAGGTAAAGGCCGAACATCAGAGATATGGTGGATTACTTCAGCGGCTACCCATTCCCAAGTGAAAGTGGGAATGAGTTACTATGGATTTCGCAGGAGAATTTCTTCGCACTTTCCATAGTTTTAATAGTATTTGGGCCATCTTGGATCGATTGACCAAGTCTGCATATTTTATTTGCGTTCAAGTTTCCTACAGTATAGAGAGGTTATCCTGTGTTTACATTCAGGAGGTGGTGCACTTACATGGGGTACCTGTGTCCATTATTTCAGATAGGGGCTCTCAAATCACCTCTAGCTTCTAGAGGATATTTCAAGAGGGGTTGGGTACCCACGTTGACCTTAGCATAACCTTTTATCCCCCAAACTGATGGGCAGTCAGAGCGAACTATCTAGGTTTTGGAGGACATGCTCCATGATTGCATGTTGGATTTTTGGTCAGTGGGACCAGTTTCTTTCCTTAGAAGAGATTGCATATAATAACAACTTTCATTTGAGTATTCAGATGGTCCCATTTGAGGCATTGTATGGTACACAGTGTTGATCTCCTGTTAGTAGGTTTGAGACTTATGAGGCTAGGGGCACAAATTTGATTCGTGAGTCATTGGACCAGGTTTGGGTTATTTAGGATAGGCTACGATTAGCTCAGAGTAGACATAAGAGTTGTCCTGACTGCTGACATCATCGATTGTGGTTCACGGTGGGTGATAGGGTTTTTCTTCGAGTATCCCCCATGAAGGGTGTGGTGAGGTTTGGGAGGAGGGGCAAGCTTAGCCCCAGATATATTGAAGCCTCTGAGATTCTACAAACAATTGGGGAGGTAACTTATGTGTTGGAATTGCCTCCTGCCTTCTCAGCCATTCATCTGATGTTCTATGTATCTATGTTGTGGAAGTATATTCCAGATGAGTTGCACATTCTTTAGTGGGACTCGGTTCAGTTGGATGAGAGGTTGGCATTTATAGAGGAGCCAACATCCATTTTGGACAGAGATGTCAAACAATTGCACTCCAGGGACATTCTTGTGGTTAAGGTTCAGTGGTTCACCATCCAGTTGAGGAGGCTACTTGGGAGACCGAACGTGATATGCTCGTCCAGTATCTCTACATGTTTGAACCTTCAGGTATTTACTTATCCATTACTTTTGCGGACCAAAGTCCTTTTAGTATTGGATATTGTAATGACCCTCACGATTATTTTTTGTTTTCATACATTTTCGGTGTCTAGAGTTTTTCTATAACAGCCCTAAGTTATTTATGACTTTCTGGGACTGATAGTTCGATTTTCGGGCGGTTCATTTGAGAATTTTAGTAATACCAAATATATTGTGGGATACTTAATTTAAATTGGCATATAGTAGAAATACCAATTATTACCCTTCTAATATATTTTTGATAGGTAAAAATTTCTTTAAGTTATGGTATATTAATATTACCTTATAGTAGCTTTTATATCTTATTAATATTTCAAGCAGAGATAGTAAATCTAGAAAGGTTAAATTATTATTATTATATAATAGAAGTTTTATTAGAAATAATTTTTTATTAATTATGATATATTTAAAATATTATATTTATTTTTTCACGTACCTATGCAATATTCAAATATATATAACAGAGTAATTAACATTAATTAATTAACACTAGAGGTGGAGGGAGTGTCCTTTGTGGATTAACTTTCAAATATGGCCAAAACACATACATATGATGTTGTGTCATGAAACAAAATGGGTTAAGTATTAGGCAAGGTGGCAAATCATTGTCCATTTTAGGTGAATGGATTACTTATGTTGTTTCCTATCACTATTTAATAAAAATGTTAAACCCTTGGCAACTACAAGTTCAGATAAATTCCTACAATTGCTATTTTCTCACCACGCCTATGGCTCTATGAACTAATGTGCGTTGTGAAAAGAAGTTAAAGGAATAATTATCTGTATCAAGTTGTTCAAGCTCGGATTTTAGTGACACAATTTGGAAGCTTTGGAAAAAGACTTTTTAGCTTTGGCGTCCAAGTAGGCTAGGCTTACCCTACTTTTAGATTGAGTTTAATTACGGTAATTGTGTACTATTATGCTAGTTTTGGACAAGTACTTGTAGTTTGCTTACCATTTGATAAACATAAAATGTCTTATTTATCCGGTTATGATCCCGTTCTAGTAAATTTTGATATCTTAACCTTTTAGTATGATATAGCATCTATCACTTTAGGATGTGGAATTAAGTTGTGAAGCCTTGAATTTATCCCTTTAAAATTAAGATATGTGAATGGTTAATTAAGTATATTTTAGTTTCGGTTTAGTTTCAACATATACTTTATTTCTGTCATGGATTGTGAACTTTGGTACCACTTTGACATTGGTTATGGTATGGTTTGAATTTTAATTTTATAGTTAGGTATGGTTACTGTGAGTTTCAGTTCGAGTTCAGCATCTGATTATGATGATTTGGTAGTTCTGGTATTGATTATGGTTGTTCTAGGAGTTTGGTTTCTCTGAGTTCCAGTTCAAGTCCGACATCTAATATGAATTCTATTGTATATTATATATGTGGCCTCTCATTATTACCTACTATTTTTTGTTCGAATCCTGGATATGGCCTCTTATTATTATACACTGATATTGCTCAAAACTATCCTCCAAAGAAGTATGCCGTGATCAATGCAAAATATAGTAACCCAACTAGGTTGGGGTCAAAGCAATAGGGAAGATATTGAACAGTTGCTTGGTTTGATGTAATTCATGAGCAGTGTAGAAAAGTAAAAGGAGGGATTTTAAAAGTAATTAGTTAGTAATAACCGAACTTGAGTGCTTTGAGTTGTAAACAATAGAAGACGAACACTAGGAATGTGTTCCCCTTGGATTCTTAACTCTGTAAGATTCTCGTGTTCAACTCACCTATTCTGCTGCTCTATATGTAAAGTCGAAAAGCTTTGTATTATCAACGGTCTTGTGAACGTGCTGATAGATCTCACTATTTACCTTGTGAGTCTCAGGACGTCACTTTATTGCTCCTTGTCTATGACTTCAGTTCAACTGTCACCTTTTGAGTCTTGAGTTGATTAGATGAGATGGCGAAATAGTAATGATGGAAGTGAATCTCAAACTACTGTCTTAATTTTTTTTTTCAATTACAAACTCCCTTGTGAGGATGTTCATGAATATAGTCTATCATTAAGCTTCTACAACAGCTTTGAGGTCAATTTATGCTAATAAGATTAAGATACATGCAGTTTACTTTAAAATAGATGACACCCTTTTGTGTCTTTGGGTTAGCCTTGACCTTCTGTGAGCAGTCGTCTAATTCACCGCTATTGGTGGAAGACTCAGTATCCCCGAAACTAGATGGTTGTGCTTTCTTGTTTCCCTTTATAGGCACTTTTTTGGATGAGGAAGAATTTTTAGGAGGCATTGTACCTGTAATTACAACTTCATTAGTAAGTAGATAAAGAAAATAAAGCAACAGAAGAAAAAAAAGTTCAGTGTGCATCTACTATTTTGGGTACGAGTAGAGGGTACTAGTCGTATGGACTGGGTGCGACTCGTATGACCGATTCGTATGATACTCAGTGTGCACATGGGTGTTTACCAGATCGCTCACAAGTCCTCCTAATGAGTCGTAAGTTAAGTTACGACTCATTACCATCACTCGTAAGCAAGTCAGAAACAAAAGTCTAAACTATGGTATTAACCCAAGTTAATACGACTTAAGTGTATGATTTGAGTATGACTCATTTAGGCCAGTCGTACCCATACTAGAACTCAAACTTAGGTAAACTTTTATGTTGTCAGTGGGTATGAGTCATGTTACGACTCGTTACTTGTGGGTATGAATTGGAAGATATTTCGTATCCACTGCAATATAAAGGTCCAATCTTAGAGTTGACTCCAAATCAAATTTCCCAAACTACCCATCTACTTTATGCAGTAATAACACTCAAATTTGGCAAAAATATTACAAAATATCAACACCCAAAACCACATTTTCCCCTAAATTCCATTTTCAACCTAAACCCATGAACAAGGGTACCAAAATTTAACCCACAACTTAAATCAACATCAAGAAAGTCTATAATATCCTACATTTTCAGTTTCAACTTGAGAATTAATGAAATTAAGTTTAAAAAGTTTACTTGGTTTGGTGAAATCCTAGTTGTGCATGAACTCGACTGTTTTCCCCTAAATTTGTGCCTAATCTTGAGCAATGTGAGGAATCCGAGAACGCTGGTAGATAATTCTAAGTGTTTTTGAAGGATTTCTGTGCATTGGAAGCTTTTAAATCGAGTAACAATGGTGGTGGGTGCATTTTAAATATCGGGTACCCGAAGGGTACCCTATTCTTTTTTAACTTAAATGCTGGGTCGGGTTGACCCGTGACCCTGACCTGGTAAGCTTGGGGATGATTCATGTGTACGACTCATACTAGGGCTTTCGGGTCATTTCTTCAACTCATATAGACCTGGAACCTTACCTAGGTTCTGGAGTGGATACGACTCAATGTGATGAGTCGTACCTTGAGGGTCTAACTCATTCTGATAATCGTATCCATTCCAGAAACTTTTACCTGATTCTGATTTTTCTTCAAGGTCCATACGACTCCTACTCATGAGTCTTACCATCTAGATACGACTTGTAAAGAGTCTATATGACCAAACTTCTTGAATTTTTTTGGATATTTTCTGCAATCTTTAGTCCTGCACACTAAATAAATATATTGCCCTATAAATAAATAAGTACCAAAACATGGTCTGCCTCCCACGCAGTGCTTTATTTAATGTCACAACACGACGTGTCTAAGTTGGGTACTCAAATTTCACTAACTAGCCTTTTGGTTGCCTCCCATACAATGCTTTATTTAATGTCGTGGCATGATGCAATTACCTTGGTTACTTAGCCTTCTCCAAGGTCCATCTTAAAAATCACATTTATATCCTTAGTGTTACCTATATAGTACTTGACTCTTTTCCCATTCACCTTGAACGGGGATTCACCATCCCGCTTCAATTCCAAAGCACTATATGGAAATACTCTTAGAACAATAAAGGGACCATACCATCTAGATTTCCATTTACCTGGAAACAAACGAAGCCTTGAATTATAGAGTAATACCTGGTCACCTTTTTTAAAGATTATTTTCTCAATTTTGTGATCATGATGCAGCTTCATCTTTTCCTTGTAAAGTGCCAAACTTTCATACGCCCGGAGTAAGAATTCATCCAACTAAATCATACTATTCATCCTTGACTTGGTTGCATCTTACCACTCAAAATTCAACTTCTTCAAAGCCCACAGTGCTTTATGTTTAAGATCAATAGGCAAGTGACAAGCCTTTCCATACACTAGCTGATAAGGTAAAGCACCAATTGGAGTTTTTAATGTTGTTAGGTAATCCCATAATGCATCATCTAATTTTCGTAACTAATTAGTGCTATTGGCATTTAATGTTTTTGTCAAGATGGACTTGATTTCTCTATTGGACACCTCAACTAGTCCACTAGTCTGGAGATGATAAGGTGTCACTACCTTGTGTTTCACTCCATACTTCTCAAGCATACTTCTGAATAGACGATTATAAAAATATGACCCTCAGTTACTAATGATAGCACCGGGTGTGTCAAATTGAAAAAATATGTGTTTTTTTAAGAATTTAGTGACACTATGTGCTTCATTGTTGGGAAGCACAATTGCTTCCACCCATTTAGAAACATAATCCACAGCCACAAGTATATACGCCATGCCAAATGAACTCACAAAAGGTCCCATGAGATCCACATCCTATATATCAAACAGTTCCAATTCTAAGATAGGAGTCATATAAAGTTCATGTCATCTAGAGATGTTACCTTGTCGTTCACATTGATCACAAGCAGAAGCAAAATCATGCGGATCTTTGTAGATTTTTGGCCAATAGTACCCACATTGCAAGATCTTATGGGTTGTGTGGGTTCCTCCATGATGACTTCAATTGATGAAGAGTGACAAGCCTCAAGTATTCTCATTATTTCCACCTCAGGTATGCATCTACAAATGATTTCATCCACACAAATTCTGAATAAATAAGGCTCATCCAAGAAAAATTTCCTTATCTCATGCATAAACTTCTTTCTCTGATGAAAGAAAAGATCTTCTGGGATTAGATCACTTGCTAAATAATTTGCATAGTTTGCAAATTATGGAATTAGATCTTGGGAAGCTGCTAATATCTGGTCATCTGGGAAACTATCATCAATATCTAGTCTATTTTCAACATTCTTCATAGACTCCTCCTCAAGCCTAGACAAATGATTTGTAACTTGATTCTCAGTGCCATTTCTGTCCTTGACCTCAAAATCAAATTCTTGCAAGAATAACACCTAGTCGTGATAGGTTTGCATCAGGGATTGACTCTTAGCCCATTTTATTTTCCTTGGTGATGGATGTTTTGACGCGACATATTCAATGGTAGGTGCCTTGGTGTTTGTTATTCACAGATAATGTGGTTCTGATTGACGAAACTCAGGGTGGAGTTAATGATAAGTTAGAAATATGGAGGCAGACGCTTGAGTCTAAAGGATTTCAGTTAAGTAGAACCAAGATAGAGTACTTGGAGTGTAAGTTCAGTGATATGTCTCAGGAGGCTGGAGTATTTGTGAAGTTGGATTCTCAGACCATTTAGAAGAGGGAGAGTTTCAAGTATCTGGGTCTATGATTCAGGGCAATGGGGATATTAACGAGGACGTCACGCATCGTATTGGGGCAGGATGGTTGAAATAGATGCTCACTTTGGGAGTTCTATATGATAAGAAGGTGCCTCCGATGCTTAAAGATAAGTTTTATAGAGTGGTAGTCCGGCCATCTATGGTGTATGGAGCGGAGTGTTGGCTAGTTCAGAACTCCCATATCCAAAATTTAAAGGTGGTGGAGATGAAAATGTTGTGATGGATGTGTGGGCATACCAAGAAATATAGGGTAAGGAATGAGATTATTCGAGAGAAGGTGGGATTTGCCTCGGTGGAGGACAAGATGCGAGAAGTAAGGTTACGTTGGTTTGGGCACGTGATGAGGAGGGGCTTAGATGCTCCTGTGCGAAGGTGTGAGACACTGGCTATGGATGGTTTTAGGCGGGGTAGAGGTAAACCAAAGAAATATTAGAGGGAGGTGATTAGGCATGATTTGGAGTAGTTACAGCTGACGGAGGACATGACCCTTGATAGAAAGGTATAGAGAAAGATGATTAGGGTAGAGGGTTAGGGGTGGGAGGGCGTCGGTAATAGTAGGGGTGTACTCCTCGGGGGCTGGAGTTTTTGGTTCGTGGCTAGCGGTGTTAGTTTATTTTGCTTACCGTAATAGTTTATATATGTACTTACGTTTTGTGTTTAGTATTTTGTTAGTTTGTTTTGTGTACCATACTAGTTATATACACTTATATTTGGGTTGGTATATGGGTATCAGTCCTAAGCTGGGGGTCTATCAAAAACAGCCTCTCTTTTTCTCCTAAAGTAGTGGTATGGTTTACGTACACTCTACCATCCCCAGACCCCACTAGGTGGGAATACACTAGGTATGTTGTTGTTGTTGTGCTAGCATAGTAAATAGGATGAAGGATCTTCTTTTTTCATTGACCTAGTACATCCTCTAAGGCCAAATCACTCGCATCACACATAATCTCAAAAGGCAAGGTCCAGTCTAGAGACACAATAATAGAAACAGTCATCAACTTCTCTTTCAGAAATTCAAAAGCCTTCAAGCATGCTTCATTAAACTCAAATTTCACCTCTTTCTCAGGAAGCCTACAAAGAAGGTTGGCAATCTGGGAGAAATCCTTGATGACTTACTTATAAAACCCGATATTTCCCAAAAATCTACAAACACCCTTTACAGAAATTGGCGGAGGTAATTTCTCTATCACTTCAATCTTCGCTCTGTCTACCTCAATACCCTTTTTTAAAATTTTGTGTCCAAGCACTATACCTTCTTTAACCATAAAATGTCACTTTTCCCAGTCAAGTACCAAGTTTCATTCTTCACACCTTCTAAGAGCATTGACCAAGTACACCAAGGAGTCATCAAAAGAATCACCAACAACTGAAAAATAATCCATAAACACTTGGATGGTGTCTTCTACCATGTCAGAGAAGATTGACATCATACATCTCTGAAATATGGCTAGAGTGTTGCATAGCTCGAATGGCATACGTCTGAATATGAAGGTCCCATAAGGACACGTAAAGGTCATTTCTCTTGGTCCTCAGGCACAATAGTGATTTGGTTTTAGTACCATCCTCTGCTCGCAAGCCTATCCAACATCTGGTCTATAAAGGGCATGGGAAAGTGATCCTTTTGAGTCCATGCATTTAATTTCCTGTAGTCCATGTGTACTCTCTATCCAGTGACTGGCCACATTGGCACGATCTCATTCTTCTCATTAGGCAAAACAATAATATTGTATTTTTTTAGAATACATTATACCGGATTAACCCACTTACTATCAGCAATGGGATACAATACACCAGTATCCAACCACTTAATTATTTCCTTCTTTACCACCTCATGTATAGGAGGATTGAGTTGACACTGATGCTCTATAATTGGAATACAATCTGACTTAAGTTGAATTTTAAGAGTACAAATACCATGTGGTATACCCACAATATCTGTAATGGACCAACCTCTAGCCCTCTTAAATTTATATAGCACTGATAATAAAGATTCTACTTTTGTATCACCCAATTCAACTGAAATAATAACTGGCAAAATATTGTTGGATCCCAAAAATACATATCACAGATGAGAAGGCGGAGCCTTCAACTCTAAGACCGATGGCTCTTCAATGGATGGACGAGTCGGTGGAGTAGTTCTATTCTTTAGATCCAAATAAAGCTTCTTTGGTGCATAAGTGTAAGAACTACTCCGATAGAGAGCATATACCATCTCATCATATTCCTCAATGCCATCACTATCAAAGTTCATGATCACGGCTTCTAGAGCTTCAACACCTAACCTCTTCAATAGGAAGAGTATCAGATGTATCCTCCCAAGTTGTTATAGCATCAATATCCTGTAAAGAGTCTATTTTTTCATACAACAGATGAATCAATGATATCACTCTTAACTCATCAGTCTACTTCATGGGTTTGCATACATTGAATATTACCTATCCATCATTGAGTCTCAACATCAGATGACCTAGCTCCAAATCAATCAATGTCTTACCGGTAGCCAAGAATGGTCTTCCCAAAATAATTAGGACTTGAAAATCCACTTCCCAGTCTAATATCACAAAATTGGAAAAATGAAGAAGCCACCTTCACTAATACATCATATAAATACCAACTGGCTTTTTCACCATCTTGTGTACCATCACTAATCTCATAGTGGTTGGTGTAGGTGCTCCCAACCCCTACTATTTAAACACTGTGAATGGCATAAGGTTGATGCTAGCACCTAAATCACATAGTGCACGAGCGAACTCGAAAGACCCAATGGTGCATGGTATGGTAAATGGACCATGATTCTCATTCTTCTCTACCAATGATCTAGTAGCTACAACACTACAATGATAATTATTATCAACTGGCTTATAACTGACTGACCTCTTCTTGGTGATTAGATCTTTCATGAATTTCGCATATCCTGGCATTTTCTTTATTGCCTATATAAGTGGGATGTTGACTGACAGTTCTTTTAGCATTGGAAAAAGTTTTTGATACCTACCATTTTTTAATTTTTTTTCAACCTTTGAGGAGATAAAAGGTGAGGTCTTTGAATGGGTTTCAGAACAGGCTCCTTATCCCCATCTTTTCCTTTATCTTACTTGCTGCTACTTTTTACATCAATAGGGTCATCATCATTTTTTTTCTCATCTACAATTGGTACAGCTGGGTCTATGGAACCTTTATCACTCCGAGTGGTAATGGCATGGTATTGACCATTATTCTTTGGATTTGCAATAGTATTACTAGGAAGAGCGCTAGGTTGCCTTCGATTTAATGTGGCCTACATCTGGCCATACTGCTGCTCAAGTTTTTTGATTGTTGTAGCATGTGACTCAACTTTATAATTCATCCTATATAGACCTTCTTAATCTTCTTAAGACAACTCTCTTGACTTTTTGGCCCTTTGACCAGTTTCAAAAACATTGCCTCCATTCTAGATTTTGAATCATGGTTGCCTGGTGGAACTTATTTGTCACTCTTGTCTTTGTAGTTATGTTTCCACCGCCAATCACTATCTCTCTCTATACTTCTATCTTTCTATCTATCATAATAATAATTTCGACCTTGATTCTCTTGCTCTTGGACTCGAAAATGTGCCAACCTACGATCAAAATACTTTATTTCCTCTTCAAATCAATCTCAAAAGTTTTAGAAGTAGAACCATGTGTCCCAACTACTTTGACTTTCTCAGCTCTCAATGTTGTGAATTGATTTGTAAGAAACCTAATACCTATCCAAAATTGTGCAACTTCTTGAGTTACCATATCATGACTAGTTGTATATGTATTATCTGCTCCAATAGTGTTTGTATCTGCACCACACTCAACATCTCTAGTATGTCATCCTCTTTTGGTTACTAAAATATCATCTAGCATATCTTGCGCATAATCCCATCAAAGATGCATAAATGCACGTCCTGAAATAGTGTCTGCCATTACTCTCAAACTGATATTTAGTGATCTGTAGAAGATTTCCAACAAATTTGACCCTCTGATTCTATGATTAGGCACTATGCTCAGCATATTCTTAAATCTAAACCACGCCTCATACAGGGATTCTGCAGGTAACTATCTAAAGTTATAAATTTCATCTTTCAACAGTAGAATCCTTGTAGGAGGAAAAAATCTATTAAGAAACCATTTCTGCAACTCATGCCAAGAAGTGATTAAACCTCTCGGAAGTTCCCCTAACCATAGTGATGCTTCTCCAATCAGTGAAAAAGGGAACAACCTTAATCTCAAATCTTCTTGGCCTACCCTCAAATTGTTATATGATGTGCAGATTCCAGTAAAGTTAGTAAGATGCAGAGTCGCATTATTAGTTGCTGCTCCTGAAAACACACCCTTTAAGTTCAATAGTTGGATCACAGCACAAGTAATGTCAAAGTTCACATTGAGGGGTAAAGGTGGATGAATGATCTCCCCAACCTCAGCCGATTTAACATATCCTATATCCTTGTCGTCTTTCTCATATGGCTTCAAAGGTTGGTACGCAGGGATCACTTTAACTCTGCCTCCCTAAACTCAATCACCCACTTGTCTCAACCTAATTAGTTCTTTATTCTGAGCTCTAAGCCTCCTCAGCTAATCTAACCTCTTTAGTTTTCATCTCTCTCGCCCTAGAAGCTATGGTATCTATATATCTGCAACATTGTATGGATCAAGTAGAGAATGTGCGAGTGTTGCATTTGGATCAATGGGTGCAGGATCTTGAATCCCAGTAGAAACACCATCACGAACTTGTTCTGCCACTCTTCATGATGTTTGAAGTATTCTTTCTGGCTTTGGATCGAAAGGAAATAAGGGATTGCCTCTTCTTCTAGTGTTCGACATACACCGGCGTATGCCAAATCAAAAACAAAAAATAAAACCCGCAAACTTCTCCAAATTCAATTAATAATTACACCGTCTTCCCCAACAACGACACCAAAATTTGATGTCACCCAAAACTAACCTCCAAAGAAGTATGCTCTAGTCGATTCCAAATATATTAATCTAACTAGGTTGGGGTCAAACCCACAGAGAAGATGTTGAACAGTTGATTGGTTTGATGTGATTCACGAGTAGTGCAAAAATGTAAAAGGTGAGATTTTAAAAGTAATCAGTCAGTAGTAACCAAACATGAGTGCTTTGAGTTGTAAATAGTAGAAGAGGAACCCTAGGACTGTGTTCCCTCTAGATTCTTAACTCTGTAAATGTCATGACCCAAGACTACCCCTAGTCATAACACGGTGCTTGAAACCACAAGTGATCCCAAGCTAACCCATGATTTGGCATACTGCTTGAGCAACTGATTTAAAAGATATAAAAACTAAATTTACTGAGCAAAAGCATAATCATGAGATAGTCTGAATAAATAAAATATTGATAAATTTTACAACATAATAAATCTTAGGAAAGAAACTTGAATTACATGTAACGACTCTGACTGACTATCTATGAAGCCTCTACTATATTAACTATAAATAGTTAGGGCATGCCTCCAACTACAACTAATAAATACATATGAATAATGACAATATAGTATATGAACTACACTGACTGGAGTCCCCGAAGCAAGAGAACTCATCACCTGTCGGCTGAAAGCTGCAAACTATCTGATAATGATATGTGGGCTACAACTGGTACCTACATTATGAGACAATGTCGTATATAGACATATATGTGGATCAGTACTTTGAAATATACTGGGTAAGTCGGGGTGAATGCAATAAGTAAAACTGAATATTTACATAATCTTAAAACATACATGCTAAGTGCAAGTAGACTCACCAAGAGCCTGGAATCAACTGAAAGCTGAAGTATCTTAAAACATGAGTAACAAACATAATTTGATAAGTTGGTGAATCAATACACTTAGTTTCTTAAATCATTACTTTTGTAGAATAGGTAGAACTGAAGCTGGGAATCGGCAAAACATGAATATTGTATGTAAATCTCATATAGCGGTATGCATTGGTCGGTTCGGTTCGATTTTATGTGTTATTGGTTCGTTTTATCATTTTTTGTTTTTTAAATATGTAAAACCAATAACCAACCAATAAGTATTTTCTTATCAGTTTTGGTTTATCGGTTTTTGATCCTTAACGGTTCAGTTTTCGATTAACCAATAAGAAAATACTTATAAAATAGAAATAGTAACAACTAACATAAAAAAAATGAAATCTTAGTTACCGCCAAAATCCTACGCAATGCATTTTAGTTTACAAGAATCTTCAAACTTGAACTGAATGCTAGTTAGAAAAAAAATAAATCCTAATTGTTGGAATCTATAAATACTTCAAGCTTTTCCATACGATAATAGCCGAACTTTATATTGTGCCTGTGTTGTCCTGAATAGGTTAATACTTTGTAAATCACTGAATTGTGAATAAGTAGTACATATAATATATATATATATATATACACACATATCTATCTATCTATCTGTATAGATAGATAGATAGATAGATAGATATAGAGAGATATTTATATATATAACATAAATAGGGATAAAATAATAATATAGTGTATCCTTATTGGGTTATCCATTTAACCGATAATCCAATAAGCTAAAACCAAAATCGAACCATTTAACTAATAAAATTTTTTATAAAACTAATAAAAAATGTTAACCCAATAACCCAATACTAATAGCCCAATAATATTTTTATCGGTTCGGTTTATTGGTCGGTTCGATTTTTGCATACCCCTAATCTCATGTAAAGATGAACATGCTTTAAAAATGAGCTGAAGATCATGTATAGATACTGAACATGAAAAACATGAACATATAAATCTAAGAATGCAAGACTAAGTATAGCATGTACTGACATGACCTAAATAACATGAATAATCTGTAAAACTGACTGAATAATTACTAAAATTTGTCTACTTGGTCAAGCAAACCTGAACTGGGATAAATGAAATACTGATTGAAACTGTGGGAGCTATCTACAACTGACATACCCCAATCTAGGATATTGGGGTCCAACCTATAACCCCAGTTGGAAGGGTGCGGGTACCTTTCCAGGGGTACCAACACATGAATGACAATGTGGATCCACAAGGCTGATGTCCCGAAGAACGGAGGTGTTATGCCTAACTGATGGGGGACCCCTCAAAATCTACGGTGGTATCGTAGGTCTGAAACTTAGGGATATTTACTAATGCCTCATGCCTAACTGACGGGGGAGACGTCATCCCTACATTCTCTCAGTGGTAAGTGTTGCTCCCAACTGAATGACATTGGTATTATTAGTCATTTAATATGACATGGTATTGTATGTGTAAGTGCTCAGCATGAACTTACTATTTTGAATGTGATAATAAAACCATGGTTTCACTGACTCATTATTTTAAAATAGAAACATGTAAAACACATAGGTGTCGGGTGTTCATAACCCCCCAAGCACTGAATGATCACAAAAAATATGATAAAAATGCTTAAAACAGTGATATGAAATCATAATGTAAAGACCCAAAATATTTGGACAATTTAATACATGAGTATAATACGCGGATTTAAGCATGGGGATGTATTAAACTTAGGGGAATAACAATTTCTCATCCAAATAATGAAATTCAAAACTAAATATCAAACTTTTAGTTTAAAACATCAATAAGTACAACTCTTATACTCTTTAGTCCATTAAATCACACGATAATGCTATGTTTTCAACACATGATGATTTGGGAATGAACCCTAGCTTAAGACATGTAAATTCAACTTGAAAATCATAATTTTAGGCACAAGGATGAAAGATTAACCTTGTTTAAAACCCCACATACCTCAATTAAATGAATTCTTGAAGGAAGACTTGAAATTGGAACTTGAATCCTTGAGTTCTTGGAGAGAAAGGTTGAATTTTGTACTTGAGAAGAGGGGAAGGGTTTTGAATTGTGAACTGAGTGTTTAGGGTTAAGTGAGTGAAAAATATCGTGACTAAGACACCTTAAATCATTGAAGAATAATTAGAAACGAGTTAGGGGAGTGAAAAGAACTCAATGCCCTTAAACTAAGTCAAAATGGAGCAATTTTTGGCATTGTGCTATTGATGGACGGCGCACGCTACTCACACGCCTGATGTTGTATGGTGTATACGAAATAGCACACCTCATCCAGTGGCTATTTTCAATTGTCATGCGATGCACGACCTTAGAATGGTCATAATTTTTCGCTCGGGTATCGGATTAAAACAAAATTGGTATCATTGGAAAGATAATTCAATTATCTAAAAATTGGTGGGTCTTGAGATGCAAAATTCCACATAAAAGTTATACACACTCAAAGCTTACCCTTGTAGAATCGAATATCAAAATTTGGCCGAATCAAAGTCTCTTAGCTCAACTTTTCTCTAAGTGATTCCTATGAATATTTTTCACCTCAATAGCACTTTATACACTAGTATAATGATCATGAAATATATTAATATCAAATTATGGGATTAGATTTTACATACATAAGAACGATAATTCAATTTCTAGCTAAAAAATGTGGGGTGTTATGATAAGTTTCTTATGTTCAACATACCTATTCTATTGATCTCCATGTAAAGTCGGAAAGCTTTGTATTATTAATAGTCTTGTGAACATGCTGATAAATCTCACCCTTTACCTTGTGAGTTTCAGGGCGTCACCTTATTGCTCCTTGTCTATGACTTCAGTTCAACCTTTACCTTTTGAGTCTTGGATTGATTAGATGAGATGGTGGAATAGTAATGATGGAAGTGCATCTCAAATTATTGTCTTAATATTCTTTTTCCAATCATAAACTCCCTTGTGAGGATGTTCACGAATACTGGCTATCCTTGATGAATGGTGATTTTACCACTCATTCACACACTCATTATTCATGCATACTACCTTATTTTGAATGAATAAATGAGACAAATTTATGGTTAGATGCACTAATATCCACTCTTTGCAGGCATATAGTTGAAGAGATCAAAAAATATAGATTGGAGCATAAAATAATCAAAAGAGAGCAAGAAAAGCACAACTGAAGACTTGAAGCAGAAGATCCTCAGGTATCGCGGTCGCGGTCTATCAACCACGATTGCGATAGTCAAGCAAAATTGTTCCAACCACGATCGCGGATGTTAACCTCGGTCATGTCACCGCGGTCGCACCAGACTTGTGCGATCGTGGCCTAGCGAAGGAAATCTGCCCAGGGGCAAATCTATAATTGCACATGTTGATCCCAAATTGAACAAAAAGACTCAAACCCTAGCTTGAGAAAAAATATTCCATCTTCCCAAATTTTTAGGTTTTAGCTCTAGATTTCATAGCCTCTACTTATGGAGAAGAAAATATTGTGTAAATTTGGGGTGAAGAATATATTGGAGACTTTCTAAGTGGAAGATTTTCTCACTACCAACAATTCATTTCAATGGAGATTATAGGTATATCTATGTTTATTTGTAGTATGTGTAGCTAAATCTCTCTCTTAGGGTTATGTGTGAATAGGGGTTAAAGTGTGTGTGGGTTGTTATTGTTAGCATCTATTTAGTAATTCATGTTTATGGGTTTTATCATTGCTATGCTAATTTGGTCGGAATTTGATTGGTGAAAGCCCAAAAAACCCACAGGGATTTGATGAGTGAAAGCTCCAAGCTCTAGAAAGCTCAAGGTCATCTCCGAAAGAAGGGTTTCGAATGAAGTATAGGAATCCATCTCATCCTTGAAATAAGAATTTGGAAACTAAAGCAATTATAGACAATTATATGTAGTTTGCTAAATTTTTACTATCTTAGACATAAGGGTGAATGTGAGGTGGACTATACCATGGGTATCATCCTAGAAATAGTGATGCCTAAATTGAGGTTGTGGTTACAAATTATTGAACACACCTATTAGGTATTCAAAAGAATCAATGGGTGAAAATTTGATATTTTGTCGAAAGACTAGCATCAAAATCTATAACCAAGCCTACCCATATTTGACTCACTAAATTGATGTTGATTACTAACTCCCACATGTCACTCTCTTAGTAATGCATAATCCCAAGATCCGTGCTGAATTGTTAAACTCTAATTATTCATACCTCCGAATTTATACTAGAAAAAAAATAACTACTAGTGTAGAAACCTATCTCCCCTATTTTATCTTTTTGTACCATTTGTTTGACTTTAACTTGTATTTATCATTTTGAATTAATTTGATCGTCACTCACATTGTTCCTCGTGGATTTGATCCCGACTCCAAAGTTAGGTAAATATATTGATAACGACCATCTTGCACTTAATTTGACCTGTAAGTTGGGCGTTATCAATCCTTAAGCTTCTGCAGTAGCTTCAAGGTCAATTTATACGAAGAAGATTAAGATACATGCAATTTACTTTAGAATTGATGAATCTCCCCCTTCCCCTATGTAGTTAATCCACTAGGGTTCCCACAACGCTGGTCAGGAAGTTAGGCTCCTATGTCCATGTAATAATCCATGATGATCAATAAAGAAAGCATGTAATCAATTGCACAATAATGAAATGAATAAAATCCGAAGTCTTCAATTAAATAAAAAAACCCATAATCTCAAGACCAAAGTATCAATAATGCTAAAGTATGTAAAAGTGTGTAGAAGTATGTATAATTACGTAACCTAATAAAGGAGAAACCCTAAGGTATTTATAGTATCTCAATAATACTAAGAAATCTGAATAAAAATAGAGAAGGTAAAGTTACGTTGGCACATGGTACGACTCATTCATCCACTCATATGCTCATCATACGAGTCGTACAATGCCCTCTCGTATCCATTCCAATGACTAGTCTCCCAAGGCTTTAACTTTCTGATCTCCATACGACTTCTGCTTACGAGTTGTATCTTGATCATATGACTCGTGTCGTTCTATCGTATCCACCTAGGACTTTTTTCTTTCTAAACTTGGAAACTGGTCTACTTACGATTTGAAGATACGATTCATACTCTGACTTTTGACTCGTATACTTCTGACACTTCAACTATGGATTGTAACTTTCGACACTGTTAGGCTTACGACTCCCAGTCATGATTTGTATCTTCTGTTTATGAATCGTATGACTGAGTCGTATCTTTTCTTCACGTAGTATTTTGTTTGGGTCTTTGCTTCTATTGAGCTTACGAGTCATCCTACGAGTCATATGATGTGCTGATGACTCATGAGGTGACTTGTATCTTAATCAGTCTTGGTTTTTTTAGGTCTTTTTTCTTCTTTTCTCATTCCAACACTATTGTAGACCTATTTTACCTGCAACAAACACAAAAGTGCATCATATCCACTAAAACAACCTAAGTACATGCATAAATTCGTGGTTTTAAGCATCGAAAGTGTTGCATTTCCATGACACATCAACCACCATTATCGGTTCGAGCTCGGCGTCTAGACTCTCGTCATATCTATTGGTGCCAGTTCAAGACTGGTGCACATCTGGATAACTACTATGATTTCTTGGGATCGGCTCAGCTACATATTATTTACGTTTATAAAATTAACTAGAGAACTTGGTCGCACTTTGTGCTATCGTTAAATAATTCTTTTTTGATTAATTTTATATTATTCACTTTACTGTCTAACTGTAAAATTATCACCAACTTTAATTATATTATGAAGGTTATTTTAAAACTAATGAAGGAGTTAAAATAAATTTAACATCTATTAAATGAAGAATAATTTATTTTTATGAATAAGCTAAAATATATTTCATAATAAATTTGCTTAATTTCTCTATTGCACATCCAATGAAGTTAAACTTTTAATTTACAGTGTATACATAAATTTTAACAAAAACATTGAACAATGACATAATACCTTGACAAAATTTCTGTTACTTTGAAATTAAATTTCACCTTTTTATTTCTTTTTGTATCTTCTTATTTAGTAGAAGAATCGTCATTTGATATATTCAAATATACCACAATTTGTACCGTTAGAGTTAACAACAATCATTAATTCTAAATCAGAAAAAATATGTTAGTAGAATGAATAAAAGCGTTTTGAAGATTAAAGATAATTGAAATATCATGGTAAGAATCAATAAAAAGAATTGATCAATCAGTTTTCCAGTTGTATTCTGGATGAACAAATACCAACCTCAATATCATAATAAGAAAGAAAAGCGTGTTCAAGATTAAAAATAACTAAAATATAATGGTAACAATCAATAAAGGAATTTATTGATGGATTTTTTATTTACATTCTCAACAAATACCAACATCAATATCATAAAGTAAATAGTTAAAAACAAAATTCAAATCTATCGTTTCTCCACAATTAAATAAAAACACATTTTCCTTATCCTAACTTTTAATGAATTGAGAATAGCATTCCTTAGAGTCACAAAAAGGAATACTCTCTAGATTTTGATCACTAATATGCTACCAACTTTAATAATACAATAGAAATATTTGAAGTAAGTTATCCTAATGTTAAAACAA
Organism: Capsicum baccatum var. pendulum; assembly: GCA_030864225.1. NCBI lineage: Eukaryota > Viridiplantae > Streptophyta > Magnoliopsida > Solanales > Solanaceae > Capsicum > Capsicum baccatum. The sequence goes on from CM061550.1 coordinate 167,140,653, forward strand.
ATATGAAAATAAACTAAAGAGTACTATAAAGAGCGTAAAGAAGAACCAAGAAAAGGACATACCTTAAACCAAATGTTATTTCTTCACAAAGAAGTGGAGGCTTGGCATGAGATAAAAGTGACTTGCTCAATTTTTTTCGTTAATGAAAAAATCTACTAACATAACTATTTTTCATAAAAATTAAGTTCATAAATCAGTTGTTTCTAAATAATGTATAAAAATAAATTATTTATCATATTATTAAAGTAAATATAATAATAAATTTAAAAATATTTTAAAAAGTATGAAGGAGAATAAAAAATGCAACATATCTTTAAATCACATATTGTTTCTGATGATGAAGAAGCAGACAGAGACAAACATTTGTGACCAAATGAAAATGGATGAAAATTTTGATGAATTACTAAAATTTATGAGTAAAATATTATTTAGGGATTATGAGCTTGAAAAATCATAGAAGTAACGAAGAATATTAAGAATTGTAGTTATGAATATGAGGAATGTGGTGTTAAAAACATAAGATTAATGAATATTATTAAAATATAAGTTATGAAATGACATGGTGTGAAATATGGATATGACCTTTTAAACACCCTAATATAACTAAGAAAAATGAAAAAAAAATACTTTAAACTAAATTATTGTACAATTATTATATAGTAAAATGGAGAAAGAATTGTCAAAAAAAAAATATATATAAATATAAATAGAGGTCATAGAGAGGTGCCGCATCACCTCCTCTATGATCTTCCTTTATATTATATATAGATTCTTATGTAATTTTTAAATTTATTGGTTAGTAGTGTATTTATTCGTGCTTTGCGTGGTCGTAAAATTATTTTTACAAATATAATTATCGATCTAATTTGCACATTTCATTTAAAATATTCCTCATTTTATTTTATATATGAAGGTTGTAATATTTGAGAAATTAAATACGTTTTCTACCATAATTTTTCAATTTTTAGATATTATGAATTATTGACTATGTTGATTTGTTACATTATATTCCCCTCATTTCAAAATAAATAAATTGTTGAGCTACTTTTCAATGTCAAAAATAAATGAATTGTTAATTCTCCAAGAGTTATGTTGGAAAATTCTTTCAATTTTACCCTTTCATTTAATGAGGTTCTTAAATATTTCACGTTTTCTAGGAGAGTAATTTAAGAACAATTAAAAGGGGAATAGTGAAAAGTAACCTATAATTTAAGTCCTAAATGATTTTTATTAAGGAGTTTGTCATACTCCAATAATTTAATTATTTTGAAATGGAGGGAGTATATATTTTAATCCTGAGACCCTTCACATATATAAATGAAAAAAGTGAGAGTAAAGAGCCTTTTTGAATATGAGCTTATTTTAAGCACTTTTAAATTAAAATAGTTTTTAAATATTTTTGTAGTATTTCATTAGAATAAAAAAAGTTCTTTAAGGAATTAATTTTAAGCTCAAAAGACAAAAAAAATAAAAAATAAAGAGTTAGAATTCCTAACTTATTGTGTCACGATCCAAAAATGAGGGTCATGATAGCACATGTCGCGGCGCACCTTGACAAGTAAGTCTATCACCCAAACTGATACGAAAAGAGAAAAAGACAGAAATATCCCAAGATAAGGCTTCTAGAACAAAGTCGAACCATATAAGTAATCATAATAATGTGGAAAGAACTTATCTAAAATATCAATCATATCCAAAACCAGGAGTCAATAGTGTAAGAACTACTAATACAATACAAAAGTCAAATACATCGGAAAAATAACCATAAAGAAATAATAACTGTCTCCGAATACTAATAAGAACATAACTACTATAGAAAGATAGAGGTGAACTTTGGATGCATAAATGTCAAACCGCTACCTTAGAAGCTCCAACAATTGCCCGAGTCAAGCAACTTGAGGCGCACTCGAGCTAGGACCTGCACCGAAAGGGGTGCAGTAGGCATGAGTACGGTCCACTTGTACTCAGTAGGTATTATAGGCGTACCAAGTAAAGTAGTAAATAAAGCATACAAAATATACACTAAGGCACGTCACTTGCAATCAGAAAATATCGCACAACGGTAGCCCACACTGCTTGAATTAAGAGTTCTAATATATCTCACATATATTCTAACATCACACCAAGATAGAACAAAAGTACGTATTATATCACATATAAGAAGAACAGGAGAGAATATGCATATACAAGATCATCAAATACAAGTAAAAGAAGATACGATAAATACACAGATGACAAGTCAATATGCCAGTACAATCCAACATAACACAATAAAGTAAGTGCAATGTATAAGATGGTGATGATGATAATGATGATGAAGATGCACGAGGTCGTCGCACAACTTTTGAGATCGTCGTACGATCTCCGTATACACTTACGAAGCTAAAAATTCTCGACTTAGGACCCATGGGGGGTTCTTCAACCCCTATACAATCTACATATCTCATATCTTCTTTTCAGAACATCCCTCGAAAAGGATTTTATAAGGTGTTACAATGTCTTCTCCTCGACACATTCCTCGAAGAGGGTTTTAAAAAGGTGTTGTCAGTGTTTCTCAGATGTTGCCACAGTGGTACCAATGTTTCATGAATGAGTATGATATGAGGATGTAATAATCACTACCAATCACAATGATTATTTTCACAACCAACCACAATGATATATTTTCACAACTATGTGAGCCAATGTCGACTTATTATTTCAGTTTCATCCATGAATTTTCACATGTCTCATACGCCAAATAAAGTATGAATATAATCACAATACACCAATGGTACCATATTAAGCATCTTAATAACACAATATAATTATTCACATGTATTTAAGGCTATTAATATCACAGGATCGCACATATCACATAATAACTCAATTTCGACAATCACATCACATATAGGCCCCCACACGGGCACAATACATAAATAGTTATTTTTTATGATTAGTTTCCTCCCTTAATATACATTTTGTATCATCATTTACTACCCAACCGAATCTGAAAGAATTAAGTCATAACCTACCTCGAAAGTCAAAACCGGCCCGCTACACTTGAACCTACGACCTTAATTTTCATAAATAATCCCAAACTCCACTAAAAATACCAAATATGAAATCTACACATCAAAACAAAAACAACGATACCCCATATTGACTACTTTTGGTTAGGGGTCAAAATGGACCCCCGGAATGGGTTTTCAAAAAAGAAGAGGAAAATTGGAACTTTACTTCTAAAACATGTTATCCCATATTTTTAGGTATCTATAGCTGAAAACTCAAGTTAAATCGAGTAAAAAATGAGGTTTAAATCGAAGAAAAACTATTTTTGAGCTTTACCGGGTAAAATCTTTGAAATCTGGGATAAAATCAAGAATTAGAGTTGTTTTGAAGTTTAAATTGATGAAAAACTAGTAATTATAAGATAATAACATTATTCAAGTGAAAAGAAGTGAAATTGGGATTTAAAATAAAACCCTAAGATTTTTTGGGTTTTGAGAAAGAGAGAAGTATCAATTACCCCCTGAACTTGTCATGTTTTATTCATGGTACACCTGAACTTTGACTAGTCCTAAGTATCCTCCCCCCTCTCCGAACTTGTTGTTTTAGTATTCGCGCCCCCCTTTTCGGCCCACTGTCCACTGCGTGTAATACACGTGCGGACACGTGGATAAAAATATTAATGTGGCTATCTACGTAGATAATACCATTCACTTCCATTATATTTATCCTATATTAAAAATAACTCATTTCTACCCTTAATTATTCGATTTCTCTCTAAAAAATTATATTTTTTAATTTTCCTCTACTTTAAAATAGTGAAAGGTATAATTTTCGTTGATCAAATAAGCTATTATTTAAAAATTTATATTTTTTTTTGTGTGTTAAAAATATAAAATTATTTTTTTCCGGTTAGTGTTTCATAGTAGTTTTCGACTAGTGTTTCGATTTGGATTTTGAGGAGACTCACATACACAAATACTTTTCTTAGTATAATTAATGGAGTAAGAAATTACAATTTAAGTTAGGGACGTACAAAAATCAAATCCATAAAAATGTTATTGTTTTATCGTTATAGGGTTAACGATTTTTTAATGATTTTATTAAAAAATATTATTGGGTTATTGATTCGATTTTGATTTTCTTTCCTGGGTTATTGGGTAAATCGATAACCCAATAAGTTTATGCTAAATTATTAGTTTACATTATATATATATATATATATATATATATATATATATATATATATATATATATATATATATAAGTAGAATTTTGGTTGCAACTAAGATTCGGTTTCTTTTCATGTTAGTTACTATTTTTTTTTATTTTATGAGTATTTTCTTATCGGTTAAATAAAAAATTAAATTGTTACGGACTAAAAATCGATAATCAATATAACTACATTCTCTTTACTATAAGTATGTGTATTAGTTTCTTTAGTATTTGTTTTGTTATTATCTTTTAAAATATCTGCTTCGATATTTAGTACACTTCTTTAGTTACAATAACTCATATGATATATATACTTAAGATTACATAATTGAAGCATAAAAATGAAAATTGGAGTTTTAGATTGAATCAGTAAACGAATGAATTTTTTTCTTAGATTAATAAACAAAATTTTTACACAATTAATAAACGGATGAAAGTTTTATTTTATAAACTAATTAAGAGATAAACATAGTTTTAAAAAATTAATAAATCGCTGAATTTTTTTTTAGATTGGAACTAATGGAGGAAGTAGGATAATTGAATTTTTTGAAAAAATTAAAGAAAAACGTCTTTTTCCATTTTTTTAACCATTAAAATTGCTGATTTGGCTTAAAAATACTCCATCACGCGCATGATGGAGTGTAAAAACCAAACATTTCGCCACATTAGCAAAAAGGATCACGCGACGTACTAAAAGAACAAGTTTGGAAGGGTACTTAGGACAAGTCAAAGTTCAGGTGTACCATGAATAAAACTCGACAAGTTCAGGAGGGTAATATATACTTCTCTCTTTGAGAAATTAATCAAGAAATTACTAAGAAAATGGTGAATTCTTACCTTAAATGCGTAATAAAATCAAGAAATAGATGTTAATCTAGCTTCCCAATCTTCCACAAACTTTACTTTTAAGCTCTTACACTATTTAAGGTTAAACTCTCAAGAGGTAAGATGAAAATGGGCAAAAAAATAGGTGGAAAAAAGCTGTTATATTGAAGTTTTTCTGCAATATTTAGTGCAGGTTTTTCACTTAAGTCGAAACGGACTTTGACGGGGTGCCCGAGATTCATTAAAAGTCCGACATACACAAACGAACTATGCAACCATACTAATTCGATGTTTCGAACGCGATGGAGATATTAGATTTTCAAAAAATATCGTTTTCACAAAATTGACCCCGAAATCTGAAATTATAATTTTCCAAATCGGAGGTCAAAATGAGATTTAAAAGCCGTAAAATCATACCAAACATGCTAACACTCTAAATTTGATATGTTGGATCTGCTGGCGAAGTTGAGTTTTCCATCCGAGGTCGTTTCGACCGAATGTGGGTCCCACACCTATATTTTTAATTTTTTAACTTTTCGATCAATAGGTCGAAATGAGCTCGGGTGCATCGGGACCCGAACCAAAGGTCTACCTAGCTTAAAATTGATATTCCAGAGTTGCTGGCACAATTCGTTCGGCCATCCATTGCACGAATCAAAAGATATCCCCATAAGTCTAAAATAAGGCTCTCAAAGCCATAAAAAATTGCAATATTGCATAAATGGTATCAAAATGCATCAAAAATCTCTTCAATCACTCCCACACCCCATAAATATCATAATGCAACTATGGGGAGGGCTAAAACAGTCAAATCACACAAATTTCACATATTTTATCAAATTTTTAGGTCGTTACATTATCCACCACTAAAAATCTAGTTCGTCCTCAAACTAAGGCAAAGAAATACCTGAATCAATGAAGAGCTGAGGATAATAACTACACATATAAGACTCGACCTCCCAAGTAGATTCATATACAGGTCGATGTCACCACTGGACCTTAACCACAGGGATCACTCTAGAGCACAACCGCCTAACATCCCTAGCCAAAATGGAAATCGGCTCCTCAACAAAGGACAACCGCTCATCTAACTGAACCGACTCCCAATGAATGACTTGAGACTCATCAAGAATATAGTGACAAAACATAGAAACATGAAAAACTAGATGAACAACTGGTAGATCAGGGGGAAAAGCTATCTCATAAGCCACATCACCAGCAGTCCAAAGAATCTCAAATGGACCAATATACCTGGGCTAAGCTTGTCCTTCTTCCTAAACCTTACCACACCCTTCACGAGTGAAACTCGAAGGAAAATACGATCACCTACACTAAATCTCAAGGGATGAAGTTTACGATCAGCATAGCACTTCTACCTACTCTGAGCTGCTCTAAGTCTATCCTAAATGACCTGGACTCTATCCAAAGACTCGTGAAGCAAGTCCGTGCCTTGAGGTCTCACCTCTGAAACATCGAACTAACCTACTGGGAAGCGACAACGCCTACCATACAACGCCTCAAAAGGAGTCATATCAATACTGAAATGGTAGCTATTATTATATACAAACTCTACTAAAGCCAAATACTGCTTTCACTGGCCACCAAAATCCATCACGTATGCATGAAGCATCTCCTCCAAAACTTATATAGTCCGCTCTGACTGGACATCAGTCTGGGGTGAAATATTGTACTAAGATCCACTCGAGTACCCAACTCATCCTGAAAAGTCTTCCAAAAATAAGATATGAACATGGAACCCTGATTTGAAATAATGGACACCGGCACACCATGCTAACGCACAATCTCATGAATATAGATACGGGCCAACCCTTCAGGTAAACTAGTCACAAAGTCCATGGTGATGCATTCCCATTTCCACTAAGGAATGGGTAACCTCTGAAGCAAACCACTAGTCTCATATACTCGGCCTTCACCAGCTGACAACATAGGCAACGAACCATAAAATCTGTTATATCTCGCCTCATACCACCCCACCAGTAGTGCTGTCTCAAATCATGACACATCTTAGTCACACCTGGATAGATGGAATATCTAGAACAATGGGCGTCTTCCAAGATCAACCTAATCCAGTCACCCACTCTCAGCACACAAACACAGCCTCTAATCCGCAAAACTCCATCTGAATCAAGTGGGGCTTCCTTAACCTCCCCACTCAATACCTTATCTCGAATTGACCTCAATCCAACATCATCAAACTGATGAGCTCGAATTTTCTCCATCAAAGAAAATCTAGCATCCATAAATCCCAAAATATGACCCGATGTTGAAATATCAAGTCTAACCATCCGGTTAGCTAAAGACTGAACCTCCAAGGCCAAAGGCCTTTTCTGGGTCAAAAAATGTGTCGCATTAGTCGACTTTCGGCTCAAGGAATCCGCAACCACATTAGCCTTGCCTGGATGGTAGAGAATAGTCGAGTCATAATCCTTAAGCAACTCAAGCCAACAGTGTTGCCTCATATTAAGACCTCACTGGTGAAGAAGTACTGAAAGCTACAATGATCTGAGAAGATCTCATAACGGACTCTATAACTTCAACGCAAACATAACTGTGCACAACTCTAAATCGTGCATAGGATAATTTCTCTCGTGAGGCTTCAATTAATGAGAGACATATATAATTACCTTGCCCTCCTACATCAACACAACACCTAACCCAATACCTAAAGCATCTAAAAGACAGTAAATCCCATGCCCTCCTTAGGCAAAGCTAATATAGGAGCTGAAGTTAACAAATTCTTGAGCTTTAGGAAGCTCATCTTACAAGCATAGGACCACTGAAAAGAAATTTTCTTCTGGATCAACTTGGTTAATGAAGCTGCAATGGATGAAAAACCCTCAACAACATACCGATAATACCCCGCCAAGCCAACAAAACTCTGAATCTCGTTAGGCGAAGTAGGTCTAGCCTAATCACGAACCGCTGCAACCTTAACTGGATCAACCATAATACCTTCCTTAATCACTACATGACCCAAAAAAAGAAACAGACTCCAACCAAATCTCGTATTTAGAGAACTTAGCATACAACTTATCGTCCCTCAATCTTTGAAACACAATTCTCAAATGATTCTCATACTCAACCTCTCTATTGGAATAAACCTATCATCTATAAATACAATAACAAAGAAGTCAAGATACGGTTGTAACACTCAATTCATCAACTCCATGAATGGAGCAGTGGCATTGGTTACCCCAAAGGCTATGACCAAGAATTTATAATGACCATATCGAGTCTGAAAAGTAGTTTTTGGAATATCCAAAGCTCTAATCCTCAACTGGTGATAACCAGACCTCAAATCAATCTTCAAAAACACCGCAGCACCTGAAGCTGATCAAATAAATCATCAATACGAGAAAGAGAATACTTATTCTTAACTTTCACCTTAGTCAATTGTCGATAATCAATACAGATCCACATACACCCATTTTTTTTCTTCACAAACAAGACAGACGTACCCCAAGGTGAAATACTAGGTCGGATAAATCCCTTATCCAATAATTCTTGCAATTGATCCTTCAGTTTTTTCAAATTTGGTGGGGCCATCCTGTAAGGAGGAATAGAAATGGGCTTGGTTCCCGGCTTAATATCAATGGAAAAATCAATATCTCGATCCTAAGGCACACCAGGTAATTCTGTAGGGAACACATCCATAAACTCATGGACAATATAGACAGAATCTAAAAAAAGAGGCGAAACAACACTGGTGTCACGAATATGGGCCATGTAAGATAAACATCCCCTCTCAACCTTATGAGCCTAAACATAAGATATAATCCCCTTAGGACTCGAATGAAGTGCACCCTTCCAAGCTATCTTTGGCAAAGCTAAAGTCGCGGTCTTGGTAAAATCATCTAAAAAATATTATAAGGAGTCAACCAATCCAAACCCAAAATAATATCAAAATCAAGCATATCTAACACAAGAAAGTCTACCAAAGTCTCACGCCCGAAAAAAGTCACAACACAAGATTGATGAGCCTGATCCACCACTAAAGAATTACCTACTGGGATGGATACATAAATAGGCACAGCAAGAGGCTCACTAACAGAATCAAAACCCAAAGTAAAATATATAGACACATAGGAGAAAGTTGATCCGAGATCAAATAATACTGATGCAGGTCTGATATAAATGGGGATAATACCTGTAATCACAGTATCAAATCCCTCTACCTCAGGTCAGGCTGGTATAGTGTAATATTGACCAAGACCACCAGCTGCCTGGGTATCCCCACGACCATCAACTACCTTAATGGCCCCACATTCGCCCCCACGAGCTTCACTACCTCTACCCTTTACACCTTTGGTAGCACCCCTACCCATCGCAGATAAAATAGGAGTAGTTTAAATTACCTAATAGGGATAATCCCTATCCATATGGCCAATCTCATCATATACATAGCAACCTCTATGACCAATCTCAATAGGAGAAGGTATAACTGGGCCCGAACAACCACCCTAAACTACTGAACTAGAAGTTCCACCAGCTAAACTCTATAAAGTCACCTGTACTGGCCTACCATGGTATCCATGAGAACCTTTAAAATCTCTACCTCGATAGGTCTGTCTCCTGAACTCACCAAAATATCGCGTCTTTTTGGCGCCTCCCTGAGATGCACAAAGAATATCCTTTGTCATCTTAGCATGATCCACTATACTCTGGAAAGAAACCCCAAACATAACCATCTGAGATGTAGTCAATTAAAGAGAAATATCCAAACCCTTCATGAACTTTCGAACCTTCTAAGACTCAGTGGAAATTCTATCATAGGAATATATTAATAGGGCATGAAAGCATGCCTCATACTCAACAACTGTCATGGAGCTTTGCTCCAAATGACCAAACTCATCCCGCATATGGCCTCTCAAGATGAAAGGCACAAATCTCTTTAGGAAATCCTCGATGAACTAATCCCAAGTTATATCTAAAGAATCACAGGGTCTATAACTAATAAGCGACCTCCACCAATCTTTCTTTGCATCTCTCAACTGATAGTAGTATAAGCCACACCATCCACACAGAAAGAGTGAAACATAACTCAAAACACCAGGTATGAAAAAACTTTGCATAATAAAGAATAAAATAAGAGAAGTTTTCTAAATATGTGCTACAGCCTCATGAAGATAGGTACGGACGTCTACGTATGAATCTATGAGACTCTATTAGATATCTCATTCTTACACCATTGAGACCAATGAAACCTAACTGCTCTGATACCAATTTGTCACGACCTAAATATGAGGATCATGATGGCACTTATTGCGGTGCACCTTAAAAAGTAAGACTATCACCCAAACTGATACAAAAAGAGGAAAAAATAGAAATATCCCAAGATAAGACTTCTAGAACAAAGCCGAACCATATAAGTAATCATAATAATGTGGAAAGAACTTATCCAAAATATCAATCATGCCCAAAACCAGGTGTCAATAGTGTAAGAACTACTAATATAATCTAAGAGTCAAATACATCAGAAAAATAACCACAAAGGAATAATAACTGTCTCCAAATACTAATAAGGACATAACTACTATAGAAAGATAGGGGTGAACTTTGAATGCATGAATGTCCAACCGGTACCTTAGAAGCTCCAACAATTGCCCGAGTCAAGAAAGTTGAGGTACACTAGAGCTAGGACCTACACCGAAAGGGCGTAGTAGGCATGAGTACGGTCCACTTGTACTCAGTAGGTATCATAGGTCGACCAAGAAAAGTAGTAAATAAAGCATACAAAATATACACTAAAGGTACGTTATTTGCAATCAAAAAATATCCCACAACGTTAGCCTACACCGCTTGTACTAACAGTTCTAATATATTTCACATATATTGCAACATCACACCAATATAGAACAAAAGTACATATTTTTTCAGATATAAAGAATAAGGGGGAACATGCATATACAAGATCATCAAATACAAGTAAAAAAAATACGATAAATACAGAGATGAAAACTTAATATGCCAATACAACCCAACATAACACAATAAAGTAAGTGCAATGTATATGATGATGATGATAATGATGATGCACGAGGTTGTTGCACAACCTCCGAGATCATCGCATAATCCCCGTATACACCTGCGGAGCTAAATCTTCCCAACGTAGGACCCATGGAGGGTTTGTTAACCCATATATAATCCATATATCTCATATATCCTTTCTAGAACATCCCTTAGAAAGGGTTTTATAAGGTGTTACAATGTCTCCTTCCCGGCACATCCCTCGGAGAGGATTTTAAAAAGGTATTGCTAGTGTTTCTCATATATTTCCACGGTGGTACCTATGTTTCATGAATGAGTATGATATAAGGATGTAATGATCACAACCAAGGATAATTAGTATTTTCATAATTAACCACAATGATATATTTTCACAACCATGTGAGCCAATATCGACTTATTATTTTAGTTTCATCCATGAATTTTCACATATCTCATATGCCAAATAAAGTATTAATATAATTGCCATACACCAATGATACCATATTAAGCATCTTAACAACACAATACAATTATTCACATGTATTCAAGGCTATTAATATCACATAGGATTCACACGGTCACACATATCACATAGTAACTTAATTTCAACAATTATTAGTTCTCACCCTTAACATATATTTTGTATTATCATTTACTACTCATCCCAGTCTAAAAGATTTAAGTCATAACCTACCTCAAAAGCTGAAATCAGTTTTCTATACTTGAACCCATGACCTTACTTTTTATGAATGGTCCCGAACTCTACTAAAAATATCAAATATAAAATCTACACGTCAAAATAAAACCAACGACATCCATATTGACTACTTTTGGTAATACGAGTACGATCGCATAGATAGACTTATGAGGGTGAATGTTAGACCCGAGACTTGGTGTGTGTAAATAAAGTGCAAAGTATCACCTAAATGGACACCAAAACCGTCCATACATAGCAATCCAATGGTGCCTATTGAAGCATTTGACTAAGGGGTCATTTTGGATATTTCACACTTTATTTTGTAACCTACTATAAATAGAATAATGTAGGGTTTTAGTCATTAGGTTTTGTTGAATATTGAAGTTGTAACACTTGAAACTCTCTATCTTGTGAGAAAGGCCCCCATAGACGAAACTTGTAACTAGGGAATCAACATTGAGTGTGGATTCACTCGTGTTGGACTCAAGCCTGGAAATGTTGGTTGCTTGAGAGATCGAGGTCCCTCTTGGGCCAACATAAGATTTAGGTATTTGTTATGTATGATGTTAGAGGTTCAATAGTGGAATAGGCTTTTGGGTTTTTAAGATTATACCTTCAATTTGTCTAGTTATTTATCCTTTTACCTTCTTGTAATCTTGTTTAGTGTTTGTGTTGTAATCTTGTATTCTTGTTGTTATTGTTAAATCTGAATCTTGTGTCTTCTTGTTCATCACATTATATTTTTAATCTAGTTTTTTTTTCGATAATTCGGTGTAATAAATACCTTTTTATCCTCTTGTTATGGTGTTCTTGGGAAGCCGAGACTTGTCTCCAAAAGGGTTCACAGATTTTTTCCATTTTGTGGACTATTTTTGGACTGATTTCTTGTTTCCATTTTCATTTTCGTATCATTTGGTATCAAATCATGCCTAGATCTTGTTCCTACAAGATCAATCTTGGGCTTTCTTGTAAGAAAATTCAAAAAAAAATTATTGAAATTTGAAAATTCTAGAAAAATAGCAATCTGTCCATTCTGTGTTCTTGGCCGAAAATTGTATTCTTGTTGTGTATTGACCAATATTTCTACTTGTCTTTCTTGTCTATAAGTATTAATTTTGTTCCTCACTAACATGTTGAGTCTATATCTTAGATTTGAGCTTGAAATTTTGATGTTGTTAATGTGAACAAAGTGTGGCCGATTATTGTTGGTATTGTTATTGCGGGTTCGAGACTTGAACGTGTGATGTGTTGTTGGTTTAAGTTTTGAACGTGTATTGTAGAGATTGTGTTGTGGAATTTAAGCTTTAAAAGTTGTTGTTGTAGTTTGGGAGGTCCAACTTGAACCTTAGAACTTCAAGACTCAAAGTTTGTGTTCTTGTTATTCTTGGTGTTCTTCACCATCTCAATATATTGTTGAAAACAAAAGTGATTGTTGATCTTAGAAGTTGAAGAAAAAGAGTGTGTATTGTGTTATTCTTGCAAGACATAGATCCAAGTTTCAAGGTGTAGTACTTGTGACTCGAAGACTTTTTCTACACACTAAAGACTTTACATCACTTCTCAACCACATTTTCATGAAACAAGGATCCATGTTTTAAGGAAAAGTACTACAAAAGTCAAGTCTTGAAATTTGAAACTTGAAAGAAAAGGCTCCAAGAATTATTCTTCCCTCTTTAAAATAAATTCTACCAATCCAAATTAAAATTGGTCAAGACTTGGACTTTGAAAAATAAAAATTATTGAAACCGCAATAAATATGTGGCTGCCACATCATCAAGTTACTGTTCACGCATCAAATTTTGGCTCAAATTTCAGATTTTCTTAGTTTCTTTTTATTGTTTTGTAGTTTTGTTTGTTGGTTCCAATACTAATTGGCAAACTAGTACTCATCTACTAGATTGTTAGTTAGTCTTTGTGTTCTTTCATTTGTGTTTAGCGTTTGTTGTGTGCTTTTTTTTCTCTTTTGTGAATTCGTTGTGTCTTGTTGGTTCAAGTCCGTAAACAATTTTTCTTTTGACCCTCAATCACTCGCGAAGTACAAGCCGACTTTCAACACTTGTGAAACCAAGTGCGAGGTAAAAATTGAGAGTGAGAGTATGGTGAGGCATTTTTGAGCTAACAAGTTTGTTTGTTGTCCTTTGCTTTAGGTACCATGGCTGCCACTAATATCGATGCCACATTTGATCACATCCATGATGATATTGAAGAAATGAAATGGCACGTGGAAAGACTACACCAATTGTTACCTAAACTTATCCCACAAAATCCAACTTCCCTTGTCCAAACACCGTGTGCGGAGAGCTTTTCGAAGGAAGAGGTAGGCTACCCCGACCCACACCAAGGTAAAGAAGAGATTGAAACATCTTTGGTACTTGATAGTGAACTTATAGAGAGTAAAGTACTTGCTAGTTTCAAATCTGTCCGTGAGATAGATCATGCTCTCGTTAGGTTTAATGTTTTGTTTGAAGATGATATAAATACTCCTAATGAACCTAGTGGTGAAAATGATGGTATAGATTTCCTTGAAGTCTATAGCCTATATGCTAACCCACTTGGTATGACAACATTCCTCCTAAAGATGGAAATCTCTTCTTGGAAGATGATAGTACTCTTATGGGCAAGGAATGAGTAGTCTCGGAAATGAGTACTCTTGGTAGTACCCTTGGTGTTCATAAAGATCAATTTACTCTTAAATGTAGTTCACTACTTGGGTATGTGAATAAAGTACTTAAAAATTTGCAAGTTAGTGATGGTGTCTATAGGATTGATCTTGATAATGCACATGACTCTTTGAAGATCTTGTGTGGTAAAAGCATTGCTATTAGTTTTGTTCATAGAGATCATGTGTATGAAAATGTTTTTTTGTGTGAATGTGGGAGTGAAATTCTAGGGGAAGGAAGGGCTAGCCTTGGCTTAGTCCCTTGGGCTAATTCTTCCATTTGATCCTGGTACCATCTTAGGGTGGGAAAGGATAACTCTCGGCTTATTTTCATTTTGTTTTGGTATTTATCCGAGCCACATCCTTTGTCACATTTGTACTAATATTTTCATGTTTAATACAAAGGACCCCTGGATATACTTCAAATTTGTTCCCCTTCAGCATGGCATATTAATGTGTTTATTTTTGCTAATCCTAACCCTCGTGTCATGAGGATGTATGCTTGTTTGTCTTCTCTTGATTTTGCAAGGTATGGATTTGAGGTTGAATCCTTTTCAAGAAGGGGAGGATGATACGAGTACGATCACGTAGATGGACTCATGAGGGCATATGTTAGACCCGAGACTTGGTGTGTGCAAATCAAGTGCAAAGGAGCACCTAAATGGACACCAAAACCATCCATACATAGCACTCTAAGGGCGCCAATTGAAGCATTTGACTAAGGGGTCATTTTGGATATTTCACACTTTATTTTGTAACCTACTATAAATAAAATAATGTAGGGTTTTAGTCATTAGTTTTTATTGAATATTGAAGTGGTAACACTTGAAACTCTCTCTCTTGTGAGAAAGGCCCCCATGGCTGAAACTTGTAACTAGGGAAATCAACATTGTTCACTCGTGTTGGACTCAAGCTTGGAAACGTTGGATGCTTGGAAGATCAAGGTCACTCTTGTGCCAACGTAAGAGTTAGGTATTTGTTGTGTGTGATGTTAGAGGTCCAAGAGTGGAATAGGCTTTTGGGTTTTTAAGATTATACCTTCAATTTGTCTAGATATTTATCCTTTTACTTTCTTGTAATCTTGTTTAGTGTTTGTGTTGTAATCTTGTGTTCTTGTTGTTATTGTTAAATCTGAATCTTGTGTCTTCTTGTTCATCATCTTATGTTGTTAATCTAGTTTGTTGTCCGCTGATTTGGTGTAATAAATACCTTGTTATCCTCTTGTTATAGTGTTCTTGGGAAGCCGAGACTTATCTCCAAAAGGGTTCACAAATTTCTTCTATTTTGTGCACTATTTTTGGACTGATTTCGTGTTTCCGTTGTTATTCACATATCATTTGGTTCGGGGTCAAAATAGACCTCCGGAATGGGTTTCCAAAAAAGAAAGGCAAAGTTCAAACTTTACTTCAAAAATATGTACTCCATATTTTTAGGTATCTACAGCTGAAAACTCAAGTTAAATAGAGTAAAAAAATGAGGTTCAAATTGAAGAAAAACCATTTTTGAGCTTTACCAGGTAGAATCTTTGAAATCCGGGTTAAAATCAAGAATCGGAGTTGTTTTGAAGTTTAAATTGCTGAATAACTAGTAGTTATAAGATAATAACATTATTCAAATGAAAAGAAGTGAAATTGGGGTTTGAAATCAAGCCCTAAGATTTTTTGGGTTTTGAGAAATTAATCAAGAAATTATAAGAAAAGGGTGAATTCTTACCTTAAATCCATAATAAAACCAAGAAATAGATGTTAATATAGCTTCCCAAGCTTCCACAAACTTTACTTTTAAGCACTCACACTATTTTAGGGTTTAACTCTCAAGAGACAAGATGAAAATGTACAAAATAGGCCAAAAATAAATTGAAAAAAATTGTTATATTGCAGTTTTTCGGCAATATTTAGTGCAGGTTTTTCCCTTAAGTCAAAACAGACTTCGGCGGGGTTCCGGGATTCATTTGGAGTCCGATATATACAATCAAATTATGCAACCAAATTAAATTCGACGTTCCGGACGCGATGGAGATATTAGATTTTCAAAAAAAAATCATTTTCATAAAATTGACCCCTGAAACCCGAAATCAAAATTTTTTAAATCGGGGGTCCAAATGAGATTTAAAAGCCTTAAAATCATACCGAATATGCAAACACCCTAAATTCAATATTCTGGATTTGTTGGCGAAGTCGAATTTTTCATCTGAGGTCGTTTTGACCAAATGTGGGTCTCACACCCATATTTCTAATTTTTTAACTTTTTAATTAATAGGTCGAAATGAGATCGGGTGCATCGAGACACGAACCAAAGGCCTACCTAGCCTAAGATTGATATTTTGGAGTTGTTGGCGCAGTCTGTTCTGCCACCGATCGCACAAATCAAAAGATCTTCCTATAAGTCTAAAATAAGGCTCTCGAAGCCATAAAAAACTACAATATCAGATAAATGGTATCAAAATGCATCGAAAATCATGTCAATCACTTCCAAACCCCAAAAATATTATAATGCAACTATGGGAAAGGATAAAACAGTCAAATCACCTAAAATTGCAAATTTCACATATTTCATCAAAGTTTTAGGTCTTTACATCTAGTTTTTGACTTATAAGCAAAAAACTATTAGCCGATCCAAATATACTTTATTTATTATCTAGAAATTAAAATTCTATCATATAAATACACGAAATATAAAATTCAAATACTTTAAAAAGCATAAAAATTGAAGATAGTATACTTTAAAGCAAGAGGGATTGGAGAAAAGTGAAATCACAATATACATATTCCCAAGTAATATTTGTCAAGAGGTAGTGGATCAGGATTTCAGTTCAAAAACTCATTAACATTTGTTATGTTAAAAATATATTTATGAAATCAATAAGAATAAAATGATAACATCTTATATAACTAAAGAAGTTCACAGAAAATAGCTTCTATTAGGTCTTATGTCATTGTCACCCAACTTGTGGTTTCATTCAATTGTTCCTTTTTCTCCACCGTGTTCCATTCTTTTCTTCAAACAACTATATTGACATTGAAATATAAATGTACTTTTTTTTACAAATAAGTAAGATGATAATTGATAAAATAATTTATTGAAAGACATTATCACATTGAAGCAGTAATTGTTGGGTTATTGAGAGGTGTGAATGAAAAATGAAAATGAGGTGTTTTTTTTTTTGAAAAGACACTAAGAGAAAGGATGAAATTTTAATATGCACATTTTCGGATTGAATAGTTATGACCTTTCCAATGGGTTGTGACTTTTCGAAGAGTTGCACCTTTCCGAAGAGTTGAACCTTTATGAAGGGGTGCACCTTTCTGAACCATTGCTTCTCTTCATGAAGAAACACCTTGATGACTATAAATACCTTATTTTTTCCTCAGGTAAAGAAAATACTTTAGAGTTGAAAACATCCTTCTTCTTCTTAAAAACTCTCTTGTGATCATCAAACTGTTGAGTGCGCTCGAAGTTTCTGAAAGTTTGAGGTACCGCTACTTTTAGAAAGTAAACCATTTTATTCTAAGAAGAAAGATTTCATAACCTCAGGTAATTAAGGGGAATAAATTACTTAAGGACACACCGTGAAGTTGGTGGACTTGGTTCTTAAATTTTTGCTTTATCTTCATTTCTTAATTGTTGATAAGCTCTTCATTTGATAGTTCATTTGATTATTCATTTGAACTTGTGTTTGAAGGTGTTGAACTTCATTGTAGTTCCAGAAAACTTATTTTTGAACTTAGTTTGAAGTTTGTATAGAAAATATACAGATTTTGTACCCGCCGGAGCAACAATCTTAAGGAATTTAACGAAAATTTATTTATTTATTGTGCTTGTTTGGTGAATTGTTTTCACCATTTAAAGTACTTTTATAATATATAGTGTTTGGAGATTAAAGCTTATTGATTTCTACTCTTTGTGAACTTAACAAGTGATTTGAAGACATAAAAATTTCATCACAAGTTAAAGGTCACTCTATTAACGATTAGAAGAACATAAAAACTTCATCGTTAAACTAGAAACAAATGGTGTTTAAAGTTGTTACAACTTTATAATTAATATTTTTATATACTGCGTTGATTGTATTTTTGTGATAGAAAAATGACTACCGATGGTCATGCAGTTGATGGTGTGACAAGTGTAGCAGCAACAAATGTTGCTACAACAAGCCGCACAAGTGCTACGCCCGCAATAAAACCTGCGAAGAAACTCAAAAAAATTTCAGGTGTAGATCATAAATGCTGGCAGCAGTACATATTCTTCTATTTGACAACTTTATGTCTTTAAAAGTTCATATCTAAAGATGCTCCAGAATTTGCTGAAGAAATATCATAAAAGGAGCGGTTCATTGTACTGGAGGCATGGAAATATTCAAATTTCTTATGCAAGAATTATATCCTAAGTGGATTTCAAAACAATTTATACAATGTGTACAGTAGAATAAAGACTTTGAAAGAGTTGCAGAATGCATTGGAACGACAGTATATAACAGAGAATACAGGAACTAAAAAGTTCTTACATCCAAGGTTCCTTGACTATAAAATGATTGACAGTAGGACTATCGTATCTCAAGTACAGAAATTGCAAGTAATCATCCACGATCTCCATGATGAAGGTATGAATATAGTACATACCTTATTTGAACATGTTAAATGTGTTCTTAATACTCACATGACCTTTGATGTAGGTTTGATTGTGAATGAGGCCTTTCAAGTGGCAGCCATAATAGAGAAGTTGCCACCCTTGTAGAAAGACTTCAAAAATTACTTGAAACAAAAAAGGAAGGAGATATCAGTCAAAGACCTCATTGTAAGGTTGCATATTAAGGAAGTAAACAAAGCTATCGAGAAAAGGTCAAAAGAAACTCTGCAATCAGTGGAGCCAATATTGTAGAGGACGACCCTAACAACTAGAAAAAATGTAAAAGAGATAGATAACAAGCAATCCGCCAATGAAGGAATTAAAGGGAGAGTTCTTTAATTGTGGCAAGGCTGGCCACAAATTAGTAGATTGTAGTGCCTCAAAGAAAGACAAGAAGAATGATCAAGCAAACATGGTTGAATCCAAAAATAAGATGGATGATCTATGTGTCATACTTTCAGAATGTAACTTAGTGGGAAATTCTAGAGATTGGTGGATAGATTCGGCGCGCTCCATGTCTGTGCCAATAAAGAGTTATTTTCTTCATACGCTCTGGCTCAAGATAAGAAGAAGATCTATATGGCAAACTCCGCAATAGCAAAGGTTGAAGAAACAGAAAAAATCTATTTGAAAATGATGTCAGACAAAGTGTTGACTCTTAACAACGTCCTTTATGTACCGAAGTTGAGAAAGAACTTAATTTCCATATCACTTCTGACAAAAATAGATTCAAATGTGTATTTATTTCAGATAAGGTTTTAATTAGCAAAAGGGAAGTGTATGTAGGAAAAGGCTACCTCACCAAGGCCCTGTTTAAGATGAATGTAATGATTGTTGAAATCAATAAAATTTCTATTTCTTTTTACTTGCTTGAGTCTAATGAATTATAGCATGAACGATTAGGACATGACATTATAAAACTTTGCAAAAACTGACTAACTTAAAATTTTTGCCAAACTTTGAGCGCAATAAATCAAAATATCAAATGTGTGTGGAATCAAAGTATGCTAAGCATCCATATAAGCCTATTGAAAGGAATTTCAATCCCTTAGAATTAATCCACACAGACATTTGTGATATGAAATCAACACCATCTCGTGGTGGAAAAAAGTATTTATAATTTTTTTTGAAGATTGGACTAGGTACTGTTATTTCTATATGATAAATAGTAAGGATAAAGTAATAGATGCGTTTAGGCAATATAAAACAAGAATTAAAAATTGGTTAAAAATAAAGATCAATTCAATAAGAAATGATAAGAGTGGAGAATATGAATCTTCTTTTGCGAAAATATGTGCGTAGAATGGAATTGTCCATCAAACTACTGTCCCATTTCATCTCAATCTAATGGGATTACGGAAGGAACAACCTAACCTTAAAGAAAATGATGAACGTCTTACTTGTAAGTTCAGGTTTACTGCAAAACTTCTGGGGAAAGCTATCCTTATAGCTAATTTAATACTAAATAGAGTGCCCCATAGTAAGACACTATCAAATCAATATGAAAAATGAAAAAGAAGGAAACCAAACTTAAAATATTTTGAAGTGTGGGGGTGTCCAGAGAAATTCCAAGTTCCTATGCCTATAAGGGTAAAAATAGGACCTATGACTATGGACTGGGTATTCATTGGATATGCTAAAAGTAGTAAAGCATGACAATTTTTTGGTTCATAAATCTGAACATCCAAATATTAACAAAAATATGGTAATTAAATCAGATAATATTGAGTTCCTTGAACACATTTATCCGTATAAAACTGACATAAACAGTCTAGTAGAGAATCTAAACAACCTCGAAATGAACCAAGCAAAAATGTACATAATGATGAAAATACAAGGCATAGTACACATCAAAGAACGTCAACTTTCTTTGGATGAGTAAATTGAGTCGGTACATGAGTAATCCCAATAAAACTCATTGGATGGAAATGGAAAGAGTTTTGGGGTATTTTAAATATACTCAAGACTATGTTTTGCATTATAATAAATATCTAGCGGCAATTGAAGGATACAATGATGCAAATTAGATCACCGGATCGAATGAGGTAAAATCCACGAGTAGATATGTCTTTACTTTAGGTGGAGGAGCAGTCTCTTGGAAATCATCCAAACAAACAAGTATTGCCCACTCTACAATGAAATTTGAATTTATCGCATTAGATAAAGCCGATGAAGAAGGTGAATGGCTTCAAAATTTCTTGGAAGATACTCCTTATTGGCCTAAACCATTGGCACCAGTATGTATACACTGTGATAGCCAAGCGGAGATAGGTAGTGCAGGGAGCATGATGTATAACAATAAATCTCGTCATATAAGATGGGGATATAATACCTTTAAAGAACTACTCTCTAATAAAATTATCACTGTTGACTATGTAAAGACAAAGGATAATGTGTCAGATCCACTAATAAAAAACCTATCTAGAGAGAAAATTGAGAGAACAGCAAAGGAAATGAGTTTACGGCCTAGGACAAGTCATCATGGCGGTAACTTTATCTAACAGACTGGAGGTTCCAAGAGCTAGGTTCAAGGAGATCTAACAAAGTTGTGACTGATGGTTCAACATTATCAATATACTTAACCCATTCTCATGATGTGGACAATGTTTAGGAAACAAAGATAAGGCTTATGGTATGAATCTTTTTAATGGTTATCTAAATTAGGCAAAGTTGACCAAATAGTTTAATCTATAGGATTGAACGTTTAGAAATCACCTATGTGAGGGTGAAGTAGAAGTCGCTTCAAAGAGAATGTTAGTAAAGGTCTACTCTCTACGCTCTCATGAAACCAAACATGTTCATGGATGAAATGAACAAAACCATGAGAACCATAAACTGTAAAAGGATAGTTGTGTGACATGTGTTGTCTAGGTGTACATTAAAACTTGGAGGTTCAAAAATATCAAATCTACCGATTGACCGGGTGCATCCGATGTATGTTCACTACGTAAAGTTCAAAGAAAAACTCACTTATCCAAATGCAATCAGTCTTTGCTTATTGATCACATACTTGTCCATAAATTTTTTATAAGATAGCCATTCCCAATTCATGTAGGGGATTTTTGGGTTATTAAGAGGTGTGAATGGATAATAAAAAAGTGGTGTTTTTTTTCGAAAAGACACTAAGAGAAAAGATGGAATTTGAATTGGCACCTTTTTAGATTGAATGGTTATGACATTTTCAGTGGGTTGTGACTTTCCAAAGAGTTCCACCTTTATGAAGGGGTACACCTTTCTGAACCATTGCTTCTTTTCATGAAGCAACACCTTGATGTCTATAAATACCTAAATTTTTCCTCAGGTAAAGACAATTTCTTAGAGTTGAAAACATTCTTCTTAAAAACTCTCTTGTGATCTTCAAATTGTTGAGTGCGTTCAAAGTTTCTGAAAGTTTGAGGTACCGCTACTTTCAAAAAGTGAACCAACTTATACTAGAGGAAAGATTCCATAACCTCGGATACTTGAGGGGAATAAATTCCTTAAGGACACACCATGAAGTCGATGGACTTGATTCTTAAATTCTGCTTTATCTTCATTTCTTAATTGTTGATAAATACTTTATTTGATAGTTCATTTGATTATTAATTTGAACTTGTGTTTGAAGGTGTTGAACTTCATTGTAGTTCTTGAAAACTTATTTTTGAACTTAGTTTGAAATTTGTATAGAAAATATACAGATTTTATACCTATCGGAATAACAGTAACATCTACATATACTTTTTTTTCAACTTTGAGATGAACAGATCTTCTAAATTTCATGTTAAGCCTTTCTCATTTTCAATAAGAAACCAACATAAAATCATTCTAAATGATCCATGAATTATTTATGTGGTTGATTAAAAAATCAATTATGAAGGTTATTAATAATGGTTTCCTAAATAATAGAAGTCATTGTGATAATTAGTCAAAAAAGTACAAACATGTAGAGATTTTGGGATTAATATTACTCTCATATTATAAGAGACAATTGAGGAGCTTCAGTTGTCCTCCTTGCCGACCAGTTAAACTGCTTGCTCTGTGATTTTACTATATCACCCCTAATTAATTATTATATATTATTTATGTATTAAAAATTAATAATATTTAATTAAAAAAATAAAATAGTCATTTATGACATGTTTGCTTCAACTGTAATTTTACTATATCACTCCTAATTAATTATTATAAGTCATTTAAATATTAAAAATTATTATAAAGTCATCTAAATATTCAAAAATTAATAATATTTAATGCTAAATTAACTTGACGCCTTATATGAGGTCCACTTAATTTTTTGTCGGCAAGTAATTTTGCTATATCACTTCTAATTAGTTATTATAAGTTATTTAAAATATTTCTGCATTGTTGCTTCAATAGTAATCTTACTATATCACCCTAATTAATTATTATGGCCATCTAAGTATTGTACCACTTAAATTGGAATAGAAAAAAAAGTATTATAAATCATAATGATTAAAAAATTAAATTATTTAAAAGGTATAATTGACTATCAATACCCAAAGATTTTGGAAAAGGAGAGTAATATATATTATTTAAAAATTACATAAAAAGTATTATAAATTACAATAGTTAACAACTAAAAAAATCTAAAAAGAAAAATTAATATGTTATATGTTTCAAAGAGTACGTATAAAACTACTATAAATCATAATAATTAACAACTTAAAAAATTTAAAGATCAATCTATCTGCTTTGGCACAACTTCATTGGTCCTTCCCATTTCCTTCATTTTTAATCCAATTTGATTTATTAGTCTTATTTTTTCAAATTTGTTATATATTTCAAAAAAAAAAAAAAAGATCCTGTAAATCACAATAACTAATAACTTAAAAAAAAATTGCCTGACTCTCGAAATTATATCATTATCATTTAAATTAAAATAGAAAAAATATATTATACATCACAATAATTAAAAATTTAAATCCTTTTAAAAATATAATTGACTATTAATGCCACAAAAGTTTGGACAAAAAGAGTAACATATATCATTTGAAAATTACATAAAAAGTATTATAAATTATAATATTTAATAGCTTAAAATATAAAAAGTATTAATCTATTATATATTACAAAAAAGAAAATTAACAACTAAAAAAATTTAAAAGATATAAAATATTGGTTGGCTCTTGAAATTATATCAGTGCAACTTAAATTAGCATAGCAAAAAATTTAATTAACTATCAATTACACAAAAGTTTGGACAAGAAGAGTAACATATATTATTTGAAAATTGCATAAAAAAGTATTATAAATTAAAAACAATTAACAAATTAAAATATTTAATCTGTTATATATTTTAAAAACACTTAAAAAAATTATAAATCACAATAATTAACAACTTTCAAAAATTTAAAGATATAAATATTTAATTAACTCTCCAAATTATATCAGTGACACTTAATTTGGAATAGGAAAAAGGTACTCAATAATTAAAAATTTAAATGATTTTAAATATAAGTGGCTATCAATGCCACAAAAGTTTAAAAAGGGTGAGTAATATGTATCATTTGAAAATTACATAAAAGATATTATAAATTACGATAGTCAACAACTAGAAATATCTAAAGCATATTAAGAATATAATTTTAAATTATATTTATGTCATATAAATTGAAAATAAAATATAACATATATTGGGCCCGTGCTGGGCCATCGACATCTAGTAGTGGTATTAAATTTTAGTAGCTTCTTTTTTATTCTTTAGTAATAATAGATATTGAATATTTTAAATGATTAAATAAAAATAATAGTGAAATGTCAACAGAAAATGAGAAAAAGAATTATAATCTTTATATATATATATATATATATATATATATATATATATATATATATATATATATATATATATATATATATATATATAAAGAGGAATAGATACATGCTAATGTGGCATGCCTCAAAATGCAGCATTCATATTTATCTAATTTCTGGATTTTTTGGACTTTTTCTTCATTTTAAATCTTTTCTCTTAATCTTTTTTATTTATATTTCTTAATTAATAAAACCATTAATTGCTATTGTTACCAAGCACACGCAGCAGACGTTTCGAGAAATCTCTTTGATCCTCATCTTTTTTCCTTACTTCTCAAATATTTTTTCCTTTCGTCTCAAAAATTCTACAACAAAATTATAAGTTCACAATCCTGCGTCTTTTTTGTTCTTATGGTATTGTTCGAAGAATTTTTATTCTTCTCCTTCATCCTCCATCACTTTTGAGTGAATTGACTGAACGGTATAAGTGAAGAGTGAACTTTTGGCTCTTCTATTTATTGATTTTGCAGATCTTATCTGTTCTTATGGTATTATTCAGAAAAATTTTGTTCTTCTCCTCCATTCCATTAATTTTGGGTGAATCGACTGAAAGACACAGTAAAGAGTGGTCTTTTGGCTCTTCTATTTACTGATTTTGTAGATCTTTTTTGTTATTATGGTATTGCTCAGGGATTTTTTGTTCTTCTCCTTCATTCTCCATCATTTTTGGCTAAATTGACTGAAAGGTATAGTAAAGAGTGATTTTTTATTCTGTTTACTGGTTTGCAGATTCATTGTCTATTTTGTGGCAATTTGCCAATAGACAATGGTATTAAGAGGAATGCAAAATTCTTAAAAGTCAAGTACGTGAACTATTTTGACTGCCTTTCAGATTTGTTATGTTCCACATTGGAGTTGAGAAATACAAGTTGCCTTAACTTTTTTCTTTTGAAAACCCAGCATCAAGTCAATTTGTTCTAAATTTGGCCTAACTATGCTTTTAAGATATTTTTTTTCTTTTTAGTGAAGCCTGAAGTTTGAATTCCTATGCTTTATGAAGTATTGGCACGAGAATTTGGAGAAAATATTAACAGCAAAGGAGATGATTTATACGTCAATCACTTTTCTGATTTTTCTATTAGATGTCTTGAGCTTTTTTCTTATAAGCAAGGAGCCATTAGCTTAATAGAATGGATTGGTGGTAATCTTACTTGCACTTCATAGTGTAAATGCAATTTTAGAAACTCTTTCATCAATCATTGATCTGCTAACTTTAAATATATGTTGATATGATGTTTCATCTCCATTATACTCTTCTTTTCAATTCTACTTGTATTTCCCTTAGCTGCTTCTTATTTTATAATGTCTATAATCTTTGTTGTTATTTAATTTGCTTCCTGTTGTTTGGATTGTTTTGTAGGCTGGCCACTAGAATTACGAAGAAAAAGAAACTAAAGATCAATGTCCAAAAACCAATAGGGACAAGGGTTGTGATTGATGAGGAAGGGAACATGTTACCTCTTCTTTCAAGATTAGCAACCACAAGCAGTGGTGCTGACTCTGTTCAGCTTAACAAAGAAAAAGATACTACTGATATATTCGAGAAGATCTTCTATTCATCAGCATTTCCATATGTATTTTGTTTTCTTTAATTTGCCAATTAAGCTTTCTTCTTACACAGAAGGTTTTTGCTCTCATATTACGGGTTTTACACTTGTTCAGTTACATTAGGTCTTTATACAACTCTTATCTTTCGATAGCAAGATTTAATTATCTTGCGGAACTGAAAATTGCCTTTTTCTTAAATGGTCAGGAGATGAAAATTAGGAGAATAGAAAGGAGATAGGTATTTAAATTGGCTCGCTAATTTCATAATTTTGATTTAGATTAAATTATGTCCATATTATAGTCATGATGGTATTATAATCTGTATAGAATGAAACAAACTATAGCGTGGGGAAGTTGGTTGCTTTTGTGAGGAGCATAGAAACTATTATTATGTCCATATATAAATTCTTAATTAACTGAAAATCAATTGAGCGATGATTGCAGAGAGTCAGTGATATTTTCATATTACATGACCTGCACAGAGGTGCAGGAGTTGTTGAATTGGAGATATGCCCAGATTTCATCAGAGATGTGGAAATTCTGCATGTAAGGTATGTCGTGTAAGCTTTTGACTGCATTCTTCACAAATTTCTCAAAAAAGTTGTGATTTATAGCACCTTAGATATTACTGATAATCAAAATATATAGAGCGATTTCTTTTTGTTATTTATCGTTTGTTCAGTAAACAAATTTCTTTCATCGCGCCTTTGAAGATGGTTCAATATTCATTTAATTGTTTGCTTTTTGAAATGAACTGTCAATTAATTAAACTTCTCTTCTTTATTTATGTATTAAAATTTCTTTGATAAATTTACTTTTCAGATTACAGTAATGACAGGTAGAACGCAGGTGTTCAAAATACATCTATAAATTTGAGATTTTTAAACTAGAATTACATGATTTTAGCACTTTAATTGATTTGAAATTAATTACTATACTGGGGTTAATTTTGAACTTTTCTTCTGCCAAAGTATGAATCAATGTGGTTGTGTTGTGTTTCTATTCTCTGTCACTGGACAATCTATAAGTAACAACAGATCAAGGCAAATTGTAGCTACCATAATTACAATCCCTTATTGCTTACCGCTACTAACGGAGTCTCAGTTGATTTTTCTTCCTTTTAGCTGCTAATAAATTTCAGTTAGCTAAGTTTGAAAAGTCCAAAGAGTACAGGCTAGCTGTAGAGCTTGGATACGATTCTGAGCAGAGATCCATGGATCACATATGGTATCTCCCCTTAACATTTTGCCTCTGAAAGCGTCCTTCCTTCTCAATACCTGAAAATCCATCCATGGAGCTTGTGATTGCTGCACAACACTTAATTTTTTTTAGGTAATACTGTACCAATGTAACCGAAATCATGATTTTCTTAATCACCTGCCATTTGTAATTTCAACCATTCATTATCAGTAATATTAAAAGCAAACTTATTTTGATATCGAGGCTTTTCCATGAAAATTTTGCTTGATTCTTAATTGATGCAACACATAAAATTTTATTTTTGTTATTTTTGATATTAAATTGGGATCGAATCAAGGAAGAAGGAGAAACACTTATTTAGACGACAAGATCTCACCAATCAAGGTCTAAATAAGTGCTTCACCCCATAGTTTTCCCAAATGATAATTTCATTTTCAAATTAGTTGTACACAAGAGTATACTCTCCCACTGAGGGATGATATCTAATGCATTATGTTCCCTGTGCTATCTTTTAGCTGATAGATGAAGACAATAGGTATCCCACATCTCTTTTTCCAAAATGTCAGACTGCTGCAGTAATCTAAGAAAGAACTATTGAATTGGCGAGGAAAGCTATAACTATACCATCTTATGTTTAGAAGGCCTCTCCATATATGCAAATAAATGTTTCTCTTTAATACGTAAATTTCTGATAACATGGTCAATATTTATTTGGTTGTTGATTTGTATCTGTGGTGACTTGAATTTTCTTTTGTTTGTGAAACTTTTTCCTCTTTTATATAGGTTGGATGATGAAAATATTGGGAAAAAATTGTGATTTGTGCGGATGAAAAAAAATAGAGCTCTTGATTTTGAGGTAATGAAAAAAAAATGTGTAAAAGGAAAGCAGAGAAAAGTATCAGAACATAGAAGAAAAATAAGATTTTCTTCAAATTGCATAGTTATTTTCTCTTTTCTGTTTAAGTTCTACATTTTGTTTCTTTGCCCATTTGTGTTTTCCTTTATTTGATGGAAGCAAGTTTTAGAGAAATAAAGTTTCATGATCCAAGGAAAGAAAATAGATTTAATTCTGATAAAAATATTTACATTATTTATTTTATTAATCCATAAAATTAATTTTTCCAATTAAATACAAACAAAATTTATATTTTCTACCTTATGCCAAATCTATTTTTAAAAAAATACTACTATTTTTTATTTTTTATTTTTTTATGATCGCGCGAAGCATGAACAGATTCACTAGTGTTAAATAATATTGAGTCATCTACCATATAGAATTGATATACAAATGGAGCATATCGACTTATACGAATAAATGTACTTTCTTCTTCTCCAAACAAAAGGTATTGTCTATATTATAAGCACATGATTAAAAAAAGATAAGTTATCCAAATTCTTACCACCATTAATACAAAAAGAAGTTGCTATTTCACTTGAATGATATCTTTTATTAAGGAAAATCAAAAGATTAAGTTCCTTAGTGAATAGTTTTAGACTCCTCTCTACTTATGATAGTGATTTTTAAATGCATGAACGTATACAATATATAATGTAGGTTATTAATTTTATGAACCAATATAAATGATTTAATTGTAATAGTGGATTTTTTATTTGCTTTAAAGTTTACATAAGAAATAATTAACTATTTCAATAAATGATTCAATTGTAATAGTAGTCAATTTTTATTTGCATTTTAATTTCTTTGTTAAGAAATTAAGTTTTGCTATATTTTTGAGTGAGAAAACTTGAAAACATTTTTCAAAGTTATACAATGTTAATCACCAATAATATTCTTGAACATATTTAGTCTAAGAAATTATACATCATAAAAGAAATCATAATAAAATATACATAGGATTTATTTTTATGAATTTAGACATCGAGTACTACATAAATTACCTTAGAAGAAATGTATTCAATTGAATTAGATCTATCCTATGTACCAAATTTCTCAATAGAGATGACATATCATGAATCTTCAAAATTTAACAAATGAGTAAGAAATAATAATAAATTGAAAAAATATAAATTTTTCAACCAGAAAGAAGAAAGATGAGAAATCTCAGCCTATACAAAATAAATTAATTGTATTTACTGAGAATAGAGAACATATAAGTAAGTTGGGGCTTTGGGCCAAAGGTGGCAAAATACTTTTAAAATGAGGTGTGGGTGACACAAGTCTTAATTATTGAGTGGAGGTGACAATTACTTTATTATGGATTAAGAAAGTTGGAAAAGTTTGAAAATAACCCATAAGTTTTTAAATTTACACTTTGATCTCAATGTTTACCTAAAATAATGGAAAATAGAGAGAAAAAAAGGCGTCTTTCTCTCTCTTCTCATCCATTGTTGTTTTTCTCTCTCTTAGCAATTTTTGTTGTTCATTGTTGGTACAACACTACTGTTGCTATCTGACCAATTTCTTAGGTCAAAGTTTGTTTACTACATCACTTTCCAATTTGGCATTACTTCATAGGTGACTTTGGTAAGTAAATTATGATTTTTATTCGTATTTTTCATCTGGGTACACTTCTGTTTTTCAACAATAGCTAGCACGCGAACATGAATGCAACATAAGAGCAATTTGTTTAAATAGATCCATTATCTGCGGCACCAGATAAATGTTCTATTGTAACAGTAGACTCATATTGGATTCATGTTTATGGTTCTAGGTTCCCGTAATATGAATCGAATAGATGGTATTCTGTTACACCAGATTAGTGATTTGTTTCAACAGATAATCTATTTCACCAGACTACTAATCTATTTCGAACAACAAAATACAGATCCTGTCACAAACCCAATAGATAACTCAACTCATATGTTGATCTCTTGTTATTGATACTGGAATCAAATTATTCCTTAATTGTAGATATGCATTCGTTGAGAAAAAGAAATAGATAGCACGAAAATTAAATAAGAAATAAAAAATCAAATGCATCAAACATAAAATTTTATAAAACAAACAAAACAATACATAGGTAAAAGAAAAAAAAGCTTAATTATTATCATCATTAATATTTGTATGGCCAATCGGCCAATCTTCAACCGGTAGCAGCAGCACCCTCTTCAACCTGCGGATCTCCCGCAGCATCCTTACTCTGACGGCGGCCAACTCCTAATGTAGGGCATGAACCTCCTTATGCAGTTCCCGCATGACGTCTCGTAAAATAACGACATCCCACACTGGATCATCCATATTTAGAAAATGCATACATTGGCAAAAACACACGTAAAAATAAAAGTAAAGAAAAGAAAGAACTTGAATGTAATACAACGTATATTTACAAAAAAAATCAAGAAAAAAACTTACTAGAGACAGAAAAAAGCTATCAAGTCCTTGAAGAGAAAGTAATTGAAGGTGTAACAAGAACAAGGAATAAATAGTGTGTATTAGAATGAACGATTGAGTAAGGAGGGACCTATTTATAGAGGATTGAACTTGAACGAGTTAGGAAAAAAATTGCAATTTTTCACCTCCATTTATTAATGACATTCTTGATTACTGTAAAAAGTTATGACTTAATTAAATTAAGCAATATTGTAATAAGTCATGACATGATTTTTTAATTATATAAATTAATAAAACAGATTTAAAGGAACAACTATTCACCTACATTTATTAATGACATTCTTAATTATTGTAAAACATTATGACTTAATTAAATTAAGCAATATTGTGATAAGTCATAACTTTTCAGTTTTATTATTATTAAAATAATTAATTCTTTCTAGGAACCATTTTTACACTGAGTTGGACAATAGATTATATATCTGTTGCATCAGATAAATCATCTGTGACAACAGATATATCATCCGTTGCAACAAATAGATAACCGGTTGCATCACATAATATATTTGTTGCAACATATAATCTATATATCTTTTTTTTTGAAATTATCTTCATGAAATCCAAGCTTTCTGACTTTTTAATTATATAAATTAATAAAACAGATTTAAAGGCACAACTGTCCACCTCAATTTATTAATGACATTCTTGATTACTGTAAAAAGTTATGACTTAATTAAATTAAGCAATATTGTGATAAGTTATGACTTTTCAGCTTGTTATTATTAATAATTAATTCTTTTCAGGATCCGTTTTTACACTGAGTTACGACAACAGATTAAATATATGTTGCATCAGATAACTCATCTGTGACAACAGACATATCATCCGTTGCAACAAATAGATAACTTGTTGCATCAGATAATATATATGTTGCAACATATAATCTATATATCTTTTTTTTAAAAAAATTATCTTCATGACATCCAAATTTTCTTATTTTTTAATTATATAAATTAATAAAGCAGATTTAAAAACAAGAATATTTTTGGTGAGTTTTTTACGGTTTAAATTGTGTTTATCATTTATTTTCTTATTGTTTTCTGTGAAAAGAAATGACTTAATTAAATCAAGCTGGTGAGTTTTTTATTATTGTGACAAGTCATGACTTTTCAGCTTATTAAATTTAAATAACTTTTTTCTCAATTTAAAAAATGAATACACCTGGTTTTCAATAACCGTTTCTTTAATAACCATTTTTTAATTGAGTTATGGCAACAGATGAATGGTTATTAAAGAAACACTTATTGAAAACCAGGTGTATAAACTGTTTTTTCTTTAAAAATGGTTTAACCAATTTTTATAACCGTTATTAAAGAATGGTATTAATTTTCTTTAATAACCATTTCAATAATCGTTTCTTTAATAACCTGGATTGCTGGATGCAAAGAAAAAATGAAAAGCAATCCAAGAGCAAAAATTGAATTTGGAGGCCAGCTTGAAGGATGCAAAGAAAAAAAGGGAAGCAATCCAAGAGCAAAAATTGATTTTGGCCAAGAAGTGTTTAGAAAAATCTATTACTCTTGATGAAATTGAATAAACAGATGACTAGCAAGTTGCAACAGATGCCACAGCTGGTGGAAAAGCAAACTGATATATCCATCTGTTACAACAGATTATCAATATGTTGTAAGTTATCTGACAGGTGGAATTTATTTTGCAACAGATTACCAATCTGTCTCTTTTCAAAATATAATAAAAAGATAAAATATTGTATTTAGATCCTTTTTTTTTTAATTTACATATTCAAAAAGTCACTAGTTTTATTTAATTAAGGAATATGAACAGTCGTGGCTTTTTGTTTGACTAAGTCAAGTCACCACTTCTAATTCAATCATTTTGTCATTATGGTCATTGAGCTCAGTATAGAGCTCTTGATCTTTTGTGAGTTTGTCAACGAGGACCACTTTCTTGTCAACTTACTTATAATACTCCTCTTAGTCCTTCTTAGCTCTACGCAAGGTCAAGGAGAAGTATGAAAGGTTATCTTTGAGTTTTTCCAAGGCAAGCGCTCTCTCGGCTGATAAATCCAGTGTTGTAGCATATATGGATAGTGAAGCACTCAATGTAGAATAGTTTTCTGGTAAAAGCAAATCTTGAGAAGACATAATCAGTAATCTCTCGATATCAGCTTTCACTGTGTCAAGAAATTCTATTGATATCTTGTACTCTACGAGAGGAGATTGATCAGCAGAAAAACCAAGTGATTGAGATCATATAATCTTTTGACTAACTCGAGAAAAGACGTCTTCTGGATTATCAAACTTCACAGGGCAGTCTGGTGGTTCAATAATATCAGATGTCTTATTTTCGGTATTAGCTAATGATGGGGAGATTTTGCCTTCCTTACCATCCTGAAAAGAAATCACTCAAAATTAGATGGAGTATCTCTACATAATGACACAAGATGAACTAAATCTAGCATTCAGTTTTTCCTTTCTATTCCTCCCCTTTTTATCTTTTCACCTTTTTCAGATCCAAATTTTTTTTTTTGGATACTTGACAATGCTTTGTAAATTGATTCTTTCTCCTCTTAGCCTTAATCTCTAATGGAGTGAATGAAACTGAAATCCACTTTGATTGAATGACACTACTGTTAGATATCAATTCCTTTACATCAACAGTTAATGTATTAACAGTATTAATTACTCCATCATGTTTTGCCTTACACTTTTCACATTTGCATGCACAAGATAAGCAAGGAGGAGCAAGATTGATCATTCTTCTCCCATATAGAGGACAACATATACGTCATGCAAAAGTCTACACCATCACCAGAAATGCTTGCCATAATGAAAGTCTGTAAAAGTCATGACAAATAAACATAAGTAACATCCGACATTAAATCTTAACAGGGTATTAGGACCATATTCATGGTCCCTCAGCCTTATCAGTTTGGACCTACCAAACTTAACTGTAAAATTGCAGATATCTTGTTTGAATGATCTATGACTAATCGGTAAAAACAATATTCACAAAATTAGTGTACTCTATGTGTGTTTCCACGATAACATTATTAGTAATACATACCTCCCACATATAAAGTGGTTCCATCTGCATACAGCTTATTCCTCCGAACCTATCTTTACTGCAACCTCTTATGATGGTCTGGCAAAAGTTGATCAACTTTCAGTTTCTTAAATATCTATAAAGAAGGAAAAAATTAATGTCACATAAAAAACATTATTCATCTATTGCAACAAATGTAGAGTCTGTTGAATCAGATGTGGAGTCTGTTGCGTCAGATGTGGAGTTTGATGCAACAGATGTGGAGTCTGTTGGAATACATCAAACCAGCCTTGCTGGTGGTTTGATTTGTTCCAATAGTTGCTCTATCTGTTGCAACATCAAAAATAGTTAAACTACAAACAACAAATAAAAAACATCAACAATAAAGAAAACAACAACATTTGTTCCAACAACATCATCAACAACAAAGAAGCATACATCCTATTTTCCAACACCATTAACAACCAGGGGCGAACACATATGGAGTCCTCCGGGTGCGCGATCACAAACTGAACTTGTATCGAATTTTATATATGTATATGGAAATTAAGAAAAAATGTATATAATCTAATCAGTGAGCACCCATAGTAAGAGTTATTTGGTTGGCCTAGAGGTTGTTTATGGGTGCTTAAGGCTATTTATTTCTTTTAGTCTTGAGTTGAATTCCCACTCAGCACATATTTTTTTAATTTTGGTAACCAATTCTTCTCTTCTTATTCACTTTAAACTTTCTTTTATTTTTTCTCCCTTACTCCTTGTGTTGATTGTTCGGACTCCACTATTTTAAGCTAAGAAGCACCCACCGTCTAAAAAACCTGGATCCACCACTGTCAACAACACCACAGCACAAGTTCTAACCCTACCAACAACATCAATAATAGCATCAACAACAAAGAAACAAATAAAATACATAAAAAAGATGATACTGCTAACAAAGCTTTTAAACTTCTTCCAACAGATGACCTTTTTTCACATCTTGTAATAAAAATTCTCGGTTCGTTTATTCAACAATTAAAAGTTCCTTCAATTTTTTTAAATAAATATGATATGGGTAAATGGTAATTAAATTTAAAAAAAGATGTAAATAACTTTCAAAGAAGAAGACGAGAATGAAAGAGCAATAGTTAATCATACCTTAAGGTCAAAAGGGGATCAAAACAACAATTTCAGTCGAGGAATCTAAGATATGCATCGGTTTAGATCCAAAAGAACATTTATGAGAAAGAGGACAAAAAAAAGGTTGTGATAACCCTAAAGAAGGTAGAAAGAAAAAGATAAGAGACGAATAAAATAAATTTAAGGTTGAAGGAGAGATGAGATAAGTCAAATTTCTAGATGTACTATCCTTAATATTAAATGACTAAACAAAGTGTATTCATTCAAATTTATATTTTCAAAGCATAATTAATAAGACTAATTTGGTAAAACAAAATCCTAATTAATATTTTCTTAATGGGTGTGCCAAGTCAATAGGACCAACAAATATAATATGAAACGGAAGAAGTATTTGGGGTTTTAATATTCATTAATAATTTGAGGGGCACGAGGAAGAAAATGGGTGACATTGAAAAGACAAGACAAGATTACTCAATGAAATTTTTGAGTTAGTCAAGAAATATTTTTTACTGCCTTTAGTAGTACTACTTTATCTACTCGGACAGAAGTTTTCTTTAAAATTAAAAGAAAAAAAGATTTTCAAACAGATATGTCATCTGTTGCAACAGATATAAATATCTGTTTGAAAAATCCCAACATCTCAGTCATCTGTGACAACAGATGAAAATATCCATTTGATAACTAAATCAGATATGTCATCTGTTTCAACAGATATCACTATCTGTTTAAAAATTTCTAACAGCTTAGTCCTCCATCACAACAGATGCAAATGTCTATTTGATAATTAAATCAGATATGTCATCTGTTACAATAACTATTATTATCTGTTTGAAATTCTCCAACAACTCAGTCGTTTGTTGCAACAGATTTTATTGCAATTGATTCAGGTGGAACTAGGGATGAATGAATGAGCTCACAAGGTCAACAACAAATCCAATTGAGTCTTTTCAATTGCATGGTGTGGGTATTGCATTCATCCCGATCCGAGTCATCGATTGATCACTCTGAGTTGAAATGAGTTCTAATTAACTTAATGTTAAGATTAATAATAGTACCAACATCGATCTGGTGGAACGAGAGATGAATGAATGAGATC
Organism: Capsicum baccatum var. pendulum; assembly: GCA_030864225.1. Classification (NCBI taxonomy): domain Eukaryota; kingdom Viridiplantae; phylum Streptophyta; class Magnoliopsida; order Solanales; family Solanaceae; genus Capsicum; species Capsicum baccatum. The sequence continues at coordinate 167,176,804 of CM061550.1, forward strand.
CCAAGGTCAACTACAACTTTAATTGAGCTATTGTATTTGCATGGTGTTAGTATTTCATTCATCCCAACCCGAGTCATTGATCAATCACTCTGAGTTGAAATGAGTTCTCATTAACTTAATGTTAAGATTAATAATAGTACCTACATCGATCTAGGTGAAACTAGGGATGAATGAATAAGCTCACAGGGTCAACTACAACTTCAATTGAGTCTTTTGGCAATTGTATAATGAGACGGTTTTGCGTTCCTCCCGACTAGAGTCATCAATCGATCACCTTGAGACTAACCAATTCTTACTACCTCATATGTTCAACTAATACCATAATTGAATAATCTAGAACTAGGGTTGAATTCTCATAGGGTCAACTACAATTCAATTGAGTCTTTTGGCAATTGCATGATGAGACGGTATTGCGTTCCTCCCGACTAGAGTTGTCGATCAATCACTCTGAGACGAACCGATTCTTACTACCTCATATGTTTAACTAATACCTTAATTGATTAATCTTGGACTAGGGGCAAGTTCTCATAATGTCAACTACAATAGATGACAACGCATATTTGATAATTCAAAATAGATGGGTAATCTATTGCGACATATGACTTAATCCGTTTGATAATTTACAATAGATGGGTAATCTGTCACAACAGATGACTTAATTTATTTAATAGTTTACAACAGATTCATAATATATTGCAACAAATGACATAATCTGTTTGATAGTTTAAACAGATGCGTAATATATTGCAACAAATTACCTAATCTGTTTGATTTAATCCAACAGAAAAGACATATGTTGCAACAGGTTGAACATTTGTTTATATATAATTTCAATTGAGTTCATATATTAGACTGATACCTTAATTAAATGTGAGTTCTCATAGGGTCAACTATAACGTCAATTTAGTCTTTTGGCAATTACATGATGAGACGGTACTGCGTTCCTTCCGACCAGAGTCGTCGATCAATCACTCTGAGCTGAACCAATTCTTACTACCTTATATGTTAGTGATGATAGGCGAAATTACGCGCCTATATCAATATATTTTGCCCATATTTTAGCCTAGTTTTGAGAACAAATTATATATTTCATGCACTTTTAGTCCTTTTTCCTATAAATGAGCTAACGAACATGATTAGTAAAGTTTCAGGTATAAATGATGCAAAATTCAGCATTTTATGGCTTACTTGACGCAAAAGAAAGCTCACAAAGGAAGGGAAGAAAGTCTACACGCCTAAGGACCAAAACTGTTGCATGGAAAATCTGTCCCGGGCTAAAACAACATTTCTGAAGACTTTGGGGACTTACAGACACAAAGCTGGATTTTGACAAAGATACATTAACCTAGTACAATTAGGTTATGTATTTCATTAGTTTATTTGGATTAGGAGAATGTTACATTAACCTAGTACAAATGGGTTAAGTATTTCCTTAGTTTAGTAGGATTTGGTTATTTATTTCATTAGCATAGTAGGAGTAGGATAGGAGTATTATAAATACCCTATCATGCTAGAGATTTTTAATTAACTCCTCCCTTAGTGGAGAGATACATTCATCAATTAATCTTCTTCCATCACTCTCTTCTTCCACTACAACACTTCTAATCTACTCTTCTAATCTTTCCATTAATTCTATTCTTAAATTCCACAACAAGAGAATCGTTACTTGCTAAGGAATCACACCACACGCCTAGCACCTAATCCACACGCCATTACTCAACATTGTAATATAATAACAATGCCAATCGTGATCTCCTTCGCATTCATGGGTAACTAAACTTCTCTGTTGAGGTTATGGAAGCCGAATGAGATACTATCTATTGCTGTGAGTTTGTGAGTTCGTGACACGTATATTGCTTATATCATTATTCTCTTCATCTTAATCTACATTCTTTGCGGTTGCAAACGCAAGAATACACCAGTCTAACATTTAACTTGTTCAAGAGAAAGGTTATTTGTCTGGAAAAGAGATAATGTCAAGGTAGTAGGACACCCTTTCCTATTAAAAAGCTAGTGCCGTAACTGGACTAACCTCTTGGAGAATTCGTACCGTTAAACACGCTTTAAGCTCGAGAGAGTTAAAGTGAAATATTCCTTGTTTAGGTCGAGAGACGCTTGGATTTACCATCGACTACAATTCTCTATAAGCAATTGCATGTCAGAATTCTACACGCTCATAGCCAATAGAGACGTATACCTCAGAAGGTGGACATAACCCCAACACTTCAATTCTCATTGTTTACAACTCACGTAACATTCTTTCTTTTTATTTTCAGCTTTTATTTTGATACTTTATTTAATTACTTGCACGACAAGAATTCCCCCCTTCTTACGAGACTTGCACCAAAAGTTTAGTAATTTTACTTACTTGTTGGCCAAGCTATTCCCTGTGGGATCGACACCCAACCCAGGTTGGGTTCTATATTTGCTAACGACCGCTTTACACTCCTACGAGAGTTGTAGATTGAGCGTTATCAAAAATTGGCGCCGTTGCCGGGGAATACGAGTGTCAATCAAGTTCGTGATAATTACTAGACCCTTTGGTCAAAGATTCTCGTACTTTTACGTTTAGTTTTTGTTTTTGTTTCTTGCAGGTTTTTACTTTAGTTCATGCCCCATACTAGAAGTTCTGGTCAACCGTTATTACCAATCAATCCTGAACCACAACAAATTAGAAGAATGGAAGCACAAGCTGAAATCGACAGGATGGCTGCTCAACACGAGCAAGCAAGATTAGCTGCTCTTGCCGCTGCTCAAGTCCAACAACAAAACATTGATAATCCTAGGCAAGCAACAAATCTTGACGATGAAGATTTAGGTGATGACGAGTTACTAAACCCTAGGCGTGATGCTGAAATTATGACACCTGCCAACCGAAGAGGTCGACAAGCTCGGTATAGGTATGATCGCCAACCTTTGCAGCCAGCTTTCGACGATGATGATGATGATCTTGATAGTGCCGGAGCCATTGGAGCTATAATTCCACCACCATTAGCGCCCGGAGCCAAGTTCAACATCACAAGCACCATGATTCAGTTATTGCAACTCAAGGGATTATTTGGTGGACTAGCAGTCGATGATCCGAATATGCATCTCATCAACTTTATTTCTACATGCAAGTCTTTTGACAATCCTGGTGTTGGTCAAAATGCTATTCGATTACGTCTATTTCCATTGTCTCTGTCTGGGGAGGCAACACTATGGTTGAATGGGCTGACTCCTGATTCAATTACAAATTGGAGGCAATTGAGAGACGCTTTCCTAGAAAGATTCTTTCCGCCATCCAAAAGAGCACAATTGAGAGATGAAATCAGCAACTTCCGCCAGCTTCCCACTGAAGCTCTTCATGAAACATGGGAGAGGTTCAAGACAAAGCTAGCGAGATGCCCAAACCATCACATGACTAATGTTCACCTCATGGAGATCTTGTATAGAGCCTTGAATTCAATAACTAAACCTGTGGTGGACAACGCAGCTGGAGGTTCTTTTATGGACCTCACCTTTGGTCAAGCAAGAAATATGCTAGATCGTATGACGAAACAAAGTAGAGCTTAGCATACCAGGGATTCTGAGGTAGCAAGCCCCACTTTATCTATTGGCATGACCGCAGACCAAAGAAGAAGAGAAGAAGAACGTGATCAAGACATGGCGCACATGAAAACACAAGTGGATCTTCTGACAAAGCATTTATTATCTGGGAAGAGCGAAAAAGTGAAAGCTGTAGCGCTAAAAGGAAGAGACGAATCTGATTCTGAAGAGGAGGCCAACTACTTGAACAATCAGGGGGGTTTCCGCGGGAATGCCCAAGGAAACCAAGGTCGGAACTATTATGATAAATCTGGAAGCAAAGACCAAGGTAGTTGGAAGAAAAACAATGAAAAAAGTGGTTTGTACGTTCCCCCTGGTAGACGTGACACCACCACATCTAATTCTGGAAGTATGGAAGACATGATGGCTAAGTTATTGAAAGGAGTGGAAGCAACGAGCGCGGGAGTTACGGAGGTGATTAATGATTTATCCTCCATGAAGCAATTAGTTGATTCTCATTCCACTTTTATCAGGCAAATAGAGCAGCAATTAAGCCAACTTTCAGCAGCATTCAATCAAAGAAAGGCTGGCACCTTACCGAGCGATACAGTGCAAAACTCAAGGAATGATGGGTCATGCATGGCCATCACTACCAGAAGTGGTAAGGTGTTGGAAACTTCAGCAACAGGCAAGCAAGTGGTTGACGAAATTGCGGACATGGACGTTACACCTAGTGACGATACAAAAGGAGATGATGCCGCAACAACTACTTCCAATGTCAAGGATGTTACACCTTGTGACGTGAAGCCTGAAAAAAGGGAAAAACAGAAGCAAGAGGAGAATAAAGCCACGGAGAGAACACTTCCATACCCACCACCACCTTTTCCCCAAAGATTGAAGAAGGTGGCGGATGACACTAAGTTCAGCAAATTTATGACTATGTTGAAGCAGCTGACCATTAATGTTCCACTAGTAGAGGCACTTGAACAAATGCCTGGGTATGCGAAGTTTATGAAAGATCTTTTGACTAAGAAGAGGGCAGCAAGTTATGAGCTGAACGATGATGTGCATCATTGTAGTGCAATTGCTACCCGATCGATAGTTCAGAAGAAGACCGACCCCGGAGCTTTCACTATTCCTTGCACCGTCAGATCTTTGAACTTTGCCAAAGCATTATGTGATTTAGGAACCAGCATCAACTTGATGCCATTATCGATCTACAAGAAGTTGGGGTTAGGAGATCCTACACCAACAATATGAGGCTTGTCATGGCGGATAGGTCGGTAAAACGACCGGTTGGTATTTTATGCGATGTCTTGGTAAAGGTTTCTTCATTTATCTTCCCAGCAGACTTTGTCATCTTGGATTGTGAAGCAGATTCTGAGGTTCCCATAATCTTGGGGCGCCCTTTCCTTGCTACAGGAAGTGTGCTCATTGATTTGAGAGCTAATGAGCTTTCATTCCAAATAAATGACGAAGTGGTTCATTTTGATGTTTGCAAATCAATGAAGCAACCCAAAGATCTGAGTGTATTTTCTGTGGCTGATGTTGTCCTTGATGATGAGAAAGAACGACTTGAAGAAGAGCAAATTTTTGATGATCCTTTGGAGGTTTTGCTCATGAAAGGAGAGATTGAGGATGCTGAAATTTCTGAAGAAGCTATTTGTGCTCTATCGGGATTAGGGAACTATCGCTATACTCCCAAGAAGCTGGATCTTGATCTCAAGAATTGACCCACACCACCACCTAAGCCATCTATTGAAGAACCACCCACGTTAGAATTAAAGGAGATGCCAAGTCACTTAAAGTACGCATTCCTAGGAAGCGAAAACACTCTTCCAGTCATAGTGGCAGCCGATTTGGGTGAGCAACAAGTTGCAGCTCTTATTGCAATCTTACGCAAGCATATTAGAGCCATTGGATGGACCATTGCGGATATTATTGGTATTCCACCTGGGATTTGCACACATAAAATTCAGCTTCAAAAAAAGTGCACACCCACCATTGAACATCAAAGACGTTTAAACCCACCTATGCAAGAAGTGGTGAAGAAGGAGATTATCAAGTGGTTAGACGCAGGAGTTGTATATCCTATCTCTGATAGCACATAGGTAAGTCTTGTACAATGTGTTCCCAAGAAAGGAGGTATGACGGTGGTCGCAAATGCGAAGAATGAGCTTATTCCACTCAAGCCCGTTACTGGATGGAGAGTATGCATGGACTACCGCAAGATGAATTCTTGGACACTCAAGGATCACTTCCCCATGCCATTTATGGACCAAATGCTAGATCGATTAGCGGGGAAAGGATGGTTTTGCTTCTTGGATGGTTATTTAGGTTATAATCAGATTTGTATTGCTCCCGAGGACCAAGAGAAGACAACGTTTACATGCCCATATGGTACGTTTGCCTTCAAACGTATGCCATTCGGGTTATGTAACGCACCAGCCACTTTTCAACGTTGTATGATGTCTATTTTCTCTGATATGGTTGAAGACACTTTGGAGGTATTTATGGATGACTTTTCAGTTATTGGTGAGTCTTTTGAAGCGTGTTTGGCAAACTTGAGCATGGCATTGCAAAGATGTGTAGAGTTCAACCTTGTGCTGAATTGGGAGAAGTGCCACTTCATGGTAAAAGAAGGAATCGTTCTTGGGCACAAGATCTCCGAAAGAGGAATAGAGGTTTTCTTGGCCATGTTGGGTTCTATCGTAGATTCATCAAAGACTTTTCCAAAATTTCGAGTCCATTGTGCAAACTACTGGAGAAAGATACGAAGTTTGACTTTAATGAAGATTGCTTAAAGGCATTCGAATGCGTTAAAGGAAAACTCATTGAAGCCCCTACATGGTAGCACAAGATTGGACGCTCCCATTCAAAGTCATGTGTGATTCTAGTTGTGTAGCCATTGGTGCTGTTCTTGGACAGAGAAAGGAGAAACTATTTCATCCTATCTACTATGCAAGTAAGGTCCTAAATGAAACTCAAAGGAACTACACTGTTACTGAACAAGAGCTCCTAGCGGTTGTGTATGCATTTGAGAAGTTTCGTGCCTACCTATTGGGTACTAAGGTGATCTTCCATACAGACCATGCAGCTCTAAGGTATCTAATGACGAAGAAGGATGCAAAACCAAGGTTGATTCGATGGGTACTGCTGCTGCAAGAGTTCGATTTTGAGGTCAAAGATAGAAGAGGTTGCGAGAACCAAGTGGCCGATCATCTATCTCGACTTGAGAATGAACATGTGGCGCAACCTGAAATTCAGATTGATGATGCATTCCCTGACGAGGAGATATTAGCAATAACAGTGGAAAAATTACCATGGTATGCTGATTTTGCAAATTTCGTGGTGAGTAATATGCTACCTGCCAATTTATCCTACCATCAAAGAAGGAAGTTTATGCATGACGTTCAGCACTACTATTGGGATGAGCCTTATTTGTTTTGAAGATGCGCGGATGGTATCATTCGACGATGTATATCCCATGAAGAAGTGCCCACTATATTAGAAGCATGCCACACTTCGCAAGTTGGAGGACATCATGCAGGCAATCGAACGGCAAGAAAAGTATTGCAGAGTGGTTATTATTGGCCTTCGATATTCAGAGATGCATACGACTATGTTAAAAGGTGTGACCAATGCCAACGTCAAGGTGCTATTTCAAAACACCATGAAATGCCCATGTCCAAAATTCTTGAGGTAGAACTCTTTGATGTGTGGGGTATTGATTTCATGGGACCATTCGTGAATTCGTTTGGAATAAAGTACATCTTGGTTGCTGTGGATTATGTTTCGAAATGGGTTGAAGCTGTATCATTGGCCGACAACGAAAGAAAGCGTGTTGTAGCGTTCTTAAAGAAGAATATCTTCTCTCGCTTTGGAGTACCTCGTACTATCATAAGTGATGGAGGATCTCACTTTTGCAACAAGTTATTCAAATCCGTATTGGCTAAGTATGGTGTCAAGCAACATAAGGTGGCTACGCCTTATCATCCCCAAACTAGTGGACAAGTAGAGGTTTCCAATCGTGAGATCAAGCAAATCCTTGCAAAGACGGTTAATGCTAATAGGAAGGATTGGTCTAGGAAGCTAGATGATGCACTATGGGCGTATAGGACTGCTTTTAAGACACCCATTGGTATGTCACCTTATCAGCTAGTTTATGGGAAGGCTTGTCATCTACCCATTGAGCTCAAGCACAAGGCATTGTGGGCATTGAAGCAATTGAACTTGAATTGGGATGATGTGAAGAATCTGAGGTTGGAGCAGCTGAACGAACTAGATGAATTCCGTCTCCATGCATATGAACGATCGGATTTATATAAGGAGCGGATGAAGAAGTATCATGATCAGCGGATTGTTCGACGAAACTTCCAAAAAGGTGACATGGTACTACTCTTTAACTCCAGCTTTAAGCTCTTCCCAGGTAAGTTAAAATCAAAGTGGTCTGGTCCATTTAAAGTCATCCAAGTCTACTCGTCTGGAGTAGTTGAATTGGAAGGCGATAAGGGTGTTGTTTTCAAAGTGAATGGCCAACGTGTTAAGCCTTATATCGGTACTCTTAACTCGATGAATGACATGGCCATCACTTATCTCGATGAAGTCTAAGTAATTGAGATTATTCCGTCGAGCCACAACAATAAATAAGGCGCTAGATGGGAGGCAACCCATCATTTTATCGTTTTATTGTTTTATCATTTTGGTACTTGTTTCATTTTTGATAAATGAAAATCCAAAAATAAGAGTCGTGCCATGACCAAAACTAAGGCGCTTGGTGGGAGGCAACCCATCGTACTAATCGTTTTCATTTGTTTTGAGCAAAAATAGGTGCAAGAAGTATTCAACGAGGAGATTGATTTCAATTGATGATTTGGACGCATTGTATGGTAAAGTTGGTAAGTTAGGAACGGTGATGCATAAGGCTATGGATTGAGCCTTTCTCACGCCAAAATAGGCTTCAAGAAAGGCTAGGCCTTGGTAAAACTAGGCCACGAACGATGCACAACCTATCCTATAGCCTAAGGTCTCGGAATCTAGTGTACTATACACTATGCGCCGCCTATTCCTAGGTATTCTTTTGACTATGCGCCGCCTATGCTATGGCATTTGGTCTCAGTATCTCATATGCCATAGACTATGCGGCGCATATGTCTACAAATGCCATAGACTATGCGGCGCATATATCCCATTATGCTATAGACAATGTGCCGCATATGTCATTGATATGCCGAGCATTATGCGCCGCATATGTGGTATTTTTGTCTCCAAAACCGATTGTAAATGGGTCATAACCCGACCCATTCTCTTCCTATATAAAGGGGACTAAGTTTTATAACACAACCACACTAGAATATACCCTAAAGGCGCCGCATACTCTTCCAAATCTTCTCAAAATTTTCTTCTTTTGCTCCTCCAATTCACAAAACCATCTCCACAAGTTTCAAGCAAGTAAGTACTCTCTTATTCTTCATTCATTTATCGTAAGTACTACGTTGCTATGTTTATTATGAATTTCTAAATCGTATAAGATTGATGGTGATGTTTATGTGTTTGGATAGTTGATACAAAATCATGTGAGTGAACAAATACGTAGGAAAATCTTGACTTGTTTCCGACTTGAATTTGGTTTCAATAGCATTGTTATACTATTTGCGGAATTACTATGGCTATGAATAAGTGCTTAAGATTGTTGTTTGGATACTTACATGTTAGACTATCCTGGCCATCGAGATAAGACTTATAGTGCCTACCGACATAAGAGGTTGTGATTGTTGTAAGAATAACTATTCCATGTGGTAACCCCTATGTAGTAGTGTTTCTATATCTACCATGAAAGTAGTCCAATGGCTGCAAGTAAGTGATGCATTGCTGATTTTCTTGTCGAAATACAATCCTAAAACGTATGTCGACAAAATCTGAGTAACTCGACTACTTTCACCTCACTGATTTGTGTTAACAAAACTAAGTGTGGGGTGGTACCCCTATTGCTTGCTTATAGATTGTATCAAGTGAGATTGTGCTGCAACTAACACTAATTCTAGTCTCAGGTACAATGGCACCTAAAGCAAGGCAAGGCAAGGTTAAGGCTACCACTTCCCAAAAGGGCAAAAAGAGAGGTCGAAAGGACCAAGGAGAATCATCCTCAGCACAACTACCCCGCAGAATGTTTGGAATAAAATGGGTTCTTGAGGAAGAAGCCAAAGCATGGTACAGCAGCAACAAAGAAAGAAAATATGTGCACGTCGACTTGATCAACAAGGAGACCTTATCAAAGAAGGAGCCGCGTATGTTGGCAAAAATAATGGCATTGAAGCTGGATTTCATCTTCCGCGACATGGGAGAATGCAACCTTGATTTAACAAGAGAATTTTATGCCAACTGGTCGCCGAACACAACAGGCAATGAAGTCAAAATTCGGGGCCAAGTGTTACAGCTCACCGCGGATTGGATCAACTCTTTTCTTGGCTTACCTTCGGTCGACACAGCACCATTCAAAGAGCTGTACAGCAGGCCTCCTTATAGAGCAATCCGACATACACTTTGTGGAAGCAGATCGATGGCAAGGTGGGGCAGACATAAAGAAACAGGCCGACACAACACCTTCCCCTATGCTCCACTAAATAGGGAAGCAAGAATCTGGATGCGCATTGTCACCTCATGTCTTATTCCTGGGACTCAATACACCAAGATATCAAGAGATAGAGTGTGTTTGGTCTATGCTTTGATGACTAATGTCCCTATCAACTTTGGGACAATAATTCGATCTACCATGAGGAAGGCCAGACTCCACAAAAGGTCCCACTTCACATTTGGAAATTTATTGACAGCAATCTCGCGGAAGGAGGATATCGAAGATGAACCAGCTGACCACAAACTCCCACATAACCCAAAGAAGGTTGACCTCACCAAGGTCAAAGATGCTGAAACAACTCATGGTGTCAACCTTACTACTGCGGAGAGACATGCTCGTGATGAGAGTTTCTTCCGTTATCTCTATGGCATGACACGATTCACTATGATGAGTGGTGGACGTATTCCAACTGCTGAAGAGCTCCAACAGCTGAACCACGACTACCCAATGAACATGCATGCACGGGAGATGTGTGGAGTGGGCGTATACTTTGAGGAACCTCTAGATGATGATGTGCCGACTGATAACGATCGACGCTTGGCTGATTCTGACGAGGAGGAGAACTCTGACGATAACTCTTATGATGATTCAGACGAAGGGGGTATAACCCCCGACATTGAGGAAGAGTTCGACTAACCAGGTTCTTCGTATTTATTTTCCACTGAGGGCAGTGTCCCGTTTAAGTGTGGGGTGGCGGTATCGCATGCTATACTTCTCTATTTGCATCTATGTTTGTTTATTTTTTGTGTGTTTTTGATTTTTTTAGGAGTAAATTTTTTCTAGCTTCGCATGAAATTATTTTGATAGGCAACATGAGATTATAATAAGAGTATGTGCTACAATTGTGACTATTGAGACGTTTAGGCTCCAGTTGTGACTCATTATGTGATATTGTGTATTCCTTCACTTGTTGGGTCGAGAGTCTATATTACTTCCAATTAAGTCGACCATGTGCCTTGTGTGTGTGAGATAATAGTATATTCTATGTATGTGGCTGATGCTAGAACTTACCTGGTATGTATGCAAAGCGAAAATAAGGAGTGTAAGTTAGGATATGATTTAGGCATTTCTTTGGCAACCAATACATGTTTACCTTTGTCTTACCTACCCATGGACATCATCCCTAGTTAAACCCTTTTGAGCCTTTAGCCTATTTCTTTGACAACCTTGTATGTAAGCCTAATCCATTTTTTCAAGACCGTGATTTGATCCAAATTCCTAAGTGCTTTAAAGTATAAAGTCATGTGACAATATAAGAGGAATTGGGTAAGTATGATGCTTTAAATTGTAATGGTGCTTGAATATGTTATGAAAAAGAAAGTGCTATCATAAGAGGTATGTTGTGAAAAGAAAAAGGAAAAGAAAGCTGAAAAGTGAGTTGTTCTTAAAATTGAAAAACAAAAAAGGAGAACAAGGGTGGTAGAATAAAAGAAAGAAGAAAAGGTTGAAAGAAAAAAGTGTCAATGATACAATGTGATGTATTAAAGCGCTTAGGAGCTTAGTCACTATTCCTGGCCAAAATAGTCCTACCCGTCCCTTAGCCTACATTACAACCATCAAAAGACCTACTTGATCCTAATCTTAACATTCCGACATTTAGTGGAGTGCTACACTAAGGGCAAGCCTATGGTCATCAGTTGCTACATATGAATTCTTTGTGAGAGTGAGAGCTAGGATAGTTTGATACCCATGTTTGAAAAATATACTATACTTGTGAGTGATTATGGGTACTATATTGTGAGATACACATGGTTGATGAGTTTTGGATAGTGGCATATGATTCTATGCACCTTAACTTTTGCATGCGAGTTGATCACCATCACGAGTCTATGCTAGAGGGTAAATTGTTTCTACTTATAATCGGAAAGCTACTCTTTGTTGATAATTGTTGTGCTTGTCTTGAAGAATGTTTTGTGTTGTTGTTGTAAAAACCCTAAGTTGATGTTTAGAAGGACATGATATGTTGTTCGAGGACGAACAAAGCTGCAAGTGTGGGGTGTTGATGATAGGCAAAATTTCGCGCCTATATCAATATATTTTGCCCATATTTTAGCCTAGTTTTGAGAACAAATTATATATTTCATGCACTTTTAGTCCTTTTTCCTATAAATGAGCTAACGAACATGATTAGTAAAGTTTCAGGTATAAATGATGCAAAATTCAGCATTTTATGGCTTACTTGACGCAAAAGAAAGCTCACAAAGGAAGGGAAGAAAGTCTACACGCCTAAGGACCAAAACTGCTGCATGGAAAATCTGTCCCGGGCTAAAACAGCATTTCTGAAGACTTTGGGGACTTACAGACACAAAGCTGGATTTTGACAAAGATACATTAACCTAGTACAATTAGGTTATGTATTTCATTAGTTTATTTGGATTAGGAGAATGTTACATTAACCTAGTACAAATGGGTTAAGTATTTCCTTAGTTTAGTAGGATTTGGTTATTTATTTCATTAGCATAGTAGGAGTAGGATAGGAGTATTATAAATACCCTATCATGCTAGAGATTTTTAATTAACTCCTCCCTTAGTGGAGAGATACATTCATCAATTAATCTTCTTCCATCCCTCTCTTCTTCCACTACAACACTTCTAATCTTTCCATTAATTCTATTCTTAAATTCCACAACAAGAGAATCGTTACTTGCTAAGGAATCACACCACACGCCTAGCACCTAATCCACACGCCATTACTCAACATTGTAATATAATAACAATGCCAATCGTGATCTCCTTCGCATTCATGGGTAACTAAACTTCTCTGTTGAGGTTATGGAAGCCGAATGAGATACTATCTATTGCTGTGAGTTTGTGAGTTCGTGACACGTATATTGCTTATATCATTCTTCTCTTCATCTTAATCTACATTCTTTGCGGTTGCAAACGCAAGAATACGCCAGTATAACATTTAACTTGTTCGAGAGAAAGGTTATTTGTCTGAAAAAGAGATAATGTCAAGGTAGTAGGACACCCTTTCCTATTAAAAAGCTAGTGCCGTAACTGGACTAACCTCTTGGAGAATTCGTACCGTTAGACACGCTTTAAGCTCGAGAGAGTTAAAGTGAAATAGTCCTTGTTTAGGTCGAGAGACGCTTGGATTTACCATCGACTACAATTCTCTATAAGCAATTGCATGCCAGAATTCTACACGCTCATAGCCAATAGAGACGTATACCTCAGAAGGTGGACATAACCCCAACACTTCAATTCTCATTGTTTACAACTCACGTAACATTCTTTATTTTTATTTTCAGCTTTTATTTTGATACTTTATTTAATTACTTGCACGACAAGAATTCCCCCCTTCTTACGAGTCTTGCACCAAAAGTTTAGTAATTTTACTTACTTGTTGGCCAAGCTATTCCCTGTGGGATCGACACCCAACCCAGGTTGGGTTCTATATTTGCTAACGACCGCTTTACACTCCTACGAGAGCTGTAGATTGAGCGTTATCAGTTAGACTAATACCTTAATTGATTAATCTAGGATAGAGTACTAATACCTTAATTGAATAATCTAGGATTAGGGATGAGTTCTCATATGGTCAATTACAACTTCATTTGAGTCTTTTGGCAATTGCATGATGAGACAATATTGTGTTCCTCTCGACCAGAGTCGTCGATCGATCACTCTGAGCCAAACTAATTCTTACTACCTCACATGTTAGACTAATGCCTTAATTGATTAACCTAGGACAAGGTACTGATACCTTAATAATATGGGACTAGGGGTGAGTTCTCATATGGTCAACTATTGATTAATCTAGGACTAAGGGTGAGTTCTCATAGGGTCAACTACAATAGATGGCAACGCCTATTTGATAATTTACAACATATGGGTAATCTGTTGCGACATATGACAATCCATTTGATAATTTACAATAGATGGGCAATCTGTCGCAACAGATGACTTAATATGTTTGATAATTTACAACAAATTCATAATCTGTTGTTACCTAATCTGATTGATAATTTATAACAAATGTGAAATCTAATGCAATATGTTGAATATTTATTTTTATACAATTTCAATTGAGTTCATATGTTAAACTAATAGTACCTAAATTGATTAATCTAGGACCAGGGGTGAGTTCATAGGGTCAACTAGAGTACTCGGTCAACTACAACTTCAATTATTTTTATACAATTTCAATTGAGTTCATATGTTAGACTAAATAATACCCTTTTGATAATTGCATAATGAGAGGGTTAAAAATTATGCATATCTTTTATAATTTTAAAAATAATTAAGATCAATTCAGACCAAATTAATATTTTAAAAACTTGTCATTCTTTTTCAAAATACAAATTAACCCATACAAAATGTTTCATCATTTCAAATCTCGAGTTCTCGCTCTTTATCTCTTATTCTCACTAACAATATAGTACATACAATAACTACTCAACAAATTTAGTCAACCCTCCACAATAGATCGCTTTTCTTCTTATTTTTGACCACATAGATGTTATTTTTAAATTTATTCTTGCTTGTATCAGTTGTTTTCTTTGTTTTTATAGGCAAAAGAGTTTGAGAAGAGTTCTATATTTGTTATTTTTTCTAAACAATTACTTTTAAGTTAATGATGAAAAATAAAACGTTTAGTTGTATTATCTTTGAGAATGGGTTTACAATTTTGAGTTTTAATGGTAAAATCGTCGGAAAAACCTGAGAAATCCCTAGTTTTCATTGCAATGTTTTGTTGACTGTCGTGGTATTGTTAGATGGTGTTTGTGGTGTTGGTAGTGGTGGTGTTTGTGGTCATCGTAGTGGCACTGGTGGTGGCATTAGTTGGTGTTGTCTGTGGTGGTGGGTGGTGGTATGTCAATATTCATGGTGTTTGTAATGTATTTTTTAAAATTTATGCATGCATAAATTGTAATGTAATTTTTGTTTTTTCGTTGTTTGTAGGTAAAACATATCTCCCAAAAGAAAAGAAAGTGAAAGTGGATCAACGTCTGACCACCCAAAAAAAAAGCTATAGTACAGAGGGATTCAGAGGAGCTTCCTGAAAAATCTCAGTCAGGAAAAAGTGAAACTGAGGAGAGATGTGAAAACTACGTTAAGGGAGGTGGACAAGGTTCTATAGATGGTGATGAAGAAAATGAAAGAGAAAGGGAGTAATTAAAGAGTGAGAAAGAGAAAGAGAATGATCATCAACATGATGATAATGGATCACCAATGGGGCGTGAATTAATATTGACACCCCAGCATAATCCTATTAAAACTTTTAGTATTGACAGGTTTCAAGTTGCGATGCCGATAAATGACCCAGAAGCAAAACAACTAACTGGTCAAATTGTACTTAAATGTCAGATAGGGAAAAATTTTGAACATTTTATGAAAATTATGAAAAACAAAAACATAGGCGGACTTTTTAAGAAGAGTTGCTTTAGACGCTTTCTTGAGATACCTGAGGACCCTTCTTCCCGTATTTGTTTCCCTATAACGATGGTATATGGTCTTCTCAAATACAGGATCAAGTACATGGGGGATGATAAAGATCCGAAGGAGGGGGGCAAAAAGAAAATGGATGAAATCTGGATTAACTACTATGGCATGCCTGTTTATTTTAGCTTGCAAGAGTTTTCCATAGTAATGGTCTTGATATGCCATCGTCCAGAAGAACCACCACCCCGCAAAAGATCCAAATCAATAAAATACAAGGAAAAAATAGATGGGTTGTTTGACAATGCTCGACGTGGCTACAAAGCATCAGATTTGTTGACAGATCTCAAGGATAAAACCATACCAGAGTGGTACAGGGAGCAATTGTGCTTAGTTTGGTTTGCCTATTCGTTTATATTGGCAAGAGATGTCAACAAGGTCATAGAAAATGATTTGTTGGCACGTGATGGGGATTTTGATAAATTCAACAATTATCCCTAGGGATATGACAACTTCTACTTGACTGTCTAATATTTACTGACAAAGCTATTCTCAGGGACGACCACATTATACGGCTTTCCTTGGGCTTTCATGGTAAAATTAATCACTAATTTTACTCATCCATTAATATATATTGAATATAGTTATTATGACATTTTTTTTGCTTGCTTCCTGTTTATATTTTTTAGGCTTGGGCATTTGAAGTCATTCCTCCCCTCCGAAAATAGTTAATGGATTACCCGGATGAGGTTTCTCATCCAAGGATGTTTAGGTGGTTGGCTGCAAAGAGCAATACCAATATTAATGAGGCTAATCTCTTTAACCCTCCAAATGATGCAATACGTCTTCTTCAAGTAAAATAATTTTACTCACTGAAAGATATTGAATAGATGTTATATCTGGTGCAATCGATGTTATATCTGATGCACCAGATGGGACATCTGTTGCGATAAGTTACCTGTCCTGTGCCAATCGGTGCAACAGATGGATAATTTATTGCGACAGATAATTGATATCTTAAATCAGATTATCCATCTGTTGCTTTAGTTCTCTGAACTTAACTCCTAATAGATTAACCATCTACTACAAATTATGTAATAGATGTGTAATCTGATAACATATTGTGCATCTGTTGTGACGTACAGATCATCTGTTATATAACAGATTACCCATCTTGGGCAACTGTTACAACAGATGATTGATATTTTGCATCAGATTATCTATGTGTTGCTCTATTTCTCTGAACCAGACTCAAACGAATTTTAATCATATACTGTAAACTATGTAATAGATGGGTCTTTTTAAAAAAATGTAACCCAACTGTGAAAATTATTATATTATATGATTTAAATACATCTGTCTTTTTTCCTTTTTTATTGGTTGTGCATCTATGGATTGTGCCTACTGAGGAGGAGTCGGTGATGACTTCTTATATTACTCTAGGTCATACGGATACTATAGCAGACCTAATGGTGGAGTTAATAAAGAATGAATTGGCTAGAGCAATAGCCATAAGAAGAGCAGTTCGGCAAGGTCATCCTAATGTTAAGGCTCTTCATGACCAACCTACTAAGGCAGATTCGGGTGCTTCTTCTGGTGGAGTTATTGGTGTTGGTGGCAGGTATGCTAATGCTGTTACTACTTATGATGATTAGCATGTTGGTGCTCAAGAAAAAATAAATATGTTTGAAAACACCCCTTTTCACCATTACACAGGTCCCTCTCACCCCTCTTCACCCTCGTGTTCTCGTTGCGAATGCAAAGAGTACAAGGACAGATAGGATAAACTCTTTGAAAAAGTAGAGACTATATCTAAAGATATCGAGGAATTCAAATCCAAGAGGTGTGTCATACCATCCAAGAAAGTGAGAGAGCCACACACTCCTACAGTGTTGGTTAAAAAAAAAGAGCAATTAGAGACGTACTCTCCAATCAGAAATAAAAAGAAATTATAATTCCTTCCTCTCCAAAAGTTGTTGAAGTTCAGGGGCCAGTCAAGAATGTGGACATATATGCAAAACTTGGCGCAAAAAAGATGAGGGAACTGCGACAGGCTAAGAATGCCAAGCTAGGCGCACTAGATTACCCCAGGCCTCCCTTTCTCCCCCAAGACTTCCAGACTATGACTGATATGTGTATGTCGTACGAGGACAAGGCAAATTTACTTTTCCTAACCTAGCCCTTCTAATATACCCCAAGAAGAAGAAGCTACGCAACAGATTTCACATCTGTTACAACAGCTGGGTATACTGGTGCAACTGGTAGTGGTTTTGTTGCAACTTATTATCCATTTGTTGCATAAGTTGCATTGGATTATTGATTCAGAGAACCCTATGCAACAAATGGACCATTTGTTGCATCTTTACAATTACTAATCTATTTAAAAATTAACTTCTTATATCACACCATGTTGACATAATTCTCTGCCTCATGAGAAAAAGGCAATTAACGTATCAGGAAACTTATGACACTGTCGATAGGATAATGGACCTCGACTTCTGCAAGAAGCTTAAGGATAGGTATGATCAACTTAATGGGGAGCCGTTATCCCTTGGCATGAGACTTTATTTCCTAGTTCCTATATTGGTATTGGATGAAGAAGAAATGATAAAATATGTTAGAGAAGAGAGGCCAAATCCACATGGCAGGAGCTGGACCGAGGCAAAGAGGATTCTTGTAATCATTAGTGTGAACGACATGCATTATAGAGCTGTTGAGATACTACTCGAGGAGGGAAATATCAATGTTTATGACTCCAACATATCTCTCATCGATGATTTCGATCTTTTTCTCCTCATGGAGCCACTAATGGTGTTGTTGCCTATCTTGTTGAGGGAGAGTAAACTGATGAATCATTTGCCAAAGGAAGTGTTGATGTAGAAATTATGGGATTTTAAAGGTCGAAACAAGGGAATGATCCTCCCAAAATATGATGCCACTAAAGCGAGCGACTCGCATACTCTTGCACACATCGAATGTTTGCTGACCGACATAGAAATAGCCGAGCCAATGACTTTTCTATGCGACAACGTTGTGTTAAACCTGTAAGAGGTCTGGGCTTATGGGGTACTAACTGGACGCTTGAAGCCTGTGTATATAGAAGAGATTGTGAAATAGCAATTTTTAATTTCAAGTCACCCTTCATTTTATTACATGTACATGTAGAGGCAATAATTTTTTTTTATGAAAGTTGAGTTTTTTATAATGCAAAAGATTGTCAATTGTTGTAAAATATATTGAATTTGTTCTGGCAGATAGTTTATCTGTTGCAATAGGGTCATCTGTTGCATTACGCCGATGTTATTTCTATGAATAATCTATTAATCTAAGTCTAATCTTTTACAACATATGCCTAAATCTTTTTTATATTTTCCAATAGTTATGCTTGAATATTCATGTGCTTGACAACACAAAACCAGTAGCAAATACACACACCACCATAAAAAATTTAGCAATTAGGCTTGAATATCCATGTGCCCAATAATACCAAACCAGTAGTAATAACGACAACAATGTAGTATCTTCTTGCTCGATTTTGTTTCTCTTTAGAAGCCTTGATTTTGTTCAACAAACCCCAGATTACACGATTTACTTGTGAAGGGTGTCGTTATTTATACCAATCAAAGTAATCGTATCCACCCAATTTCTATAAAAAAGAGAACACAATTACAAAACAATTACAAGTCAATAATTAATCAACTAATTAAATAAAAAAATATTACCTTTGAAATCTTACAAGTAAAAAACCTACAACCTGGATTTTGTTGAATCCAAGAAGTCTTTAACAGAGCTTCATGACCGTACTTACAATATCGAAAATCTTTATCACAAAAAATAGTGAAAGATGCACTTGACATTGTCAAGCTCAGTTGGAAAAAATAAAAAAATAATTTGAAGAATTTGGATAGATAAAAAAAGATAACTATGAAGAAGAAGATTTAGGAATTTAGAGTTAAATTTTAGGAAAAAGATGAATATAGAAGACAATGGGGGGGGGGGGGAGAGGAATGACCGTTGGGGGCCAAGTGACGGTAAGTTAGTAAAATGTGCCAGACTGACACATTTAATGCCTATTTTATTTTACGTGTTTAAAATGAACACTGCCTACTTGATGCCTATTTTATTTTAGGTGTTTGAACTGAACACCGTCGATGGGTTCCGCCTTTTTTATTTCAATTCACTTTAATATTTTTACACGTAGTGGTAATTTTTTATGTCCAACAAAAGTTGAATTTTTATAATGCAACAGATTCTCTATCTATTGTAACAGTTATTCTACCTGTTCTAACATATAGTTTATCTGTTGCAATAGGTTGGTCATCTGTTGCATTATCTCGATGTTTCTATCTAAGTCCATCTGTTGCAATAGTGGAAAGACCTATTTGATAAATTCCAAGAGATTACCTATCTGTTGCAACATATGTCTAAATCTGTTTGATTTTTTCAATAGATGTGTTGTCTGTTGCAACAGATACATTATCTATTGCAATATTTGAATCTAGTATTCCTTTTCAATTAATAAGTTCAAATCTAAGGAATAAATAAAATTCATAGACAAAATAAAATAAATCGAAGCCTTCGGAAATTAGTTGAAATGAGTCAACGAATACAAGAAATATAAAAAAATTGTTCTAGGTATAGATCTCAACAAATACATCAACAACAATTTAAGTATGATGCCAAAGATTACTTTGACAGGCTCAAGCTATAAAGATCTACTCAGTATGGAGAAGTTGTTCTTTATTCGGTGCTATGGAATTTGGCTTTGCTCGTCGTGGATCTTTATTGTTGCTTACGTACGGTTTCTGCGCTTTCTATTCTCTGTATTTTAATAAAAAGAGTAGCATATTGTCAATGTTGTTTAGCAGTAGCTTCTTCTACATCCACCTGGAAAGCCAGAATTGGTTAATGCTAATCACAGAGATACAACAAAATGGAAAAGGATAACTCATCTGTCCTAGCAAATCAAACAGGTCTTTCTCCTATTTTAAATTATCCCAAACAAATTATATTTCTATTGTAATAATGAATCAACTGTTAGGATAAATTTCTACATGAGGAAGACCCTGTATGATAATTTCCAACGGATGAACCATTTGTTGCAACATATGAATCATCTGTTGCAACAGATAGGTCATCTGTTGGTATAAATAAAAGCGGTACGAAGAACTATTTAGTTTGTTAAAATAGACGAGACATATGTCGCAATAGATACTTTATCTGGTGTAACAAGTTAGTCAACTTTTGTAACAGATGTATATATTTGTTTGATAATTTTCAGCAGATATGTCATCTGTTGAAACAGATATGTGTCTGTTTGTTTTATCAGTTGGAAGACATATATATTCACCTTCTTTAGCTTGTGTTGTTCTCCTTTATACATTGTACGTTGCTCAGTGTAACACACAAACAGAGAAGTTAGAATTTTACTTTATTGGATGCTTGATAATGCCCTGAAAATCATTCTTCTTCTCCTCTTATCCCTAATCTCTGATGGAGTGGATAGAAATAAAATCCTCTTTGATGGAATGAGACCCCTCTTAGATGTCAATTCCTTTATAGAAATAGTTAATGCATTAATAACATTAATCACTACATCATGTTTCGCCTTGCAGTCTTGACATTTGCATACAGAACATTCGCTGGGAGAGGCAAAATATGTATAACCACTATGATCATACTCATAATGGTTTTCTTTAAATACTGTAAGAGGAGCATCATTAGCACCAACAACAACACTACTACCACCACCAATAACTCTATCACCACTAAGACCATTAGTAATAATAAACCCACCCTCCAAAATTGTTTTTCTTGTAATGGCTATTGCTGTAAAAAATTCTATTTTTATTTTGTCGATGACCTTAGGGTCCGATAAAATTTGCACAGACCGTAAAGTAAGAAAAATGGCATTTTCAACTCTCGATTGGTCGGAACTAGTGACGAATACACAATATAACATAAATCATTACATACATTAGAATGATGATTAGATCATTCAAAAAAAATATTACTTAAAAGAAAAAAATAATTATAATTATACTTACTACATCTTTTGTGGGTTTAAAGAGATCAAGAAATTTTGCATTTTTATCAATTTTGGCAGACAACCATCTCAAGATTCTGGGACAAGAAACTCCTTCGTGGGAGTTCACTTGTTGTCTCAAATAAGGAATGTCTTCAAACACCCAAGCCTATAAAATAATGCCAATAAATCAAAACCATTATTGAGTAAAAAAAATAAATGATATCATAATAGAAGAAAGAAATATTTACCATGAAAGCCCATGGGAACCATATAAGTTGACTATCTTTGGCGCTAACGGAGTCAACAAATATTTGACAGTCATTTTGAAACTTTCATACCCCCAAGGATAGCTGCTAAACGCCTCAAGATCCTTAGAGAGATTTAATAAACCGAGGCTTATGTTGTTGTTAACATCTCTCGCCCAAGGAATATTATGTACAAACCAAACCAAACACAATGTCTGTGTGTGCTTCTTTGAAAGTTCTTTACCTTTCAACGCTTCTATCATTTTTTTGTTTTTGAAGCTTGGACCAACAATGAACACTAGGTTCTCACGATCACACGACTTGCCTTTGCCTTTTTTGGGTATGCGGGGTGTTTTTTTTGGGGGTAGAATAGGTAGAACTTGAGAAGGAGGATAACATTTTAGTCCAGTAACTATGACAAACTCCTCCCAACCAAAACAAACAGGCATGCCACAGTAATTTATCCATACCTCATCCGTCTTATCTTTATTTTCATACATAAACCTACGCTTGAGAAGTTCATATACCATTTTCATTTGGAAATGAACATTGCTGTCCTTCGACAAATTAAGATATTTCCTAAAGCATTTGTCCCTGAAATAAGCATCCAATTTTTGTTCTCGAAGTATTTTCTGAAAAAATTTTCCCATGACTGACTTAATCACGAAATCACCCATTAAATCTGCGGTACCATCGCACTGCATTCTCACAGAATAACGATCAATACTGAAGGCTTTGATCAACTCTTCGGTGGAAGGGCTGTTAGCATTTGTATCATCTCTTTTGAAACATTCCTCCTTCCTGTGTTCATCATAGTCTGCTCCCGATTGAGATAACGCTTGTAAAGCAAGCTTATAGAATGATGGATATAGCTTAGCTAATTTACTTATTTCTTTACTTAGACCTGATTCGATTTTTTTTTCTTTTGGGAACCATATTATCTAAAATTAATAAAAGCATAAAAAAATATATAATAGTTGATTAATGCATCGTTAAACAAGGATAACAGTCAATCAAATAAGTAAAATAGTAAAATAATCTGTTGCACCAGGTAGTATATCTGTTGCAGCATATAACCAACTTGTTGCAGTGAATGGGTAATCTGTTGCAATAATACAAAATATATCACTCATCTTTTAAGATAGATGAATGGTCTTTGCAACAGATCATATATTATTGTGATATATGAGTGATTCGTTGGGATAGTTAAATAACCTGTTGCAACGAATGAGTAATCCGTTGCGACAATACAAAACAAATTACTCATCTGTTGAGAAAAATAAATGCTCTGTAAAATAGATCACACATCTGTTGCAACATCATCTATTATAATATGTGCGTGATCTGTTGGAATAGTTAAATAACCTATAACAATGCCTGAGCAATCTGTTGTGATAATACAATAAAAAACATATCATTCATCTGTTGATAAAGATAAATGGTCTGTGTAATAGATCACACATCTATTATGGCATCATCTGTTGTAACATATAAGTGATCTGTTGGAATAGTTAAATAACCCATAGAAATGGCTAAGTAATCTATTGCGATAATACAAAACATATCACTCATCTGTTAAGAAAGATGAATGGTTTGTGCAACAGATCACACATCTGTTGTAATATATTAGTGATCTGTCAGAGCAGTTAACTAACCTACAACAACGATTGAGTAATCTGTTGCGACAATATTAAATATATCACTCATCTGTTGAGAAAGATGAATGGTCTGTGCAACAGGTCACACATCTGTTAAACACATGAGTGATCTATTGGAACAGTTATCAATGGTTAATATTGTTTAGATTTCTTCCCACACAGAGTCGTCTATCGCAGCAGATGAATGATCAGTTGGAAAAATCAAGTCTTGGACATTTCTTGTTGGACGAGTTGATAGGATTTTATCCAATAGGAGGTTCATCTGTTGCATCGGATCATTAATCTGATGGTTCTTCCATTGCATTAGATGGTTAATTAGTTACATCATATTTTTTATTTGATGCTTAATCTGTTGCAATATATGGTTAATTTGTTGCATCAGATAGTTAATCTATTGCATTAGATGATTAATCCATTGCATCAGAATTGTAATCTGATGGTTCCACTGGTGCATCAGATGGTTGATCTATTGCATCATATGATAAATTTATTGCATCAGATGGTTAATATGTTGTACCAGATGGATAATTTGTTGGAGAAAATAAAAAATAGTAACACGATTTTGTTCAACAAAAAAATAATAATTTCATCATTTTTACCAAGAACAAGAACATAACAAATCAAACCAAATTGTTGTTTTATTTTTATAAACACAAACAATAAAAATCAAACTTAAAAAAATACAACAAACAACAAAAAATCATAATTCACTTCGAAAAAAGAAGAGAAGAAATACGAGAAATTAGGGTTTTATTTAGACTGCATTTTAAATCAATGCAATAAATCTTGAAATTATTAACCAATACTATAAAAGAAGTTGGCTCAAGTTCCTTGTTTTCTTCAAAACTAAAAAGGCCATAAATTCTTACTTGTGAAAGAAGAAAATGAACGATGAAGAATTCGAAGCTGTTATGGCCAGAGAGCAAGGTTGTCACGTCGATTGAAGGTTGAAGTCGAAAAGAAAATTGAAGCCCAACTATTTGTATTCGGATGTTGAAGTCGCCGAGGATTGAAATGAGAAATTTTCAGAATAATTAGTTGGGAGAGAGTTGAGAGAAGCTGTCGAGAGAAGGATGAGAGACAGGTTGATTTGAACTGAAAAAGGGAACTCGAAGCCCAACTATTTGTCACCGAAAGTAGAAGTCGGCAGGGGTTGAAGGGAGAAATTTTACAGAACTTTCTGTTGGGAGAGAGTTGAGAGAAGCTGTCGAGAGAGAGGAGAGAATGGTTAATTTGGATTAAAGAGGGGTGTGGGTTAGGTTGATTTGTATTTTTGAAAAAATTAGAAAGTTTTGAAAATATTAATCAAGTTCACAATTAACTTAATTAAGTTTTCTAATGATGCTTGACCCTTTAAGTTGGTCAATGTCACCAATCATTCATTCAAGATTTAAAAGACACCTTTAATAAATATAAATACCCACCAATAAATAATCTCATCAAATAAATTGCTACTATTCAAAGAAAAAAAAATACTGAAACTCAAGTGAAGCACTTTCTTTGCACAACTAAAATTAAAATGATTCATGTATGCATTGAATATTTTTGTAGTGTAAGATATATATATATATATATATATAGGTTATTTTTGTCGTTTTATCTCCATCTTTTAGCACATTATTACTTTGTATTAATAAAATTAATTAAGATTATAAAAGTAGAAGGTAGAAGAATATATGAATATATATTAAATCTCTAATAAAGAAGGTAGTTATAGTAGGAGGTGAAAAGTTAATGAATTAAGTAAGTAATTTTTGAATTGCAAAAATAAAATAAATGAAGAAAAAATAATCAAAAAAAAGAATAGAAATAAATAAGAACAAAGATCGTAGAGATGTCACATCCCCTTTCTATGTCAATCATATATATATATATATTACTTTTATTACTATATTGAAAAGAGAGCATTAGGACGACCAAGGGCAGAGTTGTTATTCATATGAGTTATGAGGGTAAAAATATAATTTTATAATATATCATAAATACTCTGCATAGTTGTAGAAAAATCTTTCTTGTCTCAGACTAGTCTGAAGACCATCTTTTTACTCACATCAGTGTAAGGTTTGATATCAAGTTTTCTCCTTCAACTTTTTTAACTCTGTGTCTTTTCATCTCCTTAACTCAATTAAATGTTATTGTTAACAATTAGATATGCTTCTCTTTCAGTATTGCCCAAATCTTATTTTTTTGTAAAATTCATGACTAATGTTGATAATCTTCTATCTCTCTTTAATTTGCTTTGCATATTCTTACTCGCTTCCGCCTTTGAGTTGTTTCATTATGTCTAGACAATTGGTGATTTTAGGCTTGATAATTTTCCACTTTAATGGTGCCTATGAATTATGCTACAAATTTAAAGTTTTTTCTTGTTATTTTTATTTGTCCATTATATTAAAATATTTTTTTCACTTTTACTTGTCACTTTGCATCTTATTAGATTCGATCAAACTATTAACAATAACCAACAGCTAATCATGACATTTGAATCTTCATTTTCAAGATAATAGATTTTCACACCTCCTAATATACCTGTTGCCATCTAGAGTTGATGTAAGTTCTGAGTCAATCAAGTGTTAAAAGTACATTTTTCATGTTTTGGTTCAGATTTCAAATATAATTTTGCTTAATGACAGCCAAACTGCATGTGAAACTGCATTTTACTCTACAAAACAATATGAAATATTAAAGTGTCAACCACATTAGATGATTCTTGGAGCGGAGGCATACTCCAGAAATATCAAGGAGATTAGCATCGTCAAATGTAGTAGGCGGTATTTACACTTTTACTGGATTAAGCTATTGGTCTAGAAATTAAAATTTTGATTTATATAATTATGGGAAATACCCTGCTTCACTTCTCTGTGAGAGTTATGTCATTTTGGGGAAGTTTTAGGAAACTTGGGAATCTTGGTAGCTCAGTTGGTTGACTTCATTGAACTTTCACCTTGGCGTTTTAGTTCCTGAATTTGATCTGGCTATTTGCTGTGATTCTTGATTTTGGTTTATTGAACTGTAGGTATCTCATTTATGTATGTTGATTTGTTGTTAGTTAGTAAATGGCAAGTCAAGATTTTTCTAGATTTGTCCATTTGAGTTTTAGCAAACTCAGGAACCATAGTAGCTCATTTGGTGGTTGGCTACCTCGACTTTTACCATGCCTTGTTGGCGAGGATTCGATTCTCACCTTGTAATCCCCTATCCCATGATTATAAACAGATGGAATGTTGACCAAATTGCAACTGATTTGCTTTAGTCTTGCACTCAGTTGCTTGGTTTGAGTAATGACATGAAGGTGCAAATGCAATTTTTCCTTGTTGCTTTTTTGTTCTTTCTTCTTTTAGTTATTTTTTCTTGTGGTGGGATAATTATGAATTAGGATGCAAAAATTTAACATAATAAGGTAAGTTATTGTAGTTTGGTTGTATTTCGCGGAGATGGATGTTCAAAGCTAGCATGTTGACGCAGAATTAGAAGTCAACTAATGAAAATTGATCAAAATATGCAACTAAAAGTTATTCTAGATCTGTTGTTTTTGAATTAAGACTTCCTTGTTCCTATATTAGTATGTATATAATCTGCAATTGGAGAAAGCTATGCTTAATTAAACGACATGTTACCCCAAAGAGTGTATCCATAGTAAAGGTCAATGTGATGTCATCAGTTGCTAATTGAAATTTTTAGCCAAAGATTGATCTTTTACATTGTTATTGTTCTCGTGCATATGTGATTTTAGTCTGATTCTTGATTATTGACTCTGTGCGAGTGACCAGTATCTCCTTTTATATTTATATGGCTAAAGAAAGTTACAAGTTCACGTAGCGGAAGGGGTTTTAACTACTGCTATTTTTCAGAAAGGTGACCGTTCATTAACATGTATTCACAAAAATTAGTTTATTACATCTGGCTTCAAACATAAATTAGTGAAGTGCCTGAACAAAATCAGAAGAGCAAAGCATTTTGGCATGTGCAATAGTTAGATAGTGAGGGGAAAGTTGCCTATCTTTATATTGCCCAAAGTTAATTATAGGTTTGAGAAATAAAAACGGAGATCCTTATTTGTGATGTTTCATGAACCTATAACTATGTAATGACCGTATGTATATGTCTCGTAATTTGTGCAGAATGTACATCAAGGGTACCCAGCCGAAACTCTGGTGAGGTTTCTCAAAAGCTAGGGATGGCAGTGTCTCTAAAGCACAGAAGATGGCAGGTGCATACAGTTTTCATTCTCATTTCAATCTCAATATTCCTTCACGATGAATATAGCATCGAGGAAATTTTCTAACTGTAATCAATATTTTGCAGCTTGTTGACTGTTTAAATTGGAGGATAGACAATGAGATTGATCAGATACTTGCAGTAAGTTTTCTCTTAACATAGCATTGGCATTTTTGTTTTTGTAGATAGTGTGATTATTTTGGGTCGCTTATAACGTATAAGTCCACTTCCATTTTTTGTTCATTATAGATCCTGTTGTGTAATTATTTCGTTTGTTTTGCTTTCTCCAATTATTGTTCTTGCAATACAACCTGCGTTGATCATTAAGGTACCTACCATTAGCTATTAATCTACTGCATTACATATACAACATATTTACATCGGCAAAAAATAGTCATTTTATAAACTGTGTTCCGTAAGGCTCTGTTTGCTTTCTCCTCACTTCACATATGATCTCGGGGATTTTTTGAATCCAAAATGGGAAAAGGAATAGGTATTCTTTTGAGTGAAAAGACCTTCAGGGGTCATTTGGTTTGGGTTTTAGGAGCTATAACGTCCACATAAAACTTACCATAAATTTAGCAGTTTCAAAAAAAAAAATTAGCATAAGTTTATACTATTTTTAATTGGGATTTAAGGAGATTTAATCTCCACATAGAAATCCCCGTATTATAATCCTTGCATAATTTGTCTCTTAGCCAATCAATCACTAAACAACATAAATTAAACAAAGCTGCAATATTTGAATGGAAGCCTTTAGTTAAGTCGCAAATAATAAAGAAATGAAGGCGAAATTGGTTCCTCCTTTACTAAATTACTATATGGATAATATTTGTCATTTATTGTTGCAGAAGCCAATTATACCCAGTGATTTTTACAGAGGAGTGAGGGATACTTAGCTTGTAGCTTGTAGGGATGTCTGGATATTCAAGAGAGGTAATACTTTGATCTGGATATAGAAGTAAATCATCGATTAGCTCTCTTCTCATTTCAGTTATGCAACTTTTTGGCATTGTCCTTGGTCATTTGAAAGTGACAAGACTGGTAACTACTAATATATTATGTAGTTAAGATCGCAGGTTTCTAAGCCTATCGATAATGTCTAATAAAGTTGCTCATTTTGTATAGCTTATATGGTTCACATAAGTATATGGTGATGAATATATTATTGTAAAGCTTAAAGACTGTTTGTATAAATACATATCGGTAAATAGAAGCATATTGTTATAGGATCGATAAAGGCTAACTGCTAAGCTGAGGATTATTGCTTGTGGTCATAAATATGAAATAGATTGTACCTTTTATTTGCTAAAATATAAAGAAGTACCTGCATATAATGGTCCTTTATTAGGATAGTTGACTACTTTTGGTCATTTATTATGTGCGTGTTATGGAAAAGATATTGTATGGATGTGATTCCCTATTTTAATCTACTTATAGGGATTTAGCTTTGTTCAATTCGTCCTCCAAAACTACATCAATAATCGTCGGGTAACTATTGCTAAAGGAGATGCCAAATTTTCTTATATTTATACTAGAAATGTCTCTGCAGATTTCCTCGCTTGTTCCTTGTTGTTCTTCTTTTTATGGACATGTCCGTCTATAATTGTATTTGATTTTGATCAATACATATTTGTTTGAGCAAAGTGTTTCTAATCATTAGTTATGTTGTCAGAGCATAAATATTGAATGTGTTGGTATGAGATAAAATATCCTTTGGTAGAAACAAAATTTTGCATGTTAAGATCGTCACCAAGTAAATAATCAACTAATAATAGTGTTTGTTGAGACCTCCATTGATCTACTAAGAGTTATTAAGAGTATCGGCTGAGGTGCTCAATTTATATGTAAATCCAAGTTAGTTCCTCCAGTATGAGGGATGGGCTTAAGGCTAAAATTGTTTCTTTTTTCTAGTTAAAAAATAATTTCATGGAAATGAGAATTCTTGTTTTCTTTATTGGGGTTAAGTTATTAATTAATTTGCCATAGATGTCTACTCAATTCACCAAACCACAAATGTCATCTTTCGAAAGGAAGCAAAAGGAACTTTTCTATTCAACATCTGTATGTATTCTTCTTTGTTGTCTTGACCTACGTTGCACAAACTCTTCACTTTTGATGCCGCACCCATGTCAGATTCTCCAAAAGTACACTACTTTTGGAGAATCCGACACACACACAGGTCTTGACTATATATGCTTTCATAATTACACAACTAATATTTACAGCCTCATAGATGCTAATAGAACTGAGTAGTCGATTTTGTTGCTTATTGGATCTTTTCATTATCACATATTGTTACGTGGTATTATCAGCTTAGTTCTCAGCTAAGACATTTCTTTTCACTCTATTCTGCTTGTCAAATTATATACCCAGTAGATAGATCAGTATGACCTATGTTTCGTCTTCAGGAGTCCTAATGGTGCTGCAGCTGGAGTTGGTGCCCAACATTCTTAGGTATGTCAGTGAACTCAAACACAGCTTGTTGTGTTTCCTGAAGCGGCTCTTCGAGTTCCTCTAAGTTAGTTTAACCAAGCTAAGCATCACGTATCTGATCAATATCCGGCCTTTGTTTGAGACTGAAGATTAATGTGTGTCAATGTATGGATCGGTGGATAAACTGGAAGAACTATAGGACGGAGTAATATTGATGTTTTATACTGTTTTCTTGGTTTCTTTTGGGTATAAAAGTTGTTACCTATGGTTAAATTTTCTGGGCATAAAGGATTAATGAAGCGACATGCCAGAAACTTGTGAAACAACCCTGTATTTTTATCTAAGTGTTGTGACATTACTAACAGTGTAATAGGATGTTAGCTGTTTGGTCATTTGATCAATTTTGTTTTGATCAACTAGGTTTCATTTCAGTTTTGTATACCCTCCTTGATAGATCTTACGTGTAAAGTTTCAGATGAAATTGTTTACTCTGGTTATAATTTGAGACATGAGAAATTTTTGCCCATAACGTGAGCCAGTTTTCTCCTCTTTGGTACCATGAACATGTGGCAGTGCCAGTGACAGTGTGGAGTGAATAATCTACCAAATGTTAGATGATCTTGAGGTCATACGTTATCTCGGTAGGCTGAAAATGGAACTAACAAGTGAGGGTTTTTCAAACTCCTACTCATTTTTTGCCATCGAGGAAACATATCTATAGGCACCACATAGAAGTAGTAATTGCTTTTTGAAATTCCTCACTTTTTGTTGGTCTTACTTCACATATAAGCAATTGGGAAAAGGTGACCACCACCTTCTCGAGCCACTGCCGCTTAAATTTCAAAGTAAAAATTCTAGATTGTGGGCACTGTAACTTTTAACGTTTTGTTTTAATGCAGTCGACAGTCGCTCTTAAATCACATTACTGTTTAGCTAGCATCACTTGCTGTTGATGAGCTGTGGTATGGAGAGCACCAGGTAAGATATGCTGAAATAAATTTTAGTTTTGCATCATTTGTCACCTATCTTTTAAATAGCTTGATAAGGATCCATGTTGCTTTTGTTGGAGTCTCAATACATTCAAGAAAAATCAATGGAATGCCTCCCTATGTGACGACTGCCTTTCGAAAAAATTCAAGAACAAGTATAAATACATAAGGTTCAAACTAGAAAAGAGTACTGAAAAAAAAAAGAATCATATTGTCCTCACTTTGTCAATTTTTAAAGAGGTTGGTGCTTTCATTCTCAAATTCAAAAACATCATTGTTAAATAGTTGCAGGAATTACAAACATTATCTTCACTTCTTACTCCAGCATCATCCGAAAACGGATGGAAGAAAGATTAACACTAGAAGGTAGCAAACGGTAAGTTAAAAAATGTGCCAACATAAGGAGGAAGATCTCCCATAATGTTAAGGCTACACTGTATGTTTGGTCCCAAAGGCAGGGAGGCCATTTCATATTAATGTAACCTCATATAAAAACTCTACATTCTATACCAGAAGTTAAGGGGAAGTGATCTCCGCAAAGATAGCTCTACTAATAATGAGTATTATGATCTAAAGATTTTTAAAATGACAAAACCATATTGATCTGGTGATGAGGAAGAGAAGGAAGCTCACAGTGCGATTAATAGCTCCAGGAAGACCCTCAAAGAAAACTGGCCAACCACAGCCTGAGTTGAATTTTGTTGTGGACTTGTAGAGGGGAGTGCCACATCCTGCACATTGGTAGACTCCTTCACCAAAAAACTTGTCATATTCTCCAGTACATGGGTACCTATGAAGATATCCTTTATGGTAAATTCTTCATCTATCAATTAATAAGCATCATGGTCATTCAACTATGTTATTTTTCCTTGTTGAATATTTGAGTCTCTAAAGTAGAACTAAAAATATATTGAACCTCAAGGTTGATGTTGAACTTTTATAAGCCAACATGCTGAGCATACAAGGGAGATTTCTGATAAGAAAGTGTAAGATTTCACTGTCTGCACCCCTCAATTTAGTTATTTAACCATTTCTCTTTCCCATTCACCAAGGTTTAAAAGGTTATTTTTATTAAAAAAGTATCTTTCCACGTTTCGGACATCCGGCTACTTCATTGGTATGCTGCTGCTAGAGTTTCAAATTAAAAAAAAGGGCAGCTCGGTGCACTAAAGCTACCGCTATGCGCGGTGTCCGGGGAAGGGCCCCACCACAAGGATGTATTGTACGCAGCCTTACCTTGCATTTCTGCCAGAGGCTGTTTCCAAGGCTTGAACCCGTGACCGCCTGGTCACATCGCAGCAACTTTACCAGTTACTCCAAGGTTCCCCTTCTGCTGCTAGAGTTTCAAATATGCTTCTAAAATTGAAATATATTCATTTCTTTTCTTTTGGGTTGCACTCCCTTGGTGATTCACTCCATCTGTATTTTCTACATTGATGTGTTTTGCATGCCACCTGAATTACAAGATATATTTTGCTTGTCAGGAGATCGACTGGTGTGGAACTCCTGTCAAGGTATTCTATTTTAATTAAACAGTAGTCATAAGGGATTATATTAGGAGTTAAGAAAAGTATGTTGATTCCTTAATTTGTGTACGTAAAGAGGCTGTTGAAAGTACTCTCACTGCTTACACCGCTGCTCAGGTTTGTTTTTTGATATGCTTTTTTGTGAATTCGTTTTATCTGTTTTGGAATTTGTTTAGATTTTACAGAACTGCTTGCTCTAGATCTACTTTTTGCATAATAATAGTATATGTTTCCAATATATCTTCTATGTATGACTTCTGGCATATTACTCTCTGCCTGTTAATTTACGTGTCACACTTGGCATTTCGAGAGTGACAAATTTTTTCCTTGATTAAATTTTTTTTAAGTTGTTAATTATTGTGATTCACTATTCGTGCTATGTAATTTCCAAATATATAAATTATATTTTAAAAAGTCTAAAGTTTCTATGTTCGAATTATGATTAAAATGAAGCTTGAATCTTGAAATTTCCAACTTTGACACATAAATTGGGATAAGAGATACCAATATTTTTTTTGCAAGATCAGTTTTTTGGGGGCACATTTTTCAGTATATTTGGAGTTACAGCGAGGGAGCAACATAGTATTATGAAGAACTCTTTTTTTGGTTTGTTTGATGAAACAAAATATGATGAAATGCTCCTCCATAGTGAGTGATTGACCTTTTGCTGATTTACAACTATAGTATTCTTGTGCGGATATAGATAGCCTTCCAGCTCTTAATATTATTTTATGCTCAAAGTATATGTTGATTGATGCTGTTTAGAGTATGTGGTTATGGATTTTATCCTCATGTAGACTGGGTTATTAGTTTAAGTATGTTTCTGGCACAAGAAAATGCTTATTACGTTTCTGTTTCTGGTAGCCATGGCCTTTCAATATAATTGAAAGGTTATTCTTATTACGAACAATCTTGTTTTGTATATGTTCGGTTTTCCTCATTTTCTATAATGTTCGTAGGATATTGCATCTGCTGAACTTGCCCAAACACGTCCCATCCAACTTGGACTAGCTCTTAACTTCTCTATGTTTTATTACGAGATGTTGAACTCTCCCGACCGTGCCTGCAATCTTGCCAAACAAGTAAGGCTATCTTCATATAGTTGCTTCTGATTGTTATATGCAGTAGACTACATGAGGATAACAACATTTTCCCTGTATTTTCATAAGTTTAACATGAAAGATAAATTGCTCCATGAATGTGCTGTAAAGGCGACTGGTGGTGGTGGGCGTGCAAGATTGCACTAGCTTTAACACTATCCAGCATAGCTATAGCTTCTGAGAAAGACCACTTCCATCAACCAGTCTCCAAAAGCTTACATAGTCCAGGGTGCAGATCATTTTCATTGTCATCCTTCGAGTGTTCTGCAATAAAAGTCACAATAGATGTATCTCTAAAATTTGGACCTTTTTCCTTTAAAAGGAATGTGACCCATGTTTTACCCTTCGCTATATACAACAAATGTTGAAGTTTCTACATATAAATTACTGAAAAGTGATGTAATAATTTTAATAGAGTTGGAGTTCTTTAATTGTTGAGTTTGTTTTAGTGGCTTTTGGAATTTGAAGGCGTAGGTTTGGTACCTACATCTGGTTCGTTATTGTGTGATTTTTCTTAGTTCTAGCTGTCGATGAATCCAGTGATATATTCCTGTATTGATTGGTTAAAAAATAATTTTGCCTATTTATAAATCTTGGGAGTTAGAAACTTGGAGAGTATCCAATTTGAAACATCTTAGTACGAACATGTTGGTCGAGTACTGGAGTTGGTTTTAGTATGTACCCCGACATTATATGTGAAATTAGATTTATTGATTATATTGTTGTTGTTTTGTTATTAGAATTTAGTACAATATCAGTAAATCACATTATTAGAATACTAATATTTGATCATTAAATCTAATTTAACAGGTGTTTGATTGTGACTGCTCAGGAGATTGATCACAATGTGAAAAATGCATTTGCTATTGTAGAATTTATAAAGGAAAAAATATATAAAGTAGCATATTTAAGTATTAAATTATAAAAAATAGCAAAATTATACGTTGGGCCCGTGCAAAGTACGGGCATACCTATCTAGTATATATATATATATATTTAGCCGCGTTTCGCGCAGTCATGAAAAACAATAACTGAAATAATTTATTCAAAATATAGATGGGATAAAAGATTTTAAATAGCTTCTTATGTATATAAATTAAAAAAAAATTATAAGTTAATAAAATCACCAATAAATATTCTAAGTATTAAATGCGTTTTATATACTTCAAGCAAAATATATATGGTTACAAGCTGATTTAGAAGACATGCGACTATCATGACTTTTAAATTAGATTGCCTCTGGCTACGAATGGAGCAAACTCTGTGGTTAGTTTACTACTACAAAATGCGTTGATCGAGCAATGGAGGATTAGTCTCACGGCTGTCGGTTGTGGGGATATCTTGGAAAACAAAACAAAAAAAACTTTTAAATTAGATGATATGTGTATGTGATTCTATGTATTTCTGAATTAATTTAACTCTTTTGTTCCTTAAAGATGAAAAGAAGCTTTCACGAAAAATAGTACTTCCTTCGTCCCATTTTATGTGTCGCTATTTGATCGGACACGGAGTTTAAGAAATAAGAGAAGACTTGATAATATTTACCAAATTATCCTTTATAAAAAAATGTGCTGCTATTTTTTTTTTTTTAATTAAGTGGGCCTAATAAGGGTAAAAGTTTAATTGTGTTATTAAATATTTAATAAATAAGAAAATATGACATTCTTTTTGGGACGAATTAAAAAGGAAATGATGACACATAAAATGAGACGGAGGGAGTAATATCATTCTTGGAAGTAAGAAATAAAATTTGAGAATGAACTTTATATTGTACTCTATTCGTTTTAATATATTTAAACTCTTTTTCTTTTTATTCTGCTTGAAAAGAATGATCCTTTTCCCTTTCAATAATTCTTTAATTTCAACTTTTCACATAACATGTTTAAGACCATAAGAGTAAATTATATTTTGAAACATTTGACATATTTTTAATTATTTAAGATCACAAAATTTTAAAAAAAAATTCTCTTAAATTATGTATCAGTCAAAACAGATCAATAAGTTTAAAATAGAGAGAGCAATTTGATAGAGACGGTTCATGTACACAAATTTTAAAAGCTTTTTTTTATAGAGTCAGATCTTAGACAGTATGGAGTATATTTTCAATATCCTTTTACTTCCTCTGTTGAATTAATTATTTTTAAACTTTTTAGCATTAATTATTATAGAATTAAGAGGTAGGATATATTAGTTAGATTACACTACTCTTTTTTTTTTTTTTTTTTGAGAAGTCTGACGGAAGGGGATAGAATATTAGCTAGAACTTTTTCTCTATAAATTTACTTCAATTTAGACAAAAGAAAATATTACACAAATTGTATAAAACTTGTGAACATGAAGAAAACAATGAAGCATTAAGTCATATTCACAAATCATATATGGTATTTATTTATTAAATGAAAAAATCTTTTTTTTTGGGTTTAATTTGTAATTTCATTAATAAAAAATTGTCTTGAACATGATGGACCAACCCATCCCAAAAAGTCCAACAAACCACAAATGCTGTAAATAAATGGACCAGTCCAAAATATTGACCCGACCCAAAACACAAAGAGATAAATAGGTAGTAGGGTTTCCTAATCGAGCTTAGAGCTAAGCTCCCTTCCACTTCACCCCTTTCATCATGTTCCCTTCTGTAAATGTGCCATTCAATCTTCTTCAACTGTGTGTGCTTAACACCGTTCCATGGATGCTTCAGCTTGGAGCTTTTTTCAGCTTGCATGAGTAAGTAGCTTCCTTCATTCCTCTGGTTGATGCTTTCTCCTGTTATGAGATCCCGACTTGCTTCTTTGCTTGCTAATATCTCAGTCGAGATCTCCAGCTTATGGATGCTACCAGTACTTTTTGGTGCTAACACATCGGGTCTAGTCCACTGATGCTTGTCTCGTCGTCCAAGTAAATTATGTTCCTCATTAAGCTTACTGTTTACCCTGTACCTTTCTTTCACTAATTGTATCATTCTTGAGCTGCAGGTATAGCTAGGATGGAGATTTTGGGATGCTTGGACCCGTTAATATTTGAATAAATTCAAGTAACTCAATCGCTTGATATACATCTGACCTTGTGACCCCCAATCTGTTTAGATTTCCTTTTTGTTGGCTGGTGTAGATAGGCTAAGTAGCATTTTCATTTTTTGGTTTTCCTTTTCAGGTTGTACATATAGTGCATATGAAAAAACTTGTTGTAGCCCTTCTAGTCCCCTTACCCTTTTGTTGGCACTAGTCTCAAATATGGATATTGCTACTTGTCACTATTAAGAATCCTCCTGCCTAAGCTTGGTAATTGATTGAATGATGTGAATGTGAAATTCCCTTGTTGAATTGCTAAGTTATCTAAGTAATCAGCCAGTTGATTGCCCTCTCAGAGTACATGTTGTATGAATACTTGCTTACCTGCTAGTAATTATTTTATCTTCCCTACTATGTCTTCTATCTTTCATGAAATTTCCCAATCCTGATTTATGAATTTTTTCATGGCCAGTGAATCGATCTGAATAATTACCTTTTCCTGCCCTGTGTGATTGCAATGAGTGGCTGCATATAGTATTGTTTTTGCTTCTGCTTCCATGTTGTCTGTGTCTTCTATGATTGACCATTTTGCATGTATTAAGTCACCTTGTGCATCCCTCAGACAAAATTCCCATGAACTCTTACTTGGATTCCCTTTTGATGCTCCATCTGTGTTGTATTTACACTAATCTTGCTCTGGCAATTCCCATAGTACTAGCTTGACTCTGACTCTAGGCCTCAACTGACTTAACTGCTGTAAAATTGATGGCCAATCAGTAGAAAACTCCAAGATTGGCTTTCTAACTTTCAGCAACATTCTCATCTGCCTTGTGACATTATAGATTAGTCTGTGAACTGTCACCATTTTACCTTCATATTTCATAGTATTCCTTCTCCTCCATCGTTCCCATAGAACGATTATTGGTATTGCTCTAAAATATAGCTTCTCCCTCTGCTTCACTTGGACATTCCACCATACCTGTATTGTTTCTCTTAGGCTCAGCCCTTGGATATTGATTTCTATAAAAGAAGAAAAATAGGACCATGTCCTGTTAGCAGAATGAGATCTCGGTAGCACATGAGATATTGTAATACCCCGTACTTCTACCTAGCTTAAATTCATCCAAAAAATGTTGAAGACTTGCTTTAAGAGATGAATCCACTTTTATATATGTGTAATTTTCAAGATTTTTACTTTTTGTTGTATGGAAAATTCGATAAGCTTTCCATCGATACCAAATTCGCCCAAATCCGACACCCGGGCCAAGAGTTAAAGCCTTTTTAGTGAGACAGTGTATCACCTGAGCCATCAACGGATCGCGGAGCATGTCAAAATGAAAATCTTCAAAATCCAGTGAGCCTCCAATTATGGTGCGTCACGCCAAGTCTCAAATTTAGAATTGTCCTTTTTCCAGTGAATCTTTGCGATGTCTTCGCGTCGCGGTAAGATTCTAGGTCCCATCCAATATTGTAGCGCAATTTCACCGTGTCACGTCGTTAGCCCAGTTTTTAGCTGGAAATTTTCAATGGCACGACGCGATAGCACTGCGTTGCGTCAGGTGCCCAAATCGGGTTTTCAGTGATGAAAAATAAAAACCTTCTAAGGGCAATTGAGTCTTTTCCATGACCCAGATCAGCCTTTAACTATGAAATTATGTCCTAAAAACCCTATTACATGACTTTTCCTCACTTTCTCTCAAGAACAAAATCCTTCTCTCTCAAGAAGCAAAAACCCTAGCTCAAGAAATCAAGGCCAATTCCAAGAATCTTTCCAAGAACTTCAAGAATTTAGATTTCCAAGTATGCATAGTGTTTATTCATGGATTCCTTTCGTCCATGAAGCCCAAGAATCAAGTTTTAAATCATGTATTATGAAAATTATGTTGTGGGTTGATTATGTGTATGTGATTGTTGTTGTATGGTTCCCAAGTTGGAATCTCAATGTGTTTTTATGGAATTACGTTAGTCTATGAGTTTAAATCCA
Organism: Capsicum baccatum var. pendulum; assembly: GCA_030864225.1. Classification (NCBI taxonomy): domain Eukaryota; kingdom Viridiplantae; phylum Streptophyta; class Magnoliopsida; order Solanales; family Solanaceae; genus Capsicum; species Capsicum baccatum. The sequence continues at coordinate 167,215,543 of CM061550.1, forward strand.
TGAATTGAGTGGTTTATGAGGTGTTAATTGATGATTATACCTATGCCCTAAGTGGTGCATGTAAGGTGTTTGATAAAATGCCTAGAAGACTAGAAATTATGTAATATAGCTCAATTGCAACTTAAGTGATGGATTCATGTTTTACCCTTATGTTCAAATTACTCCCATGCTATTGATGTGCAATGTAGATGTTTGTTAAAGTGCTCATGATGCTAGAATATAGAATTATGACATTGATTATATTCATTCCTTCTATGTACAAGATTATGATAACCATGTACTTCATGAAATCCCCAACTTATTGTATTATGAATTGTTGATATTGGTCATATGTTCAAGAAGTGTCAAGTCTTGTCAGTTTCATGCTATTGAGTCCTGGGGGTACTTGTACCCAAAAATTTAGTTGTGTGCCTAGATCCAGTGTCAGTTTTCACAATACTCTCAGTCAAGCCATGATCAGTAGAATTCAGTCAGTCATGCGACTCAGGAAAACTCAGTAAACTTAGTATCAGTCTAGTCCCATTCAGTAATCTCAGTAATCAAAGTGATCTTAGTCAGTCATCATGTCTCAGTATTATTTAGTTCGGACCTTAGTAAACTTAGTTAGCTAGCAGAACTCAGTAGCATTCTGTCAGTTAATAGAATTCAGTAGTATTCCGTCGGTCAACGAAAATCCAGTGAACTCAGTTCAATCTAGTTAATTAATAAAATCAGTAACAGATCAGTCCAACCTAGTATGAACTAGGAAATCAGTTCTGTGTCTATTCAGTTGGGAGTAGGATTCAGCACCGAGTAAACCCAGGAATGAGGACACACACTGTCATCTAGTAGAGGGTATGATCCTTAGTAGCAATCCCTGCATTCCAGAACTACGCAGCCAGCGTAGGTTGAGATGTACCCCTATGAGTCTAAGGACTATATATCTCATTTGAGTTTTCTTTACGGGAGGGGTTGATGGAAGAGCTCCCTGTCAGAGAGGGTTTACTCACAGCTTGTCTTTACCCGTGGCATGGTACTGACACCCTTCCAGTTAGGGTTACAGGTTGGACCCCACCAGTTCAGATTTGGGGCATGTCGGTTAGATGAATTCTCCCATAATTTTAGTTATAGAATTAGGACTGTCATATACAGTCACTCATTCTCAGTAATAGAACTCAGATAGTTCTTCAGATATCAAGACTGTCAGATACAGTCACTCAGTGCAGTACAGAACTTAGCTAGTTTTATCAGATTTTAGGACTGTCAAACACAGTCACCTAGTTAATAGTATATTAATTATACAAAATTCATGTTACTAATATTCAGATTTCAGGACTGTCAGATACAGTCAATCAGACCAGTTTTTCATAATCAGAACTTTCAAAAACAGTCATTTCTTTATAAGTAATACAACATCAGTTCCTTAGCACTCAATAGACTTAGTCATTCAGTATCCCAGTATTAGTACTCAGATACTAGAAAATCCACGTTATCAGAATTCATGAGTCAGTGTTATCACGATATCAGTCACAGTCACATATTCATACATGTATTCTCATGTTCATGTTATTCAGTCAGTTAGTATTGTTCATGCATATGAACCATTGCATTCATCCACCTCACTTGCATATCAGTACATTCAACGTACTGACACATTTGTGCTATGGTGTTTTAGATAATAGGTTTAGAAGTGCGAGCTCCCGAGCATCCTTAGTAGATCAGACGTTCAACAGCCAGACTAGCCGTGAGTCCTCATCATTCGTGGATAGTATGTTTATTTTATTACTTTATTATTTCAGTAGCTCGGAGTTAGTTGGGGACATATCCCATCAACTCCACAGATTTCAAACAATTTAGAGGCTTTCAGACTACATTATGTTTCAGACAGTTTATTTCAGTTTTGAGTATTGTTATACCCCATTACAGACATTATTTTATATTTTGTATTAGTTCAGTTTTGAACCTTATGGCCTTACAACTTATATTCTGCATAATTACAGTATATTATTCAGTGCTTAGTTACAGATATCAGTCATGGGTTAACTTATGGTCCTTCGGGGTCATGAGCATCATGTAACGTTTTGAGTACCAGATTTGAGGCATTACAGATATGGTCTCTTGTGCTGGGTTTTAACAACACCAACACTTAAAAGGACCATGTATGCCCCATCTCCTTATTGTATCATCCACTGTAAGTCTTTCTTTCCATATCCTCCATATGAAAAATACCATCTTAAATGACATTCCTTTTATCATAACTGCCTATACAATTCATTAGGCTCTTCTCTATGTCTCACATAATCCTATGCTGACTTAACAGTGAATTTCCCTCTTGGTTCCACACTCCATATTGCTTTATCATTTAGTGTTTGCTTCTGGACTGGCCTTACTTTTTGTATTACATATTCCACTATTTTTTTAGGCAGCAACTTCTTCATTAGTCCTTCATCCCAAACCCCTCCAGTTATCATAACCTTCACATTTTGATAGCTATTTTCCCCTTCTTTACTATCTTGTAGAATAGAGTAGAAATCTCCTAATCCACTCTAATTATCAAACCATAAATGAGCATTTCCTCCTTTTATCTGCCAAATAATTAGATGATCAACTAGGTCCCTTACCTGTAGCATCTTCTTCCATACTTGAGAACCTCTTCCTACTTTTCACCAAACTTTTTTAGGATGATACCTTTTGGAGTACTTATTAAATATGTAATTACTCCAGAGATACTTCTTAGTTCTAAAGTTCCACCATAGCTTACAAAAAAGACCTGTTGAAAAATCATCTAACCTTCTGAAACCTATTCCCACTTCTGTCTCAGGTACACACACAGTAGACCATGATACCCAATGTCTTCCCCTTCCCTCTATGGTACTACTCCAGAAGAACTTAACAAATATTTTCTGAATAATACTTAGTATAGATAGGCAGTGTATGGGAATGCTTTGAAGAACATGCTTAATAAGAACTGCTCTACCTCTAAACGACAACAACTTTCCCTTCCATGCCTGTAATTTATTAGTAATTCTATTTAGAATCTACTGATAATACACCTTATTATTCCTCATATAGAATAGAACATCCCAAATAATTGAAGGGGAATTCCTATCTCATTATACCTGTTGCTACCTGTGCTACTACAACTGCTCCATGTGACACACTACCATGAAAATAAAAATCATTTTTCTCCTTATTAATTTTTTTGACCAGAGACCTTTTCATACTTCTCCAATATTTCTATGACCAGCTGTAATGTACCCATTTCTTCCTTATAAAGTATAATCATATCATCTGCAAATGCTTGATGATTGAGCTTTGGACTTCCACTAGGCATGCCAAAAGGCTTGAATTTTTTAGTAGATGTTCCAAGTTTCTTGATAATACCTTTGTTGCAATAATGAACAATGTAGGTGATAATAGATCTCCTTGCTTGAGCACCCTAGACGATTTGAAAAAACCCTTTGGCTATCCATTTAGTAGTATTGAATATGAGTTATTTGCCGTAGTCTAAAAACCATATTAATAATTTGTTCACAAAAAACTAATCTTCCTCAACACTTTAGTGATAAACAGTCATTCAACCCTACCATATGCCTTCATCATGTCCAATTTCATCACCATGTTAGGAGGTATTCGCCTTTTCCTAATTTCAGAGACTATTTCTTGAACAACCAGAATATTTTCAGCTATACTCCTACCTTGAACAAAACCAGCTTGTTCTTTAGAAACTATATCAGGAAGAATACACTTTAACCTTTCATGAATAATTATAGAAAAGATTTTATTCATAAAATTACTAAGTGAAATAGGTCTAAGATCGGAAAAAGTGATTACTACTAACTTTTTTGGTAGTAAAACCAAATTTATGTGACTAATAAACCTTGGAAGTTCATATCCACAAAAGAAGGCTATGATCATTTGGTATACATCTTCTGAGATTATGCTCCATGCATCCTGATAAAATGTACGTGTCATGCCATCAGGACCAACATCACTATTTTTATTCAATCCCATTACTGCTACTTGTACTTCATCTATGGTTGGGATCTTCTTCAATTCTTTATTCTAAACTTCTGTTAGTAGCTTTGGGAGAACCTTCAACATTGAGAAATCTTCAGCATCTTCCTACTTTTCAAACTATTTTTGAAAAAAAGAGTTTGCAGCTTCTGCTATTTCATCTTGGTTTTCCAACTAGCTTCCTTCTGCATCTTGGATTCTTTAAATTTTTAACCTGGCCCTTCTGCCTTTAACCACTAAATTTTGTGTTCCTTTCTCCATCTTTGAACCATTGAAAATCAGCTTTTTGCTTCCAAAATTCTTTCTCTCTTTTAATTGCAAGGCTAATTTTTCCCGTACTTGTGACAACTTAACTCTATTGCTTCCTAAAGGCTATTCTTCAAATTGTTGTTCCCTTACTTTTATCACTTCCCCCAATGTGGCAATCTCTTGCAAAATGTTTCCAAAAGTTTGTTTGCTTTATTTAGACAAAGCTACTTTAGTATTTTTTAGTTTTTTCTGAAACGTTAAAAATAAACTTCCTTCAAAGTCAGTAATCCAGTTGTCCCTAATGATATCCATGCATTATTCTTCGTTGAGCCAGGAGTTTAGGAATCTAAAGGGTTTATCAACTGCTCACTTGAACTTGTAAATTGTAGCAGCATTGGAGCATGACTCCTCGCTAGATTCTCTACTTCCATGATAGGAAAAAGTTCCTGCAGTTTATCATTCACCAACACTCTATCAAGTATCTTGAATATACAATCCTCATCTATTCTGCCATTCCTTTGAAGGTATTTTCCTCCAAGTTACAAATATTTATACAGTGGTTAAAATCATGTGTTTTTTCTATAGTGACAAGCAAACCTCCTAACTTCTCATCCTCATTTCTTATCACATTAAAATCTCCACCACCAGCTAAGAGTCTTGAATTAAACTAGCTATTTCACCCAATGACTCCCATAAAACCAGTTTCTCATTTTGAGTACATTTTGCATACACTAAAGTGACAAAAACAACTGCTTCTACAAACTGATATTCCACCTTTAGTGTAAGGTGTTGTTCATCATCTCTAATGATGTTTTACTCCATAATTGCATCCATAAATGCCCATATCTTTCCAGGGTTGTTTGCCACAGCATGTTGCATTCCTAGTCTTCCTTTGTACTCTTTTATGTGATGACCATCCTGAAATGGTCCTTCAAGCTAATGAAACCAAAGCGATATCTTTTATGTATTGTGATCAGCCTTGTAAAGGCTTTATGTGTGTTCACTGATCTGATGTTCCAAATTAAAGCATTAATTATGATGATAATTTTTCCAACTGACTCCTTGTCTGCATTTTCCTTTTTCCCACTTTTTTTTACCTTTCTTCTATTTTCTACCATACTTTGATGTTAATGACTGAATTTGCTTTGGAGACAGATTTACCTCAAGTGCTACCTTGTCAATGTCATCACCCAAATCTTCAACATCCATATCTTTTTTTTCATTTACAATCTTTATCATTGTAATACCCCAAAGATTTCTAGCAAATTTCGTCCTAAGAATGCCTAGTATTAGATTCTAAAGTGAATGATAATTATTACATGAGTAATTTTCAAGACTTTACTTTTTTTTTATGTGGAAAATTCAATAAGCTTTCCATCGATATATGATTCGTTTAAATCCGATAGCTGGGTGAGAAGTTATAACTATTTCAAGTTTCCATCGTAAAACAGCGACATATTAGTTAGTGGCGCCCCGTGCCACAAGAGGAAATGGCATTTGGAAATTTCTAGTAGGTGTCCTCTATTATGGCGCATTGCGCCAGTACTCAAATTAAGAATTTTCCTTTTTCCAATGTCTCAGTGTGATTTTCTCTGCGTCGCACCAAAGTTCCAGGTCATGAAGGAAGGGGCAATGCGATGGCTCCGCGTCGCGCCATCCCTCAATTTCCCAATTGTCAATTTCCAGTGACACGGCGATATAATTTCACGTCACGCCAGGGGTCCATTTTGGGAAAATTTACTGAAATTAAATGACACATCCAGGGTTAAAAGGGTCAATTTTCCACCTCTATTTTAAGTCCTTTAACATGTGATTCAGCTACGTTTCACCCAAAATACACTCTCTTCTCTCAATTTTCTCTCAAGAACAAGCTAGGGTTTTCATATAATATCTTATTCAAGAAATGTTCACCATCAGTCTTTATGAAACCACGAACTAAAGTATGCATAGTGTTCATTCATGGACTCCTTTCGTCCATGAAGTCCAAGAATCCCTTTTCTAAATTCAAGTTATGAATTTCTTTATGAATTTTATGTTGGGTTAGTTTTATTTATGTTGAGAATGATCAATTGAATTCAAATCCATGTTGGGTGATCAATTTTATGTAGATTTGATTTGTATAGATGTATATTCATGTGAACCTATGAATAAACCCTAGATGATGAAATTAGAGATAAATCATAATGATTAATTGTTGTATAATGTTGTCTACATGTGCTATGCCTAACATATGTTTGATTAAATGCCTAGATGAAGGAAAAATGCCCAACTAGTAAGATATCATAAAATCCCCATGTATGTACAAGTTATGCCTATCACATGTTTTGATGGAATGCTTCTATAAATGTATTATGGATTATGATGTTAGTTATATGTTCAAGTAAGTTATGCTTGGTAAGTTTACTTCCATCGTGTCCTGGGGTTACTTGTACCCGAAACATTAGCTTTGTGCTTAGAGTTATGTCATGATTTCACGATACACTCAGTCAAGCCATAATCCTTAGACTTCAGACAGTCTTATGACTCAGGAAATCTCCATGATCTCATGAACTCAGTCAGTTGTCAGATATCAGTAGTATTTCATCAGTCAACCGAATTTTGTAACTCAGTTCAATTTAGTAAATCATGTTCAATGTCCATTAAGATGGGAGTATAAATTAGCACCGAGTGAACCCATGGATGGGGACACACACTATCAGATGAGGGTGTGATCCTTAGCAGTCATCCTTGCATTCCAGAACTATATAGCCAACATAGATTGAAACATCAACACTGTTGATGAGGGTTAATGAGGTGGATAAGCATTGTCAGATAAGGGCCCCACCATTCTCGTACAGGGACACTATTAGATGAGGGTTGCCCACAGCTTGTCTTTACCAGTGGTGCGGTATTGACACCCTTTCAATTGGGGTTATAGATTGGACCCCAACTGATCCATAATGGCATATCAGAGGCATGCCAGTTAGATAACTACTTCCCATAGTTTCATGTTACAGAATCAGGACTGTCAGATAAAGTTAACTCATATATAGTATGGAACTCAAATAGTTCCATCAAATTCAGAACTGTTAGATACAGTCAACTCATATATAGTATGGAACTCAAATAGTTCTATCAGATGTAAGACTATCAGATACGGTCACTCATGTTATCAGTTATATTCAGATTCAGTAATCATGTTATCACAGTATTACTATCAGTTGTTATGTCTCATGCATGTATTCTCATGCTCATGATAGTTAGTCGGTTATAATAATTGTTCTTGCATATGAACTCCATGCATTCAGCCTACCTCACATGCATACCAGTACATTTAAAGTACTGACGTATTTGGGCTATAGTGTCTTATACCATAGGTTCAGAGACAGACTCTCCAGATCAGCAGTAGGTTCCAATTTCAGCAGTCAGAGATAGAAATGAGTCCTCATATTCGAGGACATGATTATTTATCTATTATCTCATTAATTAGTTTATTAGTTGGAGTTAGTTAGGGATATGTCCCATCAACTCCTTACTCAGACAGTTCTGTCATTTAGAGGCTTTCTAGACTATCATGTTTCAGACTTTAGTATGTTCAGCTTTGTTTTGGGTATTCCATTACCCCACATAGATGTTATATTATTCAAATTATGTTTAGTTTTGAACCTTACGACCTTTCAGTTTATATTTCTACATTATTTAATTTTTATACAGTATACATATACAAATATCAGTCATGGGTTAGCTTGTGGTCCTTCGAGGTCATGAGCACCATGTAGCGTTCTAGGTCTGAAAATCGAGGTGTTACAAACTTGGTATCAGAGCCTAAGGTTCAATAGAGTCCTAGGAAGTCTGAAAACCGCATCTAGTAGAGTCTTGTACATGGGTGTGTTGCGCGCCACATTTATATACAAGAGGCTATAAGATGTTTTAGGAACAGTTTCCCTTCTTTCAGTATTTATGTCATGCCAGTGAGCATAATCACAAGTCAATCTCTTAGTCTAGTCCATTTTTTCTCTTTATTTCAGAATATGCCTCCTAAGAGAAGAAATCAGTCAGCCCCTCAGCCCCAAAAAACTTTAGGCGATCATGTTTCATATGCAAAGTTTAGGACCGCATTTACCACCCTTGCTTAGTCAGTAGTTGCTCATAATGAGCGACCAACTATCATTCCGTCCAACCCAGTGGCCAACTCAGCTGTATCTAGGATTCGGGACTTCACCCTAATGAATCCTCTATCCTTCCACAGTCTAAAGTAGATGAAGACCCTCAGGAATTCATTGATCAAGTTCAGAAAGTGAAAGACATCATGGGGGTGACTATTGTTGAGAGTACTGAGTTAGCCGCATACCAATTACAAGATGTGGCTCATACTTGGTTCAACTAGTGAAAGTCAGAAAGGTCAGATGATGCAGGTCCTATAGAGTGGGAGGAGTTTGTCTCTACATTCATAGATAGATTCTTTCTCCAAGAGCTTAGAGAGGCTAAGGTGCTATAATTCATCAACCTCAGGCAGGTTAATATGACGGTGAAAGAGTATTCTCTAAAGTTTACTCAATTAGCCAGATATGCCCCTCATGTGGTTGTAGACGGTAGAGCCAAGATGAGTAAGTTTGCTTTAGGGGTAAATAATAACATGGTTAATGAGTGTAGATCCACCATGCTAAATAGTGACATAACTTCAGCAAGACTTATGACCCATGCTCAGCAAATAGAGGAGCAGAAGATTAAGCAGAGAGAAAAGCAAAATAAGAAAGCTATGACAGGTAGCTTCAATTTTAGTCAGCCTAAATTAGCAGGAGAAAACCGTTCTCAATTTCATCCTAAGTCATCAGTTCCAGCTCCTTCTTTAGCCATTTCTCCAGTTCCTAAGTTCAAAGATAGAGTTCCAGGCTCTAAGTCTCACGGCAGTATAAGCAATGCCTGAACTAATCCTTTTTGTCAGACTTGTGGTAAGAACCATAAGGGTACTTGCAGAGCTGACAGTGATATCTATTTCAGTTGTGGAAAGCTAGGCCACAGAGTCAGAGATTGTCCTTAGTCAGGTTATCAGATTCATCTCCGCTCCTCAACTCAGTCCGATTGCCCGAATCTGCAGGGTGCCACCACTAGTGCTACTAGTGGGCAACGCCTAAATAGACTATATGCTCTCCAGACCCAACAAGATCAGGAAAATTCTCCTAATATAGTTACTGGTACGTTATAGATCTTTTATGTGCATATTTATGCTTTGCTAGATCCAGGAGCTTCTTTGTTTTTTGTTACTCCCTATATAGCAGTTGATTTCGGAATCAGTCCCAAAATTCTAGTAGAGCCCTTTTCAGTTTCTACCCTAGTGGGTAAAACTATCATAGCCCGGTGGGTATACAGGAACTGCCCGATTATGATATTTCAGAAAGTCACTTCAACAGACTTAGTCGAATTAGAGATGACTGATTTTGATGTCATTCTTGGCATGGATTGGTTTTATTCCTGATATGCCACAGTTGACTAAAAAAATAGAATAGTCCAATTTCAGTTTCCAAATAAACCCATCCTTGAGTGAAAGGGTAGTATATCCGCTTTCAGGGGTCAGCTTGTTTCCTACCTTCGGGTAAGGAAAATGATATCTAAAGGATGTGTCTATCATTTTGTTTGAGTTAAGGACACTAGTTCTAAAACTCCCAACCTTGATTCAGTCCCAGTAGTGAATGAATATTTAGATGTCTTTACCAAAGATCTTCCAGGAATTTCTCCCGAAAGAAAAATAGACTTTGACATTGACATTCTTCCAGATACTCAGCCTATCTCTATTCTGCCATACAAAATGGCACCAGCATAACTTAGAGAATTAAAAGAATAGTTGAAGGATCTCTTAGATAAAGGATTCATCAGACCAGTATTTCCCCGTGGGGTGCACCAGTCTTATTCGTGTGCAAGAAAGATAGTTCTTTCAGAATGTGCATTGATTACTGTTAACTCAATAAGGTCATGGTCAAGAACAAGTATCCTCTTCCCAGAATTGATGACTTATTTGACCAACTTCAGGGTGCCAGCTATTTCTCTAAGATAGACCTCAGATCCGGCTATCATCAACTCAGAGTTAGAGAAAGTGATGTTCCAAAAATAGCTTTTCATACTCAGTATGGTCACTTTGAATTCTTAGTCATGTCATTTGGTCTTACTAATGCCCCAACAACTTTCATGGACTTGATGAACTGCGTGTTCAAGTAGTACTTAGACATGTTCGTCATAGTCTTTATAGATGATATTCTGGTCTATTCCCACACCGAGTGTGATCATGCAGACTATCTTAGAACAGTACTTTAGACTCTCAGAGATCATCAGCTATTCACCAAATTCTGTTAGTTCAAATTTTGGCTAAGGTCAATAGCATTTCTTGGTCATATCATTTTTGGTGATGGCATTAGAGTTGATCCTCAAAAGACCAAAGCAGTAAAAAACTGGCCAAGACCTGTCTCTCCATCAGATATCAGGATTTTCTTGGGTTTGGTAGGCTATTATAGACGGTTTGTTGAAGGATTTTCATCTATTTCATCTCCTATGTCCAGATTAACTCAAAAGAAAGTAGAGTTTCAGTGGTCAGACCCTTACGAGAAGAGTTTTTAGGAGTTAAAGACTCGACTTACCTCTGGCCCAGTCTTAGCTCTTCCAGATGGTTCAAATGGGTTTGTGGTGTATTGTGATGCATCCAGAGTAGGTTTGGATTATGTCCTCATATATCATAGTAAAGTCATGGCCTACGCCTCCAGACAGCTTAAACCCCATGAGAGGAATTATCCTACTCATGATCTTGAGTTAGCAGCCGTAGTCTTTGCCTTGAAGATTTGGAGGCATTATCTCTATGGAGTTCATGTAGATGTCTTCACAGATCACAAGAGTCTTTAGTATGTCTTTTCTAAAAAAGATCTTAATCTTCCTCAAAAAAGGTGGTTAGAGCTCTTGAAAGACTATGACATGAATGTCCTCTATCATTTGGGCAAGGCCAACATAGTGGCCGACGCTTTCAGTAGGCTATCCATGGGTAGTGTTTCTCATATGGAGGATAGTAAGAAAAAGTTAGCTCAAGAAGTCCATCAGCTTTCCAAACTAGGCGTTTGTTTAGTCAATTCTTCAGAGGGTGGTGTATGTGTTCAGAGTAGTTCGTAATCATCTTTAGTTTTCGAGGTGAAAAAAAAAGCAAGATAGAGATCCTACCCTGGTCAAGTTGAAAGAGTCAGTTCAGAATCAGAAAGTAGAGGTTTTCTCCCAAGGGGGAGATGGTGTTTTGTGTTGTCAGGGTCATCTCAGTGTTCCAGGTGTAGCCGACTTAAGAAAGAAAATTCTTGTAAAAGCATATGGTGCACGCTACTCTATTCATCTAGGGGCCACAAAGATGTACCGCAACTTACGGGAAATCTATTTGTGGAGTGGGATGAAGAGAGACATTGTAGAGTTTGTGGCTAATTGCTTTACATGTCAGCAAGTTAAGATAGAGCATCAGAAGCCTAGTGGGTCCATGCAGGAGTTTAGTATTCCTACTTGGAAGTGGGAAGTTGTGAACATGGACTGCATGATGGGTTTGCCTCGAACTCGTCATCAACAGATTCAGTCTAGGTCATTGTAGACAGAATGACCAAATCAGCTTATTTCCTTCTAGTTCATACCTCATATTCAGTCGAGGATTACAACAAACTCTATATCAAGGAGTTAGTCAGATTGCACAGAGTTCCGTTATCTATTATCTCAGATAGAGGTACCCAGTTCACCTCTCATTTTTGGAAAGTATTCTAAAAGGGTCTCGTTACCCAAGTTCATCTCAGTATAGCCTTTCATCCTCAGAAATAAAGTCAAGAAGAAAGGACCATTCAGATGTTAGAAGATATGCTAAGGGCGTGTGCAATTGATTTCAAGGGAAGTTAGGATGACCACTTACCTTTGATTGAATTTGTATACAACAACAGCTATCATTTCAGTATTCAGATGGCTCCATTCGAAGCTCTCTATGGTAGGAGATGTAGATCTCTGATTGGTTGGTTCAAAGTTAGTGAGGCCTCAGTCATAGGTCCTGACTTAGTATTCAACGCCTTAGATAAAGTCCAATTAATCAGAGAAAGACTTTGGGCTGGTCAGAGCCGACAGAAGTCTTATGCAGATGTTCATAGGAAAGATCTCAAGTTTGAGGTTAGTGATCATGCCTATCTATAGATCTCTCCCATGAAGGGAGTGAAGAGATTCAGCAAGAAGGGAAAGCTCAGTCTCTGATATATCGGTACCTTCAAGATTCTTAGTCGTTTCGGCAAGGTAGCTTATTAGGTCGAATTGCTATCAGATCTAACCTCAGTTCATCTAGTTTTTCATGTCTCTTTGCTCAAGAAGTGCATAGGTGATCCCTCAGTTGTAGTCCCTATTCAGAGCATTGATGTTCAGAACACTCTCTCTTATGAAGAGATTTCAGTCGAAATCTTAGACTATTAGACTCGTAGATTAAGGAACAAAAAAGTCCCTCTAGTTAAAGTTCTTTGGTAAAATCAATGCGTCGAGGGAGCTACTTGCGAAACAGAAGCAGACATGCATACCAAGTATCCTCACCTCTTCTCCGCCAACTCAGATCAATCTTAAGGTAATATTTCTTCTTAAGCTTACTCAGTTTCATGATCAGTGTTCATCACAAACTTGGTATGCAGTTTCATGTTAATGTTCCCAGTATAAACATAGTATCAAGTACCATTGCATATTTAGTCATGCATTCATGTATCAGCTCAGTTATATAATTATGCATCAGAAATGCATTCACATTGTGAGAAACTTAGTTCCTCAGAACATTCAGTCATGCATTTATGAATCAGTTACATATGCATTAGGTATGCGTGTTTAGTATGTTATGTTCAGCTTGTCAGTTATGAGATCATGCTCCTGTTATTCATGTTCAGTTCATGTTCATCTTATTATTTCTCCTCTCAATTAGTTGTATTCGAGGACGAATGTTCTCAAGAGAGAGATATTTTAATACCCTGAAGATTTCTAACAAATTTCATCCCAAGAATGCATAGTATTAGCTTTTAAAGTGAATGAGAATTATTCCATGAGGGATTTTCAAGATTTTTACTTTTTTCACGTGGAAAATTCAATAAGCTTTCCATCGATATATGATTCGCATAAATACGATAATCAGGTAAGAAGTTATGACAATTTCAAGTTCCTGTCATAAAACAATGCCATATTAGTCAGTGGCGCACTGCGCCACAAGAGGAAATGGCATTTGGTAATTTCTAGTAGGTGTTCACGATTATGGCGCATCGTGCCAGCACTCAAATTAAGAATTGTCCTTTTTCCAGTGTATCAACATGATTTTCCCCGCGTCGCGCCAAAGTTCTAGGTCACGAAGGAACGGGAAACACGATGGCTCTGCGTCGCGCCATCTCTCAATTTCCAGTGACACGACGCAATAATGCCGCGTCGTGCCAAGGGTCCAGTTTGGGAAAATTTACTAAAATTAAATGATGTATCCAAGGTTAAAAGGGTCAACTTTCCACCCCTATTTAAGCCTTTTAACACGTGATTCAGCCACTTTTCACCCAACATACACTCTCTTCTCTCAAGTTTCTTTCAAGAACAAGCTAAGGTTTTCATAGAAGATCTAATTTCAAGAAAGTTTCACCATCAATCTTCATGAAACCACGAACTAAGGTATGCATAGTGTTCATTCATGGACTCCTTTTGTCCATGAAGCCCAAGCATCCCTTTTCTAAATTCAAGTTATGAATTTCTTTATGAATTTTATGTTGGGTTAGTTTTGTTTATGTTGAAAATGATCAATTGAATTCAAATCCATGTTGGGTGATCAATTTTATGTGAAATTTATTTGTATAGATATATGTTCATGTGAACCTATGAATAAACCCTAGATGATGAAATTAGAGATGAATCATGATGATTAATTGATGTATAATGTTGTCTACATGTGCTATGCCTAACATGTGTTTGATTAAATGCCTAGATGAAGGAACAATGCCCAACTAGTATGATATCATAAAATCCCCATGTATGTACAAGTTATGCCTATCACATGTTTTGATTGAATACTTCTATAAATGTACTGTGGATTATGATGTTAGTTATATGTTCAAGTAAGTTATGCTTGGTAAGTTTCCTTCCATCGAGTCCTGGGGGTACTTGTACCCGAAAAATTAGTTGTATGCTTAGAGTCATGACATGATTTCATAATACTCTCAGTCAAGCCATGATCCTTAGACTTCAGACAATCTTATGACTCAAAATCTCCATGATCTCATGAACTCAATTAGTTGTCAGATATCAATAGTATTTCATCAGTCAATGGAATTAAGTAACTCAGACCATATTTAGTACAATAAATCATGTTCAGTGTCCATTTAGATGGGAGTAGAAATTAGCACGGAGTGAACTCTAGGATGGGGAAACACACTATCAGATAAGGGTGTGATCCTTAGCAGCCAACCTTGTATTCCAGAACTATGTAGCCAGCATAGGTTGAGACATCAACACTGTCGATGAATAAGCACTGTCAGATAAGGGCCCCACCATTCTCGTATAGGAGACACTATCAGATGAGGGTCGCCCACAGCTTGTCCTTACCGATGGTGCAGTATTGATACCCTTCCAATTGGGGTTATAGGTTGGACCCTAACTCAGCCATAATGGTGTATCAGGGGCATGTCGGTTAGATAACTACTTTCCACAGTTTCATATTACAAAATTAGGACTGTCAAATACAGTCAACTCAGATACAGTACGAAACTCAAATAGTTCCATCAGATTAAAGATTGTCAGATATTGTCAACTCAGTTATAGTATGGAACTCAGATAGTCCCATCAGATGCCGGACTGTCAGATACGGTCACTCATGTTATCAGTTAAATTTAGATTCAGTAATCATGTTATCAAAGTATTAGTGTTAGTTGTTATGTCTTATGCATGTATTCTCACACGTATGATAGTTAGTTAGTTATTATCATTGTTTATGCATATGAACCCCATACATTCAGCCTGCCTCACATGCATACCAGTACATTCAAAGTACTAACGTATT
Organism: Capsicum baccatum var. pendulum; assembly: GCA_030864225.1. NCBI lineage: Eukaryota > Viridiplantae > Streptophyta > Magnoliopsida > Solanales > Solanaceae > Capsicum > Capsicum baccatum. The sequence continues at coordinate 167,230,817 of CM061550.1, forward strand.
TGCGCTATGGTGTCTTATACCATAGGTTCAGAGACACAAGCTCCAGATCAGCAGTAGGTTCCAATTTTAGCAGTCAGATCTAGAAGTGAGTCCTCATCATTCTAGGACATGATTATTTCTCTATTATCTCATTAATTAGTTTATTAGTTGGAGTTAGTTGGGGATATGTCTGATCAACTCCTTACTCAGACAGTTCAGTCAGTTAGAGGCATTCTAGACTATCATGTTTCATACTTTAGTATGTTTAGCTTTGTTTTGGGTATTCTATTACCCCACATAGATGTAATATTATCCAGATTATGTTCAGTTTTAAACCTTACGGCCTTTTAATTCATGTTTCTGCATTATTTAGTATTTTATACAATATACAGGTACAAATATCAGTCATAGGTTAGCTTGTGGTCCTTCGGGGTCATGAGCACCATGTAGCGTTCCTGTTCAATAATTGGGTCATTACAATCATGCTTCCTTCTTTCATTGCGAATGGTTCAACCCTTTCTATTATCATCTCCCGCTTCTCATCCTTGTTATGAATTACCATCATGAACTTACTTGCATTATTGATTCCTTCTCTTCACTATTTTATTTTTCCTGATCTTGTATCTTCTGCATATCTTTGGCCTTTGTCTGCACTGCTGCTACATCTTCATGTTTTTCCTTCTCTGCACTAGTGCTGTCAACTTGTAGATGGTCCTTATTATTATTGCTTGGGTGTTCTTCTGCATCATTTTGTGCCACCTTACCAAAGCTTTCATTAACTCAATCTTTTGTACTTTGCTTATTTTGCATGGTAGTTGATACGTCTTGTACCTCTCTATTCTCCTAGTTAAAATCATCAAATGCATTTGATATCTCCAGTTCCTCCACCTTATCATCCACTTTTCCAAAAGTATGCCTATATTTATCCCTCTTATATTTGTTCCTCCTTTGTAGCCATTGAGTTTTGCTGCTTGTTGCCCCTTTCTGCACTTGCTCAATCTGATTTGCATCTACTCTAGTACTATCTTTGATTTCCTTCTGCCCTTATATCTTGTCATATAGTTTTGGATGAAGATTCCAACAAGTCTTTTAATTATGACCCTGTAAATAACACTCTTTACAGTATTTAGGCTTGTAGTCATATTGTATCTGAATCCACTTGGACTTTATTTCTCCACTTATATCATCTTCTTCAGTGATCTTTACTCTTTGTGGCAGTTTAGCAATAAGGTCCACCTCTATTTTAACTCTGACACAGCTAGGCCTTGTGTGATTTTGTGTAGCCATGTCCACCATTAGTAGCTTTCCCACTGCAGATGCAATTGAAAAGATTGCTTCTTTAGCAAAGAAGTTTGGTGGTAGATCTGGCATTGAGATCCATGCAATGACTGCTGTGGTTTCTACATACGGTTCAAATCAAGGGTCCCATTTAAGGGTTCTCATTTGTCAATAGATTTCATTAGCCTTAATGTAATAAGCAGCTATTGATAACAGTCAAACATAGTCCTCCAACTGGTTCAACCTTATCAATATATGCCGTGAGTTCGATACTCCAATATTGCACTCTCCCTTGATACCACATTGTGATGGAATTGAATTACGTAAAGCTTGAATATCTGGCTTGACATATGAAAATTTCCCAATTATTGCAAACTACATATTCTCTTGTATGATTAAATTCTTAACCTCTGAAGATTTTCACGTAATCGTTGGTTCCCTATGCATCATTATAACTGGCTTGGGAGGAACCCTAATGTTGTCATGCACGTATGTTTTACTCTTCCATAAATCTGCATACTTTGGACCTAATGAGTTCAACTTCACTTCCCCTACACTATTCCACTTTGAACTTTCATCAAGTGGGTCTGTCCCACCGGAGGTGGTAGCCATAATTGTCGAAAAATAATCAAGTTTTGAAGGTTTTTGTTTTGCGTTGTTATTAGGGTTTCGTCAAAAAGTCAAATAATACCTAGGAGAATTGATATTTTAAATACTAATCCATAAAAAAATTCTTATCTAAATTAGAAGAATATTCAATACAGATATCAAATCAAATGAAAAATTAAATAAAAATAATGTTTATTCATTGAACTGTACTTCATTATTCTTTACTTCATTATTCTTTAATATAGTTTTTTGTATATTATATTTAATCTTAACCAAAATATTCTTATATCCCAAAGTCAATCTACATGTCGACAAAATGAAGTTGCGATTCTAATTGAAAAAAAGAAAAAGAAAAAGGAAGAGAATTAAGTGAAATACAAAAGGCAACCAAAAGAAAAAAAACAAATGCACAAAATAACTGATATTGAATTCTTTTAAAATCTTTTTAAAATTTCATCAGCAAAATGCCTAAAATCAATATAAAACAACCGATATTAATTACTAAAAATTAAACAAAGGAACTATAATATAAAAAAATTTAAACTAAAGCATATACAAAACATAAAATAAAAAGGAGAAGAAAAAGAAGATAAATAGATAAAAATTGTATTCTCCTCTATGTCCCAACCTCAACCATATACTGCTCCTTCTCTCAGAGGATCGAACATACTCCAATATCAAACTTGTAAAAGTGACCTCCTTCTCTAACTCTCACCCCCTACCACTTCCTAACCTGCAATTTTAAGGACTCATTTTTTTTTTGTAAACTTGAAAAAAATGTGTAAAGGAGAGAAATATCAAATTTATATATGTATATATTTGATAACAAAACATATATCTATTTGTTTCTTAAACCTAACAGGAAAAAAATAAACTAAGAAAAATCTAAAGGCAATTATAGAACGAGGAGATAAATATTAAACCAAGCATTACATCCTAATATGAGAATTCAAGATACCAACTATGAATATGTTGGAACCCTTGGAGGTTGCACAACACAGTAAGGGATCAGGTTCCTCTATGTCAATCACAGGAAAAATACACAAAAAGAACTAGGGAGTATGAAACAGTGCAGGAAGAGTAAAGACATAAGAATTTTTACATGGAAATCCGGAAAGGGAAAAAACACGACTTGCCCTCACAAGCACATCGAAATCCACTATAATCAAACTCTTGATTGCAGCTTTATTGAACCCAACTCTAGGTTTCTTTTGCTAGTAGTAACTCTATTACAAGTTCATCTTGCTAACTCTACCAAGGACCCTCTCTACTAATTAGCTCTAATCACTGCCAAAACTTAGGTAACTCTACCTAAGCAACTCTCTCAACGACAAAATACTACTCTTATATCATGAGTAGTTCAGTTATAAATCAAAGCTCATTCAAGAACATTCACTCACTCTTTAACATACTACAAAGATAAGAACATGAGCAATGCTTGAGTAGTCTTGAAATGGAGTTTTTGTTGCCTCACTTCACTCTTTAGTATTATCAAATACCAATTTGATGAAGAAATGTCTCTTCCCTTCTATATTTGAGTGATAAATAGGGCTGAAATATCATTGGACCAGCTATCCAAGTTAATACAAAATAGCACCTGCAAGTTTGTTACACAAGAGAACGAAACTATGCAGATGATGCATGTCAGCTGTACTGTACCTTGCACATTCAAGGACCTGGTCCCTTGCAGTTCAGCTGCTCATCATTAAAACTACATATAATATTTTTTTTCCTTTTTGATGATGACAAACTAAACCATACAATTTTAAGCTTCGATGCATATTCATCATATTTAATCAGTGTGATTACCACCTGAAGATGAATGTTTACCTTATCATCATGCTTCCTCCATCATGCAACATAGGGACCTGGTCCCTTTTATTATCTTGCAGCAAAAACTTTCCCTGTCATTATGCACCTTTATTTGGTACATTTTCACACTTCCCCATGTCGATATAACTCTCTTTATTTATCTATTCAGTATATTATTTCCGTTTTTCCCCTATCAGTTTGCCATTAATATTCACCTAGAACACCTAATACCTGGTCTCCTATATTTGTACTCAGTAAGTATTATTTCCCCTTTTGGCATCATTGAAAAGTGAGAACCGTAAATCAAGAGTAAATTAAGCACAAATTAGTTAACTCATGGCCACTGAGCACCACTAACATGAAAAATAACTTTGTAATTTAAAGAGAACAAATGTAATACAAAAAGCAAAGATTCATTCATAAGTAGGATAAGTATCATTACTGTACATAAATTAAATGTTCTTAGGGAAAAAGACACAAGAATAAAAAAGGATTAACAAGTGAAGGACTAGGAAGAAGAGTTTGAAGGAGTAGGGTCAGGTTGTTGTTGAGATGCCTTATCTCTGCATTTGACCTAAGGACCTTATTAGTTAAGATTGACAACCTCTTCTTTAGTTCAACATTTTCAATTTAAAGCATTTTATTTTCACATGGCATTCCTTTAGAGAGATACTGAGTTGTCTCCTGAAGTTTGATTATCTCTTCATCCTTGGCAAATAAATTTCCATTTAGTTCCTTTATGTCCTTGCTGCTACTCCTTTGATAAATGCTACCTAACTTGACACATTCATTCTTGACTAATGTCTTTATTCCAAGCATTTGAAGTACAGTCCCTTTGGTTCCATTTTTACAGACAATACCAAACTGATCAAATACCTTGTTCAACAAATATCCATATGGCATGCCATGCTTTTCATTCTTTCCAAGAACTACCTTGTGAATGTGTTCCATCGTCAATGTAGGTAGATTAATAAATTCAAAGATACTAAGGCATTCCATTACATATAAATTAGTGGATGAGGTAATTCTTTTCTTTTATGAGCTAGGCAGAATCACCTTGTTCACAAAGTCAAAGACCAATTGAAACTTACTCTTGAGTGATTTCCTATTTACTACAGCCATAAATTTTCCATTGACCTTGGATGTATTTTCTAAGAATTCTATTAAATGCATCTTTTTGGAGACAATTCTCACCCCATATATAGGAACTTCCAGAATCCTTCCCAGTATTTCCTCATTCAGTTTTATCTTCTTCCCTTGGACCTGTACAGTCAAATGCATCCCATCTTCTGAGAATTCCAAAGTGAAATAGAATTCCCTGACCATTTCATCAAAAATAGCGAGAGCATGTCCTTACATGAGATGCCTCCACCCTTGATGCTTAACCATCTCAACAAGTTCCACCATACCAGGTTCTACTAGCACGCTTGAATAAAAAATCCTTTCAGTTAAAACCTTTTGATTCTTCAAGAACCTATTTCTATCATCCTTAGATACAACCTCATTGTTCTTCCCATTCTTTCTTCTAGTATAAGTGATTGCATATTTTTTTCCAGATAGTTTTCTCTTCTTGGGACCAGGTCCCTCAAGAGTCAGCCATATCTCAGTAAAACTTCCAAACCATTTTTCAAAATTTTTTGGTGTTTTACTAACATCGGTTTTCTTGTGATCAACTAAGCCTTTTCCTGGACTATTTGACAACAAGATGAGATTTTTAGCGACCCAGGTTCCATCCATCACCTCATCATCAGAACAGTTTTGAAGATTCAGGGATGATTCTTCATTGACATGTTGAGTAATGATGGAGTTAAGCTTTGGAAGAATAGGAGAAGAGGGATGTTTTTCAGGAAGGTTAAGGCAAGGATTTTTCACAATACTAAGCTCAGTGTCATTTGAACGATAAGAAATTGGGAGAGTTTCAGCCATCAGAAAGGTTCTTTTCTTAGTAGGACTATTTGGGATTTGGTTTTTTCTGTTTGATAGAAGAACGAGTAATTTTAGCTGGATTTAAGGGAACAATAGGCACAAGGAAGGGTTTTTTGGGGGAATAGGCTATGATCAATGTCAGATTTTTTAGGTAACTCACCTTTTCTTTTAGAATATGATAATTTTGTTCTGACACCGGGACAAGGGGGATGAGGCTTTTTCTTGATAGAATAGATAAAATTTGCACATACATGATACTAACCTGAGAGATAGGACTAGGTCCCTCTCGAGTCTGAGTGAATCTTCAACTTTGTGCTTATCACATTTGTTCACCTTCAAAGTTGCTCCCATAGGTGTATACTTGCAAGGGTATGGTACTGAGTTAGACCAACATGTACCTAGTTTACCAAGGATACTTTCTTCCTGAACATAGCCAAATTTTGAAAAAGAAGCTGATTTATCCAGTAAATTAGGTTTATTTGATCTATCTCAGCTTCATCTTGATAGATTTATTACACCACCTGATACCGCGACTTATTCTGGAAATTGATCTGAGGACCAGGTCCTAGACTTGGCATTCTTTAGATATCCAAAGTTCCTTCTGTATTGCTTTGAACTTGCCAGATTCTTTCATATCTTTGAACTCATCCTTGGGATAGTAATGCTAATCACATAAGACATCTTCACCTTGAAGTGTCTTAGGAAAGAGAATACAACCAGACCATCCATCCACAGCCTTAAGCAATTACATAACAAAAATATTTTTCTAATTACAAACCTTTTCTCCCTTCTATACTTACAATTATTTGTTAAACTTGGGAACTCATTTGAGTTGGAGTTCCCAGCAGGAGGATAGAGGTATGATTAAATCTTTTTTTATCCATCTAGGTAGTATGAGATTCTTCATGTTTTTCTAAGGTATTACACCTTTGGGATAGGTTCTCCCTTGGTGGACATGTATAACATTTGTCATGCTTACTCTCAGCCAGTTTTGATAGTCTTTTTTCAGTATCCATTTCTTCCATAGTGAGTGCATAGAGGCTTGTGGACCCTGTTCTTAGCATCATAAGCAATCTTACCTTGAGACCCACAAAATTGGATTCCTTATTGATAAATAAGACCCTTACCATTATTAGAACCTTGACCAGTTGAGTTAGAAAGGATCTGAGAAGATGCAGTGCATTGTAGGGATTTTTTAAGCTCTTTCTTCAGAAGGACCAGGTCCCTTTCTAACTCTTCATTTTTCTGAAGTGCAGCCAAAGAAGCCTTTGAGAATCCTTTAATTTTTCTTCAAGATCAACTTGAAACTTTGAAGCTTCTTTCTTCCCTTGACACTCAGAAACATCTACTTTCTCCAGTTGACTTACCAAACTCAGATTTTCAAGTTTCAGCTTAGAAACCTATTACTCAGTTTCTGATATTTGAAGAGTCAAAGCTATCAACTCAAGCTCCTGAATTTCCACCTTTTCTTCTAGAGAAAATTTTTTCATAGTCATTTCACACATAGAGTTAATCAGTATATTTGAAAGCCTTTCTATATTTCTAGCAGAATAGTCACTCAAAAGTTTTCTTTAAGATCAGAAAGTGTTACCTCATTTTATTATTCTTCTTCATTGTTTGCCATGAAAGTAAACATGGAATCAAACGTCCATTTCTCATCCTCTACTACCAGCATGGAAACATCTTTATCAGATTCACTAAAGGAGTCTCCCCATATTGGTAGAGTCTGCCTTACTGCATAATCATCTGTAGACTTTATACTTAATTTTACAGGGACCTGCTCTCTATTATTTCTTTTTTCACCACTAGTCTTGAGATATTCCTGATAGTCCAATTTGTACATTGGATAATTCTTAATAAAGTGCCCAGGACTTCCATATTTGTGAAAAACTTTCATAGTGGATCTATTTATGCTGCTGCTGCTTCCACTTCTCTGGAACTGACTACTTTTCCTCATAGCTTCAGCAATTCTTTTTGACAAGTAAGCAATATCAACGTCATCTTAATTTGGGTCATATTTTGAGGCCTTTTATGCCAAAGACTTTCTTTTCTAACTTCTTTCTTCTTTATCTCGTGTTTTTTTGAGTTCATGGGTTCTTAGATTTCTTATTAGTTTATCCATAGCGAAGGTTTTCAAGTTTCTAGCTTCAGTTATAGCATCTACTTTACTTTCCTAGGACTTAGGAAGAACACTAAGAATTTTTCTTACTTGCTTATACACAGGAATCACTTCTCCTAAGTTGTGAAACTCATTAGTAATTGAAGTGAATCTTGTATGCATTTCTTGAATAGTGGTAAAGGTTTCATACTGAGTAGTCAGTATGTCTACTTTAGAATCCATCACATCAGTAGCACCTTCATGTGTATTCCTCAAGCAATTCCAGATCTCTTTAGCATTTTCACAAGTTGAGATTCTATTGTATTTATCTGGCCCTATACCATAAACTAGCAATTTCTTAGCCTTATAATTCTTCTCAATTTTCTTTCTATCTGCAGCACCATACACTCTTCTGCTTTTAACAAACACTCTAGTTATCTATACTTCTTGACTCCTTTAACAAAACATGAGGTCCATCAATGATTATGTCCATCAGTTCACTATCTTCAACTATAATGAAGTCAAACATCTTGATTTTCTACCACCCATAGTATTGTCCATTAAATCTAGGTAGTCTAGTGGTAGATTGCCCTTCTTCCAGGTTTGGTAGAGCAATCATGATAACCAAAGCACTCTAGGTGTGAATCTTTTAGAGTGGCCTAACTTTGATACCAATTTTTGGAACCCTTGGGGAGTTGCACCACACATTAAGGGACCAGGTCCCTCCACGTCAATCACTGGCAAAATATACAAAATGAATTAGGAAGTATAAAATAGTGCAGGAATAGTAAAGACACAAGAGTTTTTACGTGGAAATCCAGGAAGGGAAAATCATGGCTTGCCCTCACAAGCACCTCCAAATCTAATGTAATCAAACTCTTGATTACAGCCTTTACTGAACCTAACTCTAGGTTCTTTTCGCTAGTAGTAACTCTACTACAAGCTCATCTTGGTAACTCTATCAAGGACCCTCTCTACTGATTAGCTCTAATCAGTGTCGAAACTTAGGTAACTCTACCTAAGCAACTCTCTCAACGAGAAAACACTACTCTTACAGCATGAGTAGTTCGGTTACAAATCAAAGCTCACTCAAGAACACTCACTCACTCTTTAAGCATACTACAAAGATAAGAACATGAACAATGGTTGAGCAGTCTTGAAATGGAGTTTTTGCTGCCTTACTTCACTCTTTAGGATTTGCAAAACCGATTTGATGAAGAGGCATCTCTTTCCTTTTATAGTTGAGTGATGAATAGGGCTGAAAGATCATTGGACCAGCTGTCCAAGTTAGTACAAAATAGCACCTGTAAGTTTGTTATACAAGATGACAAAATTATGCAAATGACGCATGCCAGCGATACTGTACCTTGCACGTCCAGGGACCTGGTCCCTTGCAGTTCAAGCGCTCATCATCAAAACTACATATATAGGAATATTTCATAGTCATATGAAAAATTTAAATACCCAAACAGTACACAAACATCACTACCTGTTATATAGATGATGTTGCAAGTGTCATTCTTCTTATTTCTTTTATCATTAATTATTAATTATTAATAGTATTGGTTAATACACAGGATCGTTTCTTTATGGAGTGACCTTTGATTTTTCATATAAAATATTTTAACTTTCTATTTTCAAGTACAATATAAAATCTGAGATTTACATGTTGGCTGTTGCTAATAAAAAGAGTCGTTTTTTTTTCATTACTGCTAATAAAAGGAGTCGGTTATTATTATTATTATTATTATTATTATTATTATTATTATTATTATTATTATTATTATTATTATTATTATTATTATTATTATTATTATTATTATAACAATCGATAATATATGAGGTATGATAAACCAAAGCTAAGTACACAATTAGAATCGCCAAATATTGCTTCAACCTCAAAATCTGTCAAAGAGAATGAGGGATTTATATTCTCTGCACCTTGCATTCAGCCACCACTTGAGATAGAAGGATTCACAACGACTTCTTCTACCTCTTGGGAACGCTTAGAAACTCTTTTTGATAAAAATTCAAAGGTCTTAATATTCAACCTCTAAATATGGATCTTGAAAATATTCAAGTTATTGAGTCCAATTTTGCTGACAATATTGAAGTCACCGATAATTCGGGTGAAGTTCTGTCTTCAGAACTAAATAAACTCCGAGGAATGATAAAAAATCAACCACATTAACAGGATCTCTTAGGCTGGGGTAAGCCGCTCAGCCCGCCAGACCAAGTAATAATATCGGCTATAAGCTTAAGTCGGAAAACATTAACAGGATCTCTTAGGCTGGGGTAAGCCGCTCAGCCCGCCAGACCAAGTAATAATATCGGCTATAAGATTAAGTCGGAAAACCAAACCGAAGCACCAACCGAAACAGTAACGAAAATTCAAAAAGTTCTTGACTGTATGGAAAAACTTTTACCTGAACAAGGGGCCTGTTCGGTACCCACACAATTATACGAAAGCCCTTGTCTAGTAGTTCTGACTATGCCAAGATGCGCCCTTACGCTTCTTCGCTGCAGGCTTAGGGGGCATAGTTTACTAGACCGGCCACTGAGACCAGGCTGACATAAATTGATGGCTCCGACTGTACCACCATTTCAGAACCAAGTCAATAATTTTCTTGTATTTCGTCGGCTGTCTAAGTAGAGTCTGGATCTTTCATAGTTAACATAACTCGAGAGGTTAGAACTATAGTATGAACATAAAAGAGGTCTAGCCGGACATAGTCATGGCGTAGATTTGGGAGAGATTGAAACAAAACAAAATTAAATAATAAATATGTACCTGAGATCGCCGGAGAGAGGCTGGAATATTAAAGCAAACTTTTATTTATATAAAGCGATGTACAGAAGAGAGAGAGAGAGAGAACTCGAAAGAGAAAATAAAATTTTTTCTTCTGCCTCTTCTTCTAAGAATGAGGCTTCTTATATAGATAATAAAAGGAATCTTGCACAGTAATAGTGGGTCCCTGTGCACAGTGTTTTCTACAGTATTTGTACTATTACAGCAGTGTTTACAATAGTGTTATTACAACAGATTTACTTACGACCCCACTTCAAAAATTCTTCTGCGTTTGCTAATACTTCTTCTTCGTTTAGAGTTTCAGGGGGCTGAGAATCAGAGATATCGTTGGTACTGGCCTCCGTACTGTTCATGGAAGTGTCTGAAGATTGTTCCACATTAGTTAGCAATTTGTTTCTGACTTCGTTCAAATATTCTTCAATCATTTGGAGTTTATCACCATCGTGAGCGGAGATTTGCCTAGAAACATAATTGATGGATTTATCTTCAATAAGGATAGTCTTGCGAGGTTGTTGCTCATATGCAGAGATAGTTTGTTTGATTTCTTCTCTTTGATCATGTCCATAAGGTAGTTTAGTGGCAGGATCAATTCGTAAGAGTTTATCCCAGAAATTGCAAAAGAAGGTTCGATAAATAGCAGGGATTTGATGAGAATCATAACCAATTTCAATCGACCATTTATGAATCCATGGGATGGAGAATTCGATATAAAAATACATTTGGTCGATAGTATCCAATTTGCAGATATGATCCGAGTGGTATAATTCTGTTAGAAATGGTGAATACTTTTTCCAGGAGGTATATAATGATGAATATTCAGGAGGAAGGATTTTAACAGATGGCCCGTGCTGGGTCCACCAGTTGATAAACCAATTTGGGATTGGTTTTTCAAAAACTTTGAAACATATTTTAATGAACCAAGTGTGTTTGTGTTTATAATTGTTGTAATAAAAAACTTGAGAAAAAGCTTTTACGTAATCCCAATAAGAGAAGTTGGCAATAGTTTGTCCTTGGGGTCCCATAGGGAGATTTCTAAGTGTCATGGAGGAGATTCCCCATTCTTCAATTGGAATTAGTTTTTTGATAATTATCTTGGAGTAACCATGTACTCCAGGAGTAGAGTCGCCCAAGGGGCTATGCTCAAAAGTAGCACTGGCCGTGTTTAAGAGAATTTGTTCATAATACGTGCGCGTTTTGTATGATTCTCCTGCAAAGTAAACATTGGCAGTTAAATAATCTTTGAGGACTCTCCAAGCTTCCTCTGAGCTTTCTACTGAAGGAATATGCCGATTTTCTATATGAACAATGAGTTCTCGGGCCTCAAGTTTTTCATAGGATAATTTATTTTCAGAGTTGTCTGCGACCATTGAAGCAAAGGAATCTGCAGTATTTCCAGTTTTGCCTTTTTCAGCTAAATAGGACTTGATTTGCTGAAATAGTGGATGAGTCTCAGGAATATCATCCAGATTAATATTCGGTGTTTGTGTTGAAGAAGAAGCTGCTTCTTGAGAGATTTTTGAGTTTACCAAAATTCTATTTCCTTGCTGTAGGACAGGAAAATTAGAACCCGAAGTGCTATATGCAGTTTTTCTAGCCGAATCTCTCTGATGGAAATATGCAGGGTTTGTACGTCCACCATACTGCGAATATGCAGGGTTTTGATGGCGACCGCGGCCGCGTCCTCTGGCGGTTTGCCAGGGGGGATCTCCCATACTGCAATCAATGATCATAAATATCAATGTCAATATAGGAATCAATATTAGTGTTTTCAAAATTGGTATACCACCAAAATTCTTCGTGTAAAAATTGATTCCACCAAATATCTTCCTGGATAATTTGAGCCATAAGATGTTCCAGAATTTGTCTTTTATTATCAGCAGGAAGAGGGAGACATTTAAGAATGGTTACCAGGGTTTTGTCAGAGAAAAAGGCTACAAATAAATTCATGATATATATTCTCTAGATAAAAAGTCAGGTAATGAATTGTCACTACCCTTTTTATACTGAATTTCAAAGTCAAATGGGGCTAGTTGTGCCTGCCATCTAGCAAAAATTAATTTAGACGCATCATGCTTAAAGTCTTTATCAAACATGAATTTAACAGATTGGGCGTCCGTCCGAATTAGGAATTTTTGATTGTATAAATCGTCCTGGAATTTTAGAACACACTTCACAATAGTAAGCATTTCATGAGCGACAGTCGCATATTTTTTCTGACTGTCAGTCCATTTACCAGAATAAAAACGAATTAAACATTCAGTTTTTTTATGGGGATTAATCTGCTTCAGAATTCCACCATATCCAATATTTGAAGCATCAGTTTCAATAATTTTTTGCCAATTGGGATTAGCAAGAGTTGTACAAGGAAGTGATTGAACACGAGTTTTAATTAACTTTACCAAATCAGTGTGGGCTTTAGTCCACAGAGTTTTTAGATCTTTCTTTAATCTATCATACAGAGGTGCTAAGTCTCTAGATAGATTTTTGTAGAAAGGAGAGATATAATTGAGACTGCCAAGAAATCGCTGAAGCTGTTTCTTGTCAGTAATCTCATCAGGGAATTTGGTAGCGAATTCAAGAACTCGCTGAATAGGCTCAATAGAACCTTGACAAATATTATGACCAAGAAATCTAACATTAGTCTGAAATAAATGCATCTTGGGTTTAGAAATGACTAAACCATTCTGTATAATTACTTGTTTAAAAATATGCAGATGTTTGAAATGATGTTCAAGAGTTTTTGAGAATACAAGAATGTCATCAATATATACAATAATGAAATCCATATAGGGATTAAAAATATCATTCATAATCTTCTGAAATTCAGAAGGAGCGTTTTTTAAACCAAAGGGCATAACATTCCATTCGTATTGACCAAAAGGAACATTAAAAGCAGTTCTATATGTATGATTTTTATCTATTTGAATCTGCCAATAACCAGATTTTAAATCGAATTTAGAAAATATGTTGGCATCGTATAATCTAGAAAGTAAATCTTTTTTATTTGGAATTGGATATCGAATCCATTTTAAAACTTTATTCAGGGGTTTGTAATTGATAACTAATCGAGGTACTCCTCGTTCTTTCTCTGCAGCATTATTAACATAAAAAGCAGTGCAAGACCACGGAGATTTGGAAGGTTTAATGAGACCCTTTCGCAGGAGACTGTCGATCTCTTGTTTGCAGAATTCCACCAATTCTGCATTCATCTGACAGGGTCGAGATTTTGTTGGGATTTTGGCTTCATTGAAGCCATCTTCATAAGGAAGAGAAACAATATGCTTCTTCCTATTCCAGAAAGCGTTTGGGTGGTCAGCAGGAATATCAAGCATTAGTTGAGAAGAAATATTTTTTATCTTCTCCTGAATTTTAACAGACTTCATTGTGTCAGCAATATTAATACTCATTATTTCTAATTGCAAGAAATTAAGTTGATTTTGTTTCATATTTATTAGAGCATTAATGTCTCTTGTTACAGGCTGAGTAACAAAAGGATAAGAAATAGGCTGATTTTTATAATTTGCTCTAAAGCCATCCGCATCAATATGCGTATAAGGATAAATAGCATTTATAAAAGGAGTTCCTAAAATAATAGGAGGATAAATCTGGTTTTTAACTAAAAAGAAGAAATGCGGAATGCAAATCTTATCACGACAAATATGCGCGTTAGGCAGTTTGTAATTAATGTCGAGAGAATGACCAGTTGCAGATTTTACCAGATGAGTAGTTTTTTGAAAATATTTAGTAGGTATTAATCCTTCTTGAATACAACTAACGTCTGCCCCACTATCAATCATGGCGACATTAGTAATAAAGAATTCTTTGTTTATTAAAATGGTGCAATTAATGTACCACTTATGAGCAGTAACAATTTGCATCATTCCAAGAAAAGAATCTTTTTGAAGGTTTTCGATATTGAATTTTTCAATTTGAAGAGTTTCTGTTTCTTCAGAAGTCAAATCTTTTTCCTTTCCTTTTGAAGAGTTAGAAAATCTTTCCTTTTCTTCGAGTGTGGAAAGTCAATGATCAGAAATTATCTGATTTTGTTTTAAAGAAACAATTTCCTTTTTTAGTTTTTCAATCTCGATTTTTAGATCATCAAAAGTGGTATCTCTACCAGGAGTTTTGCTTAAAGCTAATCGTCGATTAACTTCAGCTAATGAATATGCCATAGGCTGGTTTTCAAAATCGTCTTTGACAATATTAGAAGTGGAAGGAGTAGAAGACTTTTGAGTTGCCATATTAAGAATTTTTTCACGAAGTTTATCATCAGTGACTTCCTTTAATAATTCAAGAATATTTTCAGCAGTTAAAGTTTTAACATTTAAATCAAGATCTTCGAATTGAGCTTGTATTTTATACATTGTTTCATCACAATGGCAGTCATGAGTGTCACAATCAGCACAATTATTCTTCAGATTTAAATCGCTACCAGAATCTGGTAATTCAAAATCATTTTCAGATGTTGAGTCAGAATCACATTCAGAATCAGAAGTATATAATAAATTATACACTTGATCATGAACTTCATCAGAAAGATTCAAAGATTTAAGTTTTTGCAATTTGCAGTTGGGAGCAATATGACCATATTGATTACACTTATAGCATTTAATTTTTGACAAAGGACGTTTTGAAAAGTTTTTTGCAAATCTTGTAGATTTTCGGAAGGATTTGCGAGTTTCACGCTGTTCCTTACTCCGACGTCTAGGGTGTTTAGATTTGTATTGATATTTTGAATTCCTCTGGGGTTTTCGAATTATGGGTTTTTCCATGCCAAATTGTTCACAGAAATCGCCCAATTGAGATTTCTCTCGGAGTTTATCAATCTTGATTTGTCTAGCTAATTTTAGCTCATTACAGAGGGCTAAACCTTCCTGCGTACAAGCTACAATTAGTTGACCATAGGTTTTTTCAGCATAAGGGATCGCTCCATACGATCCACAAAGAGTTTTTCGAACACGTTCTGCAAAGAGAGGAGGAAGCCCATCAATGAATTTGGCTTTCCAGTGTTCGTATCGACTTTCGGGTAGATCCATAACCCGACTGAGGAAGGTATCTTTGTACCATCTGAATTCACCTAAGTGACGACATTTTAACCCATTCAAAAGAGTTCGAATATTTTCGTGATGGTTAGTAAATCTACCACCGAAATGCTCAATAATAGTCAGCATAAGAGTGTAAACGGCATCAGATCTTCCTGCCGTTAGAGTTCGGCCGAGATTATCTGTGCCTTCATTGAGATTTATGGCATTATAAATTGCCTGGCGTTTAGTATCGTCTAGGAAGTTATCCCACCAACCACGAAGTTGGCCGGTAAACCCAGCAACAATCATTTTGCAGATTGTCTGGTCAGATCTATCATTCCTAGCCGTAGCACGTGTAGCCATACAAATAGTGGCATACATTGACATACGATGAATTAAAATAGAGATTTGTCGGTTGGATAATCCGTCAATATTCCATTCATAGATGGCATCACCATTATAAGAAGTGTTTGTAATATTCCAATCCCTTTCCTCTATCAGAACATCTTGAGGAGTAGGACGGGGGTAATATGCAGTGGTCATGCGGGGAATGTCGGCATATCTTTTGCCTGGTTGATTTTTTATCATTCCTCGGAGTTTATTTAGTTCTGAAGACAGAACTTCACCCGGATTATCGGTGACTTCAATATTGTCAGCAAAATTGGACTCAATAACTTGAATATTTTCAAGATCCATATTTAGAGGTTGAATATTAAGACCTTTGAATTTTTTTATCAAAAAGAGTTTCTAAGCGTTCCCAAGAGGTAGAAGAAGTCGTTGTGAATCCTTCTATCTCAAGTGGTGGCTGAATGCAAGGTGCAGAGAATATAAATCCCTCATTCTCTTTGACAGATTTTGAGGTTGAAGCAATATTTGGCGATTCTAATTGTGTACTTAGCTTGTTAATTAAGGCAATAAGTTCATCGAGTTTCGGAGCAATATCCTGGTTCGGAGCTTATTGGTTCGGAGCAATCTCTTTGACAGATATTGCTCCGAAACTCGATGAACTTATTGCCTTAATTAACAAGCTAAGTACACAATTAGAATGGCCAAATATTGCTTCAACCTCAAAATCTGTCAAAGAGAATGAGGGATTTATATTCTCTTCACCTTGCATTCAGCCACCACTTGAGATAGAAGGATTCACAACGACTTCTTCTACCTCTTGGGAACGCTTAGAAACTCTTTTTGATAAAAAATTCAAAGGTCTTAATATTCAACCTCTAAATATGGATCTTGAAAATATTCAAGTTATTGAGTCCAATTTTGCTGACAATATTGAAGTCACCGATAATCCGGGTGAAGTTCTGTCTTCAGAACTAAATAAACTCCGAGGAATGATAAAAAATCAACCAAGCAAAAGATATGCCGACATTCCCCGCATGACCACTGCATATTACCCCCGTCCTACTCCTCAAGATGTTCTGATAGAGGAAAGGGATTGGAATATTACAAACACTTCTTATAATGGTGATGCCATCTATGAATGGAATATTGACGGATTATCCGACTGACAAATCTCTATTTTAATTCATCGTATGTCAATGTATGCCACTATTTGTATGGCTACACGTGCTACGGCTAGGAATGATAGATCTGACCAGACAATCTGCAAAATGATTGTTGCTGGGTTTACCGGCCAACTTCGTGGTTGGTGGGATAACTTCCTAGACGATACTAAACGCCAGGCAATTTATAATGCCATAAATCTCAATGAAGGCACAGATAATCTCGGCCGAACTCTAACGGCAGGAAGATCTGATGCCGTTTACACTCTTATGTTGACTATTATTGAGCATTTCGGTGGTAGATTTACTAACCATCACGAAAATATTCGAACTCTTTTGAATGGGTTAAAATGTCGTCACTTAGGTGAATTCAGATGGTACAAAGATACCTTCCTCAGTCGGGTTATGGATCTACCCGAAAGTCGATACGAACACTGGAAAGCCAAATTCATTGATGGTCTTCCTCCTCTCTTTGCAGAACGTGTTCGAAAAACTCTTCGTGGATCGTATGGAGCGATCCCTTATGCTGAAAAAACCTATGGTCAACTAATTGTAGCTTGTACGCAGGAAGGTTTAGCCCTCTGTAATGAGCTAAAATTAGCTAGACAAATCAAGATTGATAAACTCCGAGAGAAATCTCAATTGGGCGATTTCTGTGAACAATTTGGCATGGAAAAACCCATAATTCGAAAACCCCAGAGGAATTCGAAATATCAATACAAATCTAAACACCCTAGACGTCGGAGTAAGGAACAGCGTGAAACTCGCAAATCCTTCCGAAAATCTACAAGATTTGCAAAAAACTTTTCAAAACGTCCTTTGTCAAAAATTAAATGCTATAAGTGTAATCAATATGGTCATATTGCTCCCAACTGCAAATTGCAAAAACTTAAATCTTTGAATCTTTCTGATGAAGTTCATGATCAAGTGTATAATTTATTATATACTTCTGATTCTGAATGTGATTCTGACTCAACATCTGAAAATGATTTTGAATTACCAGATTCTGGTAGCGATTTAAATCTGAAGAATAATTGTGCTGATTGTGACACTCATGACTGCCATTGTGATGAAACAATGTATAAAATACAAGATCAATTCGAAGATCTTGATTTAAATGTTAAAACTTTAACTGCTGAAAATATTCTTGAATTATTAAAGGAAGTCACTGATGATAAACTTCGTGAAAAAATTCTTAATATGGCAACTCAAAAGTCTTCTACTCCTTCCACTTCTAATATTGTCAAAGACGATTTTGAAAACCAGCCTATGGCATATTCATTAGCTGAAGTTAATCGCCGATTAGCTTTAAGCAAAACTCCTGGTAGAGATACCACTTTTGATGATCTAAAAATCGAGATTGAAAAACTAAAAAAGGAAATTGTTTCTTTAAAACAAAATCAGATAATTTCTGATCATTGACTTTCCACACTCGAAGAAAAGGAAAGATTTTCTAACTCTTCAAAAGGAAAGGAAAAAGATTTGACTTCTGAAGAAACAGAAACTCTTCAAATTGAAAAATTCAATATCGAAAACCTTCAAAAAGATTCTTTTCTTGGAATGATGCAAATTGTTACTGCTCATAAGTGGTACATTAATTGCACCATTTTAATAAACAAAGAATTCTTTATTACTAATGTCGCCATGATTGATAGTGGGGCAGACGTTAGTTGTATTCAAGAAGGATTAATACCTACTAAATATTTTCAAAAAACTACTCATCTGGTAAAATCTGCAACTGGTCATTCTCTCGACATTAATTACAAACTGCCTAACGCGCATATTTGTCGTGATAAGATTTGCATTCCGCATTTCTTCTTTTTAGTTAAAAACCAGATTTATCCTCCTATTATTTTAGGAACTCCTTTTATAAATGCTATTTATCCTTATACGCATATTGATGCGGATGGCTTTAGAGCAAATTATAAAAATCAGCCTATTTCTTATCCTTTTGTTACTCAGCCTGTAACAAGAGACATTAATGCTCTAATAAATATGAAACAAAATCAACTTAATTTCTTGCAATTAGAAATAATGAGTATTAATATTGCTGACACAATGAAGTCTGTTAAAATTCGGGAGAAGATAAAAAATATTTCTTCTCAACTAATGCTTGATATTTGTGCTGACCACCCAAACGCTTTCTGGAATAGGAAGAAGCATATTGTTTCTCTTCCTTATGAAGATGGCTTCAATGAAGCCAAAATCCCAACAAAATCTCGACCCTGTCAGATGAATGCGGAATTGGTTGAATTCTGCAAACAAGAGATCGACAGTCTCCTGCGAAAGGGTCTCATTAAACCTTCCAAATCTCCGTGGTCTTGCACTGCTTTTTATGTTAATAATGCTGCAGAGAAAGAACGAGGAGTACCTCGATTAGTTATCAATTACAAACCCCTGAATAAAGTTTTAAAATGGATTCGATATCCAATTCCAAATAAAAGAGATTTACTTTCTAGATTATACGATGCCAACATATTTTCTAAATTCGATTTAAAATCTGGTTATTGGCAGATTCAAATAGATAAAAATCATACATATAGAACTGCTTTTAATGTTCCTTTTGGTCAATACGAATGGAATGTTATGCCCTTTTGTTTAAAAAACGCTCCTTCTGAATTTCAGAAGATTATGAATGATATTTTTAATCCCTATATGGATTTCATTATTGTATATATTGATGGCATTCTTGTATTCTCAAAAACTCTTGAACATCATTTCAAACATCTGCATATTTTTAAACAAGTAATTATACAGAATGGTTTAGTCATTTCTAAACCCAAGATGCATTTATTTCAGACTAATGTTAGATTTCTTGGTCATAATATTTGTCAAGGTTCTATTGAGCCTATTCAGCGAGTTCTTGAATTCGCTACCAAATTCCCTGATGAGATTACTAACAAGAAACAGCTTCAGCGATTTCTTGGCAGTCTCAATTATATCTCTCCTTTCTACAAAAATCTATCTAGAGACTTAGCACCTCTGTATGATAGATTAAAGAAAGATCTAAAAACTCCGTGGACTAAAGCCCACACTGATTTGGTAAAGTTAATTAAAACTCGTGTTCAATCACTTCCTTGTACAACTCTTGCTAATCCCAATTGGCAAAAAATTATTGAAACTGATGCTTCAAATATTGGATATGGTGGAATTCTGAAGCAGATTAATCCCCATAAAAAAAACTGAATGTTTAATTCGTTTTTATTCTGGTAAATGGACTGACAGTCAGAAAAAATATGCGACTGTCGCTCATGAAATGCTTACTATTGTGAAGTGTGTTCTAAAATTCCAGGACGATTTATACAATCAAAAATTCCTAATTCGGACGGACGCCCAATCTGTTAAATTCATGTTTGATAAAGACTTTAAGCATGACGCGTCTAAATTAATTTTTGCTAGATGGCAGGCACAACTAGCCCCATTTGACTTTGAAATTCAGTATAAAAAGGGTAGTGACAATTCATTACCTAACTTTTTATCCAGAGAATATATATCATGAATTTATTTGTAGCCATTTTCTCTGACAAAACCCTGGTAACCATTCTTAAATGTCTCCCTCTTCCTGCTGATAATAAAAGACAAATTCTGGAACATCTTATGGCTCAAATTATTCAGGAAGATATTTGGTGGAATCAATTTTTACACGAAGAATTTTGGTGGTATACCAATTTTGAAAACACTAATATTGATTCCTATATTGACATTGATATTTATGATCATTGATTGCAGTATGGGAGATCCCCCCTGGCAAACCGCCAGAGGACGCGGCCGCGGTCGCCATCAAAACCCTGCATATTCGCAGTATGGTGGACGTACAAACCCTGCATATTTCCATCAGAGAGATTCGGCTAGAAAAACTGCATATAGCACTTCGGGTTCTAATTTTCCTGTCCTACAGCAAGGAAATAGAATTTTGGTAAACTCAAAAATCTCTCAAGAAGCAGCTTCTTCTTCAACACAAACACCGAATATTAATCTGGATGATATTCCTGAGACTCATCCACTATTTCAGCAAATCAAGTCCTATTTAGCTGAAAAAGGCAAAACTGGAAATACTGCAGATTCCTTTGCTTCAATGGTCGCAGACAACTCTGAAAATAAATTATCCTATGAAAAACTTGAGGCCCGAGAACTCATTGTTCATATAGAAAATCGGCATATTCCTTCAGTAGAAAGCTCAGAGGAAGCTTGGAGAGTCCTCAAAGATTATTTAACTGCCAATGTTTACTTTGCAGGAGAATCATACAAAACGCGCACGTATTATGAACAAATTCTCTTAAACACGGCCAGTGCTACTTTTGAGCATAGCCCCTTGGGCGACTCTACTCCTGGAGTACATGGTTACTCCAAGATAATTATCAAAAAACTAATTCCAATTGAAGAATGGGGAATCTCTTCCATGACACTTAGAAATCTCCCTATGGGACCCCAAGGACAAACTATTGCCAACTTCTCTTATTGGGATTACGTAAAAGCTTTTTCTCAAGTTTTTTATTACAACAATTATAAACACAAACACACTTGGTTCATTAAAATATGTTCCAAAGTTTTTGAAAAACCAATCCCAAATTGGTTTATCAACTGGTGGACCCAGCACGGGCCATCTGTTAAAATCCTTCCTCCTGAATATTCATCATTATATACCTCCTGGAAAAAGTATTCACCATTTCTAACAGAATTATACCACTCGGATCATATCTGCAAATTGGATACTATCGACCAAATGTATTTTTATATCGAATTCTCCATCCCATGGATTCATAAATGGTCGATTGAAATTGGTTATGATTCTCATCAAATCCCTGCTATTTATCGAACTTTCTTTTGCAATTTCTGGGATAAACTCTTACGAATTGATCCTGCCACTAAACTACCTTATGGACATGATCAAAGAGAAGAAATCAAACAAACTATCTCTGCATATGAGCAACAACCTCGCAAGACTATCCTTATTGAAGATAAATCCATCAATTATGTTTCTAGGCGAATCTCCGCTCACGACGGTGATAAACTCCAAATGATTGAAGAATATTTGAACGAAGTCAGAAACAAATTGCTAACTAATGTGGAACAATCTTCAGACACTTCCATGAACAGTACGGAGGCCAGTACCAACGATATCTCTGATTCTCAGCCCCCTGAAACTCTAAACGAAGAAGAAGTATTAGCAAACGCAGAAGAATTTTTGAAGTGGGGTCGTAAGTAAATCTGTTGTAATAACACTATTGTAAACACTGCTGTAATAGTACAAATACTGTAGAAAACACTATGCACAGGGACCCACTATTACTGTGTAAGATTCCTTTTATTATCTATATAAGAAGCCTCATTCTTAGAAGAAGAGGCAGAAAAAAAAATTTTATTTTCTCTTTCGAGTTCTCTCTCTCTCTCTCTCCTGTACATCGCTTTATATAAATAAAAGTTTGCTTTAATATTCCGGCCTCTCTCCGGCGATCTCAGGTACATATTTATTATTTAATTTTGTTTTGTTTCAATCTCTCCCAAATCTACGCCGTGACTATGTCCGGCTAGACCTCTTTTATGTTCATACTATAGTTCTAACCTCTCGAGGTATGTTAACTATGAAAGATCCAGACTCTACTTAGACAGCCGACGAAATACAAGAAAATTATTGACTTGGTTCTGAAATGGTGGTACAGTCGGAGCCATCAATTTATGTCAGCCTGGTCTTAGTGGCCGGTCTAGTAAACTATGCCCCCTAAGCCCGCAGCGAAGAAGCGTAAGGGCGCATCTTGGCATAGTCAGAACTACTAGACAAGGGCTTTCGTATAATTGTGTGGGTACCGGACAGGCCCCTTGTTCAGGTAAAAGTTTTTCCATACAGTCAAGAACTTTTTGAATTTCGTTACTGTTTCGGTTGGTGCTTCGGTTCGGTTTTCCGACTTAAGCTTATAGCCGATATTATTACTTGGTCTGGCGGGCTGAGCGGCTTACCCCAGCCTAAGAGATCCTGTTGAACCGAAGCACCAACCGAAACAGTAACGAAATTCAAAAAGTTCTTCTTCAGTGCTTGCCTATACATAGGAGAATCATGGTTTTCTTCATGGCAAAAGCTTTTTCCTAGATTCAGGTATCCACTAAATATGTTTCTATGTTCTTGCAATACCTTTTCTCCTTCATGATTTTGTCTTAATACCGGTTACAAGATTAGTGATTGCTTGCAATACTTATCTCATATGTGTCATATATCCATCCGTCGACATCATGTTTGGTGATGTTGTGATAAAGGCGAAGAAACTATGAAAAAACACGTTATTACGTGAGATCGGAAGCTACTTTTTTGCTCCTTCTTACTTTGTTAAGTATTTTTTTTCCTTTTAGTATTGTAGTGATTGAATCTTTTATAAGTTTAGTTTTAATGAGGAAAAATTGATCTTTTGGTTGCTGATAATGGACATGGAGTAGTATTGACCGTGATGTAACATGAATTTCTAAATTTTACTCTGGCAGATTCCGTGAAAACTTATCATTGCCAACAATATATTGGCAAAGTTGGGAGTCCAACAGTACGGTGGAAGTAATTACATCCCTTTGTGTGTATGAACAGTACAATTTTAGATGTCTTAACCTTTTTTGTGTGATATCAAAATATTTTTAAACATGATTTGTTGTTTTGACAATGTGAATGCCAATAAATTTCTCTCTTTTTGTCCGAATCTAAATTATGTAACTTTAATTTTTCACTACCGTCTATTTGTTCATTTTTTTGAAATGTCCTTTCAAAGTTCCCTTTGATAGGTTTAATCTGATTGGATGGGTGTGGGTCCATCATAAACTACCTTTCTACCTTCAAAGTAAGGATAAAATTGCGTAAAGTTTATTCTTTCCGAACCACACTTTATGAAATTACATTAAATATGTTGTTGTGGTGTTCATACGAAAACTGTTCTTTAAATTATACACCAATTACTATGCTTCTGAAAGTCCTTTGCAATTTGTTTAGTTTTGATTAGTTTCATGAATAATTTTTATTTGTTCGATATTATATTAATATGAGTTTTACTTAGAGCAATAGTTATGGAGTCCAAAATCTAACATTAAAACTTAAGAATAGAAGTTGTTGAATATGTTCCTATAGCAGGGAAATCTTATATCAGGAAAGTCTAGTACGTACCTTGGATTGGAGTTGCTTGACAAGAAACAGGAACAAGAAGATGATGATTCTATTATTTTTCTTATACCACACTTTTAATTAATAAATAATTAAAAGAGGATATTTCTATATCTTACTATTGTTACTACTATTAAAAGTGGGAGCTTATACTTAATCAAATATTTTATTAATTAATTTATCAAATTTTAGTGTAGTTTAGAAAAGTTACACAACAAATCGATAAAGAGAAAAATATCATATTGGTAGGAAAGGAGTAAAAGTTTATAACCAAAACTTTCATGAATTATATGCTTAAGGAATAATTTACTATTAAACATAATTATTATCCTAAAGATTGTAATATTAGATGATGAGAAGATAATTTCTTTTTATGTTCTTATAATTTATTGGACATATTAGCTGAAGGTTATACTATTGACTTTCAAACTATATGAGAAGAATTATGATAAAATAAAAACTTTTAAGTCAAAAAAAGTTAGAGACTCCTAAAATATACGGTAAGAAAAGAAAAATATGATAAGAAAAAAATATATGATAAGAGATGCATGAGAAAAATGAGTGTTATATTAGTCTATTTAAATAAGCATTGCAAGGTTCTTATAAATATTGACTGAACTTTTTACGTTTATTAAAAGACTATAATAGAGAGAATTGTCATTTATTTTATTTTTTTATAATTGGTATTTGAAATTAACTACTAATGCAATTTACTAAGCAAGAGAAAATGAAGATCGAGTAGAAGGAAAAAACATATGGGAAAAGGATAAAAGTAATGCATGAGAAAAGGTAAAAGTTTCATCTCGTTGTGACAGTTTGATAATATTTAATGAGTAGTTTCAAATCTTCACACATTGAATCTGTCATTATTGCTTCAGGATGTTTGTCGATAATCTCTTTCAGAAGTACACTAATAAGTTGCTAGACATGATTAATCTCAAGAAGATTCAAAAACTATGTTCGGATCTTGGAGTAGGTCATACAAATGTTGGAATTTTGATGTTTGCTTGAAAAATGAAAGCTGAAAAACAGAAATATTTTACTAAGGATGAATTGAGAAGAGGCTTAAAAAATCTCCAAGTAGATACTCTTCAAAAATTGAAAAAAAATCCTGCTAAAATTAGAAGCGGAGGTCATGATTCATGAGAATTATTTGAAGGACTTTCATTGCTATGTTTTTCGTTACTGCTTTATCGAGGATAAGCAGAAGTGAGTGGACTTCGAGAACGTTTGTCTACTGATTGATCTTATTTTGCAATCCCAATTTCGTGCTTAGATTGACTTATTTAGTGAGTTTTCAAGAATCAGTCTAATTATAAGTTGATCAAGATAAATCAAATGGTCGAATTTTCTTCGATTTCGTCTAAAAATTGTACATGAATTATATATAATCAATAATTGATAATTTTGAGAAATCAGTTATATTGTGGTCATAAATGCATAGGCTAATTGATAAAGATTGTACAGGAATTATGCATGTGGTCATAAATGCATAGGCTAATTGATAAAGTAATTTTAATTTCTAGTAAAATATATTGAGAGAAATATAAGAGAAAGGTCACGAATTACTATTAATAGAGTTAAATATAGTGATTTTTGAGTTTTCTTTAAACATATAAATAATTTTTTTATTATATAATTAATAGAGTTAAATATAGTGATTTTTGAGTTTCCTTTAAGCACATAAATATTTAAAATAAGAAAAAAACTCAATTAATGTCCAAAAAAACATATAAAAAATAAATAACATTGGAGGCCTTGGTTGTTACTAATAAAAGGAATTGGTTTATTTTTTTTTTTTTTTTTTACTATTATTTTGCATCTTTGAAATTAACTTTAGCTGAATTGACGAATTAGTACAATGGGGAAAGGTTTTTAAACTATACCAGTTTACCATTTAATATTCATAAATGCATGTGGGCTTTAATTGAGCAATGCATGTAGATAATTACACGCTAATTGATAAAGTAATTTTAGTTTCTAGCAAAATATATTGAGAGAAATATAAGAGAAAAGGGTCAATGAATTATGATTAATAGAGTTAAATATAGTGATTTTTGAGTTTTCTTTAAATATATAAATAATTTTTTTCTTTTATACATAATTAATATAGTTAAATATAGTGACTTTTGAGTTTTTCTTAAACACATAAATATTTAAATTGAGGAGAAATCTCTATTAATGTCGAAAAAAAAAAAATACAAATAAGATAAATAGCATTGGAGGCCTCTAAGGCATGCCACATAGGATTGATTAAGAGCTATATATATATATATATATATATATATATATATATATATATATATATATATATATATATATATATATATATATATATATATATATATATATATATATATATATTGATTACTCTTTGTGTGTCGCTCCGGCTTATGAGGGTACGATTGGGTTAATTGTCTTCTTTAGTGTGCCTAGCGGGCTTATGAGGGTCCTGTTAGGTTATGTTTGAGTTTTTTGTTATTACTACGTTATTTATTTTATGTATCACTTATATTATTCCTTTACCGCATTTGTATAGCTTGATAGTTCTTTTCCTTTCTATTTCTGTTTACTGTTGCTTAGATTACACCCTCGCATTTTAGTTATACTTTTCCTGTATTGAGCTTAATCGACTGATGGTGCCTACTAAGTATCAGTTGCTTTGGTACTCATACTACACTTCTGCATCTTTTTCCTGATGCAAATTCCGATATTAGCAGTCGGCGTTGGCGTGGTTCCTACCTTTCAGTACTGATTCAAAGCAGGGTAAGTTTACTATCGTCCAAGGTTGATCCTCCTCTATCTATTTCAGTTTAGTCTTTTGTACTCGAGGCTTCTTGTATATGTTATGTATATTCCGGATTTTGTCTAGTACTCTGGGTATCTTTTAGTAGTGGCTCTAGTACTAACCTTATCGGGTCTCAATAGGGATCCGTTTGTATATTTGGTTCTTTTCCTCTCTCTTGTTTTGATATATTATACACGATTTCTTTCAATTTATCACTTACCAATGCTACTGTTATCGTTATATATAGTTTTTATTTTTATATTTGTCCGTTAGCCTGTTTGTTACCTATCGTTCCGGGCTATGGATTAACTTGCCTAGTAGTGGGATAGGGTAGGCACCATCATAACTTGAGAAATCGGGGTCGTGACACTTTGTCATATATGGATTTTTACCGTATTTGCTAACCATGATGAGAACATAGAATTCATTTTTGCCTCTCGACTTGTGTTGTCGCTTAAAAATTGTTGTAAATTTCAATTAATATGTTACAAAGACCATGATCAATGTTATAGTTGCACAAAATAATGATCCATGAATATAATTGATTAAGCCTTATTAATGGCTTGCTATCATAGTCAAAGGCTAACAATATTTAAAAGTAATAATTCTTTTTGAAATATAAGATTATTTTTCAACATAAATAATAGCATATAAAATTCTTTGTTTCTATCTTTGATTTACAACGCATTTCAAGTTCTTCGATTAGAATATAACAATATCAGAGTTTTAGTTAATAATACAAATCAAGAATTTTTTTCTAAATTAATCAAGAATAGAAAAAATCAAGAATAATCTAGTATATAGTAATCTGAGATGACTATATTTTATTATGTACATGGTTGAAGGGAATATTTTGAAAAAAGCAATTTTATGAAAATGAATAATAATTTATCTGATGTGATGGTAGATAAATTTAAGATACTTATTTTGTATGCACTTAGAGATATAAATGTAGCAGATATAAGAAAAATTATATTAGAAAAAGCATTCGGAGAATATTACATGACTAGAGTAAATTATATACCATGCCTCTTCACTATATAATTGTTCTAATTTTTTCTTAACTATTTCTATCTTATTTATTGAAAATATAGTTATTTCTGTTTTATTTATCGAAAATACTACTAGTTCTATTGTATCTTCAATGGTTTTTATATTTTCTAACTTTTGTGTAATTTTTTCACTTCCTTTTATCCAATCAGTTTTCTTTCTTATTTTATTATTAACTCTTTTTGCTCTTACTTTTTGTTTACATGGTGTTGTAAACCACCAGTTTGTAGGGGGGTGCGGATAGGTAATTTATAAAATAGATTTATTATGTATCTAATGAATCTATTCTTTTTTGTGCGTGGATATTTCTTAGATTTTGTTTTAATATTTTTTAATGATTTATTCTTTTTGTAAGGTGTATCCATTAATTTATTTGGTTTATTATTTTATCCTGTAGTAACTGCAGAGTTACAAATTTCTGTATAATAATTTATCCTATCTGTACTGTAGTATATATCTAATTCTATATTTTCTATGTCATTTATTATCTTGTGTTGTTCTTCTCGTAGTGAGTTTTTTAAATTATATAAACTATCACATGTACTTTTTTCTAAATTTTCTAAGATTTTTTCTATCCATATTAACTTTTCTTTTAGATTTTCCATTATTTTTCTAATTCGGTTTCTATACTTAATTTCATTATTTAAATTATCTTGGTTTTCCCTAGTTTTTCTAATATATTCTAACATCCACAGTCTTGATCTGAATAATATCCTTCTGGATAAATTTCTTCGTATATCCGTTCTAGCGAATTTATAATTTCAATTTTGTAGTTTATTACTTCTTCTAGTATTATTTTCTTAATATCTATAATTTCTATATCTTTAAGTATATATAAGATTAAAACTTTAGTCTAAATGATCTATTTTCTAAAATTGATATTTTATAGTTATTTGTTTTAGCCTTAGTAGTTTTTGCATACTTCTATTAAGAGATTTTATATATTTTTTATTTTCCATGTATTTGACTATTTATTTTTATCTGTTTTTCTAGTAATTGTATATTTCGCGTATCTTTTTCTAAAAATTCTACGTAATTTATCACAATAAATATTTATAAGAGTAGTTAGGTAGGCATGGTATATAATTTACTCTAGTCATGTAATATTCTCCGAATGCTTTTTCTAATATAATTTTTCTTATATCTGCTACATTTATATCTCTAAGTGCATACAAAATAAGTATCTTAAATTTATCTACCATCACATCAGATAAATTATTATTCATTTTCATAAAATTGCTTTTTTCAAAATATTTCCTTCAACCATGTACATAATAAAATATAGTCATCTCAGATTACTATATACTAGATTACTCTTGGATAACATGTTCTTCGGTCACTATTAGCATGGTAATTCGGATACTTTTTCCCTTAAACAGCGCCTCGACTCTGGTTACTCCCCGCCACGGCTTCTTGCCTCATTGGTTTCACCTTTAGGATGACATAGTTCTTAGGATTTTTCTCCGTTTTCACTTTGCTAATAAACTTCTTAACATATTATTCTTCGAATAATTCTACTATAAAGTAACTAATATGAATTTATTTTATCATATCATGATTGTTGGGAACTATGAATTTAGCTATTCATAATCATAAATAGATATACCTGTTCCGGTAGCTTTGATATTTCTGAGGTTTGTTGCTCCATAGCTTTTTCCATTGAAGTGTATATATTTAATTAACTGGGCAAAATATTTTGGAATGGAGAGAGTTTTTGTTGTAATGTGTGAAGGCTTGCCCTCCGCAATGCCTTCTGCCTTTCTTATTTATAAAACGAAAGAATACATCTTTACATTTGCGTACATTTGTATACACGTTTTTTTTATGTTTACAAAAAACAAATAAAAGTCAAAAAGCCTACATGGCTAAAAAGTCACCTAGGGGTCTAAAAAGTCTTACAAAGACAAACTACATTTAATGTACATTTAATGCTATCCTATCTTCTTTTACGTAAACAATTTAAGACTTATACAAATTCATACAATAAGATTAAATATCTTGATATCTTGTCTTCCGTTTATTTTGTCATATCTGCTGTATCTCCATTATTGCTCCTGATCTTATCTTTTCAGCTGACGTCCTTATCTTCTTTTATTCTAGCTGAACTACTGGGACATCATTATCTCCTCCATTACATTTTGAACATTTATGATCTGGATATTTATGTCCAATTATCTTGCAATGTCTGGTTAATAATTCTTCTGAAATAAATTTTTCTCTGATAGCTCTGGCGATAGGTTCCGTTTCTGGTTTAAGCAACGTGAGAATCCATTGCCTAATAGTTTCCATATCTGTTTCCCGTAACTCTTTTGAATTTGAATATATTAGTACATGATTTCTTGAATAGTAGCTCCATATGGGATTTTGGTTGCAGTATGTATTTGCTAGCTCTTGCAAAATTGTAGATAGTCCGATAATCCTTTTATTTGCATAAAATTTTGGTATCTCAATTCTAGGTATTTCTGGCTGTGGAATAATATCTTGTGGTATAATCACATCTCGTGTCATCCCTATCTTTACAACTTGTATGGGTTTTTTGACTTCATCATATAATATCTCTGCTGGTGCTGTGTAAATTTTTATAAAAAACAAGGTACCTTTGGTAATTCTTTTAAAAGTGATAAATGTTTCATATATTTCTGGTATAGTGGATATCTCATTTCCGTCCGTGGTATATACAGTACTAAGTAGCCCATATTCATAGCAAGTTTTAACTAAACTTGGTTTGGTTTTAGGTAAAGCAATTAGTTTATTATATCCGGTCAATCTCTGAGTTATATAGTTTGTATCTGGTTCTTGGATATTTGTAGCTTGTGGGTTGTTATTTAAGAAGGTTTGTACATTGTAGATATTTTTTATGTATGTCCGGGCTGTGTAGTTGTAAGTCTTTTTGTCTTGGTTTAGACTATCTCGGTATGTGGTAATTTGTGGGGGTATAAACATGGGATCTTTCGATGTATTTGGTGTATATGGTTTATCAAATAGCTTGTTTAGGTTCATATTTGCATTTTTCTAACTCCTTTGCTTGTACCTGCAGAAGTAGATTGATAAACGTTTGGGTTTTATGGAGTGTCCCAACATCTCCTTCTAGCTCTGGAATTTTATTGTCTTCCGATCGACATAGCTCTGCACACTGCCGAGTTAGCTGATTCATAGCTATAGACTTCAGTTTAGCTTCATTAGTCTTTAGCTTTAGCTTTTCTATCTCAGTACCCATACTGTCCACTTTCAATGAAAGTGTAGTTAGGGCGTTGAGTAATTTTTCAGGTATATTTTCTTCTATCATTTCAGTCTGTGTAGCTTTGTCTTGATATGTAATCTGCAATAACATTTTTGTTAGTACTGATCACTTCTATTATAAATGTGAAATTTAATATGTTTAAAACTAGTCTCCGAATCTCTTTTGTTGTAACTGAATTTTGTATTTTCTTTGTTAGCCACCAGCGTACCTGTGTATTATCTGTTCGCACAATAAATTTGTTATATACAATATATGGCTCAAACGCTAACAAACATTTATATAATGAACATAATTCTTTCCTATTTATTTCCCATTTTATTTCTGTTCATTGAACGTACCTGAGTAGTATCTACAATGGTGTTCTATTTTTTCTGCTTCATATCTATATTTAAGTACTCCTCCGTAACTATATTCACTAGCATCTGCTTCTACTATGTATATAAATTTTTTATTTTCATCTGAAAATTGTAATTTTGGTAATTCTTTACAAAGTAATTTTATTTTTTGAACTTGTTTTTTATCTTCTTCATTATAGTTATATTCTATATCCTTTTTTAATTTTTTCTGTAGTGGTTTTAAGTTTTCTGCTAATTTTATAATATATTCTCTTACTTGGTTTACTAATCCTAAAAATGATTGTAATTTTTTTTTTGTATCTAATTCTTCTTTCGAATTTATTATTTTTCGTACTATATGCTGTTGCATTTTTACTCCACTTTTATCTATTTGTATTCCTAAAAATTCTATCTGGTTTTCCATAATTTCAGCTTTCTTTTCACTTAGACTTATTCCTGATTTTTCTATTATATCTGTAAACTGTTCCAATAACTTTATATGCTCTTCTTTAGTTTTTGTATATAATAATATATCATCTATGTATACTATGCAATTAGGTAATTGTTTAAAATAATTATCCATAAAATGTTGATATCTACCTGGTGCATTTTTATATCCAAATGGTAATACATTCCACTCATAAAATCCTTGTGGTACTGTAAATGTTGTTAATTCTTTAGATTCTTCTTCTAACTTTAGATGGTAAAATCCTGATTTACAATTGAATTTGCTAAAATAATTATATCCTTGTATTTGTCTTATTTTTAATATCTTATTTGGTATTGGATAATTATATGTTATAGTTTTTGCATTTAAATTTCTATAATCAATAACCATCCTACTTTTTCCTCTTTTTTGTTCACTATGTTTATTTACTATAAATGCTGGACTATTATGTTTACTATTACTTTTTTGTATATATTGTTTTTCTAATAATTCATCTATATGCATTTTAAATTCTTTTAAATCGTCAAAATTATATGTTAATGGCTTTTGGGTTATTATACTATTTTTGTCTATTAATTCAATTTTTATGGTAGTTTTATATTTTTTCCATCCTTTTAATGGATCTTCACTATATAATTGTTCTAATTTTTTCTTAACTATTTCTATCTTATTTATTGAAAATATAGTTATTTCTGTTTTATTTATCGAAAATACTGCTAGTTCTATTGTATCTTCAGTGGTTTTTATATTTTCTAACTTTTGTGTAATTTTTTCACTTCCTTTTATCCAATCAGTTTTCTTTCTTATTTTATTATTAACTCTTTTTGCTCTGACTTTTTGTTTACATGGTGTTGTAAACCACCAGTCATTTTTAGTTATTATATGTGGGTATAGTTTATCTAAAAATGACATTCCTAAAAGTATATCTTTTGAAGTTAGTTTATAATTATAAATTTCTTCTATTTTTAATATCTTATCCCATATTTGTGCTTTTACATTCCTAGCTTTAGAAGTAATTAAGCTTCCTTCATTATTAAATCCTTTAACTACTATTGGTGTTTTTAATTTATCCCATTTACTTTTCGGTAAGCAATTATATCTACATAAATTAGCTTCTGCTCCTGTATCTATCATAGGCGTATAACATCTACTATAATATCCTTCCACTATTATCTTCATTAATACGTATATTTTTATTTTTATGTTAAGACTCTTTTTAAGAATAATTTTTCCCTATTATATGTTATGGTTAATTGTGTATGTTCTATATTATATGGTTTTACTTGTTCTAACCATTTTATTCCTAATATTATATCTGCCTTTTGCATTTCTTCTTTTACTTCAAATTCTATTTTTATTTTTCTAACTCCTATTATTTTTTTTTCTGCTATATTTTTACTATTTATTAAATTTCTTGGTAGATCTGGGCATATATCATTATCAATTTTTATTTCTTCATCTTTTACTAGATATTTTGCTATATAATTTTCTTCATGTCCTGTATTTAATAGAATTAAATATTCTTTTTCATTTATTTTTCCTGTTATATAATATTGATTTATATTACTAATTGAATTTGTTTCATAACTTGTTCTTTTTGATAAGCTTGATGATTCTGATTTTTCATTAGCTATTCTTTTTGTTGTACTTATTCTATCATTTACTATTTCTAAATTTTCTTCTATATCTATGTCTCTATAGCTATAATCATTGTAATCTATTATTTTTACAATTTGTTCGAATGAGCTATCTATTTGTATCTTGTTAATCTTATTTTTTCCTATTATTTTATATTTTGTTGTTAATACATATAAATTTTTACATCTTGCTGTAAATATTTTACTTCCTGGGGTTAGTTCTATTCCTGATATTTTCCAATATAACACTAGTGATTTATCTATATTTCTATTTGTTACTGCTACTGAATAATTTGCACTTATTATAAATTTAAATTTTTGGTATATTAAATTTCCTTTTACGGCAGTTATTATGCTTTTTTCTATAGGTTTTATAATTCTATCATCTGCTAGATATAATTCTATCGGTGTATCTATTCCTTCTCTAAAACATGCTTTTATTAATATTTCTGTACCTCCAAGATGTACATATTTTATTGGATCTCCTTTACTTTTTATATCATTTATCTCTTTATTAATTATTCTTTTTGTTACTAGTGGTATACTAGCTTTACCTTTTGCATATCTACAGTCTATTACATGTTCTTTTTGGCATACTACATAATATTCATCTTTTTTCCTAATAAAAATATTTTTTATTGTTGGTATTTTAAATATTTTTTCTACACTTAAATCTAACTCTTTTCCTTTTATTTCATCAAATATATTACTGTCAAATATTATTTTTTGTTCCGTTCCTTTGTCATTTAAATATTCTTCTTTTGTTATTATTTTTATATCTTCTTCAGTCATTTGATTCATCTATTTCACTATCTATTTCAGTATCTGTTTCGTTTTCTGAAATTTCATATATACTATCTTCACTTTCTAATTCATAATCTATATAATCTATTTGCATATATTCTGTATTATCTATTTTTATTTTTGATATTTGTTTATTTTTTGGATTTTTAGGTAATTTACAATTTCTAGCTAAATGTCCTAACTTTCCACAATTATAGCAAGTACATTCTTTTATAGATTTTTTCTTTCTATATGGTCTTTTATTTTTATAATTTTTTACATAATATCTTTTTCTTGGTTTCTTATATTTATATTTTGATTTTTTATATTTCTTATATTTCTTATGTCTTTTTCTTTTCTTATAATATCTTTCTTCGCATCCAAATTGGGGTGCTATTTTATTTTTGCAACATGCTAAATTTCTTATTAATGTTTTTTCCATTTTTAATTCTTCTCTATATTTTTCACATAAGTTTCTATACCATTGTTGTAAAAAATTTATTCTAGCTCCTAACGTATCTACTATTTTTGCTTCCTCCCAACTTTTTATTATTTTTGAACTAAATGGTTTGGGTAATTTATTAAAATATAATTTTCTTATTTTCTTACTTTCTTCTATACTATATGCTCCTTTTGTATCTTTTTCCTCATCTTGTTTTTCTTCTATTGTTGTCATACTACCAAATTCATCTTTTATAGCTGTTTCATATTTTTTTAATAATTCTATAGGTGTTAGTTTAATTGTTGTTGATGATGTTCCTTCCATAGGTTTATTAGCTCTTAGTACTTTCTTACTATTTTCAGTTAAGTTTGAAAACCATAGTTTTACTGATCCTATTAATGTTCTTTCTATATATTCTGGTGCATCTGTTATGTTTATATTATTATCTAATAATTGTTTTGTCATAGATCCTATCCATAATTGTATTATTTTTTCTGTATCTATTACACAGTCTAGGTCTAAAAAGTTATAATTTTTATTAACTATTTATTTTGGTGTCCATTTGTCATATTCGTTGTATCTTTTAAATTTACTTTTATAATATATAGGTTTTCTTATTTCTGTTGTTTTAGGTATTATATTTTCATCTTCTTTTTTATCAAGAGTATTTATTTCTATATTGGTATTTTCTAAGTTTTCTTCATTAATTATTTCTTGTTTTTCGTTAATTTCTAAATTTTTTATATTTGTTAATATTTCCGTATATGTTTCACTATATTCTGAATCATAATTATCTGTTTCTTCAACGTCTATATTATTTATTTCTAATTTTTCTTTAAATTGATTTATCTCGTTTAGTAATTTTTGTTCTTTATCTCTTTCTTCTTTTTCTTTTTGTCTTTGTTCGTACAAATCTTTTAACATTTGTAGTTCTTTTTCTAATTCAGCAATTCTACTATTTTTAGTTTCTTCTATTTTTCGTATTTCTTCCGTAGTTTGTTGTTTAATTTTTTCTATTTCCCTTTTTCTATCTATTTCTTCATTTTCTTTTTCTATTCTTACCATTGCTGTTAGTTTATCTTTTAATTTTAATTCTTCTTTTTCTAACATTAGATATAAATGTTCACCTATTTTCTTGTATCTTCTTCCTAGATTAGAAAATACTATTTTTATTTTTGATTCTTCGTGATTTTCATATATTTTTTCATCTATTAAAAATTCCTCTTTGTTCATTTTATTGTGAATAGTTCATGTTGATATATATATTCTAAACTATCTATTTGTGATTCTAATTTTGATATTTCATCTTTTTGTGTATTTATTGAGTTTTTACTAACTCCGGCAAATATATTATAATGTAGTCTTTCTTTTCTTATTTTCAATTCTTTACGTCTTTCAGAGATAAATTGTTTTTATTCTTTGTATTTTTGCTCTTAATTCATTTAAGTTATATTTATAATACCTTGACGGATATCTAAATCTAATTTTATCATAATTAGGTGGTATATGTCTCATTCTTCTAGATTTTAAATGGATTATTAATTTTGCTTCAATACTAGATATTAATGTAATTAGATAGACTAATCTCTGTGGATTTTCCTTTGTTTTATTTAGACTTATATATTCTGAATAATTACTAATTAAAGATTCTTTAACTTTTCTAAAAGCTTCTTTATTTTTAAATGGTCTTCTCATAATTAATTTAATAAATATCTTGTTTTATCCGTACTAACTCTAACTTGAATATGCTATATGAAAGCTTAAACAGTAATAATCGAGACTCTATTCTCATAATAAGAGAAGAAATGAAAAAAAAAATATGTTCGCAATAATTTAAAAACTGATAGATAAAAACAAATCATAAAAAGTTACAATCTCATATGTGTTAAATAGAACTTTAAAACATAACTTGGAGTTCGAAGAATCTCCAAATTGCTTGGAGATCTGCAAGCAGAGAAGGAAAAAGAGAATGAAGAATTTGAAATTAGAATCCTATAAAATTGTGTTGAATTTTCTGTATATACAAGATTTAAGAAGAGTCTTCTTTGAGTAATTATTTAGCATACCTCTTTAGTTTTTTAATAACTGATGACAACTGACTATCATAAACTTTATTTTTTTAGGATGCTAGCATGCTGCATACAACATCCATGGTTGAATCCTTCATTACGATATCCGTTTTATCAAATTCAATATATTCACATGAAATATAAATACATACACAAACTTTATTAAAATTACATTAAATAATATGTATAAACTTATAAATTTTAAAATATGAAAGACTAATGCAAAGAACACTAATCATAAAGTTTACTTTCTGAATTCTCCTCTATCTCTCCATCATATACTACTTGGTCTCTCAAGACGTTGATTGTGTGTTTCATTGAGAAGTAAGATAGTGATTTTATTTTTTCTGATTTTGACTTTTTGGGATTTTCATTTGAATGCAAAAGTTAATGAGACTTCTATACTAATATAATTAGTCGAGTATTGGTGAGGGGGTGAAAGAATTTATCCTCATTTAATTAGCATGATTACTATAACATAATATGGTAGTGCATTAATACAGAATCAAAATATTTAATTCATTTGGATTTCTAAAATGAAGTGTATATACTATCACTTGTAATATGCAAATTAAATCAGACATTAATACTGCTACTTAATGCATGAATAAGAATTTAATCATCATTAAGGTCATGTACCATAAAGACAATCTTAATTACTGCTATGTAGGTCTAATTTCAATAGCTATTTGATGATGTTTTTATTAATCCAATTACTTAGTAGATCACGTATAAAAATGTAGAAAAAGAAATCAAAAAAAGAAGAACAAGATAAATAAGAATGGAGGCCATAGGGAGGTACCGCATCACCTCTTCTACATTCTTCTTTATTATTACATATTATTTTCTCTTTTATTTGCTTTAACTATTTATATTCATAACTCATATTTATTTCACAAGCCTCCGTAAGCCTGGAAGGTACAAACAAGGTAGTACAATCCACCACCATCATTTATCAACTCTCATGATACAACTAGCATCCATCCGTATCATGCCACCCTTTAACCATCGGTGGCCCATTAGTCGTCACTCGACAACTAATCACCATTCATCAACTAACCATCATTTATCCACTAATCATCATTTTATCAACCAATCATTATTTATCACTTGATCATTATTTATCAACTAGTCATCATATATTAATTAATCCTTATTTATCAGCTAGTCATTATTTATCAACTAATCATCATTTATCAACTAGTTATCATATCACTAGAATCCCTTCATATCATACTACATTATAAATCTTTTCTCATTTTCAGACTTAACTAGAATCACTATTGTCAATCTCACACCCCGATATCATCATATCATGATAAGTATGTCATCATAGTATAAGGTGTAATTTCACACTCGGACTGGTAAGTATAATCAACATTATCATCATAAATCTCATCATCGAAATCATTCTCCATATTATCACTAATCTCATCAATATCGTCACATATATCTCAATATCATAGCCATTCTTCGGACTTGCACCGAATATAATAGTCGATATCTCATATATATATATATATATATATATATATATATATATATATATATATATACATATATATATATATATACATACATATAATCCATAACATAGCAATATTCAGAATTATACCGGTAATCATATCATCATTATCATGGCCAATAGTGTAATCATTAGAGTATTCAATAGCATAACCGCTAGCATAGTTTTCAAGGCATGATAACTATTCATAATCGAAGCATGATCTCTAGCATAATCAATAACATCATCGCCAACGTAGTAAATAAGAATGTACCTTAGCATAATCAATGGCATAATCTCTAATATAGTAAATGGCCATGATCCTTAGCATAATCAATAGCATAAACACTAACATAGTGAATAAGCATGCTCTTTAGTATAATCAATAATATAATCGCTAATATAGCAAATAAACATGGCCATTAACATAACCAATAACATGGTCACTAGCATAGTCAATAGACACATGGTCACTAGAATACTTAATAGCATGAT
Source organism: Capsicum baccatum var. pendulum (assembly GCA_030864225.1). NCBI lineage: Eukaryota > Viridiplantae > Streptophyta > Magnoliopsida > Solanales > Solanaceae > Capsicum > Capsicum baccatum. The sequence continues at coordinate 167,269,784 of CM061550.1, forward strand.
CATTAATATAGTCGTTAGCCTAAATCAATGGCTTAGTCAACATCATAATCAAGGACTTATTCACTAGCATATCCAATTGCTCAATCAATGGTATATTCACTTGCCTATCCTTAGCGTAATCAATATAATATAATCGCTAATATAGCAAATAAACATGGCCATTAACATAACCAATAACATGGTCACTAGCATAGTCAATAGACACATGGTCACTAGAATACTTAATAGCATGATCATTAATATAGTCATTAGCCTAAATCAATGTCTTAGTCGACATCATAATCAAGGACTTATTCACTAGCATATCCAATAGCTCAATCAATGGTATATTCACTGGCCTATCCTTAGCGTAATCAATATCTTATTCATATCATAATCAATAGGTTATTCATAGCATAAGACCATCATAACCATCAAGTACCAAGGCATCTCAATATCACCACAATAAATATTTTCTAGATGTACACATGCGTATAAAAGGCTCTTCAATAACTATCACAAGTCTTGGCCTAAAGTGGGTTGAAGAGACAACTTCTAAATCTTTGAAATCCTTTGCCAACCAATGTCTACCCCTATAATGCCTCAAATCTGATACCCCAAACGATACACGTTGCTCATAATCTCGAAGGACCACAAGCTAACCCTTGACTGAATCTGTAACTGAGCATTGAATAATACACAGTAAAAATATGGAAAAATTGATGGAAAACTTTCCATAAGATTCAAAACTAAAATACAAATAAAACTGAATACTAATACAACTGTCTGAATGTCTAGTTTGAAAAACAGCAGTCTAAGAAACTCTAGTATGAAAGCCTCTAACTGTCCGAATAAGGAGTTGAATGGGACAATCCCCCAACTAACTCTATCTACTGAAAATACCAACTCTAATGCAATAAAGTGAAATAAGAACCATCCCCGAATGATGAGGACTCACTGCTATCTACTGCTGATGGCTGAATCTGGACTGCTAAGGGTGCTCTAGATCTTGTGCTTCTGAACCTATGATATAAAACACCATAGCGCAGGAAAGTATGTGTCAGTATATGAGAATGTACTGTACGCTAGATGGGGTAAGGCTAAATGCAATGGTTCATATGCATGAACAATACTGACTAAATAATCTGAGTATACTGAATAAGGATACATGCATGAATGCATAAACTATAACTGAAATTGTAGTAACACTGAGTACTGAGTTCTAATGACTGGATTACTGATAACTGGGTCTACTGATACTGCTATTTGAGTTTATAGATACTGAATTCTAATAACTAAGTCTACAAATACTAAAATCTAAGATCAAGCCTATCTAGCGGATGATCCTTGAATCTGCTGATACTAATTCTTATTGACTGAATCTGAGATCAAGCCTATCTAATGGATGATCTCTGAATCTACTGATATAAATATGATTGACTCAACTTGAGATCAAGTCTATCTAACGGGTGATCTCTGAATCTGTTGGTACTGATACCGATACTGCTTGACTAAATTTGAGATCAGTCCTATCTAGAGGGTGATCTCTAAATCCATTGATAATACTAATAAGTGATGATATTTAACAGTCCTAAATCTGTGCTACTGAGCTGAGTTCTTTTACTGAGACTGATTCTGAAGCTGAGACTGTGGGAGGCAGTCATCTAACCGACATTCCCTAAATCTAAACTAGTGGGGTCCAACCTGTAACCCCAGCTTGAAGGGTCTCAGTACCGTGCTACGGGTAAACACAACTACTATGGGGTCAGTCCTAATCTAGCGGGTGACCCCTAAGACCAGTCCTGTACTAGCGGGTGATCTTATAGTATGTTAGTCCTATCTAATGGGTGATATGTCATACCTACGTTGGCTTTGTAGTTGTGGAACTTAGGGATTCCTTCTAGGAATCTCAGTCATATCTAACGGGTGATCCCCCATCCCTAGGTTCGCTCAGTGCTGAATCCTACTCCCAACTGAAAGACACTGAACTGATTACTAATTCATACTAGGATTGACTAAACTATTACTGATCGTACATATTTAACAGAGCTAAACTAAATTCACCGAGTTTCGTTGACTGACAGAATATTACTGAGTTCTGAATCGATTACTGAACTGAAGATGGAATGCTACTGATACTGAGATTTTCTAAGTTTTGTAACTGTGTGAGTTCTACTGAGTTCTGTAATTGACTGAGAGTACTACTAATCATGGCATGACTGAGATTATCATGAAAGCTAACATGGCTCTAGATAATCAGCTAAATTGTCAGATATTAAATACTCCCAGGACTCGATAACATAAATAAATAAGGCATGATAATTCTTAAATAGCATAACAATAGTCTATCATTCATAATAAATTCAAAGAGGCATTTGTTCAAGCACTTAAAAGTCTTAAACATGTAAACGTATAGGGATGCATACCAATGTATCATAATTCATTCATTTAGGAATGCATGTAAATGGGAGTGCATGCAACATATCATAATTCATTCACTAAGGCCTTTCAACAAACACTTGGCATGCATTAACTTAAACATAATTAGGGATTTTATTCTAACATGCTATAATGACTCTATTTCCTTTACATAAGCATTTTATCAAATATATGGGGACAAAACTTTGGTTATACAACAATCAATGCATCCAATTAACAAGGCTACATCAATAAATTTGCAACTTAAAGGGGTTTATCATGAACATTATGCAAATTATCACATGCTAGGACTAAATCATGAAACTTGTAATCTAGAACATGAATCACAAGTCAACAATAACATAAATATGAACTTCAACTCACATAAATCATGAAAAATCATAAATATTCAATCTTTATATTTTGAAAATGGTTCTTGAACTTCTTGGATGGAAGGGACCCAAGAATCAACATCTAACATACCTTAGTTCTTTATTTTAGGAAGTTGGCGGAGAAACTCTTGAATTTAGATATTCAGTTGGAAAATCATAACTTGTTCTTGAGAGAAATTGAGAGAAGAGAGTATATTTTGGGAAAAATAGGGCTGAATCTCATGTTATAGGGTTATATAGGGGTGGGAAATTGACCCAAATACCCCTCTGGATGCGGATTTTAAAAAGCTAAAAACTGGACATCGACGCGATACTCAACGCGTCGCGCCATGATCGCGCCAAGCCTCAGTATTTTTGATTGGAAAATCCTATACAATATTAACCAACGCGATAGGAGATGCAGCGCATTGGATCACATTGGTCCACTATTTTGGGACACCAAATGTGGTCTAAATGCGGTTCAAAAAATCCAAAACTCGTCCAGGAACACCAACTGACATAAATGATCATGAATCATCTTAAAGATCGATATTTAAGGGTCGTAAGGGTCGAGAAATAAGATTGTCAACTTATGAAGGCTAAAAAAGATTCTAAATGTAAACACTTAGCTGAAGTTTCTAAGTCTGAAACCTCTTTTTAAGCTTTAACGGACTGAGTAAAGCTTGGAATTTTGTGGGGTGTTATAACCCCAGACTAGGATATAGTATTTAAACTCAATCCCAGATGTCAAGCTAGTCATTATTAGTCTTAGGATGTAAGTTTTTCCTCAACATGATCCACTACCAAGGCAATGCTTCAAACTTAAGCATTTAGGAAAAATTCTATTATAACATGAATAACTAGATCCAACATACCAACCTTGAGTAATCAAGGCATTCCCAATCTAATTATATACCACAGCCCCATTTACCTAAGTCACACTGACTACTCTAACTATTTTGTATCCAAGGTTCCATGGTAACCTAAAGGTCTGATTATCCCTAAATATCCACAATTTCATTACGAATACCTAAACCATATCCCAGATCCAACAAAATATCATAAACATACTATGAACTAGCTCAATCTATAAGGAGGGTAAACCTATCCTACCTCGACGCCGAAGAACGCTTAAAATATCTACTAATCATCATTCTTTCTTTCGCGAAGCTTCTGCTAAATGCCAAGCTATCAAAACTATATTTTACTCTTCAGTATGGGAATAATGATACCAATATTGCACCACTATTCTTTGGGTCTAAAAATCACATCAAAATCTCATATGGGTCCCATTTACGAAAACATTGCATTTCCAAAACCAACTTAATGTTCCCTCATGCTCAACGAGTAATTACCCTACAATATGAGTTAAATTAGAACTAATTTGGGACTAAAATAAAGCCTTCAAGTTTTAGAAAATTTGGAAAATAAATGAAAAAAATCTATAATAAAAAGGATGAAATCTTACCATAAATCGAAAGAGAATTACGAAAACAAGTGTTAGCCAAGCTCCCAAATCACCCACAAGCTTTAATTCTAACTTATAGCACTATTTAGGGTTTTAGATATCTTAGAAGTGGGTGAATATGGCAAAAAAGGGCTAAACAGAGACCGTTTATAGCCATCCCAAGTTCTCAAGTATCGCTATCGCGACCCAATACCTCGCGATCGCCACTACTACGTCTACACAAGAGAGTCACAAATAAGACCAATACCACTAAAATCACAGCATACAGGCAGCTTACCAAGGGGAGTCGCGATCGCGACCCCTTTGGCTCGCTAATAGAGATGACACCAGATACAGTTGAGACTTGAAATTTTCCAAGTCTTCGCTAAACCCTCGAAATTCATTTGAAATCCCGTATACGCAATCATACTATGCAACCATGCCAAATTTGACATTTTAGACTCAATGTTACAGTAAAAAATTTCCATCCAAGGTTGTTTTGATAAAAAATAGGTCCCACACCCATATTCCATTTTCTTAACTTTCCAATCAATGGGATGAAATGAGCCCGAGTGTCGTGGGACCCAAACCAAGAGTCCTCCTAGACTAAAATCAATATTTTAGAGCTGCTGAAGAGGTCATAATTGGTATATAAGGTTGTTTCACTAAAGTTTTTCCTCGGTGACTATTTAGAACCACAAAGACTTCAAAATATAGAATTTGTTCTAAAAACTAAACGAACTGTCTGATAACTGTACTGTCTGTCCTAGAAAGTCATAAAATATTTGGAGCAGCTATAGGAAATATCTAATAGCAAAAATAAGTAGAAATATAAAAAATGACGTGAAGAGTCATTAAATGACCACTCTTCTCATCCCATGTCTGATCCAGAGGTTGTGTGACTAGGCAGGTGTACCTAAAATTTTGGATGTGGATAGGATACTTGAGGTGATGATCATTGAACATACTAGATTTATCAAGGATCTTGCAAACTCGATCCTTGTACAAAGAGCTCGGGCAGCTCCGATTGTGATTTCGACCTATTTTAAGGGGCCTTTAGCTCCGGTAGAATATATTAATAGGCCGAACATGGATATTGATGTAGGTGTTGATATTGATATAGGTGAGCATAGAGATTCACCTGAGGTTGCTATAAAGAGGGAGGGATCCTCAACTACTTCTACTTTAATGCAAGCCTCCACTTCTGAGCTAGTTGGGGCTTCCACTATGCGCTCTCACCCCACTACCATAGCTACAACAATGGGCTTCATACCCATACCACGTAAGTTTTTACAGAGCCTGGTGGAAATATAGGATCAGACTACCACTCGACTTACTGATATGGAATTCGAGCTTGATTTCTTGTATGGATAGATCCGGCCTTGGGTCTAAACGATGTTAAAGAGTGTTGAGGCTCAACTATGGGTTGTGCTTCAGGATAAGATATTAGAGTTCACTAGTGAGTTACATACCTGAATAAATCTTTTAAGGGCTGAGTTAGTATGCGAGTTAGAGATGTACAGGTGCCAGATCTATCTAAGATTATGGAGGAGGTATCCACACTATGGACAAAGGTATGCTCTCTTACCAAGAGCTAGGTTTTGTCATCTCTCCTATTATTTCATCAATTTCTCAGAGCATGCCTCCACATCACCCTAGGTAATTTAATCTATTTACTGAGAAGGAGTCAGTCCCGATGGTTGGGACCAAGATAGGTAGAGAGAAGAAGTTGTAGGACTCTTCTATTCCACTTGATTAGGACATTAAAAAGGCCACTCTTGATTCTAAGGAGTCTGCAGTAGTGGATGAGATGAGATGTCATGATATAGCAGTGGGTGTATCTTAGAGTAGTGCCCCGCCACCACTATCACCTCCGCCAATTAAGATACCTCCTGATGGGGATGAGCAAGAAACAAATGCCTAATGCTCATAAATATGGAACGCTTTACAACCATGATCAAGACTCTACGTAACATGGCTTTTCTGGCTCCCTGGGACACTTTTAACCTTAGGATCTGATACTAAGTTTGTAATGCCCTAAAAATGGGTCCCGAGATGTCACACGGTGCTTAAGACTACGAGTAGCCTTAAGCTAACCCTGTAAGCCTTCTACTAAATCTGAAGATCATAATAATGAAATGTAGAAATATAATTAAAGATAAAATATGGAATTCTTTCTGAGCTAAGCTAAAATTATCTGAATATAATATCTAAAAATATTAAGACTTAAAAGTTTGAACAATCAACACTAGAAATCTGAATTATAACTAACAGTCTAACAAGCCTCTACTACTAACAACTAGAGAGCCACTGGGAAAAGCCCCCAACTGACTTAAACTGACTGAAAATACTAAATTAACTACTATAATAAGCTATAAAATCTGAATGACTAGGACCCCGAACTATAAGGACTCACCAACTATTGGGATGTAGATAAAGATGCTTGAAATCACTCAAGATGCTGAAACTGAGCACCTGAACCTACATTATGAGACAATGTATCACATAGACGTATATTTGGATCAGTACTTCTGGAATGTAATGAGTATATGGGGGAGAAATACATAGTAAAACAGTGAGGGAATAATATCTTTCTCATAAATAATGCATGCTAAGTAATAATGGATCACTTTGCCTTGAGTAATTGAAAGCTATAATCATAAATCATGAATGAAAAAACATACTATATGAATATTGTGAGCCATTACACTTAACTCTAAATCTGTGCATGAAATCTAGTTTTCAAATCATTCATGCTAAGTGTAAAAGTACTCACCTCTGTATCTATCAACTGAAAGTTGAAATCTAGTAGATAATGACTTATATAAAACAATATCTGAATAAAATCGTGAGCCTTTACACTTAGTTTCTAAAAGCTTTTCTGTTATTCTTTACTCTTTTCTATAGGGAGGTTCTTCTAACCGACATATACTATGTGAGCTATATAGTGTCCAACGTCTAGTTCCCTTGTGGGAAAACCTCACGTTGGAAAGAGATGTCATACTCTTACCAAAGAGTATAACCTAAGCTAAGTGATCATATCTATAACTGTCATCCATATAGAAATAGGAATAATCTGATAATCTGAACCTACATTGACTCATAGTTTTGGGATATGTAAACATACCCAACTTGATGCTAAATACTATTCCCTTTAATCTGTATGCTCATTCTGAGGAATTCCACTTTTAAAACTAGTATAAGAGTTTACAATCAAACCAATCATGCATCTATTTACCATAAACTATAATGAAACTATAAAGTAGATTCCGTATCTAAGCTGAGGATTAAAAGATCAGGTCTTTGTTCAAAATCTGAATATAAACTAATCATGGGATACTTAAAACATAATCTTTTTGAAATATCAATATTTAAACTAGGGCTAATAACCCATGCATCAATTTCATGTTAAATCATCATAAAGTTCATGCTAAATAATAAAAATCTTGATAATTTAATTCTAAATCTAGAAAATAATGTCACACGTATAAAAATACGAAGGTAGACAGGCAATTCAACATCTAAATCACGTGTAGGATCATAATATGAACCCTAATTTGAAACTTGAAGTAAATTCATGTGAAATTAAATTCAGAAGTACTAATTTTGGACATAAGGATGAAAACATTATCCGTGTTGAAAACCCCACAAACCTTAATTGATGAATAAATAAAGAAGCTTGAACTTTGAGTTCCTATTTGTGCACTTAAAGATTGTTTCTTGAAGTTCTTAAATTGAGAATCTTGAATTTTGGGTTATCTTGGAAAAAATGGTGGAATTTGGGTTTCTTGAGGATTTGAAATTAAAGTTCTAGGGTTTTCCGAAGCGGAATCTTTCGAAAATGAGCGTATTAGGCTTAGAATAGGTTTAATCTTGTGTTTTTCACAATTTGGGGGCTTGGGAAATGACTAGATTGCCCTTTGGAAAATTTAATTCAGAACTAGAAGTCCCGACTTTGCACTCCACTATGACACGGTGCTATCGCGGTGGTTGATTGGAAAGAGACGAGCACCATTTTGGGCTCTAGCGCGACGCGGTGTAATCGTGTTGCGTCACTGGAAAAGGACGAGTGCAATTTTGCACTCCACCGCAATTTCTAGCATGAAACTGGCCAATAACGATGAGCTTTTGGAAAGGGACAAATGGGATTTTGGGCTAAATTAGAGTTTATGGAGAAGAGGTGAGGATACTTGGTTTGCATGTCTGTTTCTTCTTCCTAAGTAGAATCCTCAACTGAATGATTTTTCCACAGAACTTTGACAAAGAAAACTTATTTGTTCCATAATCTACGGATCTGGTGAACAAGAATCTCTATAGGAAGTTCTTCGTATGAAAGGCTATTATGAATATCTGTGCTTTCTAAAGGGACTACAACAGCTGAATCGTCGATGTACTTCTTCAATAAGGATACATGGAACACTGGGTGAACTGATGACAAGTCTACAGGTAGCTCAAGCTCATATACTACCTTTCCCACATAACTTAAAATCTTGTAGGGACCCACATATCAGGGACTAAGCTTCCCCTTTTTCCCAAATCTCTTCACCCTCTTCATGGGTGAAACCTTAAAATACATAAGATCATCTACTCCAAACTCAAGATCTCTCCTTCTTATATCTGCATAAGATTTTTGACGACTCTAACCTTCTTTTAATCTATCTCGAATCAACTGAACTTTCTCCATGGATTCAAATACCATATCTAGCTTAATCAAAGAGGCCTTACCCACTTCGAACCAACCGATGGGTGATCCACATCTCCACTCAAACGGGGCCATTTGAATACTAGAATGGTAACTGTTATTGTAGGCAAACTTAATCAATGGAAAGTGGTCATCCCAACTGCCTTTGAAATCAAGAACACATACCCTTAACATATCCTCTAGAGTATGAATGGTCCTCTCTGCCTGACTATCTGTCTGTGGGTGAAAAGATGAACTTAGATAAACTTGGGTACCAAGACCCTTCTGAAAGGCTTTCAAATTGAGAGGTAAATTGAGTACCCCTATCTGATATGATGGACAAGGGAACTCCATGCAATTTAACCAACTCTCTAATATACAATTTATCATAATCTTCAGCTATGTAGGATAAGTGAACTGGTAAGAAATGGGCTGATTTGGTCAATCTATCTACAATAACCCAAATTGAATCATGATGACGACACGAATGGGGTAATATTGTCACAAAGTCCATGTTCACCTTTTCCCACTTCCAATTGGGAATACCAAATTCCTGCAATGTACCACTAGGTCTTCCAATTGCACACTTGTCTACAAACTCTGTGATATCTTTCTTCATTCCATTCCACCAACAGACTTCCCGCAAATCGTGGTACATCTTGGTGGCTCCTGTATGAATAGAGTAATGCGCACCATGCGTTTCTACCATAATATGCTACCTTAAATCGTCAACACATGGCACACACAATCTACTCTGGTATCTCAACACACCATCTCCCCCTTTGGAGAAAACCTTTACCTTTTGGTCTTTAACTGAACCCTTTAGATTGACTAAACTAGAATCCTTATCCCGCTTCTCTTTTACTTTAGAAACTAGAGAAGATTCTGAACTACTATGAACCCAAACATTCCCCTTAGCTGAGTAAACTAACCTCACACCCAATCTAGCTAACCGTTGAACTTCCCAAACTAATTCTCTCTTATTACTCTCCATATGAGCTATACTGTCCTTAGACAGTCTACTAAGGGTGTCTGCCACTACATTGGCCTTGCTCAAAGATACAACACACTCAGATCATAATCCTTCAGCAATTTTAACCATCTTCTCTGACAAAGATTTAACTCCCTCTGAGTAAATACATACTGTAAGCTTTTATGATCCGTGATTACATCAACATACACCCCATAAAGATAGTGCCTCTAAATATTTAATGCAAATACAACAACAGCTAGCTCAAGATCATGGGTAGGGTAGTTATTTTTGTAAAGGCTAAGATGTCTAGAGGTATAGGCTATAACCTTACCTCTCTACATCAAAACAAAACCCATACCAATTCTAGAAGCATCACAATAGATAACGAATCCATCTATACCATCAGGTAGCGCTAAAATTGGGGTTGAAGTAAGTCGAGTCTTCAAGTCCTGAAAATTCTTCCCACAAGAATCTGACCTCTGAAACCTAAATTTCTTCTGAGTAAACAAGACATGGAGGATACAATTGATGATAAACCCTCAAAAAAATATCCATAATAGCTAGGTAAACCCAAGAAACTCCTGATGTCTGATGGAGAGATAGGTCTAGGCCAATTTCTTACTGCTTCTATCTTTTGGGTATCAACTCTAATGCCCTTACTGGAAATAATATGACTAAGGAAAGCTACTGATCTTAGATAAAATTCACATTTGTTTAATTTGGCGAACAACTGGTGATCTTTAAAGTTTGCAATAAAATTCTAAGGTGGTCTGCATGGTCATCCTCCCTACGAGAATAGACAAGTATATCATCAATAAAGACTATGACAAACATGTCCAAATACTGTTTGAACACTCTATTCATGAAGTCCATGAAGGCTGCTGGGGCATTTGTCAACCCTAAGGACGTGACTAGAAACTCAAAATGACCATAACGATTTTTGAAAGGTGTCTTTGGAATATCACATTCCCTTACTCGAAGCTGATGATAGTTGGATCTAAGGTCTACCTTAGAGAAATAACTTGCACCCTGGAGTTGGTCAAATAAGTTATCGATCCTAGGAAGAGGATATTTGTTTTTGAATATACTTTATTTAGCTGATGATAGTCAATGCACATTCGCAAAGAACCATCATTCTTTCGCATGAATAGGACGGAAGCTCCCCATGGAGAGACACTAGGACTTATGAAACCTTTATCTAACAGGTATTTAGGCTGCTCTTTTAACTCCTTAAGCTCAGAAGGAGCCATTTGATATGGAGGGATGGAGATGGGCTGAGTATATGAAAAAAGGTCAATACCGAATTCTATTTCCCTATCAGGACGTACCCCTGGCAAATCTTTGGGAAAAAATTTAGGAAACTCATTGACTACACGGAATGATTGAACTATTAGAGCCTCAGACTTTGTGTCTTTGACTCGTACTAGATGATAGATGCACCCTTTTGAGATCAACTTTCTTGCCTTAATATAGGATATAAAATAACTCTAGGGAGACACTGAATTACCTTCACACTCAAAGAATGGATCATCTGAAACTAAAACTTCACCATTTGGGTGCGGAAATCTATAGATACATAACAGGAATAAAGAAAATCCAAGCCCAATATAAGGTCAAAGTCGACCATATCTAGCTCTATCAAGTCTGCTAAGATAATTTTATGAAGGACAGTGGTAGGACACTTTCTATAGATCTATTTAGCAACAATTGACTCACCCACTGAGTAGGACCAAAGAAGGGATTAGGAAGCTTTGTAGGACCTACTTTAAAATTTACTGCAACTAGTCAGGTCACAGAAGAGAGATTTGACCCGGGGTCTAACAACACATAAACATCAAGATGAAAGATACAAAGCATACAAGTAACAACATCTGGTGAACTCTCCTGCTCTTGATGGGATGGTAAATCATAAAATCAATTCTGGCGCTGACCGCCACTGGTACTGGATGATGTGCCCTGAGGAGGGACTGGGCGACTTAAAGGAGCTGGTACACTAATAGCCTAAGTTTGGGGACAAACATCCCTGTTTCCCTTCTTAGCATGAATATACTCTTTGATTCCATGTCCCAACTTACCACAACCATAACAACCTTTCTGTCCCAACAAACACTCACCAAGATAATTCTTACCACACTTAACACATAAAAGATAACTGGGTTTTCCACTCATACTATTTTGAGATCTGTACATAGAAGTCATACCCCACTACTCCTACCTAGCTCTGGGAGTGGGAGCACTGGATGAAGATAGCACTGGCATGGATGAGCGATTCTAAAATTGGGAACGATTTCCCCCTCCAAACCTTGTTTGGCCATACTCAAACTACTTGGTTCTAGCCTTCTTATTTCCTCTCACTCTCTCCTTCAACTTTTCTACCTTAATTTATTGAGCATGAATCATCATCCTAGCAGGATCCATGACCCCAATACGCATGGCAGTCCTATAATCCTTGACTACCAAACTAGATACTCCAGTAACAAACTTACTCATACTCGTCCTAGGGTCGGTCATCATATCAGGGGCATACTTAGAAAACTAGTTAAACTTAAGGTAGTACTCCTTCACTGCCAGTCAGCCCTGCCTCAGGTTCACAAACTCCTGTACCTTAGCTTTTCTTATTTCAACCGGAAAGAGCCTTTCTAGAAATGCATCCTGAAATACCTGTGAACTGATAAGAGTTGTATTCTCACCTCTACCATTCTTCCACATAACCACCCAATCATACGCCATATCCTTCAGCCTATAGGATGATAACTCTAAACTCTTTTCCTCAGTAACATGCATAATCTGGGTGATCTTTCTTATCTCATCTAAGTAAAGTTGTGGGTCATCACTTGCTTTTGACCCAAAGAACTCAAACAGATTCATTCCCATGAAGTCACGAATTTTGGCTGCTACTAAATTACCCTTTAACTGAAGTGCGACTCCCGCCTGATGGTTGCTCTAAATGTTTCCAGTAACACCTAAGGCTAATGCTTGAAAGGCAGCCCAAATTTCACCATGGGATACATTCTCATTCAGAAGGTCAGCATGCTGGGGTGGCTGGTTATCATTTCTGTGTGTATTAGCTCAGCGAGGAGACATATTCAACTAACACATCTGATAGAGAAATGACCTAAAGAAATGAAGACTAAGAGAAACAGCATAACTAACAAATGCAATAAAGTAAGATAGATAGCTTGACATACGAGATTACAAGAAAAAAGAACCAAATCGTGTATCAAATGATAAGACCCCTAAGACCCGCAATAACAACACCAAACTCTTACGGTGACCGCTAAGGGAATCAACTCTTCCTTACAACGACTATTTCTAAGAAAAGATCAATAATGGCTTTTCCAATCCCTACACTACTTGGCTTTTCCAAGCCCTACACTACACTCCTAAAGAGAGAAGAAGAAGACTTTCAATGTCTTTCAAATATCTATAATCAACTAAAGTACAAATGACCTAATAGAAGACTATTTATAGGCTAGCTTATTACATAGCAAAATGGCCAAAATACCCTTAATGAAAGGGGTGGTCATGAAGTGTCTTTCCAACAAGGGTAATCCCCAAAATACCCTTAATGAAGGGTGCTTCTTCAATGCTCCAAAACTAAGGGGTCATACTTCAACACTTGTGGACTCGGGTTGGCATCAAAGGTAAGCCCCCACACAATCTTCCACACACGGTTTTGCTTTATGTCATGCTCAAAACGGGTCCTCCATGCATGTTCTTGTATCCTCGAGGTGACCAAGTCTTGAGTCTTTATGCATTGGCCTCCAATGATGTCTTCAAAAGCATAGATGGACATTTGTCTTGTATCATCCTCCCCTTCTTGAAAAGGATTCGACCTCGAATCCATACCTTCACTCTACTTTTTCCACACAACCTCTACTTTTTCCACTCTTGGATTGCTACCTTGCATAACCTTACTCCTCTTAATTTTTTGTCTCTCATAATCATTGAGCTTGGAGCAAGTGATCACATCTCCTTGCGGTTTGGGAACAATTAAGGTAAAAAGATAATTTCCCCAATGTTTCACTATAACCTTAGGCTAATTTTGCACATTTGGAACTCTATGTTGTGCAAACCAATCGGCACCCAAGCATACATAACTTGGTGTTAAGGGGAACATATCGCACCACACCTCATCATAGTATTCAAATTGGGTGAAGACAATCCTCACTCTCTCGGTAACCTTATAACTATCCAAGAAATATGAAATAAGTAAAGGTTCTCGAAACAACCCCAAATAGTCAACCATAGGTGGCATGATGTAGTTCTTATGGCGCCAATCATCTAGCACAAGGCGGCAGCCCGGTACCCCATACATGCTTACCTTTCCAGAGTGAACACTTCTCCTAGGATCAACATTGTAGAGTTTAGGACAAGCCATGGGCACATGAGTACCCCTTGTCCTTGGAGATGTATTCTCTCTTCTTCTCATGGGACAACGTACACTATAGCTAGTATACCCATTCACACCACTTCGACCTTGATAAGATGTACTACAAAGTGAAGAATACGAATCTTCATGCTCTACACGTGCACTCTTACCATGGATCTCATAAGCTTTGCAAAGAAAGGGATTATACCTTACACCAATTCTAGGTTCGGAGTGGGAAGTGTAAGACTCCTCACATGCACCAACTTAATCATAAGAACCATCACAAGGCCCTACATCATCTCTATATTCACCATATGCACTAGGAACTTTATTCACCTCATTTTCAAAACTATAACTCTCAATTCTGCCCATGTCTTGATCATGGCTATATTCATAGCCCTCATAATCTCCAACATCATCGTAGCCATAAAATTCCTCACTACAATCATAGTCTCCCATGTTGTAGTCACAATAGTTCAAGGCTTCCAAGATATGTTTCCCTTATATCACCTTGTACCTACAAAATGAACAAACAAGATTAGTAGCAAAAGCTCCTCACCAACACTTGTATACACTCACCTTTGTGATCCTCACAATTAGAGCGATGAATATTGAAAGTTGCTTATACTCCGGTAGTCAATAAGGTGTCAATCACTATTTAGCGGCCACAATAGATTCTTGTTTGATGGACTCAAGACACAAAATAGAAAATTCTACTTACGAACTTGAAACAAAAAGTTATGATGAATTAAAAATAAGAAAAACAGACAAAGAACGAAAACACGAAAGAAAAGGACTCAAAACTAACTCACAACCTAGTCGAAAATTACTAGTTTGTCAATTAGCACTAGAATCAACAAAAATACAACTAAGAATCAAAAATAAAAACCAAGAAATCAAGATTTGAGATCAAAATTCGGTTGTCCCAAAGTGGTGATGTGACAGCTTGTGGTTGGACATCAATTTTGCAATTTTTTTTGTTTTCAAGTTGTGTTTCAGCCAACCTTCAACCAAGGGAGTGTAATTTCAGTTTTTGGATGAAAAACACAAGGTTTGGAGCCTTTTTCAAGTTCAAATGAATTTGAATTGAAATGGTCGCCACCTTGTACTTTCAATTGTACTTGTTCTTGTACTTGATTATTCTTTCCTTTTTGTTGTTTTCTTTCTTTTGGATTACTAGGAAGGTGCTTGGAAATTTCCTTGAACAAGTAATACACTCTCTTCCTATTTTTTCAAGATCAAACACCCCTTTTTGAATATTCTTCTCCAGCAAGATATGAAGATGATGAAGAATAACAAGAATATTCAAGAGTTGACCAACTTTTGACAACAAGGCAAATGACCTCCAAATTCAAATTTTCTTGTAGATCTAGGCCCCCTTTGCCAATCTAAGCACAAATAACAAAAAATAACTTTAAACCAACGTCATAATCACAACACCCACATGGATCCACCTTCAAAAAGCTTCAAACTCAAGTCTAACAATGGTGGAATGCTCAAAACAACCCAGAACTTGCTCAAATCTTAGATCTAGACTCTATTAGTTCTAGGAAACAAGGATCTAGCACTAGAAACTCACAAAACACATAAAAATAAAGTAGATCTAAGTTTCAAAATCTTCCCAAACACAAAAAATGGGATTAACAACTTTTTATGTGTGAGATTTTTGGTCTTTTACACTTATTCTAGTTTTAGGAACAAGTAACTAACACTAAAAACACACAAAAATCAAGTCTCAAAAAATGAAAAACCCTAAAAACGTGAACATTAACTTTTTTCTTTTTTTTTTCTTCTTTTTTACTTTTTTTTTTTCAAGATAACGATTCCAAGATTGATTTTGTTGGAACAAAATCAAACCTTGCTCTTGATACCAAATGATAGAGGAATGACCTAAAGAGATGAAGACTAAGAGAAACAAAATAACAAACAAATGCAATAAAGTATGATAGATAGATTGAGATACGAGATTACAAGAAAAATAAACCAAACCATGTATCAAACGATAAGACCCTTAAGACCCGCAATAAAAACACCAAACTCTTACGGTAACCACTAAGAGAATCAACTCCGCCTTACAACCACCGTTTCTAAGCAAAGATCAATAATGGGTTTTTCAAGCCCTACACTACTTGGCTTTTCCAAGACCTATAGTACACTCTCAAAGATAGAAGAAGAAGACTTTCAATATCTTTCAAATATCCATAATAAACTAAAGAGCAAATGACCTAATAGAAGACTATTTATAGGCTAGCTTATTACATAGAAAAATGGCCAAAATACCCTTAATGAAAGGGGTGGTCATGAAGTGTCTTTCCAACAAGTGTAATCCCCAAAATACCCTTAATGAAGGGTGCTTGTTCAATGCTCCAAAACTAAGAGTTTGTGCTTCAACACTTGTGGACTTGGGTCGGCATCAAAGGTAAGCCCCCACACATGTTCTTGTGTCCTCGAGGTGACCAAGTGTTGAGTCTTTATGCATTGCCCTCTAATAATGTCTTCAAAAGCATTGATGGTCATTTGTCTTGTATCAACATCTGAGCATGAGATAAAAGCAGATAGACACAATATAAGCATGATAGATCATGAAAGAAAAGTATGATTTCCTAAAATATCCCGTAGCCTCCTGCTCATAAATATGGTGCGCTTCACACCCATGATCAAGACTTTACATAACGCGGCTTGTCTGACTCCCTAGGACTCTTATAACCCGAGGATCTGATACCAAGTTTGTAATGCTCTATAAATGAGTCTCGATACATCACACGATGCTTAAGACTATGAGTAGCCTTGAGCTAACCCTGTAAGCCTTCTACTAAATCTGAAGATCATAACAAAGAAATATAGATATATAATTAAAGCTATAATACAGAATTCTATCTGAGGTAAGCTGAAATTATCTGAATATAATATCTAAAAATATTAGACTTAAAATTTTGAATAATCAACACTAGAAATTGGAATCATAACTAGCAGTCTAACAAGCGTCTACTACTAACAACTAAAGAGCCACTGGGAAAAGCCTCCAACTGACTCAAACTGACTGAAAATACTAAATTAACTACTATAATAAGCTATAAAATCTGAATGACTGGGTCCCCGAACTATAAGGACTCACCAACTATTAGGATGTAGATAGAGATTCTCAAAATCACTCACGCTGCTGAAACTGAGCACCTGAACCTACATTATGAGACAATGTAGCACATAGACGTGTATGTGGATCAGTACTTCTGAAATATACTGAGTTTATGGAGGTGAAATGCATAGTAAATCAGTGAGGAAATACATATATCTTTCTCATAAATAATGCATGCTAAGTAATAATGGCTCACTTTGGCTTGAGTAATTGAAAGCTGTAATCATAAATCATGAATGAAAACATACTATATGAATGTTGTGAGCCACCACACTTACTTCTAAATCTGTGCTTGAAATTTGTTTTTCAAATCATACATGCTAAGTGTAAGAAGAATCACCTCTGTTTCTATAAACTGAAAGTTGAAATCTAGTAGATAATGACTTATATAAAATAATATCTGGATGAAATCATGAGCCTTTACACTTAGTTTCTAAAAGATTTTCTGTTATTCTTTACTCTTTTCTGTAGGTAGGTTCTTCTAACCGACATACACTATGTGAGGTATCATAGTGCCCAATGTCTAGTTCCTTTATGAGAAAACCTCATATTGGGGAGAGATGTCATCCTCTTGCCAAGGAGTATAACCTAAGCTAAGTGATCACATCTGTAACTATTATCCATATAGATATGGGAATAATCTGATAATCTAAACCTACGTTGGATCATAGTTCTGGGAAATATAAACATATCCAACTCGGTGCTAAATACTACTCCCTTTAATTTGTATGCTCTTTCTGAAGGAAATCCACTTTTAAAACTAGTATAAGGGTTTACAATCAAACCAATCATGCATCTATTTACTATAAACTATAATGAAACTGTAAAGTGGATTCCATATCTAAGTTGAGGATTAAAAGATCAAATATTTGTTCAAAATCTAATTATAAACTAATCATGAGATGCTTAAAAGCATGATCTTCTTGAAATATCAACATTTAAACTAGGGCTAATAACCCATGTATCAATTTCATGTCAAATCATCATAATGTTCATTCTAAATAATGAAAATCTTGATAATTCAATTCTAAATATGGAAAATAATGTCACATGTATAAAAATATGAAGGTAGACAAGCAATTCAACATCAAAATCACTTGTAGGATCATAATCTTCAAATAACAATATTTGGGTATGAACCCTAATTTGAAACTTCAAGTAAATTCATGTGAAATTAACTTTAAAAAAAAAGTAATTTTGCACACAAGGATGAAAGAATTATCCATGTTGAAAACCCCACATACCTTAATAGATGAATAAATGAGGAAGCTTGAACTTTGAGTTCCTATTTGTGCTCTTGAAGATTGTTTCTTGAAGATCTTGAATTGGGAATCTTGAATTTTGGGTTATCTTGGAAAAAAATGGTGGAATTTGGGTTTCTTGAGGATTTGAAACTGAAGTTCTATGGTTTCTTGGAGAGAAATCTTGTGAATAATGAGTGTATTAGGATAAGAATAGGTTTAATCTTGTGTTTTCATAATTTGGGGCTTGGGAAATGACTAGGTTACCCTTTAGAAAATTTAATTCAGAATTGGAAATCCCGATTTTGCACTCCACAGCGATGCGGTGTTATCATAGTGACTTACTGGAAAAGGGATGAGTGCCATTTTGGACTTTGGTGCAACACGGTGTAATCGCGTTACGTCACTGGAAAAGAATGAGTGTCATTTTGCACTCCACCGTGATGTGGTGTTGTGCTCCACCGCGATTTCTAGCGCGACACTAGCCTATCATGGTGAGCTACTAGAAATGGATGAATGGGACTTTGGGCATCACCGTGATGCGGCGAAATCGTGGTGCTCCGCTAGAAAATAGACAATTGTGAATCTGCACTTCACCGCGATGCGGTGCTTTACTACTTTTCACTAAAAGCGTCATAACTTCTCACCCGAGTATCATATTAAGGTGAAATTGGTATTGTTGGAAAGCTAATTCAATTATATACCCTTTGGTGGGTCTAGAGCTGGAAAATTCTACATGTATCAAAAGTTATATATTTTTGTAGTTGACCTTTGACACACTAGGAGCTAAACGGGACTAAGAAAAGTATGGGGTATGACAGCATCCCTGGTATGTCTTCGCTCTCTTGATTTATATTGTGGTCGTGCACTGGAGATATATGTCATCTATTAGTTAGGGGTGGGGGTGTACTGTCACTGCCGCAGTTTTTTGTTGTCACCCTTCTTTTTCTATCATCAATATTAAGATAGTAGAATTGCCTTGTCTAGAATGTAATTTTGTTGTATTGTGTTTTGTTTCACAATGTTTTGTGTTGTTTCTGTGTATCTAGGAGAAAAATAAGTACCTAAGGCAGTTGCTAGATTTTGTTTGAGCTTAAAGTATTTTTTTGAGAAAAATGATACCCTTCCAAAATAATTTGTTTTTGAAATATATGATATGTATATATATGTGACCACTGTAAATATCGTTATGGCACTAGGATTAGGGACAGAAGAATCATAGCTAACATTTGCATGAACCAGATAGGTAGTAGTTTGTGATACAACCCTGCGCCATGTGGGTGTGAGATGCTTACTTAGTTCCCTTTGTGTGTTGAATCTAGAACTTTCCCGATTAGTCTTGCCTAGGTTGTAGGATAGTCGGTTAGAAAAGGGTCATAGGTCATTCTTGATTTAGTCCACCTTTAGTCTAAATGACCTTTCAAATGTGAATAAGTATCCCTTGATCCCTATTTTGAGGCTATATTGACTATTTTTTTTGTTTTCACCTTTCACCTTCCAGTTTAGTTACAAGAAACCTATTTTGTCCCTAGTCCTTCTTGAACATTGTGCACCTCAACTCAGGTAAATCAGTTAAATTAAGTGTGGATATCATAGGGGCAGGTAATTACAAGTGGATATAAAGAAAGGTGTAAATAAGAGGAAAAAAGTAGGGGTGGGTGTGGTAGAAAAAAAATGAAAAAAAGGAAAAGAAAAAAAGAAAAAGAAAATTAATAAATAAAAGAAACCACACCCTACCTAAATAAGCATGTAAAAAGAAAAAGGGAGAAATAAGGACAGAATAAAAGAAAAAGTTTGTTGATAAGTGGACCTTAACTTAATTGTAGTGCCAAGGAGGCTTAGCCTCTAAATTCCCAAATTTATATACCACCCTCCAAGCCTACGCTACAAGCCAAGTAAAGTGCTATAGTGATCCTAGTACGGCTGCCCAAAAACTAGGTAAAGAAAATAAGGGCAAGCCTATGGTATTATTTGCACATTGCTGAAACTTCTTTTAAGAGTGTGTGTGTCTTTCTACCATCCCAGTATTAACATGAATTATTCTACAGAGATAGTGAGACTTCTTTGTTGTGAGGGTGAATGGCTTGTGTTGCTAGCTGCTTATCTGTTCGGGTAGTGTAATTTCTATATATGCTTAATTATGTGTTTCTAATGTAATGTCATAACTTAGTTCCCTTGTATTGTTGGGCTGCATTGATTCACACAGTTGGTTTTGAAAATATTGAAAGTAGGAGGTGGTTATGTTTTGGAGCTAAAACTAGTATCAACTACTGTAGGTGTCTTAGGTTTCTCTTGGTTAAGTATCGTATTGTGTTTTTATTGTGTTTTTGTTACCTGAGGGCATGTAAATGTTATAAGTTGATGATGTTGATACGTCATGGTTTCATGGAACCTTTGATACTTAAAATTAAAAAAAAAATGCAAGTACTTCGGTTTGTTTTGGTAGATATGATGTATTTTTGTGTCTATTTTGTAGGAAACAAGGTTTTTGGAGCTTTAAATGAAGATAATGTGTTAAGACTGCAGAAAGGTCCACTTACGATACAACCTATGTGGTGTAGGTTGAACTTAGTGGCGTTTGTGGGGGTCATAGGTCCTAGACCTTGCAATTTCTAAGGATTTGAAAGTACATGTTGAGCCAGTCAGTTATGAAAGTGTCACGACCTGAACCCGGGCCTGGCCATGACAGGCAATCCCAAGCCCACCACGGGCGGGAGACAACCCCTTACCCTAACCTCTAGAGCACAATATATATAAACAGGGGAAGCCAACCAAAAATAAAGATAGGTGAATCAAATAAAATCCAAGAGTCAAAAGAAAATGACTGATTATTCCAACACTTGCCAACAAAAGCCTCTAAAACCAGAATACCAAACTAAGTCGGGACATTCCCCCAAATGTGACAGAAAGAATCCAAAAAGAAATACTAAGAAGTAAGGAAAATAAGTGAAAAGACTGATCCTTCTGAAAGATAGAGGCTCACCACTTCATAGCAGATCCACAGAAGTACCAAACCACCTAACACTACAAGGAGAAACAAAAAATCCCTCGAGCCCGACATCATGAAATGATGTAGCATCCAGGGACGGACAGTGGAACGAGCACTGGCATGTAACTTAGGAAAGAGGGATAAAATAATGTCATTGCTAAAACCCTGCCAAAACCACATTCAAAACATTTATAATTACATATATAGGATGTCGGGGTAGGGACAAGGGTCATGAACATGAGAGTTTAAAACATTATCCTGAAATGTGTAGCTCGCTCCGTCCTAAAGGCACCCACGAGTTATATGAGTCTGACTCTCCCTGCCATAAGGACCTCAGTGTGTTAGCTACACGTACCGAGAAAATCAAGGAAATACTAACAAGGCGATATGCATCCAAAATATAAAGTGTGCACCAAGAACACAGTCACATAGCCCCCCATGTCGGCAAATGTGGTTTCCAATGTTGTTGCCCCCAGGACTACACCTTCACGGTGAGATACACAAATCCCTTTAAGCCCAAATAAAATAGTTAACACATAAACCCACCCACTAACCAATGAGTATTTATTAAGTCATTTTCCAATATGGTATCGTCATACCAATATTCTTGCAAGCTAATTCAATTATGGCAAACCAGACCATTTAACCATTAGACTCCTAAGTTCTATTTAAGGTTTAAAAACCATGCCACCAAGGGCATTCCAAAACCATTTATATTGTCCATTATTATTTAATGCAAAGTAATGTTCCAAAGGTAAGTTAAATGATGTAAATTGCCCGTCAAAATCAAGATTTGTAAAGTGGATCGAGGTTAATGCTATCATCAAGCCAAAATTTCATCAAATTGGGGAAACCCATGTTCCTTATTACAATCCTCATAGCAATGCACCCATTCAGTCCCAAAAACCATCAGCTAAAGCATAAATAACACTTTTAAATCATGGAAAATACAATTCAAGTAACAACCATCAAAACTCCTCAACCCAATTTCAAACCCACTAAGTTAAATCACATGAATAATGATTATACAATGTATAATTCAATTTAAGGATAAGACCAGAGTAGTCATTTCTTAAAAAACCCTTGACTTTTCTTAGGTTGGAGTTGAGAGGAGAATTATAGTTTTTGATATTTGAAAACTGACGGAAAGGGGTTCATTTAGTATTTAAATGTCGTGCAAGGGGTATAAAGACCAAAAGCCCCTCACCCTAAGTGAATAAAACAAAAACTGAACAAAATTTACATAGCGGTGTGGTATGCCGCCATCGTGGAGTTTAGCCTTCGTGCCACACCCTTATTGCAGAGGTTAAGTGGTGTGGCATGCCACTATCTCGGAGGCTTACTGCTTGGGAGTTTCAAAATGGTCCCAAATCCCTTTTAATAATTTTGAAACTTTCCCAAAACACCCTTTTAACATTCCTTAACATAATTCAAGTCAAAAATTGACATTATGCATACAGGAGGGTCAAAAATAAAATCATTGAAATTTTGTAGGGTATTATATTAGGATAACATACAACCCATAGGTATCACCTACGACGCCGTAAGTATCAATACAAGTTGTAGAGACGTGAAGTTCAGAGAAACCACAAAAATGAGGATTTTGTGTTACCTATGATGAGGCAACCTATGGGACGTAAGTATCACTAATGCCCTGTAGGTACTAGTAAAAGTAAAGTTGTAGATTGCTTAAGATTGGTACCTACGATGGCCACCTACGTGGCGTAGGTGCCACTTACGGCCGATAAGTGGCGTCATAAGTGCCCACCAACTTAGTTTTCCCTGTACGTTTTGGTTTAGATATTTAGGATTTTGACGTACTCTATAAATACTCTTTTGATGTTTTTATTCAGTTTACACACTCATACTATTCACGAAACATATATTTAATTTCTAAGATTGACTTTTGATCTTGGAATCTCTTTGTTCTTGGTGTTTGGCTGATTAATTAATTTGAGACTTTGAGTTTTATTCTTCCATCATTGTGAGACTAATTATATGCTTTCTTTATTGAATTCCACGATGTTTCTTACAACTATAAGTGGCTAATCCCTTTACTAGGGTTGTGGGAACCCTATCAGAATAACGAAGTAGGGGAAGTGTGAGGTTTTTCCTAATCATTGTTTACACTTGCATTTGGATTGAGCATAATAAACCTATGGAGTTAGAAAGCCAGGGGTACATAGTCCAAGTTTTCATCTCAGATTGATTATAATCGAAAGCAATCAAAACTTGTTACCTCACAACAGATAAACTGCTTTGTAGGGAATTTTTGGAGTTTCAATATATAACAAAAATCATTTCTTTTTTCCATCATCTTTGGATCTAATATCATATCTTAAAACATATACTTGAAATAATCATCTAAGAAAGATTATTATGTATAAATACATAAAATAATTTTTCTATATACGATAAACAAATTAGTAAGTCAACATGAAAAAATAGGTGGTGCATAGACTTTAAAGAGATAGGATTTATGAGAAGTTGAATCATTAAAAATGAGAAGAAGAAAAAATAGAAGATGACAAGAAAAGAAAAGAACCTAAAGAGGAGGAAATTGAGATGGTTTAAGTTGGTGGGTGTCAAGAATAAGAGTAAATCAACATAAAATTATAAAGGTAGGGGTATAGTTAGACCCTAACTAAATTAAAAAGGTATTTGAACTGAAAGTATAATGAGTGACATATTAAACTATTAATCTAATAGTATAGGGGTATATTTCCCCTTTTTCTTTCTGTAAAATTAACCATCCAATTCTTCTAAGACGTTTTAAAGCAAAAAAAATGACAGTTTCCAAAGAGGTAAAATGACTAGAACACCCTTAAAATTAAGTGAATTGGAGAAAATTTTGTCTAGAAATGAGGTCCATATCGCGAGGCTTATCACACAAGACCTGGCTCTATGGCTTATGACTAGGGATGGCAATGGTGCGATGCGGTGTGGGTTTTTTCTAAACCCACAAATTTTAAAACTGCACCGCACCACATAACCTTTAAACCCTCATAAACTCGTCCCATACTCATACCCACGCATACCCTCACCGCACCGCCCCATATTTTATTTTCTGTTTTTTTTGGAAAATTTGTAACTCCCTTGAAAATCATAATATTTCTAAATCCACAACTAGAAAATAATAACAACTAATTTCTATTATATCACTTTTCACTAAGAAATTATCAAAAAGTATCACGTGTACAAGTAATAATTAAATATCATATTTTAAAAAAAAATGAATAGAGATATTAAAAAAGCTATAAAATTATTTATTTGTAGTGTATACATATCATTTTAAGTATCATAAAATTTTAAGTAAAGAATACATATAACTTTACGTATATTCACGAATATAATACTAATTTTTAGAGTTTTTTATTTAACCCGTATATACCCGCAACCCACATCTCACCGCACCATTTTAAAAAAAAAACTTACTTTAACCCACACCGCCCCACATAGATTAAAATCCGCACCCGCACCGCCCCATTGTCATCCCTACCTGTGACCAATAGTGTGTCTAGGTCCTTGTAGTCTGCTGCCCATCATGCCATTTGGATGGAGCCTCACTAAAATATTCATACTTTTTGCTTTAGAATCGAATTGACAAACAATATATGACGTTGGAAAGAACAATGAAAAACTATTAATTTGGTGTCTAATGGGTCATGTAATTGTTCATATTCTAGGAGGACTACCTGAAGTTGATACAAGTAGAAACTTATATGAAAACTTAAAATCGGTACAGAAGCTTTCAACCCAACTTTGTGTTAGGGGTTTATTAAGACCTTAACTCACATACATTACACTTCTTATATTTGAGGATTGACCTTTATGCCTAGGTACAATGAAAATTCAAGGTTTGGGTCTAACTACATACATAGCACGATTCAAATATTAGCTTAAGAGTTTGAGGCATACACAACTACCTTGATGATTTCAATCTGTACGATTAGCAAATCAATGACTAAATGCATTTGACTCTAAACCTTCCCATTAAGGGAAAAAATAACAAGCGTGAATATTAATCCACATATACTCAACACCATTATTGATTGACCCCAATTTGAAGTGATGTCAGCTTTATACAACTTAAACATGTACTCAACTCATACATGGATGTATAACCAAATAAACACAGATAAACAATGATCTAGCAATAGTTTAATATACAGAAAAATTAACTACCAAATAATATTAGATAATCATCGGCTACATTTCACATTACTTAAGAACATATTCATCAAGTAAAACATGTTAATAAATCAAGTAAAGAGGAATGAATAAATGAATGTAATGCATATGTTGTGTATAGACCTGCCATATATAGGGTAGACGTGCCACCCGTTAATATAACATTGGGCAGACATGCAACTCTGATCCAAATAATATTGGACAAACATGTCACTTTGATACACATAATATTGAGCCAGAATGCTACTCTGAACCACAAGATTTGGGGAGGCGTGCCATTCTGGTCCCCATGAAATCAAACGTATGAAGTGCATGTGAACAATCCTAATCTCTAATACAACAACAACAACAACAACAACAAACCCAGTAGATTCCCACATCGTGGAGTTTGGGAAGGGTAGAGTGTACACAGACCATAGCACTACCTCTAACAAAGTAGAGAGGTTGTTTACGATAGACCCCCAGCTCAAGACAAAGGACAGTATATAAAAACATCAAAAGCATGGAACACGATAAAAAACTTAGATACATTGTCCACAAAAATATGCAACACTGCCAAATAAAAGACACCCAAGACCTCCTACCTACTTACTACGACTCATCCACCCACCTTAACCCTCTATCCAAATGTTTTTCCTCCATACCTTCCTATCCAGGATCATGCCCTCAGTAAACTGTAACTGCTCCATATTACGTCTAATCATTTCCCTCCAGTATTTCTTAGGTCTACCCCTACCCCATTTGAAACCATCAAAGGCCAACCTCTCACACCTACGAACTGAGGCATCTGTGCCCCTCCTCATCACATAGACAAACCATCTCAACCTCACTTCCCGCATTTTATCCTCCACCGACACCACTCCCACCCTCTCCCAAATAATTTCATTCCTAATTCTGTCAGCCCTAGTAAAACCACATATCCAATGCAACATCCTCATTTCTGCCACCTTTAATTTTTGGATATGAGAATTCTTAACTGGCCAACACTCATCTCCATATAACATAGCCGGCCTGACTGCAACTCTATAGAACTTTCCCTTCAGCTTGGGGGGCACCTTCTTATCGCATAATAAGTAAAATTTTAAGCAATGCATTTTATATCAACCATCCAATTGATTATGAAAGTTTTCATTTTCTCAACCTCAGAGTCAACATAGACATTCTTTCTTAGTTCATAGATAACTAGGTTCTCAAAGAGGAGTAAAATCATCAATAAGCATGTTCAATAAGTTAATCAATGTTAGTAAATTCGGAAAAATAGTTTTAAGAAATTAATTTTATTATTTTAACTCTTAATATGACACTAATACCTGCATAGATATTGTTATCTCACCTATACTAGATCCTATTTTCTCATTACTCCCTTATACAAATCATTAGCACATAAATACATTGAAAGAGGGATTAAAAGAAAATTAAACAAATCCTAGAAAGTTAAATCAAAACCTTTCCCTTTCATAATCTTTCAAATGAATTTACTCTGAGCAAATATGTATTCTATATAAGAAAATAAAATCATAACACTAATATACTTTCATTTTTGGTCCAAAATGTTAACCTCGAGCTAGAAAGGAAAACTAAAATGTTATTTGAAAGCTATGTTAACCATAGAGTAATAAACTCAAATATGAAATTTCTTTGAAAATGAAGTTTAAATCGACCTTCAGATCATCAAAATATAATTTCTTAATTTTAGATTCAAAATTCTCATTTTCATGTTCATACATAACTTCAACTATAATGAAATAATTGATAATTCGGTAAATTGATTGCAAAATCAATTTTATCATAGCATATAAACCTGAAGTTCCAAAAATAAATGAAAATTAATTTTACATTAATCCTCAGACAAAAAAACTTTTAATTTCTCAACTGTCATAGGTTTCAAATCTCACTCTTGATTCTTGAAGATCAAAATCATCAAAATAAAATAAATATTTTGTAAAACAAAGGTATAATCACGTATCCAATGATTATACAAGAAAAATCCATCGAGAATTGCCTCAGAAGGAGCTTCCTAACTTACAAAATATCATAAATACCAAATAAATATGATTTGTGATTTAAAACTCAATGATTCCCGTATCTGCAGTTTGCTTTACGTACCTGCGAAAACATGGTTGCTGACATATTTCCACTCCTGTGGTCTCACCAGCAATCATTCTTGACACTAAAATGAGAATAACTCTCTCATACAAACTAAAAATGTGCCAATTCTTTTTTGTGTTGGTTATGAAATTTTTATACGAATCTAATGGTTCCATTCAAGTACAATTTAAAGTTTACCTGCTTCATATGATATTATTAAATCTCAATGATGTAAAACTTTAACTTCAAAAAAGTATCCAAACTCATTCAAGACCTCTCATACATAAGCCAATAGTGTAAATTGATCATCAAATATGTTTCAGGCCTATTAGAATCATCAAATTATCCATTCAAGGTCTTGACTTAGATAAACACTTAAGTTCTAAATTTTTAAAATTTAAACCAATGAACCAAACTTACTTGAAAGTCGTGGGACAAGAACCAACTATCCTTCTAACCCAAAAATCACCTTTTGGACCTAATAAACTTGTCAGAATTTTATCTCGAGCCCATTTTAATCAGATACTGAATTTTGTTAAACTTTTCAATGTCTAAACTTCCAAAACTTAAGATCTTTCTCTAAAGACATCTTATTACATTAGGGATCATGCTACCCATCCACTCAAGTTATAAATAACATAATGAATCTATCAAGGAAACAAGTTCAAAAGAATATAATGTCCATATGGGTAATTATAAAAAAATGTGATGATCCACTCCCACCTAACTCTATGCAAACATAATGAACCCATTGAGAATGTGAAGTACACCCAGACCTGATCGACAATATTGCCCTTCGCGAATACAAGTCTTCGAACGCATAGAACAAAAAACTAGTTGTACCTACAGCTAGTACATTTGTAATAGACTGTACATTAAATCACCCCTTAGAGCTCATTTAAAATCTTTAGAATAAATAATACTATGTTGTTCCATCATAATATACATTCTAGACTTGTTAAAATCATAAAAATATTGGACTGAGGTCATCTTGGTCAAATAATAACCATGGTCAACTCTAAACTTTTCAAAATACTAAAATTCATCTAATGATCCAAATCCTACTTGAGAGAATCAAGATTTGTACTAACTACCCAACTAAATCAAATATCATATTTTAAGCCTAACAGAACTGTTAGATTTCCAATCCATCCTCTTAACATAAAATACTAACTTTGGTCGAACTTCAACGCTAAAACATTTTTGAAAAAAAGACTCAAATGGTCCCTCGCGCAAAACTAATTTCACAAAAATGACCCCTAATCTTAATTACCTCATAATAGCCATTAAACTAATTGCCACGTCCCAAATTAATAAGGATGAACAAGAACGATATACACTTACTCTACAAGCACTCTATGACGTACGCGAGGTTATGGGATAACAATAATTAGGATATTCAATAAGAGTTTCATATATACACGAGGGAGTAACGATATCAAAAATTGTACAATACAAAATTGCATGATGTCTATGAAGCCTCTACTCAGTTTGACATACTATACTACAAGTGACTAGTTGCTTAGGGCTTGACATACCTAACTAGAGTCCTGTATACATAGTTAAAATATTAGAATGGCTCCAGAAATAGATAGAGCTCACCTAAATATCAGCTGAAAATGGCAACAGGGCCTAACATGGGTGTCTGCTATTCTGGGGATCTGAGCCTACATTAATAAAATATGGTAGGCCTAATACATTAGTACATAAACATATACTGTATGAAAGTAGATAGAATAACAGCTGGAAAAGCACAGAAGCTCATATGAGTCAAATGATAAAGTGGAAAATGTATGAGCCAAAAAATAACACATATACGATATGAAGTGATAACTTATGCACCGACCTTATTAGCATCATATACAATATTTGGGAAAGCATTCATTATAATATAGGGCCTATACTTTGCCTAGGTGATGCACTTATCCTATAAGTCATACAAATAATCACAAGATAGCCTTCCGAAGGCTATCTGAAGCAAGTATAAAGCATATGTTGCTCACATACTCATTGCTATGATCCCATATGTGTTACTATAATCACAGTCTGTATCTAGGTATGCCGCACCCAGGGGCTCACTGTAAGGGTCTACTTGTAGGCTATATATGCCATATTTTGGCTTGAGTCAGGGGAAGCTAATACATGACGTTCCATCTGATTTCAAATACAAATGATGCCACAAAGGCGGGTACGGCCAATGGTTGAGCTCACTGTAGTGGTCTGGTCTCGA
This sequence comes from Capsicum baccatum var. pendulum, assembly GCA_030864225.1. Taxonomy (NCBI): domain Eukaryota; kingdom Viridiplantae; phylum Streptophyta; class Magnoliopsida; order Solanales; family Solanaceae; genus Capsicum; species Capsicum baccatum. The sequence goes on from CM061550.1 coordinate 167,299,900, forward strand.
TCTTGTGCACAGAATCACGTCGAGCGATATGCCAAATCAAACCTATGTAACCTCCCATCATTAATGTTTATCAAATAATGTCTTGAAGGTCTATGACATGTGAGTTATGATAATGATCATCTAGCTAACATATACAAGTGCAACTATGCTATTACTATTACCTTTGCTTCTAAAGTGTGATATACATATATATTTTGTGGCCTAAGGGCTTCAAGTAGAAGAACTTACGATAATATGGAAGTGTCATGAAATTATAACACAAAGAGGGAAAGATAAGTACTTATAAGCTTTATGGTACAACAAGGGAAGGATATGTAAGGCAATATAAAGATTCTACGCTCGGATATATCAACGTTAATAGGAAGGAGCACATAATGTGGAGTGGTGCCTTAACAGAGAGGGGATGTTTAGCTTTACATACCTTAGTGCATTATTAATTACATTAATAATTTGAGCCTCCAATGATTTAACCCGGGAGTGTGTAGCCTTTTTCTTCCCAACCACTAGTTCCTGCTACCCGATATGTAATTCACTAGCTACAAAGTAACATATATGTCCATCAATAAACCGAAGGTGAATTTAATAACTTATTCCAATAATCTGCACTTATGTTCGAAATTAATTGAATTCCTTAATAAGAATTATAAATAGATTCTAACTTTTCTAACTTATACATTTCAATGTCAAATCCACTCTATTGATGGGAATCCCTAAAAACTCATGTCTTATCAAAATTTCACATTTCCCCCCCTTTTTTTCAAAAAAGCCAATTGAGCAAACCCACTTTAAGACCTAGTACCAAGATTCAAATTAACTATCTCTAAATACATATTCATAATTAAATTCATGAACGGAATAGAGAATTTACCTCTTGAAATTCAATCCCAACTCTAACTTTTACAAATTAACTTCTTGAACTTCTTTAACTTATATGCTCCGTAAGGAAAAGGGTATCCTTTATCCGGCTATAATTATCTCCATAATCCCTTTATATTTCTTAGACCAACTCCCCTGGTTGTTAGGGAAAGAAAAGGAATAAAGAAGGAGGGAAAGAAATGGAGTAAAAAACAGAATAACAACTTTACTTCTTGTATTCTGGAAGTTGGTTTCCAGTGAATTAAGAAATAATCTCCCCCTGTTTTTTTGTTTAATAGAACTAGTTAAGAAAATTATTAAAAAGGGTGGTGGACACAAGAACTAATTTTGGACACAAGGATGAAAGAATTATCCTTGTTGAAAACCCCGCATACCTTAATTGATGAATAAATGAAGAAGCTTGAACTTTGAGTTCCTATTTGTGCACTTGAAGATTGTTTCTTGAAGATCTTGAATTGGGAATCTTGAATTTTGGATTATCTTGGAAAAAGAATGGTGGAAGTTGGGTTTCTTGAGGATTTGAAATTAAAGTTCTAGGGTTTCCTGGAGAGGAATCTTGTGAAAATAAGCGTATTAGGCTTAGAATAGGTTAATCTTGTATTTCTCACAATTTGGGGGGTTGGGAAATGACTAGATTACCCTTTGGAAAATTTAATTCAGAACTAGAATTTCGATTTTGCACTCCACCATGACACAGCGCCATCGCAGTGGCTTCCTGGAAAAGGGACAAGCGTCATTTTAGGTTCTGGCGCGACGTGGTGTAATCGTGTTGCATCACTGAAAACGGACGAGCGCCATATTGCACTCCACCACGATGCAGTGTTATACTCTACTGTAATTTCTAGCAAGGCACTGGCCATTCGTGGTAAGCTACTAGAATGGGATGAATGGGATTTCAGGATTCACCGCGACGCTGTATAATCACGGTGCTCCACTGGAAAATGGACAATTGCAAATCTGCACTTCACCACGACGCGGTGCTATCTTGGTACTCTACTATTTTTCACTAAAAGCTCTATAACTTCTCACCCGAGTATCGGATTAAGGTAAAATAGGTATCATTAGAAAACTAATTCAATTATCTACCATTTGGTGGGTCTAGAGCTGGAAAATTCTACCCGTATCAAGAGTTATACAATTTTGTAGTTGACCCTTGACACACTAGGAGCTAACGGGTCTAAGAAAAGTACAGGGTATTACAATATGTCCCCCTTGGGAACATTTATCCTTGAATGAGACAAGTTAAACTGAGGATACTGAGGAACTAAGACTATATACTGGTATGCACAACTGTAACAAAATTACATGACTAAATCTAACTCATACTGAGTGACTAAACTAATATGTGAATGCATAAATTGACATGAAGATAATTACATGGATGAAACTGAGACTGGAAAAGAGCTGAATTAAGGAAGACTGTTACCTTAGGCTAAATCTGAGTTTATGAAGAAGAGGTGAGGATACTTGGTTTGCATGTCTACTTCTTCTTCCCAAGTAGCACCCTCAACGGACTGCTTTTGCCTCAGAACATTGACAAAGGAAACTTCTTTGTTCCTTAGTCTACGGATCTAGTGATCAAGAATCTCTACTGGAAGTTCTTCGTATGAAAGGTTATTTTGAATATCTGTGCTTTCTAGAGGGACTACAACAGCTGAATCATCCATGCACTTCTTTAATAAGGATACATAGAACACTGGGTGAATTGATAACAAGTCTGCAGGTAGCTCAAGCTCATACGCTACCTTTCTCACACAACTCAAAATCTTGTAGGGACCCACATATCAGGGACTAATCTTCCCCTTTTTGCCAAATCTCTTCACCACCTTCATGGGTGAAACCTTCAAATACATAAGATCATCTACTTTAAACTCAAGATCTCTCTTTCTTATGTATGTATTAGATTTTTGATGACTCTGAGCTTCTTTTAATCTATCTCGAATCAACTGAACTTTCTCCATGGCTTCAAACACCATATATGGCCCAATCAAAGTGGCCTCACCCACTTCAAACCAATCGACGGGTGATCCACATCTTCGCTCAAACGGTTCCATCTGAATACTAAAATGGTAACTGTTATTATAGGCAAACTCAATCAACGACAAGTGGTCATCCCAACTCCCTTTGAAATCAAGAACACATACCCTCAACATATCCTCTAGAGTCTGAATAATCCTTTTTGCCTGACTATCTGTCTGCGGGTGAAAAGATGAACTGAGATGAACTTGGGTATCAAGACCTTTTTGAAAGGTTTTCCAAAATTGAGAGGTAAACTGAGTACCCCTATCTGAGATGATAGACAAGGGAACTCCATGCAATCTAACCAACTCTCTGATATACAACTTATCATAATCTTCAGTTGTGTAGGATGTGTGAACTGGCAAGAAATGGGCTGATTTGGTCAATCTATCTACAATAACCCAAATTGAATCATGATGACGACACGAATAGGGTAATCCTATCACAAAGTCCATGTTCACATCTTTCTACCTCCAAGTGGGAATACTAAATTCCTGTAATATGCCACCAGATATTTGGTGCTCTAACTTAACCTATTGACAAGGTGCACACTTGGCTATAAATTCTGCGATATCTTTCTTCATACCATTCCACCAATAGACTTCCCAAAAATCACGGTACATCTTGGTGTCTTCTGGATGAATGGAGTAATGCGCACCATGTATTTCTTCCATAATCTACTGCCTCAAATCGTTAACACATGGCATACATAATCTACTCTGGTATCTCAACACACCATCTCTCCCTTAGGAGAAAACCTCTACCTTTTGGTCTTTAACTAAACCCTTTAATTTGACCAAACTCGAATCCTTATCTTGCTTCTCTTTTACTTTAGAAACTAAAAGATTCTGAACTACTCTAAACCCAAACATTCCCCTCAGCTGAGTCAACCAACCTCACACCTAATCTAGCTAATCGGCAAACTTCCCAAACTAATTCGTTCTTATCACTTTCCACATGAGCCACCCTGTCCATAAAAAGTCTACTAAGGGTGTCTTCCACTACATTGGCCTTGCCCAGATGATACTACGCACTCATATCATAATCTTTAAGCAATTTTAACCACCTTCTCTGATGAAGATTTAACTCCCTCTAAGTAAATACATATTGCAATCTTTTGTGATCCGTGAATGCATCAACATGCACCCCATAAAGATAGTGCCTCTGAATTTTTAATGCAAATACAACAGCAGCTAGCTCAAGATCATGGGTAGGGTAGTTATTTTTGTGAGGCTTAAGCTGTCTAGAGGCATAGGCTATAACCTTACCTCTTTATATCAGAACACAATCCAAACCAATTCTAGAAGCATCAAAACAGACAACGAATCTATTTGTACCATCAGGTAGCGCTAAAATTAGGGCTGAAGTGAGTCGAGTCTTCAACTTCTGAAAACTCCTCTCATAGGAATCTGACCACTAAAAATTAACTTTGTTATGAGTTAATCTAGACATGGGGAATGCAAATGATGAAAAACCCTCAACAAAACGTCTGTAATATCCAGCTAAACCTAAAAAACTCCTAATATTTGATGGAGAGATAAGTCTAGGCCAGTTTCTTACTACTTCTATCTTTTGGGGATCAACTATAATGCCCTCACTGGAAACAATATGACCAAGGAAAGCTATTGATCTTAGACAAAATTCACATTTGCAAAATTTGGCAAACAACTGGTGATCTCTAAGAGTTTGTAACATAATTCTAAGATGGTCTGCATGGTCATCCTCACTATGAGAATAGACAAGGATATCATCGATAAATACTATAACAAACATGCCTAAATACTGTTTGAACATACTATTCATGAAGTCCATGAAGGTTGATGGGGTATTTGTCAACCCAAAGGACATGACTAGAGACTCGAAATGACCATAACAAGTTCTGAGAGATGTCTTTGGAATATCATATTCCCTTACTCGAAGCTGATGATAGCTGAATCTAAGGTCTACCTTGGAGAAATAACTTGCACCCTAGAGTTGGTCAAATAAGTCATAAATTCTAGGAAGAAGATATTTGTTTTTCACAATGACTTTATTTAGCTGACGATAGTCACTGCATATTTGCAAAGAACCACCTTTCTTTCACACGAATAGGAAGGGAGCACCCCATGGAGAGATATTAGGCCTTATGAAACCTTTATCTAAGAGGTCTTTAAGCTTCTCTTTTAACTCCTTAAGCTTGGCTGGAGCTATTTGATATGGAGGCATGGAGATAGGCTGAGTATCTAGAAGAAGGCCAATACCAAATTCTATTTCCCTATCAGTAGGTACCCCCGAGAAATCTTTGGGAAAAAATTTAGGAAACTCATTGACTACACAGACTGATTGAACTATTGGAGCCTCAGACTTAGTGTCTTTGACTCGTACTAGATGCTAGATGAACCCTTTTGAGATCAACTTTCTAGCTTTAATATAGGATATAAAATAACTCTTGGGAGACACTGAATTACCTTTCCACTCAAAGACTGCCTGGTCTGGAATGGAGTCAATCCAAGCCCAGAATAAGGTCAAAGTCGACCATATGTATCTCTATCAAGTCTGCTAACATGATCTTAATAAAGAAAAGTGATAGGACACTTTCTATAGATCTGTTTGGAAACAATTAACTCACCCACTAGGGTAGAAACTAAGAAGGGCTTAGAAAGCTTTTCAGGACCTACTTCTAAATTTACTACAACTAGTAGGGTCATATAAGAGAGATTTAACCCAGGGTTTAACAACACATAAACATCAACATGAAAGACAAGAAGCATACCAGTAACAACATTTGGTGAAATCTCCTACTCCTGATGGGATGGTAAAGTATAAAACCAATTATAGCACTGACCACCACCGGTACTGGATAATATGCCCTGAGGAAGGACTGGGCGACCTAAAGGAGATGGTGCACTAGTAGCCTGAGTCTGGGGATAAACATCCCTGTTTCCCTGCTCAGAATAAGAATACTCTTTAATTCTATGTACCAACTTAACATAACCATAACAACCTTTTTGTCCCAACCAATACTCACCAATATAATTCTTACCATACTTAGCACATAAAGGATAACTGGGTTTTCCACTCACATTATTTTAAGATCTTAACATAGAAGTCTTACCCCACTACTTCTGCCTAGATTTAGGGGCGGGAGAACTGGTTGAAGATGGCACTGGCATAGACGAGTTACTCTGAAATTGCAAATGTTTTCCCTCTCCAAACCTTATCTGGCCATACTCAAACTGCCTGGTTCTAGCCTTTTTATTTCCCCTCTCTCCCCCCTTCAACTTTTCTACCTTAATTTGTTAAGCATGAATCATCAGCCTAGCAAGATCCATGTCCCCAATAAGCATGGCAGTCCTACACTCCTTGACTACCAAACTAGATCCTCCAGTAACAAACTTACTCATAATCGTCCTAGGGTTAACCATCGTATCAGGGGCATACTTAGATAACTAGTTGAACTTAAGGTAGTACTCCTTCACTGTCATTGAGCCCTGCCTCAGGTTTATAAACTCCTCTACCTTAGCTTCTCTCATTTCAAATGGAAAGAGCCTGTCTAGAAACACATCCTAAAATACCTGCCAACTCATAAAAGTTGTATTATTACCTCTACCATAATTCCACATAACCACCTAATCATACGTCATATCCTTTAGGCTATAGAATGCCAACTCTACTCTCTCTTTTTAAGTAATATGCATAATCTAGGTGATCTTTCTTATCACATCTAAGTAAAGTTGTAGGTCCTCACCATCTTTTGACCTAAAGAACTCAGGCGAATTCATTCTCATGAGGTCACGAATTCTGGATACTGCAAAATAACCCTTTTGCTGAAGTGCGAATCCTGCCTAATGGTTACCCTAAATATTTATAATAACAGCTACGGCTAATGTGTGAAAGGTAGCCCAAAATTCAGCATGGGATACATTCTCATTTAGATAGTCAGCAGGCTAGGGTAGCTGGTTATCATTTCTGTGTGCATTAGCTCAACGATGAGGTATATTCAACTATCACATCTGAACACGAGATAAAAGCAGATAGACACACTGTAAGTATGATAGATCATGAAAGAAAAGTATGATTTCCTAAAATGTCCCGTAGCCTCCTGCTCATAAATGTGGTGCGCTTCACACCCATGATCAAGACTCTATGTAATGCGGCTTGTCTGACTCCCAAGGACTCTTATAACCTTAGGCTCTATTATCAAGTTTGTAACACCCTAAAAATGAGTCTCGAGATGTCACACGGTGCTCAAGACTTCAAGTAGCCTTAAGCTAACCCTGTAAGCCTTCTACTAAATCTGAGATCATAATAAAGAAATATAGATATATAATCAAAGCTAAAATACAGAATTTTGTTTGAGGTAAGCTAAAATTATCTAAATATAATATCTAAAAATATTAGACTTAAAATTCTAAAAAATCAACACTAGAAATCTGAATCATAACTAGCAGTATAACAAGCCTCTACTACTAACAACTAGAGAGCCACTGGGACAAGCCCCATCTAACTCAAACTGACTGAAAATACTGAATCAAATACTGCATTAAGTTATAATAATCTGAATGACTGAGTCCCTGAACTATGAGGACTCACCAACTGTTGGGATATAGATAGAGATGCTCGAAATCACTCATGTTGCTGAAACTGAGCACCTAAATCGACATTATGAGACAATGTAGCACATAGACATATATGTGGATTAGTACTTCTAGAATGTACTGAGTTTATGGGGGTGAAATGCATAGTAAAACAGTGAGGGAATACATATATCTTTCTCATAAATAATACATGCTAGTAATAATGGCTCACTTTAGATTGAGTAATAAAAAGTTGTAATCATAAATCATGAATGACAAAACATACTATATGAATGTTGTGAGACACCACACTTAGTTCTAAATCTGTGCTTGAAATCTATTTTTTCAAATCATACATGCTAAGTGCAAAAAGACTCACCTCTGTATCTGTAAACTGAAAGTTGAAATCTAGTAGATAATGACTTATATAAAACAATGAATAAAATCGTGAGCCTTTACACTTAGTTTCTAAAATATTTTCTGTTATTTTTACTCTTTTCTGTAGGAAGGTTCTTCTAACTGACTTACACTATGTGAGCTATCATAGTGTCCAACATCTAGTTCTATAATGAGAAAACCTCATGTTGGGGAGAGGTGTTATCCTCTTACCAAGGAGTATAACCTAAGCTAAGTGATCACATCTGTAACTATCATCCATATAGAAATAAGAATAATCTGATAATCTAAACATACGTTGGTTCGTAGTTTCAGGGCATGTAAACATACCCAACTCAGTGCTAAATACTACTCCATTTAATTTGTATGCTCTTTTTGAAGGAAATTCACTTTTAAAACTAGTATAAGAGTTTACAATGAAACCAATCATGCATTTGTTTACTATAAACTGTAATGAAACTCTAAAGTAGATTCCATATCTAAGCTGAGGATCAAAAGATCAAATCTTTGTTCAAAATATGACTATAAACTAATCATGGGATGCTTAATAGCATAATCTTCTTGAAATATCAATATTTAAACTAGGGCTAGTAACCCATGCATCAATTTCATGTCAAATCATCATAAAGTTCATGCTAAATAATGAAAATCTTGATAATCCAATTCTAAATCTAGAAAATAATGTAACACGTATAAAAATATGAAGGTAGATAGACAATTCAACATCTAAATCACTTGTAGGATCATAATCTTCAAATAACAAGATTTGGGTATGAAATCTAATTTGAAACTTCAAGTAAATTGATGTGAAATTAACTTAAATGAAAACTAATTTTGGACACAAGGATGAAAGAATTATCCTTGTTGAAAACCCCACATAATTCAGTAAATTGATTCCAAAATCAATTTTATCATAGCATATAAACCTGAAGTTCCAAAAATAAATGAAAATTCATTATACATTATTCCTCAAACCAAAAAACTTATAATTTCTCAACTATCGTGGGTTTCAAATCTCACTCTTGATTCTTGATGACCAAAATCATCAGAATAAAATAAATATTTTTGAAAAACAAAGGTATAATCACATACCCAATGATTATTCAAGAAAAATACTTCGAGAATCGCCTCAATAGGTGATTCCTAACTCACAAAATATCATAAATACCAAATAAATGTGATTTGTGATTTAAAACTCAACGATTCCTACACATGGAGTCTGCTTTTCAAACCTGTGAAAACATGGCTTCTGACATATTTCTGCTCTTATGGTCTCACTAGCAATCATTCTCAACACTAAAATGAGAATAACTCTCTCACACAAACTAAAAAATTTCCGATTCTTTTTTGTGTTGGTTATGAAATTTTTATACGAATCTAATGGTTCCATTCAAATATCATTTAAAGTTCACCTGCTTCATATGATATTATAAAATCTCAATGATGTAAAACTTTCTACTTTAAACAAGTGTCTAAACTCATTCAAGACCTCTCAAACATTAGCCAATAGTGTAAATCGATCATCAAACATGTTTCAGGCCTATTGGAATCATCAAATTACCCATTGAAGGTCTTCTTAACCAGAGGTTGACTAAGATAAACTCTTAAGTTCTAAATTTTTAAAATTTAATCCAATGAACCAAATCTTACCTGAAAGCCATGGGACAAAAACCAACTATCCTTCTAACCCCGAAATCACCTTTTGAACCTAATAAACATGCCAGAATTTTATCTCGAGCCCATCTTAATCAGATACTAAATTTTGTTAAACTTTTCAACTTCTAAACTTCCAAAACTGAAGATCTTCCACTAAAGACATCTTATCACATTGAGGATCATGCTACCCATCCACTCAAGTTATAAACAACATAATGAAGCTATTGAGGAAACAAGTTGAAAAGAATATAATGTTCGTTTGGGTAATTATACACAAATACAATGATCCACTCCCACCTAACTCTGTGCAAACATAATGAACCCATCGAGAATGTGAAGTACACCCAGACCCTATCGACAATGTTGCCCTTTGCGAATGCAAGTCTTCGAACGCATAGAACAAAAAACTAGTTGTACCTATAGCTAGTAATTAGCAATAGACTGAACATTAAATCACCCCTTAGAGTTCATTTTAAAACTTTAGAATAAATAAAACTATTTTGTTCATTCATAATATACATTCTAGACTTGTTGAAATCATAAAAACATTGGACTGAGGTCGTCTTGATCAAATAATAACCATGGTCAACTCTAAACTTTTCAAAATACTAAATTTCATCTAATGGCCCTGATCCCTCTTGAGAGAATCAATATTTGTACCAACCAACCAACTAAATCAAATATCATTTTTAAGCCTAACAAAACTGTCAGATTTCTAATCCATCCTCTTAACGCGAAATACTAACTTTGGTCGAACTTCAATGCTAAAATATTTATGAAAAAAAGACTCAAATGATCCCTCACGCAAAACTAATTCCACAAAAATGACCCCTAATCTTAATCATATCATAATAGCCATTAAACTAATTGTCACATCCCAAATTAATAAGGACGAACAAGAACCATATACACTTACTCTACAAGCACTCTATGACGTACACAAGGTTATAGGATAATAATAAGCAGGATATTCTATAAGAGTTGAATATATACATGAGGGAGTTACGTTATCAAAAATTGTACAATACAAAATTGTATGATGTCAATGAATCCTCTAGTCTGTTTGACACACTATACTACAAGTGACTAGTTGCTTAGGGCCCGACATACCCAACTAGAGTCCTATACATATAATCAAAATACTAGAATGGCTCCAAAAAGAGATGACTCTCACCTAAATATCAGCTGAAAATGGCAATAGGACCTAAAGTAGGCATCTGATATCCTGGTGATCTAAGCCAACATTAATAAAACATGGTAGGACTGATACATCAATAAATAAACAACATGTAGTGGTATAAAAGCAGATAGAATAATAGTTGGACAAGTACAGAAGCTCATATGAGTCAAATGATAAAGTGGAAAACGTATGAACCAACAAATAACACATATACAATATGAAGTGATAACTTATGCACCGACCTTATTAGCATCATATACAATATCACAAGATGGCCTTCTGAAGGCGATCTAAGGCAAGTATTAAGCATATGTTTCTCACATACTCATTGTTATGATCCCACATGTGTAACTGTAATCGTAGTGTGTATTTAGGTATGCCCTATCCAGGGGCTTACTATAAGGGTCTGTTTGCAGGCCATATATGTCATATATTGGCGTGAGTTAGGGGAAACCAATGCATGACGTTTCAGCTGACTTCAAATACAAATGATGCCACAAAGACGGTTACGCCAAATGGTTGAGCTTACTGTAGTGGTCTGGTCTTGATCCTATGCATATAATCACGTCGAGAGATATGTCAAACAAAACCTCTGTACCCTCCCGTCGCTAATGTTTATCAAATAATTTCTTGAAGGCCTATGACATATGAGTTATGATAATGATCATCTAGCTAACATATACAAGAGAAACTACGCTATTACTATTACTTTTGCTCCTAAAGTGTGATATACATATATATTTTATGGCCTAAGGGCTTTAAGTAGAGGAACTTACAATGATATGTAAGTGTCATGAAAATATAACACAAAGAGGGAAAGGTAAGTACTTTATGCTTAATGGTACAACAAGGGAGGGATATGTAAGGCAATATAAAGATTCTACTCTCGGTTATATCAACATTAATAGGAAGGAGCTCATAATGTGGAGTAGTACCTTAACGGCGAGGGGAGGTTTAGATTTACATACCTTAGTGCTTTATTAATTACAGTAATAATTTGAGCCTCCAGTGATTTAACCCGCGAGCGTGTAGCCTTTCTCTTCCCAACCACTAGTTCCTGCTATCCAATACGTAATTTACTAGCTATAATATAACACATATGTCCATCAAATAAACCAAAGGTGAATTTAATAACTTATTCCAATAATCTGCACTTATATTCAAAATTAATCGAATTCCTTAATAAGAATTCAAAATAGATTCCAACTTTTAACTTATACACTTCAATGTCAAATCCACTTTGTTGATGGGAATCCCTAAAAACTCATGTCTTATCAAAATTTCACATTTCCCCCCTTTCTCTCAAAAAAACCAATTGAGCAAACCCACTTTAAGAGCTAGTACCAAGATTCAAATTAATGATCTCTAAATACATATTCATAATTAAATTTAAGAATGGAATAGAGAATTTACCTCTTGAAATTCAATCCCAACTCTAACTTTTACAAATCAACTCCTCAAATTTCTTTAATTTATATATGCTCCATAAGGACAAGGGTATCCTTTCTCCGGCTATAATTATTCCTTAATCTCTTTAGATTATTTAGACTAACTCCCTTGGTTGTTAGGGAAAGAAAAGGAATAAATAAGGAGGGAAAGAAACAGAGTAAAAGAAACAAAATAGCAACTTTACTTTCTTGTATTCTGGAACTTGGTTTCCAATGTGTTAAGAAATAATCCCCCTCCCCCCTTTTTGTGTAATAGCACTAGTTAGGGAAATTATTAAAAAGGGTGGTGGCCCCATAACTTGTACACTTATCTTAACAACAACAACACACAAATGCCGTGTATAATATATATATTCTATTCCACTTGCTTTTCTTTCGCACCATAATTTTCTTTATAGGTCACAGTTTTACTTAAGTTGTTAACTTAATTCAAAAGATTTTGAGGTGCTACACTAATTTAATCTTCCAACCATAATTAAAAAACTACTAAAAGAGACGTAATATTTGGCCAAATAAATATCTTTCCTTTCCAATTAAAACTCACAGTTTCCTTTCCAATTCAACCTCTTGATTCCCTTTCAATTTAAACCTCACAATTACTCTTTTTGATACAACATATTACCATAAATACTTTCATAAATTACATATAATTCTATAAAAGTACTCCATAAAGTACTTTCATAAATTTCCAATCCAGGATCATTCACAAGGCTACATAAAATAAAGGACAATCATTTTGTATATCTTTTTATCGCGTTGAACGCATCAATCAGGGGCTGGGAATATTGTATGCCTACCGTTGTTGTTGATGAAACTTTTTTTAAAATCTACATACAAGGGAACAATGTTGTGTACTAGTGTGTTGGGTGCAGCGCGTGAGTTCTATTAAACTTTTTATACAAGATTATGTATATGTTGGCATGAAGTGATAGAACTTTAAATATCTTAATTACAACCTTCTAAGGAACTGCTAGACATGTAGTAATACAACTTTTAACTACATGAATGTCACTTTTAAGGTTGTAATCTCTTATTCAAACTTGTCAAAAAAAATTGACACTATTCCATTTGCTTAATCAAGAAATATTTTGCCACTAGCATATGTTGTTGATTCTGAAAATGACGCTTCATGGGAATGATTTTTTTTCATGTTTAAAATTTTTTTCACTGAAAGAGAAAACATGTGCATAGTATCTGATCTGCATGATGTCATATTAAAAGGTGCTTAAATTATATATCCAAAGTGGCTCACTATATATAAATCTACCATCTATGGAACAACATTAAGGGTAGGTTTAAGAAGAATCAAAAGCAATTAAAGGGGATCTTCTTTGCAATGGCCAAAACATACATAAAGGCAAACTTTGATCGACTTATGAAAGACATAAACAAAATTGATAATAGGGTGAAGGACTACCTATTTGATATTGTCTATGAAAAATAGTCCATAGCTCATTTTAATGTCAACAGATTAATGGTGATGACTTAAACCATAGAGGAGTTTCTAAATTCATCATATAGAGAGGCAAGAGACATGCCAATAAAAAAATTAATACAATTCATGACAGATCAGATCATGAGATGAAATAATGAACATAGACAGGATTCAAAAGCAACATTTATAGAATTGGACAACAAATACAACATAATAATGAGGAAAAATCTCATTTTGTCGGATAAAATAAAGGTATAAATTATTATTTCTATTTTATAGAATCGTAAATATTCTAATGTGCCGCACTATTTATTAATAAATTTGTACATTATAGGTGGCACATATGTCCAATTCACTATCTACAAGGTAACATATGTCCATCAATAAACCGAAGGTGAATTTAATAACTTATTCCAATAATTTGCACTTATGTTCGAAATTAATCGAATTCCTTAATAAGAATTCGAAATAGATTCTAACTTTTCTAACTTATACACTTCAATGTCAAATCCACTTTATTGATGGGAATCCCTAAAAACTCATGTCTTATCAAAATTTCACATCCCCCCCCCCCTTTTTTCAAAAAACCCAATTGAGCAAACCCACTTTATGAGCTAGTATCATGATTCAAATTAACCATCTCTAAATACATATTCATAATTAAATTCCAGAACGGACTATAGAATTTACCTCTTGAAATTCAATCCCAACTTTAACTTATACAAATAAACTTATATGCTCCGTAAGGACAAGGGTATCCTTCCTCCGGCTATAATTATCTCTACAATCCCTTTAGATTACTTAGACTAACTCCCCTGGTTGTTAGGGAAAGAAAAGAAATAAAGAAGGAGGGAAAGAAACGGAGTAAAAGAAATAGAATAGAAACTTTACTTTCGGTGTTCTGGAAGTTGGTTTCAGTAAGTTAAGAAATAATCTCCCCCCCCCCCCCCTTTTTTGTTTAATAGCACTAGTTAGGGAAATTATTAAAATGGGTGGTATCCCCTACAAATTTTACACTTATCTTAACAGCAACAACACATAAATACCCTACATAATATTTATATTCTATTTAACTTTCTTTTTTTTGCACCACAATTTTTTTTATAGGTCACAGTTTTACTTAAGTTAAGTTGTTAACTTAATTCAAAAAAGCTTTAAGGTGCTACAACCCCCCTAATTAGGATCATTTGTCCTCGAATGATGCTTTTACCTTAGTTTCCATCCCATAACAATCCAAGACATTCTTAAGATCTTCTAATCAACTTCGATCTCACTTGACCCATCATAAGGCCTTGAATTGGCTAACTCTCTAAATTTCCAAAAAATTTGCCAGAGTTTCTTTGTAAATAGACCTATCGAGTATATGTCAGCTAACCAGAATACATTTAAATATGCTTCACAGAGCATCACAACATATATAATACTCAACAAATAACACACGCGGCTCCGTTTGTCCTTAAAACTCAAGAAATAGTACACGAGGCTCCTCTTGGCCTTACACACAATTAAAAGTCATAACCAACCATGTAACTTACCTTATAATCTGCATGTGCATGATGTTCTCATGTAAACCTCAAGTCTCATAGGCACAAATCATGTACCTCCTTATAATTTTTGGAACAAGTATGGGTATTTAGTTTTCATATTCGCTCTGTTTCCCAAGTGGCTTCTTCTATATTCTGGTTCCTCCAAAGCACCTTTACCAAAGCTATGTCTTTGGTTCTCAACTTTCTGGCTTGGCGATCCAATATAGCCATAGGGACTTCCTCAAAAGATAAGTCTCCAGTAAACTCAATACCTTTAATAGGGATGACACGAGAAGGCTCTCCTAAGCATTTACGTAGCAGAGACACATGAAAGACATGATGCACTACTGCTAACTCTAGAGGTAATTCTAGATCATAGGCTACCTAGCCAATTTTGAGAATAACTCTGTAGGGTCCTATATACCGGGGACTCAGCTTATCCTTCTTACCAAATCGCATAACGTCTTTCATAGGCGACATCTTTAAGAACATGAAATCATCAATTTGGAATTCTAAATCTCTATGTGGCACATTTGCATATGATTTTCTCCTACTCTGGGAAGTCTTTAACCGCTCTCATATGAACTTAACCTTTTTGATAGCTTGATAAACTAGATCCGGACCCAATACCCGTGTTTTGCCTACTTCAAACCAACCAACAGGTGATCTATATTATCTCTCATATAGAGCTTCAAATAGAGCAATGCCAATGCAAGAGTAGTAGTTATTATTATATAAAAATTCTATTAAAGGCAAATGATCATCCTAATTACCTCTAAAGTCCAGTACACATTCCCTCAACATGTCTTCAAGTGTTTGAATGGTGCTTTCGGCTTGGCCAACTGTCTAAGGATGAAATGCAGTGCTAAGGTTCACCTGTGTACCCAAGCTTCTATGGAATGATTTCCAAACCTGAGCTTTAAATGAAGAACCTCTATTTATAATAATGGACACTAGGGTCCCATGTAGACAAACAATCTCTTTTACATATAGCTTGGCATAATATTCAGTCGAGCTGGTAGATTTAACAGGAAGAAAATGGGTTGATTTCATTAACCGATCAACTATTACCTAAATAGAGACATGTTTCCGATAAGGAAAAGGTAATCCTGCAACGAAGTCCATATTAATATCATTCCATTTCCACACAGGAAAACTAAAGGTTTAAGCTAGGCCACCAAGTCTTTGATGTTCCACTTTTACTTGCTGACAATTAGAGCACTGTGCCACATATTCTGCTATATCTTTCTTTATGTCGTTCCACCAGTAGATCTCTTTAATATCATGATACATTTTTGTAGAGCCGGGATGGATTGAATAACGAGAGCAATGTGCCTCATCCATAACCTATTGTCAAAGCCCATCTATATCAGGCACATATAATCTACCTTGACACTTCTAGGTGCCATCATCTGCTAGTTTAAATGTCGTGAGTCGATGTTGTTGAATTCCTTATTTGTATTAGAAAAATAAGGAGTCATTATACTGTCTCTACTTAAATAATGCCATGAGCGATGACTCGGCTAAATTAAGTACCACAATTCCACCATCTTCAGAATCCACAATATGAACGCCAAGATTGGCCAATTTATGAATATCTCTTACTACTTAGCACTGAACAGGTGGTAGATATGCTAGACTACCTATGGATAGTCTACTAAAAGCATCAGCTATAATGTTACCTTTACCTAGATGATAGAGACTATTGACATCATAATCCTTTACTAACTCTAGCCACCTTCTTTGCCTCAAGTTCAGCTCTTTCTACTTGAATAGATATTGAAGACTCTTATGATCTGTAAAGATATCAATATGCACTCCATATAAATAATGATGCCATATTTTTAGTACAAATACCACTGGTGCAAGCTTTAAGTCATGAGTGGGATAATTCTGTTCATGTTTCATTAATTGTCAAGAAGCATATGCTATAACTCTTCTATGCTGCGCTAGGACGTAACCCAAACCAACACCTGAAGCATCACAGTACACCACATATCTTTTTGTGCCCTATGGTAAGACTAACACTGACGCGGTAGTAAATCTATATTTCAGCTCTTGGAAACTTCTTTCATAAGCATCTGACCACTAGTACTTAACCACTTTCTGCGTCAATTTGGTCAATGGGGTATAAATAGAGAAAACTCCCTCCACAAATCTCCTATAGTAACCTGCTAGCCCTAAGAAACTACGCACCTTAGTAGGAGTAGTTGGTCGAGGCCAATTCTTCACAGCTTCTGTCTTCTGAAAATCTACTATGATGCCTTCCCCAGATACCACATGACCAAGAAAGGCTATTGAGGTCAGCCAAAACTCACACTTAGCAAACTTAGCATACAACTGATGCTCTCTAAGTATCTATAATGCTGACCTTAAATGATCTGCATGCTCCACTTCATTACGTGAATATATCAAAATATCATCTATAAATACAATCACGTACATGTCAATAAAAGATTTAAACATCTTGTTCATCATATCCATGAAGGCTGCCAGAGCATTCGTTAGTCCAAATAACATAAAAATAAACTCAAAGTGCCCTTATCTAGTCCGAAAGGATATTTTGGGAATATCTACTTCATGAATTCTTAACTAATGATAATCGGACCTTAAATTGATCTTTGAAAAGCATTTATCTCCTTGCATTTGATCAAATAAATCATCTTTTTTTGGGATATGGTACTTATTTGTAATGAACCACATTGTCAATACATTAGCTCATGGTAATATGTTCTTAGAGTTAAATGACTAAAATGGTGTCAAAGAGACTTAGTCTTATTTTTTACTTCCAAAGTGAGTAAATTTTAAACCACATATAATTTCTCTAATTTTAACTTTTTATCATGTGGGAAATTGAATGAGCTTTCCGTCGATATAAGATTCATCCAAATTAGATAACTGGGCAAGAATATATGGCTAATTTAAGTCCTAGTCATAAAACACCATTATTTTGGTGATTGGTGCGTTGCGGAGGGGGACTATTTAACTATTGTCAAATTATAGTAACCTAAAGCAATTGTGGTGCATCGCGCTGAAGCTCCAGGTCCCAACTAGTGGGACAACGTGATGGCTCCGCATCACGGTGACCCTAAGAATCCCATTCGTCAATTTCCAGTGAGCCACCGTGATTGTGGTGCATCGCGTTGGCCCAAAAAATTAGGATCCCATTTATATTATTATTTCATCTCATTAAGGGTACATTAGGTATTTTTCACCCACTTATCAGCTTAAACACGGGATTTAATCCCAAAGACACTATAATACATTCATAATCATCCAAATTACTCAAGAAAACTCTCTAGGGTTTCAAACTAAAAACTCAAATAACTAAAGATTCAACCATGGATTTTTGAAACTAATTGAATATTTGGAATCCCCAAACCGTAGGCTTCAAGAATCATTCATCAAATTCCTAAATTGAGGTACGTGGGGTTTTCCTAAAAATCTCACGGGCATAAAAATCATGATTTTAAGAAAAGGGTTTTAGATTTATGATTTATAATCATGTTTTAGAAGTCTCAATGAAATTGTTTTGGTCTTTAGTCCTTTCCCCAAATTGATTTAAAATTCTATATATATGTATGCATGTGTTTAAGGATGTATATTCAATTGAGAGAATGAATTATAATGAATCCCTCTCTTGGTATGATTTTTCCCATTATTCGTATGATATGGATTGTTTTGAAAAGAATGATATGAAAGGTCTTGATTTATACTATGATTTGAATATGATTTTGGAATCAAAAGAGAGGGTTGTACATGTAGATAAATGTTGAATATACATATAATGTAAGAGTGTATGGTTTTGCCAAAAGCACATGACCACCATATGTTTGAAGAATTCTTGCATAGTTTTGACTTATGTTTTGAAATATGAAATCTCTTATACTATTTGAATGTTTGGGTGGTCTGAATTGAGTTTTGATGAAACAATCATGCATGAAGCACTATGGCTCAGAAAAAAGACTTGGAAGTCTTGGTTTGATGGCACCAACTCAAATAATGCCATGTTAATTCAGAACAGAATAAAATGCATGTTTGAAATTAGATTTTTAAATTTTTGAAACTAGAATGATGCATGTTTCAAAACAAACTAAAACTGGGCATAAATAGAAGGTGGTTCCCCAAACAAGGCACAAGTTCAGACAACTCATTACCCAAAATCGTGATTTACCGATTTGGGTATATTATTAGACGCTGACCTAGTGCCCTATGGCGTATCAGACTCAGACACTCCAACCCTTGTAGCATACTTGGTTGGGGGCTTCCCCGCTGAGTCAATGGTGGATTTCATATAGCCCGTGGAATATCAGACTTGTAGGGGAGTGTCACCTAACTCAGAAGTAAAACAAAGATCAGAGGCTGCATTGACAGAAAAGTTTTATGATTATCAAAGATGCCCATGTGTTTTGGAATTTATATCGTATATGATGTTTTATGACTAGCTCTCGACTATTTTATTAAAAGCTTTATTTTAGATTGCTCTGCGTACCAGTACATCTGTATTGACACCCCCCTCCTATCTTCCAAGTTTTGAAGCACAGTCTATGGGTCCTGACAAGCAGTAGATTTCTTCAGACATAAGTGTAGGGTCTCGTTGGTGAGCCTTCTATATTTCAGAAGGCCTAGTTATTTTCAGACATTTATTATCAGTTATGGTTTTGGTCTACTGGGGGCCTTGTCCCAGTTTTCAGACAGTGTTATTAGTCATGTAGTATAGATTTCGTAGATGACTTTCAGATGTCATTTGATGGTTTTGGATTTCATTTACCCTTGTTAAATTTATATCAGACTTATGACCATGATTCCGTTCTATTAAATAATTTTGCATTTTCCCTCTATTATATGAATATTGTGCATGATTACCAGACAAATAGGGATGCCCGGACCTTCATGGTTTGGGATGTCTATTATGGACAGGTCCCCAGTTTGGGTCATGAAAAACATGGTATCAGAGCACGATTCATGGTCCCAGGGTATCTGCGAAATTGCATCGGGTAGAGTCTTATTTATGGGTGTATAGCACACCATACTTATAAGCAGGATTATACTAGGCATTTAGGATGTTTCCCCTATTTGTAATTTAGTTTGTTCTTTGGAGTCTAATCTGTTCTCTAATCTGTGATCTCTTGTATTTCAGAAAAACAATCATGCCTCCCCGTCGTACTATCGATCAGAATGCACAGACAGATGAGGTCCGTCCCACTCATAGGATGAGGACCCAAAATAGAGCTCAGACTCCAGAGATTGATGCTACTCTGGGTGTCCCACTTACTCAGACGAACCCACCTTGGGCCCCAGAGCTCTCCAAACGGGGACTAATCGCACTCAGCCTGGCAAATGAAAGGTATCAAATACAGAATTCAAAAAGTCCATTCACATGCTTTCTTAGGCGGTAGCCACATAGACTCAATGGTCAGAAGATATTGGGTCTGCATCGGTCACATTTTAGGCTACTAGGGTGGGTCAGTTCATGAGAATGAACCCGCCTAAGTTTTTGGGCACCAAGGTAGAAGAGGATCCACAGGAGTTTGTGGATGAGATGGAGAAGATATTCAAGGAGATGCATATATATGAGGTGGAAGGGGTGGAATTGGCAGCTTCCTAGCTTAAATAAGTTACAAACTAGTGGTATAATGAGTGGGAGGATTGTAAGGGTGAGAGTGTTGAGCCCACGGTGTGGGACGATTTCATGGAAACCTTCCTTGATCGGTTCTTTCCCCTTGAGTAGAGAGACGCCAAAGCTGAGGAGTTTATAAACCTTAAGCAAGGAAAATGAGTGTCAAGGAGTACACTCTGAAGTTCAACCAACTGGCTCGTCATACTCCGGAGATGGCTGGTAATATGAGAGCCCAAATGAGAAAATCTGCATCCGGCCTTTCGGATGACTTAGTTCTTAAATGTAATGGGGCTATGCTAAATAGGGACATAGACTTCTCTAGGCTGTTAGTGTATTTGCAGCAGGTAGAGGAGCAGAAGAAGAGAATCACTATATCTAGGGAGAAGGACAAACATCAAAAGAGAGCCAGAACAGCGGATCAGAACCACAGTCATCCATAGAGTGGTAATTAGGGAAATAAATGGCAAAAGAAGAAGAATTGGGGTAATGCTCAGTCCGCAGCCAGCGCCAGACGTCTAGTAGGCTGATGAACTCAGAGTTTCCAAACTAATCATGGATCCAGAGCTCAGGATACCCAGTGACAGGGCAGCGTAGCTCAGCAGCATTGTACATTTCCATGGTGTGAGACCTGTAGTAGGCATCATCCAGGAAGTTTTCAGTTGGGTTCGCTGGTATGCTATTCATGTAGTCAGTTAGGTCATTTTCAAAGAGATTGTCCTTTGGATAGAAGGAGTGTTGGTGGTTCTAAATCTTAGGCAAATTCTTCTGCACCACCATTACCTTAAAAGGGTGCCACCTCAGTTGCCGAGAGTGGTCGCAATAGGCTGTATGCGTTGTCCAACTGCTAGGAGGTAGAAGCCGCACTAGACGTAGTCACTGGTATGTTATTAATATTTTCCCATGATAGTTTTGGTCGATGAAATTTTGGAACCTTTCTCTATTTCCACTCAAGTGGGTGATTCTGTTGTGGCTAGGAGAGTGTATAAAAATTATGTAGTGATTGTTTGTGGCTGAGATACCGTGGCAAACCTCATAGACCTAGATATGATTGATTTTGATGCTATCCTAGGGATGAACTGGATTCATTCGTGCTATGCCACATTAAATTGTAGAACCTAAAGAGTCATCTTTTATTTTCTGAATGAACCAGTGATAGAATGGGAGGGGCATTCTTTAGCTCCTAGAGGGAACTTTATATCTTATCTCACAGCCCATAAACTTATCTCCAAAGGTTGTTTGTATCATTTTATTTGGGTTAAAGATTCTAATGTCGAGAGTCTTCCTATCCAGTTAGTCCCCATAGTAAATGAGTTTCCAAAAGTCTTTCCAGATGATCTCCCAGGAATACCACCTGATAGGGAGATAGATTTTGGTATTGATTTGTTGCCAGACCCTAAGAATCCCAATCGTCAAGTTCCAGTGAGCCACAACGATTGTGGTGCATTGCGGTGGCTCATAAAATCGGGTTCTAGTTATATTATTATTCTATCTCATTAAGGGTACATTAGGTATTTTCCTCCCCTTATCACCATAAACATGGTATTTCATCCCAAAGACACCAGAATATATTCACAATCATCCAAATTACTCAAGAACACTCTCTAGGGTTTCAAACTAAATACCCAAATAACTCAAGATTGAACCGTGGGTTTTCAAAATTAATTGAAGATTTAGAATCCCCAAATCGTAGGCTTCAATAATCATTCCTCAAATCCCTAATTGAGGTACGTGGGGTTTTTCTAAAAATCTCATGGGCATAGAAATCATGATTTTAAGAAAAGGGTTTTAGATTTATGATTTATAATCATGTTTTAGAAGTCTCAATGACATTATTTTGGTCTTTAGGCCTATCCCAAAATTGATTTGAAATTCTATATATATGTATGCATGTGTTTAAGAATGAATATTCAATTGAGAGAATGAATTATAATGAATCCCTCTCTTGATATAATTTTTCCCATTATTCGTATGATATAGATTGTTTTGAAAAGCATGATATGAAAGGTCTTGATATATACTATGATTTGAACATGATTGTGGAATCAAAAGAGAGGGTTGTGCATGTAGATAAATGTTGAATATACATATAATGTAAGAGTGCATGGTTTTGCCAAAAGCACATGACCACCATATGTTTGATGAATTCTTGCATAGTTTTGACTTATGTTACAGAACATAAAATCTCTTATACTATTTGCATGTTTGGGTAATCTGAATCAAGTTTTGATGAAAGAATCGTGTATAATGAATTATGTCTTAGAAAAAGGAATTTCAAGTCTTGGTGAGACGACACCAACTCAGATAATGCCATGTTAATTCAGAACAGAATAGAATGCATATTTGAAATCAGATTTTCAAATTTTTGAAACTAGAATTATGGATGTTTCAAAACAGACTAAAATTGGGCATAAAGAGAGCTTAGGTAGTTCCCCGAAGAAGGCACGAGTGCAGAGAACTCATTGCCTAAAATAGTGACTTTTTGATCTGGGTATATTATTATACGCTGGCCTAGTGCCCTATGGCGTATCAGACTCAGACACTCCAACCTTTGCGGCACACTTGGGTTAGGGGATTCCCCACAGAGTCAATTGCGCATTCCATATAGCCCATGGAATATCAGACTTGTAGGGGAGTGTCACCTAACTCAGAAGTAATACAAAGATCGGAGGTTGCATAGACAGAAAAGTTTTATGATTATCAAAGATGCCCGTGTGTTTTGAAATTTATATCGTATGTGATGTTTTATGACTAGCTCTTAACTATTTTATTAAAAGCTTAATTTTGAATTTCTCTGCGTACCAATACATCTGTATTGACCCCTCCCCTACCTTTCAGGTTCTGAGGCACAGTCTAGGGGTCCTGATAAGCAGTAGATTTCTTCAGACAGAAGTACAAGGTCTAGTCAGTGAGCCTTCTATATTTCAGAAGGCCTAGTTACTTTCAGACATTTATTATCAGTTACGGTTTTGGTCTACTGGGGGTCTTGTCCCAGTTTTCAGACAGTGTTATTAGTCATGTAGTTGAGATTTCACAGACGGCTTTCAGATGTCATTAGATAGTTTTGGATTTCATTTACCCTTGTTGAATTTATATCAGACTTATGACCTTGATTCCGTTTTGTTAAATAATTCTGCATTTTCCCTCTATTATATGCATGTTATGCATAATCTATACACATTCGCAATTGTGCCATCCCTTTGCATACAAAAAGCACTAGTGCACCCCAAAGTGATATAATGGGTCGAATGAAGCCTTTATCAAGTAAGTCTTTTATCTGCTCTTTTAGCTCTCTCAATTCTGCAAGCGCCATTCTATAAGGTAGAATTGATATCGGTCGAGTACCAAGATCCATATCAATGCCAAAATCGATCTCTCTGATGGGAGGTAATCCAGGAAGTTCATCAGGATGTGTACTTGTTCGCCACTTGTATAGATTCTAGAGTTGGTGCCTATTTTTCGGCCTCAATGTCTTTCACTTGGACTAGGTAATGCAAACACCCTTTTAGGATAAGCTTTGATGCCTTAATATAGGAAATAAACCTCCCTCTAGGCATCCTAGAATCACCCTTCTACTCTAAGACTGGCTCTCCTAGGAAGATTAAATGGGCTATTTTGGCTCGATAATCAACCTTAGCATAATAAGAAGATAACCAATCCATACCCATAATAATATCAGAGTCAACCATTTCAAGTTTAATCAGATTAGCCAATGTAGCATGACCACATACTGCCACCACAAAATCATATTATACCCGTCTAGCTATAATAGAATCTCCTACTGGAGTCGATACCGCAAATGTTTTGCTTATTAATTTTGGCTCCATTTCAAACTTCTTAGTAACAAATAGGGTAACATATGACAAAGTAGATCCTGGGTCATGTGAAAAGACAGCTAAGGTACCTGTGACCATATCTGGAGATGCCTCTGAATCTTGCCGACTAGCTAGTGCATATATATGGTTCGGGCTTGTGCTTGAACTAAGACCTCTGCCCCTACCAGATCCTCTACCTACTAATGCCTTAGGACCGTGAGAAGAAGAATGCACTAATGAAGATGAAGCTGATGGTAACCCTGTAAGCTGTGATCATTCAAATCTACCCTTACCTCTAAGCTATAGACAATCACGTACCATATGACCCTTTATACCACACCAGTAATACGCATTTGAACCTCACCGACACTCTCCTCTATGTGGTCGGTCATACTGCCTGCATGCAGGTTAAGGTGGTAACCCTCAACTAACGCCCCTCTGAGATCGTAAATCTGGTGCTCTAGAAGTCTGACTCTGCTTATAACTATGCCTCAAGAACTTGGTTATATCATTGGATGTGGAGCACATAGCTGACTGGGTCTACCTAGGTGGCCCTCTACTAGTAGAAGCTCCACTACTTCCCTGATACTGGCTGGTCATCCTAGCTCTCTTACTCTGCTCCCTTTCACTGTCTATTTCACGATTACACTGATCTTCTTCTATCTGCTGAGCACATGCCATAATTCTTGATATATCCAAATCTTTATTCACAACAGCAACAGAAAGAAGGTCCTTCAAGGGACCCGTACGGCCATTCACAAAGCGATGAATCTATCTTTCTTGTGTACTAACCTCCTCTAGAGAATATTTTGACAACTGTGTAAACCGCAAACAATACTCCTTGACACTAATATTACCCTACTTTAAGGATAGAAATTCATCCATCTTTGTCTCTCTGGGCTCTAATGGTATGAAATGGTCCATGAAGGCTTTTGTAAATTCTGTCCAGACTGCTGGGGGAGCTTCCTAACCTCTCGAGGCAACCCACGTATCATACCAATCAATATCAACATATTTAAGTTGATGGGCAGCTAATTCAACTGCATTTATTTTTGATACCTACATCACCTTATAAATTCTAAATGCTTCATCAATAAATTATTGAGGGTCCTCTGTAAGCTTAGAATCTGGGAATTCTAGTGGATTCATATGGAGGAAATCTTTGATCCTAGATTTATATATCCCTCCCTGAGTAGAAATAGGTACGTCCACACTTTGTCTTTGGGCTTGAGCGGCGACCAACTGTGTAAGTAACTGTATTGCTCCCTTAAGATCTGGGTCTGAGGCACTTAGTGGTAGGACAAGAACTACTATGGAACCCCCTAGAGGTGCAAAAGCCCTTGTAGGTCCTTCCATTCCCAGCATTTGAGAACCTAAAGGTATAGAACCCAACAAACTTTCTTGAGTCCTATTCAGATCCACCAATACGAGAGACTGCCCAGTAGTGGTTACCTCCTAAGTAGTGCTAGCAGTGGACTGTTGGGCTGCTTTTTCCTTTTCTATAGCAGACATGGTTTGCATCATAAATAAGCAGAATAGGAGTCAAAAGTAACTTCATATGACTTAACTCTATTGCATGATCTAGATTATTATTGAAGGTTAAATTTAATGTCCATGTAGTTCCTTAATTATAAACATGGAGTGCAACACATCGATAAGCAAGGTCCTACTATACATGGCTTCATAGACTCCCTAGGACACCTAAACCTAGGCTCTGATACCAAGTTTTTCATGTCCTAAATTAATAAGGACGAATAAGAACCGTATACACTTACTCTACAAGAACTCTATGACGTATGTGAGGTTATGGGATAATAATAAGTAGGATATTCAATAAGAGTTACATATATATACGAGGGAGTTACATTATCAAAAACTGTATAATTCAAAATTGCATGATGTCTATGAAGCCTTTAGTCAGTTTAACATACTATACTATAAGTGACTAGTTGCTTAGGGCCTGAAATACCCAACTGGAGTACTTTACACATGATCAAAATACTAGACTGGCTTCAGAAAAAGATGGAGCTCACCAAAATATCAGCTGAAAATGGCAACAGGGCCAAATATGGGTGTCTGCTATCCTAAGAATCTGAGCCTGCATTAATAAAACATGGTAGGCCCGATACATCAGTACATAAACAACATATACTGGTATATACTAGTATGAAAGCAGATAGAATAACAGTTGGACAAGTACAGAAGCTCATATGAGTCAAATGATAAAGTGGAAAACATATGAGCCAACAAATAACACATATATGATATGAACTGATAACTTATGCACCGACCTTATTAGCATCATATACAATATTTAGGAAAGTGTTCATTATAATATAGGTCCTATATTTTGCCTAAGTGATCCACTTATCCTATAAGTCGTACAAATAATCACAAGATGGCCTTCCAAAGGCGATCTAAGGCAAGTATAAAGCATAGGTTGCTCATATACTCATTGCTATGATCCCATATGTGTAATTGTAATCGCAGTCTGTATCCAGGTACGCCCTGCCTAGGGGCTCACTATAAAGGTCTTCCTGTAGTCCATATATGCTAAATGTTGGCTTGAGTTAGAGAAAACCAATACATAACATTCCAGCTGACTTCAAATACAAATGATGCCAAAAAGGTGGGTACGCCCAATGGTTGAGCTCATTGTAGTGGTTTGGACTCGATCCTATGCACAACATTTCATCGAGCGATATACTAAACCAAACTTATGTACCCTCCCGTCGTTAATGTTTATCAAATAATGTCTTGAAGGCCTATGACATGTGAGTTATGATAATGATCGTCTAGCTAACACATATAAGTGAAACTATGCTATTACTATTTGCTTTTGCTCCAAACTTGTGATATACATATATATGTTATGGCCTAAGGGATTCAAGTAGAGGAGCTTATGATAATATGAAAGTGTCATGAAAACATAACACAAAGGGGGAAAGATAAGTACTTATAAGCTTGATGGTACAACAAGGGAAGGATATGTAAGGCAATATAAAGGTTCTACTCTCGGTTATATCAACATTAATAGGAAGGAGCACATGACTTTAAGAGGTGCTTTAACGGTAAGGGGAGGTTTAGCTTTTCATACCTTAGTGCTTTATTAATTACAGTAATAATTTGAGCCTTCAGTGATTTAACTCGTGAGCGTGTAGCCTTTTTCTTCCCAACCACTAGTTCCTACTATCCGATACGTAATTCACTAGCTACAAGGTAAAACATATGTCCATCAATAAACCAAAGGTGTATTTAATAACTTATTCCAATAATCTACACTTATGTTTGAAATTAATCGAATTCCTTAATAAGAATTCGGAATAGATTCTAACTTTTCTAATTTATACACTTCAATGTCAAATCCACTTTATTGATGGGAATCCCTAAATACTCATGTCTTATCAAAATTTCATATTTTCCCTCCTTCTTTCAAAAAAAACCCAATTGAGCAAACCCGCTTTAAGAGCTAGTACCAAGATTCAAATTAACTATCTCTAAATTCATATTCATAATTAAATTCAAGAACAGAATAGAGAATTTACCTCTTGAAATTTAATCCCAACTCTAACTTTTACAAATCAACTTCTCAAACTTCTTTAACTTATATGATCCATAAGGAAAAGGATATCCTTCCTCCTTCTATAATTATCGCCTTAATCCCTTTAGATTGTTTATACTAACTCCCTTGGTTGTTTGGGAAAGAAAAGGAATAAAGAAGGAGCGAAAGAAACAGAGTAAAAGAAATAGAATAATAATTTTACTTCTTGTCTCCTAGAAGTTGGTTTCCAATGAGTTAAGAAATAATTACTCGCCCCCCCCCCCCCCCTTTTATTTAATAGCACTAGTTAGGGAAATTATTAAAAAGGGTGGTGGCCCCCACAACTTTTACACTTATTTTAACAACAACAACACGTAAATACCATGTATAATATATATATTCTATTTCATTTGCCTTTCTTTCGCACCATAATTTTCTTTATAGGTCACAGTTTTACTTAAATTAAGTTTTTAACTTAATTCAAAAAAATTTTAAGGTGATACACTATTTTAATCTTCCAACCATATTTAAAACACTACTAAACGAGACGTAAAATTTGGCCAAATAAATATCTTTCCTTTCCGATTAATACTCACAGTTTCCTTTCCAATTCAGCCTCTTGATTCATTTTTTCGTTTAAACCTCACAATTACTCTTTTTAATACAACACATTACCATGAATACTTTCATAAATTGCATATAATTCTATAAAATTACTCCTTAAATCAGCTTCATAAAGTGTTTTTCATTCTCAATTAGTTGAAATTATCCAAAATTATGGCTTCAAGTTCGATTTTGGTTCCAATTATGCTACAATACGGAGAACGGTGGTTAAGTGATGTATAGTTTAAAAAAATTACAATCAATTGAGTACTTTAGAATTTGGATTGCAACCATGAATATTTCGTTGATGAACTATATAAACAGTTGAAGGTAGAGCAAACTTCAGGTTTAATGATGATAAAATATATTGTAAATGGTGAATGTATTCCTATTTATAATGATATAAGTGTTAGACTTAATTTGGAGTTGAATAAAAAAAATTGGGTATCAATGATTTTTCATTGTGTATAACACTACAAGATGCATTTGAAATTAAAGAATCCTCAACTAAAAATTTGATCAAAACATCTCCAACTATTAAGCAAATTCATATGATGCCTATTTTTTATTATACAATTGAAGATGATTTTTGGAGGAAGAAATGGAGGAAGATCCTAAATCTATGATAAAGGATCCACTTCCTAGAGATGTTGCAAAAGGGAAACTGTACTGGGACAAAAATACAATATCAACTATCATGAAACATTATGTAATCCGTGAAAGATTCCAGATTAAGGTGAATAAATCATCATCATCAAGGTATAAATCTTTATAAAAACAGTAAAACTATTGTATAAGACTTGCATAAATCAACTATAGGTCGTACATATGATTAGTAAACTATGTAATTACTACATAGGACCTGTATATATATCGGATATAAACTATAGAACTACTTTATATAATATGTATCAACAATGTATAAGTTTTATACGTGTTTGGGATATATGTATGAACTTGACTAAATACTGCTTATAAACCGTGTCACTACTGTATAGGAACTGAATTAGTGTTGTAATAAACTACTACATATAATTTATGTAACTACTATAAAGGAACTGAATCAATACTACATAAAAACTATTGAATATAATCTGTGTAACTACTGTGTAGGAACTGAATCAATACTGCAGATAAACTGTGTAACTGCTGTATAGGACCTAAATAAATACTGCATATAAACTGTATAAACTACTGTATAGGACATGAGTCGATAATGAATATAAACTAAGTAACTATTGTATAGGACCTGACTCAATACTGTATATAAACTGTATAATTACTATGTAAGACCTATGTAACTACTTTCTAGGGCCTGTGTCAATAAATATAGGATTTTATATAGTTAGGATATCTGCACAACCTATATTACTGATTTACAATAAATGTATTAGTATTTCATCAATGAAGGATCTTCAATTAGTATAGAATGTCTAATAAAAATTCTATACTAATAGAAATTATGTTCATATATAATTCCTGTATAAAATTATACTCATATTGTATAAAAGTAGCATTATTTTATATAAATGTATCTAGGTACTATCTCAAGTGTACCAGTAAAAGATGCAAGCAAACTTTTAGATCTTCAAGTCAAATAAATTCAGAAGTGTTCATGGTGACAAAATTTGTTGATGATCACACCTATTCAATTGTGGACAAAATGCTTTCACAACGACATGCTACTTCATTTAACCATTGCTAAAATGGAAAAGCACAACAATCTGATTCTAAAATAAACATACATCTAGCAGATATCATGGATGAAATTAAAAAAAATTATGGAATTAGGATGAACTACAAAAAAGCATATAGAGCCAAAGAAAAAGCACTTGAACTGGTGAGAGGCTTCCTACGTGAATCTTATACTAAATTGACATCTTACCTGTATATCATAAATACAATAAATTCAGGATCATTCACAATGCTACAAAAAACAAAGGACAATCACTTTTTATATACTTTTGTAGCATTGAACGCATCAATCAAGATTTGGGAATATTGTATGCCTACCATTGTTGTTGATGGAACTTTTTTGAAATCTACATACAAGGGGACAATGTTGTGTACTAGTGTGTTGGCTGCAACGGGTGAGTTTTATGAAACTTTTTATACAAAACTATGTATATGTTGGCATGAAGTGATAGAACTTTAAATATCTTAATTACATCCTTCTAAGAAACTGCTAGACATGTAGTAATACATCAAACATTATGTGCATACGCGTAAAAAGATGCAGCTGCCTACAATTTCAAGTAGATGGAATACCGTGTCCATATGCGATGGCAATGCTGACTTACACACATATGGACTTACAAAGCTATTATGCTCCATATTACACAAAAGAAAATTTCTTGAAAGCATATGAACTGTCAGTTATACCACTTCTTGACGAAACAGCTTCGTACATTCCACCAGAGGTATCAACTAATATAGTACTCCCACCAATATGGAAATCAAGACCAGTAGGCTAAAAGATAACAATCAAGGCAAGGGAATTATGAAATACTTTTGTAAGTAACGAGCTTCAGTGAAAGTGCAAAAAAATAGGACACAATCGAAGAACATGTAAAAATGCGCCAATAAGAATCTAATAGGATGTTGCTACAAGAATACTTTTATGTTTCTCATTTTTTTCTTTGAAAGAAGACTATTCGTTTTATAAAAATGTAATAGACTTTGCTAAAACGATACTATTTGGGTTCAAATACAATGTTGCGGCTTTATAGAATAATGCTTATGTTTTTTTTATGGTGAATTTATTTAAAAAGTTTAATGAGTGTAGGATATAGTATTATTTTATTAAATCGGTATCTAATTCTGGTTTTACTTGTACTCTAAACATATGAATTGATACATTATGATGTTTCATTTATTTCAAAGTTTTGTGCCTATTTGATAGAATCCAAGAACATTCTTTAGCGATGTGCACTGATCGACTCCTTTGAACTGGGGTATCTTAATTTTTCATGAGAAGTACTTTTACCTAAAAATACTCTATAGCATCTGTGTCAATCAGGTATAGTACCTATATATGGTTTGGATAGATGTACAAACATACATCAACATAAATATACTATACTGATATAAACCTTGTTGCCAATCATGCATAAGACCCATATATGATTTGAATAAATACATGAACATACATCACACATATATACTGCACTGATTTAAACCCTGTCTAAATCATGTATAGGACCTATATATGATTTGGATATAGAAACTAAAATAATTAATGTATAGGACCTGTATACATATTAGATACAAATTATACAACTACTTTTTATTAACAATGTATAAGTTCTATATGTGGTTGGGATATATGTATGAACTTGCCTAATTATTACATCTAAATTGTGTAACTACTATATGGGAACTGAATCAATAATTCATATAAACTATGTTATGTATGTATGAACATAAATCAAACATATATATTGCACTGATATAAACCAGTGTCACTCATATATAACTTGTATATGATTTGGATATATGTATTGCCTACATCAAAATATAATAATAGATTATTATCGACAAAAAATGTGATCAAAATAAACTAACAATTGCACTGATATTTTCTTTGCTTGAGAATCAAAACTCACTTGTACAAACTTGTATCAAGTGCCAAAACATATAATATTCAACATAACATTTCACTACAAAAATCTTCAGTGTATCAACACAAAAACAAAAACAACATCAAGCATTCCAATTTATGTGACACTTTACATATATTTCACATCTATGCTTGCAAGACATTCCTAACTAAATTTACTGCACACCATCATTTTTCTCAACAATTGGCTAGTAGACTCATCATCACAACTGCACATTACCTTTGTTTCTTCTTTCCATAATTCCACAGCAAAACACCATACCAAATTTAAATAACATCAATATCTTCATGACGATTAGATATTTCAATAACATCAAGAAAATACTCAACAAACGCAACAACAAAGACACACACTCCCTGCGACATAATATAATATTAGTATAATTGACCAAAAAAGATTTTAAAATAAGCAATTGAATATGCATTCAATATATTATGTGTTGTATTGATTTGACAGTCCATCAACAATGTAAATATCAAAAGAATTAGCCATTGTAAATCCATCACTCTAATTGACCCAAAATCTAATACAAGAAAAGAAGTGTTTAATTAGCTCCGAATATGATGCAACTAATTTTTAACACGAACGACATGTTGTGCATCATGTGTTGAATCATACACATATATGCACTGATCTTTAGAACACGGCCTCATTAAAATCCAGAGAAACTCCTCTGCAAGATTGATTAGGAAAAGAACGATGTCAACGCTATGCAAGAGTCACTACATCTCATAAGAAACCCAAGCATGTACTCAAAAATTTGATGTTCTTGAGTAATAAGTGTCACATATCTATTGTTCTCCAAAAACCATTTGTACAAAGTCTGAATTAAATAATTAAACCAACAATCGGTGATTGTAAATTTAACTAAATATCAACAGGCCTGCATTTTGACTTCTTTCATAAATAGTAAAAGATAACATCAATATGCTGATAATATGAAGAATAAAAACACATTAAAATGCTCAAAATGAATACAAAATACTAACTAAACTCTAATAATTATGAACTAAATATAAACATGCATCGTATACAAAAATTAGAATGCCAATTTGTTTATAACTATCAAATACCAACATAAAAACTATATTCATGTACTATACATTCGAAAAAATAATGTACCTTCCACCTATTTAAATAGAAAATTCATTGTTTACTGAATCGGTTAAGGGTATTCCTGGATATATATCAATGTGATGAACCACTCTTTTATTTTAAGGGTATCAACTCCATAGTCAAACTATTTTGGGAGAGCATTGATAGAATTTGAATAAATAAGCCTATAAAAATTGATACAAAAGTTGTAATTTATGATGAAAGAAAATAA
Organism: Capsicum baccatum var. pendulum; assembly: GCA_030864225.1. Classification (NCBI taxonomy): domain Eukaryota; kingdom Viridiplantae; phylum Streptophyta; class Magnoliopsida; order Solanales; family Solanaceae; genus Capsicum; species Capsicum baccatum. The sequence goes on from CM061550.1 coordinate 167,333,515, forward strand.
AACTAAAAGAAACTACAAATAAAAAATGTATATCTGTTTAACGCATAACGATCTAACAATACACCTATTAAACCACGATGTCATGTTCAAATCATCAATTCCCTTTGTTTTACTCTTTATAAAAGGATGCTTTATAGATAAAAGACGTTTACTTGGTTGACCATTATATAAACACATAGATGGTTGACCTTCAACATTGTTGCCACCAGAATCAAATTTTGACAAAAATGGTGATTCACATTCTACTGCTGGCTTACGTAATCGGTGAGGAATAATAGGTGTTTCATCCAACATATCAACAAAAGCAACCATAATATTTTTCTCAATCCCTTTAATAGTATCACTTATACTTGGACCAACCTTTCTAACATTATTACCTACCATAATAGTAGCATCAACCATTGTAACATTCTTATCAGGTTGGGTGAACTTAGATATTTCAGTGTTTGAAATTTCTAACCAATCAAGCTCATTCTGGCTAAGCACTACCACATCATCAAATTTTGTGCTTTTTATCATAAAAGGGATGAGTAAATTTGGATACTTTAAAATCAGTAAAATTAGACTAATCATTATTAATCTGGCTATTTTTACCCTCCCCTATAACCTTATTTTCACTTGAGCTTTGTGTGAACCTCAAAAAATCAAAATTTTAAAAATTCTGTCAGGAACCATCCTTAAAAGTTTCATCCACAGACTCAACATCAACATGATCACCTACAAAAGCAACTTTGTCTCCAACGTCATCCACCAAATAATCAAATACATCACCACGTACAAAATCTATTTTTTGTCCTACATCATCCACCAAATTATCACTTATATGATCCATTTTCGGTGTAATAATATTTTTTTACCCCACATTAGGTAGATCATCAACCTGATCATCACCTATACCACCCACATTAGGTGGATCATCAACTTTATCATCACCTATACCACCCTCATTAGATGGATCATCAACTTTATCATCACCTATACCACCAACATTGGGTAGATCATTATGTTTTTCTTTGAATTGTCACCATTGTTATCACTAATTGGTGTACCAAGATGTACAAAAAAAGTTTTAAAAATAACTATAATTATGTATATAAGTTTTATTAAAAATGAAAAAATCAGAAAAAGAATACCTCAGATTCATTATTTATATGTAGAGCTTAAAAAATCAATTCAAACGAGGATTTCATAAAAGTCTCCGTGAGGAAAACTTTTTCATCAACTAGTCATAAACAGAAAAACTCAAAACATCAATTAAGTAAAAACACAAATACTGATAAAATGTTGCACGTACCAAATTAACATTACATCTCAGAAGTGTCAAATTATGATCAAGGCTTAGATGAGTACATTCTTGTTTACTAGTACTAGGTTGTAAGATCCCTTGAAATTTTGATCATTTTATTTTTGACCCTTACACGTGCGTAATGTCAATTTTTTATTTGAATTATGTTTAGGGATGTTAAAATGGTGTGTGGGGAAAGTTTTGAATTTTTAAAGGGGTTTGGGGTTATTTTGGGATCCCAAAGCAGTAAGGGTCCGTGATAGGACCGTGTCGCGGAGTTTAACCTCCACGATATCGGCATGGCATGGACTGTAACCTTTGCAATATTGTTGTGCCAACCAATGTGTTGATTTTTCTAGTTTTGTTTTTTCATTTGGGTGAAGGATTTTTGGTCCTTTAACCTGTACGACGTTTAAACATAAAACCCTTCACCCTTTGTACGATGTTTAAACATAAAATAAGCCTCGTTTCTTTATTTTTTTGAGATCAAAATCATCCATTCTTTCTTAAAACCCAAAATCCAAGAACATTTAAGGGTTTCGCGGTGCATTCATCATTCGATCTCCAAACTTAAAATTAACTTCAATTTCTTATGTGTTTCAGGAATGTTTCTCTTACCTGAACTTTAATTTTACATTGTGTCATGAATTGAATGGATTTTCACACGATTTGACTTGTGGGTTATAAAATTGGGTTGAGGTATTTTTGTTGTTATTGATTGAATTACTTCTTCCATATTTTGAATTGATTATTCATGCTTTAAATTGATATTTTGGGGACTGAATTTGTACATTATTTAAATGATTGAAATGAGGGACATGGGTTAACCCAAACTGGATAAGTTTTGGCTTAGAATTGTATTAATCTTAGTTTACTTTGTAAATTTGATTTTAATTAGGGTTAATTGCATGGTTTAACTTGTTTTTGAACCCAAAGCATTGTATAAATAGATATAAAATGGATTTGAATGGCCTTGGTAGCCATGGTTTAGATTTTAATTGAAACTTGAGATTCCAATGTGTTTATGTGGATTGGTATTGCATGTTTAAATTAGCTTACAAGCATATTGGTTTGACGATACCAAATGGTAAATGCCTTAATGAATAACTCCTGGGTTACTGGTTGGTTTTATGTATAAATTATTTTAATTTGGGCTTAAAGAGGATTGTGTAGCTCACTGTGAAGGTATAAGTCCTGGGGGGACAGATACCGAAAGTCACGTTTATCAGTGTTGGGGGTCTATATGAATGTGTGCTTGGTGCACAGTTGATATATATATTTTTTTTGGGGACGGCTATTGCCCATGAGGACTTTATTTTTCCCTGGATTCTCCTCGATTCATGCGGCTAACACGCATTGGGGCCCTTTCAGCAGAGGGAGTTGAACCGATTTAGTACATGTGTGCCTTTAGGATAGATCAAGCTACACAGTATAGGTTAATAGTTTTAAATCTTATATTCTTGATCTTTACCCTATCCCAGCATCCTATATACATATATATGAATTTGTGCATATGGTTATGACTGATTTTTTAAATGGCATTATCTTATCACTTTCCCTGAGTTACATTCCAATGCTTATCTCACTGACTGTCCTAGGACGCTACATCATTTCATGATGTAGGGTCCAAAGACTTTTCTATTGCTCCTGTACAGAATTAGGTGGTTGAACACGTCTGCTGAGTTTCTGTGAAATGGTGAGCCTCCATCCTTTAGAAAGCTTTATCATTTAATTATTCTCTCTTTATAGACGTAGTACTTTTGGATTCTTTTTTGTCATTGTCGGGGGTATGTACCGACTTAGTTGCTATTCTAGATTTAGAGGCTTTCATAGAAAGATGTGGGTTGGTTATTGATTGATTCTTAGTTTCTTTGAGCTATCTATTCATCTTGTTATTACTATTTTTATTTAGCTTCTGATTTAGTATTATTATTGCGCCTTTGAGGTTAGGCTAAGGGTGTGGTTTTGGTCCATCGGGGGCTTGAGATACCTATCACAACAAGTCCCTGATTTGGGTCATGACAAGCTTGGTATCATAGCATAGTCTGGAGCCGTTAGGGTGTCCACAAATACATGTCAAGTAGAATCTTTTTTATGGGTGTGTAACGCACCATACTTATAAAGAGGAGACTACAAGGTATTAAGAAATGTTTTCCTTTCTTGTATTCTATTTTGGGTTATAGAGTCTAGCATTATGAAACTTCTCTAACTCTTGGCTTCCTCACATTTTAGATCATACCTCCCTAGAGATCTGATGTTTATAGAAACTCTACTAGGAATTTAGTTCCACTAGTGGAGAATATGGAGGGGACTCATCCTATTTATAGAGTGTAGACTTGATCTAGGGTCCCTACTCCTATTTATGCTACTGCACGTGGATTTCCACATGTACCTACTAGTCCTCCTTGGGTTTTCCAGCTGGTGTCGCCTCAGAAAGATATCTCAAATGCAGAATTCCATTATTCATATGCTTACTCAGTTAGTGGAATCGCAAGCTCATCAGTTTGATCATGTTGGTTCTGTTACTCATTCATCTGAGGTCACTCAGGTTGTTCAGTTTATGAGGTTAAATCTCCCAACCTTTACAGTCTCTAAGGTTTAGGAAGATACTCAAGGGTTCTTTGATGAGATGGAAAAGATCTTTAGGGTGAGGCATAATACTGATGTAGAGGGTCTAAAGTTTATTGTGTGAAAACTAAAAAATATAGCTTATTAGTGGTATGAGGAGTGGGAAACTATGAGGGGTAATGATGCTGAGCAGGCGTTGTGGGATGACTATTCAGGGGCCTTTCTTGATCACCTCTTTTATTTGGAGTTGAGAAAAGCTAAGGCTAAGGAGTTTGTTAATCTGAAGTAGGGTAAGACGAGTGTCAAGAGAGTATGCTGTGAAGTTTCAGTAGTTGGCTTTTTATCCTCTAGATTTTGTGTCCACCATGAGATCTTAAATAAGAAAGTTTGTTTCTGGTTTATCCCATGATTTGGCATTGGAATATAAGGTTGCGATATTGAATAATTATATAGATATCTCTAGATTTGTGGTTTATATAAAGCAGGTGGAGGATGAAAAAATGAAGCACAAAGAAATAGAAGAATGATAGAACAAGAAATTTAGGTATTTAAATCAGGGTGGAGGGCATCAAAATTGTGGAAAAATTAGTAGACAGTGGAACAAAAAGAAGAACTGGGCAATCCTTATCTGTCTACTATTACTCTCTATCCTAAACCTTCAGGTGATCATCGTTTTAAGGATAGCAGTGGTTGTAAGGAATAGAGTGCCCAATCTCAGGCTAGTGGAGCTCAGTCAGTCCCACCTTATCTTTCTTGTTGTTTTTGTGGACAATTTCACTATGGATATTGTGAGAAGGGGAGAACTTGGTGCTATAATTATGGTCAGCAGGGTCATATGCAATGAGATTTTCATTCATCCAGGGTTTCCACTAGAGCTAATAAAATTTCAATTGCCACATCTTTAGCTCTTGCGCCAAAGGGCGCTACTTTTGGTACCAGCACTGGCCGAAATTGTTTTTATTCACCTGCTACCAACTAGGAATCTGGGGCATCCCCAAATGTGGTTACTAGTATGTTATAACTCTTCTCTCGTGATGTTTATTATTTGCTTGATCTGGGTTCTACCCTATCTTATGTGACCCCTTATATGGCTATGCATTTTAGTTTTAGTCTTGAAAATATTTCTGACCCCTTTTTTGTTTCTACTCCTATGGGTGATTCTATAGTTTCTAGAAGAATATATAGGGGTTCTATGGTGTCCATCTTTCATAGAGAGACATTGGTGTATTTGATAGAATTGGATATGATGGATATCAATGTTATCTTAGGGTTGGATTGGCTTTTTTCGTGATATATTTCTCTAGATTATAAGACCCGAAAGATCAGTTTCCATTTCCCTAATGAACCGGTATTAGAATGGGAAGGAAATTCCTTAGTACCCAAAGAGAAGTTTATTTCCTACCTTAAAGCTCAAAAATTTATTTCAAAGGGGTGTTTATACTAGTTCAGGTTAAGGATTCTTATTCTGAAAGCTCTTATTTACATTTTGTCCCCGTGGTTAATGAATTGTTTCCCGATGATTTTTCTAGAATTTCTTTCGATAGTAAAATAGATTTTGTGATTGATTTTCTACTGGATACTCATCCTATTTCCATTCCCCCATATAAAATGGCTCCAGCTGAACTAAAAGAGCTGAAGGAGAAGTTAAAACATCTTCTTGATAAAGGGTTTACTTCTCCTAGTGATTCTCCATGGGGTGCTCCTGTGCTTTTCATATGAAAAAAGGATGGGTCTCTTCGAATGTGTATAGGCTATGACCCTTTTGATCAGCTTCATGGTGATAGATGTTTCTCTAAGGTTTATCTTTATTCGAGCTACCTTCAATTGAATATTAGGTAAGTGGATATTCCCAAGACTGCCTTTAAAATTCGGTATGGTCTTTATGAGTTTTTAGCCATGTTATTTGGGTTGACTAATGCTCCAGCTGCATTTATGGATCTTATGAATTAGGTTTTTAGGTAGTTTCTGGATTTGTTTCTTATATTATTCATTGACGGCACCTTGGTTTACTCTAAGAGTTAGGAGGATCATGTCAATCACCTCCGAAATGTGTTGCAGACCTTTAAGGATTAGAAGTTGTATGCAAAATTTTCTAAGTGTGAATTTTGGCTAAGTGTTGTGACCTTTTTGGGGTATGTTGTTTCTATTGAGGGGATCAAGGTGGATACACAGAAAGTTGAGGTAGTTAAGAAAAGGCCTACATCCATAAGTTTAACCGATATTAGGAGCTTCTTGGGCTTGGTTGGGCATTATAGAAGATTTTTTTTGAGAATTTCTTATCTATTGTTGCTTCATTGACGAAGTTAATTCAGAAAAAGGTTAAGTTTTATGATTAGATGCTTGTAAGGATAGTTTTGAGAAGTTGAAGGGTAAGTTAACTTTTACGCCAATTTTGACCCTACCCAAGGGTACTAATGGTTTGTGGTGTTTTGTGATGTATCCCCTATGGGGCTAGGTTGTATTTTGATGCTCATGATATGGTTATAACCTATGATTCTAGGCAGCTTAAGGTTCTTTAGAGGAATTACCCAATTCACAATCTAGATTTGGTCGTTGTGGTCTTTGCTTTGTAAATTTGGTGCCATTGCTTGTATGGAGTGCATGTAGACATCTATTCATATCATAAGAGCTTGCAGTATATGTTTACTCAGAAGGAATTGAATCTCAGATAGAAGTGGTGGCTCGAATTACTTGAGGATTATAACATGAGCCTTCACCACCATCCAGGTAAATCTAATGTTGTTGCTAATACTCTTAGCAGGTTGTCAGTGAGAGCTTATACTATGTTGATGAGGAGAAGAGAGTATTAGTGAAGGACATTTGTAGGTTTTCTAACTTGGGAGTTCGACTTTTAGACTCTAAGGATGGGGGAGTGATTTTTTGGGAAGTGGTTAAATCATATCTTGGTGCTAAGGTGAAGGAGAAGCAGGCGTTAGATCCCCTACTTATACGGATTAAGGATGATGTGGGTCAACAAAAGGTTATGGAAATTCGAGATTAGGGGAATGGCATCTTGAGGTATCAAGGTAGGTTTTGTGTTCCTGATGTTGTTGGGCTGCGGGAAAGGATTTTGACTGAGGCTCCTGAGTCTAGGTATACAGTTCATCCGGGTTCAACTAAGATGTATCATGACTTGAAGAAAATATACTCGTGCAACAATATGAAAAGAGATGTGGCAAATTTTGTTACCAAATGTATGGTTTGTCAGAAAGTTAAGGTTGAGCATTTGAAGCCTAGGGGCATATCTCAACAGATACAGTTTCCTATATGAAAATGGGAGACGATCAATATAGATTTCATTATGGGTCTTCCACGGGCTCAGATTCAATATGATTCTATTTGGGTCATTATGGATAGGATGACTAAGTTTACTCACTTTTTGTCTGTGACGACTAATTACTCAGGAGAAAATTATACTAAGTTGTTCATTCAGGAGATTGTAAGGTTGCATAATGCGCCAGTGTCCATTATTTTTTACATGACCCTACCCCAGGCCTTGTCGTAATGGGCATCCCAAGTTCAACCAGGACTAGGGACCGCCCCCAATTACCCAACCCAACCATCTATATCCAGCCTTAGATGGGTTAAATTTCAAACATATAACAAGATAGCGTTATTATTCTCATTAAGACTCTGGGATAGGGACACAATCGTGATCGACCCAATCGAGTCCGACCGTACTGCAACAACCTCTTAAGCATACCAACCAAACCATAGGCTATAAACCAAAAAGGATACCAAAACATGATATGAAAATCAATCCCAAACTGTATAGGATCCAACAACCAACAATATGGTCCAATGATGTTAGCCCACCGGCTTATTCCAATGCCAAGGACAACACCTCTACCGATCCCACCCATACCAACCCCCAGAAGTACCACAAAGCCTCTGTTTGAAAAAATAAACAAATCCAGTTAGGACATGCCCCCAACCATGGCCAAAACCAATATCCAAAATAAAAGATACGTGTCTAAACAAATTCATAAAATGAAATGAGGCCTTCCAAAAGGATGAAAGCTCACCACTTCAGTCCAAATGATGATACCGAATCCGCGGGCTAAACAAGAGCAGTGGGTGGCCAGTTTCTGCATAACATGGGTATACCGCCGCCAGAAGATGAGGTTAGTGAATGACCAGTAGCATGAATTTCAGGATAAGGATAAACTAATGTCAATCATAAAACCACACATATATATAAGTGCCGGGAAAGGAAACCGAGTTTAGCATGCACTTAAAACCTTTACCTGGGTTGTGTAGCTTTGCGGTCCTAAACACCCACGGGCTATATGGGTTCAGCTCCTCCTGCTGAAAGGGCTCCAGTGCCTATAGCCACACAACCAAGTAAAATTCCATGGAATGACTAGTACATCCCTCCAATATAAAACGTGACACTCGAACGTGGTCATCAAAAACCCCTCATTCGGCAAAATATGAGTCTCCAGGTTTAGTCTCCCCAGGACCGCCACCTTCCACGGCTTAGATACACACCCTACCATTAATGCCATATTAAAACCATGTCCAAACAATCTATTTACAATTTATTAATCAAGGCCAATATTAGTGGTATCGTTATACCACCCCATTACTTGCAAGTAATATCCATAACCAAACCAATTAGGTTAGGTGACCTTAGGTGCCCTTTTTTTTTACCATATTAAATCAACTTGGGATACTTACATGCTCTCCACAAGCTTAACCATTTAGCCTTTAGCCTTTCCAACTATTTAAACCATGTATAAATCCTTTATCCAGTTTAAAACATGAAAGAGTTCCATTAAAAGAAGTCAATGCAATGAACATATCTTTATAAGCATTTTATGGAACACCTTGGGGCATAATATAACCAAAACCAATTCCAAAGACCATTAAACCATTACCATGCAATCCAATTGTCCAAAACCACCATTAATGCATATAAAAAATCATAATTAAAACCATAGGAAATTATAACCAAGCATTTAACGTCAAAACCCCCCAAATAATAGTTGAAAACCATAATCATGAAATAGTGAAACAATAAAATCAATCATATAAACCATGCATTTAGTTGAAATTACAATTAGGGAAGAGAATCATGCCTTATCCCAAATAATTGATGGAAAGAAATCACCAAAGCAATCCATAAGATGAAATCCTAGCATTCTTGCCCCAAAAACTCTTGAGGGAATTATGAGATGTTTTGGAATAGTTTCTAAGTGTTAATGAAGAGAATAATAAGGTAAATAACCATCCTAAGTGTATTAGAAGTCGTGGGTCCTAGTTAGGGTAAGCAGGGAAATATCCAGAATACCCCCACTTAAATCTTTTAAAAACCCATCACAGGGATACGACTGACCCATACGAGTCATACCCTCTTATACAATTGGTATCCACCACTCATATCCAAACCTCAACCCGTAGATCAAACATTGTCCAATATACGACTCATTCAACCAAGTCGTAACCACAGCATGCGATCCTTACCCATGACCCATATCCCTGGCAGAATGAAATCCCAGGAGGATCAAACACTGCCCACAATATGAGTCCCTGATATGACTCATACCAAACCCTATGAATCATACCCTTAATTCATACCCATTTTAGTGACCAAAACCATCCTACCAACTAACACTGGTCAGTATACGACAGGACCATACCACTCCTACCCCAGCATATGGCTCATACCCATGAGTCGTATTGAGTCCGGAGAATGGATTTCTAGAAAATTTTCTAAGGGTCAAAACCCAGGATGTTTCAGTCTCCCTCACTAGCAACATTCATCCCTGAATGATAGAAAAGTTAGGGGTAACCACACATAGAGTCATTTGCATTATCAAACATCGCCTCAACAAAGTTTGAAAGCAATGAGGCGAAGATGTTAATCTTTCCTTTAACAAACTCAGAAAATAAAGATATGATCAAGACACATACCTTCCGCACGAATCCCAGGAACAGAAAACAAATTCGAATACTTGGACTTCATGTCCTCTTCCGCATACCAAGTAGATTCTTCCACCTTATGGTTCCACCATAGAACCTTAACCGAAGCACATCTTTGGTCTGTAACTGATGAATTTTCCTATCAAATAAATGAATTGGTACCTCTTCATTAGATAGAGAAGCTGAGATACCCAATCCTTCCAAAGAAACAACCTAAGAAGGATCACCAAGACACATCCTCAACAAAGAAACATAAAAGACTGGGTGAACCAAACTTAAGCTATATGGAAACTCCAACTCATAAGCAACATCGCCAACTCTCCGCAAAATCACATAAGGACCAATATACCGAGGATTGAGTTTCCCTTTTTTGCCAAACCGCACCACTCCCTTCCTGGGAGACACCTTGAGGAACACCCTATCCCTAACCTTAAACTCTAAGTCTCTACTCTTAACATCCGCATAGGACTTGTGGCAACTTTGGTTATCTTTAAGCCTATCCCGAATCACCTTAACCTTCTCCATCGCCTGATAAACCAGATCCAAACCAAACATGTCCACTTCTCTAAGCTCAAACCAAGCAATAGGAGATCTACATCTCCTACCATACAATGTCTCGAAAAGAGTCATACCAATACTCGAATGATAGCTATTGTTGTAAGAAAACTCCACCAAAGGTAGATGCTCAACCTCATTGCCACCATAGTCAATCACACAGGTCCGAAGCATATCTTATAATATCTAAATAGTTCTCTCTACTTTACCATCCAACTGCAGATGAAAAGCGGTACTCAGACTAACCTTAGTCTCCAACCCTTTCTGGAAAGACTACCAGAAATGAGATGTAAATTGCGTACCACGATCAGAGATAATCAAAACGCATACCCCATGCAGCTTCACAATCTCCTGAAGATACAACCACGCATAATCTTCTTCCAAAAAGGTAGTCTGCACTGGCAAGAAATGCATAGACTTGTTCATCTTATCCATAATGACCTAAATCGAATCATAATGATTCACAGATCGAGGAAGACTAGTAACGAAATCCATATTAATTACTTCCCACTTCCATTTAGGCATATTAATTTCTTGATACAATCCACTATGTCTCTTATGCTAAACCTTAACCTGTTAACACACCATACGCTAGGCCACGAAATCAGCCATATCCCTCTTCATGCTATTCTACCAATAGATCTCCTTGAGATCATGATACATCTTAGTCGATCCAAGATAAACAACATAGTGTAACTCATGCACCTCATCCAAAACCCTTTGACGCAGCCCATCAACATCAAGAACACATAACCTCTCTCAATATTATAAAGCACCATCACCACTGATCTAAAACACCACCACCTTTTACTCACCAATATCACTCTTGATTTTCATCAAGACAAGATCCAATATTTGTTTCTCCCTAATATTTTTACCAAGAGATGATCGAACCACTTCTTGCACCAGTATACCACCATTCTTAAAGTTTAAGAGATGAACTCCAAGATTATCCAAGGGTGAATATCCTTCATCAATTACCATTTTACTTTCTCCTCGTGAGTCAAACTCCTCATGGATAACCTGCTAAGAGCATCATCAACCATATTAGCCTTACCTAGGTAGTAGTGAAGACTCATATTATAATCCTTGAGAAACTCAACCCATCTCCTCTGATTAAGCTCTTTTTGAGTGAATACGTACTGAAGACTCTTGTGATCAGGAAAGATATCCATGAGAATACCATACAAATAATTCCACCATATTTTTAAAGCAAATACAACTGCCAATAACTCCAAATCATGAGTAGGATAATTTCTCTCATGTACCTTCAACTGCCTGGAAGCATAGGCAATCACCTTTCCATGCTGCATCAAAATAGAACTAAGCCCAACTCGAGATGCATCACAATAAACCACAAACCCATCATTGCTTTCTGGTAAGGTCAGGATTGGAGCTGAAGTCAACTTATTCTTCAACTTCTCAAAACTCCCTTTATAAGCATTCGACCAAGAGAACTTAACATTCTTCTGAGTCAACCTAGTCATAGGAGCATATATCAAAGAAAATCTTTCCACAAACCACCTATAATACCTGGCTAAACCTAAGAAGCTCCAAATATTGGACGGAGTCGTGGGCCTAGGCCACCTCTTCACTATAGTAACCTTCTACAGATCCACTATGATCCCTTCATAAGAAATAATATGGCCCAAAAAAGTCACAGCGTTCAACCAAAACCCATACTTAGAGAACTTAGTATATAATTTTTGTTCTTTTAAGGTCTGCAACACCACACGATGGTGATTAACATGATCCACATAAGTCTTCAAATAAACCAGAATGTCATTAATAAACATAATGATGAAGAGATCCAAATACTACTTGAATACTCTATTAATCAAGTCTATAAATGTTGTCGGGGCATTATTCAACCCAAATGACATCACTAAGAACTCAAAATGCCCATACCGAGTATGAAAAACCATCTTAGGCATATCCACCTCCCTAATTTTAAGTTGATGGTACCCATACCAAAGATCTATCTTAGAGAAGAAGTTGGCATCCTTCAACTGGTCAAACAAGTCGTCTATTCGAGGAAGAGGATACTTGTTCTTGACCATCGTCTTGTTCAACTACCTATAGTCAGTGCACATTTGAAGGGAACTATCCTTTTTACACATAAACAAAACCGGTGTACCCAATGGAGAAACACTAAGGCAAATAAACCCCTTATTCAGAAGATCTTTAAGTTGCTCCTTGAGTTTCCTCAAATCATCCAGAGCCATTCTGTATGGAGGAATAGAAATTAGATGAGTGTCCAGAAGCAAATCAATATCAAACTCTATTTTTCTATATGGGGGAACACCAGGAAGATTATCCAAAAAAACCTCTAGAAATTCATTACCCACAGGGACCAAAGACAAAGAAGTACCTTCCAAGTTAGAATCTTTAACCTGGACCAAGTGATAAAGTTAACCTTTAGAGATTAACCTCCGAGCTCTAAGATAAAAAATAAACCTGTAACGTCCCAAATTTGGTACCTGGAACACTACACGGTGCTCATAATCCTAAAGGACCACAAGCTAACCCAGGACTAATATTTGTAACTGAGCCTTAAATAATAATGGTAATATCATAAATACGAAAACATGAACTGAAAGGTCATAAGGTTCAATATTGATACATAACTGAAATTATGGTACAACAATACCAAAATAACTGAAATAACTATCTAAACATCCTGTAGTCTGAAAGCCTCTAAAACTAAATTATCCGAATAAAGAGTTGATGGGATAATCCCCCGACTAACCACATCTGCTAAAATAAACTAAGTGCTGAAAGAATGAAATAATCAAATAATAACATCCTTGAATGATGACGACTCACTGCTAACTCAGACTGCTAAAACTGGAATGATACTAATACTCTAGAGTGTGTGCTTCTGAACCTATGGTATACAACACCATAGCGCAAATGAATCAGTATGATTAAATGTATTGCTATGCCAGTAAGGTAGGCTGAATACAATAGTTCATATTCATGAACAATACTAACTGACTAAATAACATAAACATGAGAATATAAGCTTAAATATGTAACTGTATCTGAGATCGTGATAACACTGACCCATGAATTCTGATAATATAGATTTACTGTATCTGGGTACTAATACTAGATACTAAAAGACCAAGTCTATTAATTACTAAGGAATTAATGTTATATTACTGATAAAGAAATGATTATTTTTGACAGTTCTAATTATGAAAAACTTATTTGATTGCCTGTATCTGACAGTCCTGAAATTTGAATACTGGTAACACAAATTTTATATAATTAATATACTATTAACTAGGTGATTGTGACTGACAGTCCTAATTCTGATGGAACTAGCTGAGTTCCACATTGAGCTGAGCGACTGTATCTGACAGTCCTAAAATTGTAGAACTAAACTATGTTCTATTATTGAGACTGGATTTAAAACTGAGACTGTGAGAGGTAATCGTCTAACCGACATGCCCCAAAACTGAATTGATGGTGTCCGACCTGTAACCCCAGCTGGAAGAGTGTCAGTACTGTGCCATGGGTAAAGACAAGCTGGAAGTAAAGCCTCTCTGATAGGGAGCTCTTCCATCAACCCCTTCTAGTATGAAAAACTCAAATGAGGTATATAATTCCTAAACTCGTAGGGTACATCTCAACCTATGCTGGCCACATAGTTCTGGAATGCAAGGATTGCTTCTAAGGATCACACCCTCTACTGGCTAACAGGTGAGTCCCCATCCTTGGGTTTACTCGATGGTGAATCCTACTCCCAACTAAAGAGACACTAAAATGATTTAAACTGAACTGAACTGTTATGGATAGTATTTTTTAGCTGATTTGAATAGAGTTTATTAAATTTTGTTAACTGATGGAATACTACTGAGATCTGATAATTGACTGAGATTACTGAGTTTTCCAAAGTTATGTAACTGACTGGATTCTAATGATCATGGCTTGAATGGGAGTATTGTAAAAACTGACACTGGCTCTAGGCACACAGCTAAATTGTCAGGTACAAGTACCCCCAAGACTCGATAGCATAAAACTGACAAGACTTGACACTTCGTGAACACATAACCAATATCAACAATTCATAATACAATAAGTTGGGGATTTCATAAAGAACATGGTTATCATAATGTTGTACATAGATGGAATTGCATATAGACATGTCATACTTTCATCAACCTAATCTCATGAACATTCCATCAAATACTCATAATGCACACAATATCATGGAAGTTTGTCTTGGTCATAAGGGTAAAGCATACATTTATTATTTGAGTCACAATTAAGCTATAATACCTAATTTCTATCCTCCTAGCCATTTTGTCAAACACCCTACATGCACAACTTAGGGCATAGGTGAAATCATCAAATTACACATCATAAAAAACTCAATTCATGGATTTCATCTTGCATGCTAACGTAGTTTCATGAAAACACATAAAGATTCCAACTTGGAAATCATACAACAAGATAAACAAGGTTACAAATAACCCACAACATAAATATCATGTTTTATAATTTGAAAGAGGGTTCTTGGACTTCATGGATGAAAGGAATCCATAAATCAACACTTGACATACCTTAGTTCCTGATTTTATAAAGATTGATGAAGAGATTCTTGAATTTGAGTATTGAATTTGAATCCTTAATTAAAAACCCTAACTTGTTCTTGAGAGAAACTCTATATTTTTAGTGAAATAAGGCTGAATCACGTGTTATTGGGATTATTAAGGATGGAAAATTAACCCTTTTGCCCTTAAAATAAAGACATTTAATGCCTAAAAACTAGATGCCAACGCTATAAGTGACGCAGCATATTTATGGCTGCGACACGATACTCGATGCATCATGCCATGATCGTGTCGAGCCTCAGAAGTTTTGGCTCTGGCAGCCTGCAAAAGTGTTGACCAACACAATTGGTGATGCAGCGCGCCATGATCGCATTGGTCTACTATTTTGGGATTCCGAACATGATCTAAACATAATCCAAAAGACCCAAAACTTTTTTGGGAACACCTATTGACCTTCTTGATCATGAACTAATAAAATTACGGACCATTAAAGGACGTTAAGGTGGTAAAATGAGATTACCAACTTTCAAAGGCCAATAATAGGCTAAGTCATGGAACCTAGCTAGAATTTTCTAAGTCTGGGTCCCTTTGATAAGCTTAAAGGACTGAATTAAGCTTTAGGATTTTACAGGATCTTACAATATATCTCCCTTGAGAACATTCATCCTCAAATGAGATTGAATGAGAGGGAAGAAAAGATAAACTGACGTACATACTAAATATGAACAACTGGAACATGATTCCATGACTGACATAACCGATAAACTAAATGTATCATATTGAACATGCATATCTGATGCATGGTTAAATGGTTCATGAATGCATGAATAAATATGCAATGGTAATTGATACCTAGTTTATTATGGAAATCTGAGCATGAACCTAGATAAGTTCAAGGGAGACAGTTTCCTTAAATTTAAAATGCTAATAAGCCTGAAATTAATTACTAAATATGCACAAGAGGAAACATGTGAACATAACTGAGTCTGGAATGTGATACATGAGCTGCATATCATGATCTGAACTGAGTACCTTGAATACGCAGCTTACGGCTGAGGTCGAGTTTGAGGATCAACTTATAAGTACCCCCTTACTCCAAATTGGATTCATTATGAGAAGAGATAATGGCATGTTTTATGTCATGAGAGTTTGGGGAATTATCGTGTATCTCCACTTTGGGACACTAGGTCCCTCGAAGAATACTAATTTTGCTAAGATACTAAGGAAAACTAAGGGCGATGCACAAGGCACCTACAAATTGAATTGCAGTTGGATATCCAAGATCTGAAGCTAAGACAAAGTGATTAGACCTTATGCACTGCAACTGAGACTACTAAAAAGATTTATGTAGGTGCTGAGCATGAATACATAAATATATACAAACTTTATTTGATTAACTGAATAACTTATATCTGAATACTGAGCGTGTAAGACTGAACGGTACTTAGTCTGGATAGCTGGAATGAGACTATAGGGTATTATACATAGAAGGTAATGACTGACTGGGTAACATGAGGTAACTGAGCATGAGTGAGAGAAAACTGTTTTACCTTAAGAATGCAAGACCAGGCGTCTAATCATGATTTGGAAAAATTCTGTAAACTAAGGTACTGTAATACTAATAACTGAGTAACTGATGGCCATATACTATGGTTAGGTAATCTTGAAACTGGAATGTGTTTCTGATCTGACTACTGGACTAAGACTAAAACTAAGATTATAGCTAAGACGGTATTGAGACTGTAACTATAACTAAGACTATAACTGAGACTGAATATTGGTTTTCCATAACTAAGGGTTAGACTAGTATAGGGGTATTGAATTTTGATGGCTAAGTAATTCATAGCTGAAAGCCATGGTTCTGTAGGACTATCTGAGTTATTTACTAAATATTGATTACTGAACTGACACTGTAATTGAGGCCTATGGGATGGAACATTAACACTACAGATTCACTAAGGGATCTAAACTGAGGGTATACATGGCATAATCTGAGTTTGACTGAACACTAGGAGTGAAGCCAAGAATCGTGTGGGCTAAGCATACTGTAAAGCATGACATGAGTGCATGAGTCATGAGCTACACAAACTGGGTTTGGAATTTCTGAATTCGTGAAACATGATCCACAATATTGGATGAACTTGGACTCCTCATACGAGGAACTTGAAACACACGCTATTTTATGAAAAGCGCATGGATATAAGCTCTATTCTTGGGGCTAAAATGGAAAGCATGCGTAAGTATCATGATGGTTAAAGTACAAAACTTTGCACTGAGATAGCAATAGGTTAGGAATCATCTTCCCTTATGGATTTCCTATACATACTAATATTACTACTGGAACCCGAAGGCCTGACTTTCAGAGATTTTATAACCGCATAGTTCTTGTATACATGTCAAGTTGTGTTAGACTGACTCACTGGGGTGGGGACTAGAAAAAGGTCATGTTAACATTTGGTCTGACCTTAAAGTTGACTACTATGCAAAGAGCTACAAAAGAAAAAAGAAGCTCCTGAATCTGAAGAAACGTGAACATGTAAATGAGGGATCTGTAACATACCAGTGGCTGCATCAAGAGGACTTTCCTAATCCTGTGGGGACTGAAGTGCATAGAGTCTATTTGGGCGTTGCCCACTGATAACGCTGAAATTGGCACCCTGTTGATTCGGGGGACCGGACTGAATTAAAGGACGACCGTGGTAACTTTTAGGGCTAGGCCTAGGACAATCTCGAACCTTGTGACCTATCTCACCATATCTAAAACACACATCACTATCGGCTCTACATATACCCTTATAATGCTTACCACACTCTTCACAAAGTGGATGAGTAAAAATCTTGCTCTCACTACCCTGGGCCTTGGAGCATGGTGCCCCATATTTACGGTCATTTCAGAACTTCGGTACTGGTGAACTAGATGAAGATGGAACTGGGGCTAAAAACTTCTATCTAAGATGACAACCATTACCACCCTGCGACCCTGACTAAGAAAAACTATAACTACCAGTTCTGACCGTCTTATTTTTTCTCTCCTTCGTCTTAAGTTTCTACTCCTCAATCTATTGAGCATGGTCCATAAGCCTAGATATGTCTATCTCTTAATCAACATTGCAGTCATGCACTCCTTAACCACTCTACCTAATATCTTAGACACAAACTTATTCATTCTAGATCTATTGTCTACTACTACATGAGCATTGTACCTAGCTAACTGAGTGAGCTTGAGGGAGTATTCTTTTATGCTCCTGCTACCTTGTCTGAGGTTGATGAACTCTAACACTTTGGCTTCTTTCTGCTCTAGGGGAAAGAATCCACCTAAGAAAGCCGTAGCAAATTCTTTCCATTCTATAGGCTCTACATCTGCACTCCTGTCTACCTTTCACTGCTTAATCCATGTATGGGATACATCTTATAGCTGATAGGCGGCTAACTCTGCACTCTCACTAGAAGTCACTCCCATGATATCTGTGACTTTTTGAACCTAGTCGAGGAACTCCTGTGGATCTTCTTCAGATATAGAACTAGAGAATAGGGAAGGATTCATTTGGGTTAAGTCCCAAATCATGGCTACAACAAAATTAGCCACTGGGTTGGCCGAAATAGCAGTTGGTTGGTCATTCTGAGTTGTGACTGAATTGGCTAGAGTAGTGAATACAGTTCTGAATTCTGCATGAGAGATGAGCTCAACCAGAGGATCTGCCTGGATGGGCTAAGGTGCTGACTGATTCCCTATTCCTCTTTTGTTAGGCCTTTTGGGAGGTATGTTCTATAAACGGAAGAGAAGAAGGGATTAAACTCAGAGTTTGACTGGATCTTATGCTCACTTGTACGACGTGAATACTAAAAGAAGGGAAACTGTTCCTAAAATATCTCATAGCCTCCTGCACATAAGTGTGGTGCACAACACACCCATGTACAAGACTCTATTAAATATGGCTTTTCAGACTTCCTAGGATGTTGTTGAACCTTAGGCTCTGATACCAAGTTTGTAACACCCCAAATCTGGTATCGAGAACACTACATGGTGTTCATAATCCTAAAAGACCATAAGCTAATCCATGACTGATATCTGTAACTGAGCCCTAAATAATCGTAAATACAAAAACAAGAATTGAAAGGCCATAAGGTTTAATGCTGAGACATAACTGAAATTATGGTATAACAATACCAAAACAACTGAAATAACTGTCTGAACATGTTATAGTTTGAAAGCCTCTAAAACTGAACTGTCTGAATAAAGAGTTGATAGGATAATCCCCAACTAACCCCATCTGCTAAAATAAACTAAGTACTAAAAGAATGAAATAATCGAATAATAATATCGTCGAATAATGAGGACTCACTACTAACTCTGACTGCTGAAACTGGAATGCTACTGATACTCTGGAGCGCGTGCTTCTGAACATATGGTATAAAACACCATAGCACAAATATGCCAGTACGATTGAATGTACTGGTATGCAAGTGAGGCAGGTCGAATGCAATGGTTCATATGCATGAACAATTCTAACTGACTAAATAACATAAACGTGAGAATACATGCATGAATACGTAACTGTATCTGAGATTGTGATAACACTGACTCATGAATTCTAATAATGTGGATTTACTGATATCTGGGTACTAATACTGGGATACTAAAAGACTAAGTCTATTGAGTACTGAGGAACTAATGTCATATTACTGATAAAGGAATAACTGTTTTTGATAGTTCTGATTATGAAGAACTGGTCTGATTGACTGTATCTGACAGTCCTGAAATCTGAATACTGGTAACATAAATTTCATATAATTAATATACTATTAACTGGGTGACTGCGTCTGACAGTCCTAATTTTGATGTAACTAGCAGAGTTTCGTACTGAGCTGAGCGACTATATCTGACAGTCCTGAAACTGTAGACTGAACTGAGTTCTATTACTGAGACTGGATTCGAAATTGAGACTGTGAGAAGTAATCATCTGACTGACATGCCCCGAAATTGAACTGGTGGGGTCCAATCTGTAACCCTAGCTGGAAGGGTGTCAGTACCGTGCCATGAGTAAAGACAAGTTGTGAGTAAACCCTCTCTGATAGGGAGCTCTTCCGTCAACCCCTTCTAGTAGAAAAAACTCAAATGAGGTGTATAATTCCTAAACTCATAGGGTACATCTCAACCTACACTGGCTACGTAGTTCTGGAATGCAAGGATTGCTTCTAAGGATCACACACTCTACTAGCTAACAGGTGAGTCCCCATCCTTGGGTTTACTCAGTGCTGAATCCTACTCCCAACTGAAGAGATACTAAACTGATTTAAACTAAACTGAACTATTACTAATATTATCTTTTAGCTGATCTGAATAGAGTTTACTAAATTTTATTGACTAACGAAATACTACTGAGATCTGATAACTGACTGAGATTACTGAGTTTTCCTGAGTGATATAACTGACTGAATTCTAATGATCATGGCTTGAATGGGAGTATTGTGAAAACTGACACTGGCTCTAGGCACACAGCTAAATTGTCGGGTATAAGTACCCCCAAGACTCGAGAGCATAAAACTGACAAGACTTGACACTTCGTGAACACATAACCAATATCAACAATTCATAATCTAATAAGTTGGGGATTTCATGAAACACATGGTTGTCATAATGTTGTACATAGATGGAATTGCATATATACATGTCATACTTTCATCAACCTAATCTCATGAACATTCCATCAAATACTCATAATGAATACAATATCATGGAAATAAGTCTTGGTCATAAGGGAAAGGCATGTATTTATTATTTGAGTCACAATTGAGCTATAATACCCAATTTCTATCCTCCTGGGCATTTTGTCAAACACCCTACATGCACAACTTAGGGCATAGGTGAAATCATCAAATTACACATCATTAACAACTCAATTCATGGATTTCATCTTGTATGCTAACATAGTTTCATGAAAACACATAAAGATTTCAACTTGGGAATTATACAACAAGATAAACATGGTTACAAACAACCCACAACATAAATATCATGTTTTATAATTTGAAAGAGGGTTCTTGGACTTCATGGATGAAAGGAATCCATAAATCAACACTTGACATACTTCAGTTCCTAATTTTACAAAGATTGACGGAGAGATTCTTGAATTTGAGTAATGAATTTGAATCCTTAATTGGAAATCCTAACTTGTTCTTGAGAGAAACTCTTTATTTTGGGTGAAATAAGGTTGAATCACGTGTTATTGGGTCTATATAAGGATAGGAAATTGACCCATTTGCCCTTAAAAATACAGACATTTAATGACTAAAAACTGGGTATTGATGCTACAAGCGACGCGGCGTGTTGATGGCTGCGACGCGATACTCAACATGTCGCGCCATGATTATATCAAGCCTCAGAAGTTTTTGCTCTAGCATCCTGCAAAAATGTTGACCAACGCGATTAGCGATGTGGCACTCCACGATCGCGTTAGTCCACTATTTTGGGACTCCAAACGTGATCTAAACGTTTTTAGAAAAATCTGAAACTTATCCGAGAACACCTATTGACCTTTCTGATAATGAAATAATAAAAATACGGACTATTAAAGGACTTTAAGGTGGTAAAATAAGATTGCCAACTTTCGGAGGCCAATAATAGGCTAAGTCTGGGAACCTAGCTAGAATTTTCTAAGTGTGGGACCCCTTGAAAGCTTAAAGGACTGCATTAAGCTTTAGGATTTTATGGGGTCTTACAAAACCTCCCCCGAGGATCTAAATAACTACTTTCCCATTCTATAACCAATTCACTAGGAAACTAAAAGATAACCCTATGGGTCCGACAATCTACAGACGCATAACAAGAATGTAACCAATCCATACCTATAATTACATCAAAATCTACCATATCCAACTCAAATAGATCCGCCAAGGTTTGCTTGCTACCAACAGATACCACACACCCCTATAGACTCTCTTAGTAACAACTGAGTCACCTACCAGGGTTGAAACAGAAAAAGAATCCAAAATAACTTCTTGGATTAAAACCAAAAGACACAACCACATATGGAGTCACATAAGAAAGAGTGGACCCTAGATCAAGCAACCAATATATGTCACAAGAGAAAAATTGTAACGTACCAGTAACTACATCAGGTTATACCTCGAATATTTGTCTGGATGCCAAAGTATACAACTTGTTTTGACCAACACCAAAACTAGGAGCAATAATAGAAGTATATGCCACACCACTGGGTGTAGGAGCAGAAGATTAAGCCACAGAAATCTTATTCACCCCCATAGCAACCTTATTGACCAGACAATCCTAGATTTGATGACCTACCTAGCCACACTTGAAGAACTTATCCCTTTCTTTCTCGTAATAACCCCGATGAGGACGACCCAAAAATTGAGAAAGAGGACACAAAGAAACTGACTGACCTTCACTCGCCTGAGATTGGAAACCTGTACCCAAGAATTTTCA
This sequence comes from Capsicum baccatum var. pendulum, assembly GCA_030864225.1. Lineage (NCBI taxonomy): Eukaryota > Viridiplantae > Streptophyta > Magnoliopsida > Solanales > Solanaceae > Capsicum > Capsicum baccatum. The sequence continues at coordinate 167,355,857 of CM061550.1, forward strand.
CCACCTTGATGACACCTGTCTCTCAATTGATAAGGAGAATTAGCAGAAAAGGAACCCGAACTCCCCTACTTTTTTTTGCCATTTGCCCCCATCTCTACCACCCTGATACTGAGCACCTCCCTGATCAGAAAACCTATTCCTCTTTCTCTGTCAATCCCCAAACTCCACCTACATCCTTCTTTTATTCTCAACCCACTGCTTATGAACAGTCAACCTCGATATATCCATGTCTTTTATCAGCAAGGCAGTCTTGATCTCTCAAATCAAATCTCTATTCAACCCCGAAGCAAAATTCCTCATTCTCGACCTCATATCAGCCACCAAATCAGGAGTACCTCTTGATAGCTGATGGAACTTCAAAGAGTATTCCTTTACTGACATCTTCCCTGCCTGAGGTTTAAAATTCTTCCATCTTATCTTCCCTTAACTCTTGAGGAAAGAACCGATATATGGAAGCATTAGAAAAGGCTTCCCATAATACATCTTCTTCCATATCACCTCTATCCCTGTCCCACTCATATACCATTGATAAATAACATCCTTGAGATAATAAGCTGCAATGTTAACCCCCTCTACATTAGTAGCCTACACCACCCAAAAGATCTTTTCCATCTCATCCCAGAGGCCCTATAGATCCTCCTCCATTTTCACCCCATTACAAGTTTGAGGACCCATCTTCATAAATTGACCAAACCTTGTGGCCTCAGCAGACAAAGCACCAGTCACACCCCGCTCAGCCTGAGCAGCAACCAATTAGGAAATAAAATGAATAGACTGATGAAATTTTTCATTCGTCACATCGCCCTGAGGGACCTGGGGAGAACTAGCTAGAATTGGAGGAACTTCAGCACTACCAAGAATAGGACTATGAGATCAAAGATGTACTTCAGACGTAAGATGAACCCCTTTAGCATTATCCCCAGATGGGATAAAAGAATTTCCTTATGTTCCAAATCTAGGAGGCATGATCTAAATGATGAACAAATACGTATAGAGGAGATTCCATGATTGAGAACTCAAGCTTGAAGATAGAACACCAAGAAAGTGAATCATTCTTAAATGTCTTGTAGCCTCTCTCTTATGAGTGTGGTGCGCTTCACATCCCTAAAAGAGACTCTACTCGACAGGGCTTTGTAGACTTCCCAGTTGACCATCAACCTAGGATCTGATACTAACTTGACCCGACACAACCCCGAGCCTTGTCATAATGGGCATCCCAAGTCCAACCAGGACGGAGACCGCCCTTTGTTACCAACCCAACCACCTATACCCAGCCTTAGATGGGTTGAATTTCAAACATATAACAAGATAGCATTATTGTTATCATTAAGACTCTGGGATAGAGTCCCAACCGTGACCGACCCAACTAAGTTTGACCGTACCGCAACAATCGCTCAACCATACCAACCAAACCACAGACCATAAAGCAAAAAGGATACCAAAACATAATATGAAAATCAATCCCAAAATATAGCAGGATGGAATAACCAATAATAGCGTCCAATAATGTCAGCCCGCCGGCTTATTTCAAAGCCAAGACCGACACCTCTACCGATCCCACCCATACTAACTCCTAGAAATGCCACAAAGCCTCTATCTTAAAGAGTAAATAAATCCAGTTGGGGCATGCCCCCAACCATGGCCAAAACCAATATCCAAAATAAAAAATAAGTGTCTAAACAAATCTATAATATGAAATAATTCCTTCTGAAAAGATAAAAGCTTGCCACTTCAGTCCAAATGTTGATACCGAATCTGTGGGCAAAACGGGAAAAGCAAGGTGGCCGGTTCCTGCCTAGCATGGGTATACAGCCGCCAATAATGATCCCTGACATGAATCTCAGAATAAGGATAAAATAATGTCAGTCATAAAACCAAGTGAAACCATCCATAATGCATACAAACATACGTATATATAAGTGTTGGGAAAGGGAATCGGGTTTAGTATGTATTTAAAACCTTTATCTAGGTTGTGTAGCTTTGCTGTTGGACCACCCATTGGCCATATAGGTTCAGCTCCCCCTGCTGAAAGGGCCCCAAGACATGTAGCCGCACGACCAGAGAATATCCCATGGGATGACTAGTAACTCCCTCCAATATAAAATGTGAAACTCACACATGGTCATCAAATACCCCTCATATCGATAAATATAATTTTCAATTTTAGCCCCTCCGGGACCGCCACCTTCCACGGCTTAGCTACACATCCCACTATTAATGCCTAATTAAAACCATGTCCAAATAATCCATTTACCATTTATTAACCAAGGCCAATATTTTTTGTCATACCTCCCTATTACTTGCAAGTAATATTCATAGCCAAATTATTTAGGTTAGGGGACCTTAGGTGCCCTTTATTTTACCAAATTAGATCTACTTGGGAAACTTCCATGTTCTCCACAAGCTTAACCATTTAGCCTTTAGCATTTTCAGACTATTTAAACCATGCATAAATCTTTATCTAGTTTAAAACATGCAAGAGTTCCATTAAAAAAAGTCAATGCAATAAATATATCTTTATAAGCATTTTATCAAACACCTTGAGGGCATAATATAACCAAAACCAATTCCAAAGACCATTAAACCATTACCATGTAATCCAATTGTCCAAAACCACCATTAATGCATATAAAAAGCATAATGAAAACCATAGGAAACCATAACCAAGCATTTAATATCAAGACCTCCAAATAATAGTTGAAAACTATAATCACAAAATAGTAAAACCATGAAATCAATCATATAAACCATGCCTTTAGTTGAAATTACAATGAGAGAAGAGAATCATGCCTTATCCCAAAGAATTGACAGAAAGAAATCACTAAAGTAAGCCCCAAAGCAATCTGTAAGATGAAACCCTAGCCTTCTTGCTCTAAAAGCTCTGAGAGAGTTATGAGATGTTTTGAAATAGTTTCTAAGTGTTAATGAATAGAATAATAGGGTAAATAGTCATCCTAAGTGTATTAGATGTCATGGATCCTAGTCAGGGTAACTAGGGAAATGTCCAAAATACCCCAATTAAATCTCTTAAAAACCCATCATGGGTTTATGACCGACCCATACGAGTCGTACCCTCCTATATGATGCGTATCCACCACTCATATCCAAACCTTAATCCTTGGATCAAATACTATCCAGTATATGACTCATCCAACCAAGTCTTAACCATAGTAATACGATCCTTACCCATGACCCGTATCCCTGGCAGAATGAAATACCAATAAGATCAACCACTGCCCACTATCCGAGTCCTTGATACAACTCATACCAAGTTCTACGACTCATACCCTTAAGTTGTACCCATTCAAGTGACCAAAACCATCCCATCAACTAACACTGGTCAGCATACGACAAGACTACCACTCGTACCCCAGCATATGGCTCGTACCCATGAGTCGTATTTAGTCTAGAGAATGGATTTCCAAGAAATTTTCTAAGGGTCAAAACCTAGGATGTTTCAATTTTAGACTGAGGTACGTAATTTTCTTCTCACTTCTGGCATTTATTTCAGAATGATTTAGGTACATAGGTAAACCTTAGAACCACTTTCCACCGTCAAATAGATGGGTAAGCGAAGTGCACTATTCAGATTTTGAAGGATATTCTAAGGGCCTGTATGATTGATTTTAAAGGTAGTTGGGTGGATCACTTTCCTCTTATTGATTTTGCTTACAATAATAGTTATCACTCGAGTATTCAGATGGCTCCTTTTGAGGCTCTTTATGGTAGAAGGTGTTGATCTACTATTGGGTGGTTTGAGGTAGGTGAGACTAGGTTATTTGGTCTTAACTTGGTTAACCAATCCATGGAGAAGTTAAAAGCAATTATAGAAAGACCTAAGACTGCTCAAAGTTGCCAAAAGTCTTATGCAGATGTAAGACGAAGGGAGTTGGAGTTCGAAGTGAATGATTGGGTGTTCTTGAAAGTGTCTCATGTGAAAGGAGTCATGAGGTTTGGGAAGAAGGGGAAGCTTTGTGCCTGTTATGTTGGTCTATATCAAATTTTGAGGAGAATTTGGAATGGTTCTTATGATTTGGATTTTCCCGTGAGTTTGGACTCAATTCATTCTATCTTCTATGTGTCTATACTAAAAAAGTGTATGGATAATCCTTCCTTAATAGTGTCTGTTGATGATGGTTGTGTTATAGATTCCTTTTCTTATAAGGAAGTCTCGATTGAGATATTGGATAGGCAAGTTCGTAGATTGAGGATGAAGGATGTAGCTTCGGTAAAAGTCCTTTGGAGAAATTAAAAGGTAGATGTCACGATCCAAACTAAGGCCTGGCTGTGACGGACATCTCAAATCTACTAAATATTGGAGACCACCCTCTTTTCCTATCCAAACAGAACACAATACCCCTAATAATGGCTGAATTTCGAACATATAACATGATAGCATAAGATAAGCTCAAAAAATTTTAAGATATATCTATAACTGGTAACTGATAATCAAACCAAAAAATAACCAACCAACATCACCACCTAAATCTACAGTAATCCACAAAGCCTTCTAATAAAATTGAAATCAATAAATTATCGGGACATGCCCCCGACCCTGACAATGACAATGACAATGTTAATGATAATGTAAAATCTCGATTCTAATCTATGAATGGAAACTGAGAAAATGTTCAAGTCTTTCAGAGAATGAAAGTTTACCACTTCATCATTGACAATCGATGAATCAAGCTGATTCACTTAACTCTGCGTAGGAAAAGCAGACTTGCCTTCGAACCCTGCATCGCATGGGGATACAGCGTTCGGAGATGGTTAGTGGGTTGAGCACTAGCATGTAACTTAAGGATAGAGGATAAAATAATGTCATCATCATGAAACCAAGTCAAACCAATGCACCTGTACACATTCACACATATCCATGAGTATATACGTAAGTCTAAATGTTGGGAGATGGAATTCATCTTAGAATAAATGGTTTTAAAATCTCATGTTCATGATCCTTACCCTATCCCGACATCCTATATACGTATATATAAATGTGTGAATGTGGTCTAATTTTGGACATGGCATTATCTTATCATTTTTCCTGAGTTACATGCCAGTGTTTATCTCACTGACCATCCTAGAACACTACATCATTTTATGATGTAGGGTCCAAAGAATTTTCTATTGCTCTTGTACAGCATTAGGTAGTTAAGCATGTCTGTTGAGTTGCTGTGAAATTGTGAGCCTCCATCTTTTGGAAGGCCTTATTATTTCATTATTCTTTCTTTATTGACTCAATACTTTTGAATTTTTTTTTGTTATAGCCAGAGGCATGTCGCGACTTAGTTGTTATTTTGGGTGTAGAGGCTTTCGTGTACATATGTGAGTTGGTTATTGATTAACTCTTAGTTTCTTTGAGTTATCTATTCATCTTCTTATTGCTATCTTGATTTGGCTTTCTCTTTATTATTATTATTATTGTGCTCTTGAGGTTAAGCTAAGAGGGTGGTGTTCAGTCCATGGTAGGATTGATATATCCATCACGGTCAGGCCCTGGTTTGGGTCGTGACACAGGCAAATCACCAGATTTCACAACCACAGCCACAGGTTTAAAATCAGGTAATTGAAGTATCGATTTTTCAAGAATCGATAGCATAATATTACTCAACACTACTTGCACATACAAAACAACATTCGAAAAACATGTTTACATTAAAAAGTAGATAATCATTTCACAAACATTTATACATTAATTTTTAAAACAACCATGTACCTGTTCTTGTCTTATATAAAAAAAATAGACTTGACATCCTTGTAGGTTGGTCTATGCTTTATAGACCAATTAAGTATACATGCCACACTATCGCTATCTCGATCAGCAAGATGTCCATCACCATATGGAAAACACTCATAAAACCAACACTGAAATACTAAGAAAAACCACAACATCAATACATATTTTTTCTCTGATAAACCTTAGACTTTATGGACTCTAACAGCAAACGAAAACATCATTTTTTCTAAGAAAATGTTTTATAATTTTCATATTCAAGCAATAAGAAATTATTCTTTGTTATAACATCACCATACGTGATATAAAAAAGAAAGGTATGAATGAAGAATAAAACAATAATTTTTAATGCATCTTTATCACATTGCCACCTTTTTTTCATGAAACACTCTTCTAAATCAAGATTTTGACCTTGGATATCCCTGGAAAGTATAACTTCATTAGGTTACTTGGTTGACTAAGATCAAACGCATTATTATAATTTCAGTGCAGTTTAAGCCGCTAATTATAGCAAACTCTTGTAATTCAAACCGTAACTTAGTCTTATTCACTTTAATTCGTATTTCATAATCTCTCTCACAAACAAGTTCCCTAAGCAACATTCCGTTAATAAGTTAATTTTGAATGAAAACACTTGACAAAAATAAAAAGTACCCAAAATAACTATTCTTAAACAAAGCAAGTTGCTTCTTATCTAACTTAGATTCCAAGATAGTCACAATACCACAGTTTGTGTGCACACTGACCTGACACTTGCATGATCAGCCAGACCAACAAATAAATCCCAAACCTTAAATGAATAAGTATACTTATGTAACGCCCCGAGTCTGTACCCCGGACGCTATACGGTGCTCACAATCTCGAAGGACCATAAACTAACCCATGACTGGTACCTGCTGCAATAACTCTTTAATAAATATTGTAATGATTGTGGAAATAGGCAAAAATATATACCATAAGGTTCATATCTGTAAATAAATCTGAATGTGGTATCAAAATACCCAAACTGAATATAAGTACTGAAAAACTGAACAACTGTGTGAAAATACTCTAGTCTGAAAAGCCTCTAATTGTCTGAACTGTGGAGTTGATGGGACAAGCCCCCAAATAACTCCATATACTAAAATAAAACTAAAGTACTATAAATAATAAGCATTTCATCAATCTATGAGGACTCACCACTACCCTAAAAGCTGAGACTCTGAACTGCTAAGGGTGCTTGGAGGTCGTGCATCTGAACCTATTATATAAGACATCATAGCGCAAAGAAAAACATGCGTCAGAACTTTAAATGTACTGGTATATGCTCAGTGAGGTAGACTGAAATGCATGGGTTTATATGTACGCATAATAATAACTTAATAACATGAGTATGGCTGAGTAAGAGTACATGCATGAATACATAGACTGTAACTGAGATCGTGCTAATACTGAGTACTGAATCTGAATACTGATAACCAATATCTGAGCTTATAAATACTGTATTACTACTTATCTGAATGATTGTATCTGAAAGTTCTGAATACTGTGGAACCATACTGAGTTTCGTACTAAGCTGAGTGACTATGTCTGATAGTCCTGAATCTGTAGAACTGAACTGAGTTCTATTCTGAGACTGTGGGAGGTAATCATCTAACCGATATGCCCCTCTCTAAACTGATTGGGGTCCAATTTGTAACCCCAATTGAAAGGGTATCAATACCGTGCCATGAGAAAGGACAAGCCGTGAGTTAACCCTCTCTGATAGGAAGCTCTTCCTTCAACCCTCGCTGGTAGGATAGCTCAAATGAGATATATCAACCCTCAATATATCTGACAGGAAGATATCTCAACCTATGCTGGCTACGTAATTCTGTAACGCAGGGATTGATACTAAGGGTCAAACCCTCTGCTGGTAGGAATGCCCCCATCCCTGAGTTAACTCAGTGCTGAATCCTACTCCTAATTAAATAGACATTGAACTGATTGCTAGTCTGTACTAGGATGGACTGAGTTGTTACTGATATTGCTATTTAACTGAATCAAATTGGGTACACTGAGTTCCGTGAACTGTCGAAACTACTGAATTCTATTAACTAACTGAGATTTACTGAGGTCTGGACTGGGTGATGAACTAGACTGGAAGAATACTGAGTCTACTGAGGTTTTCCTGAGTTCTGTAACTAACTGAGAGTACTACTGATAGTGACATAACTGTTACTGTACTATGACTGACCATGGCTCTAAATAATCAGCCAAATTGTCGGGTGCAAGTACCCCCAGGACTCGATAGCACAAAATAAGAGACATGGCATAAACTTGAAATATGTAAACTAAGCATTTGATCATTCTTCATTCATTGGGGCATTTTAACAAACACTTGCATGTCATGAACTTAAACACATGCTAACATGATATAACTTCACTATTCAAGTCACATGTTTAAATCACCAATCACTTGAAAGGCATAAATTATTTACATAGTACTAATCAACATGTGAGCACACAACTTTAATATTAAATTCACCATTTGAAGGCTTTAGCATGATTTCACATAGTAACACATATAAATCAATTAACCCCACATGAAATTGATCATGAAACATGGATTTGAAACCCAATTAATCATTTTTAAACATGGATATTATCAAATCCAACATGGAATTCATATACTTGAATTCTAAAATAGTTTCTTGGACTCCAAGGGTGGAAGGGACCCTTGGATGAACACTTCACATACCTTAGTTAAAGAATTTCTAAAAATCGATGATGGAAATCTTGAGTTCTTGATTTGAAATTGAATCTTCTAGGGTTTTGTTTCTTGAGCAAATTTTGAGAAAAGATGAGTTCAATTGCTCTCTAAGGCGATAAATTTCGTGTTTTGGGGGCTGAAGGTTCATGAATCAACCTAAATATCCAACTATAATGAATGTAAATGCCATGAAATAAGATCGCCAACTTTTGAAGGCTAGAATGACACTAAGTCTAAATACTTAGCTAGAATATTCTAAGTCTGGGACCCTTAACAAGCTTAGACTGAATTAAGCTAAGAATTTTGCGGGGGCTTCCAACTTGTAAGTTCTAAACATTTCTAAAAGCTACATATATTACTTATATAATATTCAATACAAGACTGTTATAAAATCTATATAGTAACAATACATATATTTCAACTACACACGTCTTCTATGCAATGTTGATACATGTATAGTAATAACACTACATATGCCTACTATAGAGTTACTATACATTAAATAACACTTACTTCTCAACCCTATACATTTCATACACAATACTGACATATGTTATATACAATAATAACACACATATCCCAGTTGTACAAAAATTCTATATAATACTGAAATAGCTATCATACATTAATTAATCATATATACAATACTGAATATTTAGATAGAAAGCACACACGATGTACCTCAAAATCTGATAATTTAGGTATTTTTCTCTTCCAATAAACATAAATTATTTTTCTTTTCTTTTTCGATAATTGAGCATCATCTTCACTATCGTTTGGTCGATTCTTTTTTTTTGGATGAACAACAGAATCTTCTTCATCATTCACACCTATCTTTTTCTTTCCTTTAGATGATTGAGCATCATCTTCACCATCATTTAAATGATTCTTTTTTTTTATTTTATGGAAGGAACAACAGGATCTCCTTCATCATTCACACCTATCTTTTCCTTTCCTTTAGTTGAATTTTTTTAATTCTGACCTTGATGGACCAACAGATAATTTACTTTGAGACCTAGTAATTCGATTAGGAGTACTACTTTGAGATGTATTTCTTGCAGTAATGGTGAATGACTCTGAGATCGAGTCACTCGATCACAAACAATACTACGTATTTCTGCATCTTTTTCTAACAAATTAGGAGGATAAACATTCTTCGAATCCTTCAATTGAACAACAAGGGTTGATAATTCAGCAAAATCGTCATTATTAACAATGAATTTGGGATCAAATTTGATCCCTCTATCAGCCAATTTCAAAACAACCTTAATTTTTCTCTTTAACTTCATCCCCATAGATTTAATCCACACTGATTATGTTGTAGAAAAAAATAGACACAAATTTCACATTAGATCGACATGTAAGTAGAGAAAGTAGAGAAAATCATATTCGAATGAAAAATTAGTGAAGAAGAGAAGAAACCCTTTCGAAAAGAATAATCAAAAAAGGAAAGTGCACTTAACCGGTTGAATTCCCCTTTCTTTTAGCTAATGTGAATAACTAAAAAAAGGAATTAAAAAGGCTCGAGAGTCACTTTCTGTCCAATACATGAAACTTGGGCCCTTTTTAAAAAAAGAAAAAAAAAGCTACCCCGTGTCTTTTTCTCAAAAACTTTTGCAAAACTCATCCGATTACATCGAAAATTGTGACAGCCATTCACATAGTTCATAAATCATATATAAAAGCTATGAAAAGGGTCAAAACATGAAAAGTAAGTTAAAAATATAGAACAACCACGAAGATCTTTACATCAATGATTGAGGCACCCACCATCCAAAATCTCATATGTGTGTGTAAAATCACCAGATTGATCACATCAAAAACTTGACTTTTCTAAATTCTTTTAAAGAGCATCATCATTGAAATATCTGAGGGCAATGAAATTTAAATAAAATCTTACATCAAACGCGAATTTTTCTCTGAGTACTATCTAGTAGTGAACTAATTAATCGAATCCAAATGGTGGTAAGATAATTCTATCTTTTTACATTGAAATCAGTAACTCCAAATATATGCACTAAGAACCATTGAATGTTCATACTTCCCTAAACAAATCAAGCTAAAGCCTTGTTCATTTGCCAAATATATGCACTAAGAACCATTGAATGTTCATACTTCCCTAAACAAATCAAGCTAAAGCCTTGTTCATTTGCTGAGAAATTAAATTCAAGGGTGAGTCTCAAAGGAATCTTTTTGCACCTCATCATGTTACGTATATTTTGTAATATATTAACACATTTCTTTGTCTTTGATCATTCAATCAACTATGTCTCAATATAATATTACTAGATGATTATAAAAGAAAAAAAAAAAAAAAATTGGCCACAAATAATTTGGCTCAAATTTGACCAATGTAAAAAGTCCAAAATATCCTTCTATCAAATTTTGTACTCCCATTTATTTTTCCAACACTTTTCCCTTCAAAACAAAATTAACCTTTTCTTTTTCCCAAAGTTTTTGAATTATTGATTGCTAAGGAAGATGAAGAGTATTTTGGGCTATCCAGTTTGTTTCCATTTAAAAATCCGTACGATTTAGTTCTAAAACGTATGGTTCAGTTACTTAAAAAAGTTACGTGCTTTAGTTAAAAAAACATTCTTGTAATTTCATTTCGACTACAATTAAGCCGCACGTCAATAATAGCTATAGATAATATTTTATCTACTTTAGAAATCCAAATCTATGATCTATATCTATTTCTATAATTTATATCTATATCTATAATCTATAATATACTCTCTCCGTTTCATTTTAGTTGATCATCTTTTTAAAAATATTTATTTCAATTTAGTTATCGGTTTGATGAGATCAAGAGGATTTTATTATGTTCTTCCAATACTATCCCTAATATTAAATGACTAAATAAAGTGTATTTACTCAAATTTATATTTTCAAAGCATAATTAATAAGGCTAATTTGGTAAATTAAATCCCCTAATGAAGATTTTCTTAATGGGTGTGTCAAATCAATAGAGGTCAACTAATATAAAACGGAGGGAGTATTAAAAGTGTGAAGAATCTTATAAAAGTGATTTGAAATTTTTGTCCTTCATTAGAAATCTCTCCAATAAATAAAACTGTCTTTTCGCCTATTCCGCTAATTATTAAGTATATCATTATATTTATAGTATTTTAAATAAAGGAGTCCTAAAATATATGGTAAAAGAAACCATCAAAATAGGTAACTAAAGAGTCCTAAATTTAGAAAAAGAACATAAAATTAGTTTTAAAATAGTTAAAGAATTTTACATAACTCTAAACAAAATTCTAAAGGACTAGTTACTAGCACGGGCCCAACAAATACTTTTTAAAAGTTTATTTTAATTATTATGATTTATAGTATTTTTTAAAAATATATAATATATTATTTTTTTAGATATGTTAAGTTATTAACTATTGTAATGTATAATATGTTTTATGTAATTTTTAAATAATATATATAGCTTTCATTGTCCAAACTTTTGTGTCATTGATAGTCAATTACATTTTTTAAAATAATTTAAGTTTTAATTATTGTGATGTCTAATATTTTTTCTTCTATTCCAATTTAAGTGTCATAATGCTTAGATGAACATAATAATTAATTATGGGTGATATAGTAAATTTACGATTGAAGCAGCGAAACAGACATGTATTAATGACTCACAACAACTAATTAGAAGTATGTGACAAAATTACTATAAAAAAAATACTTATGAAATTTTTTTGAAGTGGACCTTGTATAAGACGTCAAGTTAATTTAAAATATTAAGAGTTAATTTATCATTTTATATCTATTTTACCTTTTTTATTAAATATTATTAATTGACAAAATATGTAAATGGTCATAATAATTAATTAAGAGTGACATAGTAAAATCACGATTGAAACAGTGAAGCAGACATGTTTAATTAGAAGTGATATAACAAAATTACTAGACAAAAATACTAGCAGGAAAAAAAATTAAATGGGCCTCATAGAAAACGTCAGGTAAATTTAATATTAAATATTATTAATTTTTTAATATTTAGATGACTTTATAATAATTTTTTAATATTAAACTTTTAGTATTTAGATGACTTATAATAATTGACTATGGATGATATAGTCAAATTATGGGTAAAGCAGCTGAAGCAGACATATCATTAATATCTATTTTACTTTTTTATTATATATTATTAATTTTCTAATACATAAATAATTTATAATAATTAATTAGAGACGACATAATAAAATCACAGAGAAAGCAGCTTATGAAATAAGCAGGAGAAGCAGACATATTGACGGAGATAGTTGAAGCAGAAATGTCATAAATGTCTATTTTACTTTTTTTATTAAATATTATTAATTTTTAATATGTGAATAACATATAATAATTAATTAAGAGTGATATAAGAAAATCAAGTACTAATAATAAGTGATATAGCAAAATTACTATAAAAATATTTGTAAATTTTTTTTAAGTGGACATCATATAAGTCGTCAAGTTCATTTAAAATATCAATAGTTAATTTATCATTTCATATTATTTTTTACCTTTTCTATCAAATATTATTATTTTTTAATACTCAGATGACACATAATAATTAATTAAGAGCGATATTTAATGAAGCTACGATTGAAGCAGCTATAGCAAATACGTCATAAATGTTTATTTTATTTTTTATTAAATATTATTAATTTTTTAATACATAAATGACCTATAATAATTAAATAGAGGTGATATAGTAAAATTACGAAGCAAGCAGCTGAAGAAGCAGACATGTTGACGGAGAGCTGCCTGCTTCTCCTGCCCTTTCCCTCTTATTAGAAAGTAATAATTAATTAAGAGCGATATTTAATGAAGCTACGATTGAAGCAGCTGAAGCAAACATATCATAAATATTTATTTTATTTTTTATTAAATATTATTAATTTTTTAATGCATAAATGACCTATAATAATTAATTAGAGGTGATATAATAAAATCATGAAGTAAGCAGCTGAAGAAAAACAAGCAGGAGAAGCAGGCATGTTGACGGAGTGCTGCCTGCTTCTCCTGCCCTTTCCGTCTTATTAGAGAGTAAAACCTCCATCCCTAAAGTTTCAGAAAACGACCCTTATTTTTTTAATTTAGTTTTTAGTTCCAAATACAATGGTACTTTCATTCCTAAAGTTTCTATAAAACAACGGTTCATTTTTTCTTTGTTTTTAGTTCCAAATACAAATGTATTTTCCTACATCTCTTGAGTAAAACTCTAATTACACCTAAATGCTAAAAAGCTAATTAAATTTGTTTTTTAATTCAATTAAGAAATTATAATATTTAGAGAAAAGACATGTTTTCTCCCCTAAAGTTGCAAGGAAAACTCACTTTAGTCATTAAACTTAACTTGTAATTATTTACCCCCTTATGAACTTTAAAGAATATTATTCTGCTCCCTTAATGGCTGACGTGGCAAAAAAAAAAGTCAACGCACAGTTTAATAATAAAAATGTATAAGAAAAAAATTAAGTGGGACCCACTTTAATATATTTAACCATTATTTTTTTTCTTACTTCTTCACACCCCACCACCCTCATTTCTTCTTCTTTTTCACACCATTCATAAGTTTCAATTTTTCCAGAAAATTCAACATAAACACAATTATTAGACGAGTAAATATATAATTACCCCTGATGTTGGCCGAAATTTTCAAAAAGACACCTAAACTTTGAATTCGACCTATTATCCCACGATTCTTACTTAATCCGTTGAAAATACATCATTTTTTGTTGAACCTCAGTCACAACAAAGAAAGTGAACACACGCACCAATCAAGTGCTGACAAGTGTTAAATATATTTAATTTTATATTTTATTTATTTTTTAATAAATTTTTCTATTTTATTTAATTTATTACCCCACCCCACCCCACCCCCTCTTCCCCCACCCCAACCCATCCAGCAACTCTCCCTCCTCCCGCGTCCAGCAGTACCTCCTACCCCCATCGTCTTCCTCATCCAACACCCCCATCTCGTCAATGTCTCCCCCTACCCCCCACCCACGCACCATCATCACCACTACCACCACCACCATCACTACCACTACCACCATCATGAAATCGAAACTCCATTTTTACACTTTTGAATTTTTCTTGAATTTCAACCATTTAAATTCAAACTTCATATCAATTGTTTCTTCAAAATCAAAATTCAATTCCATTAAACATTCAAAAGTGATAAATGAAGCTTTAATGATATGATATTTTAAAAAAGCTTCATTGGAGCTTTAATGGTGTTGAGGATCTTTAATGGGTAGTTTTCTATTTCCTCTACTTTTCATAGTGTGAATCAAACTCATTACTCATTTATTAAATGGTATGATTAACTACAAAATGAGAAGCTTTAATGATATATTTTAAAAAAAAAAAAACTTCAATGAAGCTTTAATGGAGGATTTAATGGTGTTGAAGAAGAAATGGTGGGGGGAGGAGAGAGGGGGGTACGAGGTAATATTTAAAAAGGAAATAAATATTTTTAAAAAAAAAATATAAAATATATATTAAATTATTTACACGTGGCAACTTTTAATTGATCAAAAAATCAAATTTGAGCCCTTTCACGCGCCTGTGGTCCGTGTATACATGCAGAGGTCCAAAATGGTGTATTTGCAACAGAATAAAAAAGATTTGTGGGGTAATAGGTCGAATTCAAAGTTTAGATGTCTTTTTAAAAATTTCGAAAAAGATCAGTAGTGTAATTATATATTTACTCTTATTAGACGAACCAAACCATAGAATCTTGAAAAGTTTTCTATGTGTAGGCAAGGAAGAAGAAGATAAAGAAGTTTGGGGAATCAACACAAAGCACATACCATTCAATTTCTTTTCTCATTTTTCAGTACATTCGTTCAATCAACTTATCTTCTCTTAATTTCATCGAAAATGGCCAATATTAGCAGCATCTTCAAGAACTCAGGGTCACCTGATCCAGTACCCACCAAGAACACACTCCCAGGCCCTTTTCTATCACCCTCTCCTTCTCCTTCTCCTTCTCCTTCTCTCTTCTCCCTCAAAACCCGAAGCATTTTCTTCAGCTCAGGAAACTGCAAAGCTATGTCATATTCCCTAACATAGATAGGATCAGGTAAAATTGGGCAAGAAGCAGACTGCTCCAATTCATTCTTGTAAATTCAACTGTCCATTTGGTATCTCTTAATTGAATGCTTCTCAGTAAAAGGTATGGGTGTACAGATCAACCGTCAAGTCAAACCAAACCAAAGAACTAAACCAAACCGAGAAAAAAAACCGACTTATGATTTAATTTGGTTGGTTTGACGTTTGAAAAAAACACCGACCATTCTTGGTTTGGTTTGGTGTTAACAAAAAAAAAAGTCAAACCGAACCTAAATCAAATCGACATAATATATATAATTTAACATTTTATACATAAAATATTAATTATAATCTACTTTTTAAATACTTTTTCAATTAGTTTTATTAATTTTCAATATTTAGAAAGTAGACGTTTGTGTGTGTGTGTATGTATGTATATATATATATATATATTCATATTTGAGCCTTTAAGTTGTAATATTTATCCATTAATTGCTAATAAAATAATCCAAAAACCAATATAAACTTAAAACCTAAATTTTTCACTCTTCATCTTATTTTTTAGTTTCAAAAGAGTTTTCGCTCCTCAATTTTTCATAATTGTGGGTTTTCATTAGCACATGAGTGAAAATATACTTCATCTAAACTTTAATCACAATATAATTATAAAAAGTAAAGATTATAAAAAAATTGAGAAAAAACAAAAAAAAATGAAAGAACCGACTAAAACCTAAACCGAAAAAAACGACTTTATGTTTGTTAGATTTGGTTTATAGTTTTACTAAACCGACATAATTGGTTAGATTTTTTTTCAATAGAAAATCAAACCAATCCGACCTATGTACACCCCTAGTAAAAGGGGAAGAAAATGATGAATGTGATGCATAGTTGATAGAACAAACAGGAGTAATCCCAAAAGATTTGATTTTTCTCAATTAGGTTGTTGAACTTCTCTTTGTAATTTTAAAAAAAAAAAGTTTGGGGGGGAAGGAGGGGGGTGGGGTGGGAGGGGTGGACAGAAACACCGGTGCGAGTGTGATGCACTCTCCATAGTGAGAGTGGTATAATTTTTTTAGAGTGGTAAAAGATTCAAATAAAAGTTGTTTAGGGGGTAAATAATTACAAGTTAAATTTAATGGATAAAGTGAGTTTTCGTTGCAACTTTAGGGGGGGACATGTCTTTTATCTAATATTTAATACTTCTAAGTCAATTATAATTTTATCTTATTTAGAAATAGAATTTCTATAATTATGTTTAAGTAATATTTGATCAAATTTTACCTCAAATTATGGTCGCTTCTTCTACTTGTGTTCATAGTTGATTTTGTTGACTGCCATCCAAGTCGGTCTTTTTGCATTCGTTATCATCATTGTTACTTTATTTTTTTAAGTTAATATATTTAAAATTATATATGAATTATACATAATCAGTTATTGACAATAAATTTTCCTCTTTTAACAATGTTTTGTGTTTCTCTTTCAGATGAAGTATCTGTCGCCGAATGTAGTCAAAAGAATTAGAGGTTTATCTCCCCAAAAAAATCAAGGTTTATACTATGAAAATGATGGTTCTCTTTTTTATTGTCGTAAATTTTACACCTTTCAAAGATATTCAGTAGTTCTTATACTGTTTTTTTAAAACAACAGTGTTGTATTCTTTTGTTTACATAATTTTTAAAAAAATTCTTTATAAAAATATATTAATTAGGATATAGATTAAGTTGAAATTAATTGTTTACAATGTGTATTGTATTAAGTTGTTCACAATTACTTCAAGTCATTCATAATCGATGATAAATCAATTGTTTACAATCTATTGACATTTTTTTCATTCATCTTTTTATGCTATATTTTAAATATTTTTGCATCTTTAATGATTTTTGTATTCCAAAAGTTGTCTCGAGATGCTATCGATATTGGAAATATCCTTAGTGCTTCGATTTATTTCATGGCGCGAAATGGTGACTAGGACAAGAAGAGTGTAGTCACTCGCCTGGGGGTGCGAGTGGGGATCAATTTTTGGTCAATTTTATATTAAAATAATTTTAACAAAAATATTAAATTAAAAAAATTAAAAAAAGGATCTTTTTTTCCTCCATCTTTTTTAATTTAAATTTTTTAAAAAAAATATAAAAATAATAATTTAAAAAAAAAAAAAAAAAAACCTTCCCCACTCCACCTCAGCCCGTCCCCACCCTCACCCCTCACCCAACCCCATCCCAGCCCACCCCGGCCCTTTTCATAAAATAATTTTTAAAAAAAATTAAAAAATATTAAAATTAAAAAAAGACTGTTTTTTCATCCATCTTTTTAAATTTAAAAGTAATATATATTTAAAAAAAAAAAATTCCTCACTCCACCCCAACCCGTCCCCATCACCCACCCACCCAGCCTATCCCACCCCACCCCAGCCCCTTCCATCCCCTCCACCCCACCCCAATACCCATCCAGCCCTTCCCCACCCCACCCCAACCCATCCCCACCCCCCACCCCACCCCAACACCCATCCAGCCCTTCCCCACCCCACCCCAACCCATCCCCACCCCCCACCCCACCCCCACCCTAGCCCTTTCCCAACCCCCATACCTTACCAGCCCCGTCCAGCTCCTCCCCACCCCACCCTCAGCCCCCACACCCCTCCCAACCCTAACCCAACCCAACCCCAACCCCACCCCTACCCCCTTCCAGCCACCCCACCCCAACACTTTTCCATCCCCTCACCCCCACACACACGTTCACTTTTTATTTTTTATTTTAATTTTCCCTCTCAATTTAATTCTTTTCATTTTTTAATTAAAATTTAAATTTGAAATCTTTTTTTCTTGGGGGGGGGGGTGGATTGAAATTTAAATTCAAATTGAAAGTGAGTGATATTGAATATTGAAAAAAATTAGTGAATTTCGCTTGAAAAAAATTAAAATTTTTGTAAATTTGTTAAAAATATTCAAATTTAAAAATAAAAAATTTATTATGTTTGTATATATGAATTTATAATTAAAAATCTAAATTAGTTGGAGAAGAATTTTAATTATTTGGAATGGATTTGATGTTTAATTTGTGAGCAAAAATAAAAACATGATTATTCAAATTTTCTACAATTTATAATTTTTTCTTATTTAATTAAATTAATTTTAATATTTAATTTTTTATGTAGCAAATTAAAAATGACTTGGAATTTAATGTAATACTTTTTTTTAGATTACTATACTTTTTTATTATAGTTTTGAACGTGCTCGATTATATCCGAAACCTATTCATTTTTAGAAATGTTTATATCGTTGAAAAGCTTATTCAATAACCTTCGCATGAAACCATCGACGGGAAAATTCCGGTATAAATAAAATAATAAAAAAATAAATTAATTCCATATAAATAAGACCAATACACGTACTTGAACACGCCAATACACGTACTTGAATATGGGGTGTTACAGTTATGTCTCAAGTAATTCATGCATTGACTATATTATTAATTAAAAAAGAATTATTAAAAGAAATCGATTATATAATATTAAAGTAAACTTTATAAAAATAATTAACTTTTCTTAAAAACTTAAGGCCTCCGTTCGATTTTGGCCTTAGGCCACGAATTTGCTTGAGCCGTCTCTGTATATATTGAATATCTAATTTTGTAAAAAAAAACATAGAAATACAAATGTATCACACATATTTCAGATATATCACATAGTAATCCTCCGCTGCCAGATAATAATTCACATTTCAGATGTATCACGTATTCAAATTATATTTCCTCTTCTCCTCCTTCTCTTCTTCATTCACTTTCGTCGACGACGTCGTACTAGTCTGCACATAAGCATCACAAATCTGAACAGAATCGCCAGTGCGAATAGCTTCGAGCCAATCGAGGCGATTGTGAAGTTTAGGGATGTCAGGGAAGAAATCGCGTTCGATTATTTTCTCTATGGCGAATACATAGGTGTCCTCGTCGAGTAGTTTGGATCGGCGTTTATTGGTTGGTACTGTAGAAGAAGAATGATTAGTGGTGGTTGAATTAAGGTTTTGGTCGGGTAATGATGGGGAAGGTGATAGCGATGAGAGGTGGCGGGGGAGTGGCCCGGCGATAACAACATAGTTGATGAGATAATTTCTGTGAAAACTAGGATGAGTGGAAAGGGAAGATGAATATTATATATCTACTTGAGAATAATACTATGACGACGATAGAATTGTGAAGGGACAAGGAATAATCGAGTACTTTCCCTAATTGTACGTGATTTGTTCCATAGAATAAAAGAGAATCTGTTACTTCTTTAAATAAATATCTAGTCAGTTTTAAATGTATCATTTTTTGTATGTATCACGTTAAAACAGATGTATCACAATTTTGAAAAAATGAGATATGATGTAGTTAACTAAATAGTTGGGATAAAATGTAATAATACTTAAACATTCAGGAATTTATGTAGGTTACCTTATTATAATTTAAAGAAGAAAATTAAAAGTCAAAAATCAATAGTGCTTGACAGTAACATCAAGCTTAAGAATGGCTCTCAAATTAGGAATATCAATAAATTGAGTAGTCATTATGCCATAACCTCTGACAAATCGAAAATAGCCAGTCCCAGAGACAATTGAGAATTCCCTCTCCTTCATTGCAAAAGGATCAGCACCTTGAATCTCCAAAGTGCTCCCGTTGAATTTCCCATCAGTAAAAATAACAGAGAACATCAAGTGCAGTCCTTTGCCATCCAACTGTGAATTTATGTACATGCCTTGGGCTCTGCCAATCACTTTGGACTTTGGATCTGGACCTTCAGTTACTGGATCATCCACTGCTACCATTGTTCCAAAATGTAGAACGCTTGTTTGTGGCCCATGTTTTCCTGCCACAGTTATTGCAGATGTATCATCCCCACTTAAATAATCATGGACATACAACACTAGCTTTGTTGACTTTCGCAAGTTGAAAGCCCAGTAAAAAAGTGGCAATGCAACAACAAGTGGCAAGAAAGAAGAATTAGAAAGAGCCATTTTACGTGTGGGCAAAACCTTCATTTTGAGATGCATAATATAATGATGTGTGAAAGATGCTTATCCTGTGGAAAGGATTATTAGCTTGGGAAAATGACAAAGCCATTTGTTGGGTTTCTTTTGTAATTTGCAATTGTATATTAATGTATATTATAAGGGGTCGTTTGGTTACTAGCTAGAGTTAGGCATGTATTAAATATGTAGGGATTAGTTTTGCATGTATTAATTATGCAGGTATTAATTATATAAGTTATATAGATATTAATTATGCAAATATTAACTCTTTAAATTCGGCTTTGCGGTAAAACAGTGAAATAAAAAGATTTCAAAAGTGAATTAATAGGGTAAATGTGTAATTTGTTATTTTAATTCATGTACAATTAATAGCCGCATAATTTATTCCATCTTTTATCCTGCATAAAATTACACATAAATTTTTTCATAAGTCATGTAAGTATTAATTATGTCGGATTACAAAAAATACAACCAAACACCGTATATAAAATTAATAGATGAATAACTTTCATACAACATTTAAAAATCTACAAACCAAATACTCACTCCGTCCCAAATTTTCTAATTTGATTTCTCATTTTATTTGTCTTTTTTCATTAATCAAGAAGAGACAAAAAAAAATTTAAACGTTTTACCCTTTTCATTAATTATTTATTTTTTTCAAATTAAAATGTAAACATCATTTAATAATAGGGGTACTATGGTAAACTTGTCATGTTATTAATTATTTTTCTTAATTAATATGTCATCTCAATTTAAAACGGGTAATTTGGAATGGAGGGAGTATTACATAAAACTAATGAATGAATAATTTTTATCCTTCATGCTTATCAAACATTATATAAAATTAATACCAATAATCAAGCTATTCATGTATGAGCCTTGGTCTTATCGCACAACCAAATGGCTCCTAAGGGATTTTGTGACACTTTGTCCTGTTAGACTCAATAAGCCAGAAAATTTCAAAAAATTAAAAAATAAAAAAATGTCACAATTAAGGATGATGTATAGAATCAAAAGAGGTAATATATTTTAAGAAGTTAAATTATTTACATAATGAGTATTTGAAATATCCATAAAAGGTCTAAAATTTGAATCAAAAGTGTATTAAAAATAATCTATTATATGTTTAAGTACTCAATTAATAAAAAATAATTCAAAAATTTAAATAAGCATATAAGCAACTTACATAATTCTTATGTTGTTATAAATATATTTGTAAAGTAGTGAATGGAGAAAAGTTGGGGACCGTAACTTTCGAACCAAGTCAACTTCCCGTATAAATAATATTATTTTTTAATTGATACATTGAGAAAATTATAAAATCCAATAATTTGTCTCTTGTATTCATAACATTGATTTGACTTAATTTATTCGTACATTTCACATTTATATAAATAAAAGGGCAAAATGACCTTCTGGATCCCTGTACTATGTCGGTTTTATAAGTTGAACACTTCTACTTACATATTTGTCATCTGGACCATTGAACTCATTAAAAAGTAATATTTTGCACCCTTTGACCATTGACCTCGCTTATGTGGCATTGAAATGGTGACTAGGACAAGGAGAGTGTAATCACTCGTCTGGAGTGCGAGTGGGGGTCAATTTTTGGCCAATTTTACATTAAAATAATTGTAACAAAAATATTAAATTAAAAAATTAAAAAAGGGTTTTTTTTAGTTTAATTTTTTTAAAAAAATATATAAAAATAATATTTTTTTAAAAAAAAAAAACCTTCCTCACTCCACCTCAGCCCGTCCCTACCCTCACCCCTCACCCAGCCCCATCCCACCCCACCCCCAGCCCCTTTCATAAAATAATTTTTAAAAAAATTAAAAATATTAAAATTAGAAAAAAAATATTGTTTTTTCCTCCATCTTTTTAAATTTAAAAATAATATATATTTAAAAAAAAAAAAAAAACTTTCCTCACTCCACCCCAACCCGTCCCCATCACCACCCACCCAGCCATCCCACCCCACCCCAGCCCCTTCCATCCCTTCCACCCCACCCCAACGCTCGTCCAGCCCTTCCCCACCCCCACCCCCACCCCAACCCGTCCCCACCCCCCATACACCACCCCTACCCCAGCCCATCCCCAACCCCCCATACTTCACCAGTCCCGTCCAGCTCCTCCCCACCCCACCCCCAGCCCCCACACCCCTCCCAACCCCATCCCCACCCCAACACTCTTCCAGCCCCTCACCAACACACACACATTCACTTTTTATTTTTTATTTTAATTTTCCCTCTCAATTTAATTCTTTTCATTTTTTAATTAAAATTTAAATTTGAAATCTTTTTTTTTTTCGGAGGGGGGGGGGGATTGAAATTTAAATTTAAATTGAAAGTGAGTGATAGTGAATATTGAAAAAAATTAGTGAATTTCGCTTGAAAAAAATTAAAATTTTTGTGAATTTGTTAAAAATATTCAAATTTAAAAATCAAAAATTTATTATGTTTGTATATATGAATTTATAGTTAAAAATCTAAATTAGTTGGAGAAGAATTTTAATTATTTGGAATGGATTTGATGTTTAATTTGTGAGCAAAAATAAAAACATGATTATTCAAATTTTTCTACAATTTATAAATTTTTCTTATTTAATTAAATTAATTTTAATATTCAATTTGTTCTGTAGCATTTTAAAAATGACTTGGAATTTAATGCAATACTTTTTTATTTATTTTTTTATTTTTTAAATGACGTGGTAGATGACGTGACAGACGTGGCAGCTGACGTGGGGAGAGTGTGTTACACTCACCAAAAAAAAGTTTAAAATGTTACTTTTTAGTGGCTTCAGGGGTTCAGATGACAAACATGTAAGTAAAAGTGTCCAACTTACAAAATCTACATAGTACAGGGGTCCAGAAAGTCATTTTGCCAAATAAAAGGAATCAATATATATCATATATAATCATAATTAAATAAACAATTTAATTATATTGTATTTATTAATTTGGCTACTAATTAGAGCATTACGTTTATTTTTCTCTCCCCACCTCAATGTTTGTTAGTCTATCACTCCCGAAGTTTAAATTTTGTAATAAGATCAACAACTCGAGATTAAAATATACGGGTGCAAGACTACAATTTCTGTCCAATTCTTACGAATTGTTGTTTGCCTAGACACTTATGAACTATGTAAATATATTACTTTTTTATAATATGTTAATGTCTATCATATTTTAAGTGTTGAGTTTTGACTATTCTTACAGAAATGTTCTCAACTTATATTTAAATAGATTATCTAAATATGTAGTATAAATTTAGTTTTTATAATTAAAGAAAATACTTACTAGAGGTCATATTAATAACAAATATAAGTAATTATTACAAGTTATAAACTCCTCGTAATATAGGAGTTGTAATGCTACAACATTAATGTGTTATTCTCTTAGATTACTGTTAACTAGAGTCAACACCTATAAACTATTTGATCTTTATTATTTCTATAATTTGTCAAAGTCTATTATACCTAAAGTGTTTTAAATTTTGAATGTCGTTATGAGCAATTAAATTTTATTAAATTTAAATCCATACAAAATTTGGATTATATCAAAATTTTAAATATATTAGTCCAAATAAATGCAATGAATTAATGTGATTGAATTAATTATTTAAATTTAAATAAATATGAATTAGATTAAAGTTCAATTATGTTAGGTTAGTCCATTAATTTGGGCCATAAATGATGGACCTGATTTGTTAAGTTCAAGATGTCATCATATTCTAGAGGCTCAATTGAGCGCCACGTGTTGAATGATGTGGCATATCAAGTCAAGTGAATGAGCCAATAGGGTCATGCCACATATTAAAATCACGCAGTAGGCCTAGTAAAATCAAAAGTTCATACAAATGCGTCACGTCACTTAAGTTTGATTGGTCAAAAGAAATCCATCTTCACCATGATTCTTTCCTTTCTACAACCATAAATAGGGATCTCAAATTCATAAAAAAGACCAATAATTACAACAATAAGCGAGATAGAGCTCGTGGATCAAATGCTACAGATTTCTCTATTAATTCAAGCATTCAAGATCCAGTTCCTCGAGATTCAAGATCAAGACCACAAAATTCAATAACAAGTTCAAAGACCCTTGAATTCAAGTACAAGTCAAGATCAAGTTCATTAAATCCACCAATCAAGGTGCGGTTCATCAAGATTCAAGATCAAGACCACATGATTCATGAATAAGCTCAAAAGCCCTTGAATTCAAGTACAAGTTAAAATCAAATTCATCAAGTTCGACAATATTCAAGATCAAACTCGAAGCATTTGAATTTATATTTGAAAAGACAAATTAAAGGATCCATGGAGATTATAGCACTCACATACTTGAAATCAATAAAACGATAACTGTGGTATTTTTTTGTCTCAATTATTATTTTTTTGACTTGAATTTTACTGTCCAACAAATCCTGGCACTTTCAGTGGGACAATCTCTAGCTCTCACCTCAAATTTTCCAACATCAAAATTCAAAAACAATAAATGACTTTCAAGAAGGTCAACTCTCAATTGACTGCCTCCAAGGTTGCTAATTTCAAATTCTCTCTTGAAGTAGAAAGTATCCTAGATATTACTTTTGGAAGCTTTGGAGTTGTCACAAGAAGCAAAACCAGCATGTTAAGACAACAAACACATCAAGTGTTATCCACATCAATTTTAATTTTTAGATCTTCAACCCCAAAATGATCGAGATCCCATTCAAGTTCTTCAAAAGAAAGAAACAATGTGGCAGAAATAATTAAGAAGACTCTAGCTTTACTTGAGAACTCTAATTCGAAAAGTTCTGCCATAAAGAACGTTTATCGTTCAACCAACGTATCATCTCTACTTAAACTGAATAAGTTGAGTACTTTAAAGATCAACTTATGTAAAAATCTGGGTTACTCTCTGATGTCTCCAATGATCATGTAAGCAATGATAGTTAATGCCTTATCTATGTAGGAGTAACTTGTGAACCAGACAAAGGCAATTGAAGGTCTGACCAAGTATGTGCAAAATCAAAACGCTCGGATTGATAATTTTGTGGATTGGATGGATGGATTAATATACAGAGATTCTAGCCATGCATCTGAAAAAGCTCCAGAAGTTTACTAGACAGAATGTCCTATAAAACAAACACTACCAGCTAAAGAGGTACAAGTTTCTTTTGAGGGAATGATCTCGATTGATCAATTGAAAGAGTTCATTGAAGGAACCCCCAAAGACAAGTATGTTATTGTCACCAAGTCTTCCTTGACATTTGATAAGCCCTATACTACAAGGATTGATAGCTTCAAAAAGTCCGTCGACTACCAACCACCTAAATTTTAACAATTTGAGGGCAAGGACAATTCAAAACAGCGTGTCTCACACTTTGTTGAAACATGTAATAATACTGAAAGCTATGACGAATATCTTGTCAAATAATTTTTCTATTTGCTAAAGAAAAATGCCTTTGATTAGTACACGAACATTGAACTTAATTTTATTGATAGCTGGGAGCAACTAGAGCATGAGTTCCTGAATTGCTTCTATATCACAAGCCATACAGTGAGCGTGGTAGAGCTCACAAGCACTCGTCAAAGAAAAGATGAGACGGTCATTGACTTCATCAATCGATGGAGAAATACGAGCCTAAACTGTAAAGATAAGCTCAGTAAAACTTCTGCAATAAAGATGTGCATCCAAGGAATGCACAGGGAGATTCTCTATATCTTGCACGAAATTAAACTAAAATCCTTTGAAGAGTTAGCTACTCGTGCTCACGACATGGAGTTGAACATCTCTTCTATCGAAAAAGGAGTAACACCTACCCATGACCCTCAAAGGAGAAAGGATAAGCAGGAACCCAAAAGATGGAGCAAGTCAAACCTTCTAATGATCAATGATTAAGTTCACGTGGATTAAAAATAGAATAAAAATCATTGGGCGTTTATTTCATGTTTTTCAAGTTCTTATTTAATATGGGTTGTATTATTCCATAATGTTTATCTTGATATTTACATGGTAATTAAACTATCAAATTAATACTTTAATCCTAGTTTTCAAAAGATTAAATATCTCGACAATTTTTGAAGTAGGAGGCATTTGTTAGCAATAAAATTTTATTAAATTTAAATTCATACAAAATTCGAATTATATAAAAAATTCAAATAAATTCATACAAATTTTGAATTATATTAAAATTTAAATATTTTAGTCCGAATAAATTCAATGGATTAAAATGATTGAATTAATGATTTAAATTCAAATGAATATGGATTTGATTAAAGTCCAATTTTTGTTGGGCTAGTCCATTGATTTGAGCCACAAATGATGGACTCGATTTGTCAAGCCCAAAAAAGGTTATATACATCGTATTTACATAGATAACAAAAAGGTATGCATCCTTGGCCTGAGATGAAACCTGTTGCACAATAAAATTGAAAAGAACCAGTATTTTGATGAGCAGTTTATACGTGAAAATGAAAAGTTTAACAGGAATGTGTAGCAAAATGTAATGTCATTTTTTGGTTGAACTTTTTGTGTAAGAGTTGAACATTTTCAGTATTGGTGAAGAAGCAAACACAGTTATGTTATATCAGTGTTGAACTACTTTTTTTTGCGAATGTGACAGTACCATATAGAAAAGATTGTAATTGGGGCAAGCGCCAAATGAATAAAATCCTTATTTTATTTTTTTTCAGAAATTGACAGAATTGGTGAAGCACTTACCTACTAAGAGAGCAATACCTGAACTTTGTCACAGCTTCCAACTTTCAAGATTTACTGCTCAAGTCAAACAAAATTACAACAACGGAAAATTTAAATCTTTAAGATTATCAGAGGAATCAAAAGTGAACCTGAAATTTTTAAGATCAGTTGAAGGAAAGCAAAGAAGGGGAGTCTTGGAGTAACCGGTAAAGTTGCTGCCATGTAATCAGGAGGTCACCGGTTCAAGCCTTGGAAAAATAGAAATGCAAGGTAAGGCTGCATACGATACACCCTTGTAGTGAGATCTTTCCTAAGACACTACACATAACGGTAGCTTTTAGTACACCGGCCTTTCCTTTTTTAGTTGAAGGAAAGCAAAGGTTTAAAAAATGCAGATACAAGATAGGGAAGAAACGGAAACCATGGGAGTTTTCTACTATTATTACTTTTAGTGGCAGCCGGAGTTTCTTATTTATGTTAAGTTTCAGTATTTCATTTAGTATCAACAGGTTTCATCATTTACCTTTGTTATGTGATGTTGCAAGTTGGAGCAGTTTGTTTATCATTTATGTTATGAAGTTCAAATTGCAATCACAAATTCTCAGGGGTATATGAGATTATCACACAATAACAATCCCGAAATATTTGCTTAGTCTTACTACTGCAATGGGGAAGACCAAGATTATGCATATACAGCAACACAAGCAGAAGCTGAAAGATAGAAGATGGTTGGAGCAGATTATGGACGAAGGGTGGGTAGAGAATGGATTTTGGGAGAGTTGTAATAGAAAGGGAAAAGGCGAACTGGCACACTTAAGCATATTAACATATTAGCATTGCGTTCTTCAGATGTTGAGGTGGGAAAAAGAGAGGGAGAGAAAAAACAAATACCTTGCAGTTAGACTAACAAAGAACACAACCAAAAAAAAATACACTAAAGAAACAACAACAACAACAAATCTAACTCAAAATGACAAAACATAATCAAAATCTAAACAAAAAAAGGTGGAAGAAACTTACAGAGAAAATAGTAGGTGAGATATAGCTAAAGAGCAAATAAAATACCTAAAAGCACCAGCCATAACAACCCCTCCACCTCCTTTTCCACTCATGTTACAGTAGATTGCTTATCTTTAGCACAACCCCAAATGAAAATATAAAACAAATAAAGCAAAGGGTATATCTAAAAACTCTAATATCTACAAATCGATGATTGATAAGCTTAATCGGCAACATTCAAAACCATATTGGTAATTAAAAATTTTATTAAACCGAAGTGTTCTTTTTATTTTAGAAGCTTTCACAAATGAATGAATGTTTATGTAACTCAATTCACTTCAAAAAATTTTAGTAGCTTAGTTGGTTGGCTATCTAAACTTTAATTTCACCTTGTTAGTTGTTGGTGAAAATTCCAATTCCCACCTTGTTATAAAGAAGGCATCCTATTCTCAATAAACTGAAATGGAAGCAGGTAAATTTTGAAATCACCCAAATGACCATCCAAAAAGTAGCAGGGTGTTGAGTTTAGCTCTTCATAGGGAATTGAATGCAGATTGTAAGATTTATCTCTTTATAGGGAATTGAATGCATATTGTAAGATTAGTGTGATAAGCATCCAGAAAAATTCAAATTACGGAGATAGAATTGCCAAAGTAAGATTATTGTGGATTGGAAAAACCCAACTACTATGTCGCAAGTTAGATTCAACTATGTGAATTCTCACTAATTGATGGTCTAATTTTCATCAACTTGGAAGGCAGCCATTTTATCTTACCATAAAATCTGTTCTGTAGTACAGTAAGATAAATCTTTTACACTCGTAATGTAAGTGTCCATTCGTTATATTACAAAGAACACATAGAAAAGCTAACTAACATATTTACCTGTGAAGGAGCAACAATTTAAAAGTAATTTCAGCTCAATTCATAAATGGAAAAAGCGAATATGTTATAACTATTTCACTGTGTATCAACTCTATCTACTCAACTTCATCTGTGGCTTACTTTTGAAAGTTAAGCTGAAATGTTATAGGATTTTCAGGAGCAGAAATTATGTCAAATTATGTATCAGTTTGTATTATGTAACTTACTATAAATAATTCATCCAATCCTCTTTGATGCAATTGCTGGTCATGCAATTCAGACGAATTAATGGTTTTCCAGCCAGGAATTGGAACATGGGCAAGCTTAAGGAACAGTGTTTTCTTGAACCATCTTAATGTTAGTTAAAAGTAAACAAGATTGGTAACTTTTTGTAATTATTACTGATAAATAACTTTTACCAAGTTGAATAGTATTACTTCTACTTTATTAGCTTTGTTATATCACTTGGTAAAAATCACAAGTTCTATAGAGTATGTTTCTTCAAATGGTTCAAAGCCCATCATGATATAATATTACGTAATTCTAATGAGTAGTATTTAAGAGTAAGAATTCAGATTGAACAGCTTGTCCGAGATAGGTGCAGAACTTTCCTAAGTATTATTATTATTATAGGCAAGCTATTTAGGAATCTCCTACTTCAATCATATTATATCACCCTAATTAATTATTATAAGTCATTTAAGTGTTGAAAAACTAATAATATCCAATCTGTGATTTTACTATATCGCTCATAATTACTTATTATAATTAGCAAACAACAGAATCAAGCTCATCACACTGTAAAATCATCTATCAAAATACTTAGTAACCTTTCAGTATACAAATGCGTACACACAGCCTTTTGCACAAATGATATCAACATTAATTGAGGAATTTAAGCAAAACAAAATTCAGTTTCTACCCAAATTCGATTAGTAGCTTCCTGACCAGTCTTTAGTAGCTTAGCTATTTCTCTCCTCGTCTGCTTCAGTTGAATCTCTCTACAATTCCTCTGTAGTCTGATTCGCGGAATAGTTAATTTCAATAGGATTTTACGGCAAATGGTAAGACCACATCAACAAATTACTAATAATAAAGCTTAGTAATCCATAAACACATTCAAACTACAATTAGCGATTTGCCAACATTAGAAAATAAGCATGTGCAGACACAATATCCAAATCTATAGTATATGATAATAATCAGCATAACAACATAACCGAAAGGGTATAATAAGTGTACGCAGATGTTACAAAGAATACAAAGATCCTTCCTTTATAATCTTTCTTAAATCAATCTTAGTTAAAAATAGCAAAAAAGAAACCAAATTACAGCAAAATAAATAAATAAATACCTAAGAAAAACTGGAAAAGATTTTAATTTTGTAATTGGAATTGGGGTTTGCAGAGACAAAGATGAGCAAAAAGAAAGATATCCCTGCCACTCACACTATGATTTCACAAGTGAAATTTACGAAGGATAACAAGTATAACATAATCTACTGCTATGGCTAGGACATGTACATTTTAAAAATAAAATTCTCATAACCAACAGGCAAATAAAAGGCACGGTTAAATCAATTCGTAGGATAATAGCAAAACACGTATTTCTGTATTAAGTAAAAAAGAGATTGAATACCTTGTTCAGGTGGACAGCAGAAAGAGTTGCAGTAACATTCGTTAGGATGCTTTAAAGTGCGGCTCCAATGATATCACAAAAGTAGGGCACAAAACATTATTCACTGGAAGGAAAGTGAAATAGTGATAGTCAAGTAAAAGTGAAGCAAAACAATGAAATTATATTTCAATTGGTTGAAATACCTTGCGACAGCTTTTCAGAGGCGGCGTTTTCACCTCTGTATTATTTTTGTGATGGGAACTACTTGACATGTGATCTGAGCAACTTGTGGTGCTAGTTTCATACATCTTTCTCTTGCTAGTGCTCTCGGTGGTTATTGAAGGTTCATTTTCCACGAATAACACAATAATCAATTTTGGAGTACCACCATCCATGCTTTTTGGATAAGGTTTTTTTGCATGGATGTTGAACTTCTTGCCAGTTACCTGTGTTTTGACATATGCCAATGGCAACATGTGTTTCTGGAAGGAAAATTGAATTGTTTAAATGTATAGTTTAAATTGGAAAATAATTTCTAGTTCATTTGAGTTAATTTTAATAGGTACCTCGATTGCCTGAATGGAATAAACTTCTTCTGAGTTGAGCTGCAGCATTGTTTCAGCAGTTTTATCTGTAATAAGTCCTGCTATTGAACCACTGCTGTCTGCAACAAAAACTTCAAACTGACATCTACAGTTAAAAATTGTTAGGATAATATTTGTTAAATGAATGAGAATTTAAGATTATGAATAATTATGTATACAATCTGTAAGATATGAATTGTACTTTGGAACAAGATCTTTCAGGCGATGACAAATTGTACAGTAAAATCTCCTTTTAGTGTGAATCCTGATGAAGACTTGTTTACAGTCTGAACAAGCTAAAACAAAGAACTGTTGCGGTTCATTTGATAATAAAATTGCAGCTTTCATATAGAAGATCTGACCTGAGAAATTTAAGAGGTAATATATTTTATAATGTAATTGTAAACTGTAAAGGCAAATTTAATGCAATGTAATATGGACTTTGCTAATGTTTTTACCGAGGGTTATTCTTAGGTAGTGGCAACAGATACAATTTCATCTTGGAAAGGAGTGAATTGCAGAGATCCTGATGGAGTTGTACTCTTTTTCCTGTATGCGATCAACTGTTGCTTGTTTGTTTCAATTCTACAAGTAAAAATACAATGAGATATATATTTTGTGTGTGCGTTGATGATATGTATGACAATTATTTTTATAAGAACAATACCATGTTCTCAGTGCAGCAACCTGCGGATATGAAGGATCAATTTGAATTGTTGTTGCGAATCTTGTTGTCAATCCTATGTGTAATGGACAGTTAGTTTGAATTTTATAATTTAGTGATAATTTAGTTGTGACAAATAGGATAAAATACGTTGATATATGCATTTACCTGGCCTTGATTTTGCAATTTATCTTGCAAGGATGATTGGATATTGATCAATTTCTTCCACCATTTTAGCTCCATCATAATCAATGAACTTCTCCCCGTGTGTAAACTTGGTAAGTTTTTGGCTGCATGAAATGATGGAGCAAACAATGCGTGGAACAGAATAAAATTATGAAAGAAAAATGAATGTACAAAGCAATTTAGCTGATAAATTTGATTGCTACAATATTTGAAGAGATTTGATGTCATTTTCACACCACAATCAAAGCAGACTTATATGAAAACTGTAAAGCGAAATAAATGGTATACTGACCTTTGATCCATTATAATGAAGTCTTGAATTTTGGATCCATTCGCAGCATATGTTGGTGGCCCGAAGTTCACTACCATGGCAAGAACATCTTACAATAAAAAGTCCTTGTAAATAAATCATGATAAACTAATTTTACTGCAACAGAAAGAAATAAAACAGTAATTGTTGTAGCACCAAATTCATATGCATCAGGCTGACGGTCAAAGTTCTCAAACGATGTCAGAGCAAGTTGTGTTGGTTATGGTAGTGGACTTTCTGCCGGATCTAGTTCTTCAATCGGTTCAACAATAGTGTTTCTATCGATTATCCAGATGAAGTCACTAATTGGTCTGTCATATGCATTGTTTAATTCCTTAACATTTGCAACAGATAGCAAGTAAGTATGAAAAAGATATAGCAAATCTGCATAATGTGTTATGTCCGTTTCAAATATAATACACTGAACTTGTGTTTCCTGCACTATATATCATTTTATTTTTTTTGCACATGTGCACGAAATAGTAAACATGATCAGTTTAAAGATTAAAACAGCGAAAATGTAAGTGGGTATAAAGTAATATATTCTGTTCAAACATTTGCTTAATTTTATATAAGCTATTAAAAAAAAATTGAAATTTTCAGTTGTATTTTCAATCTAAAGTACCTCTTCATCCTGCAGAATCAAAAGATGATATATTTTACTTGATATATTTTACTTCCGTGTTGACTGTCTCGCTATCGGCCTTTATCAATCACTTGAACTTTACAAGTCCAGTCAGTAGTTGCAGGAGTTATTTCATTGATGGTAAATCGTTGTGTCATTTTGAATCAACCTAATGGTATCAAATATCAATAAATAATATACGTAAAAAAATAAAACAAATTCAACAGTATGATTAAAGTGGAAAAATGTCTACAGTTCAACTTAGGAAAAAGCTTTAACAATAATTTCATTGTATACTATATTAGGTGTGCAACAATCATCATGATTATCGACTATAGGAGGTCTTATTAGTACTTTGACGTTATTTGAACATTTGGCCCTTGACAAAGAAATATATAATTGGTCATGAGAGAAAACGGATTCTTTTAAATAAATACCAACGAAGTCTAATCCTGAGCTTTTTTAATTATCATGGCAAAACATAATCGTATTGAAAACTATGTTCTTTTAAATTATAATGGCACTTTTTCATCTGCTGAAGTTAATAATGGTATTCGTGGAATAAAAACATAAGCATTTTTTAAATCACCACTTGATATTGTAGTGCTAATAATATGAGTTTTGAAGTCGTCGCATATTAATCTTGTTCCATTGCATAAATTTTCTAAAGGATTCAGATTTCTTAATAATATGATAGGACAATTTCTTTTTAGATATAATTTGTAAGGAGGTAATCTAGCAGGGTTTAAAGTATGCATAAAATCCTCATACTCACTTTGATCTTTTGGATCAAAAGTTCCATCAATAGCGACATACACCTTTGCGTTAGTTGGAAATTGAGTAATTAACATTTCATTTATTTCATCAACAAAGTCATTTTTTGTTGTTAAAATAGCACGGAATATAGTAAAAGAAATATTTGAATGAGATGTATATAAATTACGGTAAGTAACTTTAAACAGCGCATTTAACGAATATTTTTCTGTAGTGAAAGGAATAATAAAGATTGCGGTATTTTAATTTTTCCTTGTGAATTTTATTTTTCATTTCCATTACCAATTCTCATTAGATAATCACAAAAAGTAGGATTTATTTGTGCACCCATATTTTCTGATAACTGTAATTTGTGAAGCCGTTTTCAAAAGTCAGAACATAGTAAACTCTCACGAACAAAGTCTTCTCTTTTGCCACTACGAACAACAGGCAAAATTTATCTAAAATCACCATTGAACACAATAACTTTTCCACCAAAGAGAACATTTATTTCCATTACATCATTTAGAAGCAAATTTAACGCTTTAATCATTTATTTTTTCCCCATTGAGATTTCATCCCATACTATTAATTTGGCATCACGGATTAAAGATGCTAATGAACTTTGTTTGCTTATATTACAACTGAAATTTCCATCAATATTTATAGGCAATTTAAAGCGAGAATGAACAGTGCGACCTCCTGGAAGAAGCGAGACCGACACACCTGAACTTGCAGTTGCTAAAGCTATAAATCCTCTATGTCTTGCAGTAGCTAAGAGAGCACGATATAGAAAACTTTTATCTGTTCCATCGGGTCCATCAACAAAAAAGGCACCTGATTTATTTGAGAGCACTCTATTAAGAATTGTATTGTAGGCAATCTGTTGCTCATTGTTTAATTTATTTTGTAGTGATAGATCTTCATTACTAACGTTAATATTTCTTTCAAAATGTACCCCTTTTGCTTGTTTTGCCATTAGAGATGCTTTGATTTTTTCGGAGATTAAATAGAACTCATTAATGTCACAACCCATTGAGTAAAGGATATCATTAATATGATTTTATACTTTATAACGAATTGTTAATAAAGACAAATTTTTATGTCGCTTATAATCTTCTGATAAAGGACCTTCAAATTTTTCCTAGAGTTCTTTAGGGTTAATTGAATTGCAATAAGTTAATAGCACGATAAATAAATATCTTAAACTACATGGCATTTGATAATCAGCAGCCTCAGACAAACATTTTATCAAGTTATTATCACATAGTAACAATCCTCGCTTTTCAGCAGATTCGCTGAATGTAGTGCAGTATTTACCATCTACAATTAGTAAATCTTCATATGACTTAGGTCCTCTGACATTAATAAGGAGTAATCTCAAATAATATCTTTCTCCTTCAGTTGGATGACATGTTACAATACGATCAATTGCATTTCCTTGTTGGCGACGTGGCCACATTTTATATGTTGTTGACCAGACAAAATGTTCAGGAAATTCTCGATAAAATAAATTGAGATCCTTAGCTTCTTTATGTATTGTATTCATGGTGAAAAATTTATTTAGCATAGTTTTTTTAATCATTGGGTTGTTTATAAGCTTAGCAATATTATCGATTTTTTTGAAAGAAATAAGTTGTTGTCCGTCAAGATGGAGCTGTAAATGGTAAACGGAAGGATTCATTTCACTAATAGAAAAATCAAATATACGCCACACAGCTTCAGGTGGTGAAACCCATCTAGTTGACTGATACTCTTTTATTTCACCTATTTCTGTAGTTGTATTATCACCATGTAGCCGAAATATAATTTTATCATGCCCTTTACATATATATTTGTAAATATATTTAACAATCTTGCTATCAGAATATATTTCTACGTTGATGTGACAATTGAATTTGCAAAGTAAAAATGGATTATAGGAGACAACCCATGAATTATCAAAGAGGTGATTTTTAATTTGTATATATTTTACGGTATTTCGTCTTTTATAAATTGCGTAAGAATTTTTGCCTTTACATTTTTGTTCTGAAAAATCTTTTGGATAATTAAATTTGCAACAACCTTTCTTTTTCATGTAAGGACATGTTGGATTAAATTCACCACAAGGACCGTGTATCATATGTAGAGTAACAAGCTCATATAAATTTGAATTTGTTTTAGAATCTGATAATTCAGCACAAACGAATTGGTCATATGCTTCGGATGTCAGTAGCTTATATTTCTCCTCAAGTATAATAAGAAAATGAGCATGAGGAAGTCCTCGTTTCTAAAATTCTATTGTATACATAAATGCGGCAACCTTACCAAATATATGTCTGCGAAATATATTCTTTTGTAATTCTTCTAGTTTTGCTTGAAATATTCGGCAGATTTGATCTGGTCTGTTTTGAGCTTCATCAGTTGGGAGCAAGTTTTGTTTGATTTCAGGCCAAGAAGGATTGCAGGTCATTGTCAAGAAGATATTAGGCTTTCCAAAACGCTGAACCAAAGCCATAGCATCCATATACCAACGCCACATATCTCTAGGACCTCCCATGAAACTAAGGGGAATTATCCTCTGCTTACCTACTCGAGAAGCTTCCCTTTCACCGCGACGCAACACATCTAAAAGTCCTTCCAGCACATCAGTTCTAAATAAATCTTGATTTAAAGAAGCAAATTCAGTCTCTGGGTTTCAATTTTAATCCATTCATCAACGATGTATTGCTGAAGTAATCTACCAGAATGCAACAATATATCAGTGTCGTTTCTTATTTGTAATTTGTAACAGTAATACTTACGGCAAGAAATCGTATTTCTTTTTCGTTTATTTGTGTATGCCAAAAAATTCATCAATTGAAGTCATATTTTTTATACTCAGTTGTTGATCACGTCCACAGTATCCTCGTAATATATTATAGTCAGTTCTAGGATTAATTTTTTCAATACCGCAATGCCAACCGCTTTGTCCATAAGGACATAATAACGGATATTGTATTAGATCATAACAGCCGTAGTAATAATTTATTAATCGACTGCTATTACTTTTAGTGTATATCCAAATATACAACAACCTAGTATATTCCCACCTAGCGGGATATGGAGAATGTATATTCAAATATGAGGAGTAAAAATATAATTAGCAATACCCTGTTCAATTCATATTCCAGCAACTTCTGATGTGGTCGGTAAATTATTTGTTCGTTGATTTAGACCAACGCCACATTTAAGCGCAATGTAAAATTCTAAAAGTTGTGAAAATATCTATTAAAAATTTTTAAAATATTAAGTGCGGGTTAATTTATAATATTTCCATCAGATTTTTTACAGCATATTCATTTAATTTAGGTGAACAAGCCATTCGATTTTTCAATTTAGCTGAAATCAAGTCATTTATGAAAGGATACATGTTTTCCTTAACACGAAAAGTATAAATACCTTTATTTCTTTGTGACAACTCTTTTAACATAATTCACTCCAAATGATGTGAATGCAAATATATTATTATATGTTCTTATGTAAGTTTGAAAATATTTTGCCAAAAGCTTATTTTAATTCTGCAGAAATTTCATGTAATATTAGTTTAATAGCACCTTTGCCGCAACAGAAAACAAATGGCTCATGGCTCATATTCAAATCGTCTTGCACCAGAGAAAATACACATTGAAACAGATTTTTAAAGAACGTAAGTCGTAGATGATTGTGTTATTCATGATTGTGTTATTGTTGAATAGTTAATGTGTGCAGTATTTGATGTTGAAGCCTTGCTCAAACTGAGGTAACGGATTTGGCAACGGAAGAGGAGGTTGATCATTTAAATTAATAGAAATGGTACTAAATTGTCAAATTCCTAATAAGGATTTATTAGTTCGCGCTCTAGCTAACAAAACTTCTTTCTTATCGGCTTGCATTGTTCTGTATAGTTCACGACGTCTTCTTTTTTTATCGACATGTGTTTTTCCGGAACATAAATGTATTTGGTTGTTTTTATTTGACATTGTAATATTTATTTCGCAACAGTATGACGTAAGTAGCTAAATATAAGCCAGCACACAATTAAATATAAAGTGTAATATTTATTATATTTATTTCTCGACAGTATGATGTAAGAGCAGGCACAGTTAAAATATAATGTAACAAAATATAAGCCAGCACACAAATATAAATTTTGTAACGAAATAACACCTAGTAGGCAGAGCACGACACAATAGCATAGATAAAGAACGACCACCACAAAACTGAAAGCAGAAACAGCAGAAGGCAAATAAAAAACGCAGGTCAGTACATAGTTAACATTCAGCCATAATGAATAATGAAGTTTAGAACAAAATTTCAGGTAAATACACAAGCAACTGAGGTAAGCAGTACATATTGAAACTCCAATCTTTTAAGTGCTACACGACTAATCAACCTGATATAACGACAGAATATGGCTGCTTTTCATAAAACATGTGGAACTTAAAACATATGGCTACTTGTCCTAAAAAGTCCGGCCTTAAAAAGGGCAAATGGGGTACATCACCATTAGGAAGTTCTTCCAAATTCAAAAAGAAAACTGAAAAGATCACAAAACAAGGAAGCAAAACAGATTAACAAATAAACACACACATTACACAACAACAACAACAACAAACAACAACCAAGTGTAGTCGCACAGGTAAAGTCCAAAGAGGATACTGAGTAAGTCAATCTTATCTCCACCTTTGTGGAGGCAGGGAGATTGTTTACTGAGTAAGTCAATCTTATCTCCACCTTTGTGGAGGCAGGGAGATTGTTTCAGATATGTCAGCACAAATAACGAAAAAGAAAAGCCGACAACAGATTAATAATAGGCTAACTGGAGCATAAGAGACAGGTAATAATAATCAAAATTGGCGGAGAAGAAACTAAGTGATGATACTGAATCTACTGGGAAGAACAATGCGGGCATGTATTAGCCTGCATATGTTTTGCTCCTTCTTGTAAAATCATTGTATAATATACATCAGGACCCACTATGTAACAGGTAGTATGATTCTAATTTTTAGAATGTTCACTATTTGATACATTCCACCTGCTCACTATTTGATACATTCCACCTTAAAATGGTTCAACAATTAATGTATTCACGAAATTCTCTAGTGGAGCACAAAGTTGAGCTTTTTTCCCCAATTTTAGCTATTAGAAAATGTGCAGAAGCTATTGAATATGTGACAACACCACTATAAATTAGTCTTAAAACGTATCTATTTTCTTCGAGTATTTTTCATTTTCTATGAGGTCAGTTAGGTCCCATAATTGCACCCATAATTGCACTTGTAGTTGCGTTCTATCAATATAATTTCTTTTTCACTTGTCTTAAAAAGTCTGGCCTAAGAAAGGACAAATGGGGTACATCACCATTAGAAAGTTGTTCCAGCTATTCTGCTTTCAAGATTAACTTTATACACAATGTAGCATATAAAGGTATGTTAATCATGCAGAAATTCATCATAAGGTATGTAACAGTTAAATTTTCCTTTCATGGAAATGCACTCCAATCTTCACCAACCAAAGCAGCCACGATAAACTCTTCCAAATACATAAAGAAAGCTTAAAAGATCACAAAACAAGGGAGCGAAACAGATTAACAAATAAATATTCACATTACACAACAACAACAACAACCAAGTGTAGTCCCACAAGTAAAGTCCAAAGAGTATACTGAATAAGGAAACCTTACCTCCACCTTTGTGGAGGTAAGGAGGTTGTTTCAGACTAAGTTGCTCGGACTCTCCAAAAATGTTGTCGCACCCGTGTCGGACCCTTCAAAAATACGCTATTTTTGGCGGATCCGACACGCACCCGTAGACATTTTTGAAGAGTCCGAGCAACTTAGGTTTCAGATATGACAACACAAATAACGAAAAGGGAAAGCTAACAGAAGATAAATAATAGGATAGCTGGAGTACATGAAACAGTTAATAGTAACAAAAATTGGAGGACAAGGAACTAAGAGATGATACTAAATCTACTGGTTGATGGTAAGTTGGTGCAACTTTCTGGTTGGGCATCCACCAACAAAAGCCAAATCACATTTATCATTAGAAGTTCAACAACACAATGGCTGGTCACACGGTCTAATTTTTTAAATTTATCATGAGCCAAAAGATTTACACTTAATTGTTATTTTATCTCGAGTAAAATACCAGACTGCTGATCAATCTCTGAACTTAGGGCCTGAAGAAATTTTCTTACTCAAGCCTCCAAATACTTGTTTTACTATGATTCCTTTTTTCAAACTCAACCAACAACTCCTCTTGGCTGAGAGCACTTGACTTAATCAACCACTCTACACCTCAATCCTACTATCCCCGAATAGTTGTTTGTAATTAAATCCTCTATACTCATTTTGCTGCATTCAGGCTCATTTCATTCCAAAAGAAAGTTCTCCACTGAAGATGTTAAAAAACTTAAGCTATTTAGTGCTGAAATCAAGCTTCCCAATGTCCAGTTAGTTGCAACTTCTGTCAAATAGTCACTTCACATTTACACTGTTTCTGTCCATGTAAGACAGGCATTCTACGGACAGTTATTCCACTCAAGTCAACAAACTACAACCGCAGTCTAAATGAAGAACTAAAAATCTCACAACTAACCTTTTTCATGTACAAATACCAACAACATACTTCCAGATGAGGAGCGCAGTGTGTACGCAGACCTTACCTCTTCCTTAAAAAGGATGAGAGGCTGTTTCCGTTAGAAACTCGGCTCCAAACAGATGGAAAAAATGAGAACCATAACCAGTAAGAACAACATGAAAATACAATAATGGAGGCTAGGGAAACAACCAATAGTTCATGTGCAAGTAGAAAAAGCCAAAACTTCAATTAACCAAAAAGGAAAACAAAATTTCTGGAAAAATCTCTCCTTGATCTTGCTACCAAAATATCGAAAATTTGTATCACTTCAACAACAAACCCAGTGTATTCCCACCTGGTGGGGTCTGGGGGTAAGATGTACGCAGTCCATACCTCTACCTCTAACGAAGTAGAAAGGCTGTTTCCGATAGACCCCCGGCTCAAGACACAAGATCCCACATAGATACAAAGTAAAGCACCAAACGAGGTCACAAGATTACAGCACATAGCATACATAGCATAAATACGACATAAATCTGGTAGCCATAAGTAAAAGAGAAGAAAGAAAAGAAAGCAGAAAACAAAAAAAGAAAACAGGAAACAGAGGAAGCACCCAGATTCATACTAAAACAAGGAACACGGAATCATAACCTAATTCCCTACACTAGCGACCCAAACTGGCTCTAGTCCTCAGCCCTAATCCGCGTCCTCCAGACCTTCCTATCTAGGGTCATGTCCTCGGTGAGCTGTAACAGTTCCATGTCCCGCCTAATCACTTCAGCCCAATACTTCTTCGGCCTACCCCTACCCCGCCTAAAACCATCCAGCGCTAGCCTCTCACACCTACGAACCGGGGCATCCACATCCCTCCTCTTCACGTGTCCGAACCAGCGCAATCGGACTTCCCGCAACTTGCACTCCACTGGAGTCACCCCAACCTTCTCCCTGATAGTCTCGTTCCGAACTCTATCCCCTCTAGTCAGCCCACACATCCAGCGCAGCATCCGCATTTCTGCCACCTTCATTTTTGGATGTGGGAATTCTTAACTGGCCAACATTCCGCTCCATACAACATGGCCGGACGTACTACCACCCTGTAGAATTTTCCTTTAAGCTTGGGCGGCACCTTCTTATCACATAACACCCCCGACGCGAGCTTCCACTTCATCCATCCCGCCCCAATGCGGTGCGAGACATCCTCGTCAACCTCACCGTTACCCTGGATCACGGACCCGAGATACTTGAAACTATCCCTCTTACAAACCACCTGCGAATCCAGCTTCACTGTCATCTCATCCTCCAGTCTTACGTCATTAAACTTGCATTCCAAATACTCAGTCTTGCTTCTGCTCAACCTGAACCCTTTAGACTCAAGGGTTTGTCTCCACACCTCTAATTTATCATTCACACCCCGTCGAGTCTCATCAATCAGGACTATATCGTCCGCAAAAAGCATACACCACGGCACCTCCCCTTGAATACGCCGCGTCAACACGTCCATCACCAAAGCAAACAAAAATGGACTCTAAGCGATGAAACAAATGAGTTACGTACATTATGACCTTCGATACGGAGAGCAAGCTTCTGTAGAACAAATGACATTTATGGTGAATCCTACATTAGAATAGGAAGCGGAAATTGAAGACCGTATAAGAATAAGCTCAAAATCAACTGTCGCAATATTTTTTAGGTTAAAATCCAAGGGACAAATTTGTGTATAGGCGTAAATCGAAAGCAGATAAAACCTTAACAGTTGGACCAAGGATGGCAGTGACCTCTCACATAATGAATAATGAAGCTTAGAACAAAATTTCAAGTAAACGGCACACATTGAAGCTCCTATCTTTTAAGTACTATATTACTAATTGACGTGATATAAAGACGAAGTAAGGTAAGCGCAAAATTTTCGGTGAATACATGAACTGTAAAAGTGAAAAAGGAATACATTAAAGCGTGTATCACTGAAGCAACAATGGAGTTTAAAAACCAGCCAACACACTGCTGGTAGGAAGAAATGGGAAATCATAGCACCAAAAGCTCAGACATTGCAGCGAGCAGCAGCAATACAACCCACTATTAACTGCGGGACACAACTCGCAATTTCCGAACAGATCATTTTTTTTTACAGCACAAACGTAAATTTCACTAACTCGGGTTTAATTTGACTATATACCTCAATCGGAGAGCACAAATCAAAATTACCACACAGATCGAATTTTGTACAACACAAACCACAATTTCACTAACGCAGGGGAAATTCAACTCCTTATCCCTAAAATAAGCTCTAAAAAACTCCAGAAAGCAGCAAAGAAGGGTCGAACACTAACCCTAATTTCATTGACCCAGTACGCAAACCGGTAAGAACAACTTCAAATTTTGCGACAAAGAATTCAAAATTTCCAAACCAATGAAATCTGTCGCAACAAAAACAGTAATTTCACTGACACTGGAAAACCCCAATTTGAAAAATCCTTAAGACAAACAAGCTTGGTCACAGCAGACAATATCTGGATAATCGAAAGGTCAAAAAGCCGAACAAAACTTGTGCAATCAAAAACTGAAGCAGGAAGATATACCCGGCAGAAAAGAAGCAAAGCAACGCTAATTTCGGTTCTCCTTTGTTGGTCGTTGTCTATTTAATAATGGTAATAAAGAAGGCGGCAGAAATGGGAGAGAGGCGGAGAGAATAACACGTACCCAATATCACACGCGTAATATAAAGGCAGCAGCTCATCAGCACAACACTGAAAATGACCAAATTATCCTCAGGCAAATTTAATTTGACTGGTCAAAACCGTCAAATATATAATGTAGTACGAGTAAAAAATAGGGGAAATACATATGTTAACATATCTAAGTACTAAATTACAAAAAATAGTAATACTTTTTTTCTAATTAACTCGTGTAGTATTTATAGTATTATTTTAAGTGGGAGATCATAATTATCGCATCTTAGAAGCAGATTTCATTATTTACGCTTAAAACTGTCTCTTTTCTTTAATTGCTTTATACTTTATCATTTTTCATGCTTCTTATCAGATTTTCTCTTTTAAAATTTTTCCTTCTTAACGTCTTTTTCACGATTATTGTTCCACAATTTCAGGTAAATAATTAATTCAATTATTGCATGTTATCAATTTCTCAATATATTTTTTAAAAAAATTTTGTACTGTAAACAATTTCTTCATTTCATCTTTAAGGTTTTGATTTTTGTAGTTGTTAACGGAGAATCAAGGTCATCGAATTTGCTGAATTTTATTTTGTTTGTTTTTCAGTTAAATTTGATGTTTTATGAGTTGATATAGTTGAAAAAATTAAATTTTGAATGAGAATTGGAACTGGATTTTATTTTGTTGCGATAAATGGAGGATAATCGGAGTTGAATGAATATTGTAGATGATTTTGGGTTGATTTGTTGTTGTTGTTGATTGAATTTTTTTGAAGATAGCTGATATTTTGAAGAAAAAAGTGGTTGAAAAAAGTTTCTTCTCCAAAAGGCGAACAAATTAAAAAAAAAATATGAGAAGAAAAGAAAAGCAAAAGAAATTGAAAAGTCAAACAATGTTGATGACGATGTTAAGAACTCTTTGTGCTGATGAATCTGAAGAAGACATGGAGGAAGAGGTATTTTTTCGTTGTATATGTATGTTTATTTACTGTTATATATTTAGGGATTTCTGTAAAGCTTTATCAATTGGGGTAATGTGTATTTTTTCAGTGAATTAATATGTATTTTATGTTTCTTCTGATATATATTTAGGAATTGCAGTGAGGTGATTTGTTCTGTTAAAAATACATATGCATGTTATATGTATTTTTTGATG
This sequence comes from Capsicum baccatum var. pendulum, assembly GCA_030864225.1. Lineage (NCBI taxonomy): Eukaryota > Viridiplantae > Streptophyta > Magnoliopsida > Solanales > Solanaceae > Capsicum > Capsicum baccatum. The sequence continues at coordinate 167,400,073 of CM061550.1, forward strand.
TGTTGGTTGTATTTTGTTGATTTATACAGTTTAAGGTGTTGTTTTAATGTGTTTTGTTGTTTTTTTACAGTTTTACAAGTTTTTTTTTTTTGTTAAATTTGAGAAACATCATTGGGTTCTCGCAGTTTTATCATTCTCTGCGAGGTGCATATTCTTATATAATTCATATGAATTCTCTGGTCACTATGCAGTTGTTCTGGCTGAGATACAAAAATTAGCTGAGATTATCCCATTGTGTTCCAATCTTGTAATTTCTACGAAAAGAAAGGTATTGATCTTCATAACAATCCAATATACAAAGATAAAAACTTGTCAGATCTTTTTGATGTGTTATTTGCAGATGAATTGGTTCAACAATCAAGTGAAAGCTTGTAAGTACCTTAATATACATTTACCAATATCGTTTGTAGAAATTAAATTTTATTATTCAATTTTTTTTTGTAGGGATTGTGGTCTGTATATGATAACATACGCAGAGTGTCTTTCTTATGGTAAAAGAGTTCCTTTGATTGAGTTCAATCCCAACACACTTCGTACATGTTATGCTGCACTATTGTGGGACTATATATGGCATGAGAAAACAAGAAGCAAATGCTCATAGCGATGTCGAAGCACCCTTGAGGCCTGGCAGGCAAAGCCGAATAACTAGTGTCACTGAAGTTTTAGAAATATGATGATTGTTGAATTTATTACATTGGATAGTCGACAAACTGGTGTATGGATGTTGTTTTTTTTGTACAAACTTATTTCATGTTTTGAAGTGTTTAAATGTAACTTATTTTGAAGTGAATGAAAGTAATTCATTTATGTTGTATAAGTTGAATATGTTTTCAACAATTTTGTACTATGTATTTTACTCCAGTGTTCAATAATATTGGTTGCAGTGCGATTGACCTCTGAAATACATATGCAGTCTTGAAATTTTCAATACAAATACATATGCACTTACCTTCATATATATTTTAATTTGTGTTCATTCACTTTCAAAATACATATGAGATGAATTCAACTTTAAGTATGTGAATTGAATGAAAGAAATTCATTTAAGTATTTTATGCAGTTTTATTTTTTTTACTGTGAGATTTAAAGATCAAAAATACATATACAGTGTTCAGATTTTACATTAAATAAATACATATGCAGAATATATCATATGTATTTATCCTTTGTTCAATAGTTTCAAAATAAATATGAGGTGATTCAAACTAACTAATATAGAAAAATGCACGAAATTAATTTATTTTAAAATTTTATTAAAATCATATGAAACTATATTAAAAATACATATGCAATATACATCATATTTATTTTAATTTTTCTTCATTCTAAAGCTAACATTCATATGAGGTTAACCAAAGTTACTAAATTTGTACTAAAAATACATATACAATGTTCAAAATACATATGATATGTAGATTCAAAATACATAAGCAGTGCTCAGATTTTACATTATATACAAATGCAACATTCATATTAAACAGTGCTTAGATCGCAAATGCTAAATAAATGTTTAGAACCATAAAAATGAGTTCATTATTATAAAAAGTGCAGAAGAAAGTATTAAAAAATAATACAGAAGAAAAAATGTATCATTTACAATATTTCCTACAAGAATGTATGTTGTGACCCTTAGCCCCACATTCGGTGCATGAGTTAATGTTTTTCTTTCCAAACATATCTCGACCCGATTGGGCATACCTAATTTGTACTTTGGTGGCAGTACAATTGTTATAGACGTCTCATTCATCTGGGAACATACCTAATTTGTATTTTGATATGGGTCAATAGAATTTCATCACATTCAACAACTAAATTCGATCATTCATTGATCTAGGATTTCAGAAAATAATTGAATAAAATTCAAATAGAAATTTGTTTAAATTATGTTCATAATTGAAATTCTACAAAGCTTCACAATTTGTTCAAAAAATACATTAAAATAAAATTTGTTTAAAGTAAAATACAAACACAACAAAAGTTTTCAACCAAATACAGAAACTACTGAATCGAACAGAAGCAAAACACGTATAACATATATTTTCATATATACAGTTATATTCTGAAATTCTGACAAACAAATCAAAAATACATATGCAGTGTTAACATTAAGCATAGCAAAGATACATGTGTAGTTTTAACATTAAACACAAAAAAATACATTTAGGAGCATACCTAATTTGTTTTTGATATGTGTCAATAGAATTTCATCACATTCAACAGCTGAATTCGATCATCCATTGATCTAGGATTTCAGAAAATAATTGAATAAAATTCAAATCAAAATTTGTTTAAATTATGTTCATAATCGAAATTCTAGAAAGCTTCACAATCTGTTCAATTGTTAAACCGATCAAAATAACAACAAACGATCATCAAATAAACAGTCGAACAATGAAATTTTAATACCTGAAACAACTTCTAAACTGAAATTGGCAACAAATAGTTGAATTCCGAAGGTTTTTGTTATATATGTTGAATTTACTCCTTCATTGCTTATAACTCGAAATTCGTTTAGAAATTATTCATACAAAATTTAACGGCGACAACAAAAAACTAGATAGGAGCATCAGTAAATAAATCTACGATGCATCACAAATTGAGTAATTGAAAAAAACGATCGGCAAAAACAAAATATACTCAAAAAAAATATACGGTAATACCTGAAAAAGCACTTAAGCACTAATTCGTAGAAGATAATTGAATTGCAAAGTGTTATCGAGAACAAGGTAATGTTGATAGTTGAACTTTACGAATTTTTTTTTGAACATCAACAAGTACAATTGAATGTGATTGTTCAATTACAACGAATTTGAAGTTTCAACAAAAATTTGAATTGATTTTTTTTTTAAGGATCATGCGTTTAGCGACTGGAAAATTGAATTGAATTTTTTTTTTTGAAGAAGAAGAACACGCATATAGCGAGTGGCTAATACAATTTTTTTTTTTTTGAATTTGAATAAGGTTATTGGAAGATAACGGAAAAAGGGTGATTAGTGAGCTTTTAATGGGATTGTAATCTTTAATTGTTAATTTATGGAATTATTACCATATTTAGATCAGATAATTAATGCAGTAAAAAAAATTATATTTGTATTTTCATAGCAACACTTTGCAAAAATACATATCAAAAATTGCTATAATATGCAATTATGAAAGTGTTGCTATGAATCTCATAATTAAAGGGTTAATTATGCTATTTCTGAATTTTGCCCTAAAAACTAATGAGGGATCCAATTTCTTTTGTTATTGTTTCTTAGCACAATATCTTTTGCAAGAAAAGGGCCCAAAACTTTTGAGCTATTATCAGAGGAATTAAGGGTTCGTTTGGTATGAGGTACTACAACATATAATTCTAAAATAAAATAATAATCTCAAGATAAATTTTTTGATGTAGTATTTAATTATTAATATTCAGAATAAACTTATTTTGAAATTAATAAATAATATCAGAATAAATTATCCCACATATATGGTGGGATAACAATTCCAACACAATTTATTCTTGGAATAAACTATAAAATGAACAAATTATCTCTAAAATTCTTTGATTATAACTTTATATATATATAAATATTCTTTACTTTTTTTTAAAATAAAATATAAGGTATTTGTACAACGAGATAGGTTAGATTTTAGTGTGAATGAATATGAAACTTATCATATGATGAATTTTTTTAACAAAAAATGAGATTATTAATATTTTATGAAATTTAGAACAAAATAAGTAATTTAACATGAAATATTAGAGTTTCATACACATTTAAGAAATATTTTATTTATGAATATATTATACATTAAATTAATTTAAATAATTATTATGTTTATTTACATATTTTAATTTCTCTAAAAAATAAAAAAAATGTCGACTCCATTGTTGAATTACATATTTTAAATTAAATAATTTTTTAGTCACTTAAAAATTGATATTGTATATATCAATTAAAATGAGTTTTAATATTCTTTATTATATAAGTGACATGTGTTTAAATGAAGTGACATAAACAACAAATCTTCTTTTACTTTAAGTTGAAACTTTTTATTTCAAACTAAATAGTATGTAGTAAGATTTTTTTTTTTAAACACACATGGCATAATCATGGGAAGGCACACGCAGAAAAATTAAAGTTAAATAAGATGAAATTTTTATTTTTAAGAATAAATATTTAAAGTTTGAAAAGAAATATATATAAAAAAAAAAAAGTTAAATAAGATGGAGGGTATTTTGGTAATCAATTAATTTATTCTTAGAAATTATACCATGCATATAGGGAAAAGACATCATTTCCACCCCATACTATACAAGAAAAGTCTAAGCCACACCTAAATTATATAAGTGACCTATTACACACCTTAACTATATAAAAGTGATATTATTACCTCCCCGCGACCCCCATTCTAAGGCACGTGTATTACACTTATATTAGGCGCGTCCAGCTTATTAAATAACAAAATTAAACGGATAAAAACATTAAGGGAAAAGGCATCATTTTCACCCCAAACTATAGTCGAAAAGTCGAATCCACACCTAAACTATATAAGTGACCTATTACACACCTTAACTATAAAAAAATGATACTTTTTACTGACGTGGTGCTGATGTGGTAGCGCGTGTAAAACACTACACCACATGCAAGTGGTGGTAGCTGACAGGGTGTAAATAGTTTCACTTTTTTATAGTTCAGGTGTGTAATAGGTCACTAGTATAGTTTAGGTGTGACTTCGACTTTTCGGGTATAGTTTGGGGTGAAAACGATGCCTTTTCCCTATACAACAAAGCAAATACTCAATAAAAAATAATCTCAGTATAACTCATCTCATCGTAACTTATCCCAACATAACTACATTCCCAACCAAACCATCCCTACCAGTATGAGAGATGGACAGATCCTTCTTCAAATCTTCAAATTTATTAGCATGATTTTCCCTAAAGGTGTCAAACGGGCCGGGCTGACCCGGCCCGAACCGGCCCGAAACACCAAACCGGACCGGTTTGACCCGGCCCGAAAAGCCCTAGGGCTTTAGGGTACCGGGTCCCGGTCCATTTTTTAAAAAAATTGGGCCCGGTTAACCCGGCCCAGACCAGCCCGGTCCAGGCCCGCCGGTTAACCGGCCCGGCCCGGTACCAAAAAAGAAATTAATTTTAATTTTTTGGGCCAGCGGCGGTAATATTACCGTTTTTTGGTCCAAACGGCTAGTTTGAGCCCATTTAATTAAAAAATATATATATATATATAAAATATTTTTTAATCCTCAAAATAAATCTATAAATACCCTACAACTTCAAATCATTTCTCACACAATTTTTCACTCTCTCAAATCTCAATTCTCAATTCTCAAATATTCAATATATTTAATTTCTTAAAGTGTTCACTTTAATTTTTTAATTTTTCGTTTACAAAGTAAGAGCGGAAGTTTCTAAAGTCGCAATCTTCGGATACTTCCAAAATTTGGTATTGTCGTTCCATCTCTTACGTTTAATTTTTATTTATTGTATTAATTGTTTAATATTTAATTTTATTATATTTGTGTATTTTGAATATTTTTAATTTAATTTAATTTATATTATGGATAAATTAAAAAACCTCGCTGCTAAAGGTGTTAGAAATTTTTGTCCCGAAAGCGGTAGTGGTAGTAAAAAGCGAATTACTAGCGGTAGAGGTAGTTCAAGTAAGAGATATACCCGTGTGACTTCTCCTCCGGTACCTCTTGGTACACCTTTTGAGGAAGAAATAGGTGTAGGTGCTCACGATATGGATTATGTAGAATTTCAGGAAAATTACGGTATAGAAGAAGAAAATGAAGTAGATGCAGTTAATGTAGACGAAGATGATGAAAATATTGCTGAAACACCCGCAGTAGGAGATGCTAACGTTAGATCTGAATCAGTTAATCTCCCTTCCCGTCCTCCCAGTGCCCCAAAACCCCGTAAAAGAACTAGTATTGCATGACAATTTTTTGAACGTATATCAGATATTGAGGTGCAGTGCAATATTTGTCAACAAATATATAAGCATAGAAGTGGCGGTAAGCAAGGGGGTACGGGTACGTTAATGAGACATATAGCTGAAGATCACAAAAGAGAGTTAAATATTGCAAAAGGTGGTGGGGATGTTGGTGGGTCAACGCAAACTAGAATGGACCCAACAACCGGTCAAGTAGCGAAAAAGTATAATAAATTGAGGGACCGGGAAGAAATAACTAAAATGGTAGTTGTGGGTTGTTTGCCTTTTAGTTTTCCTTCTTCTGATGCTTTTATCCGTTATATACAAGTAATTTATAATCCTATGTTTAATGGTATTCCTAGAACTACTTGTCGGTCTGATATTTTTAAACTCCATTCACAATATTGTTTTTATTTATCAACATTCTTAAAAAATATTCAATGTAGATTGTCCCTAACTTCTGATCTTGGTCGTGCTGTTAATAAAAATGATTATTTAACCGTTACTTGTCATTGGATGGATAGTAATTTCATAATGCAAAAACGTATTCTTGCTTTTTTATATGATGAAGATCGCAAACATACTGGACAATTTATTGCTGATTCTATTATTAAAATTGCCGGATATTATGGTATAGAAAATAAAATTTAATGTATTGCATTTGATAATGCTTCTAACAACAAGAATGCTATAACAAAAATAAAATCTACGTTATCTCCACCCTTTCCTGAAATTTTCCATATTAAGTGTGCATGTCATATCTATAATTTAATTGTAAAAGATGGTCTTACTTTTTTGAGGTTTATATTGAAAAAATTCGTCTTGCCGTAGGTTTCATTCAAGGAAATAATCGTAGAGCGAGAATTAAAGAATTTAAAGTTAAATGTCAAAAAAATAGACTTACACCGATTTTAATGCCTAAAGAAATTGATATTAGATGGAATTCTACGTATGAATTTTTAAAAACTTGTTATAAATATAGAATTCCTATTACACTAACTTTTAACCAACACTGTGGTTCTTTTGCTGATTCTGCTGATTGCATGTTACATAATTCTGATTGGGTTATAATTAATGATCTTGTGAAGTTTTTTAAAAAAATTTATGTAGCTACGGTTGAATTTTCCGGTGCATACTATCCTACTGTTTGTAATATTTTGGCATATATAGCCGATATTTCTGGTTTGCTCCAACAATATAAAAATAAAGAAGGTTATAAAGAAGTTGTTGGCGCTATGTTTACGAAATTTAAAAAATATTTCTTCCCGATTCCCCCTATTTACTTGGTTGGTGCTATGTTAAATCCGTGCATGAAATTTAATCATATGTGTCACTTTAGTACTCTTATTTATGCTAACTTAGAAAAAAATACTAACCGTGAGTCTGAACAAGAGCAGCCTGATTTGTGGACGGCTACGGCTGATGCAAAAGATTATATAGAAAAATTATATAATCACTATGCTGATTTATTTGATTCAGCCGTACCTACAAATATCAGTCCAACTGTCGCTCCTCATCCTCCCGAGGAGCCATCATCTTCTAAAAGGCCGGCACATAGTGGTTTTCCTGATTCGTTTTATGATTTAACTTGTTGGAACAGTGTGGATGAGAGAGCTTACACATCAACTTATCGGGAAGAGCTGAAATATTATCTGCGAACGCCACCAGAGGATCGCAGACGACGGATCAACTCGCTGGATTGGTGGAGGAATAATGAATCACAATATCCTGTACTTTCAAGATTAGCCAGAGATATCTTGAATGTTCCAATGTCAACCGTTGCATCAGAGAGCGCCTTCAGTCAGGGACGACAACAGCTTGGAGACAACCGACACTCATTGGGAAGCAACGCAATGAATGTTTTAGTTTGCCTTAAAGATTGGATTAGAGCAGAAAGAAGAAACCAAGGAATGGAACCAGAGCCAAGCGACGACCTCAAACTTGAAGAAATTATGACTTCACGGGAGAACTCAACAGAATCAAGTCCAATGCATGGGTTTGCCCCCGTTGACTTCGACTATCCTATGCAAATTCCAATTAATATTAACATGAATGAGTTGGAAAAAATGATGCATAATTTATAGATTTTTCATTCATGTAAATTATAAATTTTGGATCATTTTGCAATCAATAAAATTCCACAAATTCATTCACTCCTTAGTCGTTGTTTTTTTTTTTTTTATTTATCAATTTAAAGTTTTAATATCTTCTATACAACTGTATATTTAATGTATACATGTGTATATGTTTATATATCTTATATAGAAGTGTATATTTAATGTATACACGTGTATATATCTTCTATAGAAGTGTATATTTAATGTATACACGTGTATATATCTTCTATAGAAGTGTATATTTAATGTATACATTATATATATCTTTTATAGAAGTGTATATTTAATGTATACACGTGTATATATCTTCTATACAAGTGTATATTTAATGTATACATTGTATATATCTTCTATACAAGTGTATATTTAATGTATAGATTGTGTATATAGCGTATATATAGTGTATATTTGACCGGTTTTTATCCGGGTTTGACCGGATTTGACCGAATTTTAGCGGGTTTGACCGGATTGGGTTAAGTGGGCCGGTTTCGGGTGAGTTTTATTTTTTTTACTGTACGGACCGGCCCGGCATGGTTAAGGCCAAAACCGGCCCGTAACCGGCCCGGAACCCGGTAAGAGAGAGGGGGCCGGTTACGGGTTGACCCGGCCCGGCCCGTTAGACAGTCTTAGTTTTCCCTATAGTTTCTAGCAACTGGATTTGTCAAATGAAATTTCTCTTAGAATTAGAAAGAGTGCTTCTTTTAATAATAGGATCATGAAAATTTCAGAAATACTATTAGTTAGTAGTTGATGAGAAAATAAAAGGATTTTTAGGCTTACCAGAATTATTGCCATTATTGGTTTCCTCAATTTTTGTTATTTTTTAAAATATAATGGCTTAACTTCTGGTATTGAATTATATTATTATGTACAACTTTTAGTGAATTTATATAGCTTTTCTTAAATGTTTTAGTTATTAGCTGAGAATTTATGACTGAATTTACGACGTTTGATTGTGTTGAATTTGCAGTTTAATTTTGAATTCAACTGAAACTCATTTTAGGTTATGTTTTCTGATTTTAAAGGTTGCTAGCTGGTGTTTTATGGCTAAAATTACATTATTTGAATTGTAGAATGGAGTCACTTTTTTAAGTTTATGTGTTATAACGATCTTTATAAATAGGTAAAGTTATTAACTGATGTGGTCCAGTGTGTCTATAGTAGCTAGGTGTGTGTTCTGACACAATCTTCGACACTTTTGCTATTACAACATAGAAAAATTAATTTCATTTGTTCGACATATAGGTACATGAAAATCTGCATAATCCTAAACTTACATCTAGTTAAATCTAGTTTATTTCACAAGTAAAATGTCACCAATATTAACTTGAATTACATATCTAAACGCAAGGAGGTAAGGGTTAGCGTTGTTTTTTCAAACTCTGGTTTAGTACATCAATTTTTGGTTTGGCAATAGTATGTACCGGATATAAAGAAACTAAATCTTAGTTGCAGTCAAAATTCTATATGGAAACAGATCGATATGTCTGTTTGTGTTGTCTGCTTCAACTGTGATTTTACTATATCATTCCTAATTAATTATTATAAGTCATTTACATATTAGAAAATTAACAATATTTAATATTACTATACATAATAAGTGGGAGTTAACCTGCTGAAGCAGGCAGCTGGTCGACATGTTTGCTTATGTTATCTCCTTCAGCTGCTTCAATCGTGATTTTACTGAATCACCCCCAATTAATTATTATAAGTTATTCATGTATTAGAAAATTAATAATATTTAATAAAAAAAAGTAAAATAGACATTTATGACATGTTTGCTTTAGCTACTTCAACCGTAATTTTATTATATCACCTCTAATTAATTATTATAAGTCCTCTAAATGCTAAAAAATTAATAATATTTATTTTAATTACTTATATATTACTTTACTTTACTATATATAATAAGAGGGAGTTAACTTGCTGAAACGGGCAACGGGTCGACATGTTTGTTTATCCTGCCTGCTTTAGCTGCTTCGACTGTAATTTTACTATATCACCCTTAATTAATTATTATAAGTCATTACGTATTGAAAAATTGATAATATTTGATTAAAAGGGGTAAAATGAATACTTATGACATGTTTGCTTTAGATGTTTCAATAGTAATTTTACTATATCATCCCTAATTAATTATTATAAGTCATCTAAACATCAAAAAATTAATAATTTTAATAAAAGGGTAAAATAGACATAAAATGATAAATTAACTCTTAATATTTAAATTTAACTTGACATCTTATATGAGACTCACTTAAAAAAAAAATTCACAAGTATTCTTATTGTAATTTTTATATATATCTTCTAATTAGTTATTATAAGTCATTTAAGGCATGTCTGCATCACTACTTCAATCTTGATTTTACTATATCATCCCTTATTAATTATTATGGTCATCTAAGCATTGTTCCACTTACATTAAAATAAAAGGAAAAAGTATTATAAATTGCAATAGTTAACAGGTTAAAATATCTAAAAAAAAAAAAATTTAATATATATTTCAAAAAATATGTAAAAAATACTACAAATCACAATAATTAACAACTTTGGCTGATTCTCGAAATTATGTCAGTGTCACTTAAATTGGAATGAAGAAACAGTATTATAAATCTCAATAATTAAAAAATTAAATTATTTTTAAAATCTAACTGACTGTCAATGCCGCAAAAGTTTGGACAAGGAGAGCAACATATATTATTTAAAAATTACATAAAACTATTATTAATTACAATAGTTAACAACTTAGAATATCTAGAAATATATTAAAAATATGATTGATTATTTAAATTTTATTTGTGTCACATAAATTAAGACAAAAAAATAACATATATTGGGTTCATGCTAGCATATATATATATATATATATATATATATATATATATATATATATATATATATATATATATATATATATATATATATAGTAGGGGTAAAGTAATAATTTAATATGTTCTTATTGGGTTATCGATTTATCAATAACCCAATAAGAAAAAATCAAAACCGAACTAATAATTCAGTAAAAAAATTTATGAAATTATTAAAAAATATTTAACCCAATAAATTAATAACACTAAACCAATAGCATTTTTATCAATTCAATTTATTCATCGGTTCGATTTTTGCACACCCCTAACAACAAGCCCCATATTGTTGATAAGTTTTTGAGCTTCAGTTAATTTACTTACATTTCTTCTATAGCATTTCCTAAAGAATAAATTATGTGGTAAGGAGGTTATTACTTCTAAAACTTTGAGAAGACATGCATAATAAAGGTGAAAGTGAGAATTATGCATCCATATTCTGAGACTGGTGAGGGAGTAAATCGGTACTGAACCGGAGCCACATCGAATTAGTTTTCCTCAAAGAATTTATCTGAACTTGCTAAAAATACTTATGAAAAGCATAATTAAATTGTTAAATTAATTATTTGGATTGTACCTTTATTCAAATGTATCAACTCTTCTTTTCTCCTTTCCTTCTATAAATTGTATTATATTAATTTCAAATTTGAACAGTATAATCACGTGATTCTAATGTTGCTATTGTATGCCTTGGTGTTCGGAGTAATTGATTACAATTTTATCTGAAGTTGAGATTCAAGTAGTAAAAACTTTGTATAGAAATAGAGTAAGGGAAAAGACATCATTTTCACCTCATACTATATAAGAAAAATTTAAGTCATATTTAAATTATATAAGTGATCTATTACACACCTTAACTATATAAAAGTGATATTATTACCTTCCCGCGACCCCCATTCTAAGGCGTGTGTGTTACACTTATTTTAGGTGCGTTCAGCATATTAAATAACAAAAGTAAACGGCTAAAAATATTAAGGGAAAAAGCATTGTTTCCACCCCAAACTATAGTCGAAAAGTCGAATTCACACCTAAACTATAGAAGTGACCTATTACACACCTTAACTATAAAAAAGTGATACTTTTTACTGACGTGGTGCTGACGTGGCAGCGCGTGTAAAACACTACACCACATGCAAATGGTGGTCGCCTGACAGGGTGTAAATAGTTTTACTTTTTTATAGTTTAGGTGTGTAATAGGTCACTAATATAGTTTAGGTGTGACTTCGACTTTTCGGGTATAGTTTGGGGTGGAAACAATGTCTTTTCCCAATGGAGTAATATTGAATTAGAAAGAGAAGTATCAATAAGAAAATTATGTGTTTCTCCAGATATGTTGTTACTATGCCCTCAAAATAAAATATTCCAGTGATCAAAGTTACTCCATTGTATATATAACACCAATAATAACAAGCACTAATAAATTCGACTTCACATGAAACATCTACATGTATGATAAAGAGCTAAAAAATAAAGGGCAAAAAAAAGTTCTTTTTTGATAAGTTTAGATTGAACTTTATGTGTAGATTGCATTGTTTGATTATGTATTTGTTAATTTCAAGAAGTGTAAGCCATAGGAAGCTTAGTGATCCTTAGGTTCAATCCTCATTTCACACTATATGAGAAAGTGAATGTATGCCTTGAAAATTAGGTTTTATGTTATCATGAATGAATGAAGAGAGTATTCACAACTTCTTTCTGACTCATGTATTATCGAAGATACTGTTCTATTTCATTTTGCACCTGTAATTCAAAACAACCATCACCATTTCACATGTCATTGTGCAAATCTCATGAATATTATATATATAAGAGAATAAAGACAATGCTGATGTGGCATGTCTAAGAGGCCAGCATTGGCATTTATCTTTTTTCTCATTTTTTTGAATTTTTTTACTCATTCTTTTGGTGAAAAAAATAAGATAATACACACATTTATTAGAGAAACAGTCCAATATGGGACTGACTGTTACACATGTATTTCACATTCCATATTTATTAAAACGTTATCTTTCACGCATCAATGTAAACAGTAACGTTATCTTTTGTTCACCAAGATGTTCTTAATGATAAATATACTCTTCCGACTCTTCATTATCTAGGAAAGAAGGGTTCATGTCAATTGCTGAAGGTTCTTTTTTGCTATCCTCTACACTTCCAGGAACCACCATTCTCTTGTGTCTACATGAACGCCTGATCTGAGTGACGAGTTTAAGGTCCAGAAATCTTTCGTCCAGAACAAACCTCTAAACCTGACTCTGTATCTCATTCATCTACTTCAATGCGAGGTATGATTAGGTTTTAGAGGCATTTGATTATATTTATTAGAATTTGGGGATGGACCTTCTCGACGCCAAAAGATTGGTAGGAGAAGGGAATGCGTTGGTGAGAAAAATGTTTGCGTATGTGTTTTTGTGATCTGAATTCGCATGAGGAGAAAAAGAGGGACATGGGTTGTAGGATCAAAGACTTTGATGAAGTATGTTGTTATCCTTTTTGAGTAAGCGTTCATTGGATGTTGATTCCAGGTAAAAGTGTTTTGGTCCTTCACAAATTAATTTGGTTAAATTGCTCAATTGAAGCGTATAATTGTCCATTTTAGCAGGATTCAAATGTTGTTATGTTGTACCTTCATGCAACTTTTCACCCACAAAAACTATGGTTACAGTTTTGATTTTCTTTACTTGTCAATTAAACTTTTGCCGAGAAAGTAAAATTAATAGAAATATAAAGCATAATCATTTATTCTTTTGGCAGGGATGCATATGGATTTACTGTGAGACCACAACATCTTCAAAGGTACCGAGAAGAAGCTACTATGTATAGGGTAATTGCTAGGTGTTTGTCTCTGCTGCCAGTAGTCACTTGCTATTGCTATTTATTTAATGATTGCTATTAAGAAAAAGAAAATTTAATGGAGAATATTCGAAGAGATCATGTTCCAATGTTATTGTAGTTCTTTTGTTGCTTCCATTTTACGGAGAAGCTCAATTGCAAATCTGAAGATATTTAATACAGTAAGTAAGCTTCATTCCTGACTCTCTTAGTCCATGTATCTTTGACATTCTTCTGCACACAGGTATTTCTAACTGCATTAAAATAACTATTCTTGTTTGGCTTGCAAAAGTGTACAGAAACGTCATTCGCACCTTAAAGTTTTCACTAGGCTACTTTTCCCAGTTTTTAACATTTTACAGTGGACCCTTGATTCTTCATTGTAACTCCATCGGAAGTGAAGTTAGTAGAACATATAGGAATTATAGGATAGGTATGCTTACGCTATCAGAAGCAAGGAATACAGAAAAGAGCAGGCAAAGTTCCACATTACTATTTATAAAGGATTAACTTTTGAAGAACTAACCAAATGTGATTTTTTTTAATTATAAACCTAAGACTTCAACTTAAGTTTGGGGCTTTATAAAATAAAATACTTGGTTGAACTCAAGTTAATTTGTGTGATTTATGAGGTGCGGTGTTAGTCTAGCAGTAGGGGAGGTTACATGTTACTTTTTGAAAATATTAGGAGCTTCTGTAGTTTCTGCCCTTTAAGAACACGGGTAGAATTGTTGTTAGGTTTGGTGCGCGCATGGAGTTATGCCTATATATAAAATTTGGTGACATTCCTGAGAGAACTATATTATTGTGTAAGTTCTCTACGTTTTGGCATACAGGCATGTATATAGAGTTTTTTCACACATTAATGATTATTTACCTTATTAAAAAAAGGAGGAAAAGAAAGAAGTCATGTACCTAACCACCTTAGGATTTGGTGTCAACTTGACTGTTGATGACCCCCTAGGAAGACATTGATCAATGTGAGCGTTCAAGGTCGTATTTGATGAGGATATGAAAGTCAAGTAGCATGCTCCCCATTCTTTGGCTACTCTCGGGCAAACAAACAGAAGATCTTGGAGATTTTCGAAGACCGTTTCTCTTCGTAAATGAATTAGTCCGAGGGAATACATCATTGTCACTTTGCACGTCAGTCGACATATCACCTCCAGAAAGTCGATGGTTGTCCTTATCATTGATCTTCTTTGTGAGGCCAGTTCTCTTCGAACATGCCCATTATTTATGGTTCCCAGTCTATTTGATAACATCTGGTCTAGAGATCTGAGGTGCTTCTCTTTGTCATCATAAAGAACTTGACATCGACTAATACTTCTACCTTTTTATTTTCTGTAATTCTTTATATTTAATCTTTGTAAATTTTTATTTAATTATTATTTTTATTTTTTCCCATTGCATAATCAGTTTCTGAACTCTTTTTGCCTGTTGTAGTGAAATATTTGTGAAGACATTATTTATTTTGTATTTCTGCTTTAACAATGAAATTGACAAGTAATTTATCTTCTTCTTCGATTTCTTTAATAATTTTGATACTGCTAATTGTTTTTAATTAATTACCACTATTTCCACTTAATATTCTTCTTCATCTTATTATTATTATTATTATTAGATTTTGATAGATTGCAAAGCAGTGGTTGTTCAAGAAGCTATTGGCCAACAATTTTCATGCCCGAAGAAATATAGACAAGGTAATGTGACACTTCTCTGTCTCTATTTATCTTTTTTTTTTAATGGTTTATTTCTAATATTTTATTTTAAAAGTTCATCTTTATTTGAGATTTTTCTTAATTTTCCTTATTTGTTTGATGTAGTATAAACCTAAGAAGAATTTCTTAATTGCATTCTTTAAATTACTCATCTCTTTTTCAGTATAGAAGATTCAAAAGGCATTTTCATTAATTTAGTGATCATTTATAAAGATTATAGGGTCATTATGATTAATTTTCTTTATAGTTTGTTGGAAATTAGCTAACGAAACAACATATGTTACTACCAAAAAGTTAGTATTCTATTAACTATATCCTCTTTCTATTTAAACAGTTATCGAGGAAACCACCGCCACTTGCCCAGAAATTTAGTTTCTTATTCTAGGAAAAGCACAAGCCTAATAATAGACAATGTGTACAAAATTTTCATCCATCCCTACTTCACAACATATTAATGCTTTGCGGTAACTGATGATATAGTTGTTGTGATGACTAATGCTGAGCACAAAAGAAAGTATATCAGTTATGAGCCTTTCAAGAAAGACATACCCCATCTAATCAAGGCAAGAATAATCTGGATTGACCATTAAGAGATTACCTGCATCCTCTTTTCTTGAAAATTCTTCCCGATAATTTTATCTTTCATAGAGACAGGTTGCTGCAAAAATAGGGAAAAATTAAAAATTTGCATGCATGAAATGGTCCTCAATGTAAATTTTTACTTATTTCAATGATGAGATGAAAGTGAAGCAAAGAGGAACGATGAGATGGATATTATGTCAAAACGATCAATAACAGTTGCATTCATTATTACAATTGTCCATTTTCTCTAGAAAAAAAAGAGATACATGAAAACACCAATGCCACACAAAAGAAGATATCATTAAGGCTAGCCAAAAGACATACACCTAAAGACAGAAAAAGCCACCAAATGTAGTAGACACAACATGTTTATCATTATCACTTTGTTGCCAGTAAAAAGCCACTATTTGGAGTAAATACAATGTGTGAATCACTTCTACTCAATTATTGATAACATAGTTAGAAGATCAAATGAAAAATTAGTTCAGCCTGACCAAGAAGAATCATGCAGTCAGTCAAGGTTAGCAGCACACTACTATGTGTCTAAACCATGATACCAGAAGAATAGGTATGGAACTTTAAAAATCAGACAATTTAGCATCCACATCAGTCAAAATTCGACCCAACTATCATAAAACAGTTAAAACAAGTAAACAATATTATCAAATAGATAAAATAATTACATTAACTGGCAGTTCAATAACAGTAAAGGGATCAACATTCTAACCCGAAAAGGGCATGACATGGGTATCCCAAAGAGATCATCTCAAACATCATTGAAATCCATAGAATGAATTGCATTTTTTAGTCCATGAGAAGCCAAATACTCTTCAGATTGCTTAGCCAGGTGATACCCTTTATAAACATTTATAGCTGGTTCACCAACCTAAAATATCTGAAAACAGATACCTGCTAACACTATTAATTGTACTCAATCAATCAAGTTTCAAACTTTACACAAAAGGTAAAGTAAACATACAAAAGATCATAGCAAAGTCTGTAAATCACTCAGATTCTTATACACCGCCTGTAAATCACTCAGATTCTTATACACCGTGATTACATCTCCTTTACGCACAACATAAAAAGTGTTCTTTTCATCTCCCATTTATGTTTCAAATTCCTCAAGTTACTCCACCACTGTATCAACACAAGTACACTGTATTACTTACAGAAAAACAAAATCAATTTCAAATTCTACTCCAAAAAAACTCAATTTCACTCATTGAACAAATTTATAGTCTATATATTACTCTTGCATGTATGATTAGTGTAGTTAATACAGTACAAATGATACTCAATTACTATATCATTTAGGGCGTTTTTGTAAAAAAAAATTAATTTAAAAAAATGCATTTTAGGCAGAAAGATAAAAGAATTTAGGGTTGGTCAGAAGGTAGAAAAGAGAAAGGATACAATTCTTACCGAGTAATGGAGTGCAGAAAATATTGAGTGCAGAAATCAGTTGCTGACGGAAAATGCATATTTGGGCTACTTCGTCGGATTTGGAGTACGTGTCTTTGTGGTCCTATAAACAAATATTAGTGTGTTTTACTTCACACAAATTTTAAAACTTTGTTGAAAAGTCAGTTGTTAATTGAAATTTGATGTAATTATTAGTGAAATTATTCGCGCTTCGCGCAATTAAAAATGATAATCAAAATATTGATAAATAATTTTATTTATCATTATTTTTTCCTTACTAATCAATATAACTTTGTGATTT
Source organism: Capsicum baccatum var. pendulum (assembly GCA_030864225.1). Taxonomy (NCBI): domain Eukaryota; kingdom Viridiplantae; phylum Streptophyta; class Magnoliopsida; order Solanales; family Solanaceae; genus Capsicum; species Capsicum baccatum. The sequence continues at coordinate 167,417,857 of CM061550.1, forward strand.
CATTATATACTTACTCCGTTTCATATTAGTTGGCCCCTATAGACTTGACACACTCATTAAAAAAATATTTATTAGGGGTCTATTTTACCAAATTAGTCTTATTAATTATGCTTTGAAAATATAAATTTGAATATATACAACTTGTATAGTTATTTAATATAAAGGTGTTATTGGAAGAACATATTAAAATCATCTTGATTTTATCAACGGGACAACTAAATTGAAACAAATATTTTTAGAAAGAAGGCCAACAAAAATAAAACAGAGGCAGTATATTCTTTTATTATAATAGACAAAATAATCTAATACAATAGTTCAAATTTCGTTAAATCAAATTATGTTGAAAGTCCGTAAACAATAATATTTGAAACTTGCTTCAATATTATTAAAGAAAATCTCTCCAAATAAATAGAGATTATAAATAAAACTAATTCCTAAAAATTAGCAACAAGTTGACCCACAACTAAAATAATTCTTAAGCTTATGGATTTTATTAAAAATCATTACTTAAAACTTTCTTAAAGAATAGGTTCACCTTCTTTTTCTACTTCTCTATGTTACCTTATCCTGTTTCTTTCGCTTTTGCTTCTCCTCCGCCTCCGCCTCCGCCTCCGCCTCCGCCTCTGCTTCCACCTCTGCCTCCTCCGTTTCTCCCTGAAACACTTAGCAAACGTCTTATTTTATTCTACTTTGGTAAATTTTAGTGTATAGCCTAAAAACCATCAGACTGATTATTTGAAATATGAAATTATAAACAAAATATTGAATGAGGAGTAGAAAAAAATGAGATGTTTGCTGAATACTATTCATTTCTCTATTGTTTGTTATCCATATACTATCAGAAAACCTACACTTTCATATTAATTCAATAAACCTTAAAGAAATAGATTGCAAAACAATTGTTTCTCATCATCTACTATTTGTTTTGTAGGGGGGTGCGGATAACTAGTTTAAATAAAATAGATTTATTATATCTAATGAATCTATTCTTTTTTGTGCGTGGACATTTCTTAGATTTTGTTTCAATATTTTTTAATAGTTTATTTCTTTTGTAAGATGTATCCATTAATTTATTTGGTTTATTATATTATCCTGTAGTAACTGTAGAGTTACAAATTTCTTTATAATAATTTATCCTATCTGTACTGTAGTATATATCTAATTCTAGATTTTCTATGTTATTTATTATCTTGTGTTGTTCTTCTCGTAGTGAGTTTTTTATATTATATAAACTATCACATGTACTTTTTTCTAAATTTTCTAAGGTTTCTTCTATCCATATTAACTTTTCTTTTAGATTTTCCATTATTTTTCTAATTCGGTTTCTATAATTAATTTCATTATTTAGATTATCTTGGTTTTCTCTAGTTTTTCTAATATATTCTAACATCCTTGATCTGAATAATATCCTTCTGGGTAAATTTCTTCGTATAACTGTTCTAGCCAATTTATGGTTTCGATTTCATAGTTTATTATTTTTTCTAATATTATTTTCTTAATATCTATAATTTCTATATCTTTAAGTATATATAAGGTTAAAACCTTAAGGTAGTCTAAATGATCTATCTTTTAAAATTGATATTTTATAGTTGTTTGTTTTAGCCTTAGTAGTTTTTGCATATTTTTATTAAGAGATTTTATATATTTTTTATTTTTATTTTCCATGTATTTGTCTATATTTGTTTTCATGATAAATATTTGTAAGAGTAGTTAGGTAGGCATGGTATATAATTTACTCTAGTCATGTAATATTCTCCAAATGCTTTTTCTAATATGATTTTTCTTATATCTGCTGTTTTTATGTCTCTAAGTGCATATAAAATAAGTATCTTAAATTTATCTACCATCACATCAGATAAATTATCATTCATTTTCATAAAATTGCTTTTTCAAAATATTCCCTTCAACCATGTACATAATAAAATATGGTCATCTCAGATTACTATATACTAGATTATTCTTAAATAACATGTTCTTTGGTTACTATTAGCATGGTAATTCGGATACTTTTTCCCTTAAACAGCGCCTCGACTCTGGTTACTCCCCGCCACGGCTTCTCGCCTCATTGGTTTCACCTTTAGGATGGCATAGTTCTTAGGGATTTTTCTCCGTTTTCACTTTGCTAATAAACTTCTTAACATATTATTCTTCGAATAATTCTACTATAAAGTAACTAATATGAATTTATTTTATCATATCATGATTGTTGGGAACTATGAATTTAGCTATTCATAATCATAAATAGATATACCTGTTCTGGTAGCTTTGATATTTCTGAAGTTTGTTTCTCCATAGCTTTTTCCATTGAAGTATGGTTTTTAATTAACTGGGCAAAATATTTTTTATGGAATGGAGAGAGTTTTTGCTTGAACGTGAGAAGGCTTGCCCTTGCAATGTCTTCTACTTTCTTTATTTATAAAACGAAAGAAAGGATCTTTACATTTGTGTACACATTTTTTTAATGTTTGCTAAATGCTAAAAAAGAACAAAAAGGTCAAAAAGCCTATATGGCTAAAAAGTTACTTAGGTCCTAAAAAGTCTACAAAATACAAACTACATTTAATGCTCAATAATGCCACCCTATTATCTTTTACGTAAGTACTTAAAATTTATACAAATTTATACAATAAGATCAAATATCTTGATATCTTGTCTCCGTTGATTTTGTCGTATCTGTCATATCTCTATTATTGTTTCTCATCTTATCTTCCAGCTGTCATCTCGTCTTCTTGATTTTTTATTCTAGATGTACTTCTGGAATAATATTATCTTCTCCATTACACCTCGAACATTGGTGATCTAGATATTTATGTCCAATTATTTTACAGTATCTTGTTAGTAGTCCGTCAGAAATAAATCCTTTTTTAATAGCTTGTGCAGTAGATTGTTTCTCTGGGTTGAGTAGTGTCATTATCCATTGTCTTACATCCTCCATGTCTGTTAGTTGTAGCTCTTTTGAATTTGAGTAAATCATTTGGTGATCCCTCGAGTAGTAGCTCTATATTGGGTTTCCGTTAGTATAATTATTTGCTAGTTCTTGTATAATCGTAGCTAGTCCGATAAGTCTTTTATTTGCATAGAACTCTGGTATCTCAATTCTAGGTATCTCCGGTTGCTGCGCAATATCTTCTGGTATAATCATATCTCTAGTTAATCCTATCTCTACAACTTGTATAACTGATTTTATCTCGTCATATAATATCTCTACGGGTGCAGTATAACACTTTATATAAAATAGAGTGCCTTTCGCTATTCTTTTATAGGTAGTAAATATCTTGTATAACTCTTCCATGGCTGTCGATTCTTCTCCGTCTTGGGTGTATATGGTGTTTAGCAGTCCGTAGTCAAAACAGGTTTTTACTAGGCCTGGGTTAGTTTTCGGTAGTGCGATTAGGTTGCTATATCCTTGTAATTTTTGGGTTATATAGTTGGTGTTTGGTTCTTTGATGTTTGTAGCTCTTGGGTTATGGTTTAGAAAGGTTTGTACTCTATAGATGTTTTCTATATATTTCTGGGGTGTGTAATTATAAACTTTTTTGTCTTGGTTTAGACTATCTCGGTATATGGTAACTTGTGGGGGTATGAATAAGTGGTCTTTTTGTATTTTTGGTGTAAATGATTTTTCAAATATTTTATTCATGTTCGTGTTTTGGTATCTTGGTCGACTAACTCCTTTGCTTGTACCTGCAGAAGTAGATTGACAAATGTTATGGGTTTTATGGAGTGTCCCAACGTCTCCTTCTAGCTTTGGAATTTTATTGTCTTTCGATCGACATAGCTCTGCACACTGCTGAGTTAGCTAATTCATAGCTATAGACTTCAGTTTATCTTCATTAGTCTTTAGCTTTTCTATCTCAGTACCCATACTGTCCACTTTCAATGAAAGCGTAGTTAGGGTGTTGAGTATTTTTTCTAGAGTATCTTCTTCTATATTTTCAGTCTGTGTAGCTTTGTCTTGATATGTAATCTACAATAACATTTTTGTTAGTACTGATCACTTCTATTATAAATGTGAAATTTAATATATTTAAAACTAGTCTCCGAATCTCTTTCGTTGTAACTGAATTTTGTATTTTCTTTGTTAGCCACCAGCGTACCTGTGTATTGTCTGTTCGCACAATAAATTTGTTATATTCAATATATGGCTCAAACGCTAACAAACATTTATATAATGAACATAATTCTTTTCTATTTATTTCCCATTTTATTTCTGTCTCATTGAATGTACCTGAGTAGTATCTACAATGGTGTTCTATTTTTTCTGCTTTATATCGATATTTAAGTACTACTCCATAACTATATTCACTAGCATCTGCTTCTACTATGTATATAAATTTTCTATTCTCATCTGGAAATTGTAATTTCGGTAATTCTTTACAAAGTGATTTTATTTTTTGAACTTGTTTTTTATCTTCTTCATTATAGTTATATTTTATATCCTTTTTTAATTTTTTCTGTAGTGGTTTTAACTTTTCTGCTAATTTTGGAATATATTCTCTTACTTGGTTTACTAATCCTAAAAATGATTGTAATTTTTTTTTTGTATCTAATTCTTCTTTTGAATTTATTATTTTTTGTACTATATGTTGTTGCATTTTTACTCCACTTTTATCTATTTGTATTCCTAAAAATTCTATCTGGTTTTTCATAATTTCAACTTTCTTTTCGCTTAGACTTATTCCCAATTTTTCTACTATATCTGTAAATTGTTCCAATAATTTTATATGTTCTTCTTTAGTTTTTGTATATAATAATATATCATCTATGTATACTATATAATTAGGTAATTGTTTAAAATAATTATCCATAAAATGTTGATATCTACCTGGTGCATTTTTATATCCAAATGGTAATACATTCCATTCATAAAATCCTTGTGGTACTGTAAATGCGGTTAATTCTTTAGATTCTTCTTCTAACTTTAGATGGTAAAATCCTGATTTACAATCAAATTTGCTAAAATAATTATATCCTTGTATTTGTCTTATTTTTAATATCTTATTTGATATTGGATAATTATATGTTATAGTTTTTGCATTTAAATTTCTATAATCAATAACCATCCTACTTTTTCCTCTTTTTTGTTCACTATGTTTATTTACTATAAATGCTGGACTATTATGTTTACTATTACTTTTTTGTATATATTGTTTTTCTAATAATTCATCTATATGCATTTTAAATTCTTTTAAATTGTCAAAATTATAGGTTAATGGTTTTTGGGTTATTATACTATTTTTATCTATTAATTCAGTTTTTATAGTAGTTTTATGTTTTTCCCATCCTTTTAATGGATCTTCACTATATAATTGTTCTAATTTTTTCTTAACTATTTCTATCTTATTTATTGAAAATATAGTTATTTCTGTTTTATTTATCGTAAACACTACTAGTTCTATTGTATCTTCAGTATTTTTTATATTTTCTAATTTTTGTGTAATTTTTTCACTTCCTCTTATCCAATCAGTTTTTTTTCTTATTTTATTATTAACTCTTTTTGCTCTTACTTTTTGTTTGCATGGTGTTGTAAACCACCAGTCGTTTCTAGTTATTATATGTGGGTATAGTTTATCTAAAAATGACATTCCTAAAAGTATATCTTTTGACGTTAGTTCATAATTATAAATTTCTTCTATTGTTAATATCTTATCCCATATTTGTGTTTTTACATTCCTAGCTTTATAAGTAATTAACCTTCCTTCATTATTAAATCCTTTAACTATTATTGGTGTTTTTAGTTTATCCCATTTACTTTCTGGTAAGCAATTATGTCTACATAAATTAGCTTCTGCTCCTGTATCTATCATAGGCGTATAATATCTACTGTAATATCCTTCCACTACTATCTTTATTAATACATATATTTTCATTTTTTATGTTAAGACTCTTTTTAAGAATAATTTCTCTCTATTATATGTTAAGATTAATTGTGTATGTTCTATATTATATGGTTTTACTTGTTCTAACCATTTTATTCCTAATATTATATCTGCTTTTTGCATTTCTTCTTTTACTTCAAATTCTATTTTTATTTTTCTAACTCCTATTATTATTTCTTTTTCTGCTATATTTTTACTATTTATTAAACTTCTTGGTAGATCTGGGCATATATCATTATCTGTTTTTATTTCTTCATCTTTTACTAGATATTTTGCTATATAATTTTTTTCTTGTCCTGTATTTGAGAGTATTAAATATTCTTTTTCATTTATATTTCCTGTTATGTAATATTGGTTTAAATTACTTATTGAATTTGTTTCATAACTTGTTCTTTTTGATGAGCTTGATGATTCTGGTTTTTCATTAGCTATTCTTTTTGTTGTACTTATTCTATCATTTACTATTTCTAAATTTTCTTCTATATCTATGTCTCTATAGCTATAATCATTATAATCTATTGTTTTTATAATTTGTTCGAATGGGCTTTCTATTCGTATCTTGTTAATCTTATTTTTTTCTGTTATTTTATGTTTTGTTGTTAATACATATAAAGTTTTGCATCTTGCTGTAAATATTTTACTTCCTGAGGTTAATTCTATTCCTGATATCTTCCAATATAATACTAGTGATTTATCTATATTTCTATCTGTTACTGCTACTGAATAATTTACACTTATTATAAATTTAAATTTTTGGTATATTAAATTTCCTTTTACGACAGTTATTATGCTTTTTTCTATAGGTTTTATTATTCTGTCATCTGCTAGATATAATTCTATCGGTGTATCTATTCCTTCTCTAAAACATGCTTTTATTAATATTTCTGTACCTCCAAGGTGTACATATTTTATTGGATCTCCTTTACTTTTTATATCATTTATCTTTTTATTAATTATTCTTTTTGTTATTAGTGGTATACTAGCTTTACCATTTGCATATCTGCAGTCTATTATATGTTCTTTTTGGCATACTACATAATATTCATCTTTTTTTCTAGTAAAAATATTTTTTATTGTTGGTATTTTAAATTTTTTTTTTACACTTAAATCTAATTCTTTTCCTTTTATTTCATCAAATATATTACTGTCAAATATTATTTTTTGTTCCGTTCCTTCGTCATTTAAATATTCTTCCTTTGTTATTATTTTTATATCTTCTTCAGTCATTTGATTCATCTATTTCACTATCTATTTCTGTATCTGTTTCGTTTTCTGAAATTTCATATATACTATCCTCACTTTCTAATTCATAATCTATATAATCTATCTGCATATATTCTGTATTATCTATTTTTATTTCTGATATTTGTTTATTTTTTAAATTTTTAGGTAATTTACAATCTCTAGCTAAATGTCCTAACTTTCCACAATTATAACAAGTACATTCTTTTATAGATTTCTTCTTTCTATATGGTCTTTTATTTTTATAATTTTTTACATAATATCTTTTTCTTGGTTTCTTGTATTTGTATTTTGATTTTTTATATTTCTTATATTTCTTATGTCTTTTTCTTTTCTTATAGTATCTTTCTTCACATCGAAATTGAGGTGCTATTTTATTTTTGCAACATGCTAAATTTTTTATTAATGTTTTTTCCATCTTTAATTCTTCTCTATATTTTTCACATAAGTTTCTATACCATTGTTGTAAAAATTTAATTCTTGCTCCTAACGTATCTACTATTTTTGCTTCTTCCCAACTTTTTATTATCTTTGAACTAAATGGTTCAGGTAATTTATTAAAATATAATTTTCTTATTTCTTTACTTTCTTCTATACTATATGCTCCTTTATAATAATATTCTTTAAATGCGCAAGTATATTCGTCTATATAACACATATTACATATTGTTAATTTTAACATTAAATTCCTATTTGTATCTTTTTCTTCATCTTGTTCTTCTTCTATTGTTGTCATACTACCAAATTCATCTTTTATAGCTGTTTCATATTTTTTAAATAATTCTATAGGTGTTAGTTTAGTTGTTGTTGATGATGTTCCTTCCATGGATTTATTAGCTCTTAATACTTTCTTACTATTTTCAGTTAAGTTTGAAAACCATAGTTTTACCGATCCTATTAGTGTTCTTTCTATATATTCTGGTACATTTGTTATGTTTATATTATTATCTAATAATTGTTTTGTCATATATCCTATCCATAATTGTATTATTTTTTCTGTATCTATTACACAGTGTAGGTCTAAAAAGTTATAATTTTTATTAACTATCTGTTTTGGTGTCCATTTGTCATATTCATTATATCTTTTAAATTTACTTTTATAATATATGGGTTTTCTTATTTCTGTTGTTTTAGGTATTATATTGTCATCTTCTTTTTTATCAAGAGTATTTATTTTTGTATTGGTATTTTCCAAGTTTTCTTCATTAATTATTTCTTGTTTTTCGTTAATTTCTAAATTTTTTGTACTCGTTAATATTTCCGTATATGTTTCGCTATCTTCTGAATCATAATTATCTGTTTCTTTAGCATCTATATTATTTATCTCTAATTTTTCCTTAAATTGATTTATCTCATTCAGTAATTTTTGTTCTCTATCTTTTTCTTTTTTTTCTTTTTGTCTTTGTTCGTACAAATCTTTTAACATTTGTAGTTCTTTTTCTAATTCAGCAATTCTACTATTTTTAGCTTCTTCTATTTTTCGTATTTCTTTCGTAGTTTGTTGTTTAATTTTTTCTATTTTCTTTTTTCTGTATATTTCTTCATTCTCTTTTTCTATTCTTACCATTGCTGTTAGTTTATCTTTTAATTTTAATTCTTCTTTTTCTAACATTAGATATAAATGTTCACCTATTTTCTTATATCTTCTTCCTAGATTAGAAAATACTATTTTTATTTTTGATCCTTCGTGATTTTCGTACATTTTTTCATCTATTATGAATTCTTCTTTGTTCATTTTATTGTGAATAGTTCATGTTGGTATATATATTCTAAACTATCTATTTGTGATTCTAATTTTGATATTTCATCTTTTTGTGTATTTATTGATTTTTTACTAACTCCGGCAAATATATTATAATGTAGTCTTTCTTTTCTTATTTTTAATTCTTTACGTTTTTCAGAAATAAAGTGTTTTAATTCTTTGTATTTTTGCTCTTTATTCATTTAAATCATTTTTATAATATCTTGGTGGATATCTAAATCTAATTTTATCATAATTAGGTGGTATGTGTCTCATTCTTCGAAATTTTAAATGGATTATTAATTTTGCTTCAATACTAGATATTAATGTAATTAGATAGGCTAATCTTTGTGGATTTTCTTTTGTTTTATTTAGACTTATATATTCTGAATAATTACTAACTAAAGATTCTTTAATTTTTCTAAAAGCTTCTCTATTATTAAATGATCTTCTCATAATTAATTTAATAAATGACTAATTCAAATTCAACTAGTTCTATTTCTAATTCTAACATATATCTTAGAATTATGTGAAACGTATGTTGAGAGCGATTAATGTCATTCGAAATTATCGTAAGAGTTAGTTGCTCGTTGTAGGATATATTATTTGAGAATTATTGATTTAATATATCACTGACAAATGTATCCATGCTTCGCGCGGTTTAAAAAATACTATTATATCTATAAAATGATCAACAAACAAATAATAAATTAAATAAAGATCAATCTATAATGTCTCTCTTTTTAGTTCTAATCTTGAAGTTAAAAAGATATTAACGTTGTTTTTCACCCATAAAATAAAATATTACACTTTGATAGAACAAAAAAGATTGATGATGTTGGTAAAATTTTAGAGGTATCGGAACTGCAAGACAATAACATCAAATGACACTGATCAGTCGCATTTTCTGACAATCTAGTCATACATTAATCAAAAAATTCTTAAATTTATTATTAGAAAGTCTTGTGATTAATAGTAACGACTGTAGCTTGTTATATTGGCTATTGGTCTCTCCAGCAACTGATTCTTTATTCATAGATAATAAATTTTGATTTAAAAAAAAAAAATTAAATGAAAAGAACAAGACATTTTTCTCAAGAAGTATTAAGTTGCTTAATTCCTTTTTAAGTGCATGCTTCATTTTTTTGAGATTTAATTTGTCTAATTTTTAAAGATAATTAGATTAGACTAATTCAACAAAGTTAAATATTTAGATATTAAAAAATTATATGAAAAGTATTATAAATTATAATTTTTTTAATTTAATTAAAAAATATATCTTAAATTATTAATCAAAATTTGTATCACTCGTTTGCCTCTAAAAAATAAAATCATGCACTTACTTAAAAATGAAATAAATATATTGATAAATATTACACTGATAGATGTTAAATTGATATGAAATCAGCAGTATAACCCATTGGATATCTCTTTGGATCTTGTAAAGAATAGAACATCTTTTGAATCCTTATTTATTATGATTTCCCATTATCCCTCGCAACTTTTCATAATTTTTTTCTTCTCAGTTATAACACAAAAGAATATTATTGTAGGAGAGAAGATGAGCAAAAATTGGTGAAAAAGAAAACTAAAAAAGAAAATGAGACAATGAATCAAGTACCATTTCATTGCCTATAAAATGTGTCATATCACTTTTGTTGAGATCAATTTCATCCGCCAATGAAAAAAAAATGTGTCATATTTGATTGGTTATTAATGTCATGGTTTTTATGATGTTCTTTTATGTTAAAAAATGGGATACTTTAAATTATGAGTTAATACATAAAAATGATTCTAAACTTGACACCAAATTATAACTTTGACTTTAAACTTTGATAATACACAGATAGAACCTTTAACTATTCAAAACCTGAACAAATATGACCTCTGATTTTACAACCTCATGCGTGAGTCTCACTCGCACCTATGTGGAAAGGTAATCCAATCACACGGTGTCACGCCGTTAAAAGGGCTGACTTGGAAAGAGGTCATATTTGTGCAGTTTTGAATAGTTAAAGGTCATATTTGTGCACTGTCAAAATTTTATTTTTTGTGTTAAAACGACGTCATTTTATTTTTATTATTTATATATATATATATATATATATATATATATATATATATATTTCTATAGTAGCAGCACCTAACTTTTTAAAATTTTAAAAAATTATTATTATTTAATTTATTTCTATAGCAGCAACACTTACTTTTTTTTAAAATTAAAAAAAAAATAGCTACTAGCAGAGTTCGAACCCGCGCAGTAGGCTAAAGGAATCGCCCAAGAAGAGCAAATAACACCACTGAGCTATCTAAGTACCTTGTTTCATGTGGTTCAACATTAATATACGTACATAAATATACATTTTTCATCTTATATATATACAACGTAATTTTTTAACCGAGGGGGTTCGGGTAAACCCCATGGCAACCACGTAGGTCCGCCCCTCGTTAATTTAATAACGTTTTAATAACGTTAATTTAATAACATTTTAATTACATTAATTTGATAACGTTAATTTAATATACTACTACTACTATCCTTAATAACATTAATTCAATAACGTGTTATTAAAACTATAATTTTTTTACTATTAGTATTGTTTCATCTTTAATTTAATAGTTAAATAAATAATATTTAGATATATTATATAACTTAAATTCGTTCTCTGCTTTATAATATATATACATACCCGCTCGATTTTTCTGTATGAGGCTGACCCGCCTAATTAATAAATCTTCAATATTGCTCTTTTTCCGCAATGACAAAAGAAATTAGATGTCATTTTCATTTTTGAGCCGAAAATAATAATAAAATAATAGTGAAGAATCCTTTAAAGGTCATATTTGTGCAATTTTGAATAGTTAAAAGTCATATTTGTGCACTGTCAAAGTTTAAGGTCATATTTATGTATTATGCCCTTAGATTTTAAGCTGGACGCGCCCATGATAACGCTCAATCTACAGCTCTCGTAGGAGTGTAAAGCGGTCGTTAGCAAATATAGAACCCAACCTGGGTTGGGTGTCGATCCCACAGGGAATAGCTTGGCCAACAAGTAAGCAAAATTACTAAACTTTTGGTGCAAGTCTCGTAAGAAGGGGGGATTGTAATATGTAACCAAAGTAATGAAATAAAAGCTGAAAATAGCAAAGTAAAAGAGAAAGATTGTCACGTAAGTTGTAAACAATGAGAATTGAATCGTTGGGGTTATGTCCACCTTCTGAGGTATACGTCTCTATTGGCTATGAGTGTGTAGAGTCTTGACATGTAATTGCTTATAGAGAATTGTAGTCGATGGTAAATCCAAGCGTCTCTCGACCTAAACAAGGACTATTTCACTTTAACTCTCTCGAGCTTAAAGTGTGTCTAGCGGTACGAATTCTCCAAGAGGTTAGTCCAGTTACGGCACTAGCTTTTTAATAGGAAAGGGTGTCCTACTACCTTGACATTATCTCTTTTCCAGACAAATAACCTTTCTCTCGAACAAGTTAAATGTTAGACTGACGTTATTCTATGCGTCTTCTTTTCTAGACAAGTAACCTTTCTCTCGAACAGGTTAGATGTTAGAATGGCGTGTTCTTGTGTTTGTAACCGCAAAGAATGTAGATTTAAGATGAAGAGAATAATGATATAAGCAATATACGTGTCTTGAAATCACAAGCTCATAGCAATAGATAGTAACTCATTCGGCTTCCATAACCCCAACAGAGAAGTTTAGTTACCCATGAGTGCGAAGGATATCACGATTTGCATGGTTGATGGCGTGAGAAGTAGGTGATAGGCGTGTGGTTTTGGTGATTCCCTAGCAAGTAACGATTCTCTTGTTGTGGAATTTAAGAATAGAAGAGTAGATTAGAAGTGTTTGTGGTGGAAGATGAGAAGGATGGAAGAAAATTAATAGTTTAAGAATGAATTTCTTGAATTAAGGGAGGAGTTGCCTCCACTAAGGGAGGACTTGATTAAAATCTCTAGCATGATAGGGTATTTATAATCCTCCTATCCTACTCCTACTATGCTAATGAAATAAATAACCAAATCCTACTAAACTAAGGAAATACTTAACCCATTTGTACTAGGTTAATGTAACATTCTCCTAATCCAAATAAACTAATGAAATACCTAACCCAATTGTACTAGGTTAATGTATCATTGTCAAAATCCAGCTTTGTGTCTGTAAGTCCCCAAAGTCTTCAGAAATGCTGTTTTAGCCTGGGACAGATTTTCCATGCAGCAGTTTTGGTCCTGGTCCCCAGAGTCTTCAAAAATGTTGTTTTAGCCCGGGACAGATTTTCCATGCAGCAGTTTTGGTCCTTAGGCGTGTAAACTCCCTTTCCTTCCTTCGTGAGCTTTCTTTTGCGTCAAGTAAGCCATAAAATGCTGAATTTTGCATCATTTATACCTGAAACTTTACTAATCATGTTCGTTAGCTCATTTATAGGAAAAAGGACTAAAAGTGCATGAAATATATAATTTGTTCTCAAAACTAGGCTAAAATATGGGCAAAATATATTGATATAGGCGCGTAAATTAGCCTATCATCAACACCCCACACTTGCAGCTTTGTTCGTCCTCGAACAAAATATCATGTCCTTCTAAACATCAACTTAGGGTTTTACAGCAACAACACAAAACATTCTTCAAGACAAGCACAACAATTATCAACAAAGAGTAGCTTTCTGATTATAAGTAGAAACAATTGAACCTCAAGCATAGACTCGTGATGGTGATCAACTCACATGCAAACATTAAGGTGCATAGAATCATATACAACTATCCAAAGCTCATCGACCATGTGTGTCTCACCATATAGTACCCATAATCACTCACAAATATAGCATATTTTTCAAACATGGGTATCAAAATGTCCTTGCTCTCACTCTCACAAAGAATTCATATGCAGCAACTGATGACCATAGGCTTGCCCTAAATGTAGTACTCTACTAACTGTCGGAATGTTAAGATTAGGATCAAGTAGGTCTTTTGATGGTTGTAATGTAGGCTAAGGGACGGGTAGGACTATTTTGGCCAAGAATAGTGACTAGGTTCCTAAGCACTTTAATACATCACATTGTATCATTGACACATTTTTCTTTGAACCTTTCTTCTTTCTTTTATTCTACCACCCTTGTTCTCCTCTTTCGTTTTTTTCAATTTTAAGCACACCTCACTTTTCAGCTTTCTTTTCCTTTTTCTTTTCACAACATACCTCTTATGATAGCACTTTCTTTTTCATAACACATTCAAGCACCATTACAATTTAAAGCATCATACTCAACCAATTTCCTCTTATGTTGTCACATGACTTTTTCACTTTAAAGCACTTAGGAATTTGGATCAAATTACGGTCTTAAAAAAATGGATTAGGCTTACATACAAGGTTGTCAAAGAAATAGGCTAAAGGCTCAAAAGGGTTTAACTAGGATGATGTCCATGGGTAGGTAGAACTGAAGGTAAACAAATATAGGTTGCCAAAGAAATGCCTAAATCATATCCTAACTTACACTCCTTATTTTCGCTTTGCATACATACCAGGCAAGTTCTAGCATCAGCCACACACATAGAATATACTATTATCTCACACACACAAGGCACATGGTCGACTTGATTGGAAGTAATATAGACTCTTGACCCAACAAGTGAAGGAATTGAATCACACAATATCACATAATAAGTCACAACTAGAGCCTAAACGTCTCAATAGTCATAATTGTAGCACATACTCTTGTTATAATCTCATGCTGCCTATTAGAATAATCTCATGCAAAGCTAAGTTAAAAAAAAATTTACTACTAAAAAAATCTTAACTAAAAAAATTTACTACTAAAAAAATCTTAACTAAAAAAATGAAACAAAATTAAAACAAAAGCAAACAAACATAGATGCGAGTAGAGAAGTATAGCATGCAATACCACCACCCCACACTTAGTCGGGACACTGTCCTCAGTGGAAAATAAATACGAGGAACCTGGTTGGTCGGACTTATCCTCTTTGTCTGGGGTCATACCCCTTGCATTGGAATCATCATCAGAGTCGTCATCCTCAGAAGTTCCTCATAAGTATCCCACTTAATTCCAAGAGTGAGTTGAAGTGTTTGCATCAAGGAGGGTTCTCCTTGCTCTCTTTGGCCTCTTTTCTTGCCTTTTTGTGAAGTGGTAGCCTTTTCTTTGCCTTGTCTTGCTTTGGGTGCCATTGTACCTGGGACTAGAAATAGTGTTAATGGTAGCACAATCTCAATGGTTACAATCTATACACAAGCAGTAGGGGTACCACCCCACACTTAGTTTTTTTCTACAAATTAGTGAAGTGAGAGTGGTCGATTACTTAGACTTCATCGACATGCGTTTTAGGAGCTATATTCCAACAAGAAAATCAGAGATATATCACTTCTTGCAACCTTTGCAATACTTTCATGTTAGGTATAACAAGACTACTACATAGGGATTACATCATGGTATCGTTTCTATCAATAAACTCAACCTCCTATGTCGGTAGGCAGTTATAAGTCTTATTCCGATGAACGGGATGTTCTAACATGTAAGTATTCAAGTGACAAGATTATGCAATGTTCATTACTATAGCAATTCCGCAAGTAGTATAACAATGCATCAAAATCAAATTCAAGTCGGAAATAGGTTAAGAGCATCCTAACGTACATGTTCACTCACTTGGTTGTGTATCAATAATTCAAACACATGACTATCACCAATGCTTCTTCAAGATTTAGCAATTCATAATAGGTGTAGTAATGTAGTACTTACAAAGTATAAATGAAGAACAAAGTATTACTTACTTGGTTGAAGCCTTTGGATGATGTTCTTGTGAAGAAAAAGAGCAAAAGGAAACTTTTTGATAGGATTTGGAGACTATAGGTGGTGCATGAGCTAGGTTTCCAATGTGTTTTTGATTCAAGATTAAGTCTCATATTTGTAAGAAAAGGTTGGGTTGAGTTTTGACCCATTAAAATCGGATTTGGAGACCAAAAGTGACCATAGGCGGTGCCTAATGCTTTGCCTAGTTGAACAGAATGCCATAGCATATGCCATGCATTTATTTAAGAATGCCATAGCATATGCCATGCATTTATTTAAGAATGCCATAGCATATGCGGCGCATTGTCTATGGCATATGTAGACATATGCGCCGCATAGTCTATGGCACATGAGATACTGAGACCAAATGCCATAGCATAGGCGGCGCATAGTCAAAAGCATACCTAGGAATAGGCGGCGCATAGTGTATAGCACACTAGATTCCGAGTCCTTAGGCTATAGAATAGGTTGTGCATCGTTCGTGGCCTATTTTTACCAAGGCCTAGCCTTCCTCGAAGCCTATTTTGACGAGGAAAAGGCTCAATCCATAGCCTTATGCATCACCATTCCTAACTTACCAACTTTACCATACAATGCGTCCAAATCGTCAATTGAAATCAATCTCCTCGTTGAATACTACTTGCACCTATATTTGCTCAAAACAAAATGAAAACTATTAGTACGATGGGTTGCCTCCCACCAAGCGCCTTAGTTTTGGTCGTGGCACGACTCTTATTTTTGGATTTTTCATTTATCAAAACAAAACAAGTACTAAAAGAAAAATAATAAATCGATAAAACAATGGGTTGCCTCCCATCTAGCGCCTTATTTATTGTCGTGGCTCGACATAGTAATCTCGAGTACTTAGACTCCATCGAGATAAGTGATAGATCGTTTTCTAAAAGGATTTAGACGACAATGAGGCTTACCTGTGGGCATGCGATTTTTTTCGAGATGGCTCCTACGTTTCTCCGGAGAGTCACCAATTATATCATCAATAGTCCAACCCATAGCTCTCTTGTATCTCCTCAGAGCAGAGATGAGAGCTTCTACTTGCTGTTCACTTAAATCATCTGCTCTCTCAGGAAGTATATTTCTACTTTCCAGGAACACATACTCTAGATAATCGGGAAGCTCTTGCGATTCTAGCATTGGTGGCTCGTCAAAGGGAGTATTCGCTGTTGGTCGATTCTTGAGTTCACAATCCGGTTTCTTAGGAGTATAAGACTTTATTTCTGTTAGAGCACTCATAATTTCTTCATAACCTTCATTATCTTCATGCTCAACTTTCAGTGGCACAGCAGACAATGGCTCAACAGTAGGTTGTTTCTCTATAGATAATGCTTTCATATCCTCATAATGAACATCAGCTACAGATGACTCATTCATATCGCTGGGCTGCTTCATTGTTTTGCATATATCAAACCGTACCACTTCGTCAACCACTTGCTTGCCTTTTGCTGAAGTTTCCAGCACCTTACCACTTCTGGTAGTTATGGCCATGCATGACCCATCATTCCTTGGGTTTTGCACAGTATCGCTAGGTAAAGTGTCAGCCTTCCTTTGATTAAATGCTGCTGAAAGTTGGCTCAATTGCTGCTCTATTTGCTTGATAGAAGTGGAATGAGAATCAACTAGTTTCTTCATGGAGGACAAATCATCAATCACCTCCTTAACTCCTGCGCTCGTTGCTTCCACTCCTTTCAATAACTTAGCCATCATGTCTTCTATACTCCCAGAATTAGATGTGGTGGTATCACGTCTACCAGGGGGAACGTACAAACCACTCTTTTCATTATTTTTCTTCCAACTACCTTGGTCTTTGCTTCCAGATTTATCATGATAGTTTCGACCTTGGTTTCCTTGGGTATTTCCTCAGAAACCCCCTTGATTGTTCAAGTAGTTAGCCTCCTCTTCAGAATCAGATTCGTCTCTTCCTTTTGACGCAATAGCTTTCACTTTTTCGGTCTTCCCTGATAATAAGTGCTTTGTCAGAAGATCCAATTGTGTTTTCATGTGCGCCATGTCTTGCTCACGTTCTTCTTCTTTTCTTCTTTGGTCTGCAGACATGCCAATAGATAAAGTGGGGCTTGCTACCTCAGAATCCCTGGTATGCCAAGCTCTACTTTGTTTCGTCATACGATCTAGCATATTGCTTGCTTGACCAAAGGTGAGGTCCATAAAAGATCCTCCAGCCGCATTATCAACCACTGGCTTAGTCACCGAATTCAAAGCTCTGTATAATATCTCCATCAAGTGGTCATTGGTCATATGGTGATTTGGGCACCGCCAAAGCTTCGTCTTGAACCTCTCCCATGTTTCGTGGAGGACTTCAGTTGGAAGCTGCCGAAAATTTGTGATCTCATCTCTCAACTGTGCTCTTTTGGATGGCGGAAAGAATCTTTCTAGGAAAGCGTCTTTCAATTGCCTCCAATTAGTAATCGAATCAGGAGCCAGCCCATTCAACCATAGAGTTGCCTCCCCAGACAGAGACAATGGAAATAAGCGTAGTCGAATTGCATTCTGTCCAATGCCAGGATTGTCGAATGACTTGCATGTAGAAATAAAGTTGATCAGATGCATATTCGGATCATCGCCTGCTAGTCCACCAAATAATCCCTTGAGTTGCAAAAGCTGAATCATGGTGCTAGTGATATTGAACTTTGCTCCGGGTGCCAATGGCGGAAGAATAATAGCTCCGGTGGCACCAGGTCCATCCAGATCGTCCTCATCGTCAGGATTTGTTGCTCGCCTACGGTTATCAATATTTTGTTGATGCACTTGAGCAGCCATCCTTTCAATTTCACGTTGTGCCTCCATTGATGCACTGAATAAACCTAAATAAAACAAAAACAACAACTAAAAGTAAAAGTACGAGAATCTTTGACCAAAGGGTCTAGTAATTATCACGAACTTGATTGACACTCGTATTCCCCGGCAACGGCGCCAATTTTTGATAACGCTCAATCTACAGCTCTCGTAGGAGTGTAAAGCGGTCGTTAGCAAATATAGAACCCAACCTGGGTTGGGTGTCGATCCCACAGGGAATAGCTTGGCCAACAAGTAAGCAAAATTACTAAACTTTTGGTGCAAGTCTCGTAAGAAGGGGGGATTGTAATATGTAACCAAAGTAATGAAATAAAAGCTGAAAATAGCAAAGTAAAAGAGAAAGATTGTCACGTAAGTTGTAAACAATGAGAATTGAATCGTTGGGGTTATGTCCACCTTCTGAGGTATACGTCTCTATTGGCTATGAGTGTGTAGAGTCTTGACATGTAATTGCTTATAGAGAATTGTAGTCGATGGTAAATCCAAGCGTCTCTCGACCTAAACAAGGACTATTTCACTTTAACTCTCTCGAGCTTAAAGTGTGTCTAGCGGTACGAATTCTCCAAGAGGTTAGTCCAGTTACGGCACTAGCTTTTTAATAGGAAAGGGTGTCCTACTACCTTGACATTATCTCTTTTCCAGACAAATAACCTTTCTCTCGAACAAGTTAAATGTTAGACTGACGTTATTCTATGCGTCTTCTTTTCTAGACAAGTAACCTTTCTCTCGAACAGGTTAGATGTTAGAATGGCGTGTTCTTGTGTTTGTAACCGCAAAGAATGTAGATTTAAGATGAAGAGAATAATGATATAAGCAATATACGTGTCTTGAACTCACAAGCTCATAGCAATAGATAGTAACTCATTCGGCTTCCATAACCCCAACAGAGAAGTTTAGTTACCCATGAGTGCGAAGGATATCACGATTTGCATGGTTGATGGCGTGAGAAGTAGGTGATAGGCGTGTGGTTTTGGTGATTCCCTAGCAAGTAACGATTCTCTTGTTGTGGAATTTAAGAATAGAAGAGTAGATTAGAAGTGTTTGTGGTGGAAGATGAGAAGGATGGAAGAAAATTAATAGTTTAAGAATGAATTTCTTGAATTAAGGGAGGAGTTGCCTCCACTAAGGGAGGACTTGATTAAAATCTCTAGCATGATAGGGTATTTATAATCCTCCTATCCTACTCCTACTATGCTAATGAAATAAATAACCAAATCCTACTAAACTAAGGAAATACTTAACCCATTTGTACTAGGTTAATGTAACATTCTCCTAATCCAAATAAACTAATGAAATACCTAACCCAATTGTACTAGGTTAATGTATCATTGTCAAAATCCAGCTTTGTGTCTGTAAGTCCCCAAAGTCTTCAGAAATGCTGTTTTAGCCTGGGACAGATTTTCCATGCAGCAGTTTTGGTCCTGGTCCCCAGAGTCTTCAAAAATGTTGTTTTAGCCCGGGACAGATTTTCCATGCAGCAGTTTTGGTCCTTAGGCGTGTAAACTCCCTTTCCTTCCTTCGTGAGCTTTCTTTTGCGTCAAGTAAGCCATAAAATGCTGAATTTTGCATCATTTATACCTGAAACTTTACTAATCATGTTCGTTAGCTCATTTATAGGAAAAAGGACTAAAAGTGCATGAAATATATAATTTGTTCTCAAAACTAGGCTAAAATATGGGCAAAATATATTGATATAGGCGCGTAAATTAGCCTATCATCAGCCCAGTTTTGCGTGTTGAACACGCGTTTTGTCACGTCGGATTGGAGGTCATATTTGTGCAGTTTTGAATAGTTAAAGGTCATATTTGTGCACTCTCAAAGTTTAAGGTCAAAGTTATAATTTGATGTCAAATTTAGAATCATTTTTATGTATTAACTCTTAAATTATAAAGAAAGAAAACATGTACGATAAAAATATCGAACTAATTTCACTGATGGAGGAAGGAACTACACTGCTAAAAATACTTAAATAAATTTAAAGATACTTCCGCACAACACTTCTTGCCCAAAAGATCGATGAAATGAACTTCTCACTCCAACTTTTTGATCCCACTACAGTACATGTTTGAAATTTTTTAGATTAATATGAAATAACTCTTTAATAAATTATAGTATATGTATATGTATTTTATAATACAAAAGACAAAAACGATAAATTTATTAAAAAGATTTAAAAAAATAATAATGAAGAATATTCGAAATGCAAATCTATATTTCTTTCTTCAAAATTTAAAGAATTATTTTTAGTGTTTTGCTTTTTAATATGCATAATGCACTTTGTTATTTTAACATTAACATCATTTTCATTCTTAATAAAAAATTGTATGAAAATAAAAAAACGACAAAAGTAAAAATACGGTTATGTGCATTTAGTGATTGATGAATCAAGATCCCTAATTTGTAAACTTGCCATTTCTATTTTCATTTTTTTAATATTTCATTTATTTCTTTTCTTTCTTAGTGTATTCAATTTTATCTATTCAATTTAAAATATCTTTTTTGTAAAATATAATATGTACGTACCGTAATAATAATACTAATTATTAGTAAGTAATAATAATGACAATAATGTGCATGTGTAATATAATTCCTTAAGATACTATTTGCAAAGTATTTTATATAAAGAGGAATTGAGGAAAGAGAATGACAAATTATTTAAGATACTTGAGAAAATTGAAAGAAAGGTGTCTTTAAGTCTTGAATGAAGGATTGATGACATTGACCAACAGATAGGGTCAAACATCATTACCAAACTTGATTAAGTTAATTGTGGACTTGATTAATATTTTTAAAACTTCCTAATCTTTTCAAAAATACAAATCAACCCAACCCACACCCCTCTTCAATCCAAATCAACCACTATCTCCTCTCTCTCGACAGCTTCTCTCAACGCTCTCCCAACTAAAAGTTCTGCAAAATTTCTCCCTTCAATCCCCGACGACAAATAGTTGGGCTTCGAGTTCCCCTCTTCAATTCAATCAACCTGTCTCTCATCCCTCTCGACAGCTTCTCTCAACTCTCTCCCAACCAACTGTTCTGCAAATTTCTTATTTCAATCCTCGGCGACTTCAACATCCGACTACAAATAGTTGGGATTCCAGTTCCTTTTCGACTTCAATCGATGTGACAGCCTTGCTCTCCGGCCACAACAGCTTCGAATTCTTCATCGGTCTTTTTCTTCTTTCACGGGTAAAAATTTATGGCCTTTTTAGTTTTGATGAAAATGAGGAACTTGAGCCAACTTCTCTTACAGTATTGGTTAACAATTTCAATATTTGTTGCACTAATTTGAAATGCGGTCTGAATAAAATCCTAATTTTTGGTATTTCTTCTCTTCTCTTCTCTTTTCGAAGTGAATTATGATATTTTGTTGTTTGTTGCATTTTTTTGAAGTTTGATTTTTATTGTTTGTATTTATAAAAACAAAAGGACAATTTGGTTTAATTTGTTTTGTTCTTGTTCTTGGTAAAAATGGTGAAATTGCTGTTTTTTATTTAACAAAATTATGCTACTGTTTCCTCCTACAGATTACCCATCTGGTGCAACATACTAACCATCTGATGCAATAGATTCATCATATGATGCAACAGATAAACCATCTGATGCACCAGAGGAACCATCAGATTACAATTCTGATGCAATAGATTAATAATCTAATGCAATAGCTTTACCATATGTTGCAACAGATTAAGATTCGGATAAAAAATCTTATGCAACTAATTAACCATCTGGTGCAATGGAAGAACCATCAGATTAATGATCTGATGCAATAGATGAACCTCCTATTGGATAAAATCCTACCAACTCTTCCTACAGGAAAAGTCCAAGACTTGATTTTCGCAATTAATCATTCATCTGCCGCGATAGACGACCCTATGTTGGAAGAAATCTAAATAATATTGACCGTTGATAACTGTTCCAACAGATCACTCAGGTGTTGTAACAGTGTGTGACCTGTTGCACAGACCATTCATCTTTCTCGACAGATGAGTGATATGTTTTGTATTATCGCAACAGATTACTCAGCCGTTGCTACGGATTATTTAACTATTCCAACAAATCACTCATATATTGTAACAGATGATGTCACAACAGTTGTATGATCTGTTGAACAGACCATTCATCTGTCTTAAAGATGAGTGGTATGTTTTGTATTATTGCAACAGATTATTCATTCGCTGTAACAGTTTGGCTATATGCTGCAACAGATATGCTATCTGGTGCAACAGATCAGTGATCTGTTGCAATTGTTATTTTATTATTTTGCTTGTTTGATTTACTGTAATTTATTTTAACAATCCATTAATCAACATAATATATTATTCTATGTTTCTGTTAATTTTAGATAATATGATTCCCAAAAGAACAAAAACCGAATCAAGTCCAAGTAAAGGAACAAGTGAAGCAGCTAGGCTACATCCATCACTCTATGAGCTTGCTTTACAAGCGTTATCTCAATCGGGAGCAGAATATGATAAACACGGGGAGGAGGAATATTTCAAAAGAGATGATGCAGATGCTAATAGCCCTTCCATCGAAGAGTTGTTTAAATCCTTCAGCATTGATCGTTATCCTATGAGAATGCAGTGCGATGGTGCCGCATATTTAATGGGTGATTTCGTGGTTAAGTCATCCATGGAAAAATCTTTTGACGCCTTCAGAAAAATACTTCGAGAATAAAAATTGGATGCTTATTTCAGGGACAGCTGCTTTGGGAAATATCTTGATTTTTCGGAGGACAATAATGCTCGTTTCCAAATGAAAATGGTATCTGAACTTATCAAGCGTAGGATTATGTATGAAAACAAGGATAATATGGATGAGGTGTGGATAAATTACTATGACATGCCTGTTTATTTTGGTTGTAAGGAGTTTGCCATAGTTACTGGACTAAAATGTTATCCTCCTTCTTAAGTTATACCTATTCTAACCTAAAAAAAGCACCCCGCATATCCAAAAAATGCAAAGGTAAGTCGTGTGATCCTGACGACCAGGTGTCCATTTTTAGTACAAGCTTCAAAAACAAAAATTTGATAGAAGCGTTGAAAGGTAAAGGACTTTCAAAGAAGCACAAGCAATCATTGTGCTTGGTTTGGTTTGTACATAATATTCTTTAGGCGAGAGACGTTAACAACAACATAAGCTTCGGTTTAATAAAGCTCTCCAAGGATCTTGAGGCGTTTAACAGCTATCCATGGGGGTATGAAAGCTTCAAAATGACTGTCAAATATTTGTTGACTCCGTTAGCGCCAAAGACAATCAACTTATATGACTTCCCATGGGCTTCATGGTAAATGTTTCTTTCTTCTATTATGATATCATTCATTTTTTTCACTCAATAATGGTTTTGATTTATCGGTGTTATTTTATAGGCTTGGGCGTTTGAAGCCATTCCTTATTTGAGACAACAAGTGAACTACCAGGAAGGAGTTTCCTATCCAAGAATCTTGAGATGGTTGTCAGCCAAAACTCATAAAAATACAAAATTTCTTGATCTCTTCAACCCCCCGAAGGATGCAGTAAGTATAATTATAATTAATTTTTTCTTTTAATTAATGTTTGTTTTAATGATCTAATCATCATTCTAATATATGTAATGATTGATGTTAGAATGTGCATCTGTCGCTAGTTCCGACCAATCGTGAGTTGAAGATGCCATTTTTTCTTACTTTACGATCTATGCAAACTTTATCGGACCCTAAGGTCATCAATAGAATAAAAATGAAATTGTTTGGAGCAACAACCATTACAAGAAAAACAAGTTTGGAGGGTGGGCTTGTTGTTGTTGATGGAGTTATTGGTGGTGGTAGTAGTGCTGTTGTTGGTGCTAATGATGCTCCTCTTACTATATTTAAAGCAAACCATTATGAGTATAATCATACTGGTTATACAGATTTTGCCTCTCCCAGCAAATGTTCTGTATGCAAATGTCAAGACTGCAGAGCGAAACATGATGTAGTAATTGATGTTATTAATGCATTAACTGCATCTGTAAAGGAATTGATATCTAAGAGGGGTCTCATTCCATCAAAAAGAATTTTATTTTCATCCTCTCCATTAGAGATTAGGGCTAAGAGAAGAAGGAGAGTGATTTCCAGGGCATTATCAAGCATCTAAAAAAGCAAAATTGCAACTCATCTGTCTTTGTGTTGCACTGAGCAACGTACAATGTCCAAAGAAGAGCAGCACGAGCTGAAGAAAGTGAATATATTATATGTCTTCCAACTGAAAAATAAACAGACACATATCTATTTCAACAGATGAACATCTGCTGAAAATTATCAAACAAATATATCCATCTGTTGCAACAGTTGACTAACCTGTTGCATCAGATACTTTATCTGGTGCAATATATTTCTCATCTGTTTTAGCAAACCAAACAGCTCTTTGTATGACTTTTATTTGTACCAACAGACGACCTATCTGCTGCAACAGATGATTCATATGTTGCAACGGATGGTTCATCCATTTGAAAATTATCACACCGTGTTTTCCTCATGTAGAAATTTATTCCAACAGTTGATTCATTGTTGTAACAGAAATATAATATGTTTGGGATAATTTAAAATGGGAGGAAGACCTGTTTAATTTGCTAAAAGAGATAAGTTATCCTTTTTTGTTTTGTTGTATCTCCGTGATTAGCATTGACCAATTTTGGCTTTCCAGGTGGATGTAGAAGAAGCTACTGTTGAGCAACATTGACAATATGCTACTCTTTTTATGGAAATATGGAGAACAGAAAGCGTAGAAACCGTACGCAAGCGACAGTGAAGATCCATGACGAGCAAAGCCGAATTCCATAGCACCGGATGAAGAATAACTTGTCCATACTGAGTAGATATTTATAGCTTGATCCTGTCAAGGCAATCCTTGGCAGTATACTTAAATTGTTGTTGATGTATTTGTTGAGATCTGTACTCATAACAATTTTTTTATATTTTATTTATTTGTTGACTTATTTCAGCTAACTTATGAAGGCTTCGGTTTATTTTATTTTGTCTATGAATTTTATTTATTCTTTAGATTTGAACTTATTAATTGAAAAGGAATACTAGATTCAAATATTGCAACAAATAATGTATCTATTGCAACAGACGACACATCTATTGAAAAATTCGAACAGATTTAGACATATGTTGCAACAGGTAAGTGATCTGTTGGAATTTATCAAACAGGTCTTCCCATTGTCGCAACAAATGGACTTTAGATAAAAATATCAAGATAATGCAATGGATAACATATCTATTGAAAAAAAAATAGATTTAGACATATGTTTCAATAGATGGACTTTATTTGTTGCAACAGACGACACATCTAATGGAATAATCGAACAAATTTATACATATGTTGCAACAGGTAGGTTATCTGTTGAAATTTATCAAACATGTCTTCCCACTGCTGCAACAGATGAACTTTAGATAAAAACATCAAGATAATGCAACAGATGACCAACCTATTGCAACAGATAAACTATATGTCAGAACAGGTAGAATAACTTTTACAATGGATGGAGAATCTACTGCATTATAAAAATTCAATTTTTATTGGACATAAAAAATTGTCACTACGTTTAAAAAGGTTAAAGTGAATTGAAATAAAAAAGGCGCAACCCATCGACGGTGTTCAGTTCAAACACCTAAAATAGAATAGGCATCAAGTGGACATGTTCATTTTAAAGACGTAAAATAAAATAGGCATCAAATGTGTTAGTGTCAGTCCTAGCACATTTCGCTGACTTGCCGTCACTTGGCCCCCAACGGTTATTTTCCCCCCTCCCCATTGTCTTACATATTCATCTTTCTCCTAAAATTTAACCCTAAATTCCCAAATCTTCTTCTTCATCCTCATCTTCTTTTATCTATCCAAATTCTTTAAATTATTACTTTCATTTTTTCCAACTGACCTTGACAATGTTAAGCGCATCTTCCACTATTTTTTGTGATAAAGATTTTTGATATTGTAAGTGCGGTCATGAAGCTCTGTTAAAGACTTTTTGGACTCAACAAAATTCGAGTCGTAGTTTTTTTACTTGTAAGATTTCAAAGGTAATATTTTTTATTTAATTAATTGATTAATTATTGACTTGTAATTATTTTGTAATTGTATTCTCTTTTTTATAGAAATTGGGTGGATGCGATTACTTTGATTGGTATGAAGAACGACACCCTTCACAAGCAAATCGTGTAATCTGGGGTTTGTTGAACAAAGTCAAGGCTTCTGAAGAGAAACAAAATCGAGCAAGAAGATACTACATTATTGTCATTATTACTACTGCTTTGGTGTTGTTGGGCACATGGATATTGAAGCTTAATTGCTAAAATTTTCATGGTGGTGTGTGTATTTGCTACTGGTTTGTTGTTGACGAGCGCATGAATATTCAAGCGTAACTGTTGGAAAAAATTAAAAAGATTTAGGCATATGTTGTAAAATTTAGGTCATCTGTGGAAATTATAAAATAGGTCTTCCCACTGTTGCAACAGATTGACAATCTAATCTATTGCATTATGAAAAACTCAACTTTCATCAGAAAGAAAATATTGCCACTACATGTACATGTAATAAAGTGAAAGATGACTTGAAATTAAAAATTTCTTCACAGGCTCTTCTATATACACAGACTTCAAGTGTCCAGTTAGTACCCCATAAGTCCAGACCTCTTGCAGGTTTGCCATAGCGTTGTTGCATATAAAAGTCATTGGCTCGGCCATTTCTGTGCCGATCAGCAAACATTCGATGTGTGCAAGAGCGTGCGAGCCGCTCGCTTTAGCGGCATCATCTTTTGAAAGGATCATTCCCCTATTTCAACCTTCAAAATCCCATGATTTCTTCATCAACACTTTCTTAGGCAAATGATTCATTAGTTTACTCTCCTTCAATAAGATGGGCAACAGCACCATCAGTGTCTCCACTAGGAGAAAGAGATCGAAATCATCGATGAGAGGTACGTTGGAGTCATACCCTCCTCAAGTAGTATCTCAACAGCCCGATAATGCATGTCGTTCACGCTAATGACTGCAAGAATCTTTTTTGCCTCAGTCCAGCTCTTGCCGTGTGGATTTGGTCGGTCCCCTCTAACATATCTTAATGTTTCTTCTTCATCGAAGACCAACATAGGAACTAGGAAATCAAGTCCCACGCCAAGGGCTGACACCTCTCTATTGAGTTGATCGTACCTATCCTTGAGCTTCTTGCAGAAGTCGAGGTCCATTATCCAATCGGCAACGTCATAAGCTTCCCGGTACGTTAATTGCCTTTTTCTCATGAGGTGGAGAATTATGTCAACATGTTGTGAGATAAGAAGTTAATTTTTAAAAATGTCAATTTTTAAATAGATTAGTAATAGTAAAGATGCAACGGATGGTCCATCTGTTGAATAGGGTTCTCTGAATCAATAATCAAACACAACTTATCCAACAGATGGATAATAAGTTGTAACAGAACCACAACCAGTTGCACCAGTATACCCAGTTATTGCAACAAATGTGAAATCTGTTGCGTAGCTTCTTCTTAATGGGGTAGATTAGAAGGGATAGGTTAGGAAAAGTAAACTTGTCTTGTCCTCGTACGACATACGCATATCAGCCATAGTCTAGAAGTCTTGGGGAGGAAAGGGAGGCCAGGGGTAATCTGGTGTGCCTGGATTGGCATTCTTGGCCTGTCGCAGATACCTCTTCTCTTTGGCGCCAAGTTCCGCATATATGTCCACCTTCTTGACTGGCCCCTAAACTTCAACAGCTTTTGGAGAGGGAGGAATTACAATTTTTTTTAATTTCCAAGCGGAGAATACGTCTCTAATTGCTCTCTTATTTCTCCTAACCAATGTTGTAGGAGTGTGTGGCTCCCTCACCTTCTTGGATGGTATGACACACCTCTAGAATTTGAATTTCTCGATAACTTTAGAGATAGCCTCTACTTTTTCAAAGATTTTATCATGTCTGTCCTTGCACTCATCGCATTCGCAATGAGAACACGAGGTTGAAGAGGGGTGAGAGGGACCTGTGTAAGGGCAAAAAAGGGTGTTTTCAAACATATTTATTCTTTGGTAGTAGCATCAGCATGCCTGCTACCAACATCAACAACTCCACTAGAAGAAGCACCCGGATCTGCCTTAGTAAAAGATTGGTCATGAAGAGCCTCAACATTAGGCTGACCTTGCCTAACTGCTCTTCTTATAGCTATTGCTCCAGCCAATTCCTTCTTTATTAACTCCACCGTTGGGTCTGCAATAGTATCAACATGACCAAGAGTAATATAAGAAGTCATCACCGACTCCTCCTCAGTAGTACGATCCATGGATGCACAACCTATAAAAAAGAAAAAAAAACAGATGCATTTAAATCATATAATATAATAATTTTCACAGTTGGGCTACATTTTTTTTTTTTAAAGACCCATCTATTGCATAGTTTGCAGTATATGGTTAAAATCTATTTGAGTCTGGTTCAGAGAAACAGAGCAACACATGGATAATCTGAGGCAAAATATCAATCATCTGTTGCAACAGCTGTACAAGACGGGTAATCTGTTATGCAACAAATGATATGTACGTCACAACAGATGAACGATATATTATTAGATTAAACATCTATTGCATAATTTACAGTAGATGGTTAATCTTTAGGAGTCGGGTTCAGAGAACTAAAGCCACAGATGGGTAATCTGATGCAAGATATACCCCATCGCAACAGATGTCACAACTGGTGCATCAGATATAACATTTCATGCACCAGATATAACATCTGTTCAATATTTTTCTTATCTTTTAGTATAATTATTTTACTTGAAAAAGACGTACTGCATCATCCGAAGGGTTAAAGAGATCAACCTCCTTAATATTGGTGTTGCTCTTTGCAGCCAACCACCTAAACATCCTTGGATGAGAAACCTCATCCGGGTAATCCATTAACTGCTTTCGGAGGGAAGGAGTGACTTCAAATGCCCAAGCCTAAAAAGTGTAAACAGGAAGCAAGAAAAAAAATCTAAATAACTATATTCAATATAAATTAATGGATGAGTAAAATTAGTGATTAATTTTACCATAAAAGCCCAAGAAAAGCCATATAATATGGTCCTCTTTCTCTTTCTGACTCTCCAATTCATCCTCTTTCTTACATTTATTTTCTTCATCACCATCTACGGACACTTGTCTACCTCCCTCAACGTTGTTTTCACATCTCTCCTCAGCTTCACTTTTCCCTGACTGAGATTGTTCAGGAAGCTCCTTTGAATTCCTCTGTACTGTAGCCTTTTCTTAAGTGGTCAGACGTTGATTCACTTCCACTTTCTTTTATTTTGGGAGACATATTTTACCTACAGACAAAGAAAAACAAAAATTACATTACAGTTGATATATGTATAGATTTTAAAAAATACATTACAAATACCATGAATACCGACACACCAACAGCCACCACCACAAA
Source organism: Capsicum baccatum var. pendulum (assembly GCA_030864225.1). Lineage (NCBI taxonomy): Eukaryota > Viridiplantae > Streptophyta > Magnoliopsida > Solanales > Solanaceae > Capsicum > Capsicum baccatum. The sequence goes on from CM061550.1 coordinate 167,447,775, forward strand.
CACCACCAACCAATGCCAACAAACAAACAAATACCACGAATACCGATACCACCACAAACACCACCAACCAATGCCACCACCGGTGCCACTACGACGACCACAAACACCACCACCACCACCACCACCACCATCCAACTATATCACGACAGTCAATGGAATACTGCGACGAAAATTAAGGATTTCTTGAGTTCGTCCTACGATTTTACCATCAAAACTTAAAATTGTAAATCCATTCTCGAAGATAATACAACTAAAAGTTTTATTTTTCATCATTAACTTAAAAGCCCTTATTTTTTAGAAAAAAAAAAATATAGAGCTCTTCTCGAACTCTGTTGCCTACGAAGATAAAGAAAATGACTGATACAAGCAAGAATGATGTCGAAAATAACACCTATGTGGTCGGAAATGATAAGAAAAACGATATGTTATGGAGGGTTGAGAAAATTTATTGAGTAGTTATTGTCTGTACTATATTGTTGAGTGAGAATGAGAGAGAAAGAGCCGAACCTCGAGATTTGAAATGATGAAATATTTTGTATGGGTTGATTTGTATTTTGAAAAAGAATGACAAGTAGTTTTAAAAATATTAATTTGGTCTAAAATGATCTTAATTATTTTTAAAATCATATAAAAACAATTGAAGTTGTAGTTGACCGAGTACTCTAGGAGGTGACCCTGTGAAAACTCACCCCTGGTTCTAGATTAATCAATTTAGGAGTCTAATATATGGACTCAATTGAAATTGTAAAAAACAAATGTTCAACATATTGCGTCACATTTCTCATCTGTTGTAAATTATCAATCAGATTAGGTAACAACAGATTACGAATCTGATGTAAATTATCAAACAGATTAAGTCATCTATTACGACAGATTACCCATCTATTGTAAATTATCAAATGAATTATCATATGTCGCAACAGATTACCTATATGTTGTAAATTATCAAATAGGTGCTACCATCTGTTGTGGCTCACCCTGTGAGAACTCACCTCTAGTCCTAGATTAATCAATAGTTTACCCTATGAGAACTCACCCCTAGTCCCAGATTACTCAATCAAGCCATTAGTACCCTAGTCCTAGATTAATCGATTAAGGTATTAGTCTAACATATGAGGTAGTAAGAATCGGTTCGGCTCAGAGTGATCGATCGCCGACTCTAGTCGGGAGGAACGCAGTACCATTTCATCATGCAATTGACAAAAGACTCAATTGAAGTTGTAGTTGACCCTATGAGAACTCACATTCAATTAAGGTATTAATCTAACATATGAACTCAATTGAATTATATATAAACAAATGCTCAACCTGTTGCAACAAATGTCTTTTTTGTTGGTTCAAATCAAACAGATTATGTAATTTGTTACAATATATTACACATCTATTGTAAACTATCAAACAAATTAAGTTATCTGTTGCAACAGATTACCCATCTATTGTAAATTATCAAATGGATTGAGTCATATGTTGCAATAGATTACCCATCTGTTGTAAATTATCAAATAGGCACTGTCATCTATTGTAGTTGACATTATGAGAACTCACCCCTAATCCTAGATTAATCAATTAAGGTATTAGTTGGACATATGAGGTAGTAATAATCGGTTCGGCTCAGAGTGATCGATCGACGACTCTTATCGAGAGGAACGCAGTCCCGTCTTATCATGCATTTGCCAAAAATCTCAATTGAAGTTGTAGTTGACCCTATGAAAAATCACCCCTAGTCCCAGATTATTCAATTAAGGTATTAGTTAAACATACGAGGTAGTAAGAATCGGTTTGTCTTAGAGTGATCAATCGATGACTCTTGTCGGGAGGGATGCAGTACCGTCTCATCATGCAATTGCCAAAAAATTTAATTGAAGTTGTAGTTGAACCTTTGTGCTCATTCATCCATCCCTAATCCAACCTAGATCAATGTAGGTACTATTATTAATCTTAACATTAAATTAATGAGAACACATTTCAACTCAGAGTGATCGATCGACGACTCGGGTCGGGATGAATACAATACTAACACCATGCAAATGCAATGACTCAATTGGATTTGTAATTGACCCTGTGAGCTCATTCATTCATCCCTTGTTCCACCTAGATCTATATAGGTACTATTATTAATCTTAATATTAAGTTAATGAGGAGCTCATTCTTTCATCCCTAGTTCATCCTGAATGAATTGCAATGAAATACCGCTGCAACAAACAACTGAGCTATTGGAGAATTTCAAACAGATAACAATATCTGCTGCAACAGATGACATTTCTTATTTAATTATCAAATAGACATTTGCATCTGTTATGACGGATGACTGAGGTGTTGGAAATATTCAAACAGATATTGATATTTGTTGTAACAGGTAACGTTTCTGATTTAGTTATCAAATGACATTTCCATCTGTTGTCACAGATGACTGATCTGTAGGGATTTCTCAAACAGATATCTAAATCTGTTGCAACAGACGATATATTTGTTTGGAAATCTTTTTATTTTTTTTAATTTTAAAGCAAACTACTGTCCGAGTAGATAAAGTAGTAGTACTACTAAAGGAGGTAAAAAATGTTTCTTGGATAACTCAAAAATCTCATTGAGTAGTCTTGTCCTGTCTTTTCAGTGTCACCTGTTTTCTTCCTCGTGCCCCTCAAATTATTAGTGAATATTAATTAATGAATATTGAAACCCCTAATACTTCTTCCTTTTCATATTGACTTGGCACTCCCATCAAGAAAATATTAATTAGAGATTTATTTTACTACCAAATTAGCCTTATTAATTATGCTTTGTAAATATAAATTTGAATAAATAAACTTTGTTTAGTCGTTTAATATTAAGGGTAGTACATTTAGAAATTAGAATTATCTTATCTCTCCCCTCCTCTCCTTCAGCCCTAAATCTCTCATCTTTTTTCTTTCTATCCTCTTTAGGGTTATCACAGCCTTTTTTTTCTCCTCTTTCTCAAAAATTTTTATTCGAATCTAAACCGATCAATATCCATATCTTATATTCCTCGATTGAAATTGCTGTTTTGACCCCCTTTTGACATTGTATGATATGATTCACTATTGCTCTTTTATTCTCGTCTTCTTCTTGCAACTTTATTTACATCTTTTTGTTTATTTAATTACCATTTTCTCATATCATATTTATTTGAAAATTTTGAAGAAACTTTTAACTGTTGAATAAACATACCGAGAATTTTTATTATAAGATGTGAAAAAAAGTTATCTGTTGGGAGAAGTTTAAAAGCCTTGTTGGCAGTATCATTTTTTTATGTATTTTGTTTGTTTCTTTGTTGTTGATGCTGTTATTGATGTTATTGGTGGGGCTGGCATTGTTGGAACTTATGGTGTGGTGTTGTTGGTGGGTTTGGCATTGTTGGAACTTGTGGTATGGTGTGGTTTAGACAGTGGGTGCTTCTTAGCTTAAAAATAGTGGAGTCCAAACAATTAACACAAAGAGTAAGTGAGAAAAAAATAAAAAGTTTAAAGTGAATAAGAAGAGAAGAGTTGGTTACCAAAATTTAAAAAATATGTGCTGAATGGGAATTGAACTCAAGACCAAAAGAAATAAATAGCCTTAAGCACCCATAAACAACAATTAGGCTAACCAAACAACTCTTACTATGGGTGCTCACTGATTAGATTATATACGTTTTTTCTTTATTTTCACATACATATATAAAGTTCGATACGAGTTTAGTCTTTGCTCGCACAGTCAGAGGACTCCATGTGGGTCCGTCCCTTGTTGTTGATGGTGTTGGAACATAGGATGTATGCTTCTTTGTAGTTGATGATGTTGTTGGAATAAATGTTGTTGTTTTCTTTGTTGTTGATGTTTTTTATTTCTTGTTTGTAGTTTATGTTGTTGTTGATGTTGCAACAGACGAAGCAATTAATGGAACAAATCAAACCACCAGCAAGGCTGCTATGTATTCCAACAGACTCCATATTTGTTGCATCAGACTCCATCTCTAACGCAACTGTCGCAACAGACTCCACATCTGACGCAAACTATCCGAGATTTTTGTATTGTATGTGGTGTTACTTAAATAAAACAAGTGACTTTATTAATATGTAAATTAAAAAAATTAGATCTAAATATAATATTTTATCTTTTGTTGTATTTTCGAAAGAAACAGATTGGTAATCTGTTGCAAAATATATTCCACCTGTCAGATAACTTACAAATATGGACAAACTGCTGCAATAGATGTATATATCAGTTTGCTTTTCTATCAGCTGTGGCATTTGTTACAAATTTCTAATCATCTGTTTATTCAGTTTCATCGGGAGCAATAGATTTTTCTAAACACTTCTTGGCCAAACTTAATTTTTGCTCTTGGACTACTTCTTTTTTTTTCTTTGCATCCTTCAAGCTGGCCTCCAAATTCAATTTTTGCCCTCAATCTAATAGCAAAAATTTAGTTTGGTTGAAGGATGCAAAGAAAAAAAAAAGCAACCCAAGAGCAAAAATTGAATTTGGCCAAGAAGTGTTTAGAAAAATAGATTGCTCTCGATGAAATTGAATGAACAGATGACTAGCAAGTTGCAACAGACGCCACAACTAAAGGAAAAGCAAACTGATATATCCATCTGTTGCAACAGATTGTCCATATGTTGTAAGTTATCTGACTGGTGGAATATATTTTGCAACAGATTACCAATCTTTATCTTTCGAAAATACAATAAAAAGATAAAATGTTGTATTTAGATCCGTTTTTTTCTAATTTACTTATTAATAAAATCACCGGTATTATTTAAGTAACGCACACAATACATAAATCCCGGATAGCTTCAGCAATATTGCATTAAATTTTGGATAGTTTGCTAATTATATTTTATCCCGAAATTTTGAATTGTGATACATATGTTAAGCAGTGATACATATAGCATATGTATCACTAGTAAATATGAATTCGAGATTTTATGTAATTTTTTAAAATATTAAGGGATATTGTGTAATATGGTGTCTTAAATATGAGATTTGTGTAATTTTTTCTTTTAAGGGATATGAATAGTCGTGGCTTTTTGTTTGATTAAGTCCAGTCCCTTGCAATTCTCAATAATTTTATAAATAGGTCTCTCTGGCCTCCTCTCTCACTCTCTTTTATTCTACTATACTTATAATACTAATATGTCATATCCAGATTCGTACAAGAAGGTTCATATCGAGTCCTTTCAGAAATTTCAAAGGCAGTTTGATGAACTCCAGAGGGATTTGACCGACTTTCGAGCAAGGCTGAGGTGGGCCCTGCTGCTGCCGGATGAAAATTGTCCGATTGACAATAATAATAGTAATAATAATAATAATAATAATAATAATTAGGTTATGTTTTTTATTTCTTTTAGCGTATGTATTTCCCTTTTTTATATCCGATCTACCTATAAGGGAATCAAAAAAATCCATGTATATGTTTGGTTTGGTTTGGTCGATTTTGAATTTTTAATTCTTATTCAATATTTAATTATCATTCTATTTATTCCCTATTCAAAATATGTCAGCGGTTGGAGTTAAGGATGCGGTCATGATGAGAAATTCTCCTAAAAATGGTTTGTTAATAAATAATAAGGAACTAAATGATATTATAACCGTAAAAGAAAGATTATTTAATTTAAAAAAAGTCACAATATTGGATTAATTTAATTAAGATATATATATGATGATATGATTTTTAAGAAAAAAGTTAATGAATAGTCGTGACTATGACTTTTGTCTAAACACATTCAACAAACAAACAAAAATAAAAAATGCTTCTGATGCATCAAATTTCTCATTTGTTGCGACTTATGAATCAGTTAGAAGAAATCAAAAAAGCTTCTTAAACAGATGGTCAATTTATAGCAATAGATGGTATATCTGTTAAAACAGATGGGTTATCTGATGCAACAGATATACAATTTGTTGCCATAACTCAATTAATAAAAATGGTTATTAAAGAAACAGAAAGATTAAGTCACCACCAACTTGATTTAATTAAGTCATTTCGTTTCGCAGAAAAGAATAAGGAAATAAATGATAAACACAATTTAAATCGTAAAAAACTCACCAGAAATATTCTTGTTTTTAAATCTTCTTTATTAATTTATATAATTAAAAAGTTAGAAAATTTGGATGTCATGAAGATAATTTTTTTAAAAAGATATTTATATTATATGTTGCAATAGATATATTATCTGATGCAACAAATATATAATCTGTTGTGCAACTCAGTGTGAAAAATAAACGGTTGCTGGAAAGAACTAATTATTTTAACAATTATAAAGTTAAGCTTCAAGCTGAAAAGTCATGACCTATCATAATATTGATTAATTTAATTAAGTCAAAACTTTTTACAGTAATCAAGAATGTCATTAATAAATGGAGGTGAACAGTTGTGCCTTTAAATATGCTTTATTAATTTATATAATTAAAAATTCAGAAAATTTGGATGTCATGAAAATAATATATTTTTAAAAATAATATATATATTATATATTGCAACAGATATATTATCTGATGCAACAGGTTATCTATTTGTTGCAAATCATGATATATCTGTTGTAACAGATGATTTATCTGATGCAACAGTATATTATCTGTTGTCCAAAACAATGTAAAAAAATGGTTCTTGGAAAGAACTAATTATTAATAATAATAAAGCTGAAAAGTCATGACTTATCATAATATTGATTAATTTAATTAAGTCATAACTTTTTACAGTAATCAAGAATGCCATTAATAAATGGAAATGAACAGTTGCGATTTTTTGCCTAACTCATTCAAGTTCAATCCTCTATAAATAGATATCTCCTTACTCAATCGTACGTTCTACTACACACTATTTATTCCTCGCTCTTGTTACACCTTCAACTACTTTTTCTTCAAGGACTTGATAGCTTTTTCCTGTCTCTGGTAAGTTTTTTTCTTGATTTTTGTGTAAATATACGTTGTATTACATTACATTACATTCGAATTCTTTCTTTTCTTTACTTTTGTGTTTACGTGTGTATTTTGTCAGCTTATGCATTTTTTAGATGTGGATGATCCTGTGTGGGATGTCGCTATTTTATGAGACGCCATGAGGGAACTGCATAAGGAGGTTCAGGACCTGCATTGGTAGTTGGCCGCCATCAGAGTAAGGATGCTGCGGGAGATCCGCAGGCTGTGGAGGGCGCTGCTGCTGCCCTTTGAAGATTTGTCGGCTGGCCATACAAATAATAATGATGATAATAATAATTAAGCTTTGTTTTCTATTATCTATGTATTTTTTTGCTTGTTTTATAAAAAATTATGTTTGATGCACTTCACTTTTTATTTCTTATTTAATTTCCGTGCTGTCTATTTCTATTTCTTAACGAATGACATGTCTACAATTAAGGAATAATTTGATTCCAGTATCAATAGCAAGAACATATGAGTTATCTGTTAGGTTTTGTGTGTGACAGGAGCTGTATTTTGTTGTTCGAAACATATTAGTAATCTGATGAAACAAATTATTTATCTGTTGAAAACATATTAGTAATTTGAAACAGATTACTAATCTGGTGCAACAGAATACCCATCTATTCGATTCATAATTATATTACGGGCACTTAGAACCCTTAAACATGAATCCAACATGAGTCTACTGTTACAACAGAACATTTATCAGGTGCCACAGCTAATGAATCTGTTTAAACAGATTGCTCTTGTATTGCATTCATGTTTGCGTGCAAACTATTGTTGATAAAACAACACACTAGCAGTTACCCAGATTCAACTAAAAAGCATAATCTGACTTACCATAGTCTCCTCTAAAGTAAATTTCAAAGTTGAAAGTGATTTACGAAATAAAATTTGACATAAGAATTTGGCCAAAGAGCAGCAGTTGGGGTAACAACAACAACAATGGTCAACAAGAAGAATATGAAGTTGATAATGAAGTATAAGATGATGATAATAAATCAGAAGATGATGAATAAAGGAGCAGCAATAATGAACAACAAATATCGCGAAGAGAGAGAAAACAACAACGGATTAGGAGAGAGAAAAAATATTTTTTTCCTCCGTTCTCCGTTATATATTAACTAACATTTCAATCAAAGTATAAATTTAAAAACTTTTGGGTTATTTTAAAATTTTCCAAACTTTCTTAAACCATAATGAAGTAATTGTCACCTCTACTCAATTATTAAGACTTGTGTCACCTACACCTCATTTTAAAACTTTTTTATCACCTGTGGCCAAACCCCCAAGATACTTATTATCAAAACTTTCCATATACATATTATTTAAACAAAAGAAAAATAAATAAAATTGAAAAAAATAATTTTTTGAGTTTTAATGTCACAACAGAATCTGTCACTGAAGAAATTAATTTGCATCTTTATCTCCCCCCTATTTCTTATAATAATTTTTTTGCCATTTTAATCTTTCTTCTTTTTTTTTTTTTTAAAAAAAGCAGTGCTCCCCTTTATAATTTTAGATTGTTCCTCTATTTATTTCCTCCCATTAATTCTATTTTAAATACCTAAACAACTTTTTAACTGACATCTAATTTTCTGTGAAATTTCATAAATATGTTTCTTTATTTTGTTAACTTTACTTACCATGTCAGAATGGAATTCTTCCTCTCTATATTTTTCCGTTCCAGTTTGTTCCTTTATTTATTTCCTCCCATTAATTCCATTTTAAGTATCTAAACAAATCTTTTTAACCGACATCCTAATTTTCTGTAAAATTTCATAAATATGTTTCTTTCTTTTGGTAAATTTACTTACCATTTCAAAATGGAATTCTTCATATATATTGTCTATATTATAAAAAAATAAACGCATAATGAAAAGGCATAATTTTAAATGAACATATAGAATTTGTGTTGTTTATCTATCTTGGATGGTAATTTAATGCACATTTCTTTCTTCATCATAGCCACTATGATTCCATGATAATTGAGTTATCATAATTCTTTCTACTTCATCCGTGCGGCAAGAAACATCAATATTAGGCTGTGATTAGCTTTGGCTAAAAGAAATTTCAGAATTTTTGGTGAGTTTGTACTTAACTTTACCATCAGATTGATCTTATAAATAGAAGAGATAACCCTTTGATATTCTCTTATGCACACGTTATGAACAACTATTTATTGTGATTTTAATTTTTGATTCTTGGTCTTGATTATTTTTAATGTTATAACTGTAACTATTAAAAGTGTCATAACTACAGAAAAAATTAAGATTTTTTTTCTTCCTTTTATCTTCTCTAGTATATTATTTTTGAAACATAAAAAAGGGAAGAAAAATTGCAATGTAATGCCAAAAAAGAAGAAAATAAATAACATTTTTCAATCTTAGACATGTCACATCAAGGCTATCTTTCTCCTTTATACATATATTGATATAGCTATAGATTTATATAGATAGTAATTTAATTATTTTTATTAAAAAAAAAAGAATTTATTTAAGAAAATGGTATATATAACATTGATCATGAAATTAGTAGAAGGAAAAACATACAATGCAAATCAAGAAATTCATAAAGTTTTAAAAATGAAATTAACAACATTGATGATGAAGAGAATTAAATTTGGCTATATTTAATATTCTATAAAATATTTAGTGTCATTGATTGATAGTATTTATAAATTTATAAATGATAAAAAATTAAAAAATAACTAAAAAAACCACAAAAAAGATAAATAGCTTTTCTTGATTCTTAAGCATGCCACATCAGTAGCCCCTTGCTTCTCTTTTATATATATATATATATATTGATTTGCTTACTTTTGCTTTTCCTGTGTCTATCTATCTATCCATCCTATTATTTTCATCTTTTGATTTTCATACTTTGTATTTTGTTTTCGTATTTTGTCTATTATCAATTAATGTGCCATCAAAACTTCTTTGTTAATGGGGAAGAGGAACCGAGTATGAATTCTTGGTGTTACTTTTCCTTCTTTATAAGATTACTTTGAATTTCTCTTTCTTTCTTTAAATTTCTACTTCGTCATTGCAAGTGAAGACTCAAATACGTTTTTTTTTTTTGCAAATAAATCATTTTAAAGGCTAATGTGAACTTGTTAATTTATCGAGTTTTTTAGAGGTGAAATAATGACTTTGAATATTTTCGAGAGCCTGTGTTGAATATCCTTACATAAAAAATAAACTTGTGATATTTTAGCAGGTTGATCATCTTCTTTTATGTGTCTCCACGCTTAATGATTTCTATAAAATATTTCAACAAGTATGTTGGGCCCATGCTTAGCATAGACATACATATTTAGTGTATGTGTGTGTATATGTGTGTGTGCGCGCATGCGCGTGCGTGTATTCTCTTATATAGAAGAGCGATGGAGGCAGGTGGAGGTCGTCCTACCAGCTTTCGTCGTCTCTTCTTTATAATTTCTTATTTTTTATTTTAATTTTTTTATTTTATTTTTTAATTTGATATGTATTAAAAAATTATAGAAAATTATTTTAAATTGCAATAATTAATGGTTTGTAATTCTCTTATTTAGAAGAACAGTGAAAGCAGGTGGAGGTCGTCCTTTCAGCTTTTGCCGTCTCTTCTTTATAATATCTTATTTCCTTCTTTTTTAATTTATATGTCTTATTTTTTTAATTTGATATTATCTAAAAATTACAAAAAATTATTTTAAATTACAATAATTAACAGATTATAAAAAATTTAATTCATTCTTCAAATATTATCACAGTTACATAAGACAGAGAGAATAACATATACTATTTGAAAACTAATTAGTAGCAAGTACTATAAATCACAATAATTAACAACTGAAAATATGTAAAAACTATATATAAATTTTTTTATATAGTTATGTAAAACTTCACCAGTGTCACAAAATTTGGAATAGAGAAAGTATCATATATTATCTGAAAGTTATGTAGAAGTATTATAAATGACAATAATTAATAACTTTAAATATTTAAAAATCATACAAAAATTTTAAAATTATATAAAAAATTTGATTGACTCTCCAAATTTATCAACGTCACATAAATTAAAATGGTGAGAGTATTATATATTATCTATAATTATATAAAAAAAAAAGTATTATATATCATTATAATCAATAATTTTAAAAAATTAAAATCATGAAAAAAATTAATTGACTCTTAAAAATTTATCTGTATTAAAAAAGTAGCATACGTAGGGCACGGGCTCTTGTATATATTATATATATATACATATATATATATATATATATATACTAGATGGGCAAGGCCTGTGCTCAGCACGGGCCCAGCATATTAATTTGAAAATAAATGGGGAAGGGAAGGCAATTAACAGATTTCTATAATCATCGTCAAAGAAAAGGTAAAACATTATTTATTACACTACATGACATATTAAGTACATATAATACTATGTAGAATTTCTAGCTACTACATATTCCAATATCAATCTTTGATTGAGTGAGTGAGTAAATATGCTAAGAAGTTCCTGTAAATCTAATCTTCAATTTTCTAGTGCAATCCTATTGAATATGACCTTAAATAGCATGATGAGTATAACTGTGTAGCACCTGTAGTCAACTTATCTCAGATCATCAACTTCTTCAATATGGCTATTGTCCACAAGTGTAAAAGGTTCATCTGGAAGGTCATATAAAGAAGAGTTGATATGCATATATACACGAACATAGTGTGAAGCATATACATATGTTGTTGATGATGAAATGAGGACTTACACAAATCGTCGGGCAAAGTACCAAAAAGTTTATTTCTATGCTAAGAAGAATGTATAACTAAGTGAAAACAAAACATAAAGCACTACCAACTAGTGTTGGTTATATTTTGATAACCAACAGCTAGATCTTTCCAAGACCTCACAAAGCTAAAATTAAGGTAAACCACAGACAACAAAAAATAAATACAAAGGAAAGAAACAAATTACTTGCTCAAGCCTCTTCAAATAGTAGGCTAGCAGCCAAAGGTAAATTTGCACCAAGACTAGGCTGGGGATGCAAATCGTTGTCATCTCATTAGGTTGAGTATCTCGATAGGTTAAGTGAAAAATATCCTCCTAGATGCATTATCATATCCTGAATGGCTGGTTTGCTGAGCTAGAGCGCTCCAGCTCGCTTTCTTCATCTTTGCCTTTTTTGCTTTGGTCCACCGAATTCAAATTTGGAGCTCTTTATCTTCTTCGTCTTACCTATATCATATTTCTTATCCTAAAAATAGATATGTAGGGTGTCAAAAGTTGTACTTGAAACATAACAACAAACAACAACATACTTCGTGTAATTCCACAAATGGGGTCTAGAGAGGGTAAGATGCACACAGACCTTACCCCTAAAAGAATATCTACTGTAAGAAAAAAGGATCACCAAGTGGGGAAATGTAGCATTTTTGGACCACATGTTATTATCTTTAAACACAATTATGTCCATGATAAACAGAGAAAGTCACCACTCATTCCAAATATATCCAATGGTGACACAATATCCGTTCTGTGCTTCTACACTATTCAAAGAAGGACCTTCCACATCATCCCACTGAGCAACTGTGACAAATCAAATAAGAAGCAGTATATTTTAGATGACAAATCAAAAATAAAATCACAAAGGCACATGTTGCAATAAGTACTTACTTCGTGACTCCAAACCTCTGGTAAACATATCCAACAGACCTTTCTGTGTTGCAACTACTTTAGTCTCTTTAACATCTGTGGATTGTCTATTGTCACCACCTTGATTTTCCACTGATCGATGTCAAGCTAGAACTGTTTTGTGGTTGCTTATCATTTTCACAAATCAATTCCAAAATCTTGAATAATTATTACAGTTGTATTTGAGCTATTCTTATTGTAGAACTGAATCATTGATGTGAATAGATTATTACTTGCCATAAAAATATAGCGAATCATATCAAAATAATATAGTGTTAATCTTCTAATTATATTAAAAATATACTAACTTCCTCCTATATCATGTATAATTTTAAATCAAGTAGTATTAAGATATTTAAGTAAAACGTTCAAATGATAATTATCTAATTTAGTTTGCTACCAAAAAGCGTATGGCACTTTCCGGGTGAATACGAAGTATATGGCACTCCTCGTTATCATGTAGATTCCCAACCTCAAAGTATCAATATGTCGGCTCCTCAAACTGGTACAGGTACAGAAGTGACACTTGAACAGTCAGACATTCAGATAAAGTTACACAAGAAAGAGCGAATAAGTGTAAATGTTAAATATTGCTTTTTTTACTGGGCAAATTTTAGAATGAAAAGACAGTAGATGATGCAAGTCCATGTAATAAAGAAAATAAATAATAAAGGTAAGGAAAACTATGTCAAAGTGAATACTAATGAAGAAACAAGAAATAGCATTAAGTACTACTTTGTTTATCTTTTTATTTTAGCATTTACAACAACAACATACCTAGTGAAAATACCACAAATTATAATTTCAAAACATTGAAGTAAGAGTTATTTACACATTTATTCCATCCTTCAACAAAAATTAGATGTCGGAATGCATTATTTATCAGCCAAAGCCAAGCACCTCATTTCTAGTACTCACCCAATCGAGAAGAAATTTTGGTGCTTATGAACTTAATCCTTGAGTCCTACTTTCGAGCATTCTATGGTTTTATCATAAAAATACACCAAGTCGGCTGTAATTTATAATGTTCGGTGAACTCGTCAAAACACTAAACAATTGCATTTTGAGGTTCATAGTTGACATTGCATAGTATTCCATTGTTGACATTGCGTCGTATATACTCAACACCTTGAGCTATCAGAATAGTAAGTAGTTATCACTATATGAGCCAAGTTCAGAATAAAGTCAACTTCTTTGGATTAACTTTTTTGTTATTGCTAATAGGATTGGTACGTCTATCCTCTTCATACCCATCATATGAATCATGTCGGATATGATGTACTAATTTATGCACAAATAAAATAATTAAATATACAGGTCTACTATTAATTTGACAACAATGGCTTGATGAACTTAAAAAGATGACTCTAGAAGATCAACAAATAGTTGTTATAGTATAGTAGAAAGCATTTTTCGTATTGCTTTTAGAAATTCATATTTTTTTTAGGAATAGTCTTGTTGAACTTGACTTGAGTATCATACCAGGTAGAAAAGGAAAGACGTCATCATTTGAACACAACCCAATAACAATATCTTATAAAAAAATGATCATAACTTCAAGCATTCCTTCTTTTATGCAATGCCCGAGAATGAGAATTCTGAAGCTGATTTTATCATAGAAACACCCTCGGCTCTCTCTGTCGCAATCACATTTGCTTTGCTCAATTACAATACCTGCGAAACTCATCAAAGACAAGGTTGCCTATAAATAGTTGGGGGACGATATCATCCCTCAATGTTAATTACCTTAATAATTTTCGAGCTTAATTTAGCCTAATCTCTTTGCTTACGACATGGATAATAAGAAAAGAGAAAACAAATAAGTTTAGAGATAAATTTTGAATATTTATTTCATCACAGAACTTTAAACTATATTCTAACTCTCCAATCCGACAGTTCAATGAGAGAAGTGTAGATAACAACATCAGGATAGTTACCAACAAGACACATTCTATCAAACAATTTTTTAGTGAAAAGTATGTCAGTTATCTTGCCAAAACCATTGATGAGAATGTCAAAAGTAATCAAATTTGAACTAATACCATAAATAATCACCTTATCAAACAGATTTAGAGCCTCGTCTATCCTGCTCAAATTGCAGTAACCACAGATAACAAAGGTATAGATCACAATATCAGGTGATAATCCATCTTAAGACTAAAGATTTCTTAGCAAAACTCGTGTGCGCTATCCACCTGACGAATAACACACAATCTATTTGTAACAATTATTCGCATCTTGTTATGAATGACCACTTTGTTTTTCTTCTTGTGAGTATCACAAATATAGAGAAAATTGCAACACTATCATGCCTTTAACCTTTTATTATTTTATCTTCATTTCACAAATAAAGAGAATAAAAAATTTACAATAGTTGAGTAGAAAATAGGATGGCATCAATATTGAAAATGTAAATTTTATGTTAAAATGTAAATGATAAAAATGCATGAGCAAAATCAAATAAGAAATTGATCACTCACACCCATAAACCTAGAGTCCTAATAAAATTTAGGGAAAATGAGGAAAACAAGTACACTGTATATCAAACTAATGCTTCGAAATAAGGCTTATAAGGCACGCCGGCATTGATGTATAAGAGTGAAAGTTAAGATCCAAACGCAGTTACGCTGGTAGAGCAAAAATAATAAATAGAGGGATGAATGAGCGGAAAAACAACTTAGTTTCATTGAAAAATAATAACTTATGGTTTTATAACATCCGATCTGTAGTATTTGCTCTTAAAAATTTCTAAAAAAATTGATGAACTTAGCTACTGATGACACGTCACTATAGGATTGCTAAAAAAAAGGGCACACATATATAATGCAGAAAGTAAAATCTAAAAGAGTCATGTTCTTCCCACCTTATTCAAAGTGAAATTTTTGGCTTGAGAAACCACATTCTCCATTAATTTTTGAGCAAACTATGACAAATTCTTGATCTTTTAGCTTGAGAAAACAGTTCAAAAGAAGCAGAATCAAGGAAAATGAATCACAGACTTTACGATGGAGAACATATTAACATTTTAACAGATAGATAACTATAGCTTCTGATAGACCACTTCAAATGCACAGAAGCATGAATATTTTGGTCATATTTCATATTGCATATTGTTATGTTTAATGCATACGAAATCAAAAAAATTTCAAGCCAACAATATTTTCAAAGGATAAGAGGAAAAGGAGAACGAATTGCATATCATAAATAAGCAATTGAAAATTTTAAATAAGATCATTCAGGAATATCATCAAACACTTCATATAAATTTTTTTAAGCAGATGATATAGTCATCGACTTCGTAGTCAACTTTTACCTTGCAGAAATCATAATACACCATCTCAAATTGAAATTCAACCAAAATGCAAGCAAATTATACACATTTCAAACAAATGTTGAAAAATACTATAAACAACAAACCCGTTGTTCACTAATTTTGTCCTGTAGAAAAAAGTAATGTAATTCTTGGAGTGTTGTCCAAAAGGGAAGTATGTTGTTGAAAAACTATGAAAATAATGTGCGGTTACTTCGATTTACTATCAAACACCATAGGTGCATCAATGTTCATAATGTGTCAAACAGGTTTAGAATCAAATAATGATCCCATATTTTTTATTTGATACTGTCAGTGAAACTTGACTTTGTAAAATTCTCTTGATTTTGTCAGCACAACATCCACACAGTATCCTTGCAAATTTATAAAAATAATTACAAGAGAAAAAAATTAAATATTTGTAATTCATCAACACTCTATGACACAAGATACCAAAAAGAAAAAGAAACAACCACACAAAAATATAGACAAATAACTAAAAAAAATATCCAATACTATAATAAAGATGAAAAAATTTGTGGCTAGAATGCATAAAAATTTTCAGAATAGTTGAATGGTGCATGTGCATCCACAGACTTGCGCCACTATGGATCCTGTATTAAATAAATTTTTTAGGTTAGCGATTTTACCTGGACTGTTAATTTATTGCTCCCCCTTATCATTGTTGACTCCTCCTGAGTGTTTTTAACACTTGAGCTAAATCCTATTACATTTTTAAATGGCTTCATTGCATTTTTAAACCCCTTTGTTATTGCTTATGCAGTCTAATTTGCAGTAATTAATTAGTGATTTAGTTTCAAAAATAAAAAAAATATCAATGGTCAATGTTAAAAAGTACACACTTACATGTACCATCTATCTAATTTCAAATATATATGTGCAAATCAGTCAAGATTAGTGACATGCGTGTAAAATAGCCAGTAGAAGATTATGCGAAAAAAATAAAAGACCTTAAAAAAGCAAAAGACACAAAAATTTAATGAAAGTGAGAAGTAATTTATATAAATCAGTGCAAGAAAGAAGAGGGAAAAACTTACCAGAAACAATAGTTAATGAAGCTCCATTTCAATAGAGTGCAGGCATTGAAAGAGATTGAGAGTTGTAGTTGTAGAATAATTTCAACTACTCACACGTGTAGATGAAGAGTCTTTCCACCTCTATTTTAGTCAATCAAATTAAATCAGAAAGGACCACAATTTATAAAGCATTATTGTACACATTTAACTACTTTTGGTACAATAATGAAATGTTGTGATGGTCCTGAAATTATTGGCTTATATAATAGAGTAACATGACATGATGCATTACCTAATAGTTGAAATGATTATTACACTCTCTTCTCCCTAATTTATTCCGTTGAATATGCACTTTATAACGTATCGATCTTTCAATTAGGCCACAATCGCGTGGGAGGTGTAATTTACATACTCCAATGAATCATCATATGGCACCATCTATTTTATTATAGATTAACTAAAAAA
Source organism: Capsicum baccatum var. pendulum (assembly GCA_030864225.1). Lineage (NCBI taxonomy): Eukaryota > Viridiplantae > Streptophyta > Magnoliopsida > Solanales > Solanaceae > Capsicum > Capsicum baccatum. Next base: position 167,465,175 of record CM061550.1, read on the forward strand.
CTTAGCCGCGCTTCGCGCGACCATGAAATACGTTATCAAATATATAATTTAATTTATTTTAATATATTAAAAATAATCAAAGAGCCTTAAATTGTGAAACTCAATTGTGAAATATTTTGATTGTATACAATGATACCAAGCACATGCTATACATATGAGTATACAAAAAGACAATTTTTCCATTAATGTGAACCTTTTTAGTGTTTAAATATTGCAAAATTTGCGGCTAATTAAATTCACTTTGTTATTATCATGTCCTAATATATATGTGATGTAGCCAAAATATGTTTATTTCATGAAATCTAAAATAATTAAAATAAAAATATCAATTATTTGCCCATAACTATTCAAATTAATTAATTGTACACTATATATTACATAAAAAAAATGAAAGTGAAATTATGCATGCATCACCTTATTTTAAATATCCTAAAGTCTTTAATATACCTAATTAACGTTTTGTCTTTCACAATAATAGTAATTATTTATTCATATAGGATATATTTTTCGTTAATAATTATAAATATCATTTACTATGAGGAAATGATATTTTTGCTCCCTCCATCTCATTTTAGCTGGGCACATTTTATTTTAGAAGGTGATTAAAAAATTATAAATTGAATGATGAGTTTTACTATGTTACCGTTTACCCATATTAATATATTCATAGGTCATAGAAATGAACATTGAATTATAATTGTTCACATTTAATCTATACTATTAACTGTAGGGGTAAATGAGAAAAAAATAATTAATTCTATCCTAATTTAGTAAGTGATCAACTAATATGAGACGTTTATCTTTACTAAGATGACCAATTAAAATATAACGAAGAAAATATTATTTATGAGTATTACTTTTTGTATGTACCACGTTCTAAAGAACTCAAAAGTCTTCAAATATATCTATTTAACTTTTTTCTTCCACTATAATATTATTTTATTTTAAAAAATAGTTTCAATCTATTATGAGACCAAACTTTTTCATTAACCTATAGTTACTTATTCCTTACGCATTTTATATTTTTCTAATTATATTACATAACAAAAATGTTTTCTTGCTTCTCTTCTACAAAGGAAAAAGACAATTTCATTTCACAATTATTTTTTTCCTACAGATGTAATATGCAGCAAACTTAAGTTTTAACATTAATTAAAAAGTGATTGTTAAGCCTTACCCAATATGTAGTTTAGCTACTAAAACACTTATGCATATCTCTAAATGGTAAATTGATGTCTATATAATTATTTATATTATAAAATTTTCATCATATATAATATTTCAAAAATTAAATAGGTGAATGAATATATAGCTTCAAATCGAATCATCTTGATTAGTGAAAGATTGACAATTATAGATAGAGTTATATAAACTTTTACATTAATTTGTGGAGGTCAAAAACGTGAAAGATTACATTGACAATTATGATTATCAATAAGAATAAAACTAATAAAGATAGCTAAAGATGAAAGTTAAGACGTTTAGTGAAATGTTGTCAATTATTTATAGAGAGAAGTATCATAAACTTATACATTAATTTTGAAGGTTATAAACAGGAAGGATTACATTGAAGTATCGTAAACTTATACATTAATTTTGAAGGTTATAAACATGAAAGATTACATTGGCAATTATGTATATCATTAATAACAAAACTAATGATGATAATTAAAGGTGAAAATTAAGAGCATTAGTGAAAGGTTGTCAATTATTTATAGAGAGAAGTATCATAAACCTATACATCAATTTTGAAGGTTATAAACATAAAAGGTTACATTTGTAATTATGAGTATCATTAAGAATAAAATTACTAGTAAAGAATTTGGGAAGGATACAGTACCGTTACAGTAAAATTAAAAGCTCATAACATACAAGAAATAATAGTGACGTTTTAGATTTTTAAAAAAAAATGATAACAGAAAAATGTAAGCAAATGAGTAAAATATCCAAAAAAAAAAAAAAAAAGAGTTCCTTAATTATGAGACATGTCACATCACCGAGTTGAAGATCCACCTTTATATATATATATATACACACACACCACACTATAAACAAATTCTAATAAAACTACATGAAATATCTCTTTCTTTGACTTTCTTTTTCGTTTTCTTAATTTTTAAATTTTTAAATATAATAAAGTGCTATACTTTTCATGAAGTAAAATATCTCAAACTTATACATCAATTTTTAGAGATTATAAACATGAGAGGCTAGGTTGACAATTATTAACATTATTAAGAATAAAATTGATAAAGATACTAATTAACTGTGAAAGTTAAGAACTTCGTAAAATTCCATAAGCATGCTTTCAAATTAGTTGCTAAACCTTTAGTTATTTCTGCTTCAAAATACTAAAGAGTTGAAATCTAAACTAAATTCTCATTAATAAAACTGAACCATCTTTGTTCTCCTTTAAATGTCGCTATTCTTAAATTAAAATAAATTCATTTTTATAGTAATAACTCAATAGCACTTTAATAAAAGTAAAAATAAAGTTTTCAAAACTATAGGTTTCAAACGATAAATAAATAAAATAATTAGCGTTAGTGAATATTAATTTTGTCTTACTTGAATTGTCCAAAATTAATTAGACATTAATATGTTTGTGGTTAGAACCATAAGGATATAAGACTTACAAAAATGAGAAAATAATAAATAAATTTCTACTATATGATACATGCCATATTATTTTTTTGCTGACCACATCACCTAATCAGTTGTGAATTGCAGAATTAATTAGAAGTAAACATGAATATATACATATTTGCACCTATTAAAAACTATAGGACATTACCACTATTTTTAATTTAAAAAATTAAAAATATCAATATATAGTAATCATTTAGTTGAAAACAAAAAAGTATAAAATCTATTTACACATATCAAAAGCAAACATTTATATAAAAAAAAATATATAGGGTGATTTTAGTATAGTTTTAAGTAAACCACACATTACCTAAATTTACATTCGAAATAAAATTATAAAACTCACCATTTGTGATTCTTTGTGTGCATGTTTTTCATTCTTAAAAAATCTATAGAAAAACGATTAATAATATCATTTAAATTAAATGAGTGATCATATCAATAATAAAAATTTCAACAACAAAAAAATAAAATGACAAAAATTTGAAAAAGAAACTACAATTAGTCGACAGATGTGAAGAAAATACAGTAAGCTAAAAGAATATCTCCTTCTGCCAAATTCAAAATGCATTGTGTAATTAGTATTTACAAATATTCTTCCACGCGTGAACATTGTACTACACTGTAAATAAAAAATTTACAATCTCTCTTTTTTCTTCTTTTTTGAACTTTTTTCTCTTTATTTATTTATGTTATTTTAATTAAGACAAAAAAGGTAGTGTAGATTCAATTAATCAACTTTTCACCTTCCATTATAATTATGAAAAATACTCAAAAAAATACTTGAACTTTGACCGAATTTTCAATTGAGCATACTGAACTTTGTGGGGGTCCTATTACCCCCTAGATTTTTTAAAATGGATTTAATCCCTCGCCTCGAAACGCTATACACAATTTCGGCAGCTGGCGGTGTAATACACGCGTCAATCTCGTTTTTACACGTGTATTTTTTGACAGATGGCGGTGTAATACACACGCCGATCTCATATTTATACGTGTCCAAGTCGGCAGATATATGCCATTAAAATACAAAAAATAAAAATCTAGGGGGTAATAGGACCCTCGCAAAGTTCAGTATACTCAACTGAAAATCCAATCAAAGTTCAGATATTTTCGTGAGTATTATATCTTTTAATTATCTTCTAGTTGAATATCTTAATATGCATTCATGTATGACCTTTTGGTATCCTTTATATCTCTTTAGACATCATCATAAACATAGAACATTTCACAATTAATTAATTCCATTATTTTTCTTTTAAATAAATTTTTTAGGGGTCAGTGTAAATTTCAAGTACAGAGCCCTTAAAGTGGTGTAGATTTCAAGTACAGAGCCCTTGAAGTAAAGGTGTCAAGCGGGCCGGGTTGATCCGACCTGAACCAGTCTACCTAAAAAAACCGGCTCGGTTTGACCCGGCCCGATAAGCCCAAGGGCTTTAGGATACCGGTCCCAGGCCATTTTTTTTATTTGGGCCCGGTTAACCCGGTCCGGACCAAGCCTGGTCCAGGCCCGTCGGTTAACCGACCCAGATTAATATTTTTTTTTTTAGATTTTGGGTCAAACTAGCCGTTGGCCCAATGGCTATATAACCGTTTTTGGGTCCAAACGGCTAGTTTGGGCCCATTAATTAAAAAAAAATTACTTTTAAAATAATTTTTTATTCCCCAAAAAAAATCTATAAATACCCTATACCTCCAAATCATTTTTCAAATAATTTTTCACTCTCTCAAATCTCATTCTCTCTCAAATCTCAATTCTCATTTCTCAAATATTCAATATATTTAATTTCCTAAAGTGCTCACTTTAATTTTTTAATTTTGTGTTTACAAAGTACGAGTGGAAGTTTATAAAGTCGCAACCTTCGAATACTTTCAAAATTTGGTATTGTCATTTCCATCTCTTACGTATAATTTTTATTTATTGTATTAATTGTTGAATATTTAATTTTATTATATTTATGTATTTTGAATTTTTTTAGTTTAATTTAATTTATACTATGGATAAATTAAGAAACCTCGCTACTAAAGGTGTTAAATTTTTTTATCCCGAAAGCGGTAGTGGTAGTAAAAAGCGAATTACTAGCGGTAGAGGTACTTCAAGTAGTAGATATACCTGTGCCCCTTCGCCTCCGGTACTGCTTGATACACCTTTTGAGGAAGAAATAGGTGTAGGTGCTCACGATATGGATTATAGAAGCTCAGAAAAATTACGATATAGAAGAAGAAAATAAAGTAGATGCGGTTAATTTAGACGAAGATGATGAAAATATTGGTGAGACACCCGCTGTAGGAAATGCTAACGTTAGATCTGAATCAGTTAATCTCCCTTTCCGTCCTCCCCGTGCCCCAAGACCTCGTAAAACAACTAGTATTGCATGACAATTTTTTGAACGTATATCAGATACTGAGGTGCAATACAATATTTGTCAACAAATATATAAGCATAAAAACGGAGGCAAGCAAGAGGGTACGGGTACGTTAATGAGATATATAGGTGATGCTCACGAAAGAGATTTAAAAATTACACGAGGTGGTGGGGATGTTGGTGGGCCAACGCAAATTAGAATGGACCCAGCAACCGGTCAGGTAACGAAGAAGCATAATAAATTGAGGGACCGGGAAGAAATAGCTAAAATGGTAGTTGTGGGTTGTTTGCCTTTTAGTCTTCCTTCTTCTGATGCTTTTATTCATTATATTCAAGCAATTTATAATCCTATGTTTAATGGTATTCCTAGAAGTACTTGTAGGGCCGATATTTTTAGACTTCATTCACAATATTATTTTTATTTATCAACATTGTTAAAAAATATTCAATGTAGATTGTCCCTAACTTCTGATCTTGGCTGTGCTGTAACTAAAAATGATTATTTAACCGTTACTTGTTACTGGATGGATAGTAATTTTGTGATGCAAAATTGTATTCTTGCTTTTTTATATGATGAAGATCGTAATCATACTGGAGATTTTATTGCTGATTCTATCGTTAAAGTTGTTGGATTTTATGGTATCGAAAATAAAATCTTATGTATTGCTTTTGATAATGCTTCTAACAACAAGACTGCTATAAAAAAAATTAAAATCTAAGCTATCTCCGTCGTTGCCTGAAATTTTTCATATTAAGTGTGCATGTCATATATATAATTTAATTGTAAAAGATGGTTTTGAATTTTTTGAGCTTTATATTGAAAAAAATCGTCTTGCTGTTGGTTTTATTCAAGGAAATAATCGTAGATCGAGAATTAGAGAATTTAAAGTTAAATGTCAAGAAAATGAATTTACACCAATATTGATGCCTGAGGAAATTGATATTAGATGGAATTCTACGTATGATTTTTTAAAAACTTGTTATAAATATAGAGTTCCTATTACACTAGCATTTAACCAACATTGCGGTTTATTTGCCGATTCTGCTGATTGCATGCTACATGATTCTGATTGGGTAATAATTAATGATCTTGTTAACTTTTTAGAAAAATTTTATGTAGCTACGGTTGAATTTTTTGGTGCTTATTATCCTACTGTTTGTAATATTTTGAGATATATAGCCGATATTTATGGTTTGCTCAAAGAATATAAAAATAAAGAAGGTTATAAAGAAGCTGTTGGTGCCATGTTTACTAAATTTTAAAAATATTTTTTTCCGATTCCTCCTATTTACTTGGTTGGTGCTATGCTAAATCCGTGCATGAAATATAATACTATGTGCCACTTTAGTACTATCATTTATGCTAACTTAGAAATAAATACTAACAATGATTCTGAACAAGTATAACCTGATTTGTGGATGGCTATGAGTGATGTGAATGAATACATAGAAAATTTATATAATCACTATGCTGATTTATTTGATTTAGCCGTACCTACAAATATCATTCCGACTGTCGCTCATCATCCTCCCGAGGAGCCATCATCTTCTAAAAGGTCGGCACATAGTGATTTTTTTGATTCCTTTTATGATTTACCTTGTTAGAACAGTGTTGATGAGAGAACTTACACATCAACTTATCGGGAAGAGGTAAATATTATCTTCAGTCACTGCCAGAGGATCGCAGACGACGGATCAACACGTTGGATTGGTGGAGGAGTAATGAAACACAATATCCTGTACTTTCAACCGACACTCATTGGGAAGAAATGCAATGAATGTTCTAGTTTGCCTCAAGGATTGGATTAGAGCGGAAAGAAGAAATCAAGAAATGGAACCGGAGCCGAACGACGAGCTGAAACTTGAAGAAATTATATCTTCACGGGAGAACTCAGCAGAATCAAGTCCAATGTATGGTTTTTCTCCCGTTGACTTCGACTATCCTATGCAAGTTCCCGTTAATATTAACATGAATGAGTTGGAAAAAATGCTGCATAATTTGTAGATTTTTTATTCATGTAAATTATAAATTTTGGATCATTTCGCAATCAATAAGATTCCCCAAATTCATTCGCTCCTTAATCCTTACTTTGTAATTTTTTTCATTCAATGATTTAAATTGAATTTCTACTTTAAATTAAAAACTTACATCTAATATATTATTAATTTACTACCAAATATTATTAATTTATTATATTAAGTAGCATATGTTTTGTAAATTTGTGTATATATTTTCTATAGATGTGTATATTTAACGTATACATGTGTATATGTTTTATAAATTAGTATATAACTATGTATATATATATATATATATATATATATTGTAGTATATTTTATTTAAAGTAGTACATATACATTGAATGGTGCGTATACATGTGTATATATCTTCAATAGCTGAGTATATTTAATGTATACATGTGTATATGTTTTATAAATTAGTATATAACTATATATATATATATATATATATATATATATATATATTGTAATGTATATATATTGTAGTATATTTTATTTAAAGTAGTACATATATATTGAATGATGCGTATATATATGTATATATCTTCTATAGACGTGTATATTTAACGTATACATGTGTATATGTTTTATAAATTAGTATATAACTATATATATATATATATATATATATATATATATATATTGTAATGTATATATATTGTAGTATATTTTATTTAAACTTTAAAGTAGTACATATATATTGAATGGTGCGTATATATGTGTAATTGTGTATATGTGTATATATTTTTAAAATTTTAATGTCGTATATACTATATATAGTGTATATATATTGTTTAACTTATTTATAATGTATATAGGTGGGTATATATAATATATATTGAGAATTTTTTTTTTTTCATATTTTGATCGAGTTTGATCGGTTTTTTAACCGGGTTTGACCGGGTTGGGTTAAGTGGGTCGGGTTAGGATTATTTTTATAAATTTTACTGTTGAGCCCGTCCCGACCCACTTAACCCCAACCCAAACATGGTCCGACCCACAACCTGATTATTTTTTACGGGCCGATTCCGAGTTGGCCTGCCCCAATCCTAGGGCTGTCAACGGACCGGAACCGGAACCCCCGGACCGGTTTGACCTGACAGCCTTACCTTGAAGTGTTATGTTCATATTACAAAGTCAGTATCAAGTTCTGTACTGCTAATGTTCTTGTTATGTTTGTTTATTATCATTCATAATGCGGTGACGGTAAGCCTCGCTTATTATTTATTGTTCAAAGGTTAAAGCTTCCTGTAAAGTTTTTGTGGCTGCTTATCTTTTCGATCTATTATTTGAGTTGCTATTTATTTCATTTATATTTATAACTAAAAATTACACAAATTCACAACTTAAGTTTCACTTATTATAAAAAATCTCATCTCTCCAAACATATTACAAAAATCTTATTTTTCTCTAAAAATAAATATACTGTTATAAGCTAATAAAAAATAAAGAAGAAGAGTAGAAAGAGAAGAGAGAGTAATTCTTATTTCTTCTCTTGAGGATGAGAGATTATATGATTGTAAATACAATGAACAAAACCTCTCTATTTATAGGGAAAATTTACTCCTAGTCTGAGTAAAAGACGGATGCTTCAAATCCTAATAGATGTCAAAGTAGATTTTGATAGATCTTGATAGACATTCACTATAATGTAAATACATTCATAACACTCCCCCTTGAATGCCTAGATAGATAATATGACTCGTTAAAACCTTACTAGAGAAAATCCAGTGGGAAAAAAATCTAGTGAAAGAAAAAGAGTACACATCTCTAATAATACGCATATAGGCTGCCTCATTAAAAACCTTACAAGAAAAACCCGGTGGGACAAAACCTTGAAAGGGAAAAAGAGTACAGCGTGTACTTGCTCCCCTAATGAGAACATCCTTGAAATTTTGTATCCCGATCTTGTGCAGCATCTTCTTGAAAGTTGCAATTGGAGAAAATTTGGTGAATAAATCAATCACATTGTCAGTTGAACAAATTTGTTGCACGTTAATATCATCATTCTTTTGTAGCTCATGTATGTAGAAAAGCTTTGGCAAAATGTGTTTCGTTCTATCTCCATTTATGAATCCTCCCTTAAGATGTGGTATGTATGCTGAATTGTCTCTGTATAAAACTGTGGGTAGATTGTCATATTTCACACCACATATTTCTCGAATGAGATGTATCATGGACCTCAACCATACACATTCTCGGCTTGCTTCATGAATAGCTATTATCTCAGTATGATTCGATGAAGTAGCTGTGATAGACTGCTTTGTATATCTCCAAGATATGACAGTACCACCACATCTGAACACATAATCTATTTGAGATCGAGTTTTATGCAGGTCAGATAAGTACCCAACATCAGCATGACCAATAAGATCGGGACTGCAATCTTTAGAATAAAACAAGCTCATATGTTTTATCCCATTTTGATGTCTCATAGTAGAAACAAAAATATACCTTGCTAACAAATTGACTGAAAAGGTTATAGGCCTTGTAGTATTTGCAAGGTACATGAGTGCATCAATTGCACTAAGATATAGTACTTCATAACCAATCCAATTCGATATATTTCGAATTTCAGCAAATAATCTATTGCTTTGAAAACTCTCCAAGAGTTCTAATGATGTTTAAGCAATAAGCTTATACAATATAAGGATTATAAATAAGTTTCCCAGAAACTTTTATATGCTTCAAGCAGTTTGAATCCTTAAAAGTTTTCACATAAGTTTTGTCAAGTGACAATATTCAACATTTCATGAGTCACATCTTCAAATATCTGGATTGCAAATCAAATAAGTTTTATACTTACTAAGATGCATCTTTCATGTCACTTGATAAATGTTTCTACGTCAGCATGCTTAAATAAACGTAGAATTTAGATCCTCATAATCTTTCACAATATTGCGCCAATATTGTGTCAAATATATTGATGATATATCATTTCGTATCGGTTCACAATGCGATATAATATTTTGAGATCTCATTACTTCATTATTTTCAAGCACATGAACCTTACATAAGGTTTCATGAAGTGTTATATTGTAGGCTCTTCAAGAGTTTATTGTCTTCTTATTGTAATTATTTGCTCCTTATTTTTCAAGGACTATTTTATTTGAAACCGATTAGTCTACCACGTTTCACGCATGCATAGACTCTGTCCTTTAGGAACACAAAATAAGAGCACTTGCGCTTAATATGAGATGCTTTCGACATTTGACTTGAATTATCTTTTGGATGAGGATATGGTGATAATTCCTAACATATTTCATAGCGCTTATAATCTCCCCCTTATGTTAGGAAAACTAACATACATCCTCTACTTCTTTAAGGAATCCATCATTGTGCATTATGGTATATTCATTAATCGTATACCGCACATCAAAATTATTAAATGAAATAATTGATTCCGACCTTGAACCAATTGAGAGGGAAGAAATAATCATAATTTATTGGCCTAGTGCATACAAATGCTATTACAATATATCATATTTCAGACCAATACATTAAGTTTTGTTCTCATTAATAATGGTTTAGATATTTATCGAAGACATTCAATGCCAAACCATCATCATCAAGATGAATTATCTTGATTGCACAATCTGAAAATTATGCTCAATTTATATTGAACAAGTAACTTTATGAATGTCAAACGTAGGTTAACCATGAATGTACATGTGATCATCTTATTGATGCATCTTTTCAACATATCACATGATAGGTGAACGGGCCCTTATTCACCTTTTATAATTTTCAGATTTGAAGGGATCCAATCCCAATATTAGTTGGTCCAACCAACTTGTCATGAGAACATACGACATAAACAATTCTTGAAGAATCTTCTAATTCTTCAATACATGCACATCTTCGAGATATCACAATCGTTCATATCAATTTATGAACTTTTATTCTTGTAAACTCCAAGTTTACCATGACATGTACTTTGTCTTTATTAAATTTCAGATTTACTATTACATGAATAAATTTCAAATTTACCACTTCAGAAGTAGATTTCAAAATTATTCAACCTCTTTCGGAGGTGAGTTGTGATCAAGTGCACGTTTGCATTAATAAGTTTCTCATTCCCCATGAATGGAATATAATCGTGCCTTAAGTCTATCAAATTATGATAGATTATAACCTCTTTCAAGATTTTGCTACTTCAGAAGCAAATTGAGGCATACATATAATGTAGAGAATTTTTCTCTAGCATATCTTATAATCATATAAGTGTGTGAAAATATCATCACTTTTGATGATCATTATCATATTGTCCCTCCACGCGTATATTCGTGCATTCAATCACTTGTCTTCTTTCAGACATATTATGCACTGCTACCACATACACCTCAAGAATGAAGTAAGTTGTCATATTTCAGACTTATCATATATTGCTACCACATTCATTTCATGGAATGAAGCATATTCAATGGATCGAATTTCATGACTTTTCATCAAATATCCATTATTTTGCCTTAGCCATCATAATATATCAATATGGTGCATTGAGATTCAAACTCAACGTCGGCGTCTTAGGCATAAATCGATGGGACTTAAATCCAACATATTATCATCTCTTTTGATAATATTGTTCTTGAGGAATAAATTTAAAACATAAATGGTTCCAAACCAATTATTTTTCCTCAAATCCAACAATAATTATATCATTAGTAATAAAATACAAATAATATAAGGAATTAGTAACCTTAATCTTTTAGATTTATAATCTCACCTTGTTTGGCAGAGAGCCCGTAACTAACAAAAGTTTGATACTCTGAACAATATATATACACAAACTGAATAATACTAAAACTAAATGTTCATGATTGAAAAATTAAGATCCAATCAACATTCTGTTTTATAACAAAAATAGTCATAATTAATTTAATTCTTCCACCGAATTCAGATAAGTGGCCTTTTGAAAAGTAAATCAAATACAGAGAAAGTATAGCTTGTTGAATTATCTTATTATTTTATTTGTGTTTGACCACATGATAAGATAAAGTTAAGAAAGCCACAAACCTTGTTTTAATTTGTTACCTAGAAGTAGGAATGTAAGAAGCCGACACAACTTTATATTATTATCCAATTACTCAACTTATAAACTAATAAAGAATAAAGAAGAGAGTAAAGAAAGAAGAGAGAGTAATTCTTATTTCTTCTTTTGAGAATGAGAGATTATATGATTGTAAATATAATGAACAAAACCCCTCTATTTATAGGGAAAATTTACTCTTAGTCTGAGTAAAAGACGGATGCTTCAAATCCTAATGGATATCAAAGTAGATCTTGATAGACATTCACTATAATGTACATACATTTATAACATATACATAGCTTTCTATGTATATGTCGACCCTGTTATATATATATATATATATATATATGAATCGGTTTTATTATGTATATGTCGGCCTTGTTATGTATATATCGGTCGTGTCATACTTGTTATGTATATGAATCGGCCTTGTTATGTATATATCAGCCTTGTCATATACAAGGGTTTCTATGTATATGTCAGTCTTGTTATGTATATAAATTGGGAGAGAGAGTAAAACAATTAAGAAAGTGGGAGAGAGTGTAAATAATTCTAATAAGGTTGAGATCTATGTTATTTATATAAAGACTCTCATGAATAGATAGTACTTTGATTGCTTTACAAAAAATGATAGTAAAATTGATAATTGATCTTATCAATGACAATACCACACATTTAAATCATTTTATAATAATTCATGAATAATCTTAAAGATTTTTCAAGAGCATCTTTTGGTGAGAATCTTTGGAGAAATTAAGAAAAAAGGAGAAGAAGCATAATATTTTTTTAAAAAACTTTTGTTTATTTGTAGGGTCCATGTTTAGATGTCATAAAACATAACTTATTTTGTAATGTCGAATTTATTTTAACGATAAATATCGTTTGATACTTCATTATGTGAAAATAGATTGAATTTGTTATTGTAAATATAGTTTGATACAAAACAATATTCAAAAAGACGTCAAGATGAGAGTTCTTGAAGACTTCATACAAGCTTCAAAAATTTCAAACTCAATCACTTAGAAGTCTAGGAATTTTCTTGAGATATTCTCAACAGAGAGAGAAGCAGCAGACATATCCTAAAATATTAGTATTAACAATATAATCAATTGGTTCAACATGTACTAAAATTTATGAATCTCCTATTAACTCTTCATTTAACATGAGAGATGCCACCCATATACAATATTTAACAGAAAGAATGCTAATAACAATCTGAATACCAAGAAAATTCTTGTCAAAAAACTCTTTATAACACTAATGTTTCTTCAGTTAGGATTTTTTGTCATCATCCTCATATGTGCTCGTTCAGCTCTCGCAGTCTATTGTAGCGCTATGTACCACACATTATTTTGAAAGTAACACAGAAATTTCATTAGATTATAAAGAAATAATATGAAAAAAAAAGAATATAATTTTTTTAGAAAAGGATCATGGAAACTTACAATTTGAAGAAGTCCATTTAAAAACAAGACATTTATCTCAATCCCCACTTGTCCTATAGTCAAATTTCTGTTTACTGCTAACAATGTTGTAGCTACTGCTAATACAGATGACCTGTGATTCATTAACCTCACATCTGCTTAACAAAACAAGGTAAAAGTTTAATTAATTACTCCTAATTAACAAATAAATCAGAAAACATGGGAAATTAATTACCTTCGGGAACACTCATGATCATTTCATCAATGCAAATAGATTTTTTACCTTAAACAATAATGGAAAAGAAAGAAAATTCTCTACTGCTAACTTAAATCAAAATTTAGTAATTTTCTTTTGTTAAATCATATTAAAAGGGATCAAGAGTAGCAATCAAAAATGAATGAAGGAGAATAGAAATGTATATCCAACACTTCGTGATTGTTATTTATACATTAGTTGAGCCATAAAGGAGTTCAAGAGACATGCTATTGTTTAGTAAAGAATACAAATAGATGAAGTTTTTGTCGTAACCTATGAAATATAATTAAATAAATATGATAGAATTTTTTAAATTATTAAACAAATTGATCAACGCAAAAAATGAAGAATTTTTTTTTAAAAAATAAGAATAAGGATAAATATGAATGAAAGCTATAGAGAGGGAGCCACATAACCTCTTCTATGATCTTCCTTTATATTATATATAAATTCAGTTACTAGTTCATCTTCTATTTTTTTCTAGCAATTTAACCTATTATTATTTCAGAATTTGAACAAGTTGGGCAAAACAAAATACTCTTCTGAATATATATTACCCCATACTTATTATTATCACCGATTAATATTCAGAACGCAGTACTAAAATGTTTTAGTTAAAATGATAAGTACAGTAAGAATAGGAGTGAAATTAAACGGTCAAAAAAGAGTAGAAATGCAAAATAGAAAAAATAAGAGCGCCCGTCATTTTTGTCAAAATCAGTCGAAGCCAACCTTCCGATCTACCTAACCCCACCCAATTCCCCACTTCTTTCTTATTTTAGCCGTTGCTTTTTTTTTTTTTCAGTTATAAGTGAGTTAATATAAAATACACTAGCATTTTTATGTTTTAAGTAGCTTCGACCTTAAAATTATGTTTTAAAATTTGGTCAACTGTATATAAATCGAGTATAATAATAGATGCACATTATTCAGGTACAAAAAGGCTACTGGAATTCAAATATGACGACCTTAACCTCTTGAAGCACACCAATGTTGCTAGACATACCATACCCCCAAAAAAAAAAAATGTTGTTAAACATAAACACAGAAAATAATAGGCTATAGTAGTACTATTTCGTTTGTTGTGTTTTGTAAACACATGGTACCTAATAATCAATATATATATATTTTTGTCAGAGAACTTTAGTCAATCCTCTGTGACATATTTTAAAGGCCTCTAATGTTATTTATTTTTTTTGTGATTTTTTTGAGTTTTTTTTCTTTTTTTTATTAATCAATTAGTTTTTTTAATAATCAAAATGAATGGATCAATTACCACTCCTTCATTTATTTTTATTTTTTAATATAGAAATTTAATATTTCTTCATCATTACTCTCATGACCTTTGATGATCATAACTTTCAAATTATATCAATAGTTATATTCATGATATATTTGATATTCCATATTATTACCTTATAAATAGAAGTATTACAAGTTTTCTTTCCTCTATCATCAAAATTAAAGATATTTTATTTACTATATATTTTTTGAACTTTCATATATTCTTTTAAAAAAAATAATTTGTATTCCTTCTAAAATGTGCTCCTTATTGTTTTCTTTTGGGTATGCTATTACTTCTTCTTCTACATGTATTGTTCCTTTAACATTTTAATTGATTTGCTAAACTCATACATGAGATTAAATTAAATTTGTTGTTACTGTTATCTTATATTGTTTGTAACTTTTAAGCAAGAACATGTATAATTTAAATTTATTCTCTTATAATTTTTTCATAATTTATTAATTTTTGTGATGTATTATTTTTTACAGGGACAATACATTTTATTGTGAGTTTTTTGAAAGCGTCTATTAGTACTAATAGCGAAAAAAATTGTGATGGCATCAAAACACGTCACTTAAGCTCATTATGATGATTATAAATGACTTATTTACTTAAAATAAATCGTGAAGATCATTCCGTTATAGTGCAACTATAAAAACCTACACAGAAAAATTGTCACAAATGAAATAATTTTGAAGAGGTTGAAGCACACGCCACAAATTAAATATATAGTGGAATTTTTTTTACAACCTTCACAATTAAACTACCAAAAAAAAAATTTATTTTGCAGGGGTTGACACAAATGCCATAAATTGAATGTATAGTGGGGATTTCTTATGACCCCTATAAATAAACCGCCATAATTTAACAGTTTTTTTTTAGTGAGATATGTCGCTCTCTTTAAGGAGATTTAAGTTCACTATCATATAACTTCCACCAATTCAATAGTATCACTCTTAACTTGTCCCCTTAAGAATATAACAACCCATCACAACACTGGATTAGGTGAAGAGTCCAAAGCTCTACCATAAAAATACTTCTTTCAACATATAATTACTTTTTTTGTATAGTTAATATAGTTAAAGATTAAGAATATTTTCTCTGTCTCAATTCTTTCTTTCACTAATAAAATGATTCGATTTTTGCTTAATGAGTATCATTGAAAGCTTAGAGTATTTTCTAATGTATCAACTCTCTCTTTCGCTACTACTCATTATAATATTTTTCTGCACTTATCATCTTTTTCTTATTCCACAATTAAGAAAAAAGTTACTATTAATAAGTAGGGTTTCATTCATGTATTGCATAGAAAAAAGGTGAATAGTCAAGTTGGTGGATAAATAGCCTTTAGATTACAAGAACTAGTTACAAGAAACTAATGATCACATGAGTTATAAGATATAATGTGGTAGATAGTGAACAAATAAAGTGTTAGAAGTTACAAGATTTATCAAAATATAATGACATCACATTCTTGACTTTATGTCCATAAATTATCATGCAAATTAAGATTTAATTTTTTATATTAAATACATAATAACATCAACAAGTTATTTTTCTCTAATTATTGTATGATAGTTCAAATAGACAACTCACAGTTCAATAATTCAAATATAAAATTCAAGAATACCTAAAACAATTGAAATTTATTTTAACCGTAAATCTAATTTAATATAATAAATGTAATATTTTTACAAATTAAATAGCAAATTTATCAAACCGAAATTATCATTTCCGTGGGATGCCCACATATAATATCTAAGTGGAAGAGTTTGGTAAAATTTCATCAGCGCGAGGAGTAGTATTTGTTTTTGCTAATAATAATATAATAATAAAATAAAGAAACGAAGAAAATTTAATTATCCGTGAACTAACAACCTGATGCCACCTCATAATTTTTTTTTCTTGGTTAGCACTACTACTAGTCTATTACTGTCAAATTAAATTATAGTCTCAAATTTTTTAATTTAATATTTTATTTTTTTAATTAATTAAAAAGAGATAAATATTCTCTTTTTCGTATATTTTATTTTTTATATTAATTTTTTCTTAAAATTAAAATATAAATATAATTTAATAGCTAATAATATTATTTTTGTTAATTAATATGCCATATGAATTTGTTATAGAGGAGTATGTCTGTTTGGCAGTCCCCATTTCAATTCCATCCCAATGCCATTAATACTCCCTCCTAAATATAGAGAGAGATTCATCTAACATTCTCCAACCAGCTCTACTAGGGTAGTCCCCATTACTTTCTTATAGGTACATTTTCATTTGCTCTTTCTATTTATCTTTGGAGTTTCCGATCTCCAAGTTTCCTCTTAAAATCTTGCTTCGGGTTTGTGTCTTTTTCTGTGAATTGTTGAATCTTTGCTCTTGTTCAATTGTTTCGATACTTCCAAGGATATATATATATATATGGTTTTATTATCTGTTCTTTTAAATATCGGATCTGCTTTAAGTCTTTAGTGAGAGGAGGACAGGTGCACTCTTTTGATTTGGTTTACGTATTAAAGATCTGATACTGGGAATGTAATTTGGATCCGTGCACCTAATTTTAGAATTGTAGTTGATTTGATATTGTATTTTGGAGTTCACAATCAATTTCGCACTCACCTTCTCATTGCTTGTTTGCAGAGCCAGTTTCCTATGCTGATATTTTACAGTTATGTGTTTGATTGAATGAATTCACGAGGATTTAGGTTCATTTTTGTTTTTCCTCTTTTGGAAGGAAAGATTTACAGAAACTTGTTAAGACTAAATAATCAGCTTTCTTATTCCTTTTTGTTCCTTGTGATCTTATTTATTTTGCAATGTTGTTGCTTCAGTAATATACTTCACGTATCAGTACTTGGCTACACATTCGCCCTCGACTGACTGTATTGATGAAATGTTTCATTGTCACCTCACTCATATGTATTGTTTATGTTTTGCAGAGATCTCAGTTGACTTGGCAAAATGGCTACGGGACAACTTTTCTCCAAGACTACACAAGCTTTGTTCTACAACTACAAGCAGCTTCCTATTCAGCGCATGCTTGACTTTGATTTCCTTTGTGGTCGTACTACGCTTCTGGCTCTCAGTTGATTTACCGGAGAACATGCACACAAATCTTGTAGTTTTCAACGTATTGGTTATTGTTAATTTCGTGCTTTTAAAATTTTCAGGGAGGGAAACACCATCTGTTGCTGGAATTATTAATCCTGGTTCTGAGGGATTCCAGAAACTTTTCTTTGGTCAGGAGGAAATTGCAATCCCTGTACATTCAACGTACGTCCTTTTTATCTCAGTTCTTGGTTATATTCCCATTTTGTTTTGAGATTTTCAATTTGGATCTCTAAAGGGCATTCTTTGATAGTCTTTCTCAATGTGGTCTTTGTTCTTACTGGTCCCTTCCAGTATGCTATTTCTCTTTGGGGTGGCTTACAAATATTTAGCCAACTGCTCCCAGTTTTAGCAATTGAGATTCCTGGATATGTGTTGATTTGTGTGCTAACTATTTAATTTGTTGGTTCATAATTGAGTCACTTAGAATAATGTGCAACATAGCAGACATGCAATCAAATCTGTTGTTGAATTTTCTCAGTTTGAATTACTTCAGTTAGTAAAAGATGATAATGTGTCATCACATTTTCTCGGTATGAATTACTTCAGTTAGTAAAAGAATCCCTTAATTCTGAACTTTCTACAATGCCAGATATGTCATATTTCTGGCAGGCATAATTGAACTGTGTTGTCTTTACGTACCTCTGTACTACTGGTTTCTATTTGTTGAACATGGTGTCTGTCACTTTCACTGATCATATTCTACATTTTACTCTTTTCTTCAGCATTGAAGCTGCCTGTGCTGCACATCCCACGGCTGATGTTTTCATAAACTTTGCGTCTTTCAGAAGGTTGATACTAACCACTGTTCTTGTTGTACTGTCTTCCTTAAATTGCCTTTTTTCTTCTCGAAGAGAAAATCTGAAGCTGCTAGAGATTTGCTATTGTCTCTGATGTTTAACTGTCTTATTCATTTGCAGTGCTGCTGCTTCCTCCATGTCGGCTCTTAAACAGCCAACCATCAAAGTTGCAGCTATTATTGCTGAAGGAGTTCCTGAGTCGGATGCTAAGCAGCTGATTGCTTATGCAAAGGCAAACAATAAGGTAATATTATGTCATATCACCAGGTTTCTGCTTGTAGGTTCATTATTATTTCGTCTGGATTGGGGGTTATATTTTTTTGAATGATGATGTATAATCAAGTATAGGATAAGCCTATGGATAGTAAAAATGAAGAAATTATCAATTAATTGTATAACATTTCATTTGCTTACCGTGGAGTCAATGAATTCCCCCTTCCCCTGTCCGCAGTTTTTATCTTTCTTAAAGAGATTATAGAAAAATGGTAGAATGAGCTCTTAACAGATCATCAAAAGGAGCATTTAAGAGGTCAATAACTTCCCTCACTCTAGCTTTCCTCCTTTATTGATTTCCAAAATTTTATGGTGTGTAAAATGGTTGTCTTTCTCAGGTGGTTATTGGTCCAGCTACTGTTGGAGGGATTCAAGCTGGTGCTTTTAAGATTGGTGATACTGCTGGAACAATTGATAACATTATTCAGTGCAAACTTTACAGGCCTGGATCTGTGGGCTTTGTATCAAAATCTGTGAGTGATTTTTAGAACCTCTTTCATCTTGTATTTTAATAAATATTAGAGAAATGTCTAATTGATTACACACCTGCAGCATTTTGTCCCCTTTTACTTTCTACCTTACTATCTCCTACAGTGCGATTAAGATAAGAACATGATTGTGAGATACTTCGATCTATTCTCAACCACTTTCAGATGCATATCTTCACCTAACTTAATGTATGAAATGATTCAAACATCTCTTTTACCAAACATTCATGCATGAAACCATGATCTCCCTCTAATATACGAAATCTATTCGAAAATAACATTTTCCAGTTTCAAGAATAATTTTTTCTTCTCTTGATGTCCAGGGTGGTATGTCTAATGAATTGTACAATACAATTGCTCGTGTGACTGATGGAATTTATGAAGGTTAGGCATTCAGAATTCTGAATCCATCCTATTGGGAGCATGTTTGTGTTGTCTTTATTAAGAAATAGAATGTGAGTCAATTATGGTCTATGCAGGAATTGCAATCGGTGGAGATGTTTTCCCTGGCTCTACCCTTTCAGATCATGTTTTGCGCTTCAACAATATCCCCCAGGTAATTCATTTGTATAGTCTACATTTTCCTTGTATATCTCCAAGTTCATCCTGAGGCCCCCGGTCTTGTTGCTTTATTTTGGTTTTCTAAAAATTGGCGTATCAAAAAAGATCGGAAGAACAATTGAAAATGTCTCTGAATAATTTTGTTAACCATAGAGGGCTTTAAATAGCCAACTTGAAAACAGAAAATCTGCACAATTAAATTTGAAAACCTAAATAATCTCAACTAAACTTATCTAACTAACTTTAATTTAAATGTAAACAGACTCCTCCTGCAACTAAACTACTTCTTATACTAGTGAATCTGCAGTAACAGAAGCAAATTTCAACACTTCAAGAGATCCTGATTGTTTTTAGTTGTCTGAATGTGTCTATTGCCCTCGTTGTATGTTCCTAGAGAGAAGCTGCTTTTATCTTTATGATCATAAAGCTAACATTCCAATTGAGTAGCAAAAGTTTACCCCTTTCCACATACACATACACACTCACACTGACTTTGTTGCCTTTCTTCCTAATGTTCACCACTAGTGTTTATGATTTAAAGTTGATTTAATTCCACTGTGTTTATATAATACCTAGAAGCTCAATGGTGCTTAAGCAACTGATGTTATGATGTCTTGATGTATTTCCTGCTTCTGTTACCACTTTTTCAATTACTTGTTCTTCACTTTCTTTTAATCATGTTTTTGGTATTCTTAGGTAAAAATGGTGGTTGTTCTCGGGGAACTTGGTGGACGAGATGAATATTCCTTGGTTGAAGCCTTAAAGCAGGGAAGAATCAACAAGCCTGTTGTTGCCTGGGTTAGTGGAACTTGCGCTACACTCTTCAAGTCAGAAGTACAATTTGGTCATGCGGTGAGCTCTATTTTCATTAATTTCCGCATTTCCTAGAAACATGTTGCTAGTTGTCTCTCTCAAAGACCAAGAGATGTTTTGACAAAGCAGCTTTTTGCCTCTTCTCGTTCCTCCTTTTTAGAAGAGGCTGGACAATCTTTGCACATGAAGTCTAACTTTGAATGGATCTTTGTCAAAAAGGGGGCAAAGAGTGGTGGTGAAATGGAATCCGCACAAGCAAAGAATCAAGCACTCAGAGACGCCGGAGCTGTAGTTCCAACCTCGTATGAAGCTTTTGAAGGAGCAATCAAAGAAACTTTTGAAAAGCTAGTGAGTCTCTTGATATTCAGCAGAGATTGCTTGTTTATACCTTGTACTCTGCTATTAGTTCTAACAACACTGCATATTGGATTTGGTAGGTTGAAGCAGGAAATACTACGCCCGTAAAGGAAATTACACCTCCTCAAATACCTGAGGATCTTAGCACCGCAATTAAGAGTGGAAAAGTTCGGGCACCAACTCATATTATTTCTACAATATCTGATGATAGAGGTATAGTTGGATTTGTGTATTTTCTATCAATGATCAATTTGTTTCTCTGGTGGCTAAATAAGAGTCAGGAATGGTGCTGATTATGTCTACAACTTCTATTCACAGGTGAAGAGCCTTGCTATGCTGGCGTACCCATGTCATCCATTGTGGAGCAGGGACTTGGTGTTGGTGATGTAATATCCCTCTTGTGGTTCAAACGTAGCCTACCACGTTACTGCACACGCTTTATTGAGGTAAATTTCTTATTGTTGCAACTCTATCACTCTTTCAATAGGTTCTAAACGCCTAATTTTGACTATCTGTTTCTGCGGCTATCATTCTTTTTCTAAACCTTAATATGCTCTGTCGTGGTTGATTTCTTGGCAGATTTGCGTTATGTTGTGTGCTGACCATGGTCCTTGTGTTTCTGGTGCACACAATTCCATTGTAACTGCCAGGGCGGGAAAAGATCTGGTTTCCTGCCTTGTTTCTGGTATGTTACAGTTTGTGGGTTTCTAGAAATGTGTTTATTTTTCAATCAGAACTGGAATAATGTGGCTCTTAATAGGATTGCTGACTATTGGTCCACGATTTGGTGGTGCTATTGATGATGCTGCCCGGTACTTCAAGGATGCTTATGACAAGGTGAGTGTTACGATTTATGCGCATTCTCTAAGCCACTCATCAGACGAGAAGAAGTTCCTGCTAGTCTCTTTTGTGTCTAGATGAATAGATATTTTCAAATGCTTTGTATTTGCAGGGTCTTACTCCATATGAGTTTGTGGAAAGTATGAAGAAGAAGGGAATCCGAGTGCCAGGAATTGGCCACAGGTAGCATATGTTGTAATTGTAGGATAATTGATTATATCCTAGAATTGTTCCTTGAATTGTAGAAGCAAAAAATGTACTGGAAAATCTTTTGAACTTGTCTTCTAGACTCTATTTGACGTACCACATCTACTTGTTGTGTGACAGGATTAAGAGAGGTGACAACAGAGATAAGAGAGTGGAACTACTGCAGCGTTATGCTAGGGAAAATTTCCCTTCTGTTAAGTACATGGAATATGCTGTTCAGGTTGAAACTTACACGCTCTCAAAGGCAAACAACCTAGTCCTCAATGTTGATGGTGCCATTGGATCCCTCTTCTTGGATCTCCTTGCGGGCAGTGGAATGTTCACCAAGCCAGAAATTGATGAAATTGTGGAGATTGGTTATCTCAATGGACTTTTCGTGCTGGCTCGTTCAATTGGGCTTATAGGGTGAGTTGCATGATGATGCTTAAACACCATTTTAGATTTGCTGTCGGTAATTCTTGTTTATGATCGCTCGATTCTACTTCCTTAATGATGGCCTGTACCTTTTGAAATGTCAGGCACACATTTGATCAGAAGAGATTGAAACAGCCTCTGTACCGTCACCCATGGGAAGATGTCCTCTACACAAAGTGAAAAGTCTTCCCATAAAAACACGCAGAAAGTTGGCTGCTCCCAATCTAGAGCGTGCATTCAAACTTTTTGGTTAGGCATTTGTTGTGTGTGAGCGGTTACATGTGTTAAGCTAGTGTTTGTACTACCCAAGAGCTCTGATGAGGGTTTCATTTTGTAAGTTCTTTGGTAGATTCCTACGAGACAACTCTCAGTTATCATTTATGATCAATTCTTAGTTCCACTGCGCAAATGTTTGTTTCCCTCTTTACATGTCAGAAAGAAATAAGACATTCCATTGTTGTACCTGATTTCAAATGTCTTTGCAAGGAGATTCTTCATTCCTTGTCTATGCACTGTTTGCCAAAAAGAAAATTTAGTAGTTACATGAAAAGTTTTGGCTGTGATTTAAGATTTGAATAAATTTTGGCAGTCTTCATTAGCATGGGTCAATAAACCCGGAAGGTGCATAGTAAACATGCTATAACATATTAAATTACAGAGTGAGCGTATACATATGTTATGGGAAGATATATTATGTTTTTTTAAGGTATCAAGTGCACGGATTTAAATTGTTAAGCACCCATAGGCGGTGTGTTTGTAAGCTGATTTTCTGTTACTGTTAATCAAGTTCATGGCTAACACACCCATGTTGTTCTTTCATTTGGAGAATTGGACAAGAGGGGAATTGGGTGTCAAATATAGTACGAGCCTTCACGTGGGAGGGGCAATGTGATATGAAAGGGAATACTCATCACTTTGCCCCCACCAATTCCATTATGATCCTTTTCATCTTTTTATCTTGTTCTTTTCTCCTCTTTTTCTCTCTCTTTAGATAGATAGATGCAACATCATTAAAATTACTGCTCCCATTACTAGAATTAGAACTGGTATGAAGGATGCGAAATTCTTGGAAATTAGACGAAACATAGAATGCGGTAGCATTTTTATTTATTTCTTAAAATGGTCAATCTTATATTCCCACGTGGCCAAGTCCAAAACATGAATTCTCAGCCACTGAAACCCCCCTGCTTTTATTGACAAACACACTTCCATTTCACCATATCCACATATGTTTCCACCTCAGAATATTGATCTGATAAAAAAACAACAATTATTAATATAGTAATTCACAGCAGAATAATAAGTCCCGAGTAAGTATTTTACAACGGCAAAGCAAAGGTTCACGCATTCGATCAAACAAAATATATCCCTCCCTCTTTTATTATTCTTCTTTCTTAACAAACAAACACTGAGATTTCCTTTTGGCTTCTCTAAGCATATTCCCTTAGATTTCTTAAAAATCTTTCAAGAAAATTTAGCAGACGTTTAACCATAGATTTCAAATATTTTCATTTTATTTAGAACTTTTAAAATTGAAGTTGTGTTTAATTATACTTTTTATAAAATGACAGGAAAGGAAAGAGCACTTTTACAACTTAAGAGTTGAAGATAAAGTTGGAAAATAGGTTATAGTAAATAATTTCCAAATTATAATTATTGCGAAAAGAAGAAGGAAGAAGTGAATACTGCTTGTGGCGAAACAGGTCCACCATATTACTCACTACTACTATAAATTTGTCAAAACCCCATTGCTGAATTCAACCAAAAATTCAATCTTTTTTCAGCTTACCCATGTGTTAGGAGTTGCCCAAAGTCATTTTCTTTTTTTCAGCTCATTCTGTTTTATTAGGGTTTTAAATTGACAAGTTTTTTCCATGTAATAGCAAGAAAAATAGGATTGTGAGGAGGAGAGAAAAATGGCTTCAGGAAGTAGAACAAAGCATTCCCCTCACAACTCATCACAAGGTCAAGCTCAAGCTCAATCTTCAGGTACAAGTAATGTGAATTACAAAGATTCAATAAGCAAAGCCATAGCACAGTACACAGCTGATGCTAGGCTTCATGCTGTTTTTGAACAATCTGGCGAGTCTGGCAAGTCTTTTGATTATTCACAGTCTGTTAAAACTACTACACAGTCTGTGCCTGAACAGCAAATTACTGCTTATTTGACTAAAATCCAAAGAGGAGGTCATATTCAACCTTTTGGTTGTATGATTGCTGTTGATGAGACTAGTTTTCGTGTTTTAGCTTATACCGAAAACGCCTCTGAAATGCTTAGTCTAACTCCACAATCAGTTCCAAGCCTTGACAGGTCTGAGATCCTCACTATTGGAACTGATGTTAGGACCCTTTTTACCCCTTCAAGCTCTCTTTTGCTTGAAAGAGCATTTGGGGCACGTGAGATCACTTTACTCAACCCTATTTGGATTCATTCCAAGAATTCTGGGAAGCCCTTTTATGCTATTTTGCACAGGGTTGATGTCGGCATTGTCATTGATTTGGAGCCTGCCAGAACTGAGGATCCTGCTTTATCTATTGCTGGAGCAGTGCAGTCGCAAAAACTTGCTGTGAGAGCTATTTCTCATTTGCAATCACTTCCTGGCGGGGACATTAAGCTTTTGTGTGATACTGTGGTTGAGAGTGTCAGGGAGTTAACTGGCTATGACCGGGTTATGGTGTATAAATTTCACGAGGATGAGCATGGTGAGGTAGTGGCTGAGAGCAAAAGACCTGATTTAGAGCCCTATATCGGTTTGCATTATCCTGCTACTGACATTCCTCAAGCTTCACGCTTTTTGTTTAAGCAGAACAGGGTAAGAATGATTGTGGACTGCCACGCCACCCCTGTGCGGGTTATTCAGGATGAATCACTGATGCAACCTTTATGTCTAGTTGGTTCCACACTTAGAGCTCCTCATGGTTGCCACGCGCAGTACATGGCAAATATGGGGTCTATTGCCTCGTTAACACTGGCAGTAATTATAAATGGAAATGATGAGGAAGCTGTGGGGGGCGGCCGAAATTCAATGAGGCTATGGGGCTTAGTTGTTGGACACCACACTTCTGTTCGGTGCATTCCATTCCCTCTTAGGTATGCGTGTGAATTCCTTATGCAGGCCTTTGGACTCCAATTGAACATGGAGTTGCAACTGGCATCACAGTTGTCTGAGAAACATGTTTTAAGGACACAGACACTGTTATGTGACATGCTCCTTCGAGACTCACCTACGGGGATTGTTACCCAAAGCCCCAGTATTATGGACCTTGTGAAGTGCGACGGTGCTGCTCTATACTACCAGGGGAAGTACTATCCATTAGGTGTCACACCAACTGAACCTCAGATAAAGGACATTGTGGAGTGGTTATTGACTTACCATGGGGACTCAACAGGTTTAAGTACTGACAGTTTGGCTGATGCTGGGTATCCTGGGGCAGCTTCACTTGGTGATGCAGTTTGTGGTATGGCTGTTGCTTATATAACTTCTAAAGATTTCTTGTTTTGGTTTCGCTCCCACACCGCGAAAGAGATAAAGTGGGGTGGTGCAAAGCATCATCCTGAAGACAAGGATGACGGGCAGAGAATGCATCCACGTTCTTCCTTCAAGGCATTTCTGGAAGTTGTTAAAAGTCGGAGCTCACCATGGGAAAATGCAGAAATGGATGCAATTCATTCTTTGCAGCTTATTCTGCGAGATTCATTTAAGGATGCTGAGGCAAGTAATTCTAAGGCTGTTGTGCATGCTCAGCTTGGGGAAATGGAGTTGCAAGGGATAGATGAACTTAGTTCTGTTGCCAGAGAAATGGTTAGATTGATAGAGACCGCAACAGCTCCCATATTTGCTGTTGATGTCGAAGGTCGCATAAACGGGTGGAATGCAAAGGTCGCTGAATTGACAGGTTTATCAGTTGAAGAAGCAATGGGGAAGTCTTTGGTTCATGATCTTGTACATAAAGAATCACAGGAGACTGCTGAGAAACTTTTGTACAATGCTCTAAGAGGTTATAGCTGTCTATTTATTTTCTTCATTTCCAAATGATAGTACAGTTTTTAAGTTGTAGAGTTTCTTTGCTCTGCATGAGTGGTATAATCTTACCTTTTCTCTTCTTTGTGTTTGAAAATTGAATGCGAAGAAATCATGTGCTTTTAGTGATTTTCTTTACTCTGAATCTTTGACCCTAGATAGGAAGGTCTGGAGGACGCGAATTAGGGCAGAGGACTAGGGTCAGTTTGGGTCGCTAGTGTAGGGAATTACTTGCTGGGGGTAGTATCCTGGTTATGATTCCGTGTTCCTTGTTTTAGTACGAATCTGGGTGCTTTCCTCTGTTTTCTTTTACTTATGGCTGCCGTATTTATGTTATGTAATCTTGTAACCTTGTTCGGTGTTTTACTTTGTATTTGTGTGGTATCTTGTGTCTTGAGCCGGGGGTCTATCGGAAACAACCTTTCTACTTCTTTAGAGGTAGAGGTATGGACTGCGTACATCTTACCCCCCCAGACCCCACCAGGTGGGAATACACTGGGTTTGTTGTTGTTGAATCTTTGAAAGTTGAAAAAAATGTTGGTTCATATAGGTTCACTTCATCTTGTTGAATTTGTGAACTGAAGCATGTAGTTTTGTTGTGTGTGTTTTGGGGGTGGAGGGATATGGCATGGTGTGCGACTAAATGGAGAGATATTATGCACAAAACCAAGTTAATCAATCAACTACACCTCAATCCCAAACTAGTTATATCGTCTGTATGAATCCCTTCATATCCATTCCACACTACTTTGTTCCATTATATGGAGGTTTGTTTTGATCCTTGCCTTTCTATGGTAAAAGTTGTGTAAAACAAGTTCAATGTATACGAATGTGCCCTTAGGCATTATCTGGCATTTGGACGCATTCAAATTGCAAACTTTTACTGCAAAACAATTAGTATGTAGTAGTGGTTATGAGGATTCACTTGCTGATAACATCCAGGATCACTTATTCACCTTCGGTAATCTGACAAGAGAGTTTTATTCTATCACCAAGGTGTTAGCTTCTTATTTTACTTCACCAAAGCCATTTCTTGTACAGTACAGATTTAGGTTAATTCCTGCTTATAGAGAACCTTCTCTCTGTATTGTGTGTTTAGGTTGGCTCTTCAATAGTCTGTAACTGAAATAACTGGTATCAACTCTGCTCCTGTTCTACTCATCCCCTGCAACAAACATCTAAAAAGAAAAAGAAACTAATATTGTAGCCCTACTACTGCAGGTGAGGAAGATAAGAATGTAGAAATAAAGCTAAGGACATTTGGAGCTGAGCAACTAAAGAAAGCTGTTTTTGTAGTGGTTAATGCTTGCTCTAGCAAAGATTACACAAACAACATTGTTGGTGTTTGCTTTGTTGGGCAGGATGTTACTGGGCAAAAAGTTGTTATGGACAAGTTTATTCACATCCAAGGTGATTACAAGGCCATTGTGCACAGCCCCAATCCTCTGATCCCTCCCATATTTGCATCAGATGAGAACACTTGTTGCTCTGAGTGGAACACCGCCATGGAAAATCTCACTGGTTGGTCCAGAGGGGAGATTGTTGGAAAAATGCTAGTTGGTGAGATTTTTGGAAGTTGTTGTCGGCTCAAGGGTCCAGATGCCATGACAAAGTTCATGATCGTGTTGCATAATGCAATTGGAGGTCAGGATACAGACAAGTTTCCATTTTCCTTTTTTGACCGAAATGGGAAATATGTGCAGGCTCTTTTGACTGCAAACAAGAGAGTCAATATGGAGGGCCATACTATTGGGGCTTTCTGTTTCATACAGGTAGCCAGTCCTGAATTGCAGCAAGCTCTAAGAGTTCAAAGGCAACAGGAAAAGAAGTGTTATTCTCAGATGAAAGAGTTGGCATACATTTGTCAGGAAATAAAAAGTCCTCTTAATGGAATACGCTTTACAAATTCATTGTTGGAGGCCACAGATTTGACAGAAAATCAGAAGCAGTATCTGGTGACAAGTGCTGCTTGTGAGAGGCAGATGTCTAAGATCATAAGGGATGTTGATCTGGAAAACATTGAGTTCGGGTAAGTCTTTTTTTATTAGATTATGCTTGCTAATAAGTCTTTCAAAGCCAGTGTTGCTTGGTTCCTCCAAAAATGTTGTTGGGTGCATGTCAGATCCTCCAAAATCATGCATTTTTGGAGGAACGGACATGATGCAGCAGTATTTTTGGAAGTCCAACAACATAATTTGAACTAATACTTTCTCCATATTATGGGCATGGAGTTTAAGAAAGAAAGATTTCATGAAACTTGTGGACGTGTGGTCTTATACATGCCGTGCCATTTCTGTGGCTCTAAAAACATGCTACTTCATTCTTTTTGGAAAACTGACTAAAATAGAACAGAGGACGGAGTAGCTATTTATCCAGAATATAATATCTTAGAGTGTAACTCTGGAATCAAAAGTAATAAATTCAGGTGTTTCTTTTAAAACAACAACAGGCTGCAGTTGACATTATAGTATGAGCCACGGTTCAGGTTTTTCACTATAGATTCAGAAGAAAATTCAACAGAAAAGATGTGTACCGTATCTAAGTTGTGAACTTGAGATCCTAATGATGAAAGTATAAAAATCTACCCTCCTATTATCCCATTCTTATGTGAGGTTTTACATTATATTTTGATGTCTAGATGATTACTATTTAAGCACGAAAACTGGCTTGGGTACAATGTCGACTCAGAACTTGAACAAACTGAAGTGAAGTGATTTAGACTAACTGAAACGAGGCAATGTTTTCTGTATAATACTAGTACTTTTTCTTTTGAATATCTACGGTAGATACATTAGTTATTCACTTCTTACTTGCATGCAAGTTTCTTGGGGAAACAAACACAGGTTCGTTTAGAGTCATTTCCTGCATATGTCTATACCATGTGAAATTAACTACTTTGGATTTCTTTCTTTTTATAATGTGTTCTTCTGTAGGTTGAGGGAGGGGATTATGGGCATGTATTTCTATTCTATGTAGAATTAGCAACCTTTTTCCTTGCAGAATTTGACTGACCTTTGATCTTCTAACAGTGCACTGACCCTTGAGATAGAAGACTTTTTTCTTGGGAGTGTAATAGATGCTGTTGTTAGCCAAGTGATGTTATTGCTGAGGGAAAAGGGTGTGCAATTAATCCGGGATATACCAGAGGAAATTAAGACATTAATAGTTCATGGTGATCAAGTGAGAATTCAACAGGTCTTGGCAGATTTCTTGCTGAACATGGTACAGTATGCACCATCACCTGACGGGTGGGTAGAGATCCAACTTCGACCAAGTATAAAGCCATTATCTGATGGAGTAACTATTGTGCATATTGAACTCAGGTACATTTTATAATCTTCTCTTCCTGTAACTACAGGCAGACGCACTATATTAATTGATTACGCTCGCCACTATCATGCAACCTTGATTGTCTAAATGGTTCTTGAGAAGTCTTCAGTCCCCATTTGAATGCCATCTGCTGCTTACGTGAGTCATTTATTTCAGATTATTTTCTGTAGATTACTTGGTTGATAATATTTCTGATTGCTCCAACAGGCACGTTAGAATATGAGAATTATGACCCAATGAGTTATAATGTAATGTTAAGAGGAGTATAAAAATTCCATGTACGTTTAGACGTCATGGAAATTTACAGTAGGGATTATAACATACGAGCATAAGTAAGAGGTGCATTTTAGTACTTCTCTTTGGCATAGATTTTACCCTGCCTTCTCTCTTCATGCCTCATCTCCTATTCATATATATAGTTTTTGCCTTCTTCTATCGACTTCTATTGACTCAGCAGTGACAACCTATAAAGTGAGAGTTTATACAATCTTCTGCTAGTTTTTTTTTTCGTTTCTTTCTGAACATACCGCCTGGTTGCTTACCTTTTAGTCTAGTTCCATCCCGTACATAAGTAACCTATCTATCGCATTGCCTTTAAATACTTATGTTTCATCAATGCTCTTCACTTTTTCTTTCTCAAGCTCACTTCGTTTTTTGCTGTAAAGGAGGTTAACACATGCTTTCGTTTAAATTTTATAAGCTGACCAAGCTCAAGCAAGAACTAATACAGCAATTAGTTGACAGATGGATAAAATTGAGATCTCTAGATGTGAATTTTGACATTGGTAAATTGATCAGGCAGCATCAATTTTGTTTGTTGAGCTCTTTAATTTGACTCTACCATTACTCCTTTTTCGTCTTTCCGCTTTAATTTCCTGTGTTTCAAGTAGGAAAAAGCATCTTCTCCGCATCAAACTCACACTTCATCTATAAAGTTTCTCTTTCAGTTTTGAACTGAAACAGCAGAATTATAAGCTTCTAATGAACTGCCCAAATACAACTGCTTATAGATGAGAACATTGGTGGACTTCATAACTAAGACACTGTAATCTCAACCCAGCGATAGGAATGAGTAAAAGGATAGGCTTAATCTTTTAGTTTTGAAATTTAATCTTACTTAACTTATCATGGTGCTTGAATGTGGTAATTAATAACTGCCAAACACTTTTCATTGTAGATATAAATATATCCGCAAACATTTACCTCTGCAGGTTTTGGTGTTTACTAGCACATCCTAGGTCTCACTTTATTAGCTTTCCTGGAGGTTGAGGTGGGCCAAAATGTATTCCAAAATATTCATCCTGCCAGTGTTTTACTAGTATCCTAGGTTGCACTTTGTTTTTGTAATTAACTCTTGCCTTGTATTAGAGAAAAATTGAGTTCTAGGGGTAACGTTTCAGTAGTTCCACACTTGTTGGTGTGCTATAGTACCTTAACTATAAATATTCTTTTTTTTTTTTTGGAATAGGATTGTATGCCCTGGTGAAGGGCTTCCTCCTGAATTGGTTCAAGACATGTTCCATAGCAGTCGGTGGGTAACTCAGGAAGGCCTAGGGCTGAGCATGTGCAGAAAAATGTTAAAGCTTATGAATGGAGAAATCCAGTATATCAGAGAATCAGAAAGATGCTATTTCCTGATTATCCTAGACCTGCCAATGACGACCCACAGGGGTTCAAAGAGTGTTAGCTAGGCTAACAACGCAGTAAGAGAAGAACCTGTAATATCTCTTAAAATTGCAAGCTGGTGAAATTCTGGTAATGCCTCTGATCCTTGACTGGAACTTGACAAAAGAGAAAGCAAGTATGGGGAATTAAGCAGCATCATGCTAAGAGTACTGACTGGGCTGTTTTGGGTTTCCTAAATTTTGTGACTTGTATTTGCTGGCGTCTTTTACAACTCCGACCTAGTATTCTCAGCATATGCGAGGGATTAAGTTGAGAAAGCTGTTGCTACGTGGTGCAAGCTTTTTAGTAATTCTTGACGTAGTAAGTGGATAATTGCCAAATAATTGGAAATGGTTAGCATCATCTGAAATTAATTGATCCCAGAGCTGATGTGGGTAGCATAAAGAAATGTAACAATTGTATTGTTGTATAATAGTATGTATTAAGAGGTAAATAAATATCATCCTTACCAATGGTCTGGCGGAGTTGGCGGCTCCCACTCTTTGTAACATTAGGATTTCTTCAAATTTATGTAACATCAACATCCTGAGAATTTTATATTACTAAGCTCCTCTTGCAAGGAATGGTTGCCATTTTAAACTACTATATATATAGCAAATAACCAAAGCTTTTTCAAGTTCCACCATTTTTTTGTTTTGTTAATTGTCCATCTCTGTTAAAATCACATGGCTTTGTGCAGTCGGTAATTTAGCATCTTCTACTTCATGTTTGTTAGTGAGTTCCTTGGTCCACAAATTCAATTTTTTTCACTTTCTTATCTACGTCTTGGCTGATCTTCTTCCTATTTCTGGAAATAATTTATCAAATTTGAACTCTTCTTGCTTAGTGCATTCTTCATTCTGAACATTATTGTGTGTGAATGAATTAGCTCTTAATCTATTAGCTTTATATTTTAAATTTGCCTCTTCCTACTTTTATTCTTAAGCATGCATGTAACTCTCCTTCCTACTTTACTGACTCAAATTTTAAATTGGGAAAAGGATTTTAAATTGTGAAAAGGCTCACGTATGTTATCAAACTATTAGAAATGACTCATTAATATCATTCGTTATAAATTTGGCTCATCTATGCCACTATCATTGAATGTTTGGTTCATCTATGTCACTGTCGTTACAGAAAGGTTCATTCTTGCAATGATGACTTTTACAAAACCATCTTTGTCACGTGGCCTCTTATTAGAGATCAACATTACCAAATTTAAATCAACTAATATTAAAATAAAAAATCGAACCCATTAAAATAAAATTTGTTTCACACAGTTAAAATAAAAATTGAACTTATTAAACATAAAAATCAGACTAATTAAAAATAAAAGTCAAACCCATTAATTGTGTCAGATTTTATTTTAATGCATGTGATCATTTATTTTGATCTAAGTACTATTGATTGATTTAAATTTAGTGCGTGAACTAATAATAAGAGGTTATGTGGTAAAAATAGTTTTTGCAAAAATCGTCATTGCAAAATAATGGCTCAAATGAACTTTTCTGCAACGGCAGACACAAATGAACTTTTCGGTAACAACAGTGGTATAAATGAACTAAACTTTCAAAGATAGTCACATAGATAAGTCAAACTTATTACGGATAGTATAAATAAATCATTTTCGATAGTTCAATATTATTTTAAGCTTTTCCCTTTTAAATTTGCCTCCACTGTTTATATGTTGAGATCACGAATGCCTCCGCCGGACTGCAAGTCCGATTCATGTAGACCTAGAAAATAATGCGTACCATGGAAAAAATATGATCTATATAGGCTATACTAATTAATTGCAATTGAGTTGTTTCAATATGATAATATGTTTAAGGCCTGTATACTTTAGGGGTCTTTTAATATTCGTTGAGATTATACGTAGCAATTGAAAACAAAGACAACCTTTTGTGCTGGGCAAACTATATTTTCAATAATACTATATGTTTGAGGAAAATTTTTACAAATGAAAAAGGCCCGATCAATATTAGTTGTGTGATCCACAATTATTCTTTTGATGATACTTGATTAGTGGACTTCTTTATATATTTTTGGCCAAATTCATCGGCTGACCCTAAACTTGGCACGATCTTTTACTTTGGTACCTTAACTAGACAATGTTCATTTTAGGCACCTCAAGTAGCTATAAGTGTGTCATTTTGATACTTTTCGCTGACATAGCAAAGAGAGTGCATTATACTCTCTATAGGCGCGTGAATGATGAATTTAATCGATTTTTAATTTTTTTTTTCCTCTTCTTCCTTTTCTCAATTACTCCGACTATTTCTCATACTTTTTCACCATTTTTTCACCTTTGCATCAACCTTAAACTCAAATATGTTCTTCAAATCTCTCAATAGTTGTAGTCCCTCTCTCCCAACACTATTATTTTTTAATTTTTTGATTAAAAAAATCATCTTTTCAGCATAAAAGAAAAAAATTATAAACTCAAAAATCCTCTTGAAAATTATTCATCAATGGCGAATCATTGGCAAGGCAGATATGGGCATCATCCTTTACAGAAAATTCTAGTTTCTCCGACGCCTCTATAATGATTTGTTGTTGCAGAAAATCCCAATCACAGACCCCATTATGGGTATGTTGGTTGTTGCAGTGATGAATTATTAAGGGCTCAGATTTGTTGTATTTTGAACAAAGCAAAAGAGAAAAATGACGGGATTTTGCTATTGCAATCACTTATGACCATTGTTATTGAAGAAATCTGAAGACAATTTTTAGAGATGAAAATTGGAGAAGATGATCGAGGAGGGGGGGGGAGGGGGGGGCGGGGCTGCGTTGCTACAACATTAGTTTGTGGGGAGGGAGAGGCGTTGCTGCAGCAATCTTGGGGTGGTGGTGGGGTGGGGGTACTTGAAGAAGATGATGTTTGGGGGAGAGGGGGCATTTATTTATTGATTTTTTATTTAAAATTAAAGTTAATTATTTAAAAATTAATTTTTTAAATTATAATTTATTTAAAATTATTATTTTAAACAAGAACGTCACATGCCTTTTTTTTATTGGTCGTATGCCATGTCAACAAACGCGTGTATTACACACACTTTATAAAATCAATTGATTATACAAAAAATGTCAAAATGACACAGTTAATAGATGGTTGAGGTGTAAAAAATGAACATGATCTAGTTGAGGTGCCAAAATAAAAGATCGTACCAAGTTCAGGAGGCTGGCGA
This sequence comes from Capsicum baccatum var. pendulum, assembly GCA_030864225.1. Classification (NCBI taxonomy): domain Eukaryota; kingdom Viridiplantae; phylum Streptophyta; class Magnoliopsida; order Solanales; family Solanaceae; genus Capsicum; species Capsicum baccatum. Next base: position 167,500,271 of record CM061550.1, read on the forward strand.
TGAGTTTGACCTATATTTTTTCATACCACCCAATACCGATTCCGCCTCCCCCTTTTTCTCTTATTTTTTTATTCTCTTTGTTTTTAACTAATATCCAACTTTCAAATACACAATTGATCTATTGAATAAATAAAAATAATAATAAATACATTTTTTGTTTGAGACACCTTTAAACCTGTTAAAATTTAAAATGTATATTATTTAATATTCTTAATAGTACCAAATTAACTAAAAACACAAACTACTTCATGTTTACAGTCACTTTAGCATATAAATTGATTGAATAAAATTATTTTAATAATTATAAATTATTTATTTAGATACATTTGATAATTTATAACCTGACTAGAAAAAAATCTTTATAATAGCAGATCCTAATGTAATAAATAAAATCATAATTATGTTTTATTAGAATATGTCAAAAATTGACAAAAAAATAAATAAATACGAAAAATAGTATACTTTTTGGAATGGCCAATATTTTGTCCCACTGTTTTATATTTTCTCTGATTTCTGATTGTGTTTTAAAGCTGCTGATACTTATATATATATATATATATATATATATATATATATAAAATCTATAATCTATAATCTATAATATATTAAAAGTGTAAAGAGCTTTAGAAAAGTGAATTGAAACTTTTTGCCCTTCACTAAAAGTATCTGTTTTAGACAAAACTGTCATTTTACTATTTTTAAAAAATGATTTTTTAATTATATATACAATATTTTATAGTAAAAGTCTTAAATATATGGTAAGTTTTAAAAATTAAGAAGTCCTAAGTATGTGGTAACAATAAAATTTATGATAAGAATTATTATAAAAATTAATAATTAAGAAGTCCTAAAATATATGATAACATTAAAATATATAGAAAAAATTATTATTAAAATTAATAGTTAAGAGTATTAAAATATATGATAAGAGAAGAAGGAAAAAAAATATACGTTTATGGCTTTATGCACTAATTTCCTATTATAGAAGAAGTCAAAATTGGGATAGGTTTATAACCAATTAAATGTGTAATTTTTTTGTACTTTATTAAAAGAAATAAATGGTAGGAGAATTAATTAATATTTTTCTTTCAAATGTTTAATTAAAAAAATACTCATAAAATAAGACTCTATTAAGAAAATACTTTTATAAATATTGAGATGTACGTTAAACTAGAGAACAAACCGATTTGCCTATTGGGAGAACATGATTGATGTTCATCTAACTTGATTCGGTTGCATGTCTAGATTGGTGGATATTTGATTTTCTAACCCTCAACTTCTTCACTGTTTTTGTCAGCATAATAGAATTCAACAGGTGTGTATAAATATATCTTCTTTGTTTTTCATTCAAAATCATTTTTTAGGTCAACATTTTCGCTCAGACAAGAATTAGTTGGATCAAAATCAAAGTTTTGTGATCACTATTATATTATTTTTTTTATAGTTTATAGGTCGTAGATGAATGTTGGGTGGCTTTGAAGAATTTCTTGTGTAAATGTTAGATTTAATTGTATTGTTTTGATATCTTTATTATCTTATTGTATTATTTTAATTTACAGATGCTAGATGAATGTCGGTCGGGTTTGAAATTTTTTTCGGTAAAGGTTAGGTTTAATTATCGTAATATCTCTATTAGTTTGTTATTTTGTGATAGTTCGCCGTTCGTAGATGAATCTCGATCGACTTTAAGAATTTTTTGTGTGTAAAATTTAAGTTTAATTGTATTATTTTGATATCACTTTTATCGTATTATTTTGTTGCAGTTTACAGGTAATAGATACATGTTGGTCGGCTTTGACGAATTTTTTTATGTAAAAGTTAGGTTTAGTTGTATTATTTTGATATCTCTATTATCGTATTATTTTGTTATTGTTTACAGGTGGTAGATGAGTGTCGACCGACTTTTAAAAATATCTCTGGTAAATATTAGGTTTAATAAATAAATTTTTCCATCTTTACATACTCAAATGATATTAAATTTAATTATTATATTCATATTTATTAGTTAAACAAAAATCCTATTTATTATAATGTTTGAACTTATTAAAGTGAGGTACACGCGCAAGGCGCGTACACCTAAACTAGTATATTAACAAGACCAAAGGGAGATACATTACTAAAATTATGTATTAAAAAATTTATGAGTTTATGAATGTATTCGACTTTTTAAAAAAAGAATTCAAATAATTAATAAAAAGAATATGAATTTTATATAATTTAGTAAAGATAAGTGTCCGTAATTTTTTCCAAAACTTTATAATAGAAGAGGCCCAACCAGTATAAATTATCTAAAAATTACACAAATACACAATTTATGTTTTCAATATTACAAGAAATCCCAACTCCCTAAACATATTACAAAAATTTCAATATATACACAGAATGCTATGTATATGTTGTTATGTTATGTATATTAATAGGGAGAGAGAACAAAATAATTTTAAAAGTGGGAGAGAATGTAATTACTTCCAAAAGGGTTGGTATTTATGTTATTTATATAAACTATGTGCGGCTGCATTGTTCTTTTGGCGCTTAAAATAGTGGATCTATTTATTTATTTATTTATTTTTCATGCCACTCACCACCCGACTCCCCCCTTCCTTTCATTTTTATTTTCTTTATTTTTAAAATTTTTAATCAATGTTCAACTTTTAAATACACAATTAAATAATTGATCTATTTAATAATAAAATATTTATAAACACATTTTTTTTTGTTTAAAATAACTAACGCTCTTATAATATCAAAACGTCATAAACGTCATCTGATTTGATGTCATAAACATCTTATAAACGTCATAAACGTCTTATGATTTGACGTCATAAACGTCTTATAATAACTAACGCTTTAATTATAATATATTCATAAACGTCATTTGATTTGACATAAAAAGTAAAAAAAAAAATAAGACTTGAGATTTGTAGTTTAAAACATTCCTTGATCATCATGTGGCTATAAATCATTATCTAAGGATAAAAAAGATATTTTAAAATTAAATTATTTTCATCGAAAAAAATCCATAAATATATAAATTAAAATAGAATAAGAAAGCTAGTGATTAAGAGAAACTAAAAAAATATTAGGATAATATAATTAATTTATTAAAAAAAAAGTAGTAAAACCCATAAAAATTTTGAGTTAATGTGATATTTATACAAAAAACATGATGAAAAACAAGCTATTTTAATATTGATATTATAAGAGCGTTAGTTATTTTAAACAAAAAAAATGTGTTTATAAATATTTTATTATTAAATATGTCAATTATTTAATTATGTATTTAAAAGTTAGACATTGATTAAAAATTTAAAAAATAAAGAAAATAAAAATGAAAGGGAGGAGAGGGGAGTTGGGTGGTGAGTGGCATGAAAAATAAATAAATAGACCCACAAAAGAATAATGCAGCCGCACATAAGTTATACTGGTTGGGCCTCTTCTATTATAACCAGAGGAGCATAGCTTGCATCATAACAGAACCAACATTAAAGTATTTATTTATCTTTTTCAATTTTGATATATTTAAATAAAAAATTTTAATAAAAGGATTGCATATATTTTCTAGGATTCATCCGAAATCTAGCATGAGTTCAACATGTGTTATTTTAATATGTATTTAGATAATTTAAATTGTTAATTATTGTAATTTATAATATTTTTTATGTAATTTTCAAATTAATATATGTTCCTTTTCTTGTCCAAATTTTTGAGGCATTGATAGTCAATTATATATTAAAAATAATTTAAGTTTTTAATTATTGTGATTTATAATACTTTTCTTCTATTCCAATTTTAGTGACAATAATATAATTTTAAGAGTCGACCAAATATTTATATCTTTTAAATTTTTTAAATTGTTAATTATTGTGATTTCTAATATTTTTCATGAATTTGTTTTGAAATATATAACATATTAAATTATTTTTAGATATTTTAAGTTGTTAACTATTGTAATTTATAATATTTTTTTATGTAATTTTTGAATAATATATGCTACTCTCCTCGTCCAGAGTTTTGTGTCGACGATAACCAATTATATTTTTTTTAAATAATTTAAATTTTTGATTATTGTGATTTATAATATTTTTTCTATTTCAACTTATGTGGCACAATGCTTAAATGCCCATAATAATTAATTAGGGGTGATATAGTAAAATGTAATTATTATTATTTATTATTTTTATTATGTGTACGTGTTGATTCAAAAAGAATTTGGAAACATTTAGAAATGTGTTGAATGTTACAAATGTTAATAATCCATTTGGTGCTTCTTGATTTCTCTGCATTTATCTCTTGTGTGTTTTTACTTTTTTGCCCTTTGGGTATATGTAGTAATTTTTTTTTTTTTTTAAAATATCATAAAATTTTTTATTCATAGTGTATATATATATATATATATATATATATATATATATATATATATATATATATATATATATATATATATATAAATATATATTATAAATAGTAAAATCGTGGATTCAATATTATTAATTTTTCAATACATAAGTGATTTATATAATTAATTGCGGGTGATACATTAAAATCATGATTGAAACAGCATAAATCAATCAATTTTTTTACTTTTTATTTCATTTTCAAATAATATATGTTGCTTTATATCTTCTTCTGTCCCGTCCCAATTTATGTGGCACTAATATAATTTTGATAGTCAATCAACTATTTTATATTGACATATCATTTTGTTATTCTTATTTTTCTAATACATAAATGACTTATAATAAGGAGTGATATAGTAAAATCATTGTTCGAAAGACGAAAATTTAATTTAAAACATTACAAGTTAATTTCGCATTTTATGTATATTTGATTTTTTATTAAATATTATTTATTTTATTAATACCTAGATGAATCATAATAATTAATTAAGAGTGATTGATTATGCTATTACTATAAAAATTAATATAATTTTATTATGTCCAATAGTAATCATCGATAATTCACCGAAATAATATATTAATTAAATACGGTATGCTATATTTGCATATGCAAAATAAGATATTATTAAACATTATTGGATAATGCATTATATTTATCTTTCACAATAATAAAATTTTACTATATATATATATATATATATATATATATATATATATATATACTTTTTTTAACTTGATACATATTGACCCAACACAAATTCTAAGAAAATATTCATTAGAAATTTATTTTATGAAATTAAATTTATTAATTTTGTACTTTAAAAATTTAAAGTTATTTTTAAATATTAGTATTTATATATAAGAAAAAAATAATTTTAAAATTTAAGTTTACTAAAATAAATAAATAAGTAAAAAGATTATTTTTTTTAATATAAAATTTGATTAAAATAATAAAATTAATTTACTTTAAATATTTAGTTGCAATTGATTAAGATAATTTTTTATTTTGTCATGATTTATGGTGCACTGATAAAATTTTGAGAGTTGAATAGAACTTTTATCTATTTTTTAAAAAGTATTTTAACTTGTTAATTATTGTGATTTATAATAATTTTTACGTAATTATCAAATAATATATTTACTCCTTGTGTCCCAATTTATGTGGCTTCGATACAATTTTTGAGAATAGACTAAAATTTTTATATATCTTTTAAATATTTTAAATTGTTAATTATTATGATTTGCAGTACTTTTTCTTTTATCTCAATTTATGTGGCATTGCTAAAATAATGAGAGTCTATAAATTTTTTATATATCTTTTAAATATTTTAAGTTATTAATTATTGTGATTCGTGGTAACAAATTAGTTTTGAACACGATGGCCAATTAAATAAATATTTTTTTTTACTTCCGATATGTAGTTATAGTTAATTAATATAAATTAATAGAATATATTAAATATTTAAACTATTATGATGAAACAATGAAATTATTATATATTGGGACATGATATATAATTAAGTGAGAGTGGATGAGTTTTCTGGTAATTGCATAAGAGGTGGTCGAAACCACCTCTTCTATATAATAGAAAAGTTTTGGAAAAAATTACATAATAGAATTGATTTCAATCTAGGACATTTTGATTTGATAGACCACGGGTCTACGGACAAAAATAAGTCACTGTTCAAATCAAAATGCCAAAATAACTCTTCAAATAACGATTATCCCACCATTCAACACTTCTTTGCTAAAAAAATCGGAACTAAACCAAAACTCCTTAATCAACCAAATTTGAAAAAAAATAAATTCAATTTCCTACATCACTACGAATCGATTAGCAAAGAAACCCGTTTAAATGGATCTAAAAATAATCACAACTTGATTTTAACAAACCTTAAGAACCAATAACAACCCCTTAGCAGCTGGAGAAGAAGAAGAAACGAAAATGACAATTTTGGAATGACGGTTTCTTAAGCGGGAGTTGAGAGAATTGAAGAGGAGAGAGAGATTTTTTTTTTTAATATTGGAATAAGTGGAGGGTGTTAGTGTATTATATTAAATTTTCAAAGTTATAAAAATGATGAAATGATCTCTTGGCCCACCTATGGCCCCCACTTTTAAAACTTTTTCTAAATTTTTATACCTTCACCCTAAAATTAAAGAAAAAATAATTGTAGTGGGTAAATGACAAGAATTTAAGTTTGGTGCACATAGGTGTAGTTTTTTTTTACATCATGAAGTAACTTTTACCGTAGTAGGTCATTCATTTCTCAGGTAAAAATATAAAAATGGATGTCTTGCTACAACAGGTAAAAGTCACCTTATGGTGTAAAAAAAAACTACACCGACACTGCACCAAACTTAAACTCCAATGGTAAAATAGTTTTGGAAGTGGGTAGTCTTGCCAATTTTTGTTAGAGTGGATAAAAATCACACATTGATTGGAGAATGAACTAGTGGTTTTGGGCTCCCAATCCACGCACCAGTGCCAGTTGGGGTGGGCGCGCAACACGCCTTGCCTAGGCTATAAAGCCACGACTAACCTAGATCTACTTTTTCGGCTATGAATCCTCCATAGCTATAGCATTGACCTTATAACTACCTGATTTTCTCTTCTCCTAAAAAAGTTGAAAGTCTAAATTCTGAAAAATTCACCTATACATTATTTCACTGAGAAACAACAATGTAATATATTACCTAAAACTCAACTTCTACGTAAAAATCTTCCTGTCATCTTATCCTCAAGTATTACAAGAATTAATCGAAGAGAAAATGAGTAATTAGAAGAAAATTTAATAACGTTATACTAATAGAAATTTCATAAAAAAGTACGTAGTATTTTTGGTTTATGTTGTAACTATTTACGATGTATGGAGAAAGAGAATATGGTGATCATGATAATGTGGACGAAGAAAGAGAGAAGATGGACGAAGAAGACGAGTCACATGAGATAACACAGGACGATGCATGGGCAGTTATTAGTGCATATTTCGAAGAGAAGGGACTTGTTAGGCAACAATTGGATTCATTTGATGAGTTCATACAGAATACAATGCAAGAAATTGTTGATGAAACTGCTGATATTGAGATTCATCCTGAATCTCAGCAATATCCTGCTCGTCAATCAGTATAGCGTGTGATGCTTTCACTTTCGTTTGTTCTCTTTCTGAACTGCATTGGAATTTTTTCTTGAACCGAGAGTCTATTGAACTCTCTAACTTTGAAGTACGGGAAAGGTCTGCGTACACACTACTTTCTGTTGATGAGTCCATGCAGATGGAAAAGAGCCACAGCAATCAAGTTTTCATGATGATTATCAGCACTCCGACCATGACCAAGTCTAGACAAGTTATAGAGGATCGAGTTTGTGGCTTTTCAAAATTCGGTGATTTAATTTTGTTCGGAATCTGTCGCTTTTGATTCCAAAATCATTTTGATGTGAGCTAATAATATTGTATAAGCATAACGGTATGAAAGGAATATATGTCGGAATATATATCTTCATAGCTAAATGAAATATGCATGATCAAAGATGCGCAAATAATTTTTTTCCCAACATGCCTGCTAAGACCAGAGGCGGAGCCAACCCTCTTTAGGGGTTCGTCCGAACGCCGTTCAACAGAGAAATATACTATTTATACATGATTAAGCAAGAATGAATTTTTCAGTCCCAATTGATCTTGTTTGTGCTAATCTCAGGAGTCATCTGAAGATTCGGGATAATCATTTCATTTCCTGAGTTTAAGTAGAGTTAGTGTTCTTACACAGAATTTCAATGAAACAGTTTTCCTGTTTAACATTTTAGGATCTTACAAATTCAAGGCTGAACCCTGATGACTCTTATTCTGATACCTACACACACTGTGAAATCCATCCATCTTTGATATTGGGAGTGTGCGCTTCAATCATACCATTTCCAAATCATACCATTACGCCAGGTTTACTAACATTATTTGTATATATCCCAATTCAAAGTAAAGAAGAAGTTATAATAAAGGTGCAGGATTATCAATGCTTTTTCACAAAGCACATGCACAAAATTTGGCATCACCTATCATAAATGCTGTTTTGGTGCATACATTATTCACTTTGCATAAAAGATGGCAACGGACTATGTTGTTTTGGTGCATGCATTATTCACTTGCATAAAAGATGCAACAGTTGCCAAAAATCTTGGCACCTTACATTATAAATACTGTTTCATAAAATTGCTGAGTATATATTTCTCTCTCTATAATATAATTCATAACATTCTTGTGTATTTCTTACTTAAAGTATTTTTTTTTAGATCATATCAAATACTATTCTCCCCTCTATATTAAATATTATACAATAAAGAACACAACATGTTTATCCTCACAAAAGTAAAATTTTATTAGATATTTTTCCTTCATTTCTTTTTATTTGGTAAGAAACTATTTATTTAAAGTTTATTTTAATAAATTAATTTTATTAAGTATACTTTAAAATTTAAATTTGATTATTAGTATCAACAATAAGAAATTTTCTTAATTTACTAAATAAACAAGTAAAATATTTTTTTAATATAAAATATAAATAAAGAATAAAATTTATTTACTTTTATTAAGTATATTAATTATAATAAACTATTATGAATTATTATCTAATTAATTTACTTAAATATATTAGGTTTAAACAATTTATATAGATCTAAAAATAATAATAAACCAAACAAATTTGGGAAATGGAAATCAAAATAGATGAAATATTATATGAAAAATAAATTAACTTTATTAAGTACACTTTAAAATTTAAATTTGGTTATTAGTATTTCATATACTTAAAGCTAAAAATAGGACTTATCAAACAAAAATAAGAAATTTTCCTAATTGACAAAAATAAACAATAAAAATATTGATATAAAATTTGAATAAAGAATTAAATTTATTTACTTTTATCAAGTATATTAATTACTATGAATTATTATTTCATTATTTTACTTAAATATATTATATTTAAACAATTTTACCTAGATCTAATTAAATGCACCCATCAAATTTTGTAAATATAAATGAAAATGTTGTACACCATTTACGGCAAATGAGAAAAGTCATGGGTCCCACTAGGGGTGTTCATGGGTTTGGTTAAAAACTAAACCGAACCGTAAATCGATTAAAAAAATCGATGTTTGGTTTGGTTTACTTAGGTTTGGTTTTAAATTTTAAAATATCGATGCTATTTGGTTTGGTTATGATTTTACTCAAAAAAATCGTGAAAATAATCAAATCGAACCAATAAATTATATATATATATATATATATTATAATTATTTATATATAATTTATAAATAAAATATAAATATTTTATTAAATTTAATCTTAAACTAAATTTTAATAGAAAAAAATACATAAAGTAGCATACTTAAGTATAAAATTACAAAAAATAGTAACACTTTTATCAAATTACATTTTGTAGCATATGTATTTGTATATATTTGTATTTTTGTAGCAACAGTTTGCAAAAATACAAAATACATATCGATCATAAGGGCAGTAAAAATCATATGTATTTTTATTTTTGTAACAACAATTTGCAAAAATATAAAATACAACTTGCTATATTATATAATTATGAAACTGTTGCTATAAAACTCATAATTAAGAGGATAAGTATGTTGTTTCTGAATCTAAAAATTACACAGATACACAACTTATGTTTCCAATATTACAAAAAATCCCAACTCCCTAAACATATTACAAAAATCCCAACATATACACAGAATGCTATGTATATGTCGGCTATGTTATGTATATTAATAGGGAGAGAGAGTAAAGTACTTGAAAAAGTGGGAGAGAGTGTAATTACTTCCAAAAGGGTTGGTATTTATGTTATTTATACTTTCTGAATTTTGCCTATTTTAATATATGTATGTCGGTCGACTTTGAATTTTTTTTCGGTAAAGGTTAGGTTTAATTGTATTGTCGTAATATCGCTATTAGTTTGTTATTTTGTGGTAGTTTACCGTTCGTATATGAATCTTGATCCGCTTTAAGAATTTTTTGTGTGTAAAATTTAAGTTTAATTGTATTATTTTGATATCACTTTTATCGTATTATTTTGTTGCACTTTACAGGTGATAGATACATGTTGGTCAGCTTTAAGGAATTTTTTCATGTAAAAGTTAGGTTTAGTTGTATTATTTTGATATTTCTATTATCGTATTATTTTGTTATTATTTACAGGTGGTAGATGAATGTCGATCGACTTTTAAAAATATTTTTGGTAAATGTTAGGTTTAATAAATAAATTTTTCATCTTTACATACTCAAAAGATATTAAATTTAATTATTATATTCATATTTATTATTTAAATAAATATCCTATTTATTGTAATATTTGAACTTATTAAAGTGAGGTACACGCGCAAGGCGCGTACACCTAAACTAGTATATTAACAAGACCAAAGCGAGATACATTACTAAAATTATGTATTAAAAAATTTATGAGTTTATGAATGTATTCGACTTTTTTAAAAAAGAATTTAAATAATTAATAAAAAGAATATGAATTTTATATAATTTAGTAAAGATAAGTGTCCTATTATGTAATTTTTTCCAAAACTTTATAATAGAAAAGGCCCAACCAGTATAAATTATCTAAAAATTACACAAATATACAATTTGTGTTTTCAATATTACAAGAAATCCCAACTCCCTAAACATATTACAAAAATTTCAACATATACACAGAATGCTATGTATAGGCCGTTATATTATGTATACTAATAGGGAGAAAGAACAAAGTAATTTTAAAAGTGGGATAGAATGTAATTACTTCCAAAAGGTTGGTATTTATGTTATTTATATAAACTATGTGCGGCTACATTGTTCTTTTGGGAGAAAAGACATGTTTCCCCCCTGAGCTTGTCCTCCAAACTCACTTTAGCACTTAAACTTAACTTTCATTTATTTACCCCCCTTAACATCTTTAAAGCGTATTAATTTCACCCCTCAAGTTGACGTGGAATCTCTCACCCCACCCAATCTTCAACTTCTTCATAAGCCCTCCCCCACCCTCCTCACTCCATTCCGTTTTCTTGTATTTCTTCTTACACCTCATCCCAATTCCCTTTCTCCTTCTTCTAACTCTCTATCTCCACTTCTATTATCTTCATTAATTTTTTCAAGAAAGAAAACAATGTGTGTGAAAAGTTATGAATTTTAATGGGTTAGAAAATAATTTTGGAAAAGAAAGTCTTTCAATACATGATTGTTGAACTAAATTACTTATGTGAATTTTCAAGAAATCTGTTGTTGGATTTATGAAATTGCCTTTTGTATCCACCATTATTGAACCTTGAAAAAGCTTGAAGACAAAAAAAAAAAAAGAGTGTCAAATTCATGGTTGGTGTTCAAATTGATTATTGGGATTTTCCGATGATGATGTGAAGTTGTACTTGAATTTGAGTTTAATTGTTATGAATTTTGCTTGTTTAATTTTGTATCCGCCATTGTTGATGCTTGAAAAGCTTGAAGACAAAAAAAATGAGTTCGGCGAATTCAAGATGAGATTGATGTCGAAATTGATTATTGAAGTTTTCTGATGATGTTGTAAAGTTGTATCTGAAATTTGAGTTTGATTGGTATGAATTTTACTAGTTTAATTTTGTATCCACCATTATTGAACCTTTAAAAAAGCTCGAAGACAAAAAACAAAAGAGTTTATTGAATTCATGGTCGATTCCAAATTGATTATTGAGATTTTCGAATGATGTTGTGAAGTTGTAGTTGAAATTTGAGCTTGATTGGTATGAATTTAGCTAGTTTATGTTGAAATTTGAGACCCAAAAATGAAGAACCCATACATGGGCAATGTTGAAGATGACAGATGACGGCGGGATGGGTGAGGGTGGAGGGTGGGGGTGGGCGGGTGGGCGGGTGGGTGGGAATGTATGTGAAAAAAATATTTTTTAATATATATATATGAAATTATTTTTAAAAAATACTTTTCTTGCATGGCTCCGACGTGGCAGTGATGTGGCGCTAATTTGTCGGCGTGTGTGCACACTCTCCATTGTGAGAGTGGTATTCAGTTTCGAAGGGTGAAATTAATGCACTTTAAAGATGTTAAGGGGGTAAATAAACGAAAGTTAAGTTTAAGTGCTAAAGTGAGTTTGAAGGACAAGTTTAGGGGAAAAACATGTCTTTTCTCTTCTTTTGGCACTTAAAATAGTGGATCTATTTATTTATTTTTCATGCCACTCACCACCCTCCTCCCTCTCTCCCTTTCATTTTTATTTTTTTTATTTTTAAACTTTTTAATCAATGTTCAACTTTTAAATACACAATTATATAAGTGATCTATTTAATAATAAAATATTTATAAACATATTTTTTTTGTTTAAAATAACTAACGCTCTTATAATATAAAAACTTCATAAACGTCATTTGATTTGATGTCATAAACGTCTTATGATTTGACGTCATAAACTTTAATTATAATATATTCATAAATGTCATTTGATTTGACACAAAAATTTAAAAAAGAAGAAGTAAAACTTGCGATTTGTAGTTTAAAACATTCCTTGATCATCATATGGCTGTAAATCATTATCTAAGGATAAAAAAGATATTTTAAAATTAAATTATTTTCATCGAAAAAAAATCTTAAATATATCAATTAAAATAGAATAAGAAAGCTAGTGATTAAGAGAAAGTAAAAACAAATTAGGATAATATAATTAATTTATTAAAAAAAAAGTAGTAAAACCCATAAAAATTTTGAGTTAATGTGATAGTTATAAAAAAAAGAGAAAAGACATATTTTCCCTCCTGAACTTGTCCTCCCAACTCACTTTAACACTTAAACTTAACTTTCGTTTATTTACCCCCTTTATATCTTTAAAGTGAATTATTTCAACCCCTTAACAGCCTAACCCAAGTCAAGGCTGGGTGTTGTTAAGCATGCGCCCTTTGATTGGTTGATGTTATAACCCAATCCTTTCTCGTTTATAACCCAATCCACTCTAATCAAATATATGAAAACCTAAAAAATAACCTTTTTCAGTTTTCTCTCTCTCTAAAACCTCTCTATTTCAGACGATTTGACTCGATTTCAGTAGATTTCACTCGATTTCAGTCGGTTTGACTCGATTTCACTTCAAATTAAGTTATTTCTGTGGCTTTTTATGAAATCCATGGTTGCTCCGTGATGAAATTTGATTACTCAGGCAATTATTAGGGTTGTTTTACTTTGATATTAGGGTTTTTGCCATGAATAATTCTAAGCTTCTATTTTTTTTTCTTCAGATTAACCATGAATTTTGTGTATGTTACATTGAGGTTTCACCATGGAGGCAAATTACAACAAAAACCGAGTATTAAGTATCATGGAGGTACTGTTACTGACTGTTTCAATGTGGATGTAGACGAACTTTCTTACTTTGAATTTATTGATATCGTGAAGGAAATTGGGTAAAATTGTTCCTCGTGTATTGTTTATCTCAGACCTACCAAAAGAAAAAATTAGTAATAGTAACATGTGATAGGGATATTTTGGGTATTTTACCTCTACTTAGAAATGGAGATGTTATTGAGTTATATTTGTCACATTTAGTTGATGTGGCAGATGTGGTCCTATCTATTGAATATGACTCCCATGTTCTGGTTTTGATAAAGAGTTAAGTGAAGACTTAGGGTACTGTGATGATTTAGGGTTTGAAGAGGACTTTGTAGAAGCTGCAATACCTCATGAGCCTACTTTTACTAAAAACTTGAATGGTTGTGGTACTGCAGATAGGGGTGAAGACCTAGTTGATGGTGATGATATTTCTTCTATTGGTAAGGACTTAGGTGGTTGTGGTGGTGGTATTTTTGTTATTAGTGGGGGCTTGGGTGATGGTGGTGTTGCTGCTAGAGGTGAGAACTTAGGTGGGGGTGGTAGTGATTATTTTGCTAGTAGTGGGGACTTTAGTGATGTTGGTGTTGCTGCTAGGGGTGAGGACTTGGGTGGTGGTGGTGTTTCTACTATTGGTGGGGACTTAGGTAATGGTGGTGCTGCTGCTAGGGCTCAGTACTTAGCTGGTTGTGGAAGTGATTTTTTTGTTACTGATGGGGACTTTGGTGCTAATAGTGTTGCTGCTAGGGGTGAGGACTTAGGTGGTGGTGGTGGTAGTGGTAGGAGTGATGATTTGGGTAGTGTAAATGATGTTTCTGCTACTGGTGAGAATTTAGGTGGTGTTTCTGCTGGTATTAATCAAAATTTAGGTAACACTGCTTTTGTTACTGCAGCAGATGTCTCAGTCATTCCATCAGATTGGGAAAGTGAAAGTGATGTTAGTAAAAAATCAGATTATTGTGATTTCTTTAATAAAGGTGAAGATGATGAGTATGGTAGTGATGTTCATGAGGAGGTAAGGATTTCGAGGGAACAAAAGAGGGCTGCCAAAAAGAGGAGATCTGATGAAATTAAAAAGAGAAAAAAACAAGAGCCTAGAGCAAGAGGTGTTAGCTTAGGTAAAAAGGGAGTGGATGTGGGATATGATGCGATTTTATCTAAGAAGAAAAATAGTCTAGAGGGCAAGATAGCTGGAGATGAGTCATATATTGATTCAGATGATGAGGTAAGTTTTGAAATAGATTCTGATCAGGATATTTATGAGGATGCTGAGGTTGAACAACCTGCTAGAAGAGAAGGAAAAACAAGGAGAGCAAAAAGAAATTATAAGAGGATTATGTTTGATCCTACTTGTAAATTAATAGTTTGGGAGCTTGAACTTTGTTTTGCAAATGTTGGAGAGTTTAGAAAAGCTCTTACTAGATATGCTGTTCAAGAACATGTAGAGCTAAATAAGTTTGTGAATGAATAAAAAAGGGTTAGAGTAAAGTGTGTAGACGGTTGTCCATGGTTGTTGTTTGCAAGCATTGATTCTAGGACTACAAATTTTTTAGTTAAGAAGTACATTCTAGTCCACAAGTGTAATGCCACAACAAAGAATACATTGGTGAATTCTAAGTACTTGGCATAAAGGTACAGGGAAAGAATAACATCAGAACCTGAAATTAAAGTTTTTCAGATTCAAGAGTTAGTAAAAACTGATTTGGAGGTATATATAGGGAGGACTGTAGCAAGAAAAGCTAGAAACATTGTGTTGCAGTAAATTATGGGTGATCATGTGGAGGAGTTCAAAAGAATTTTAGATTATAGGGATGATCTTCTAAAGACCAATCCAGGTAGTACATGTATAGTGAGGCTTAGTGAAGAAACTTTTGAAGGTGGAAGAAAACAGTTCCAATCTTTTTACATATGTTTTGATCCTTTGAAGAGAGCATTCAAAGCTGGTGCCAGGAGATGTATTAGGTTTGATGGTTGTTTTATGAAAGGTGTTTGTAAGGGTCAATTACTTGTGGCTGTTTGTAAGGATGGGAATAACCAGATGCTATCACTAGCTTGGGCAGTGGTTGAAGTTGAAAATAAATTCACTTGGAGATAGTTTGTTAGACTTCTGAAAAATGATCTTGAGCTGGGAGATGGGTCTGAAGTGACTACCATTACTGATATGCAGAAGGTAACCTCATATATTTTCTCTTATTTATTTTCTGAATTTCTTTTTGGGACCTATTTTATACTTATGTCAACTGATATATTTTATTTTTCTTAAGGGTCTTGACAGTACAATTTCAGATTTACTGCCAAATACAGAGCAAAAAATGTGTGCTAGACATGTTCTAGTCAACTGGTCTAAGGATTAGAGAGTTATTGAAAGAAGAAACTATTTTTGGAAGTGTGCCAAATCTACATATGAGCAAGAATTGAGAAGAAATCTTATGTGGTACAACATAGAAATGTGGTCTAAGGTTTACTTCAAATGTCACAGTTGTTGTGATAGTATTGACAATAACATGGCTGAAAGCTTTAACTTATGGATACTAGGGGCAAGATATAAGACTATTATATCAATATTTGAGAAAATAAGGGTTAAGGTGATAAGAAGAATAGGGCAGTTGAGACAGTTTTCTGAAACATGGATTACTGATATTTCTCCTATGGCACTAAAAGTGTTGCAAGAGAACATATCAAAAGCAATGAAGTGTACTCTTGAGTGGAATGGTGAATTTGGTTTTGAAGTTAAGGATAGATGGATAAATACTTTTATAGTGAATTTGAGGGATAATACTTGTACATGTAGTTCTTGGATGTTAAAAGGTATACCTTGTTGTCATGCCATAGCTGCACTACACTTTAGAAGGCTAGAACCCATTAACTATGTTGCACATTGGTATACTAAGGAAACTTACCTCAAGACTTATAGTTACTTCATTCAGCCTGCCAAGTCAACCAATCTTTTTGTTATACCACCGACAATAAGAAAGCTTCCAGGTAGACCCAGTAAATCTAGAAAAAAGAGCGAAATGAAAACAAGACTGGAAAGTTATCAAAGAGGGGTGTTGAGATGACCTGTAGCACATGTCCCAACAAGGGTCATAATAAAAGGAGTTGTTTATTGAATTAAAGTTCCACTAGAACTAGTGTGGCTTCTTCTTCAGCAGCACCAAGCACATGTAAAAGAAGAGGAAGACCAAAATGATCTACAAAGGTAACATTTGACTTGTAATTTACTAGTATTTTAATTCTCTTTTATTTGCTTTAATTTTTTTCTCTCATTATATTTTTTCTTATGTATTATAGGCTGCTGCAGCAGCAGTTACTGGTAGAGAAAAGGATTACCTACAGCAACTGCTGCTACTGTGGGTGTTGATAGAAGAAAAGAAACTGGAACTTGTGCTGTTGATAGAGCTATTGGTACAGGTAGAGAAACTGATGCTGCAGTTGTTGGTGGAGCTGGTAGAGGTAGAGGAGCTGGTGCTATAGTTTTTTGTGGAGCTGGTAGAGATAAAGGAGCTGCGACTGCAGTTGTTGGTGGAACTGGTACAGGTAGAGGAGCTGGTTCTGCAGTTGTTGGTGGAGTTGGTAGAGGTAGAGGAATTGGTGCTGCAGTTATTGGTGGAGTAGGTAGAGGTAGAGCAGCTGGTGTTGTAGTTGTGGGTGAAACTGGTAGAGGTAGAGGAGCTGGTGCTGTTGATTGTACTGGTACATCAAGATGAGATGGTGTCACTGGTGCTAGCAAAAATAGAGGGATAGCTTATAAAAGACCTGGGATGGTTGGAATAGGGGTGCTTCATACAGAGAGTGGTTTTAAAGTCCTCAATGTAAGTTAAAATTTCTTGATTATGTTTGTCTAATTTAAAGTAAACCTTTTCAAGTCTTTAGTTAAATTTGTTCTCTTTTATTTTTATCAGCCTGGAATGCCTATGAACTCTACCATAGTGACTGGAAATCTTGGAAATCACAAACCAACCTTAGGTGTGAAATGGAAAGGAAAGAAAGCTGTGACCCACTAAGGACTTGAAGACATAAGAGCACAGAAAAGGATGAGGACAAGATCAAATGTTTCTGAACTGAATAATCTAAGCCAAACAAGTTCAACAACCTTCCAGTAGAAGCCTGATTATGTTTTTCTCTTTCTGTATTGATGGTGTGTAATGAAACAATAGTGATTTTAACTTAGCTAGTGGTTCAATTGTGGTGACTTTAACTATGCAGCCGTGACTTCACTAATTTGACATGTTTTGAAAACAATGATGCAGTAGTGACTGTATTTTTGGCTAATGTTTCTGTTGAAATATCAATAGTTGTGACTGCATTTTTTAGGTAATATTTCTGTTGAAATATCAGCAGTAGTGACTGCATTATTTTGGCTAATGTTTCTGTTGAAATATCAACAGTTGTTACTGTATTTATAATGTGTTATGCTACAGTATTTGGACATTTTGCTACTTCAAATTGCAATTTGTTGCCTGGACTTATTTTTTGGGTACTAAATGATTCAAATGCATTCAATTTAACTATGAATACTCAAACAAACGCAAAAGAAGTAAGCTGCACCATTACAAAAGATAAACAAACATGATTCACTTCATCTAGCAACCTTTTTCTTCTTCATATATATTAGAGAATCCAAATACAAAAAAAGTTGCACTACTCTAACACAATAATTCGTAACACGTCATCTAACAACAACCTAGTACTAAGATAACCTCATCGAACCATTTTTCATATAGAGCATCCCAACCAAATAGATTAAAGCTATTACTAATATACAACAAAAAAACACAACAAAGAAGTGAGTATTGTTTCTAGTCCTTCCTTTAGCTATTCGTCTCCAATTCTTTTCTTTATCCTTGATTTTTTGAATCTCTTCTTCCAACTTCTCCAATTTCATATTAATCCCATTATCATCATGTTTTGATTCTTTAGGCTTGTCAACTTCTTCTGAATCTTCCTTGATTGATTTGCTCAATCCAATCAATTTCTCAACTTCATTGAAACGACAAGATTCAACTACATTCTTGAGCTCACCTAGTTTTTATATTAGTTTAGGAATCACATATTTAAACCTCGGATCAATGTCTTCTGAATCCCTCCAACATCAAAAATCGCAAGATCTTGGACCCTTCAATGGTGACAAATAAAGAATATATTAACCTCATTTCTCTTAATCAATTCTATCAAAATAACAAGAGAAAATGCAAAATTTGATACTTACCCCATAATAAGGACATGCCCAATATCTTCTATCGGGATTACTTGAAGTCCAAGATGTCTTAAAATGCAACAAAATTCCGTGATTACAATGAATAACTCGCTTCAAAGCAGAATCATTTTCCTCCATACATAGTTTACTCAAGTTAACTGACTTCATTATTGTGTGCTACAAGAAATTCATTTCAACAAATAAGATAAAGAGTAATTTAGAAGAAAATAATTAAAGGACACAAAATAATTCAGAAATTCATTTTGAAAGTAATTCCTAATAAAACATAGACAAAGTAATGAATGAGATTATACCTTAATACGGAAAGAGACGAAGCTAAAATCAATTCAATTTTATGTTTTTAAATCCCAAATTTATGCGGCTTAATATAGATCAAGAGAAAACAATTTTATTCTTTGCATCACTTTCATAATTTGAAGATTTTGGATTGAAGATGAATAAGGGGAGGATAAATTAGGGTTTCTTTTATAGAAAAATAGATATAACCGTTAGTGGGTGGGTGGGTTGGTGGGGGGGTTCAAACGGGTATTTAAAAGAAAGAGAAAAGAATTTAAAAAGACAAAAATGAGTTCTTACGCGCTCAGCATCGCTTGTTTACACTCGGGCTGTTAAGGGGTTGAAATAAATCACTTTAAAGATGTTAAGAAGGGTAAATAAACGAAAGTTATGTTTATGTGCTAAAGTAAGTTGGGAGGACAAGTTCAGGAGGGAAAAGATGTCTTTTCTCTAAAAAAAAAACATGATGAAAAATAAGCTATTTTAATATTGATATTATAAAAACGTTAGTTATTTTAAACAAAAAAATGTGTTTATAAAATTTTTATTATTAAATAGATCAATTATTTAATTGTGTAGTTAAAACTTAGACATTGATTAAAAATTTAATAAATAAAGAAAATAAAAATGAAAGGGAGGAGGGGGGAGTCGGGTGGTGAGTGGCATGAAAAATAAATAAATACACCCACTATTTTAAGTGCCAAAAGAACAATGCAGCCGCACATAATTTATACTGGTTGGCCCTCTTTTATTATAAAGTTTTGAAAAAAATTACATAATAGCATACTTATCTTTACTAAATTATATAAAATTTATATTTTTTTTTATTAATTACTTAAATTCTTTTTTTAAAAAGTCGAATACATTCATAAACTCATAAATTTTTTAATACATAATTTTAGTTATGTATCTCGCTTTGGTCTTGTTAATATACTAGTTTAGGTGTACACGCTTTGCACGTGTACCTCATTTTAATAAGTTCAAATATTACAATAAATAAGATATTTGTTTAAATAATAAATATGAATATAATAATTAAATTTAATATCTTTTGATTATGTAAAGATGGAAAATTTATTTATTAAACCTAACATTTATCAGTGATATTTTTAAAAGTCAATCGATATTCATCTACCACCTGTAAACAATAACAAAATAATACGATAATAGAGATATCAAAATAATACAACTAACCCTAACTTTTACATAAAAAAATTCATCAAAGCCGACCAACATGTATCTATCACCTGTAAACTGCAACAAAATAATACGATAAAATTGATATCAAAATAATACAATTAAACTTAAATTTTACACACAAAAATTTCTTAAAATAGATCGAGATTCATCTACGAATGGTAAACTACCACAAAATACAAACTAATAGAGATATTACGATAATACAATTAAACCGAACTTTTACGAAAAAAATTTCAAAGCTGACCGACATTCATCTAGCATCTGTAAATTAAAATAATACAATAAGATAATAAAGATATCAAAACAATACAATTAAACCTAACCTTTACACAAGAAATTCTTCAAAGCCAGCTAATATTCACCTACGACCTATAAACTATAAAAAAAATAATATAATAGTGATCACAAAACTTCAATTTTGATCTAACTAATTCTTTTATGAGCGAAAATTTTGACCTAAAGAATGATTTTGAATGAAAACAAAGAAGATATATATATATACACATGTTGAATTCTGTTATGCAGACAAAAACAGTGAAGAAGTTGAGGGTTAAAAAATCAAACATCCACCAATCTAGACATGCAACCGAATCAAGTTAGATGAGCATCAATTATATTCTCCCAATAGGCAAACCGGTTTGTTCTCTAGTTTAACGTACATCTAAATATTTATAAAATTATTTCCTTAATAGAGTTCTATTTTAGGAGTATTTTTTTAATTGAACAGTAGAAAGAAAAATATTAACTAATTCTCGTACCATTTATTTCTTTTAATAAAGTACAAAAAAATTACACATTTAATTGGTTATAAACCTATCCCAATTTTGACTTCTTCTATAATAGGAAATTAGTGCATAAAGCCACAAACGTATATTTTTTTTTTTAATTTTTCCTTCTTCTCTTACCATATATTTTAATACCTTTAACTATTAATTTTAATAATAAATTTTTTATATATTTTAATGTTATCATAAATTTTAGGACTCCTTAATTATTAATTTTTATAATAATTCTTATCATAAATTTTATTGTTACCATATACTTAGGACTTCTTAATTTTTAAATCTTACCCTATATTTAAGACTTTTAGTATAAAATATTGTATATATAATTAAATAATAATTTTTTAATAATAGTAAAATGAGAGTTTTGTCTAA